>CM028130.1:420982500-422232500 GCA_016271365.2 Neoceratodus forsteri
GTCACTATAATTGACTCGCTCATATTCCTTTTCCCAAATTCCCACACTCAATTGATGTGCTACCCTTCTTAGTCTTATATTATGCACTTTCTCCTTTCATAAAAATAATACTCTATATTACCACTTTGACACTTCTTTTGACTTTCTTTTCTCATTCACTTTACCCAATACAGAATACCATTGCAAGACATTGGAAGAAACTGGAGGTACCATACCTGGTGGAGGCACTTGATGATCCCCACATTATAATGTGGGCCATGAATCAGCCCCTCCAGAAAATGTAGGATGCAGTTAGCGACCACATTGAAAGACTTCACAAAATTAAAAAAGATAGCCTCTGTTGCAAAAAGAAATGGAAACTGCTTAGGCAAAAATGTTTTAAGATCCAGTCAATGGAAAAAATCCTGTCAAGCAACTCCAAATGGCACACCATGGTACAAAGTCTGTGGGAGGCAGCAGGGAAATCAAAACTTGGGGATAGTCTTTATGGAAGTAAGTAAAAAAACAAGTATCAAAGTACACAATTCACATAGACTTCAGACAAGCACTACTGACACACAACATCAACACTATAACTATTGTATGTACAAAACTTACAGAACACATAAAGGGGACCCCTGTACAAAAACAGAGACAACCACTTGAAAAAGAGGAAATTTCAGACTCGGACGATGAAGACCCCGAAGATGATGACAACAATGAGGACATACAGAAATCCACAGTAATCCATCCTGGTAAGTGTACTAAACATTAATGCATATACACATGCACATATTCATTGAAACTCAATTTCACAATACCACAAACTTCATTGTACATACAGAGCACCCTGAGAACAAGCAGACTGAGGAAGAGAACCATAGCTCCGAAACTCTACCTCCACCAGTGACTCCATATGTCAGGAACAACCCATGGAAGAAGCACAAGAGGATAACACAATTACACCCCAAGCAACAACTCCATCTACCAGTAACAACCCAAAACAGGAGCCAATGGACATACAGAAAATCACAGCAATCCATTCTGGTGAGTGTACTAAACCTTATAGCATATACACATACACATATTCATAGAAACTCAATATCACAGTATCACAAACTGCATTGTACACACAGAGCACCCTGAAAAGCAGACTGAGGAAGAGAACCATACCTCCAAAACACCATCTCCACCAGCAGACACCATACATCAAGAAGGGTCCATGGAAGAAGCACAAGAGGATAACACAATCACACCGCAAGCACAGACTCCATCTTCAACCAACGACCCACAGGAACCACTGCCACAAGCAAGCACTACAGCACAAGTGTGACAGGAAACAGCAGATAAGCAACACAGAAACAGAACCATGCAAACATCATGCACTACATGAACCAATAGTTCCCATAAAGTAAGCCGATGCACAGTATTGTTTTACCTTGTTTTCCTCCAATCAGATCAAATTGCTGAATTGTCCCAAAAAGTGGACTATCTGAGCAACGTAATTGAAAAAGGTTTCCAAACAGTCACTCACGTGCTCTCAGATGTCCTCCACCAATATCGTGTCCAAACACAGTCAGAAGACACCCGAGTGAGGCTTGAGTGGCAAAATCAGTCACTTCTCCATGAGATTGCTGATCAGCTCATTGAAATAAATGACTTGTTAAAAATTGCAATCACACAATAACGTACACCAACAGATAACCCTCTCCATAGCCAGCAAGGAAAATAACATGTTCAACTCCCACCATTTCACAAACAGTATATCTTATACAGGCACATAATTTAATCATTTGAGTCCATGTGGTAAACTGATGTTTCTCTTTTTCAATGTTTAAAAATTACTGTTGCATAGAAAATAGTTTAATATGTTGCATTATGTGTGTTAATACTAAAGTGAAAGTCAAGAATTTCTGAAACACTTACAGCTTCTTCCCTTGAATTCCTGATGTATTACCTTACACCAATAAACCACTGTTGTTCAACTGTACAGTTACAGCTACAGGCCCAGATATTCAAACTGCGCCCAAAAAGTGCGCAACAGCAGGAGCAAGCACAAGTCCACTGAGCCAATGCACAAGAAGTGCGATATTCAAAAACTGCGCAGGTCAAGATGCGCCTGTGGCACATGACTGAATGTCGTGCCACCTGCACCCTAGCACAACCAGGGATGTGCAGTGGCGCAGTCCAGATGCACCATAGCACAACCAGGGATGCTCAGTGGAGCAGCTCAGATGCGCCATATTGCAACCAGGGATGCTCAGTGGAGCAGGGCAGCAGTGCAACAGCACAACCAGGGATGCACAGGGACAGGATGCAGGGGCCCACCACCCATGCCACAGATGGGCAGAGGAGCACACAGCAGAACATACATTGCCTCCCACACCCCATGCACTGCACAACCAGTGGAGAGCTGGAATAACTACCAGCCCATGGATACCAGCAACAAACCCACAGCCGGAGCATGGTGCCCCAGCACCCCCCTGGCAAGCTGTGACTGGCACACAAGGATGGCCGACCGCCCCATGCCACACCATCCCACCAATGCAGAGCGCACCCTGCACCATGATCCCCAGACACCTTGCCCAGGAGCAGCGTCCACCAGTGCAGGACACCCCATGCATGCCACCATCCCCACTGTGACAATGCAACCCTGTGCACCACAGAACCATGCAAGGCAGCCCCACCACAAGCACCCATCAGCAGGTGGCAGCACACAGCGATGCAATGACTGCATACACGGTGCCACCACGCACGTCCCCCCGAGGTACAGCTGAGAGAACGACTATGTGTTGGCACACGAGGTACCCTACACGTGACAGGGCATGCCCTGGACCCCACCACCAGTGCTACATCACCCTGCACACCCTCCCAAGGACACACTCCGACCCAGCACTGGCCACAACAGCCAGCGCAGACACCCACAGTGGTGCATGGAAGCATGCGCCACACAGGATGCAACATAGTGCATGGACAAACACCCACCCATACCCAAGGGCACACCAACACAGGGACACAGTAGCGGGGCAACCAAGCCCCCAGCATGTGGCCACGGAAACCATGTACACATGGCCAGCACCCCTCCATGGCACAGGAGTGCCAGCCACCCTGCGCAGGCACCATGGAGCTGTACGCCACCAGCATGCGCCCACAGCACAAGTGACAGACAGTGGTGCACATCCCCTGTGACACACACACAAGTGACAGCATGGAGGTGGGACAACAACAGTGGAGGCCATAGTGTCATCCAAGGCAGACATGCACCACACCAGTGACAGGAGGCAATCCGGCATTGTGCCAGGTACAGTGGCTGTCCAGCATGGGCAGCCACCACTGACATGCCAGTGGACCGTGCAGGTCACAAACATGCAAGGGTGTCAGCTGCACAGGCCATGGACGGTCTGACAGGTTCGCCATGGACACAGAGCATGCACCATGGACCACTGCACACAGTCATCCAGTGCACAGGGAACAACACACATACCACAGACAGTGACTGATAGCTACTCCCACACCATAGTCACTTCCCACGGACACACACACACACACACACACAAACACACACACACACACGCACATGACTGCACCACCCCTGATGCCATGCACACCACTGCAGCTGAGCACCTATAGCCCACTGCAAATCAGAGACCACCACAGTAGGCATATCAAAGCAAATGTATTGTACAACATCAAACAAAACTATATACATATATTTACAAAAGGTTGGGGGGAGGGCCACAAGCAAGGTGGGGGTGGGTAAGAGGAAGGGGTGAACAAATGGTAGAGGGAAGGAGGGGTAGGAGGGTGGGTCCAGGGGGGTAGGGGAAATTAGGGAGATTAGTACGCTCAGCAGGAGCCCCACTCCCCATTCTGGCTGCTCCTCCCGCCATGCCGCCGTCATACTCCCAGACGGTCTATCCTTTCAAGGATCTCCAGGGAGGCCCTGGCAACTTTCAGGATCTCCTGCAGCACCTCTCTGATTCCCTGCAGCTGCCGTCCACCTAGGAAGGGAGCAGAGTCAATAGGTGTGAATGCACAGCCCCATGCAGCCCACCCACTGTGCATGGCATACGGCCATGGGACATGCCTCTGTGATGGTGTGTGACCACCCACAGTGATTGTGTCCACAAGACCTGCCCACCCAGGTGCACACAGCCATGCGACTGCTGCACACACCCACCGGTCAAGTCCTGCACAGCACCACCGTGGCTGTTCAGTGACATGGCTATGTGGTGCGAAGGCTGTGGCACAGCCATGTACCCGGTGCATGCATGGACCACCATTGATGCACTCCCAGATATGCAGTGCCACTGGACAGTGCTGACTGTACCAAGTTGCGTGCATGGCAGTGGTGTCAATGGATGGTGACCATGCTCCGCTGCCCACCCTGTTACACAGTATTCAAAAGTAATCATGGATGTAAAGCACTCACCATCATCAGGCTGGTCCCTGTGCCAGTCTGGTCCGGCTGTCCTCTCGGCCTGCTGTGGCTCACGGCGCAGCCTCCCCTCCCTGGCATGCCGGCGCTCCTCTGGGCCTAGGGTGCAAACATGGAGAGAGGAACATCAGTACAATCTGGTAGCAAAGTCCCCTCACCCTGTGTGTGTGCAATCCCACACAGCCATACCCATCATCTCCCCACCCCGATACCACCACCACGGCCCACACTGGATAGCCCCCCCATGTGCTGGACACATGCCACCGTGATACCTGTATGGATGTTATCAGTGTATGGATGGGGCACCTACCTGGTCATGGCACCACACCCCTTCTGGCATGTACCTGCAAACAGGCAAGCCTTTCCGGGTCCCGGTGCTGCAGGTCACCATAGCGGTGCCTGCACTGCTCCGCTGTCCGCTCCATGCCAGTGGCTTCCTCCAGGGCCACTGCTACCTCCTCCCACACTGCACTCCTGGCCCTGTCCAGGGGTGCCTCCCCAAATAGGACAGCAGCATGGGGCTCCACTAACTGCGCCAGATTGGCCAGTTCCATTTGGCTCCAGATGGGTGCCCATCTCTGTGCCATCCTGCAATGTTTCAGTGTCAAAATGGGGCTCTGTAGCACACGTTCACCATGTGTGGATGCTGTGTGGTAGTGAGCTGCCATTCCCCATCGCGCTGTCACCGAACAGCATGATAGAGGTGCACCCATGCAGACGCATGGTGCCTAGGGGCAAAGGTTGGCACAGGGTCAGGGTTCTCTCACTCATGGACTGCCACAGCACGATTGGTACTCACTACTTGTAGCACGGTAGGGTGCCTGTGTGCCACTTCCTGTAGTGGCCTACTGTGCTGTGGCCCTAGTGCACCTACAGCACCCCAGTGCCAGAGCGCCATACATGTGAACAGTGCAGTAGCACCACTGGCACAGTGGTGGCCATGCCGTGCATTGCCTCCTGAGCACAGCACATCAGCAGCATGGCAGACATCAGTGCCAGCACCCCAGGCATGCGCCGTTTGGTGTCCACTGTGCATGTCACAGAAATGCGCCCTTGCCTGAGCACATTCAACACAATTGCACAAAGCGCAACATCATGATATTCAGCCGGCATATGCAAATCAGCTAATCTGCTATTCAATGGCGCAGATACCGCATTAGCAGCCACTTAAAATTGCGCCTCACCTCATTTGCATGTGTTGTGCTATATAAATGCAACATTGGGCTGCAGAAGCCATAGTCTGTTATTGCAGTCTATTGTGGTGAGTTGCATGCTTTTTGGGAGTGTGGACTGTGGTGTATGGGACATGCATGGGACTGCACAGTCACATGTAACACCTGTCATTCCCACAGGATCAAGAATGAGCGATCATGAGGTGGAGGAAGAGGAACAGAGACGTGGGAGGAAGAGGAGGCCTAACTTCACCAAGGCAGAAACAGATGCCCTGTTTGAGGCCTACTTCGACCAGGAGCCACTGCTCAGCAGACAGCGGGGAACACCACAGGCCCCTGCTGCTGCATGGGGAGAGGTGGCGCATACCATCAACCTGCATGGCAGCCACCAGCGGTCCATGCAGGAGTGCAAAAAGAAGGTGGGCATGGACAGGTGGAGGATTAAGGACAAGGTGGCTGCCATCAGGGCAGCGCGGCTGCGACCGTTGGGGGACAGCCGGACGTGCAACGCCTGACCCCACAAGAAGAGCGGGTTGCTGGCAGCATGTGGAGTTGTGCCATCAAGGGTGTTCCAGGTGGTGGATTCCAGATGGGTGGTAGCCCATCACTGCATGGTAGGTCCTGATCTGTCACTGGGGTGAAAGACAGGGTAGGGCAGATACATTAATGCTACTGTGTTCCCTTACAGCTCCTGAGCATCTACATTGGTCAGTGGTGGTGGGCTTGTCCACTGAGGGCGATACCATGGACATAGAGGAAGGTCCATCCACCTCCACAGGTGTCTGAGGGTCAGGGTGACAGTGGGCCCACCTGGCTGTCCGGACTGATGTTGATGGAGTAGGTGCGGAGGAGGCTGTGCCCATGTCCCAGCGTGCCAGTGTCCATGGACGCCATCATGCTGAGACTCGGACTGGTACCAGATTCATCACTGATGATGATGGAGCTCACTTCATGGACAGTGATACATGTAGGCTGCAGGATGGCCACACAGTAGGTAACAGCACGGGCATGGCCATGGGTGGTGTCACCGTGGAGGCCTGCATGACATCACAGTCCCAGTCTGTGCCTGTCTGCACCAGTGGGACAGCACCAGTGTGTGTCCAGGACAGTGGGTCTGTTGTGGCCGCTGCGGTGGCACCATTGAGCCCTGGAGAGTGGCAGCCAGAGGGGCAGTGTCAGCAGTTGGCCAATGGCCATGGGGGTACAGTGTCAGGGGCGGCATCAGTGCAGTGCCTGCGGACATGCCCAGGCATGGCCCTGGTATGCAGTGCCCACCCTCAAGGGTGCTGCCCATCAGGGCCACGAACACCGTGAGGGACAGCAAGCTGATCAGGCAGATAACCTCTTAGAAGAGCACACCCGCATACTCCAAGATTCAGTCAATCAGCAGGCACGGCTTGTGACGGCGGTGGATGCACTCAGTGTGGCCCTGCACCAGGCAGAGGAGTGGTGCAGCAGGGACACCAGTCTGCTCCTGGCAGGGATGGACTGGATGTGGGACGATGTGACCGCTGCCATTGACAGGCTGACACAGACAATCACAGCTGCCATGGCCACAGTGGGCACACAGTTATTTACCCATGCGTCACAGACACCGTGCAGTGCAATGTCCACCCCTATTCCTGGCATCATGTGACACCCTCCTTGTCGACACCAGGTTCAGCTGTGGGCATCCCGAGCACGCCTGGCGCAGGCATGTTCGGTGTGCTGCAGACCCCTGTGTGAGCATGCTAGCGTTCATTCAGCAGAACCCCTGGGGGACCGTCGGTGCCACTCCATGAGACCATTAGTCAGCCTGTCACTGCTGGTGGGTCTCAGCGGGGCCTCCCACGCATCCGTGGTGGCCGTGGCACTGTGGTGCATGACTGACCTGTCTCCCACCTAGGCTACTGTCTGACGCTGCCCTGTGTGCAGTGTGTTGTTCAATGTGCAATGCTTGGGTGAGTTACCCAGCCCTGCACACACACACACGTTCCATCTGCACACCGTCCCAGCTGCTGTCTGCTGTGGCGTGTGCATGATGATGCCTGCGTTGCACTGTCCACCACTGTGCAATGGTGCCCAGCGTCTGACACATGCACAATGACAGGCACTGGGCATGGTGGTCTGTGGACGTGTGTGTGGCTAGGGGTGGTGGTTGGGGTTGGCGTGCCTCCTACCCTTTGTATGTCTTGTGGGTGTGTGTGTGTGTGTGTGTGTGTGTGTGTGTGTGTGTGTGTGTGTGTCTGTGTGTGACCGCGATGCCATGTTAGACCTTGCCCATCCCTGACGGCATGTGCGGTTCCATGCTCAACCAATTCCTTTCACGACATGCACCCCTGGGGTTTGTCCATGCATGTTTGTGGGTTGTGCCCTTGCCACTGGTGGTTGCACATGGCCCCATGACTTACCTGGGTTGGTTGAAGTGCTCCTCTGTGATGGTGTCCCAGTGCAGCTGTGCCATCCGGATCAGTCGGGGGTCCCTTTGACCAAGGGGGGGCTGCCCATCACCATCTTTACCAGCGTCCTCATCGTCCCCATCGCTGTCCCCCTCTTCAACCTGTACAGCTATCCCACAGTCGTTGGCCATGTTGTGCAGGATGCAACAGGCCAGGAATAGCCCTCAGGCCTTTGAGGGGCTGTACTGTAGGGCACTGCCAGACTTTTTCAGGCAACAGAAACATGCCTTCAGCATCCCGAACACCCACTCGATGACATTGCATGTGGTGGCATGTGCCTCATTGTAGCGTTGCTGCGATGGAGTCACGGGCCGCCGGTATGGTGTGAGCAGCCAGGGACAGAGTGGGTATCCACTGTCACCTGTGTGTAGAGGGTGGACATTAGTTTGGTGATCATTGCCGCCCTGCCATGGGCCATCTAGGCCAGTGACCATGTCAACTCTGACTATGCCCCTCCCAAGCTCCATGTCTTTCTGCGTGATTTGCATACTCACCCACTAAGTGGCCAGTGGGGATGTCCCCACTCTTGAACCTGTGGCACAGTGCAGACTGGTGCCAGATGAAGGCATCATGTGCTCCCCCAGGGTGCATGGCACAGACATTAATTTTACGCCCCCTGGCATCGCACACGACCTGGCAGTTGATGCTTGCATACCCCTTCTGATTTATGTATGTGGCCCCTTCAGGGCCAGGTGGTGTACAGATGATCACATGAGTACAGTCTATTGCCCTGAGCATGCCAGGCATATGTGCTACCCTGTGGAACTCCTGTATGTTTGCTGAGCACTCTGCCAGTGTGCTGGGGAAACAGATGTACTCCGCAGCATGTGGCAGTAGTGCACTGAGGAATTGGGTGAGAAGGCATGGCGCGGCCTACTGGGTTATGCCTGTCATGTCCTCTGTTGGTCTCTGGAAGGTACCCGTGGTGAGCAGGCATATGACAGCTGTCACTTTGGTCTCCACTGACAGAGCATGGCTCCGTTGTATGGGTGCCTACATCACATCACTGCACAGCTCACAGAGCCACCTCAGGATCGCCCTGTTCAGGCGGTACTGGCCCACGATCTCAGTATCAGTGTACAGCTCGAAGCAGGTGTGGGCTCGGTACTGCCTGTTGGGGCATACCACCAACGGGCCCTTCCACAGCCGTGCCCCCCCTGTTGCCTGCCTTCTCACCCCCCTAATTACTGCCTCCATCTGGATGGTGGCACTGGCCATATCCCTGGCTTGTGTTCCCCCCCCGGCAGCTGTTTTACTGTTCCCCCAGCTGTCCTTACTGCTATTCCCCCTGCACCAGGAACACCTCCCAGTAGTGGCCGTACTGCCCACTGTCTGTGCCCTCAGTGCTGTGTGGCACTTCCCAATTTTGTCCTGCACAGTGGCACAGGCTCTCCACACGTTCCCTGTTCCTGGTGGTTCCAGGTGCTCTGTCCTGCTCCCGCCCTGTCCTGCTCCCAGTTTCTGTGTGCCTGTGTGCCTGCCTGCAGTTCACCAACATGTGGCTTCCCTGTAGCATTCTTACGCCTCTCTCTTGTTCCTTTTTATTTTGGATCATTTCCGCTATCGCGCAACTTCCACTTGCTCCCCTATTGCGCATGGCCCATGTTGTTGAATATCGCACTGTGCCATTCATTCATGGTTCCTCCCCCTTCAGTTGTGCATGCATTCATTGCCATTGCACTCTTGCACATTGTGATTTGGGGGGCACATCTGCCTCCCGCTGAATATCTCACAATGGTGCATTTTCGGACTTGCACTGGGGCATCCTTATTGCACATGGCGTAACCCTTTTGAATATCTGGGCCACAGTGTCTTACTCACAACACATTAATCTCATCAACAAATTCCTAAGTAATATGGCAGACAGTACTGTGGCCATTTTCAAAGCATGCAAGGAAACCTTCAGTAACATCTTCAAATCAGGTAAGTGTTCAACACAGCAGCAACATCATAGCAAAATTCAAAACCTGTTCTAAAGAAAACAAGTGTATTCTTTCTCTTTTTTTTTTTTTTTCTGGTTTCCAACTATCTGCAATATACCTGTTATACCTCCCCCCCACTGAGAATAGTTAATGCCATGGTGGCACCGTGGATAAACAACATGGAAAAAAATGGAGCACCTCATGATCCTAGGGTCAAGGGTTCTAGATCGCATACATTAATGTAGTCTAAAGTTACATCTGTGCTACACGTTTTTGAAAGAAACACATTTTCTTTCACACAAACTTTTCAGCCATTTATTTCTTGATGTGAGCGCTGGGTTCGATTCCCTGCACTCAGATGATGTTCTGCAGCTCAAACACAAAGTGTCCACTCAGATAATAATGTTCTATGGAGGGCAACAGCATTCCACATTTCCCACCAAAAACACCTTCCCATTAAACAAGACAGTCCCTCCCCCAAAACCTGCTGAATAAACAAGATAGTCTCCTTATTTTTGGGTGGGAGCAGAGTCCGCTCCCATGCCTCCACTCAGATAACACATAAGCAGCTTTACTGTACTGATATTTTTATAAAAAAAAATTAATGTAGCCCAGGCAGCATGTGCCAATGGGCTACTACCCCTGCCTGTTGGCCCTCTAACGGGTTAAGGGGCCTAGGTCCTGCTACGGTGGTGAACAGGGGTTCTGTCCCAAAGTTATAATAAATAGCATGGTGCCTCCACCCAGAGTAAGTTAGAAGTGGGTCATGTGACTGGCTGGCACATCCCCCTGGGATGCTGCACCTACCCACCTCCCCCACCAACCACCCCACACACAGAATACCCAACAGTTCATTACCACCATGAACCATAAACAGGCAACAACTTTGCAGACACACAAATACCCTGTGCACAATCATTTGGGAGAGATAGGGAAGATTAATTAGGGAACATAGAAAGGTTAAGGGAGGGGATAGGGAAGATTAATAAAGGAGAGGGGAGGTGGGCAGAGGGAGACAGTGAAAAGGCAGAGATAATGAATGAATACTTTTGCTCAGTATTCACAAAAGAAGAGGAGGAGTTACCTAAACCAAACAGTAGAAGCACTCTAGATAGTGGGGTTGATACCAGTCCATTTAAAGAAGAAAGAGTACTGAAAGAACTTCTAAAACTTAAGGTGGACAAAGCAATGGGGCCTGACAGGATTCGCCCTAGAATCCTAAAAGAGCTAAGGGAGGACCTAGTGACACCACTAACCACACTTTTTTAACAAATCATGGGAAGATGGGGTGGTACCTGAGGACTGGAGGAGAGCAGATGTGATTCCCCTTCACAAAAGTGGGAGCAAGGCAGAAGCAGGAAACTACAGACCTGTTAGTTTGACCTCAGTGGTGGGGAAAATGATGGAATCACTTCTGAAAGAAAGAATTGTTGAGTACCTAGAGGCCAGTGGGGCACTGGACCCAAAGCAGCATGGATTCACAGCAGGAAGGTCATGTCAGACAAATCTAATCGATTTCTTTGACTGGGTGACCAAAGTAATAGACCAGGGAGGGGCTGTGGATATGGCCTCCCTAGACTTTAGCAAGGCATTTGACACAGTCTCGCACAAAAAGATTAATAATCAAGTTAGCCAGCCTGGGAGTGGGTCCCAGGGTGGTAGCCTGGGAAGCAAACTGGCTGCACAACAGGACACAGAAGGTAATAGTGAATGGAACATATTCTGAAGAAAGAGGAGTTACTAGTGGAGTACCTCAGGGCTCAGTACTGGGTCCTGTCCTCTTTAACATCTTTATAGGTGACATTGCAGAGGGTCTGGAAGGAAAGGTATGCCTCTTTACGGATGACACAAAGATCTGTAACAGAGTTGATACACAAGGGGGGGGGTAGAAAGGATGAGAAGGGACTTGGCAAGGTTGGAGGAATGGTCAGACATATGGCAACTTAGATTCAATGCAAAGAAGTGCAAAGTAATGCACCTGGGAAATAAAATCCAGGAGAAGAGTACACAATAGCAGGAGGTACTAACAACAACAATAATGGAAAGGGATCTGGGTGTAGTCATATCAGATGACCTAAAGGTGGGTATGCAATGTGAGAAGTCAGTAGAAAGCCAGGGGATACTGGGATGCATAGGGAGGGCATCCATAGAAAAAGGGATGTGGTTATCCCTCTATACAGACAGTTGGTGAGACCCCATCTGGAATACTGCGTGCAGTTTTGGAGACCTCATCTATGCAAGGACATAGACAGGATGGTAGCAGTCCAGAGGAGGGCAACTAAAATGGTGCAGGGTCTACATCAGAAACCATATGAAGAGAGACTGAGAGAGGTTAATATGTATACCCTTGATGAAAGGAGAGACAGGGGGACATGATAGAAACTTTAAGTACCTCAAGGAATCAAAAATCCAGGAGGGTAGCATCTTTCAGAAAAAGAGATGTGTAAGGACAAGGGCACAATTTAAAGTTAGAGGGGACGGCTCAGGGTAATGTGAGGAAATTCTTTTTCACGGAGAGAGTGGTGGACGCATGGAACCGCCTTCCTGGAGAGGTTGTGGGGTCTAAAACAGTGGAGGAATTCAAACATGCATGGGACAGACATAACGCAATTATAGTGGGGGGTTGCAGGAAATAGGCTGTTGGTTAACTAGAATCTGCAGCTTATCCAGTAGGTAGGGAAATGGGCAGACTGGGTGGGCCAAGTGGTCCTTATCTGCCGTCAAAGTCTATGTTTCTATGTTTCTATATTTCAAACAGTAAACTCACAGTTTTATTGGAGGAAAGGGTTAGGACAGGGGTACCTGGATGAGGGATAGCTGTAGGAGGAAAAGGTTGTTAATGATGTAGCAAACCAGAACAACATAGGCCCTCAGGTCAGTCTACCCCCAGTTGCCCACCCCTACTGGCACCAGTGTTGTACCCTGAATGTTCCCTGGGGTACCCACTAGTTGCAGGCCTGGACGTTACCATGGGTCGGCCAACTGTTGGGGCCCTAGGATGTTGGAGAATTTAAGACAAAATTAAACTGAACACTTCCTTATTTAATCCCAGGAGCAAGCCCTGGGTACTCATGGTTTACAGCTTTACAGCAGGGCCTTGAGGCAGGATCTGTCACTAGTCCGGGGGTGGGGAGCTCCGTCCTTAACACAGCAATGGGCCACAAGATGAAGGTGGTCTGTCTCAGAAGGCAGGATCTTGACTGAAGGTCTTGCAGCTTGTCCCCTTGATTTAAGAGCTGGCCGCTTGTCACCTTCAGCCTCTTCTGGTCCATTGTGGAGCTCAAATGCAGGTCCACTCCAGCCCCAGAAGGCAAGGACTCAGGAGTGGCTCCACAGCCCGGCACCCCCCAAGGGTCATAGGTGACCTAGCAGCCCAGCAAGTGCCAGTGACCTCCTAAGACCGTGGGCCTCTCTCAGAAGGGGTTAACGGGTTCCCTCCCTGGTTCTGTTGAGTGTTTCAAAAGCTGTTAGAGTCCACTCTGTTCCTTCACCAATTCAGCAACTTCAGGGGCAGCCAGGCAACTCTTAGTTTTCAAAATGCCAGGGCTGGTTGGTGACCAATTTTCAGCTTTTAAAAGCAGCGCCAGTGCACAACAGCAGCAGGAATTCTGGAACATGCAAGCCCCTAATCACCTTTCACTCACACACTCTGTATGCTCAAACAGCTTCCAAAGGTAGCTTCAGCTGGGACACAGCTCTCAGCCAACTTGGGTCAGTCTTCAAAGCAGCTTTTACATAGCCTAGCTAGCACCCAGTTCCAGAGATGTTTAGCCTCTTCAGACAGCTTTTAGAAATCTCAATTTCTGTGCAGGATCTCTGCAGCAGATATTGTTTCCCCAATGCACAGTTCCAATATGCCTGGAGGGTTCACAAACACAGCTCAACCACTCCTTCCTTCTGACAATGCTGCTCTTTTCTGTACGGCAGTGTCCAACTCGAGGCCTGTACAAGGCCTTAGACAGTTCTACTTCTCTCTCATAGGTTCCTCCTGACTTGATAATAGCCTGGGCCAGATTGACTCAAACTTCATAAAGTCCCTGGGATCCTACTCCACAAATCTGTCCTAGGATTTGTTGCCCTCTGTTATCAATCACCGTTGCCCTCTGTTATCAATCACCGTTAATGACTCTCCCAGTCTTCTCATTGGTTATATCTCTAGGCATCTGAAAATAGTTCACTCCCTCTCCCAGGAGTCCCTTGGTCCAACTTTAGATGCCTAGTTATCTGATTGGTAGCTGATGGAGGTCAAAGTATCAACAACATAGTGGCTCCCATTCAGTCCCATTGAGTTCTGTAGCAGTCTTAACTTTAATTGTTAATTGCAGCCAAATTATTTACATCTAGTTTACAGTTTTCCAATATGTAGTAGGGATTCCTGTCCCCTGTTAAGTGACCACACAATCAGTATTCAGGAGCCCTCCTATGATTTATCGCTAGCTCTGTTCTAAACTGTCCCCATGGAGCAGGAACCAGCTCATTAATATTCATGAGCTATTTAAATAATCATGTATTCCCCCGATTCTTCATTGCTCCATTGCACTGTTTTTCAACATCACTGCCACTCCCTGGTCACCTCCTCTAAGTGTCTGTCCCCTGTTTAGACAGGGAAGGGGGTTGAAGACACCAGGCAAATGGAAAATTGTCCGCTAAGGCAGCCACCAAAACAGAGCAGGCTGCTCACTACTGTGCATGTGTGAACCATCAGTCCTCCCGAACACACACATAGAGGTTGCTGGTCATGCTAATGGAGCCCCTCACAGCCCATTATGGGCAAAAATGGGAGCAGGATCCCCAATCTCCAGATAAGCCCCCAGTGGGGGGTTACATTAGTATCACCTTTCTGCTGAAAAAAAAATTCCCCAAGTTGCTCTCAGATTCTGCACCCTATCTATTTAGACCCAACACTTTCCACTGCTTGCCACAACAGAACCCTGAAAGCTCAATCCCTTTCACTTTACTTAACCAATATGTCAATCACAGTCCTTTTCTTTAGCAACCAATGGTAATCAGCTCACAATTTTTCCGAAAGAAATACAAGTTCTTCCGAACAAACATTTTAGCTAACTATTTTTCGTGTAAGCTCTAGGTCCAAATCTCTGCACTCACATGAAGTTCTGCAGCCCAAACACCATGCATTTCTGAATCACACACCCTCCCTCCAAGTCACAGAACAAGGATGATAAAAAGTTTACTTGAGTTTTACTTTTATAAAAAAAAATACTTGGTATCACATTTCTCCTGAAAAACACAATAACATCCAAAGAAACACATTTTGCTACACACAATAGTTTTGAAAGAAACATTTTTTATCTCACACATGTTCTTTCACACAATGATTTTGAAAGCAACAACTTTTCTACTGCACAACCTGTACAACTCATTATTTCTTGATAGGAGTGCAGGGTCCTTTGGACCCTGCACTACCATGTGTCCACTCAAATAACAATGTTTTATGGCAGGCAACAACATCCCATATTCCCCCAACCCCCAAACCTGCCCAATGAATAAGACAATCTCCTTAGTTTGCTCCCATGCCTCCACTCAGATAGCACAAAAGAAGCATGACAGCAACTTTACTATTACTTTTATAAAAAAAATAGTATCACCTTTCTGGTGAAAAAAAGTTTCCCTAGGTTGTTCTTGAGCTCTGCACCCTATCTATGGAAACCCAACACCTTCCACTGCTCGCCTCAACAGAAGCCCTGAAACCACAGTCCCTTTCTCTTTACTTAACCAATATATCAATCAGACTCCATTTCTTTCTCAAGCAACGCTTCTTTTCTTTCGCACTGAAGTCTTCCCCAAACATATCACCCAATACTTTTATTACAATTTTGTGAAAAATACCACACCCTGTGATAAAAAATCCCTGGAAATAACCAACAATTCCACTGTTAGTGACAGTAAACCACCCTGTATTTGTGAAACAGATCAATTTATGCAAAAACAAAAACAGTTTTGCACGGGACATCTAACATTTCCCATGGAAAATAATGCGAAAATTTAAAATTTAATTACTTTTGAGCGGATTCATATTTTTTTCACCAGACCTTCAAAATGCACATCTGTGGGGCTAAGGCAGTCTATCCTGAAAATTTCAGACCAATGGCTTCCATGGCAGCTACTTTCTTGGAACCGGAGCCTGAATCACGGATGTAGAGTTGATAAACTTTCTCTGTTTTCCGAAGAATATCGGCATATTTTTCCGTGGTGGGATAGGTGGTTGGCTCTACCTTTTCTCTTACTGCAGGGATCATGTTCCTAAGGAACAGGGTCTTGTGAGGTCCACATCTATGGATTCTCCTGCAAGGTGCTTCCCTGCTCGATAGGCCTTCTGGAGCCTCTGGTGGAAAGTTGCTGGACTTTCTTTCGCATTCTGTTTTACAGGGTATGCAAGCATCACTCCTACTACACCTGGGTTGTGTGCAGAAATGAGCTCAGCTGCTACCTCGTCAAAGGTGACATGGCCATCCTGGAGGACGACATCGGGGAGTTTTTCCCACAGTCCAGGATCAATGGTCTGGCATAGGATCTGGACCTGGTAGTCTGCAGCGAGACTAAGCACTTCACATTTAGCACGCACCTTTTCCAAGTGGCAACTGAGGTTGTCGGACAGGATCATCTGACCAATGTTGTCAGCTATTTGCTGGACAGAGTAGGCCGTTTGTAGGGGATTATTGGGATGATCAAGTAGAGGTAGATTACCTTGGGCACCATCCATGGCTGCCTGAACCACGGTTTCAGCCACAGAATGAACCATGCTCTGCTGAGTACCAGCCTCATGTAGAAGCTGCCTAATCTGGGTCTTGAGAACCCATTTGTTTCTCTCAGAGATAGGCATGGTACCTAAGGAACTCTTGATCATTCTCTCTATCTTCTGCCTGTCTTCCACATTAATAATGGCTATCAGTGGTGCCATTGGGACTAGGTTTAGGCCTGCTATCATGGGGGTCACCATGTTGGCATTGCCCATGATGTGTGTCATTCCGTCTATGATGTAGGGTATTGGTGTCATGTGACAGGGGTCTGCCATGTTGTGGATGGCAGGGGAGGTGTCTGGCCCATAGTAGGGGTGTGACTGGGTGTTGTACTGAGAAATGTCATCATCTGACTCCTTCCCTTCAGATGATGTCGACAAGGCAGGGCCTACGCCTCCCATCGCCTTGACATGACCAGCCAGTACCTCTTGCTGATGGCGCAGTTTTGCCATTTTGGATTCGCATTCATCATGACTCACTTTTGCAACATTGTGATCCACTTCATCCTGCACCTGCTTCTGTAACGCTCTATACACGGGGCTCAATTCGTGATTGTCCCTAGTAACTAAACCTAAGTCATTACGTACCTGGTTTATCTTGTTCTGTAACTCTCCCAACTCCTCACGCATTTGTTCATTCATTCTACTTAACAAGTCATTCATTTGCAAAGCCTTCCCCTTATCCTGTCTCAAACTTTCACACTCCTTCTTCAACATACATAGTTCCTGCTTGCCTGCTTGAGCAGAATGATGCAAAAGGGAATCATTTTCATTTTGTAGAGTTTGGAATTCAGACTCCAAATCCTGCTCACGTCTTACACATTCAGTTTCCTGCAACCCCATCTCCTGCTGAAGAGATGAGATTTGCAGTTCAAGGGATCGAAACCTCACTTTGGAGGCTTCCAGAGCAGCATAAAGAGCTGCAACAAACAGCCCTTTAGCTTCTCACTTTCTAGCTGTTTGTTTTGTCTCTGTGTACTGGGTTGAAATCTTCAGTACAGGGTTTTCAGATTGACTTGCATACCATGCAAAGTCAGCCCATCATCCATGGGATGCAAGGAAGTTTGAGACATCCAGTCTCAGTTCTGTGCAGATATTTGATTCGGTGGCAATTGTGTAGGAGGGAACGAAAAACCAAACTGTGAAAAGGTGCGGTGCTGTGTATCGATCTACAACAGGTGCACTTATTCACAGTCGGGCTACTGTGCACTTGTACTGTAAACTTGCAATTCAAAACTGCTGTGCGGTGGGTTGAGTCGGCATCGACCACATCCAGTAAACAGCCAGACTTTGCAAGTAATTATGAAGAGGGTGAAAAATGGTAGAGGTGATGCAGGAATGCACACCTACAGTCCCCGTTGGGAAGAGAAAAATGTGAAACTCTGCAAACACCAAATATTGCCTGCACGCAGTCACCAATTGTCAGGAGGTCTAATCCTCACTCTCAGGTTCTTGGCAATAATGGGCATGCAAGGAATCACAGACACATTGCATAAGAGTAATAATGCTTGTTTATTACAACCAAAAGGAAAGTCACAGTGGCCCTAAGCAGTTCCTACCAATAGGAACTGGGAGCCAATGCTAAGCGTTCCCTATACCTCGAGGAATCTCCGTGTCTCCTGGGGTCTTTGAGGTAGAAGACGTAATGTCTTACATTATATACCTATGATAATTACCACGTTTACTGTAAGATAGAAACATTTCTAGTTACAGAGATGAGCCCTATTGGCTAAATTAGAGGTGGCTCCTCAGTCCAAGATAACATTATACAATTTTGTAGTAGTCATCGCTTTGTAGAAACAAAGAAGAACAGTTTGTACATAGCCGTGTAATAATACAAATCATCAGAAGATGGCACTGCCGAGTCATATATCATAATCATTACAAGGACACAGATGTCCTAACATCTTGTAAGCAAGAAATACATATGTATGTTGGAAAGTAAAGTGTATAGCAATAATGTGCATACATATCCTGACATCTACTCTTATACGGTAGATGCCCATAGCCCTATATGTTAGTATAATATATGCCTAAATGCTAGCTGTCTGTGGTGCACCTGTGGGGGTACCAATTAGCATGCAGGGACCTTGTGTAGCAGCTGAAAATCAATTTCAGCAATGTATACCCTTAGCACACAACAAAACAGCACTGGGGACTTAGATTTTTTATTGTTATGCAAGGGGGCTGTGCCCCCCACACCGCTCTAATAAAGGATTCTCAACCCAGGGGCTCCATGTCGGGGTAAATTTCAAAATTGGGGGGCCAGGCGCACAAAAATGTAGGTGCATCCAGACCCAAACCCGAAACCCTCACAGCTCTAGGCTGCCACCCACCCACCATGCTATGGGGTCAGCTCGGCAGCCCCATGCTAACCATGCCAGACCAACCCTCCCTTCCATCTGCTGTGCTTGCTCCCCCCACACTCGTATATGTATAGCAATGTCCTGTCACTATATGCATGAGCCTCCCCCATCCAGTCACCCTTCCTCATTGGTAGACCAGTCAACATGCGCTGGGATTGAGTTGCCATTTTTAGAAGTGCTCAATTGCCGATGCCCATGTTATGGGCTACCATCTGGGCTCTCCACTCAGTTTATAGCAGAATGTTAATAGTGAGCCAGTTGTGAGTGACTGTTTTTTTGACAGATGCCAACAGAATAGCCAACATTTTCCATCTGTTTTTGGCTTTCTGACCAATTGGAGTGGCCAGCTGGGCAGGGAAACCCTATAATATTGCCCATTGCTGCCAAGCATTGTTTCAAATAACTTACTGCTTTTTCCTTTGGTAGATGTTCAATTACTTGATGAACTTTTGAGAGCATTGTGGGGGATTTTAGGTCTCGCTGTTAGGAGGACAATGTGGGCAAATTAGTGGGAGCTACGAATTCCTCAATGTTATGCATGAGAACCGGGAATGGAGGTTCCTGACTATATAAGGAACTATAACACTTTTGAAATGCACCCACAGTATCTCAAGGGTGGGTAAGAACAGGACCACCAGGGTCAGGCTGAAGGCTAGGGATAGCTTTAAGACAGACCACTCACTTTAGGCAGAGAGCCAACAGTCTCCCAGCCCTCTCCTCTGCTTCCAGGTATCGCATCTTGGTACATTGAAAAGCATATTCGGCCTTCTCAGTTAAGAGGCCATAATATTGAGCCTTTAAGTCATTTAAGCAGGACCATGAGGCAGAGTCTGAATTCCTAGAGTGGGAGAATTCCAAGAATTGTATTTGCAAGAGGAGCTCCTCTGTTTTTTGAATGCAGTGCTTTTTGATTGTAGTGGCCAATCCGATGCATTCTCCTCTAACTGCACACTTCAAAGCAGCCCAGAGGAAATCTAGGGCCCTAACTGAACCTTTGTTGTCCTGTAAGAAATTGATACATTTTTGAAGAACCTCTCAAGAGTGGGAATCCTTGAGAAGAAAGGGGTTAAGGCACCAAATTCTATCACACTCCTCTGCCCCTCAGAGAATGATCCATCATCACCGGAGCATGGTCAGAGATGACAAAAAGCTGGATAGTACAAGTCAGCAACCCTGACAAGGTGTCCTTACTAAGCAAAAAAAAAATCAGTGCAGAAGTGGGTGGCATGTGGGACTGAGTAAAATGTATAATGGCGAGCGGTAGTGTGAAGGATGCACCAAGGGTCAACTAAACCCAGAGTGTCCATCAAATCTGGCAGCCCTTGTTGTCCTGAGGAGAGACCCTTCTGGCTGACACCAGACTGGTCCAAGTCTGTTTGAAAAACCAAGTTCCAGTCTCCCCCCAGAAGAATAGGTAGATGGGTAAAAGACTCCAATCAGGTAAGAATGTCTGAGAAAAAACATGGGGACAGGTGCTCATGTAAGAACAAAAGGCATCTTTTGGGGTCCCAGATTTCCTTAATCAGGCTGAAGGGAGTGTGTCTGTCCACTAAGATAGCCATGCCCCATCGTCTCTTTCTGCATCTGGCCCCAAAGGCCTGTCCCACCCACTTTCTACAAAAAAAAATGCCTGTTTGTCCCTCCTCAAGTAAGTTTCTTGAAGAAAAACCACCCTGGTTGGAATTGTTTGAGATGTTTCAATACAATGGCTCTCTTTCTCCAATCCTGGCCTCCTTTGATATTCCAAGTGAGAAATCTAAAGGAAGTAGCTATGCTTGCCACAAAGATAAATAAAGGTAGTGAGACACCAGGTGCCCCTGGCCCTTAATTTACAGCTACATATTAAGCCCACTGTGCTCCAATTTACCCTCAAACCAACCCCCCCAAACCCTCTACAAAGGAAAAAAACACAGTCAACCCCTGATGTTTGCCACTCCCAGTACCAAAGGCCCATGATGGAGAATATATCACCAACACTGAGCCATTGGACATTCCCACCACCCCACCCACTAAGTCCTACCTCTCCACATTTATTATAAGAAGAGAGTAAGAAACAATTTTCCATTACATATTCTAGATACAGCCATATGAGAGGAGAAGAAAGGGCATTAATAATATATAAAAAACTATAATATGGCACACATTCTTAGAAGGAAAGAAATCCCTTAGCTTATTCCTATACAGTGAACAATATAAACTTGAAAAATACCATCGGACCCACTAACAGCCAGTACTATAATAACCCAAAGGCTCTTCAAGGGAAGGAGCCATGATGAACTGTTACTGGGCTCCCAAATAGGGCACATAAGGGGAAAGCACCTGTATATAATGATAACTTAAGTATAAGCATAACTCAATTCCAAGACATAACAAAATTAAAGGAATTTAGGTAATAGTAGCACCTAAGATACAAACTCTGTAGAAAGAAGGCCAGCAAAGCCATTCCCGGGTTCCATCGTCCTCCCTCCGCAGCGTAGGGGTAACCAAGGGATGCCCCACCACTACCACGCCCCTTAACTAGAGTTTCCTTGCAAGCTGATATATGTCATGCTATTCTCCTAAGCTGCAACAAAAGCCTCTAACCCTCATCTCACTAGAGAAACTTGAATCTTTAGTGACCTGCCATAGCCTCCAATGGACCCATCACTGACCTCATACCCAGCCCAAAGAGACAAAGAGCTTCCTTGGAGGGGTAGTCTAGAGAGCTGGGCACCCCATGCCAACATTGAGCTCTTAGACTAATTATACCTATGAGCAACCACATAACATTCTTTACCAGGGTAGAATTCTGTGCTGGGTATGGGCTGAACATAGTTAAGGACATCCAGGAAGACCAGAATGTCCCACCACTGAGCATGGTAACCCACAATCTCAAAGCATCATATGAGCCAAAAGGAGAGTGGGAACTGGAGAGAGACTAAATTTCCAAGGTTGTACCCCCAGTTGTGTAGCGGTATATGTAGGGATCCCCCCCACTGTCCCCACTAGACAGCAGACCACAGAACCCCAAGTAACTCACCAATGTACTCATGGAAATGAGTATAATCCTCCAGAGAATGATGGAGCTCCAAGAAAAAGTAAATACCTCAAACTAGTAGTCTAACAAAGAACAAAGGGAGGCCCAGCATCGCTTCCTGCTCCCAATATATCACAAACCCAAAAACCAGTGTATTATAGGTCCACCCAGGCAAGGTTCCCAACTATATTCCTGTTACTAAAGAAAGAATAAAAAAAAAACACATGTCCAATGCAAAATCTTCTGCAGTTCTCTTATGGGCAAATCAAATAAGGAAGAGAAAAAACAAATGGGGGGAGGGATTTCCTTTTATGCGTTTTATAGTTCAGTCTTCCAAAATGCCCAAATCAATAAAATGAATCTGTCCTTATATGGATAACAGAATATTGCAAATTCACAAAATGTAGCATCCTAACTCTGTCCAGCACACAAAAAATCAAAAAGACTCCCAAAAACCAGTCCAGATAGAAAAGCCAAAAGAGTGTGCTGTCCTATCTCCGGAGGAAGAAAAAGTAGATCAAATTGGGATCCAGCATTGATCTTAAAAGGTGACTTGAAAATAAAAACACAGTCGAATAAATGCAGCAGGATTGTGTATCCAGATTGAAAGTAGGCAGCTGCCGATCTCTGAATAGGATAAAGCCCTTAAATCAAGTCTTGTCCCTTAGTGTCACCAGTGTTAATTATTTAAAGTCCCCAAGTCCAATGAGAGTCTACTACAAAAAAACCTTGACAAAGCCCAATTGCCTCCAAAAATCTAGTTTGGAGGGGAAGCGACTCAACCAGAGATCGACCACAGGGCAATCTTCATAAAACTGAAAATAAGAGAACGAAGATATATTCACAAGGGTGAGCTATGCACTGCAGGTCCAAAAAATGAAAGTCGTCTTGATGCCAGCTAGTGAACATAAAATCATAAGGTCAGCCAAAACCCAGTACAAATAAAAAAGCTAGACAGAAGCACTGCACCAACCAATAGCCTGCAATAGTGGTTCAAATCAGGATCCAGTTTTGGTCTGAAAATGATGATCGAAGTAGAAAGCTGACCCAAATGAAAATGGCAGAAACAAGCATCCATCAACCTCCAATGACAGCAAACTAGTTAAAAGTCCAAGCTCTCATCCAGAGCCAGCATTATTAATAATGTAGATCCATATAGTCCACTAGACCTCTAAAGCAAATAGTCCCATATCGACTCAAGATAGAATCTTAGGGATCCAAAAGGATAACAAGCAGAGCTTCACTCAGCATCCTCAGGTAGAAGGTTTGAATAGATCAGGATACAGCTTTGGGAGTTCTATGCTGGCCTGGACATTTGTGTCAAAGGTTTTGGAGGACCCCTGGTAAGTAATTTGCAGTCTGGAGGGGTATAGCATTCTGAAATGAATTTGGGTGGCAATAAGCTTTGAAACAATCGGGCTGTATACAGCCCATTTTTGTCACACGGAGCGAAGAAGATCCTGTACAATTCTAATCTTTTTACCCTTCCAAGAAATTTCCTTTAACTCCCTTGTTTTAGCCAGAAGGTAGTATTTATTCAAATAATTTAAAACTTTAAATATCAGAGGGCAAGAAGCAGATCCTGTGGGAGGGATTGGCCGAAGTGCTCTGTGGGAGTGTTCCACCACATAGACAGGATCATTAGGAAAGGGACACACAATCTTTTTGCAAAACTTTTGAATAAAGGTAACCACATTGTGCCCCTCTGAGCCCTCCGGAAATCTGAGCACCACGATTTTCTTCCTCCAACTGCATCCCTCCAGATCTTCAATTCTATCTTCAAGTGGAGTAATTTTCTGTCAGAGGGATGCAGTCTCTGGTTCCAAGCAGTAGTGCCAGTCTTCTACCAAGCTAATTCTAGATTCGGAATTACCCACTGTCCGGTTGAGCACATCCATTGAAACTCTAAGGGCTTTAATTTCCTCAGTCAGGACCTGAAGAGATTCTTTGAGAGGAGACATCTCCTGCATAAAACGTTCCTCAGTAAGAGCTAAAGATGAAGTCTGAGGGCGAGATGGTGGAAAGGCCTGCACCTTGGATCTTTTAGAGGTCTTGTCTCTCTCCAGCATTGTCAGAGGTGTATGTCACATAGTGGCTTGCTTCATCTCTGTGTCCATTATGTAGCAAAATGTCACCACAAGTCAGTTCCAGAAGGAGTAACAAGCTGTACAAATTCCAGATTCTTCAATGTGTGCAATGTAAGTATTACAAAGTTATAAAAATTAACTGCAGAAGAGCAAAGCCAAGGGAGTAAGCAGCCTTCCCAGAGTGGTGCATCATGTGACTCAATGTCAACCCTATTTTTGCACACTATGTCTCTACAAGCCCCAAGATTTGGGGGAGTATTAGCTAGGTTCCTCTTTCTCTCTCCTACCACCTTGGTTCTTCCTAGACTAAATCTCCCCCACTGTCAGTGTAACAGTCCTATGAAGATGTCAAACTTCTGCCTCAATTCACTAGTCCACTCTTTTGGCTGGTGAAGGTTGTAACCCTTAAACAGCCTCCTGTTCCAGAAGTCCCTCCACTCAACCACAAAGTAGTACCCCTTTTCCTCACACCAACCTTAGCCACCCATTAAAAACCTCTATCTTCTCCCTTCTAATTCTAGCTACCCTCCTTTATCCCACAAAGGGAGGACCTCAGACAGTCCAGGGATGCCATGTGTGCCTTCAATCTGTCTGCCAGACTGCAGAAGTTCCACTTCACTATCTCCACAGTCTGGTTTGCAGATCATTGGTATGCAGGTGGACCAGCACCCCTACTCCCACTCTGCCATCCTCCCTCTCCTTTCAACATCTCACATGGCCTTTGTCCTAGAAAGGCACCTAACCATCCCTGTCCCTTCCAACTCACCTTCCACCACCATCTCTAAACCCCTGATCATTGAATCCCCAACCACCAAGACACTTCCTCTCCCCATCACACTCCACCTTCCTGAAGCAGTGGTCCACTGGGGGAGTAAGGGTATGGGGTGCTGGGTCCAGCTGAGCTAGTGACCCAGCAGAGACTTTTCATCTCTCACTGCTGCCAGTTGAGCCTGGAGTGCAGCAAAGGTTCTGCAGATGGGGCAGTGCCCCCTTCTCTAGAGCATCCCCTTGGAGAACAGCCCCCACAGTAGCCACAACTAACTAGCTCCCCAATGTACCCCATCCTTATACTGAACCTAGGAATAGGGCTCCACCTTGGAATGGTGATTCTAGGGATACTTGTTAAGTTAACTTAACTATTAGGAGAACCAAGCTGACAATTTCTACAAGCAGGAGCAACAATCAACAATCAAACTCGATAATTAGCTATTAGCAGAATCAATTAGCTAACATTAGGTGTTAGAAGAATCAACAGTGAACCATTGCTTCAGGTAATCCATACACTAAAGATCATGTACAGAAGTAGGAGTTGGGTAATACCATGTTAGGGTATAGCTTGGTTACCGAATTTGCACAAAGCCTAAGGATATTGTGTAAAAGTGTGTCCTTATAGTAATAGCCTAGTATAAAGTACACATTTCTAAATGGCAACAGTGGAGCAACACCTGGTAAACTGAAAATTTACAAAAGTTCATTTCTGAACTTGTAATACAGTTATGCCTAGATAGGGTGTTACTGGGGCACCTTGGAAATTCAGCAAACAAATAGGCAGGATGGTTCAGAGGCCAGCTGGCCTTAAGTTAACTACTGAAGCTGCAATACAGGTATACCATGATAAGGTGTTACTGGGACACCTTAAAAAGTTAGCAAAAAACAGGCAGGATGGGTTGGATGCTAATGATAACACAATAGGTAAACAATGGGACACACATGGTAAACTGCAAATTAACAAAGGAAAACATTGATCTTGAATTACAGGTATACTAGCAGGGTATTACTGGGGTACCCTGAAAAATCTAGAAGGGCAGTCAGACTGAACAGAGACTAACTGGCAACACAAATAGTTGTGACACAATTGGCAACACAAATTGTTGTAAGCAGTCCAGTAGTGCAAGAAAGAAGGTTGCAGACCTTTAGTCTCTCTAACAGTACTGGGGAGGCTTGCAGTTGGAGGAATGAGGTGACAGCATACCTGGACAATGGCTGCCTCACTCCTGACTCCAGGCAGACTCCTTTAGGTGAATGTGATGTTCTTTGCACTATGGCCTTAACCAGAGGACCACAGTGTGAAGGACCACTTGGGAGATCAGGACATTAGAAAGAGATCAGCAATCAAGGGATGGATTGCTTGGCCATGGATTGGCTGTCACAGGGTGCTGGAGGCATGGCTTCAGTTTGAGGAGAGCCCTGCTTGGTTGGCTCAAAATGCTGGGTGAGCAGCTGGAGAAAGCAGAATATGGCTCAGGATGGTGTCTTTCATTGCAGGGGCATTGAACAGGGGGAGGGTTAGTAGCAGTAGGAACCTTTTCAAGCCCCAGGAGCTAAACAGCAGCAATAATTTCCAGCTCTGAAAAGCACCTTCAACACTGCTGACAGAAAGTTCCATTTGAATATCTTGAAGGCTTTTTTGGCATTGAGCCCCACCAATATAATTTTTTCCTTTGACTGGTTATGGTGGTTAAGCAGATAAAGGGTTCAGTGGATGTTGTCTTCAGTCTGCTGTCCATGAACAAAATCAGTTTGGTCCATGTTAAGCAGAGTAGGGAGGAGAGATTCCAGTCTCTGGTCCTTAAGCTCTACAAAGATCTTATAGACCAGGTCTGAAACTGAAATCAGGCAGTATGATTTACAGAGTAGTTCATATTTGTCTTCCTTCAAGATTTCAGAGATGATGGCAGCACTCCATGATTATGATAGACACCCAGCTTCCCATATTTTATTCAGAGATTTGAGCAGCAGTGCCTGTAGGATGTCTTTAAACATTTTATATAATTTGGCTTTAAATCTATCTGTAGCAGTGAATTTATCTGATTTAAGTCATACAATGGTCTCATGTATTTCTTTTATGAAAGAAGGAGTTGTCAAAGTCTTCCTGCTCTACCATCAGGGTGGGAAGAGTGAGCTGAGCAAAAACATCGAACACTCTGCTGTGTCACCAGGTGGTTGAGCCATATAGATAGTGTGATAGTTCATTGTACAGGTTCTGCAATACCAGCAGTCTTTCCTACTTTGTTGTGGTTTATCAGGTGCTGCATTTGGGCAATCTGCTGTTGCATTTGTGCAGTTTGCTACTGTTGAATTTGGTAAGCCAGATATTTTGCAGCCATACCACCTCCCTCATAGTACTTTTGCTTTAGTAGTTGTAGGGCAATTTCTGAGTGTGGGGATGTCTATTCTGTCCCAGAAGACCTTAACTGGTCTTCATCAACACCGCCCCCCCCCCATTTGTTTACTAGTATTCCCCTTTGGCTATCCCATGCATGTTGGTAACCCCCCAACTGTTCTTGCCCCTACTACCTCTTGTGGCAGGCTGTTTCAGGCATCCACCACTCTTTCAGTGAAGTAGTATTTCCTCTCATCCCTCTTAAATTCCAGACTTCTGGCTTTGCTGCATGACATCATGTTCTATTGCACTTTTTCATTTGAAACAGGATCCCCACCAGTACCTTGCTCACTATCTTGAGGAACTAGTAAGTCTATTTCATTTCCCCTCTCTCCCTCCTCTCCTCCCTCTAGGATATACATATTGAAATCCCTTAGTCTCTCTTCATATCATTTCTCATGCAACCCATGTACCATTTTAGTTGCCTTCTTCTGGGCTGCGTCTACCCTGTCCCTGTCTTTTCTGAGATACAACCTCCAGAACTGTACACAATATTTCAGGTGTGGTCTCACCAGTGATCTATACAGTTGTAATATCACCACCCTCCTTTTGCTTATGATATCTCTCCCCTATCCACACCTGCATTCCACTGGCCTTGCCAGCTGTCTTTTCACACTGCCCTGCAACTTTGAGGTAATCAGATATTATAAACACTAGGGGCCAGATATTCAAAAGGGTTGCGCCATGCGCAAGTCCAAAAATGCGCCATTCTGCGATATTCAGCGGGAGGCAGTTGCGCCACCGAAAACATGCTGAGCAACAGTGCAATGCAAATGAATGCATGCGCAACCGAAGGGGGTGGAACCATGCATAAAGAGCGCAATGCGATATTTAAAGGCTTGCGCAATGCGCAACAGCAGATCAGCCGGAAGGTGTGCCACGGTGGAAATGAGCCAAAATAAAAAGGCTCAAGGAAGAAGCACAAAAACGCTACAGGGAAGCCACATAATGCAGGGAGAGAGACAAGGCAAGAGGGACAAAGAGGGCAGGCCAGGGAGATCTGAGGACAAAATAGGGGCAAGGGAAGGTGTGTGGGGCCACAGACTGCAGAGGCCAGTAAGTGTACCCGGTGCAGTGGAGGTAGCAGTCAGGACAGCGGGGGTAACAGAGCAACAACAGCCAGGGGAACACAAGCCAGGGACATGGACAGTGCCAGCTTCCACATGGAAGTTGTAATGAGGGGGGTGAGAAGGCATGCTGCAGGGGGACGTGGCCGTGGAAGGGCCCGTCGGCGGTACGCCCCCAACAGGCAGTACCGTGCCCACATCAGCTTTGAGCTGTACATGGATGTTGAGATTGTGGGCCGGTACCGCCTGAACAGGGCAATATTGAGGCGGCTCTGTGAGTTGTGCAGTGATGTGATGCAGGCACCCTCATGATGGAGTCACGCTCTGCCAGTGGAGACAAAGGTAACAGCCTGCATGTGCCTGCTTGCCACGGGTACCTTCCAGAGGCCAACAGGGGACACCACAGGCATAACACAGTCGGCCACATCATGCATTCTCACCCAATTCCTCAGCGCACTGCTGCCACATGCTGCGGAGTACATCCATTACCCCAACAACGCGGCAGAGCATACAGCAAACATGCAGGAGTTCCACAGGGTAGCACGTATGCCTGGGGGTGATAGACTGCACCCATGAGGCTATTCGCATGCCACCTGGCCCCGATGGGGCTGCATACCGAAACCGGAAGGGTTTCACCAGTGTCAATTGCCAGGTGGTGTGTGATGCCAGTGGACGCATCATCAATGTCTGTGCCACACACCCTGGTGGAGCACATGATGCCTTCATATGGTACCAATCTGCACTGTGCCATCGATTCGAGAGTGGGGACATCCCCACAGGACATCTAGTGGGTGAGTATGCATGTAGGAGTGGCAAAGTTGGGGCAAGGGTGGGAAAGCCACAGGTGCCATGGCAGTGGCACACAGGGCTATGGGCAATATGGACCTGAATATGATACTTATCTCCACTATCTCCACACAGGTGACAGCGAATACCCACTCCGTCCCTGGCTGCTCACACCCTACCGGTGCCCCATGACCCCATCGCAGCAGCGCTATAATGAGGCACATGCCGCCACACGCAACATCATCGAGCGGGTGTATGGGATGCTTAAGGCATGCTTCCGATGCCTAGACACCTCCGGCGGTTCCCTACAGTACAGCCCCTCAAAGGCCTGTGGGATATTCCTGGCTTGTTGTATCCTGCACAACATGGCCAAAGACTGTAGGATAGCCATACAGGTCAAGGAGGGGGGCAGCGATGGGGATGCCGGTGACGCTGGTGATGATGGGGATGAGCAGACCCCCCATGGACGGCGGGACCCCCGACTGATCCGGCAGGACCAGCTGCACTGGGACACCATCATGGAGGAGCATTTCGCATGACACAGGTAAGTCATGGGGCCATGTGCAACCAATACTGTCTAGGCGCAACCCACAGGCACACAGGGTAACACACCAGGGGTGCATGATGGCAAGGGGAGTGGAAGGCTCCAGGTGCACAAACACACCATCAGGGAGGGGTGAATAGTTACATGCTATATGGACACACACACACACACCAGGCACAAAGCATACATGGGCAGGTGCACAGCAGAGCAGGAACAGACATGTGAAACACACAGATCCACAGACCACCCCCACCACCTGTACTGTCCAAGTACGTGTGTCAGATGCTGGGCACCCTTGCACCTTGGTGTACAGTACAATGCAGGCATCATCATGCACACGCACCTGTGGACAGCAGTCGGGTGGGTGTGCAGGCGGTCCGTGTGTCGGCATGTTGGGCAGGGCACCCACCAGTGCACTGCCCACCATGACACACATTGCACACAGGGCAGCACCAGACAGGGCCCGCACTGGGTGACAGGTCAGTCAGGTGGCACTGTGCCATGGCCACCTCAGATGCGTGGACGGCCCCGCTGTGACCCAGCAGCACTGGCAGGCTGAGCAAGGGCCACATTGGGTGGCACCGATGTACCACCAGGGGTCCCACTGTGCGAGCGCGACCTTGTCTGCACAGGGGTCTGCAGCATGCTGAACATACCTGCACCAGGTGTGCTCAGGATGCCCACAGCAGAACCCGGCGTCGACAGGCTGGATGTCGCACGACACCAGGAATGGGGAGTGGAGAGCGTACTGTGTGGGGTGTGTGGTACAGGGGCACCTGACTGTGTGCCCAATGCGGCCACGACAGCGACCAATGCCTGGGTCAGCCTGTCAATGGCGGCGGTCACATCCATCCGCATTTGGACCATCTCTACTAGGATCAGTGCATTGTCCCTGCTGTGCTGCTCCACAGCCACGTACAGTGCCTCCACAGATGTTGCAACCCGCATCTGCTCCTGTACTGATGCCCGCAGCAGGCAGGTGTGCTCATCAAATGGGTCATCTGCCACGCCGACAATCTGTCCCCCAGTGTGAAAGGTCCTGATGCTCACGCGCCCTTGAGGTGGCGTTGTTCTCGAGGACCAGGTGTGGGTAAGTCAACAGGTGGTGTGCATGTGCCACCACTGAACCCTGTACTCCCAGACCTGGTGGGTGACTGCTGCTGCTGCCCCTCCAACTGCTGTGCCCCAGGGACCAGTCGTTCCACTGCTGTGCCCGCAACAGTGTCAGAGACCTGTACAGCCACCGGTGCTGCCCCACCGGTGCTCACAGGCACAGTCTGGGACTGTGCTGATGTGCTGGCACACATGTTGGAACCAGCTAGGTCCAGGAGCATGTGCTGTCCTGCTGTGTGTCCGTTATGAGACACACACGCGTGTCACTGCCCATTGCGGTCCTTGCATCATCAATGGTGCAGGTTCGTGCAACAGCCACAGTCACAGCGTGCTGGCATGCTTGCATGCCAGACTGCTGTGACACAGGATGGGTACCCCCACACCTGACTCACCGACATCATAGATGGCAGCCAGGCATGCACACTGGTGCAATGCATGCCGGCTGGCAGCAGAGGTGGATGGACCCTCCTCCAACTCTGACTGGATGTCCACACTGCATGGTCCCAACACCACTGTCCCCTGCAGATGAACAGGATCTGTAACAGAAAGTGAGAACATGTTAGTGCATGGGATCAACCTCCCCCCCACCACCACCATGTCATACCGTGCAGTAATGGGCAGGGACCCTGGTTTTCCGTTTTTACCGGTAACACTGGTAACAATCACAGAATCCTGCTTGGTTTGTGGATTTTGAATCCTTGTACCGGTGCCTCACAGAAATTGCATGTCACTGCACAGAATCTCTTAAGATTTCTGCAACTTTTTAAGTTTTTTTTATTTTTTCTTTCTATGTCCCCTTCTCACAGCATCAGTCTCTGCTTTTCAGAGATCCCTAGGCTGGTATCACTAGCTTCACCCCCAGGTAATGCTCAGGAGCTCCTGTGGGCCTGCCCCTATTCTGCCTGAATTGTACCCACCCAGGTGGGAAGGGAGGGGGACCCCAGATCACCCCTCCACACTCCCTTAGTGTGTGTCGGGCAGCTCAGTGGGTCCCTCATGGAGTCTGGTTATGAAGTCTGGGGCACCTGGGTCCCTTCTGTCAGTGGCCATTGTGGGGTGATTGTTCCTGGTTTTCTGGTCTCTGTCCCTGAGGGCACTGGAACTAGAGGAGATCCAAGGAGGTAGGTCACATAGAGACATGCCACTGCTCCAGATCCTGGCTAGCATCACCCCCTCCTGATTACTCTGCAGCACCATTGCTCCACCACCCGTGGTCACATAGGTAGTAGTAAAGCAGCAGGACTTGCAGCCCACCCTCCTCCTCGGAGAGCAGTCCCCCAGGTGCTCAATCCTACTCCCCTGGCCAAACCTCCAGCAACCCGAGTTCACTTCTGACCCTGGGTCACTGGCATTGCAAGCAATAGTGCTACCGCAGTGCCAGCAGGCTGACCGAGATTTCAGCATCTTAAAATGAATGCTGCTGTGCTTTGCATTCTTTCTGCTTTGCTGCATATAGAGTCAGTAAGGAAATCACCCGCACTGCTTTGTTGTAATCAGCCATTCAGTTTAACCACCCATGCTTAGTGGTTAGAGAAACAAACAATGATTGAACTGGGTACATCCAGCAGACTTGGGTTTGCTTCCCACAACCTCCACTTGCATACTGTGTCACTCCAAGGAAGCCACTTAACCTCCCCAGTGCTTCTAGGTCACTCCTGAAAACAGACAGTTCTGCCTAGTGGGCCTTACCTGCTTTACAAAGAATATAAAAAAATACCAATATATGTTTACTACATCATAGAATAGTAGTCAGGGTACCATGTAATTTATCTGAGTTTTACTTGGGCTGCAATGATTTTGTATAGGTAAAGATAAATATTCGGATACATTTTGTGTGTTTTATAAGCTTGTTTTTAGATTTTAGTCAGGTTTTTATTGTATTCTTTGTATATAAGCATCTAGGTTGTAGATTGCTAAATGCAGGATCACTGTTACCAACTAGCTTATTCAAGTTTATAATCAGTAGGGCCATTCAAAATCCTCAGTTGTTTGAATGAAAACTAGTCTGAATGAAAGTATGTAACTCTTGATAACCTGCGAGTTATCTCTCACTGTACCCTCACCCCCCAGGCAGCACGGAAGATGAGCATTTTTTTGCTCAGTGTGCCATCCTGGTGAAACAATTTCAATAAATAAATAAATAAAATGTTCACAAAGAAGAAACTGCTTTACTATTATGAAAAGACTTCACAGGTGAATTGGATCATTTGCACCTTTTCTCCCACCTGCTGTTTCAGTCTCTGTGACAACAAAAGTTTTCTGATAAACTGTTTCAACAAAGAAAATGTTAAGTATTTGAGTGTACTTATGTTTGGTTAGTGGTTTTGAAAGCAGTCAATGACATACAGAAGGTAGGACCCCAAGGGCTGTATGATACTGGTGGGCAGAGTGGTGCTCAATTCACATCTGAACAAATACATGAAAACTGGGAGACACCCTTTTCATGGACTCCAAGTAAAAAAAAGCATTCACATGGCTGGGAGATGCATGAATCCATTTGAAGGTCCTCCACTAATCACTTGTGGATTTTTTAGGTGAAGACATTTTATTTCAAAGAAGCAAATTCAAGCAATTTTTTTTGTTGCATCTCCTACCCCCTGGCCATCCACTCCTTCAGGCCTGCCAAGGCCCCCTACCATTGCAGCTGAGTCCCAACCACCATCCACTGCCCCTTACTGCTGTGCTACCGGGTAACCCAAAGTAACTCTTCATTGAGTGGGTCCCAACCTCTGTGGGAGGCTACCAGGAGAGGAGAATTGCCCCAAAGTGCTTCCTGTGTATCCCGGGCATGGCAGGGGTCAGAACTGACACTTCTGGGGCTTCCAGCTTATATAGGGACCAACAGCTGTCCTTTGGTTGGTCAGAGGGTATTTTCCCATTTTCTTGGGAGTGTGACAGGCCACATGACGTCAAGGCACAAGCCGACATCAGTCACGCTCCCTCCTGCAGTGAGGGCTGACATGTTGTCATGCCTCTGGCCTCCACCAGGGGTCAGCAAATGCTGAGTCATGAACCCATCCTCCCTCCCAGGAGTAGGTGAGTGGTCATTGGACACTCAAGCCTTCACCCACCAGCTGGCCTTCCAACACCCAAGTCTGTTCCCTAACCCTGGTCAGCAGTGTTACAGGCAGAAATCCAATTCAGGCAGTTAAAGTATAGATAGAAAAAAACAAAGGTAGTCTACCTTAGCGGTGATGGTTCAGATTAATTCACATCTGAGTTCTAACAAGCAAAGAGACCAAGTCATTTGTAACTCATGCATGTGGGGTATGGGTGTTGAAGAAAGGGGATCACAGTACTGTCACTTCTGCCATCAACCCAGAGGGATGTGGACTGCATTGTTGCTACTGCCATCACACCGAAGGGGGTGGGGGCTGTAGTGCTTCTGCCATCACCACTGGTGGATGGAAATTGTAGTACTGCTGCCATCCCACCTGAGGGATGGGGGCCACAGTGCTGATACTGCCATCACACCTGAGGAATGGTGAACGTAGTACTGCTGCCATCATACCTGAGGGATGGGGGGCCATAGTGCTGATACTGCCATCACACCTGAGGAATGGTGAACGTAGTAATGCTGCCATCACACCTAAGGGATGGGGGCCACAGTGCTGTTGCTTCTGTCACACCTGAGGGAGGGAGGTCGTGGGGCTTTTGCTGCTGCCATCACACCAGAGGGATGGGGCCCGTAGTGCTGTTGGTGCTGCCATCGCACCTTAGGGATGGGACTGTAGTGCTGCTTCCATCACACCTTAGGGATGGAGGCTGTAGTGCTGCTGCTGCCATCACATCTTGTACCTAAAATAACTTTAAATTGGTACAAGGATGGAAGGATGTGTAATAGTGGAGGTCAAAATAGCTAAAATGCATGTTAGCAGAGTTAAAAATTGTCAAATAAAGTACACAAAACCAAACAACGGTAAAACTGGATTTTGGCTTAGCAGACACTGGTGACAATACCGTTTTTTACAATGTGTGAAATGGAATATGCCCTTTCTCAATCCCGGTAAACCAGTGTCCCTGGTAATGGGCTTCCACCTGTCTGGAAGCCACCTCCTGGAACGCCCTCAATTGCACTGCACTGCATGGATGCAGCCAGACGGTCCTCCACCGGGGTCAGCTGCACCACCTCTGGCTGGCTCCCGCCTGTGGCAGCGCGTGCCACCCTGAGAGCTGCCACCTTCTCTTTCACCCGTCTCCTGTCGGTCCCAATCTTTTTCTTACATTCCTGCAAGGAGCGCTGGTGGCTTCCATGCAGGTTTACGGCATGAGCTACCCCCTCCCATGCAGCAGCACGGGCATGAGGGGTGCCCCACCGTCCACTAAGTAGTGGTTCCTCATCCAGGTAGGCCTGGAAGAGTGCCTCTGTCTCAGACTTCGTGAAGTTGGGCCTCCTCCTTCGCCCACCATCATCCTCCTCACCCAGTCATTGCTCGGCCATGTCGGTCTGTATGGGTGGAAGTGGACACCTGTTACTGTGCAGTATACAGCATTATCCCATGACCATTGCCCAGATCATCACACAGCATGCAACTCACCTCTAACCTGCAGTAACCGACTCTGGCCACCGCAGATCACTGTCGCACATTTATAGCCAATGCATGCAAATTAGGAGTGGAGCAACTTTAATGAGATGCAAATTGTGCCACTGTGCCTTTGAATGGCTGATCAGATGATTTGCATATGTCAGCTGAATATCGCGCTGTTGCGTTTTGCGCAATACGGTTCAGCCGGCTGAGCCAATGGTGCATTTCTGTGACTGCGTAGTACACCGCATTGCACATGCCCAGGTAGCTTACTCAGGCATCTGCCATGCTGATGACGTGCTGTGCACGATCAGCAATTCAGAACATGGCCACCATTGTGCCAGTGGTGCTACAGCACTGGTCACCACATAGTGCTGTGGCACAACTGCGCAATAGTCCACTGTGGCACTGGCACGCAGGTGACCGATCGCGCTGGACGTGTAGACGTCCGATGGTGCTGTGCGTGGCCTTGTGCCACAGACCCATGACCTTGTGCACGACCTTTGCCCCCTGGCGCTGTATGTCTGGCATGTCTACGGCTCTATCGCGCTGTTCGGTAACAGCGCGATGTGGACCGACAGCGCTATACGAACAGCGCGATAGGGACTGATGGAGTTGTATTGCGCAACATTTCCACGTGGGGTTGCTGCACTGCAGAGTGCCATATTGCCTACTATACAACTGCAGAGATGGCATGCAGGAGGGCTCCACAGTGGAGTGCGTTGGAGGTGGCCAACCTGGTGGCTGTGGTGGAGCCCCACCATGGGTCACTGTTTGGGGGAGAACCCCCTGCACATGGCCCGCATCCATGTGTGGCAGCAGGTGGCCACCGATCTGGAGCAGGCCACTGGGCGGCGGAGGACTCCAGAGTAGTGCAAGCACTGGTATGGTGACCTCCACAGGAGGGAGCAGAAACTGCTGGAGTGCCTCAGATCACGTGCCAGGAGGGGCATTGTGCCTAGGCCAGGTGGGTGTGCTGTCTATCCACCTGTATTGTCTGCATGGGTGACACTGTGTAATGTGACCTGCGCATGGGGATGGGTTGGGCTATGGTTTGCTTCGACGGTGTTTGCAGGTGTGTGATGTATGAGTCTGGCTGTGTGGGCAGGCACACTCAATGGGGCAGGGGGCTGTCTGCTTTGGGATCTCACTGCTGTGTTTCTCATCATTTGTCTCCCACAGGCGTGGAGGAGCGGAGGCAGGCCTGGGCTGAGGCAAGGAATGGCAGTGCAGAGGTGGCTGGCAGAGGTGGCATAGGTGTTGGGCCACAGCAGCAGCAGCAGCAGCAGCTGCAGCGGCTTGATGAGGGTGAGTGTCATTACATCATGGATGTTATTGCATGCTGTGGGGGGGGCATGGCCACTATCCATGGACAACACTACCATGCACGCAACAAGTGACAGTCATCACTGTCCAGTGGCACTGCATGTCTGTGAGTGCGTCACTGGTGGTCCATGCATGCACTGGGCACATGGCTGTGGCACTAGCATCCCACCACATAGCCACATCACTGGACAGCCTTAGTTGTGCTGTGATGGACATGGGCAGTGTGTGTGTGTGTGTGTGCAGTGGTACACATGGCTGTTGCTGCCTGGTTGGGCATGTCTTGTGCACGGTCACTGTGGGTGGGTGCAGTCCATCACAGGAGCGGGGTACTTGGCTGTATGCCATGAATGATGGGTGGGATTCAGGCATATGGACAGTCACAGCCATTGACTCTGATCCCTTGTCCTAGGTATCCAGATCCTGCGACGCATGGAGTGGTCACTGCAGCGGCTGACACAGGTGGCTATTGATTCACTCACCATCCTATTGGACCTTCAGAGTCATGGAGTGAGGCACAGGAGGAGGCCCCGGGCCCAGCACCAGGCGGCAGGAGGGCAGGCTGGCAGGCGGTAGCTGCCCATCACCTCACCCCACCTTCCCTCTCCCGGTGTTCACCTGCCCCTTACCACCCCTACCTTATACCCATACCCTACCCCTGCTTTTATATATGTACATAGTTCTATTTGTTGTTCTTCTTATTCTTGTTTATTACAATTATATATTTTGATATGAATACTGTGGTGGTCTCTGATTTGCAGCTGGCTATAGGTGCTCAGTTGCAGTGGTGTGCATGGCATCTGGGGTGGTATGGTCATGGATATGTGTGTGCGTGTGTGAGGGGTGGTGTCTCTGGTGTGGGTGTGGCTTTCAGTCAGTATTGCCGTGTGCTGCCACCCACTGCTGGGTGCTCATGGTGGGTCTGGCTTGTATGGTTCTGTGGTACACGAGGTTGCAGTGTGACGGGGGGATGCGTGGGGATTCCTGCAGTGCTGGTCACTGCTCATGGGTGGTGTCTTGGGGTCACAGTGCAGGGTGTGCTGTGCACAAGGGGTGGCTGATGTACACTGGGGTGGTCCACCCCCTTTGTGTGGCAGTCTCAGCTTGCCAGTGGGTGTGCTGGGGTAACACGGCCGGGATGTGCTTTGTTTGCTTGTCCCCATGGGCCGGTGAATATTCCGTCCCTCCACCAGTTATGCTGTGCTTGGGACGTGGGGGTACATTGTTAGTTCTGCAGTGTGTCCCTGTGCCCATCTGTGGCATAGGTGGTAGGCCCCTGCCTACCTCCCTGGTTGTGCAGTTCCATTGCTCTGCTGCTGGGGGTCTCTCTGCTTGCACTATGGCACCTCTGGACTGCTCAGCTGGGCTGCCTTGGTTGCGCTATGGCGTATTGTCTCTGCTCAGCTTCCCCTTCCTGGTTGCGCTATAGCGCAGGTTGTGCGATATTCAGACGTTGGCTGGTTGCGCAATTTGTCTTGCTCCATGTTTGAATATCGCGTCTATTTCACATGTGCGCAATTGACTTGTGCTTGCTCCTGCTGTTGCGCACTTTTTGGGTGCAGTTTGAATATCCAGTCCCAGGTCTCTTTCCTACTTGAAGATGAGCTGTAATTGCTATCAGTTTGCCTCAACCATTGCCTTTAGTGTGTTCCAGAGAGTTGCAGCTGTTACTTTTTGTCACTCATATCCAGGCTTTCCCAGAGAAATGCTGTTCATTTGTCCTGGTACATTTATTCAAAAGCAGGCTAGAGTTACTTCTCCAGAAGGTATTCCTTCTCTCTGTTCTCCAATCTATTGTATCTGCATTCTCAACAGCATGTGGTTCAAGATATGTCTTGCCAGAATCTCTAAAGAGGGAATTGCAAGAAGCAGCTCTGTTTTTGTAAACAGAATGTTGATTCCCTTTAAAACCAGAAATGGGGCAGAGTAGAAAGATTATTGTTCGGTTCTTGGATATTTTGCCTGCCAAATGTCAGTGAATCCCAGGTTCTGTAGTTGCCTCTTAATATATTTTTATTCCATAGTCATATTACATCTCTTGGGGTTAGTGGTGTCAAGACTTATGTTCAGGATAACATTTAGGTCCCCTCACCAGATCATGGAGCCCTCACTCTTGAGTACCAAACAGATTAAAGATCTCCCATAAAAGATGCTTTCGGTGGAACATAGACATTGAAAAGAGTCTCTGCCTTTCTGTTCAGCAAACCTTTTACTGCAACAAATGTTCTTCCTTATCTACATCTGATTTGTGTTCCTCAAAGGGAGCCAAGGGTCTTGGAAGGAAAGAACCTCTTTCCTCTAGCCTGAGGGATGGGTTACATAGTAGTCATGGGGGAAAAAAAAAACACATTTTTAGCTTCTCATTCTCTGGTGCATCGAGGTGCATCTCCTGGAAGAAAATGATTTCCCTACCTTCTTTCTTCAGGATGGGCATAACCTTATGTCTCTCGATGAGGTTGTGCAGCCCACTCACATTGAAAGAGATTACTGTGTAGTTATGTGCAACCACTGTAAAACTGAAGAATGGATTCCTCTTATTGAAGTGCCATATAAGAGTATTCAGCCCCACCTTGTGATGCCACATCTGCCCATTTAATTGCGAAGCCTTGCCAGTGAGCACAAAAATGCAAAACCATAATGGTAGGAAAACAAGAAACGAGACAGAAACAGGAACCAGAACATGACATTTAACAATGAATCAAAACCAGAAGCATGTACTTCCAAGATGGGAGCCCACTTAAAGTGGAGCCCATGATTAGTGGAGCAAACCACCTCTTGCTTGGGGGGTTGCCACTCAGGAGAAGGAGGCCAGCATACCAGGTAGGTCAGTGGCCTTTCCATCCTCTCCAGTTGATGAGCATTCCTGTCATGCAGATAGAGAGGCACAGCAAAAGACACCACATGATGAGATCAAGGAAAAACATTCCCTTGCCCACAACAGTGGATTTACCATTTCACTAGTATCAAAAGTTAATGGGTGTTCAGGATTCAAGGTTTTCAGATTCAGATTCTTTATTCAGTATGTATAAAATTTCTCATAATCATGTGCAATACATTAAAATAGCCCCACAGTTTAAGACATCATATAATTAAAGACATTAAATACAGCCCTGTGAAATAAATAAAATAATTAATAAGATAAGATTTGTACCATCATATCTCTCTATTAGGCCTTGCATCCAGTAATACTATAAAGTGCTAATTTGGTGAAATTTGCCATGGCGAAAATATGACTTGCCTCATCACAATAAAGCATACACTTAATATAATTTTCCTCAGAAGTAGCTGTTAAATTCCCCCACATCAGATACAGCCATTTTTCTCTTATTTTAGCCAAATGAGGGCATTCAAAAATTAAATGTTTTCTTGTGACAATAAGCATCGAATCACAAATACAAGTGCAATTTAACAATTCAAAAAGGATTTTCTTCAATAACTTAAATTCAGCAGACCTAATCTAAATTTACAGTAGGTATTCCTCTGAGCACTATCTTCACAGAAAGCCAAATATTTTTCTTCTTTGAATGCTTGTTTATTTTCTACATAGAGGCTGGAATATTCAGACTACACCAGGCAGTGGTGCAAGCATGGGTGCAGTGCAACTGTGATGTGCCAGGGCCAGGTCCAGGTGATATTCAATAGTGCTGCGCCATGGCACAGCACCATTGAATATGGCATGGGCAACACACAAACTGCACATGGTGCAGTGGCACTGCACTGGAGCAAGCCACTGATAGGGAGCATGGTGATGTGCAAGTACAGTTGCGCTAGGCGCATCACCCACGATATTCAGAAGGGGGCATGCAAATGAGACCATAATATATTCAAGATGCACATGGGGCCATTTGCATGTCATAATGGCCCCATTTGCATGCCTTGCACAGGGCAGGCCAGTGCCTTGCACCTAGTGCCATGCACAGCATGACGTGTGCTGTGGGGATCCCGGAGCATCCCCTGCCCTGTAGTCATGGTCACATGGTGTATGTTACTAAAGATAGCTCTCATAGTCTAGTGCCCCCCAGTCCCCGATGCCCTGATATGTATGAAACATGACTAGCCCTGGTGATCTAGTGGACTCCCTCCCACCCGAGTCCCCAATAAATGCCATTAAGACATCCCTGGTGGTCTAGTGGAACCCCTCCTGCCCATTGCCATGATTGTGGTACACAATCGTATTTAAATGCCCTGGTGATCCAGTGGCATCACCCACCCACCCACCCACACAGGACTCCTTGCCCACCTGCTCCCCCATCATCGGCGGGCAGCTGCATCCAGCCCTCACACCGCCCGGCCACCTGCCGAATGACAGGAACAGTATGGGCTGTAAGCCCATTGGTCCCCAGTGTGGACCAATGGGCTTGCAGGGCATACTGTACTAGACAGTCCCGAATATGTGAATGGAGCCATGGCACAACCCCTTTGAATATCCAGGTCAGAGTCTACAAAATGACAATTCCTGAAGCTAACATCTCACTTTGGAAAAAATTCTCTATCAACCTTTGTTTAGCTGTTTCAACATAGCATTTTATGTTGTCCATAGCTTGTTTATCCCAGATTTGAATAAGGCCTAGCCTGACCATATATTGATTCAATCTGAAAAAACAACCAGTGGCACATTATCTTCCTTTAGTTTCTAAGCAACAGTTAGCCAACAAACTGCCCTGAGGTACTAACACAATCTTTTGTAGTAGGCCTAAAGCTCTAATTTGGGCCCTAAGGGTTACAAACTTAATTTGTTAGCCTGCCAGTCTGGCAAGGCCTGGAAGATCTCTGCACCCATCCCATCAATTCCAGCTGCTTTATTATTCATCTGTGCCAAAACTGCCTTTTTAACGCCTGTTTCTGTTATTGTAAAAACTTCAGTATTTTGTCTGCCATAATATGACTTCTCTGCCTTTTCCTGTTAGCCTTCTTTAATTCTTCATATTTTTGCTGAAAGAACACTAACCAGACTCGAGGTGGAATGACTGAATGTGTGTTGAACTCTATGTTCTTTGTCCCCAAGGCAACTAATTCCCAAAGGTTTTTGCTGTCCTTATTTTCTATACTCTCCTGAAGTTCCTGCCATAAATCCTTCTTGTATTTCTTTTTCTTGTAGTTTATAAGAGTTCTATATGCCTTTTTTTAACCATTTCAGAGTGATATTTGATGTCCATTGCAATGATTTCCTAGAGTATCTACCAATTTTATTTAATAATTTCCTTTTTTCTTCACATTCTCTATTAAACCAGGCTTCTTGTTTTTTTCCACAACTTCATTTTAATAATGTTACCACTCTTCTTCTCTTTCCCTAGGTACTCCATTATGTGAGCCACTACATTTTCATAGTCTGATATTGGATAGAATTAGTCACTATGCCTTTCTTTAGCTCATTTTCCTTTATTTCCCAGCTGGCAATAATCTCATTACTATAATATTCATAGTGTGGGGTCCATTTTAAAAAGCTTCTTATTTCTTATAAATAAATTTTCTTCAGCATTCTGAAGATTTTTTTATTATATAATGGGCCTATGCCTATGGAATGTAGTTCCAGGACTACTGGGAAATGGTCACTTTCCCACAGGAGGATGGTAGAAAATTTATTTACCCTAGTAAATGAAAAAATGTCAATAAAAGGCAAATCCAGGACACTACCACCCCTAGTTGTAGGGAATGTAAATTTACCCAACTTATCACCCTTGGTCCTTCCATTCAATAATTATAAATTGTTCTCTGCTGCAATATTTAATAATTTTTTTCCCTTTTTGATTTAATTTCTTATATTCTGAATTCCTTAGTGGTATCCTAAATACATCATCTACATGCCAACCTTGTTCATAAGTTTCCATAGCTGACCCAACAGGGGGATTAAAGTTGCCCATTATTAAGCTGGTTGTTATCTGTATAGTTGTTTTGAATGTAAGCAATGGATTCCTGAAAACTATCAAACATATTTTTTGTTTCTGCAAAAACAGTAGGTAGAAAATAGATGTTGATAATTATAAATTAATTATCTTCTGTTATTTTAACTTTAACTGCCAAACATACTGGGCATTCAAAATTTATTAATGAGCAATCTAGAACTTTATTGATTGCAACCATAGTTATTAAACCACCTTTTGACTTCCCAAATTTATACATTTTAGTTGCTCCCCTGGCCCAACATGTATAACAGGTCATAAAAAAGTCATTTCCCTTCATCCAAGTTTCTTGCAGCAGGATTATAGCATATTCTTTAAGTTTCTGTATCCATCCATAATCTGTAGCTTTGTCCGCTAAGCTGGCAATATTCCAGCTAAGAACTGATAGTGCCTTTTGCTGTCAGTCTAACATAATTGAAACTGTCATATTAATACTATCCATTTCTTGCTCACCTTCCTCTTGTATCAAAACTGAATCTGCTATTTCAGATAATACCTCCATTACCACCCTTGAGTTAATTCTTTTACCTAAAGGTTTCCTACCTCTACAGTATTTTGCTTCTTGTAGGGAGTTCCCTTCCCTTCTTAGTACATAAGTAAATTATATAGGTCTTGTAGAATCTATAGGTCTTACATAATCTCTAATCCTGGTTTGCAACCAGAAGGGCTGTTGTACTATACTATTTAAACTTGAAGTCTCCATACCGTTTCTGAGCCTTTCTTTCTCTTTTTGACTGACTCTTCTATTGTTGTTCCATCTCCAGCTTGATTGTTGCAGTATCCAAATTTGTTCCCAACTCTCTAAATTCATTTATTTACCCAGAATGAGCTTCCTAGTTTTGACTGATTTCAGAACCAGACAAACCATGCTTCTCATTGCTCCTGTTTTATACCTACGAACAAATGAAGAAGCCAGCAGGAGAAGGCCATTTGGTCTATCAAGTCTGCTCATATTGCAGGGTCCACAGCTTGAGCTAATGTCCCCCTCCTTCCCCACTCCTCCCATCCTCTCTACCCATGATCCTTACCTTCCCCCTATGCCTATCCCAACCTCTCTTAAAGTTGCCCACTGTCTTCAATGAGATGACCTCTTCTGGCAGCACATTTCAAGTGTCCACCATCCTCTCTGTGAAGAAGTACTTCTTGACCTCCCTCCTAAACCTCCCACCCTCCAGCTTAAGACTGTGCCCCCTCATGTTATGGTTGCCACTCAGCTTAAAGAGACTCTCCATATTGATCTTATTTATTCCTTTCAAATACGTGAAGGTCACAATCATGTCCCCTCTCTCTCTCCTGTCTTCCAGGGAGTACATGTTCAGTACCCTCAATATCTCCTTGTATGCCTTACCCTGCTGACTGGCTATCATATTTGTAGCCCTTCTCTGGACCTTCTCCAGCAGGTTAATGTCCTTTTTGAGGTGTGGGTACCAGTACTGAACTCCATAATCTAGATGCAGCCTTACCAGTGACCTGTACAAGGACAGTATAACCTCCTCTCTCCTACTACTGATCCCCCTAGATATGCATCCCAGCATCTTGTTTGCCCTTGCTGCTGCTTTCTTGCACTGCATGGAGTGCTTCAAGTCACTAGTGATCATCACTCCCAGGTCCTTCTCCTCCTCCTCCTCCTCTGATGCAGATACTCAGACTCCACCCAGGTAGTACTTTGTCATGGGATTCTTGGCTCCAATGTGTATAACTTTGCATTTCTTAGCATTGAAACCAAGCTGCCAGATCCTGGATCACTTCCCCAGCTTTTCCAGATCTTTCCGTAGGTCCTCTATCCATTCAGCTGTGTCCACTCTTCCACAGAGCTTGATGTCATCAGTGAATAGGCACGTTTTGTCCTTAATGCCATCTCCAATATCATTGATGAAGACATTGAACAACACTGGCCCCAGCACTGAGTCCTGCAGGACCCCACAGGTTACCTCTTTAGTGCCAGATAACTCTCCCCCCAGAACCACTCTTTGGGTTCTGTCCCTCAGCCAGTTTTCCACCCATCTGGCCATCTTTTCCCCAAACCCAAGATCCACCATCTTCCAGATCAACCTTTTGTAGGGCACAGAGTCAAAGGCCTTGCTGAAATCAAGGTAAAGGATGTCTACTGCTTGGCCCCTGTCTACTGTCGCCATACTGTCAAGTAGAACTTATACCAATCCAAGTAAATCTAACCCCCAATATTTCTTTACGCAAATAATAAATTAGCATTTTGAGTGTAAAAGGGTTTTCATTTTTATTTTTTGGAATTCCGCTGAAAAAGACTGTGGGCAACCTAAGCCCCTGATTTATTTCAGTCTCCTTATCTACAAATGTCACAGAGCTATCTTCCTGATCTCTGTCTCTTTCTCTCTCTCTCCCCACCCCGGTTGTGTTTTCCTTGCGGATCTCTCCTTTTCTATTGTCTGGCTCATCCAATTTTTATTAGTCTTGTTCTCTAATTTAGTGTACTGATTTCTACTGTCATGTCTTCCATTCGGTTTTGACTTATCTCTTTCTAGTACTTTGTCCTTTCTAATCTTTTTTCCATATTGAGGAACATTTGTTTGCATTCCTACAGTGGTATACTTATTTTGAACCTTTTCATTACTTTTATTTTCTTTTCTTGTTTCCTTTCTTGTTCTCCTAATATCCTTCACTAATTGTTGAGCTGCTGTTTCTTCTTGCTCAGCTATTTTATCTGTTAAAGCTCGAATTTGTGCATTATTTTTTACTTAATTTATCATCTGTATCATTTTTGTCATTTCTTAACTTTTCTAGTAGGTCCTCCGTTGTACCTCTTTTGTCATTATTCAGAATCTGTCTGCCTCTTAACACCTCTAGGATCTGTGCCAAGATGTTATTTTGCTTAATTACCAGTGTTCTAATCACTGAAATGTCTTCTCAAATTGCTTGCAAATGATCTGTCCCAATCAATTTGGGTTCACAATCTTTTTCCTTTTGTAGTCTAGAATGATTTCCCTCTCTCCTTTCCACTACTACTTCTGGCTCTCTCCAATCGTCCACCTCAGGATTTTCATTTTCCCATATATGTGGGATGTATGGGGGAAAGGAAATGGGGGAGGGGTCCAACTTCATCTTTTCAATATAAGGGGAGATGAAATTTTCAGACTCCAGAAAGAAAGCTTTTCTTACTGTAGTGTTATTAGTATTGTTCTGTGTATCAAAGTCAATACCTTGGTTTATCACCCCCTTATTAGGTGGATGTATAACTCCTTGCTCTGAGGTAAAAATTCTGCATCTGTTCTCAACTTATTTCCAGTTTCATCATTTAATGTTTTTCCAGTCCCACTGTCTTCCAATTTATGTATCTCAACTAGGACTGGGTGTTCTAAGGACAGAGGGAGTGAACACCCCTCTCTAATAGGTGACAATGTCCTCCTGGGTAATGAGGAGCCTTTAACTCTTACAATATTGTCTGAGCCAATAAACTCTAATTGAGACACTGGTGTAACAAAATAATTTATCTTTTTGGTATTTTTGGGGGATCTCCTTTTTTATTGTATTTGGTTTCCCTTTCTTCCTTTGAACATTTGGACTAGCTTTTTTTCTTAGTCCCCATTAAGTAACCCAGAAAGTTACCTTAAAATGAGCAACTTTTTTTTAAACTAACAAGATCTATTTCAGAACTCTATAAAGAATTTGATACAATAATAATATTAATACTAAGTCTTTATAACATTATAGTTTGTTCTAATTCAAAGAAATATAAAACCAAATACAACAACCTGAAAACTACAACCCCAATTTTTCCATAAACATTGGGACTCTAGTCCAAAAAGTCTAGTAAGCATCTAAGATATACTGGTTTCAGGAAAGTTCAGCAAAAGTTCAGCAGAAGTGTCAGTATGATTACCACAATGGCAGCAAAAGTTCAGCAAAATTCAACAAAGTTCAGCGAGGATTCAATACAATCACCACAATGGCAGCAGAAAGTCAGCTGTATTTTAGGGCACTCCAAATTATTCCTGCGAAAATTACTCCCAACTTTTCCTGTTCCTTTCACCTTGGTGTTTTTCTGACCTAATGATCGGGAATGGTGGGCTCTGTTTCTATTTATCAACTTCACGTTTGCTGCTCCTTCCCTAGTTCCACAAGTGCTGTTTAGGTTTCTTAAAAAAGCCTTCTGAGGGTCCGAAGCTGCAGACAGTTCCACTTAAAAAAGAAAGACAAAAACAGGCAGTTATATCAGCCATATAACATAATAAAAAAGGCACTACCAATATAAAGATCTTAAGTTGCCAGCAAAAGATAATCCTGAAGGTTTTAAGATACTAGCAGTGTGGTTTAAAACTAAGAATGCACTTATACAGAAGGGGTGGGATATTCAAAGCAGTTGTGCATTGCACAACTGAGCTGCACCTGCGCAAGTGCGGAATTGCGCCAAAGAGCAATATTTAGCTGAGCCAATGAGCAGCGTAAATCTCAGTGCACCAATGCGAAACCCTAATGAATGCATGTGCAAATGCAGGGGCATAGCCAGGAATAAGCGGTGCAGTGCGATATTTAACAGCAAGCTGATGGCACAGGCGCAGAGCAAAAGGGACATGTGAGGAGCAAACCTGAGCCCATAAAATGAGGGAGCAAGCAAGGGACAGAGGCTTGCACCACAGGGGAGCAGGAGTGAGAGAGAGGAAGGAAGAGAGAGAGAGAGAGAGAGATTTTGGCCAGGCAGGACAGCAGGAGGGGTGCAAGACAGAGGCAGGAAGTGCTACAGAGTGTGGGACAGGGAGTGTGACCCTGAATGTACCTGCATGTGTGAGCGTGTGTGTGTGTGTCTGTGTGTGAGACAGCAGTGGGGGCAGCAACTGCAGCGTGAGCCTGTGAGCCTGGTCATAGGAGTGGCAGTGAAAGTACCTGGATGGGTGGGAGGCAGAGGTCATAGCCAACAGGCCACCAGCAGGGATCCCCAACACAGGTGTGCACCCAGCGCAGGGGCACATGCAGCAGCACACAGCCAGGGGTGCCTGGGGAGACAGCCTCCCGGGGGGGCAGGACATCCCAGGCCATGGCCAGTGCCATCTTCCAGATGGAGGCAGTAATGAGGGGTGTGAGGAGGCAGGTGGCAGAGCGGTACTGGCCGTGGAAGGACCTGTCAGTGGTATACCCGGAACAGGTGGTACCGTGCCCGCACCACCTTTGAACAGTATGGTGACACCAAGATTGTGGGCCAATACCACCTGAACTGGGCAATTCTGAGGCAGCTCTGTGAGCTGTGCAGTGATGAGATGCAGGCACCCACAAGACAGATCCATGGCCTTTTGGTGGAGACCAAGGTCATGGCAGTCATGTGCCTCCTCACCATGGGTACCTTCCAGAGACCAACAGGGGACACCATAGGCATAACCCAGTCACCCACGTCATGGCTCCTCACACAATTCCTCAACGCACTGCTGCCACGTGATGTGGAATATATCCAATTCCCCAGCACACAGGCAGAGTGTACAGCGAACATGCAGTCATTCCACAAGGTGGCACGTATGGCTGGCATGCTAGGGGCCATCGACTGCACCCATGTAGGCATCCACACACGACTTGGTCTGGAGGGGGTAACCTACATCAACAGGAAGGGCTACCCCAGTGTCAACTTCCAGGTGGTGTGCAATGCCAGGGGGCACATAATCAATGTCTGTGCCACACACCCTGGTGGAGCACACGGTGTCATCATCTGGCACCAGTCAGCACAGGGTTGAGAGTGGGGACATCCCCAATGGCCACCTAGTAGGTGAGTATGCAGCTGGAATAGGCAGCCTGGCACAACAAGGCAGGGCATGAAGGGATGCTAGGCCAGGGGCATCAGAGGGTGTGGCTGGGTAGGTGGGGGGCAGCTACACAGACCATCATGCTAACCACACATGTCAACACACAGGTGACAGTGGATACCCACTATGGTCCTGGCTGCTCACCCCATACCAGCGCACATCGACCCTAGTGCAGGAGTGATACAATGAGGCACACGTCAGCACATGGAACATCATCGAGCGTGTGTTTGGGCTGCTGAAGGCCCAGTTCCATTCCCTAGACAGGTCTGGTGGTGCCCTACAGTACAGCCCCTCAAAGGCCTGTGGCCTATTCTTGGCCTGCTGTATGCTACACAACATGGCCACCGACTGTGGGATAGCTGTCGAGGTTAAAGAGGGAACAGCAGTGGGGATGACATGGCCACTGGGCCAGGTGGTGGTGGGCAGCCCCCCCAGGCAATGGGAACCCTGGCTGAACAGGATGGCTGAGCAGCACCGGGACACAATTGCAGAGTAGCCCTATGGTGCACGCAGGTAGGTGAACATGACCACATGCATGTCCCAGGGACCAAGGTACAGTACACAGGCATGCAAGGCTGGGCCCCATTACAGACATGCCCAGAGGGTAGCGTGGACAGGCATGGGACTGGACTCCATGGAAGCTCCCTGTATAACACTGTAGACCCCACCCACACGCCCCCACACACACCTGCAGACACATGCACATGGGCACCCACACATGCACACACAGAGGCCGCCAGTGGGCATCTGTCAGATGCTGCACACCAGTGCACAGTAGCAGCTGGTGTTGAGTTGGCATCATCATGCACATGCCACAGTGGCCAGCAGCCAGGTGGGTGTGCACTAGGTGGTTTTGTGGCATGCACCATGGATGACATGTCCCTGGAATGCACATGCACACACCACACCAATGTGCACACAGGGCAGCGGCAGACAGTGGATGGAGAGGGTGGCAGATCAGGACTGCCGCATGGTCGCACAGCTGCTGTGGACACATGGAGGGCCCTGCTGAGACCACCCAGCAGATGCAGGCTGTGCAACGGCCACAGGGGGTGTCTCTGATGGTCCCCCAGGTGTGTCACTGTGGGAACATGACCAGTCCCTCTCAGGGGTCTGCAGGCACCTGAACATGCCTGCTTCAGGCATGCCTGGAATGCCCACAGCAGATCCCGGCATTCACACTGAGGGGATCACACAATGCCATGACTGAGGGGTTGAGAAAGCACTCCGCAGGGTCTGCGGTGAATGACCATGCACCAGGGTGGCCAGTTTTGCTAGGCCGGCCGTGACTGTAGCGGTAAGCCGATCCAGGGCTGCAGTCGTGTCCTCTTGCATGCATGTGGTCTCAGCCAGGAGCTGCTCATAGTCCCAGTCACATCTCCCTGCAGACTGGCACATCTCTGTGTGGAGTGCATGCACCCCTGCCATGACCAGTACCTGTTGCTCCACAGAGGCCCGTAGCAGATGGATGAGCTCAGTCAAGGGGTTGGCACCCTGGTGGGCATGGGCATTGCGCTGACCCACGGGTGTTGTGTGACCCCACAGCACAGCCCCCCACAGTGGTGGGGGCTGCACAGCAGGGCCCCCTTGGGGATGATCAGTCTGCGGTGCAACGTCAGCGGCCACTGTACCCAGCCCACCATCGACCCCATCCTGCTGCTCCTGCCCCTTCAGTTGCTGTGCATGGAACGGTGCTGGGGTGGCTGCACCATGACCACCACCCTCTTTGGACTGCACTGCACCATTGGCACCAACAGCCTCACTGGGCATCGTGGCTGGTGGGTGGACAACCGCCACCAGGGCACCTGCTGCGCTGCCATGGTGGGTGTGTGGTATGGGTACCTCCCCCTGAATGGCAACACCACTATCCAGGATAACATGTCATCGTCATCAGTCCCGGACCCCGCCCTGATCTGTGTCTCTGCATACTGGATGCCATGGCTGGCATCCTGCTGAAACACAGCCAGGGCCTTGTCCTCAATCATGCTACAGGCATCCGGTTGGACAGTGGGGTTGGGCTGCCTGCAGTCCAGACCCCAGACACTGGTGGAGGTGGATGGATGGTCCTCCAGGTCCAGGACCACCCCCATGGTGGTCACCCCACCCCTGCATGCAGGCACTCTGGAGCTGAAAAGGAACACAGTCACGTTAGTGCTGCTGGCACACACCTCTTCCCCCTGCCCCCTTCCCCAGGCACTGCTGTACACACGATGAAGTGATGGGCTGCCCCCCCCATCTGGAATCCTCCACTGGGCACACCCTTGACAGTGCTGCACCACATGGACACTGCCACCAACTCCTCCTGCGGTGTCAGCTGTGGCATATCAGGCTGTCCACTGCCCGTGGTAGCACATACAGCCCAGATGGTGGCCACCTTCTCCTTAATCCTCCTCCAGTCTGTGCCTACCTTCTTTTTTGCACTCCTGTGCTGTCCTCTGATGGCTGCTCTGCTGGTTCACAGCCCTGGCCACACCCTCCCATGCTGTCATCTGGGCCGGTGGGGTGCCTGTTGAGCCACTCAGGAGAGGCTCCTGATTAAGGTAGGCATTGAATAGGGCATCGCTCTCTGCCCTCGTGAAGTTGGGCCTGCGCTTTCATGCAGGCCCACGCTCCCCAACGTCCTCTTGATCCATCATGCTTACTCCTGTGGGTATGAACATGTGGTCAGTGATGGCTGCAACACACACAACGCCCTCCCAGTCCACTGCTCTGACTGGCCCACAGCCTGGTGGCTTACCTCTGAAGGATGCAATACCAGTCTGGTAGCTGTGCAGTCCCGTGGCACATTTATAGCGCATCACGTGCAAATGAGGGGATGCGCAACTGAAATGAGATGCAAATGCCTCCAGTGCACTGCGGATATGCTGATCAGTCCATCTGCATATTCCAGCTGAATATTGAGAAGTTGCGCATTGCTCACTGGTGTTGCGCATGCACAAGCCATGGAGCAACTGTATGACGTGCGCAGTAGGCCTGGCAGTGTGCATGCATGCACTGCCGTCACGTACGTCAGTGATGCATCTTACGCACACTGCGCTATACGCAGTACAGTGCTCTGCCACTATTGGGCTTGTGGCGCTCATGCGCTATATGCCCTATGGTGCCCGTGTGCCATTGGCCCATGGACCCCACATGCCCCCATTGTGCACCATGTATGGCGTGCCCTATTACACTGTTGCGCACAGTGTGCATGCTGACCTATGACCCCATAATTGCCCTTTAACCCTCCGGGTGCCCTGCAGCACATGCCAGTGCTGCCCCAGCTGTATCACACAGCACCATGGATGTGCGATTGGAAATGGCAGCGCATCACCGAGCAAGTCACGCACCCACAGCACGTGTGGCTCGTGCGCTACTGGGCACTATTTTGGTTGTGCTATTGCTGGATCAAGAATGCTGCACTGTAGCATTGCAAGGGCACCCAACTGATCCCAGGTAGAACTAGTGAACCTTGTGGCCCTGGTGGAGCTACATGTAGGATGTCTGTATGGCCAGCTGCCCCCTGGATTGGCTATGAACAGAGGTGTGGCAGGATGTGGCTGAGGGGCTGGAGGAGGCCACTGGGGTGCAGTGCAGTGGTAAGCAGTGCTGCCACCACTATGGAGACCTGCGGAGGAGGGACCCTGACAGACTACTGGCACTGCTGGCACATGTCCGGAGGGGCGCTGTGCCAAGTCCAGGTGAGTGCACTATGCCCATGTCTGTGCCATTCCAGTGTTCTGTGGGGGCCAGCAGGGTGTCACACCATGCTGTGGGGGGGCTGTGGCTGCGTGCTCTGTTGGCCATGGCAGTGCACCATGGGTGTGCTGTGCCATCGCACTGCCAATGTGCAGGGCCAGGGGGCATGCTGTGCTGGAGGGGGGGTGCATGGGGTGTTGCCGGGTACTGATGTGTCCTTCTCAATGTCTCCCTACTAGGCCCTGAGGATAGGCACCATGCACAGCTGGGTGGTGCTGCAGGTAGACAAGGGCAGGCCAAATGCAGGGGGCACAGGTACTGGTTGCAGCTGCATGGGTGGTGCTGCCAGATAGGCACAGGTTGCACTGCAGCAAGCAGGTATGCACTCTTTCAGGGTTTAATGTTGTGCAGGAAGGGGGTGGGCCACAGTCCCCTGTGCACATGGCATTCTAGCTGTGCACCACCAGCAGGGTCCATTGCACCATGCCGTGGCTATCGCACATGTGTGTGGCTGCTGCAGGTGGGCTGTGGGTGCACCCAACTTCCAGCCATGCAACTGCCATCCCGCCGCTTAGTCCTGTTGCCTGGCTGCCATGGTTGTGGTGTGCGGCACGTGGGTGGTGTTGGTGTGCAGTGCTCTGCATGGCTGTGGATAGTCGGGATGACAGATTGTGTGGGCACACATGCTGCGGGAGGCTGTGTGCTGTCTCAGGGGCACATGTCACCACTGTCAGCTGCGTATGGTGGGTGGGCTATGGCCATATGGACATGCACTCATACTATGTCCCCTCCTTTGTCCTAGGTGTCCAATGGGATGATGTTAACACCAGGCTCCTGCGGCAGATCCTACAAGTCACCACGGCCATGCTACAAGTGGCATGACTGATATGGCAGGCCCTGTGCAGGCCACAGAGAAGATGGCACACCAGGTGCCGGTAGGGCGTGGACACCCATAGGGCCCATTGGCCTGCACCCCCTTCCCTGTCCCCGTCCCCCCTCCCTTTCCCTCCCTTGTACCTTTACCCAGCCATGTCCCCTGTCCCCTTGCCTCCCTTCCCTGGCTTGCCATTTTGTTTGTGGCCTCCTCATTCCCTGCTCCCTGTACCTGTTGTTTGTTGTTCTGTACATAGTTTATTCTTACTTGGTTTTAATACTTTTCTATTGATAGCCATCTGTGTCTGTGTCTGCTTTGCAGCTGGCTTGTGGAGCCATGCTGCAGTGGTGTGGATGGTGGCCGAGTGGTACATCTGGGGTTGACTGGGGATTGTGCCTGGTGGTCTGTGCCCAGTGGCTGGTGGGTGTGCCCTGGGGCATATGTGTGCACTCTGTTCATGTTGTGTGGCATGTGTGTTGTGTGCTGTTGGCATGTGTGTTGCCAGCTGTGGTCCAGGTGGTGTGTCTCTCGTGCCTTCCTGTGGGTGTTGCCAATGGCTGTTTGCCAGTGGACATTGGTGCCACACTGCCTCCATGCACCACTGTGGTGCGCATGGTCGGGGGCCTGCAGCCGTGTGCCTGCCATGCCTCCCTCCCTCCCTCCCTCCTGGCATCCTCTGCACTCTGGGTGTGGTCTGGTTCCACTCTGGTGGCATGCTCCCTGCTGTGACTGTTGTCCTGTGTCCTGGCCCATTCACCTCTGCCCCTTGCACAGCCCTGGTTGTGCTATGGCACTTGCTGGTTTGCTCCCTCGTGCAGACCTGGTTGTACTATGGCACTTGCTGGTTTGCTCCCTGGCGCAGCCCTGGTTGTGGTATGGCGCATCCCTGCGATATTCAGCCGTGTTGTGCTGGTGCTTGCTGTCATGCACAACCTTTGAATATTGCATTCGGTGTGCACTTGCGCAGTGTACTTGTGCTGCACCGCTACTGCACCTGCCTCTGGCACATTTCTGAGTATCCCACTGACTTAGTCTTATATGCCTTATAGACACCAGTGTATCATGGAGTTTGCTACTATATTTAAATGGACTAATTAAGAATCTATAGAGTATTTAATCATTTACTTCTTTGTGGCATGTCTTAGCACCTTTAAAGCAAAATTCACCCTAGGTCTCATGTCACTCAAACTAAGGCTTATAGTAATCTAAAGCTGCGAGTGCAAATTTAACCATTCAGCTTTTTGTAGCAGCTAGCCCTCTGAGTCTTCCTAGGGATTACTCTAAACTGCTGTTCATGCTCCATGTGTGCTGCTGGAACTGCAGCAATGGTGAATCTGATTCTTAGAATGCCAATGCATGCATGTTAACTTAACCGATACATCACTTAGTGACGTCAGTAGCACTACGTTACCATTTGAAATAAATTTCATAAAAATTTAAAAGTTTTTATATATGTTTAGTCCTTTGCTGTATTTGGGTGGGCTGCTTTCCCACAACCACTAAATATCTAAGTAAGAAGCATAATATGATAATCCACACTCTAAATACCCCCAAATTTGTATACAACCACACAGGAGTAGAAAAAGGAGTTAAGTCAGTTAACACTAAGCAAAAACAAAAGTGAATGAAGCTTAAGAGTTCACTTTAGGTAATTAATACAGTTGTTATACTCTCCTAAACGTGCCACAACTGAGGACAGAGAAGGAAAAAATTCCTTATCCCATGTCCGTTGTGGGTTATCCCGATGCCATTGGTTACTTGTTGCTTGTTGCTTGCTGTTCCTGCAGCTCCATTGAATTCTGGCTTCTGGTTTACACCCAAACTGCTTGGTCCACTTCAGATTCGGTTACCCCAACCAAGATGAAAAGATGCTCTTCTGCTTCTGCCTTCACCCCCCGTGGGGTTTACCGTCTGCTTCTCTCCCTTGTCCTTGTTGGCTCCACCACCGTTGGACTCCGTACACTGCTGAGAGAAAAAAAAATGTAACAGCGAGCAGAAGACACCAAAATCTCAGTGACTCAAGAAAGTCCAGTAAGGAGTTTGAATTTCACAGTTTCAGTAGCAGAAAAGCTACAAATGCAGAGGCAGCAGTTGCATATCTTACTTAACTGTTAAACACGCCTTCAACCTCCCTGCTACAGCCATCTCACAGCTCAGTGTGCAGTTGCTCCTCCTCTCCCAGAGCTCAGATTCAAGGCTAATACTAATATACCCACTGGACAAATCTGCAGTTGGTGCCCAGGATACCCACCCACCCCCCACACACACAGTAAATTCCTCATCAATCAATTCATTATCATTAAAGCAATGTTCAATGCTGCTTGAGCCCTCCCCCAAAATTAAGTTCACCTTTGCAGCAAGAAGTAGCAGAAGAATCACCAGTGCAGTTCCAGAAGAGTTATGGCTCCCCTCTGTGAAACAGCATCACATCACCAGTCCTTTTAGACCAATGAAAGAGTTCTGTCCTTTGTTGGAAATTATAAGAGACATATGGCAGCAGGGACCCATATGGTAGCAGTGAAAGCACTTTTCAAACAGCACTTGCCTTCATCTGCACAGATCAGCTGTTCCAGAGATAGAGAGGGATCTAAAGGGACTTTGCATTCCTGTTGTAAACTGACCGCTCTCACAACTAGAGATGTGCGAAATGTGCGAATTTCGTTCAGTGAAATATTTTCTGGGTGTGAAATGTGAAATTCCACCAGCTAAATTGTGAATTTCACCCACAAAATCACACATTTTGCCCACAAAATGCAGAATTTTGCCCGTGACTGGTGATTTCGAACATCTCTATGCCCTGTTAGCCTTTAGAATGTTCAGAAAGAAGGTCTAAAGACTATAAATACAATTTGCAGATCAGCTGAACAGCACTAAGGCTGAAGCAGAGTTGCTAGAACCAAGCTAGCTGTCTATGATACATGTAGTTTACCTGACTGACATAGCCAACATTCTGCTTTATCTGAAAGTAACTGACTGGTGTATTTACTCAATTTGGCAGATGGCACAGACCTGAAAAGAAAAAAAAAGTAACCTTCTTTCTGTTTCAGCAAAGCTCTCAGAAATGTAAGGAATGACTTGACAAATGTTTCGGTACGCACATACTTCCATAGCATTAAGGATAAAAATATAAATAAGTATCAACTCTTTAACGTACACTCCCAATGTGACAGTCCAATCATCCAGCATTCACAACACATGTGCCTTCACCTGAATGTGAAAACTTAGCAGTGTACCATATGCATCTACTTGTAAATCTGTGTGCTCCTTGATGTTTAATAATCAGGAAAACAAATGTTGAAAATGAATCTATTCTGGATCTTTCATTCCCAAGTAACACATTAAAAAAGAAGAAAAGCTAGATGACACCATCACTATTCTACATGCATGACAGCAGAACAAACAAACAAAAAAAATAGATCTAAGACAAATATCTGCCTGACTCCATGTTCCCGTCAAGGTCTATATCCTGACAAAACATAACCCAACTAAAATTAGCCCGATATTAATGAGGAATGTGCACAGAAAACAGATCAAAGAGCTCTCTCGTGCTCCTCCTTGACAATCTATTTATATTTCTACCCTACATGTTGGCAAGAGAACAGAGCTAAAGGGAGCAGCTGCTGTACTGCCACGTGCAGGGAGAGACAGAGAGACGGCAGTTAACGTGTGGCAGGATGTAACCCACTGCTGTATGACAGCTCTCTCAGGAGTTACAGTGCCATTTCTCCCTATACTCCTGTGCCATGAGAGCTGCCCATGTTTGATCCCCATCCCATGATGTCATCTACCAAACCTGTGCACTGCCTAGGTCCCAGCTCCATTCACTTCCCGTCCCCCCCAGCCCCATCAGAGCTGAGACCAGCTGAGGAGAGAGTCACCCTGAACCGGTTGTCTCCAGAGGTGTACTGCCATCAGAAACAAAAGTATATCATAAGGGACAATCACACTGAGTAGCTGTTTTATTTCCATGCAGTGGCACTGTGGTGATTCCTCTTCCAACTCTCCCCCCATACACACATCCCTCTAATGTGGTAGATGGGCAGCAGCTTCACACTCACCAGAGAGAGACAGGGAGACCAAGAGACAGCATGGGACAGAGAAACAGAGAAAGGCTGTATTCTTGTCCCCACCCCCAATACTCCATGCTGAGCGAGCTAGCCACTACACAGCTGCTAGAGAAATGCATCACTAGTCCTCTCCTGTGTGAGGACCCACAGCACAAGGAAGTTAAATGACTTGCTCAGGGTCACAAAGTATGCAAGTGGAGGCTGTGGGATTCAAACACTGGTCTCCAGGCTTGCAGCTCAGAGCCCTAAACCACTGCACTATACTGCCTCCTAAGCAGTGGCCATCCCTACCATCTTGAATATCTTTTTCAACATTTCTTCTGGCTTTTTGTCTACTGGGTCTTTTAGTGTTGTTGTACTATCTGCTGGGAATATGGTTTTCTTGCTGAGAGTCACAATGTGAGGATCTATTAGTGGTGCCAAGCACCAATTGTGAAGTATGTCCTCTTCTATAGGGTACATGAGGTCGAGTGATTTGCATTCAGAGATTCTGGCTGGATCCTTAGCTTCCCATGCCTTAGCCACCATATCTATTCTGACTGGTCATATGGGGAAGAAGCCCTCTTTTTTCTGCTTTTGTTTAATCATGTGTTTAAGTTTAGTAACTGGTGAGGGAGGGAGAAGCTCGAACCCATTGCTGTTTCAATTGCCTTGACCAGCTCGGACACTGCTTCAAAGGGGCATAGTTTGGATGTCAGGGAGGTCTCTTCCTCAGTGGAAGACCATTTTCTTGCTCCAAGTCTGAGTTTGATTCATCTCTTATGTCTTTCTGCTCCCCCTCCTGTTTTTTTTTGATTTGTCTCATTTTGGTTGGTCCCGGCTGGTAAGTCAGAATTGTTTTGGTTACTGACTATGGGTCAATTGGTTTTAGTGGTGGAGGTTTTAGGTGGCTTAGGAGTTGATAAAGCCTCCAAATGTTCCATGAGTTTTAACATGAATAACTGTTGGTGCTCCAAAATTGCTTTTGTAGAGAGCTGTATCTGCTTAATTAGGGCTGATGGGTCCATCTGCCACTCCATGCTGTCAGAGTTGTCCTGTCCCAAGCTGTGGTCCTCCCTGAGGAGATTGGTCTATGACTGAGTCCAGTTCTTCTATGTCGCACTTAGAGCATTGCGATCCATTTCTGCTTCCGACCAGAGGGACTTTGCAGGTTGAGCATTTCTTGGTCTTAACCATATGAAACATAAATAGTAAAATGGAAATGATTAGACTGGTTTGTCCACAGCATGTGTTGTGTAAACAAATGCAGTCATGCTGCACATCTGTGAGCCAGTGCTGCCACCAGCAGCTACTGCATGAGGTGCTGAAAAGGAGGCTTGCCAGCAGTGGCTGTAATATAATTAATTTAATGGAATGACTAATTCAGACATGTTCCCATTTGTTCTTAAATCAAATAAACACATATGTGAATAAATAATGGTATTGGTGGGCTGTGCTGAGGTCTTTCCAATGGAAGGACCAGAAGGTGCATTCTGCCTGCACCTCTGTGTGGCCATCATAGCCAAAGCTGTGCCCTTTAACAATGGTAGTGCTTTGTAGTGGCCAGTTATTAGAGGTGTGCATGCTCATACAGTTGCTGTGCTGAAAATGGCAGTTATGTAGTTGTGCGTATATGCTGAGTTAGATGTATGTGCAGTAAGGCTAGTGTACCTAAGATGGCAGTTAAACTGACAGTACGCATGTGTAGCAAAGATGTCAGCAACCTTAGGAAAGCCTTCAAATTGTGGAGAAGACAGCATCTAAACAAAGAGTGGATTGCTGCATAGGTTCACGTGCCATGATGGAAGGGTTGGGATGCGATTGCCATGTGAGAGTCAAGCGGAGTGCCAGTATCACACAGACAGGCTGAAAGACTGTCAGGGGACTGTTCTCCAAGGATACTGCCTTAAAGTAAGTGACATGTAAGGGCGTAGGGTATATTATTTCCTCCACAGTATAATGGGTTGAGATGATCCACGGCAACTGGAGCCAGAAGTGAATTTTAATTGATTGATTGACTTAATATATCCTCCTGGGGATATGACATTTTTGATTTGTGTGGTTCACTGTGGGTTGCTCTCTGAGAGACCCAAGGAACCCTCCACAGTGAGCCCCTATCAGACTGAGAACAATGGAGTGATGCCGGTTAAGAAAGGGGTGCTCGCCAAGCTCAGCTGTAGCCACTGAATCAGAGGCTGCAGGAACTAAGAGGGGGCTAAACATAATTCTCCATAATGTCTGGCTAAGTGCTTGACTGCAACCACTGCCAGAGGAATTATAGGAACATAGGGATGCTGTTAATAGAGGCAGCAAGATACTGTATACCAGACCGGGGGGGTGCTAAATTTAAAATATAATATGGCATGCATAAATATACCAGTAAATCTTCCCTATCTGTAGGAACGTGCAAATCTGGTTATAAATTATTATCAACATTGTAGAGGTCACCTGCATGCAAAGGTAATGTTCTCACATTAATTACTAATTTTGCATACATAATTTCTACAACAAGGTTACCAAACTCCGTCTAGGTCCCTAATAAGGGGTTGAGGTTAAAATAAATGCAGGGTTGTTTACCTTGGCCAGTGTAATTTATGATATATTCTGGAAGGCACTATCACAGAACTAGTGAGAGTGCTACAACCTGATGCACATAAGAACTGGTTTGGGCAGGGAAGGTAAGGTCTAGTTAAGACAACTGAAATTTGATTCTCCAATCACATGTGCATCTAGCAGAATATCAAGCAGACATAATAAGCCTAAGATAAGGACTTTGTGCCATGGATATACTCAAAACATAGTCACTTTTCAAACAGTGCTTGCCTTTGTTGGTACTGACCAGCTGCTCCTGAGACAGAGGGAAGGGAGAGAAAGAGTGAGAGAGAGAAATAGAAAGAAAGAGAGAGAGAGAGAGAGAGAGAGAGAGAGATTTGATGGGACTTTGCATTCCTGTTGTAAACTGACTCCTCTGACAACAGCTTTTATCAGCTGGGGCAGCTGAGAAGGAGTAATGGGTGTTTACTCACCTGGTAAAGGTGATTGTGTTGGTTGGCATCCGTGGCACTCCAGACATTACCTCATGGGTTTTAGCCCACCTGATAGGCTAGTGATGCACATGACCCAGATCAAATTTCTAGCATATCCAGGTCCCAGAAACCCCTGCTCTCCAGTTTGAATCTTCCACAGCTGAAATTAAGGTTGATTAGTACAAGAGAAAGAAATATACAATGTAGGCACAACCAAAAGATGACAACAAGAGAGATGGTCGGAGACCAAAAAGAAAAGAATGCGGACCACGACGTAGTATCAATGGCCCGTAGGCCGAGCTTTATTCTTCTCCTACTATTTACAGTCTAATCTCGGTCCAGAAGGTCCGACTGGTAGATTAACATTAAGAAACCATAATAGCTGTCTGTCCCTGTAGGGCCTGCCATGGATGAGATCCCCTAGTTCAGTCCCGGTCACTCTGAGCACTCTGAAGGGAGGTCCTTGGAGTGCCATGGATGCCAACCAACACAATCACCTTTACCAGGTGAGTAAACACTCATTGTGATTGGTTGGCATCCATGGCACTCCAGACATTACCTCATGGGTAGATAAGAAGCAGTGAAATACCCAAGGGGGGGAAATAGAGTGGACTAACAGTGAGGGGTTGAGGATGCTGCTGCCAGGGCCTGAGTGGCGAAAGCGGGCTGTATGGCCTGTAACTGCTCTAGTCTGTAGTGCCTGGCGAATGTGTGGAGAGAACTCCATGTGGCTGCCCTACAAATGTCCTCTGAGGATACGTTAGCTCTTTCCGCCCAAGAGGTGGCGATCGCTCTGGTGGAGTGAGCCTTGATCCCCTGGGGAGGAGTCGTCCGATTTGCTATGTAGGCATTCTGGATGACTCTCCTTAGCCACCCAACAATGGTGGCCTTGGAGGCGGCTCTGCCCTGCCTCTGTCCCTTCGAGATGATGAACAGTCTCTCTGTTTTGCATATGGGACAGGTTCTGCCAGGTACACAGAGAGGGCGGATCCAATGTCAAGATAATGTGGGACCGCACTGGGGCCCTGCCGGGACCCTTCCGGGAAAGTGCGTAGTTCAATGGGTTGCTCTCTGTGAAAGCCAGTGGATACCTTTGGCTGGAAGGCTGGGATCACTCTCAGACTGACCCCTAATGGGGTGAACACTGTATAAGGTTCTGCGCAGGACAGGGCCCCAAGTTCTCCAATCCTTCTAGCTGAACAGATTGCCACCAAGAAGCATGTCTTAAGGCTGGCCCAGAACAGGTCTGCCTCAAGAAGGGGTTCGTAAGGAGCCAAGCTGAGGGACTCTAGAACTAGTGGTAGGTCCCACGGGGTGACGGTCGGTCGAGTCCCAGTCGGAGGATCTCTACTTCCCTTGGAAAGCGTATGGCGTTGGGGTGAGCTCCCGGGGTGTATCCCCTGATGAGACCCGTAGCCACCCCTATGGCTGATAATTGCACCCTGAGGGAGGAGTGTGCTAGTCCCTTGTCTACTCCCTGTTGGAGGGACAGTAGGATGTTAGTCATGTCGGTCTGCTCGGGAACCTTGCCCCATTCCAGGCACCACCGAGAGAAAATAGATCATTGTCTCCCATACGTGGAAGTGGTAGAAGACTGTCTGGACTGGAGTAGGGTGCTGATGATGGAATCATGATAACCCACTGCACTCAGTCTCCTCCTCTCAGGAGCCAGGCCGTGAGTTTCAGGGTCCGTGGGGTTGGGGGAAGCACTGGCCCCTGTGAGAGCATGTCTGTTCGGTGAGGTATCCTGAACCTGGCAAGTGACATCTCTCGGACCGCTGTGAACCACAACCTGCGTGGCCAGTAGGGGGCCACCAGGATAACTGTGTGCCATGATTCCCGTACCTTGGTTAGGACCTGAGGGATCAGGGGGAGCGGTGGGAAGACATAGGCGTGACTCCACCTCCATGGTTGTGACAGAGCGTCCGTTCCCTGGGAGAGACTGCCCCTGAACCACGAATAGTAATCTCTGACCTGAGTGTTCTCCCATGTTGCCATGAGGTCTATGGTCACGGTTCCCTATATCGCTTGGATCATCTGGAATAGGTCCGGGTGTAATCGCCATTCCCCCGGGTGCACCTGTTGCCTGCTGAGCCAGTCCGCACGGACGTTCAGCTTTCCTGCTAGATAAACCACGCCCAGGTGTCTGAGGTTGGCTTGGGCCCAGTTGAGGACTGCCATTGCCTCCCTCAGCATAGCCCTGCTCCTGGTCAAGCCTTGCTTTGCTATGTAGGCCACCGTGACTCGATTGTCGGACCAGATTAGGACCGACTGCCTGTGTACCTGGTGTTTGAATGCCTTTAGGGCGTGAAACATGGCTCCCATCTCCAGTATGTTGATGGAGAGCTCCGACTCCGCTGGTGACCATAGGCCCTGTGCTGTTGTGTCTCCCAGGCAAGCTCCCCAGCCGGAGAGACTCGAGTCTGTTTCTATGGCGATTGAGTGAGGTGCCTCCAGAGGGACTCCCCTGGTCAAGTTTGCCTCCACCGTCCACCATGCCAAGGATAGTCTCACTGCATGGGGTAGTGGTACCAAAACCTGGAGGTTGTGTTCGCTCGGTGCCCCCCGAGTCAGCACGTAGGTTTGGAGCGAGTGCATACGCCACCTGGCCCAGGGCACGAGGTCTATGCATGATGCCATGCAGCCCAGCAACTGGGCTATCTTTCCCATCATTGTGCTGTGGCAGGCCTTCATCCGGCGGGTCAGGTCTATCAAGTTGTGAATTCTCGAGGGAGATGGTTTGGCCCACCCCTGAGCCGAGTTGATGAGTGCTCCCAGATGCTCGATCTGCTGGGTGGGGATGAGGTGGCTCTTCTCTCAGTTTACCACCCAGCCGTGGTGCTTGAGTGCCTGTAGGGTGGATTCCGTGTGAATCCGTGCCTGACTCTCGGACCGGGCCCTTATGAGCCAGTCGTCCAGATACGGGATGATGTCCAGTCCCTGTTCCCTGAGTCTGGCCACCAAGGTTATGGAGACCTTGGTAAAGACTCTTGGGGCCGAGGAAAGGCCGAACGGCAAGGCCTGGTACTGGAAGTGGTGACCTAGGATGTGAAAGCCGAGGAATTGTCTGTGTTTTTCAATGATGGGAATATGGAAGTAAGCGTCCTTGAGGTCTATGGACGTCAGGAAATCGCCTACCCGAATGCATCGAAGGGTGGATCGGATGGTCTCCATTTTGAAATGGTGCGAGACCACGTGGTGGTTTAGGTGTTTCAGGTCCAGGATAGGCCGGAGCTCCCCTGATTTCTTGGGCACCAAGAAGAAAATTGAGTACACCCCTTGATTCTGTTCCAGCACCGGTACGGGTTGAATGGCCCTGTTCCGAACCAGTTCTGACAGGATCTGTTGGACCTGGTGTGGCGATGTCCTTCTCCCGGTTATGGGGGAGGAGACGAACCTTTGGGGAATGTGGGCGTGGGATAGTTCTATGGAGTATCCCTTGGTTACCACGTCTTGGACCCACCTGCCCAATGTTGTGTGGAGCCAGCGGTGAGCGAACAAGGTTAGTCTTTGTCCCACTGCTGGGTAAGGGTCCTGGCCTTGTGACGTCGGGAGGGAGTAGTCACTATTGCTTTCCCCTGTAGCCTCTACCTCATCCTCTGGATCTTTGTCCTCGAGCTCTGAAGGAGGAGGACTGATAGCTCTGAAGGTACAGGCTACAGAAGCTGGGAGAGGGGCCTCTGCCTCAAAAGGAGTGGCCCGATTGATGTGTGTCTCTGCATGGTTGGTATGGTTTGTCCCCCCCTGAAACCTCCCTCTTGAGGAGGGGAGGTAGGAGAACCTGGACTTATTCTTGAGGAGGTCTCTGCCCTCCTCCTTTTGTTTCAAATAATCTTGTAGCCCCTCCCCAAAAACATGTTGTCCCCGCAGTGGTAAGTTTTGGAGCAGAGTCTTTGACTCACTGTCTGCATCCCACAATTTCAGCCACAGTGCCCTTCGAGCACGGTTGGTGATGGCGGTCGCCCTGGCATGAAGGCACAGGGTGTCTACTGCCATGTCAGCCAGGTATTTAGCTGCATCCAAAGTACATTCCAAAAGTTGTGCCTCCTTGGATTTAGGGATGGCTTGCTCCTGAAGCTCCTCGAGCCAGCGGATCTGTGCTCGGGCAGTATAGATGGCTGTGGTGGTTGCCTTAGTGGTGGTGCCCTCGATCTCGAAAGCCCTCTTGAGCATATCCTCGACCTTCTTGTCCATTGGGTCCCTGAGTGCTATTGTACCACATGGTAGCACAGTCTTTTTGCTAAGGGCCGCCACCTGGGGGTCAATGGTGGGAGCCTTGCACCAGGCATCTGATTTCTCCCTTGGACCAGATACATCCTGTCCAGGTTTTTACGGTTTGACATTCTGCCTGGTTCGGGGGATTGCCATTCTTTATTGAAAATATCCTCGATTGCGTGGCACACTGGGAAGGTCTTAGTGGTTGACTGTCTCAGTTGGATCAAGGGGTCAAGCTTTGACTCAGGCCTGCTTTCCTCGGTGTCAAAACCCATGGTGGCTTTGATAATCTTCGTGAGCCCTGGGATCATGTCAAAGGAGCATAACCTCGATGTCAGAGAGGGCGTTGCCTGGAGATCCATGTCCTCCTCGTCCGAGTCCGGCTCGTCCTCTTCCCCCGTGTCGTCCTTCTCCCCGTCTTCATGTGCGTTGTCACGTGGGAGGTCTGGAGTGGTGTCCTCCAGGGTCAGAAGCTCCTCTGGTTGCCCTCCTGCCCTGTCTGGTTCGGGGCTGGGTGGTTTGGCCCTGTGTTGGGTGAGGGAATTCCAGTTTTTCCATGATCTTGAGCATAAAGTTCTGCTGGCTCTCCATCATGGCAACCGTGGCCTGCTGATTTTGGATTAGGAGGGAGCTTGGGTCCATCCACGTGGAGTTGCTGGTCCCCGGGTTGCCGGGGTCCATGGGCGGTGTTTGCTCCAGAGAGGAATCGTCATCGTCAAGGAGGCAGGCCGCGTAGAGGGGACCCGGAGTTTGGGGCAGAAGGGTGGCGCTGCATGAGGAGCATTTCTTTGCTTTCACCATCTGGGGAAGAGAGAAAGGTATACCTTAGAACGGAACTATGCGACGCCCAGAGGGCGATCCCCTTTTTACCCCCCCAGTACCAATGATGTGGACTTTCCCTAGGCCGAGACAGAATGCAGGTTGTGGGGGTGCTGTGTGAGGACCCCCACAACGAGGCCGTGAATGGGAAAGAATAATTGGTGTTCAGTGGTCTGGTGCCATGGCTCACTATGGGAGGGAGCCGTGGAGACCAGATAGAGGGGAAGTCCAGTGGTGTGGCTACCTACACGGGTCGCTGTGGGAGGGACCTGAGAGGTAGAGGGCGAATCCCAGAAGGGGAGTGGTCTCTCCTTCTCACGGGGGGAAGGGGGAGAGGAGGAGGCTGCCGGAGGGTCACTGTGGGAGGGAACCTGCGGTGGGGTGGAGCCCTGACATCGGCTGATCGCCCAGCCTAATCAACTCCCTGTTTTTTTTTTTTTTTAAAACTGTTGGACCAGGGGCTCCTGCCCTGCCTTTGTCCCTTTGAGATGACTTGCCAAGCCTGACTCTGGCCACTAACCACATTGGTTGTGTCTCCCCACCCCCGAGGATATGCTGAAGGGGGGGGAAGATGATACCGTAGCGAAGGCTGAAGAGAGAAGGCGGCCCAGGTAGAAAACTCACGAAGGGCGCTACTTTCCTCCTTCCTTTAGAGACAGAAGAGAGGAAGATGTCCCACAGAGTCGTTACCCTGCTAGTGGATGAAAGGAGCTGAAGGGGAAGTCCTTTGCCCCCCTCCGGTGAGCACTCTCTCCCCCCCACCCAGCCAGGCCGCGAGGACAGAAGAGGAATGCAGGCATCCTCGCGAGAGCGGCGGCCTAGCGGGGGAGAAAATGGAGTTGCAAGGAGCAGATCCCTCTAGACGCCAGAAGCAGAGCATCTAGGGGGGGAGTAGGCCCAACCAGAGGCCTATCCGAGCATGTGCCAAGTGTGAGTGGGGTGGAGGCGCCCACGGCTAGATCCGGCACCGCGTGGTGCAGGAGGGGTGGATGCGACTGCCTAACCACATCCAGGGAGCGAGAGGGTGAGGAGAAGAGGAAAGGGAACTACGCCCTCTGAGAGACCACGCGGTCATCGCGTGGTCAGGGCAGACCGCCGGACAACCTGCAGAGGAAAAAATGGACCTAGGACATTCCTGAAGTGCTGGGGCAATGTGGAACACAACGCCTCGGGCCAGAAGAGGCTGGGAGGGAGGGGAACATGCAGGGAGGTGGCGGACCGCGCTACACGGTACCAAGGCGGTCTGCCCAGATCAAAGGGCAACTAAACTTACGATGCCTTCCAGAGGCATACCAACCCTCAAATTTTAAACAGATCAACACACAGATCAATGCACAGTAAACATTCTGCATACAATCCTAGGGTTGAGCCCAGGGAGTACCTGAGCTAGCTAACACATGCAGATGGCTAGTTTATTCTATTCCTCCTAGCAACATTTCTTGAATTCTAGTCAAAGCAAATTGTAACTGCATATATTGTGCCTTGAATGCCTAAAAAAAGAATTCTTTATATCCTTGATTCACGGTCTTACCTTATATGAGCAGACAGGGATTCCTGGTGTGCTTCTTGGCTGATCAGATGCACGATTCAAAACTGGAGAGCAGGGGTTTCTGGGACCTGGATATGCTAGAAATTTGATCTGGGTCATGTGCATCACTAGCCTATCAGGTGGGCTAAAACCCATGAGGTAATGTCTGGAGTGCCATGGATGCCAAGCAATCACAATCAGGAGTTTACTGTTTGCTGCTGTTTTTGACTGGCAATTGTTTGGGCTGGAAACTGGAGCTGGGAGTCTTCCTACAAACTTAAATTCAGTGTTCCCTAGTGATTCTTCTGCAGTGGTCCTCAAGATAAGGGGCCGAGCTTAAGGGAGACACACCTAGGGGAACAGCATGGGGTAACAGTTGGTAGAAGATGCTGCACCGCTGTTGTGCCACCCTTGACCACACTACAGTTTAGTTTAAGTTTTAGGTTAAAAGTAAATGGTAAACCAAAACATAGAATAGAAGCAACACCCTATCTAGAGCAAAAGTTCAAACTGTGTTGTGCCTACCTATCTAGAGTAGGGGTTCAGGGGAATAAGAAACAGCAGAAGGTGAAAAACTAGAAATACCTTATCAGGTGTAAAGATACATAATAGATGGATGGAAGGTAAAGGGTAGGCCAAAATAGGGAACAGGAGCAACAATCTATTTAGGGTAGGTGTACGGGGGAAGCATAACAAATATTAAAAGGGGAAAAACTAGTAACATCCTATCAGGGGTAGGGGTACATAAGAATTTCCAAATATCACAGGGAAGAGTAGGAACTGAGAATGCTGGGAGTGGTGCAGTGCACTGGCTGTGGGGAAACAGTTGTCAGGGGGATCTTCTAGAGACTGTGGTGCTGTCCCATCTGTATGCACCTCTCTGGTTTGAGGGAGGAGGTTGCTAGACTCGAGGCCAACTTGGCTAGGATATAGGCAACCTCTCCCCCCACCCAGGGGCCACCCAGTTTGACACTTTTACTTCAAGGAGTGCCTAAGAGGAAGAGCAGCTGGACTGTGACGGGCTCTGGAAGGGTGGGAGTGGTGGGTCTGAGGCACATTCCTCAACTGGTACTACCATGTAAATCCTACTTCACTCTGGCAGGGCAGGACTGCAGGAGGAGGCACCCGTGGTAAGGTCTGGGGAAGACGTAGGGGTTCTCTATAGTGAAGACCCCAAGAATGGTGGTAGAGGACCCCAGAGGAGGAGGAGAAAGCAATGTCTGGTGGGGGACATGATTATGATGGGGATAGATCAGGGAATAGCAAACTGGGGGGAAGGGAGGTTAGGTGCCCACTTCCCAGAGGGCTAGGAAGCAGATGTTGAGGATCACTAGGGCAGCAGGAAGGGAGGCAAAGCTGGATTTTTTTGTCCACCTGGGGATTAATTACCTGGCTAGGGATAGGGCTTGGAAAATGCAGGGGAGTTCAGGGAGCAGGAAGGAGGTGTTAGACAGGTAGCATGGTTAGTGGCTTTTGCAGAGGTGCTGCCTGTCAAAGACCTGGATGAGGAGAGGGATCTCTGCACCAGGAGCTTCAACTGATGGTTGAATGAATGGTGCATAGAGAAGGGGTTCAGCTTCATTGGGGACTGGGGTCCAACCTGGAGCGATAAAGCTGTTAACAAGGGTGATGGACTACAACCATCTGAGATGGGAACCACATCCCTAAGTGGATGTTTTAAATGTTACTTTGATGAACAGTTAAACTAGTTGATGGGGTGTAGAAGAAATCAAGGAGGCAGTAACTTCCCCTCTGCAGGCTAAAGTAGGAAGTATGGAGAACCTAAGGGGAGAGGCAAACCATAAGGTGCAGATGAATAAAGGCATCAGGGTGGTAGAAATGAAAGGGAATGGAAATAAGAGCAGTAAAAACAGGGGGGAAGGAGGCCAAAAAGGAAAAAAAGAGAGGTAATAATAAGGATGGTAACAAAATTTGGAAGGCCATGGGTGCAAATGCTACAAGTCTAGGAAATAAGAATATGGACCTAGAGGCCATCATAGCAGAGGCCAACCTGGATATTGTAGCCATTCTCGAGTCATGGTGCCCTGAAAACCATGACTGGGACATGGCCATACCAGGCTATACTCTGTTCAGGAAGGTCAAGGCAAGGAAAAGGAGGGGGTGTGGTGCTTTATGTGAAGAAAAGCATAAAAATGTCAGATACAGGGAATACATGGGACAAAGGTACTGTGTGACACCCTGGAGAATGAGAATGGAGGAATTATTCACACTGTTGTGATCTGCAGACCTGCAGCACAGATGGAGGAGTTAGAGAAGGTACTGGTGGAAGCCATTGGCAAGATGGCAGAAAAGAGGTGCCGCTAGTGGGAGACTTCAGTTTGCCGAATGCAGACTGGAGCCTCCCATCTGTGGCTTCAATTAGAAGCAGGGACATGCTAGAATCCCTGCAGGGGGCATTCTTCAGGTAACTAGTCAGTGAACACACTTGTGATGGGGCAATACGGGACCTGGTACTCGCTAATAGGGACAGTGTTGCAGACATCAAGGTGGGAGGCCACCTGGGGAGCAGTGATCACTGTACAGTGTGGTTCAATATAAAGATGGGTATGGAATTAAACCACAGAAGGGTGAAGATCCTGGACATCAGGAGGGCAGATTTTATAAAATGGGTGAATGCCACAGGGATGACCTGGTGTGGGGGGACCTGGGTGGGAGGAACAGTTAAAGGGAGCATAGAAAGCAAAAAATCTCTGTGTCAAACAAGTGAGTAAATGTAAGAGGAAAACGAGACTGTTATGGTTCTTGAAAGAGGTGACTGAAAAGGTAAAGCCTAAAAGCGTGGCATTCAGAAGATATAAGGAGACACAGAGGAGGGAGGAGGAGGATGGGGAGGTATATCAGGAGAAACAGAGAGAAGCAGAGGAAGCAGTAAGGAGTGTAAAGGCACAAACTGAATAGAGAATAGCCAAAGTGGTAACTAAATGGAACAGGTCATTTTTTTAAGTATGTACGTGTAAAGAGGAAGACCAGGGAAGGCTTTGTAAGGATAAAATGGGAGGGATAGTGACAGTGAAGACGGGGACCAGGAAAAGGCAGACATCCTGAACAAATACTTTTGCTCAGTGTACACAGTGAAAGGAGAAAGGAAAGGGCCACAAAAAGTAACAGGAGCTCTGAAGGGAGGGAGGTGGACATAGAAGACCCCAAAGGGACTCTAAAGGGACTTGGTAATCTGAAAGTGGGCAAAGCAATAGGACCAGCTCAATTGTCCCTAGGGGAGATACACCAAGCTATTTGGACACTGAAGGGGGGAAAGGCCCTGAGCCCGGATGGTCCATCCTCAGACTTTAAAAAAAAAATTGCTCCTGTTTTAATAGAACCCCTGTATGACATGTTAACTGAGAGTCTGAGCAACATCTTCTATCCCTCTGCAGGCGGTCCACCACAATTACTGTACTGACAAAACCAGGCAAGGACCCCACACAATGTGCATCCTACTGGCCTATTTCTCTATTAATGACAGACTACAAAATTCTTGCAAAGGTCCTTGCAACGTGTCTGGAACCACTTCTCCCATTCCTTTTTCATCCAGATCAGGCAGGATTTGTTCAAGGGCATCAAGGAAAGCATATTATAGAATGGGGTCCCAGAATCAAGCATTCTTATTGTCTGACTGGCACCTTTTACCCATGTTAAATCATACAATATACCAATGGGAAAAGGCGCCAGTCAGCCAGTCAGCCACATCAGGAACTCCCCCAGAAATCAGTCTGAGCATCACAAAGTCTGGACTGGCAAAGACAGCAATAACTGTTAAATGGCTATCTCACAGAACTGCTGCTAGGCTCCGCTCCCCTTCCAATCCACCCCTCGCATAACCACAGACAGGTAAACCAAAGAAGAGACCGGATCGGGCACACACAAAACAAAAATCTTCTCCCCAGTAATCCACACTGTCTAAACTCCTTCCCCATAACCAGACAGAGTGCACTCACCTTCCGCTCAATCTCCAGCCAGCTCTATTCCTGTTGTCTCCCATACCTAGTCCTGTACCTTGTACTTCAATGTCTTCACTCTCCAGTCCCAAGAGTGCAAAACATGGGAACCAGCAAGGCAGTCAGCAAAATTACTCATGTTAAAAAAAATTGCTTAATTTTTTTTCTTCTCACCAAAAAAGGAGGTCATTCTATAACTACAATATACCACTCCAGGGTGTGGGTCATGGCAGGATTTACCACTTCTGGTGTGGTTTACTCACTCAGCCTGTGGCCTTGTGACCAAACCACACCAGGCATGGTAAATCCTGCATAACCCACACCCTGTCATGGTGTATTGCTTAAATATTCATAATACTCCCAATATCATTCACTCCTGGGGGGAATCCTCAGTGCATCATGGGGCTGCCATCCTTGCCCTAGATACTGAAAATGCATTTGACTGTGTGGAGTTGGGGTATATGTTCAGGAACCTTGGAGCATGGGTGTGGGCTCGCAGTTTATAGGGTGGATATGAGTGATGTATTCTTCCCCTACAGCCCAGATTATGGTCAATGGGGAGCTTACCTCCCTTTTCACCTTGGGGCCGGTTCCAGACAAGGGTATCTGCTGTCTGCCCTATTATATGTTCTTTCTCTGGAACTGCTGATGGCAGCCATCTGTGGCCATGTGGGGATTCAGGGCTTAGGGGAGTGGGTAGTGAGCACAAGATTGCTATGTATGCTGATGATCTCCACTTATATTTGCAAAAGTCAGATCAAGATCTACCCGAAATTTAATTATTTTTAAGAAAGCATAGCTCGCTGTCCAGTCATAAAGTCAATTGGACCAAGAGTGAGCTTATTGCTATTAGTAGGCTGGACAGTTAGTTAGTTATTTAGTTAGTTAGTTAGTTAGGTAAAACTTTATTTTTTGACAGGATGAGAAATGTAGGACCAAGGACCTATGTCCAAAGTTGCCCTGTTAAAAACATTCCTACAGTCCATACAATACTAGTAATCAAAATAATATAGCATTCATCAGTCACTGCAAGACTAGCATATGTATCACATACAAAAAAAGCACACGTTAAACAACAGGACACAATACAAGCCATTGATTACCTAAAGATATAAGTGCAGATACATACTTTCATATAAGTTATGTTTATAGCTATTTTCAAAGAACCAAGCTTAGGCAAGTTTCTCAGTGAAGGAGGAATTTCGTTCCATATTCTAGCGACATTGTACTGGAATGTCATATGGCCATATTTTGTTCTTACCTTTGGGATTATAAAACCTCGATGTACTACATCCCTTAAATTATATCTTTGAATGTTTGTGTCATAGTTACAAGACAGGGCCCAACTTATATCCAATCTGGGTGGGCTACAATTGGTTGAATACGTGAAGTATCTGGGGATTCAAATCTCAGCCAAGATAGGTATCTTAAATGTGCTCAACTTTAGACCCCTCCTTTCCTAGTTATCTGAGGACTGTGAGAGATGGCAATCGCTACCCCCCCCTCTCTCTGTTGGGATGTATCAATAGGGTCAAGATGACCGTTTTACCCAGGTGCCTATACCTATACCAATCTTTGCCTATTTATATTCCTCTAGTCCATATCAAGCACCTCAGCTCCATAGTTCATAAATTTTTATGGAGAGGCAAGTCAGCTCGCATTAAACATGTTATCCTATTGCTCCCAGCCACACTCGAGGGGGCAGAACTCCTGAGCTTTCTTTACTATTATTGGGCCTTGCAGTTGGCCTTTTTGCCAGTGGGATAGTCCACACCTAAGTCCTCTTGGTTGTTGTGGGAAGAAGAGGAGATACGGGGAGCCTTAGCATCCAAATTTATGTCTGAGGCCCTTTGGTCCTTCTCTCCCCTGGTGGTATCTAATCTTTTCTCTGCAGTCATCCTAAAGGTGTGGTTGGCTTCCCATAGGCATATTAATCACCCCCATCCCCATCTCCATACACTGACCTTATTAGCACTGTAAGATGGAAAGGTCCATGCTCGGTGCAAATGCATCAATGGTTGTTACGTTGGTGACATCTAAGCCTCCACTCAGTGTTTTATTTATACAATGGAGGCGGGCTGTATGACTTCTCAATAGTGCAGCACACTTGGCACCTGGACCTAGGAGATGTCTTTGTTTATCTTACAGTCCAGCACAGGCTGGGGGACTCAATGGACTCCACCTTTGGTTGGGCTCAGCCCTCTTCATTTAAGGAAGAACAATACAAACCCCAACCTGCAGAAAACCTTTAGTGACCTTTTTTCAAACCCTTCAGGGGAGAGAAGAATCAGCGGCAGCTGCCATTAAGGCTAAATGGGAACAGGATTGTATTGACCAAGCAACCTGGAAAGTGGCTAGTAAGCACTCATGTTCAAGTTCAAGAGATTTTATTGTTCAGCCATTCAGGCAATTACAATTTAGCACAAAAGCATATACAAAGTAAACCATACAAGCATTTTCAAAAAGGAATTTCATATTTAAATAATTCCAAGTATCTATCATATCAGCATGTTAAAAATATATATTAATGTATCAATCCACTAATTATGACTATATTTAGAAGGATACCTAAGAAAGTTTGGGGAGCATACCCTTATAGAAATATAAGTGTGCTGTGTACATGCAGAATGCATGCCACATACTTAATTGTGCAATGTTTGCATGTGGTTCACATACACAAAGTGAACCTAAGCGAACCAGGTCTAAAAAGCAAACCACGTTTGCATGCTGCAGCCTTGACATGTGTGCAGCAGGTACTGTAAGCTGGTGCAAACATCTTCTAAAAATCATATCATGTTCACGTGTTGCACGCTTGACATGAGTGCAGCACTTAAGTTGGTGCAAACATCATTTAAAAATCATATCTGGTTCACATGTTGCACGCTTGCCGTGTGTTCAGCAACTATGCTGGTGCAAATCTCATCTAAAAAAACACATACATTTCTATTTCTCATACTACTGCTAGCTAATAGAGTCATTAAAATACATTTTAATTGATTTCCCATTAAAATTAGGTAAACTCATTAATTTGGATACTTTTGCAAGTTGTTTAATGGCTTTTGATTTTTGTCATTAAATTGCCATTAATTTGTAAAGTATTATTTTTTTACTGCGTTAAATGCCTAGGATACAATCAGCCAACATTCCCCATTCCAGATGTGTCAAGAGGGGCCTCTCTGTTGTGAATCCTGACCTTTTTGTTTTGGGTCATGCAAATCCTCTTATGCATATTTAGTGCTACAAATGTGTTTCTCCAAGACTGTTTTTTGCTCACTTACTTTCCTTTTGTCATTCTGTATGGAGCATATACACTATAGCCATGCTCAGCACTCTTTGTGTTGAGTAGCATCTTGGAAGCATGCACCATACCTCACAATTTGTTACTGAAATGAGGAACATGGACACTCAAAATGAGGGACAATGAGGGACATTAACTCTCACGATGATCAGGATACATCCTGAAACATGGAGATACAGTACCTCATAACACAGTGGAAACCATTGTATTTACTTGTACCGATATTAGCACCTGAGAATGAATTTCTACCATAAAGCAGGGGTGCCATTTAGCTAGGGCACAGATGGGCAGTTGCCTCCCGCCCCTCACATTTGTGCCTAGGTTGTTCTTATGGTGTGACAATAATGGCATTAAATTTGGATTTAATCTTTTGCACAATAAGTGGTGCCATGGCCTATGTGCGCTCACGCTGTAGGTGCACTCCTGACTTGACTGTGTCTGTATTGTGTTGTTCACTCTCTCCACCTATTAGCAGCAGCACCATCACACAGGATGTGGGGGAGCTCCAGCCAAGCAAGAGCACATGAGTCATAAGAGTGCAACACTGTCTTTCCCACCACAGAGTAGACAGGCTGCACACTACAGCTTGGAGGAATTAAGTGAGCACTGAACTCTCAACGGCAGTGTTGTGGTGGCATGTTTTTGTTGGTCTAATCTTGGTGAGTCTCCATCTCCCCTGGTGGCTGAAAAGGCTGAGGGTGAACTAGAAGCTAACTCAAGACTAGGCTACCTACATACTCTACTAGGCTCACCTCGCAAAAATAAAAAAAAAAACAGCACAGCCCCCCCATCAGCAAGCTAGACCTAGAAGAAATGGTGACAGTGGTGTGGGTAGCCTTCATAAGCCTTGATCAGTGAAGTGCAGCAGCAGTCATGGCAGCAGCCAAGCAAAGAGCAAGCAACACAGGTTAGGTGGGTTTATTTGGTGAGGTGACTTGGTCATGGACCATGTTGAGCACTGGGATGGTTGGTTCTAGCATCCAGTTTCTGGCAGAATGACTGAGGAGTAGCAGACAGAAAATAGGGCTGGTGGCACATGAGGCCAGGCCATAGGTTCTGGCCAGATGGCTGGGTAAGTAAAAGTAAATTATTTTTTTTACAGGGGGATTGGGGAAGAAGGAAGGACTGAAATATTTATGTGTTTTTCACATTTCTGCACTTTTGGGTGGATTCACAACCCATATGGGATGGGCACTGAATGAAATGGAGTCAGATAATTAAATTGGGACCAATTTTGTGCTTTTGGGGGTCAGAACTTCAGACAGGCAAAAAAAATAGTAACTGGGTTTGTTTAAGCACAGATCTCATGCAATGTAGGATATAGACAGATGAATCTTATACATTTGAAATTTTCCTGATTTGCATATCACTTTTCAGTCACAATAAATAAGTTTTACCTTTTAGAGATATTTCAATTTCAATTTCAATTTCAACTTTATTTTTAAAAGGCGATTTTCTTAAATCAAAGCGCCTGTACAGATAAATATGACAATAAATATAATAAATCAAATCAACAGAAATCCTTTAAAGCAATATTAAAAAGGTGGGTCTTCAACTCCCTTTTAAAAGTAAGGACGGTCGGGCAGTCTCGCACCTGACGAGGTAGAGAATTCCACAGGGTAGGTGCCATAAAACTAAATGATCTAGCACCAGATGTTTTCAAACGTCCCTGGGAATCTCCAGCAAACCCTCATCAGTGGATTGGAGGCGAGAGGGACTATAGGGGCACAGGAGCTCTTTCAGGTAGGCAGGTCCCAGATCATGTAGGGCTTTATAGGTCAGCAAACTGACCTTGAAGGTTATTCGCCAGAACACCGGCAGCCAGTGCAGTCCGTGGAGCACAGGCATTATGTGACTGGATCTAGAAACTCCAGTCAACAGCCTGGCTGCCGCATTCTGCACCAGCTGCAGACGGTGAAGTTCAACCCCCGATAGCCCTAGGTATAGGGAGTTACAGTAGTCAAGTCGGGAGGTAACAAAGGCTTGGATTAATGTTGGAAGATCCTCTGGAGGAACCAAGTGCTTCACCCTGGCAATATTCCTCAGATGAAAAAAGTCTTCACACCGCTGACACCTGGGATTTGAGTGTCAAGCGGTCATCAAGTATTATGTGAGTTTACTTTCGGTGCAAGGTCGTCGCTGGACACCTCCAAGCCACAGGCCTGGGGTGATCCTTCTGGCAGACCCACCTCACAGCGACCTCAAATCCACAACCAACACCTCAGTTTTCTCCGGATTTAACCTCAGCCAACTCCCATTCATCCATTCTTGGATTTCTTCAAGGCAGTTATTAAATACCAACAAGGCAGCGTCCTGGCTGGGCACAAAGACATATACAGCTGGGTATCATCAGCATAGCAGTGAAAACCAGACCGTACCATCTAATAATCACCCTAATGGTAGCATATACACGAAAACAACATGGGTGCTAAAATGAGCCTGCGGTACCCCACAGGGCAGGAGAGAATGATGTTGAGAAAAAATTCAGACACCACTCTCTGAGTCCTACCCTCAAGGTAAGATTGGAACCATCTGAGGACCATACCAGACAGTCCACAGACTAACCATAAGCGCTCCAATAACACACCATGGTCAACGGTGTCAAATGCCAGAGATCAAGTAGTACCAAGATGGATGGGTCTCGATCTCTAGCCATTAGGAGGTCATTTAGTACTCACTCTGACGCTGTCTCGGTACTATGCCTTTTCCTAAATCCAGACTGGAGCGAATCGTAGATATTGTTGTTGGCCAGATGATCCTCCAACTGCACTGTGACCACTTTCTCAATAACTTTACCACAAAGGGTGTTAGAGACTAGCCTGTAATTTGCTAGACAGTATGGGTCTAAGGAGGTTTCTTTAAAGGGGCTTAATTATAGCCTCTTTGAGGGGATCTGGAAAAATCCCCCTCTCCAAGGACTTCCATATGATCAGAGCTAGGACTAGGCCAATCTTATCCACGCAACCCACTAAGAGGCGCATGGGGCCAGGGTCCAAATTACAGCAGGTCGGTCGCAGTGCTCGAATGATCATCACAACATCCTTGATTATGGGAAGGCTGAAGTCAGACCATTCCAACTGGGTGCTTGACATCTCCTGACGACCACCGCTGCTCCCATTAGGAGGGGAAGAGCTAATGTCCGATCTGATTTTGGCAACCTTATCTGCAAAGAAGACAGCGAGCTCCTCACACCATTCTTGAGATAAGGCTCTTCTGGGCTGAAGACAAACTGGATTGCACAGTCTGTCCACAGTCCGAAAGAGCTGAGCCAGTCTATTCTGTGCAGCCACTATCTCTCTGGACAGGAATTCTGCCTTCTTATGAGAGATTGCGGATTGATAGACCAAATAATGGTCCATCAAACTAAGCTTGTCATCATCACGACCGGACTTTCGCCAACGCCTCTCCAGCCTTCGCCCAACTCTCCTCAATTCCCTCATGGTCTCATCAAACCAAGGAGACCTGGGGCGAGGAGTAAGAGGACGAACACGAAATGGTGCAATAGAATCCAAGGCCCCTGCTACCGCCTCATTATAGGCATGTAGCAGAACACCTGGATCCATGCAATCTATCGGTAGGCTCGATAGGTCCAATACTGCCATCAGGTCCTCTGGGGATACACCCCTCAAAGGGCGGTATCGAACCATCTCCATAGGGGCAGACCTAACAGGGGTGGCCTCAAAACTGAATCTAATGGAGTGATGGTCTGACCATCCAACTGGTTCCACCACCAAGTCAGATATCCCCATCCCCCAGAAAGAACACCAGGTCCAATGAGTGTCCACCCACATGGGTCGAGGAGGAAACCACCTGTGTGAAGCCCAGTGATATCATCAACTGGAGGAAATCTTGACCAAACCGAGAGAATTCATCATCGACCCAAGCATTGAAGTCCCCCAGTACCAACCATCTGGGGACCCCAATGTAGGGTCGACAATGAAGTCTCCGATTTCCTGCAGAAAAACATTCTATCACCCTGGTGGATGGTATACAGGAAGTATCCTGCACCCCACACCCTCGCCCACAATAGCGCTCAAAGGATCTGGTGACTCCGCTGGCACTCCACCAGACCCAGTTCTGACCTAAAACACATGGCAACACCCCACCCTACGATCCTGCCTCGGGCGGTGTATCACCGAGTACCCAGCGGTGTACTGCGCTAATACAGGCCCAGCATTTTCATCCATCCAGGTCTCGTGTGATGCATGCCAGGTCAGATGACTCGACAAGATCAGCTATAATAGCTGTCTTGTTTTTAATAGACCTGGCATTGCATAACACCGCCCGAGTAGGACAAACCTCCGATAGTGACCGGCCTACCTGCTGGTCCAATCCAGGGCCCTTGGGTATGGGCAAAAGACAGGAAGGCCCTCTCTCCCGTGCCCATTTCACCCCAGGGCATCTCCTTGACCCTACAATCCCAATCCGCCCCCTCCTTTCCATTCCCCCTCCAGCATGGGACCTCCGTCTCCTTCTCACAATCCCCAAAGCCCTACACCTCCTATAAACTTCAGCTGGCAGCGGGGGGCAGGAGAAAGGGCGGAGGTCCCTAAGCATAGAGGGGGAATAATACCCGACCATCTGACAGTCACTCCAGCACATCTCTTCACTAAAATAAACGCTCACAATAAAATAAAATCTAACAAATTCTAGTGCTGTAAAATCATCTATTCAAATTCTGGTACTATAAAATTATTTATTATGATCCTAGTTCCACCCCCCCCCCACAGTACTCTCACCACTGCAGGAAGAGGAGTACCCCACCTAAAACTACTAAAACATATGATTAAATAGCTTTAATCAAACAACAAATTTTCTTTTTAAAAGTTCAAGAAAGAGTTCGCAGGTCTTTTATTGTCCACAGCCGTGTGCTCTCACCACTCTAGACTATGAAGGGTTTTTCTTTTTTTTTTTTTAAAGTATGCCAGCCTCCTCTCACAAGGCGGCAACAACCCCATCGAACCCAGTTCTGACTTTTCTAAAAAGATAAATTACAAACGCTGGCCCAAAACAAAGTTCAATGTACTTCACCAAAACAAATGGTCCAAGGAGTCCCAGTTTCCTCCTATGTTGTGGTTTCTTTCCTTATAAATCTTTCACGATGGTGGAATGTAGACAGCATATCATTTTCACCTTCGGGTTAGGCTCAACCCGATCCTTCACCATGGTGAAGCAAGCAAGATCACCCTTCGGTGGTCCCCCTACTCCCCCTAAGGAACTAGGTTTGCACCAACACCCTCCAGTGTCAGTGATCACCTTCCCTCCATCCGGACCGAGGAGCCCAACCTTTCATTTGTCCAACACTTTGCCGAAATCCTTGCTGTACTCCAAGCGCACCCCTCTCAGGGGCTTCCACTTCCTCAAGCCGGTCCTCTCTCACAGGCATCCGGCCACTTCCTCACGCACAGTTCAGCCATATCCCGTCCCGTACAGAAACAGCCACCTCCATCTCACTGTTCCTCCAATTCCACAGCCCGACAACTCCAGTGGACCACCAGGTGTAAGTTCCTCAATGGGTGAGCCAGCGACAGACACCAACGACTAGATGCATGAAAAATGACCTCCCACGGCTCCGACACACCAATCTCGCAGGTAATGATCCCAAAGGTGCACAACAAACAACGCCCGATTCAAGCTCCAATTCACGCTAGTACACAAAACAGAGCGACAACCAAAGTAAGCAAATTTCTCTAAATTCTACTAAGTTTTTCTGCAGGCAACTAGAGGGCTTACAGGTGGCATCCCAGCGTGGTCACCATCTTCCTGGCATTCTACAGCTTGCCACCTAGGGTCTAACTAGCATCTGACCACCACTGGTTGTTGGCCCCCCTGCTAAAATCTAAAATGGTGTCTCAGCCATAAAGTCTAAATTTAAAGGACATCATCTGTGTAAGCAGCATGTTTTCCATGAGGGATGGATGAGGAGCAGAGCAGTTTTCAGGAGTAAAATGGAAGATGTCCCTTTCATTCAGGGTCAGTTGAGTGGTTTGGTATGCACAGATTGTTGGAGCCCCACTATACTGTAGTCTGGCTTTTGCCTCCCCCAGTGAGCTGACCTCCACATCCCCACACTCAGGCACATTATGACATAGGGCAAGGCAGACTGCAGGGGCATGCACCATTGAAATGAATGGGGGTATTTTTAATTACTATTTTATACACTATTGATGGAGAGTTGGAAATTAATGAAGGCCACCGCTCAGCTAACAAGGGTCTTGTTAGTAGAACAATGGTCTTCATTATTCTCCAACTCCCCATCATAGTGTATAGAATAATAATAAAAAAATAACTCCATTCATTTCAAGGGGGTACACCCCAGCACTCTGACACATGGACATAATCTCTTAAAAACTCCTGCATCTGACTCCCTAGTACTCAGGTAAGAGACTCTTGACTTATATCTATACTTAGTAGGTTATCTGTAGCAGCATGGCTGCAACCACTATAGTATGTGTGCATTGGGGGGGACTGGCCATGTAGGTGGGTGTTGACTTATTGCTACTTTTGTGTTGGCCCCTTAAAGTCTGTTTGCATGGAAGCATTCAAAACTATGGAGAGAAAATAGTAGGAGTACAGGCCAGACAGAAGTAATTAAGTAGTTTTATGGGTAAGTGTGTGTACTGGGGGTGGGAAGAACCACATGTGTTTCTCTTGGTATGTGTGCTACAGTTCAGCTGTGCAGCTGAGACGAGAGGGGACAAGAAAACTAAAAAGTATAACAGTAGCTATAAGCATGCCACATGCATGCAGATGTATGCAGATTTGTATTGAAATACAAGCGAGCCATATGTGTGCAGGCAGTATAGCTTAGAGGTTAAAAGCACTGAACTACAAACCAGGAGACTTGGAGACAAGAAGACCTGGGATTGAATCTCATAAACCCAAACCTGTGTATGGTGCAATCTGGAGCAAGTCATTTAACTTTTATGTGTGTGCAGTTATCTGTGACCACTTGCTTTTTGCACACATGCCACATGCATGCAGTTTGTTCCAATTTATTATAAAAAGCATGCTTTCCACACTTGCTTGCTGCAGACATGCCACATGCATGCAATCAGTTCCAATTTAACATTTAAATCATGCTTCCAGCATGCATATCACATGGGTAGTTTTATGTGCTCAGCATGAAAACATTTCATATAATTATTTCTGTAAGGGTAACAATCCTAACCTTTCATTGGTTATGTAGTCCTGAGCATAAAGATACATATATTATTGATCTTATCATTCTCCTTTTGTGATACTCACGTATTAGTGCTTTGAGAGAAACATAATCAAAGAGCCTACTATTCTAATTAACAATCCAGACTCAATTATCTAGTATAGCCAACATGTGGAGAATAATCTATATAGTAAAATTACACCTTTTCCAGCTCCTATTCCAGGGCCAGAAGGCAACCCAATAAAACTAGAACAAAGTTGCCAGGAGAGAGGGTGCAGAGGAGAGCCACAAGAATGGTCACTTATTTATCCAAACTTGACTACGAGGAAAGATTAAGAGTTACAGGGTTACACTCACTACGCACAAGACGTACTAGAGGTGACCTTCTCCTATTGTACAAAATCAAGAATTCTCAGGAGTTAATGCACCACTGTGGCTTACATTTCTCTTCCAGCTGGACTTCCCCACGGTATCATAACAACCAGATATTTGTATCTAAAGCTAAAACAACAAAAAGGTTAAACTACTTTACAGTAAGAACCCCCAAACTGTGGAATCTCCTTCCACAATACTTAGTGAACAGTAGCTCTAATGCAGTCTTCAAAAAGGGGCTAGATTGTTGGCTCAAGTCTAACTACTTCAAGGTATAATTATCCCACCAATGTGGTGGGGGACAATCTCGATGGGCAGTAGCCTTCTTTTGTCCTTTGAAACCAAGTAAACCAAGTAATAGTTGAAATTAAAACACAGCTGCCAGCTTTTAGTTCTGTTTTGCTTCAGTATCCTCAGTATTTAAATATGGGTTACCATTAAAGGTCAAACTGTTTTTAATCTATCTCAGACAAGAGATTAATAATTCTAACCCCTTTGTCCTTCAAGAGCAACTAGTAAATAGTTCAAAACATTTAAAAAAGTGCACTAAATTTAAAATTATTAGACAAACATATATACATAAATATTTTAAGGCATTCATACATCATTTTACTTAAATGTTGAAGCTACATTTCTGGTGGGCAGAATTGTGGCTTCCTTACGGTCAGGAGTCCATTCATTTTTGAATACGTCATTCAAGGCTCCATTGACTCTGGAGTCCATAATTTAATATGCAGAGCTAGGAGGCTCCATTAGTATTCAAGAGTCCATCAACTTATAAACAGAGGCAAATACCAGCAAAAAAGCACCATTTTAATGGCCTCCCATGATTGCTGAGTCAGCATCTCCATTTGTGTTAATAGGAGGAGGTTTCCTATACACATCCAGTGACCATAACATATTATATTATCCTCCATTCCCAATAAAGTCACAGCATGAGCCCCTGTGAGGAATCTGAGATCATGTTTTTGTTTTGTTAGAAAACCCCAATAAATTTAATACATTTGAATGCTGTTTCAAAGCAGAAGTCATTCTTTTAAAATCATATCAGCTGCCCTCAGTATTCCAAGCATGGCCGACGATCCATTTAATCCTAGCACCATTAACGGCCAACAGCAGTTTAGCAGGGTCTGGGTAAAATCTCTTGTATGCCCCCAGAAACATGACATTAAAAAACATTCAAGCATACCGTGTATTTGTGTATAAAGATGACCACAGAACAGATCATTTCACTAACTCATTAGCATTCAGCTGCCTCAAATTTTATTACTCACAAGACTGCATGAGCGAACCATAATCAGAATCACAAGTAGTAAATGGCAATGGAGGTTAAGAAAGAGGGCAAGACTTTTTATCACTATATTAGTGAAAGAAGAAAGACTGGGAGCTATTCTTAGGCTAAAAAGGGAGGCAGGAGAGGGAGTGGAAGGAGACCAAGCAAGAAAAAGCATCAGTCCTGAACAAATACTTCTATTCAGTTTTCACAGGGGAAGGGGAGTGACCATGGCTACAGGGGCGTAGCTACAAGGGTTCAGGGGGTGCAGTCGCACCTGGGCCCATGAGGTTTGAGGGGACCAAATCATAATTTTGATGTCTATTCAAAACCAGGGGGGCCCTAAAACATACCCTTGCACTCAGGCCCTCTGGGAATTTGCTACGCTACTGCATGGCTAGGACTCAAGACTGGTATGGAGGTGGACAGCAGTCCATTTACAGAGGAGGAAGTCCTAAAGGAAGTCACTAAACTAAAGGTGGAAAAGGCAATGGGACCGGATGGGATACACCTTGGACTATTAAAGGAGTTAAGGGAAATACTGGCTGCACCACTGACAACACTGTTTAACAAGTCACTGGATGCAGGGCAGATTCCAGAGGACTGAAGGAGGGCAGATGTAGTCCCTCTCCACAAGGGTGGGAGCAGAGAGAAGGAGGAGAAGCCAGCAGATCACAAGATTTGAGGTAGCATGGATTTACATCAGGAAAATCATGTCAGACAAATCTGATAGATTTCTTTGACTGGATGATCAGGGAGGTGGATCGGTGGGAATGGTGAATGTACCCTACCTTGACTTTAGTAAGGCATTGAACACTGTTCCACATAGGAGGCTGGTGAACAAGTTGTGTAGCCTGGGACTGGGTCACAGGGTGGTGAACTGGGCTGTGAATTGATTGAGGGATAGAACAGAGGGTTGTGGTAAATGGAGCTAAATCTGAGGTAGAGAGGGTGACAAACAGGGTGCCACAGGGATCAGTTCTGGAGACAGTACTCTTTACCATCTTCATCAGTGACATTGTGGAGGGGTTAGAAGGGAAGGCATGCCTATTTGCAGATGACACCAAGATCTGTAATAGGGTAGACAGACTGGGAGGGTTGGAGAAAATGAAAAGAAAGGTAGCTAAACTGGAGGAATGGTTCAAAAGTGTGGCAGCTGAAATTCAATGCCGAAATATGCAAAATCATGCATTTGGGGTGCAGAAACACAGGGGAGGATTACATGATGGGGGGAGAGTTGTTAGAGACCACATAGCAGGAATGGGATCTAGGGGTGATTATATCTGATCATCAAAGGTTGCCAACCAGTGTGCCGAGGCGGTGGGGAGAGCCAGTGGGATGCTGGGGTGCATAGGGAGGGGTATCACTAGCAGAAGTAAAGAGGTGGTAATGCCATTGTACAGGTCATTGGTGAGGCCACATTGGGAGTACTGTGTCCAGTTCTGGAGGCCGCATCTCAAAAATGATATAGACAAGGTGGAGGCAGTTCAAAGAAGGGAACAAAAAATGGTTCAGGGACTGCACCAGAGATCATACAAAGAGAGACTGGAGGAACTCAATATGCATACCATGGAGGAGATGAAGGATAGGGGTGACATGATTGAGACTTTCAAGTACATAAAAAGAATAAATAAGGTACAGGAGGGCAGCATCTTTCAAATGAAAAGATGCTTGAGAACAAGAGGACACAACATGAGACTGGAAGGGGGTAGACTAAGGGGCAACATGAGAAAGTACTTCTTCACAGAAAGGGTAGAAGAGGCATGGAACAGCCTACCAGCAGAAGTGGTGGGAGAAAAATCGGTGGGGGAATTCAAAACTGCATGGGACAAACATAGGTGTACCCTGGGGGTTCAAAGGAGGAGAAGAGGCTAGAGGTCAAGTAGGATCTGAGGCTTTGGGTGTAGGAAGGGAGAAAAAGGGCAGACTAGATGGGCCTGGTGGTCCTAATCTGCTGTCACATTCTATGTTTCTATCGACAGCTGCCACAATATATCTGTAATGTTTGTTTGTTTGATGTTGTGTTATAACCTTTCAATAAAAATATTTAACAAAAAAAAAAGGCAATGGGACCAGGTGGGATACATCTTAGGTTATAGAAGGAGCTCAGGAAGGTACTGGCTGCGATAGTCCTATTTAACAGATCACTCAAAACAGAGTGGTTTCAGAGGACTGGAAGAGGGCAGATGTTGGCCCACTTCACAAAAGTTTTAGCAGGGAGGAGGCTGGCAATTAAAGACCAGCCAGCATTATATTGGTGGTGGGAAAGTTAAGGGAATCATTGCTAAAAGAGAGGACATGGGAATATCTTGAATCTAATGGGTTACAAGACCTGAGACAGCATGGGTTCATGGGTGGGAGGTCATGTCAAATGAATATGATAGAGTTCTTTGATTGGGTGACCAAGAAATTAGATCAGCATAGTCCGGGGGATGTTGCCTGCCTAGATTTCAGTAAGACATTTGACACTGTTCTACATTGGAGACTATTAAACAAGCTGGTAGCTTAAGAGTGGGTCAAAAGGTGGTAAACTGGGTATGAAATTGGTTAGGGGTCAGGCAACAGAGGTATATGTAGTTCATTCAGAGGAGGCTGACCAGTGGGGTGCCTCAGGGATCAGTGCTGAGACCGGTCTTCTTTAATGTCTTTATAGGTGACACTGCATATCAGCTGGAGGGGAAGGTCTGCCTGTTTGCAGATGACACCTTGATCTGTAATATGGTGAATATTCTGGAGGGGGTGGTGGTAAAAATCAGCAGAGACCTGAGAAAACTTGAGGAGTGGTCAAGGGTATGGCATCTGGGTTTCAACATAGAAAACTGCAAAATAATGTACTTGGGACACAGAAATCCAGGGTCAGTGTACAAAATGGGTAGAGTGTTATTGACAACCACCAATCAGGAGAGAGACTTGGGGTAATAATCTCTGATGACCTAAAGGTGGCCAGCCAGTGTGCCAATCAAGTTGTGAGGGCTATTGGGATGGGAGGGTGCAAAGGGAGAAATCTCACCAGCAGAAAGAGGGAGGTAGTGCTGCCTCTGTATAGATCACTCATAAGACCTCACTTAGATTATGATGTACAGTTCTGGAGGCCACATCCAGAATGATATAGACAGAGTGGAGATGGTTCAGAGAAGGGCAACTAAAATGGCTCTTACACTAATTACACTAATCTAAGATTGTCCCGGATTCCCCCCTTTTCCCTCACAAAAAGACAGAGACCATTGTTTGTTGTTGTGCTCAGATTTGGCAAATAATTTATTTATATATCATAATTCCATGTTCCATTTATCATCTTTTATTACTATATCTCTCACAATTTCATTTCTTTCCATCCATATATCCATCTCTGATCATCCCTCTTTCTTCCTCTTTTTCTCCCCCCAGGTGAGAACCTGGGTGCCTTTTTCTTCTCCTTTTCTGTTAGGTAACGGTGAAAACTGAGATCGCTTTCCTCCTTCTGCTTCTTCCTCTTTTCGTCTTATTCCTTTTTCCTCCCCCCCCTCATTTTTCCTTCCATCCACCTTTGGCAGTCCAATAACCATATTATTACCTGCCATCCACCTTTGGCAGTCCCATAACCGTCCAACCGGACTCATCCATTGTCCACCTTTTACAGCCCTACCATATAGTCCCTTTTTGACTGTCTTTCCCTCTTGCCCTGTTTTGCAGGGTGGGTGGGAGGAATCAAAACTCCAGCAAAAGTGGCTGAACCACTTCTGTGCTGTCTCTTATGTACCTCCTCTTGCCCCTCCCCTTCTTGTTGCTTGTCCATTGTTCTATCCCTGGGACCCTCCCCTTCCTTCCCCACTCCCCTTCTGAGCACACCATCCTGATGAAAAGGGAAGGGAAGGGGTGGACCAGGACAACCTGGTCTTCCCCTTAAAGGTCAAACTCCATTCTTCTAAAGAGTCAGAATATATATTATTAAAATGATTTATCCACTGTTGAGGCTGTACAAAAATTTCTTGTGAATTGGCATATAAGTTAGTACCTCTGTCCACCAAAAACCAAAATTCTTTCATGTTCTTAGCTACTGTTGTCCTAACTGTAGCAGTATTTGTTCAGTTAGTGAAGTGCATCATGTGAAATTAGTAATGTACTGTACTATATACACAGATACCATTATCTACTCTTAAGGCTTTATTGTATAATAACAAATTGTTAAATACTTTAATATTAGTTAACATTAGCTATTGTAAATATTTTATTAAGTGATACTGTAAATTAATGTTGGTCTTTTTGTATCAGTACAGTTAATTATTTTATGTTGTTTCCACTGCATGGTCAAGCTGGGGAGGAGGTGAACAACCTATTTATTTGACAGCAGGAGGTCACAGTATATTGTTTCTGATGGCAGCACTGGACTGACACAGCCTCCATTATCATTGTACTTGTCCTGGTTGGTACAGACCTCTACAAGGACCAGGCATCCGAGACTCTCTTGCTGATGACACACCCATCTGGGGTAAGTAAAGGACAATATTTCTTTGTATTGTCTAGTTTATTTTAAATTTGTAATAGTTACTGAATTCAAGTTTTTGAAATTTTGTGAATCTGAGTTTGAAATGTGCAGAAAATATTTTGGGCCTACTATGGCTGCATTATAGAACTATACTATACTATAGTTATTAGTTCTAGTGTTTATCAACTTGCTGACCATGTACTGTATTAGAAAAGCCATATTAACTGTCTTCATTAGTACCAACTGGCTTCCTGGTTATTATGGGCTCCATAATAACCAGGTAACTGCTTGATATCATTGAATCTCATGTTGATTTTTCCACATTAGTAAAAGTGTATAACATGCTTACAAAATATATTTTCCATCTAACCGATTACTACTTCACTGTCTAAACATGTTTTTTAAACTGATGTTGTCAGTCAGAAGCTTTCAATCCTCCTCCCTCGCACTCCAGACAGTGTAGCAGTTTTACTGACCTCTGTTCTCACATGTCTTCAGAACCGGCAATACAGGCAGTCATTTTTTAAGTTAAATGATCTGCTTTATCTAAATAAATTAATTGTACTTCATGATAATGAGTAGTTATTGTTTCTCTGCACTCTGGATAAAATTATCACTAACATGTATTATCCTATATGTACTGTATACTACATGCAAAACTGCACTTCTTTTTATTCTTGTCTCTTGAAGGATGAGATCCAAACCATGGCCCTGTAGCTGATGGAAGGGAAGGAGGGAAATGCCCTTTGGTGGATCCAACTAACGGGGCCCTGATAGAGATGTTGTAAAGTTTTACTCCATCAGCAAAGTTCCGGCACAGTTGCAAAATTAACCTTCATGAATAACTTTGTGAATTGTCCACTTCACCATCTTGCCACTTCACATTGAGTTCTTTTTTGCAGAAATTGTACTTTTCAGGTGAAGTCAGGTGAATTTTTGGTGAATTTACAACTTTGCCAGAAAATATGCATAACTTCTCCTGAAACAGTTCAACTTTTCCTGCCATAAACTTTGTAAAGTTGGCACTTTGCACTTGGCAAATTTGGCAAACTTCTTAAATTAATTCATGAAGCAAAGTTTGCCAACTTTACACATCTCAAGCAACAAATGGTCAGACAACCAGGGACCCAAGTGTTGAGGTAGGCTATAATTTATGCCCATAAAAGAATTATTTTTTGTGGTGTTTGTAACAGTCCCGATATGGAGAACCTAACAACTCTGGCTATGTTAAAAAAACAGGTCAAGCTATGGGTTCATTTTTAGTGAGGGGAAAAAAGCTTGCTAAATGCATTCAGAGTAAAGAGATCTTACGAGGCCAAATTATGTTTTCCCCAACATACTTCTTTTGTGGCTAAGATTCAGGAAAAATTATCTGTATTCAGCCAATCAATTGTTAGTTCAGTTAAAATGTGTGCAGCATTTGCCACAAATAACAAGAACTCTATTGCTAAAAGTTTTTCTGTAACCTAGTTACGGGGGCTTCCCAAGAGCTTGTTATGATGAAATGGAACCAAACTTTCCAGCACCTGTGTATAATACAGAAAGAGCCATTGTATTCTCTATGTTTTAGACATCCAAAACTGTTCTCATAAACAAAAGAATATTTTAACTTATTTGCTTGGTTCAAATGCAAAGGACATATGCTCATGTTATTTAAAATTATGTTTAATGCCTTATATAAGTTGCTATATCATGCCAATATCTTTGTTATCAGGCACATGCACAGACTTATCCAGTTAACTGACTTAAGGTAAACTTCTGTCAATCTTCCCGAGATTCATTAAAAAGTGATCAGTGAAAGATTAATGTAACAATGTTGCCATCTATTGGCCAAACTAGTTATGACTAACTGTAAAATAATTGGTTGCTAAGCACTTTTCCTTCATGATCAATGATATAAGCCATAATTAACCAAGCAGAAATAATCAGTAACTTTGACACTTCAGGAAATATATACCAAAATTGGTAAAGTTCATGATTTGGCCTTGTGATTGGCCTAAGGCCCCAAGTCAGTCAGCATGTGAGGTAATATAAAGGGTAACATCGTGTCCCCCCTTGGAGTACCAGAAACAGACAAGACAGAAGATCCACAGCCTTTCTGACCTGGCCTCCATAAGGGAAATGGTGAGTTGAGCCTGCCTTTATAACCTCAAACTAGACTGCTGTCTTTACTTTTATACACTGGTAAGAATAAAGAATAAAGCCAATTTTTGAAGAATTTGAGCATTTTGAAACATTTTATATTATACCACCTCAGAATCCAATAGTTAATTTGAATCAAGATCTAACATATTTGGCACTCCAGATGGGACTGGAAATAAATTCAAATTATTCCAAAAAGAGGCAATATTGATAAAGCAGGGTCACGACTGGTCTATCGATGACAGTGGGAACACTTCAGCTGGTTGTCCACTAAGTCTGGAAGGTGTACTTTTATGACACCTGGTCTAGTGTGATCAATTAGATTGAAATATATTTTTGTATTATAAATGAACTTGAGGAAAAACCTAAGGACAAACAAAAAAAGTGTTATTTTATGCAAGACTTGGATGCAGTATGTTAAACATTGCTTACTAAAGAGAATAACAATGTGACTAAAATGAAACAAAAGAAAAGAGACAGATTGCAAGTACAGTTAAAATGTGTAAAATGTGAGTATAATTTTGAGAGACAATGTATGGAACTTAAAGAAATCATGTACCGTTTGTGCAAGCATTGGTAAAGGGGACTGAGACTGGTCTGTCTAAATGTCACTATAGGAAGTTACAAGAACAACCTTTCGATGACAAAGGCTAAACACCTAGGAAGGAACACATCAACATGCTTTTACTTTTAATCTTTCTCTTCTTGTCTAATTGGGCTGCAGTCCACGTTCCTTCTTTCTAATCTATCCTTCCTCATATCATGAAAAAAAGAAAAAAGACTTTGGCATGATCATCCAACATCTACACACACATACACACAGACTCAAACAGCTGTAAAAGGTTTGAACAAAGACCGGGTGAGTGAGAGAGAGTGTGAAAAAATGCTATGTCAGTTGCTTTACTTAAAGAAAGAGCATTTGGAAAAATGTTCTGTTTTGCAATGTTTTAACTGTGTGGTGCTTGATTGCCAGTGGATAAAATAACTGTAAGTGGTTTGAAATCTAAGAAACCAGAATTCAGACAGAACTATTTTTTTATCCGGCTGGCATGTGTATTAAAAAGTAAAAGTAGTGCAGCATAAGAATCCGAAACTGTTTATCAGAATTTGGGCTCGCGTAACAGCATCAAATTATACATGCATAACTGCTAATGTTCTTTCTTTTCCTATTTGTGCAAAACAGTGATGTTTTATAAATGCAAGGTTAAAACGCTGCATAGCCAGCTATTGTGTATAAATAAAACAACATGTGGAAGAGAAAAAGAGAAAAAAAGCTTAGGCCTTTTCCACTGCTCAATTTTTTTTTTTTTGCAGTTAGAAAAGTTATAAAGACAAAAGGGTTTCTTTAGGTATGCTTTCTAACCCCCCTTTGTGGCTAAATTAAATGAAAGTAAATGCAAAGTGATTTGTAGGTTTGAGGTGTTTAAAGGAAACTGCATTGTTTCTGGAAAATACAGTTAAGGTATTGACCATATTGTGAAGCCCCACCGCCCAGCCCACCTCATGTATACAAGTATCTTTGGGCAATTTGCAAGCAAAGGTATTATATTAGACTGGGTAAAATTAATGGTAAGATTATGTTTGTATATATAAAAAGGTGTTCTTGTACATAGAGGACACTGAAAAAGTGATCATTTGGAGTGTTTTGTATGTGAAAGCATAGAAAGATGTTTCTCATAGGAATAGATTTATGGTAAAACTACAGCTTGGTATAACTTAATGTGATTAATCCCTATCCTTTGCACCTACTGACATCACTACTTGACAAGCACAGGGGTCTAGGAAACCTCCATGACTTTCACTGGTTTAAAATGGGGGGACACATGTCTGACTTTAAGTAAAAGTGAGGAGGCTTTCCTTTTGCTGGTTTTGTTTACTTGAGGTTATTTGTGATTTCCCATTGTTGGGCACGTCTGTGTCATCTCAGTCACAAAGGGGTCACAACGTATGGCAAACCCCTATTGTATTAAAATAACTCTGACTTCTCAGAGCAGCTGTCTGAGTAGAGCAGTTAACTGAAATCCAGACTTCAAAGGAAGTGCAGACTGCCAGTTATCTGCAAGAGCATTGCTTATATTCTAAAATTAAATGTTTAATTTCAGCATTTTAAGATTATGAGTTGTTTCACAATTAGTCATTTCATAAGGTAATTAAATGGTATTGCACTGTTTATTTGGAGTTCTTTGGCTTTCCCCACTCATGTCAAAGGGGGTGTCAACTCTTAGTATACCCCTAAGGTTTTCTATTTTGCACTATATTGTAAGTCAACTGGCTCAGAAATAGTTGTAGAAAAAGGAGTTAAATTTCAGCTCAACTCAGGACAGGAAATGCCTCACAGTTTGTAAAGAAAAAATAACTATTTTACATTTTAAAACCAGCCTTGAGTCTTATCAAGACAGTCTCATAGCATAATGATTTCACTGTCTCAGATGGCACATCGCTTTATGTTGCTTCCTGATTCTAACAAAATGTAGAAGGTAATACTCTAACCTCAAAGGACAGACTTTGCGTATGTAGTTTTTTTTTAGCATTACTAGCTTAAAAAAGTTTTTGTTTTTTGTTCCACCCTCCTTTATGGGAAGGGGTAAGGTTTCAAAAGTGGTAAGTCACACTTTAGCTAATGAAAGCAAGGTTAAACTTCAAGAAAAATCTTTCCAATACTATCCACAGAAAGGATTTTATTGTTTAAAGTGCTTATTGAGCACAATAAATGTTATATTCTTTTTTTTTTTGAATTAAGTAAACTTTATTAAAGTTTAAGATATGTTTTATATTCTAAAACAAACCTTTTTAATTTCAAATAATTTAATGGAGACTTTGGAGTCATCCAAATGTAGAGGTGCCTAAAATTCTCATGGTTGCTGTGATCCCCCAAGGTCAGCAGGACCCCGAGCTGAAGCTCATAGGCCCGATTTTCCAATGATTTGCGGTGCCACAGGGGACTTGCGGTAGGGTATTTGATGGAAGTTGTGACTTGTGTCAAACATTGTGGCAAGTGTGATTTTAAAAGTAGTGTGAAATACATGTCCTCCACAAGTTTGGAACATGGAGCACAGGGAGTTAGATCAGGTTCTCCCTGGTCTTACTTTGAGTATGTGGGGGACCCCCTTTTGCGGGACTTGAGCCAAACATTTGGTGTAAGGTGCCATAAAGTGGGGGAAATTTCAGAAATGCATCAGCCCTTCTAAAACTGGACTATGATGTGTACAAGGGGCTTTGGCACACCTGCATCCTATTTTGTGGCAGCCCGCAGGGCTTTGTGCAAGTCCTGTGGCCACATTCTAATATTGGGCCCCATATTTCAACTACAGACTTCCCAATATGTAACTCATCCTGACTATGACAAACACAGTAAACTACATCATTTTATACTAAAAGGTGGTATACAACTTCCATGTTTTACTGTTCCACACCAGAGTGGTAACTCATGCAATGAAACTAATGCTACAACGCCTTTGTCACAAATTCAAAAATCAAAATATCTTGTTGCATTTAAACCCTTTTGAATTATACTGCATGAGCTAATAAAAGGGAATTGTTTATGCCCAACTACCTTATCCAGTTTAGTGGACACATCTATAATTACATTGTATGTGTTATTTCCAAGAGGCATTAATGCTTTTCCAAATAAAAATTCAATAGTATACTGCACAAGTATTTGTAAAACACCTATATCAAGGTAAGGACTACCATTGAGCAAAGATTCAGATAGCGAACCTCTCCTTTTTGTCTGTGGGAGCTCTGATGCAGTAGACAATGTACTTGTTGGGGTCAAACAAGAATTCCACATTGCCTTCCACCCAAAATCAAGCTGAAACCTTCCCTCTAACATCCATCTCCACTTGAGGGGGGTAATACCTTTACCTGTTTCTGCTTTGTTGTTTCAGAATGTCAACAAGTTACTGTTACCACCTGCTTCCTCATATAATCATGGATGGAACATCTGTAACCTACCATAACCTGAGGCAGATCGTACAAGAAAAACAATCAAGCCCATTGATCTTAGTGGTTTACAGAACCATGACATGGGACAGCTGAACTGTAAAAAAACAAAAATATAAAGGAAATTGCCATTGTCATTTAGAGACTGAAATCCTGCTGTGGCAGGTCAAAAACAAAACAAAAAACAAAACACTTGGGGAATAACAGTTTATTTTTACAGTACCTGATATGATTGCATGGGAGGCCATTGGGAAACAGTCAAAATAATTTCAAAAATGCAGACAGCCAGAGGTGGCTAATCTTTAACCAAAAAAATAACATGAACTGTGAAAATTGTATTATATGTGTTAAACTGTTTGCTAATCTATCAATGAGGGAGGAGGACAGAACCTCTCCTTTTTGTTTATTCTGTCTTTCAGAGGCTGAGCTTGATATGTGAATGGCAGCAGCCACAGGACCGTCAATATTCCAACTACCAGGGCATACTTGATGTGGCGGCAGCAAACATTGAAGCAGTGACACATATTGTATCAAGGGTCCTCTGTTACTCTTGGCCTTTAACATTATGTCATCCACTGCCTTATAGATTTTTTGCAAAGGCTGAACTGTGCAAAGCACTCAGTGGTTCAACTGCTACTTTAAGCCTAAAGACTTTATTGAATAATATACAGTTCATGGATAAACATGTTGTTTTAATTTGATAATTTGCTTTCACTTCAAGATATGATTAAATATGGGCCTTGTGTGGAAACAAATGTATAAATGTTATATCAAAGACCCTGCGGCAGTGCAAGAAACATATCCAGAGCACAGCATATTCCGCTGTAGATGTCTACAAGGGTTAGATGAAATTGTCGGATCTGTGTCAGGTCTATTTGGGTTAGAGATGTCAATTTGGAATAGGGTCAATTTAGAAGCCATAAGGTGACATGTTGGGTACTTCAAAACCCAAGCAAAACATACAAAGCCTGTGCTACACTAATAATAGTTGGTGGTAATGGAGTGGTAGTGTTCACAATGATAGTATAATAAAAATAATAGAATTTAATAGTTCACTAGAGTCAGGCATGGTACCGTAGGACTGTAGAACAGCACATGTAGTGTCCCTCCACAAAAGTGGTCCCAAGAATGACCCAGGAAATTACAGATCAGTCAGTCTGACCTCCATTGTGGGCAAGCTCATGGAGACCATATTAAAGGAAAGGTTGGTAGACTATCTAGAGGAGAATGGTCTCCAAGATGAGAGACAGCATGGGTTCATGATGGGGAGATCATGTCAAAAAAATCTGATTGACTTCTTTGACTGTGCCACTAAGACAGTAGACAGGGGCCAAGTGGTAGACATCCACTATCTTGATTTCAGCAAGGCCTTTGACTCTGTGCCCCATAAAAGGTTGATCAGGAAGATGGTGAATCTTGGGGCTGGGGAAAAGATGGCAAGATGGGTGGAAAACTGGCTGAGGGACAGAACCCAGAGGGTGGTTGTAGGGGAGAGTTATCAGGCACCAGAGAGGTAACCAGTGGGGTCCCGCAGGGCTCAGTGCTGGGGCCGGTGTTGTTCAATGTCTTCATCAATGACATTGGAGATGGCACTGGGGCAAAATGTGCCTATTCACAGATGACATCAAGCTCTGTGGGAGAGCTGACACAGCTGAATGGATATAGGACCTACACAAAGATCTGGAAAAGCTGTGGAGGTGGTCCAGGATCTAGCAGCTTGGCTTCAATGCCAAGAAATGCAAAGTTATGCATATTGGAGCCAAGAATCCTAGGACAGAGTACTACCTGGGTGGAGTCTGAGTATCTGTGTCAGAGGAGGAGAAAGACCTGGGAGTGATGATCACTAGTGACCTGAAGCACTCCATGCAGTGTAAGAAAGCAGCAGCAAAAGCAAACAAGATGCTGGGATGCATATCTATGGGGATCAGTAGTAGGAGAGAGGACATTATACTGCCCTAGTACAGGTCACTGGTAAGGCTGCATCTAGAGTATGGAGTTCAGTACTGGTGCCCACACCTCAAAAAGGACATTAACCCACTGGAGAAGGTAGGTCCAGAGGAGGGCTACAAAGATAGCTTGTCAGCAGAATAAGACATATGAGGTGAGACAGAACATGTACTCTCTGGAAAACAGGAGAGAGAGAGAGGGGGGACTTGATTGTGACCTTCAAATACTTGAAAGGGATAAATAAGGTTGATAAGGAGAGTCTCTTTAAGCTGAGTGGCAACCATAACACAAGGGGGCACAGTCTTAAGCTGGAGGGTGGGAGGTTTAGGAGGGAGGTCAAGAAGCACTTCTTCTCAGAGAGGGTGGTGGACACTTGGAATGTGCTGCTGGAAGAGGTCATCTCATTGAAGACAATGGGCAGCTTTAAGAGAGGCTAGGATAGGCATGGGGAAGGTAAGGCTCATGGATAGGGAGAATGGAAGGAATGGGGAGGGAGGGCAGGGACATTAGCTCAAGCTGTGTACCCTGCAATATGAGCAGACCTGCTAGACCAAATGGCCTTCTGCTGGCTTCTTTGTATGTTCATATGCACAGAGTCTTAATGGTATATCCATGAAAGAAAGGTTTGTTTTTATTTTAGATATGTTAGATCCATATCCTGCTAGAGCTCAACATTCCACAATTGTGTAATAAACAAACAAACAAAAAAAAAAAACCAGATGGAGTTTTCCGTACCAGACAGGTTCAAGATCTGAAAAAACTTACTGTCACCATCTCAGGCCTATTTATGTCTGGTGTGGCCATATGGAAGAGGGTTGACATGGAGACCACAAAGAGGCATATGCATTATGTTGAGCCTCTAAATTCTGATGTATGGGATTGAAAGGCCTAGCACAAAAGAGGAAAGGCCTATTATTTACAATATGTGTGTACTGCTAAACTGGTTAAAAAAAAAATCAGGTGAGAAATTATTCGTAATGCTTATGGTTCATATGTTCTGTTAACTGCTATTTCTCCACTGGCACAATGGTATTATCCTTTTAGGACTGGGCATTGCCATTCCCCATTACAGTCCATTAGACATATAGGGCTAACTATTAACATGCATGACACTGCTAAGTTATTTAACGGAACTCAAAGGAAGATAAAGGAGTTGGTTGAGCCCAACAACAGAGCCATAAAACACATAAAATAGGCTAAAAGATCATTTGCACAGCCTAGGGTGGTTATGTTCTGACCAAGTGGCTACAGAATGTGGAAACTGGCCACATCCCAGACCTCATTAGGGATGAGTACCAGTCCACGTGGTATTGCCCTCACTGCATTTCTTGGCCTAAAGGAGTCAACTGGAAAATACATACAGGCATAAAAGAGAATTCTCCTTAGTATTGCCAAAACCTAGGGTATGTGACACCACATCTCAACAGAGGTGGGGTCTTGCCCTGTCAGGGACACATTATACACCTTGTTCATGGTGTCCTTGCCAGTGTTTGAGTCTGCCATTGCAATATTTGATAGACTGGCCACTGTCCATTCAGTAGGTTACCTGGTAGGATATGTTTATAAGGAACGCCTTGATCCACCACAGCTTTTGGTCTTCTAAGTGGTGAAACAAATGTGGGTTGCTCCACACACCACCTGCTGCTCCACAAGAAGATGTCATTACATATACAGATATGATGTGTTTGATGTTATGACTCCAGTGTGTGGATATTTGTCAGAGAAACACATCTTGCAAAGAGAAGCCGAGATATGCAAAAAGCCACTCAACCAAGCCCAGACCAGCACAATGACTTTGTGTCCAGATTGACTAACCAAATGTTGATCCCCAATGGTAAAGGTGACTTATGATATGGATGAACAGTATTATGTGGTCATCAATTATAAAAAATATACTTATGGATCCCTCTCTTGTGATGTTATCACTCCACATTTCTGTTTTACTCACTATGAGCGCACTGGAATTGGCCAGACTGTGATTATCCCTGTTCCTAGGCATTATGCATTTGTTATTCAGAGTAAACCTGAACACTAAGAGGTAATTGACAAGTATTTACATATTTTGTAATGTAATCATCTTGTCCAACTTAGTAATGACATGAATAAGGCCAATAACAAATTAAATTGTTACACAATGGAATGCAAGTCTCACCCTAATAGCTGGGTGAATCAACGTCATATTGCTTATGACATAGTAACTTTTCAAGAAAATAAAAAAAAACTTTTGCTTCTTACACACACCATAGATGGCCTGTTTTTGAGTATCTTTAGTGTTCATGTAACACCTTGTTTCACTGATTTCAAGGCGGGGACTGTTGAGATAGATTATAATTGATGTCCCTAGTTTAAAAGAATTATCTTTGTGGTGTTTGTAATAGGCCCAATATGGAGAACTTAAAAACTCTGGTTTTGTTAAACAGGCCATGCTATGGGTTAATTTTTAGCAAGGGAGAAAAGCTTGCTAAATGCATTCCTAGTAAAGATGTCTTAACAGGCCAAAGGATGTGTTTCCAGTCATGCTTCTTTTTTTGCAGCTAAGATTAATATCTGTATTCAGCCAATCATCTGTTAGTTCAGTTGAAATGTGTCCAGCATCTGCTGCAAAAAACAACGACTCTATTGTTAAAAGTTTTTCTGTAACCTAGTTATAGGTGCTACCCAAGAGCTTGTTATGATAAAATGGAACCAAACCATACTGCACCTGTGTATAATACAGAAAGAGCCATTGCATTCTCTATGATTCAGAGATCAAAAACTGTTCTCATAAACAAAAGAATATTTCAACTTATTTGCTTGGTCCAAATACAAAGAACATATGCTCATGTTATTTAAAATTGGGTTTAATGCCTAATATAAGTTGCTATATCATGCCAATATATTTGTTATCAGGCACATGCATAGACCTATCCAGCTAACTGGATTAATGTAAACTTTTATCAAACTTTCCAAGATTTATTAAGAAGTGATCAATGAAAGATTAATGTAGCAATGCTGCCATCTGTTGGCCAAACCAGTTATGACTAACTGTAAAATAATTACTTGCTATCCACTTTTCCTTCATTAACAGTGATGTATGGCATAATTAACTAATCAGAAATAATTTGTAACATTGACACTTCAGAAAATATATACCAAAATTGGCAAAATGTATGATTTGGCCTTGTGATTAGCCTAAGGCCCCTAGTCAGTCAGAATGTGAGGTAATATAAAGGGTAGCATCCTGGCCCCCCCTTCAGAGTACCAAAAACAGACAGACAGAAGATTCACAGCCTTTTTGACCTCATCTACATGAGCGAAAAGGTGAGCCATGCCAGCCCTTATACCCTCATGCTAGATTGTTGTCTTTACTTTTATGCACTGGTAAGAATAAAGAATACAACCAATTTTTGGAGAATTTGAGCATTTCAAACAGTTTATTTTATACCAACTCAGAACCCAATAGTTAATTCCAATCCAGATCTAACACAAGGACAAGCATGACAGGGACCCAAGAGGAGCTGAAATAGCTTGACCACCACCAGAGAGCTTTGTACCTGCAGAGTAAAACCAAGAATGGAAGACTGTGGAGTGTAATTTAGTTTCATTTATTGTTCGACATTATATGTCATTACACACATCAAAACATCATACAAAAAATTAAAAGAGGAAATTATTTCTAATATCATAAATACAGTTTGCATAATCCTCACATATACTTGTAAAAATATTTAGCAGTCAATTATAGAAATATCTTAATATCTATAAAACAGTTTATGTATTTTACCAGTTTTAAATCAATATAATTATCAAGTATAATATTTCTGTACCATGAAAAATAAATTTTCATCTTAGCATATGTCTTATGAATCATCTAACTATGAGCTTTATCTTCAGTTGCACTTTGTTACTAAACCATTGATAGTAAGTTAGACATTTATTAAAGCTACTGTATACACTCAAAGGTAATCAGCTAAGTCTTAATAAGAAGGCATACATCGGACAGACATTGGACAGGTAAAAGAAAAAACATCTAATTTTTCATAAGAAAAGTAATAGGAAGTATGTTACCTTTCTGATGAAAGCAGATTGTACTCCTTAGTTGTAAAAATATTTTTCAAAACTATATTCTAATAATCTGCAGTCTAATTAGTTCTATTTTTACAGTCCTCAATGTATCCAAATGGTAGAATCCTATGAGTTCCCTATAAATTCAGACTGTTATACTTGTAATTGTGATCTACCCCTATGGTTTTTCACTAAAAAGAGAAATCTGGCCATTAGTTCTATTTTTACAGTCCTCAATGTATCCAGAGCATAGAATCCTATCAGTTCCCTATAGATTCAGACTGTTTTACTTGTAATTGTGATCTACCCTTACAATTCTTTACTGCAAAAATAAATCTGGCCAAATCTAATAAAATATATTTATTTTCAGAGTTAAACAGTAGATCAAGCATGAAAATTGAAGGAATAATATATGATGCAATATATTTAGCCAGATATTTCTTCCTCAAGTTTTCATAAAACGGACATTTCATTACAACATGATGCAGATTCTCCATCTCTTTTAAATTACATGGACAATGATCAAGCATATTATGTTCCTTATTAAATCTGGCTTCTAATACATTACTATAAAAAAGTTCAAAATGGTACAGCAGTAGCACCTGCCTGAGTTTTGGATCATCGACGATTTTCAAATATTCTATAAGAGAATGTTCCTGAATATTTTTTGACAGCCATGATGATACTTATAGCTGTTTTATTTTTTATAGGTCAGATTCTTGAGACTTATTTTGGATTACAGCTGAAACTTTACTTTTGTAATTTGTTTGGATTGTTATTGATTGTTCTGACCAATATTTAAGCTTTGAAAGGCCATATTTATTCAGTAAATCAAATACCACAGATAACCGGCCTAATTTCCCTACATTATGATACTGTAGCTTTTCTTTCAAACAATCCAATAACAGAGATCCTACTGGAACAGCTGTAGTTCTAATCCAAAAATTGATAATACAAGTATTTACTTTAGCTTTAAATGTAATTTGTCCCAGATTTGCCCTAATACATTAGGAGCTGATTTTGGAAGGCCTAGAATCCTTTTATAGGTCAGATTTATTTTAGTTTCCAGGTTTGAGTGAGACCCCAGATGTCTGCAGCATATAGCCCCTGTGCAAACAGTTTTGCATTTGTAGCTTTAATCATGGGTTTAGTGGTTTTCCCCCATACAGCCTATTAAATCAATAAAGACCACCAGAGGATTGTTTCATCTTTGCAGCTACATAATCAACATGTTTGTTCCACAATAATGAAGATGATATTATGACACCTAAATATGTATATTGTTTTACGAGTTCTAAAGACTGCAAATTAAGATACAAATTACTATATTTTCTCTTAGTTCCAAGTATCATAACCTTTGTTTTTTGGATATTAGGTATCAAATGCTTCAGTCTACAGAGTTTATCAAGCTTGGCAAGACTTCTTTGTAATCCAAGCCTAGAAGTAGAGATAAGGACCAAATTGTCCACGTATGTGAGTACTGGAACTGTTTGATTAAGTATTTTAGGCATATGGTGAGATGAATCATTTAATTCTACCAATATTTCATTAATATATAAATTGTAGAGAGTGGGAGCAAGAACACACCCTTGTCTGACACTAGAATTTGTACTAATTTTTTCCGTAAGTTCACCTCCGGTTTTATATTTAACTTTAATCTAGGTATCCATACATATTCCCATAATCAAATTCAGAAGATTTGGATCTAGTCCCATATTTTCTAAGGTTTCCCAAAGGATTTCTCTTGATAGCGAATCAAACGCCACTGAGAAATTGATAAAAGACCAAAATAATGGTTGCTTCTTTATGCTACAAAACATTTCAATTATATGAGCTAATAAAAAAAAAATCTGTTGTACTGTTCCATTATGCTTTTAGAACCACACTTGCAGGGGGGATATTTTGTTATTGTTAATAACCTAATCCTGCAAGTGGAACAGAAGAACTTTTGAATATATTTTGGTGAATTATTGATATGGTTATTTGGTCTATAATTAGCTGAAGTACTTTTATCTCATTTTTTTAAAAAGGGATGATATGGCTTCCTTTCCATGAGTCTGGAGTGTAATCATACATTATAAATTTATTAAAAAGATCCATGAGGAAAAAGGCTATACAATCAATATCAATTTTATAGAAATCTATTGGGATCTGGTCTGGTCCAGGTGATTTATTTGATTTACTGCTGTTAATAGCTATTCATACTTCCTTAACTGTAAAACAAATTCCTTCTGAATTAATTAGAGAAGAAGAATAATGTTTTGTGCTTGGTTTAAAAAAATATTAGAGTAATATTTTATCCATTGAGAGGGAGTTATAGTTGCATCATATAGATTTTTATAATTCTTAGTGCCTTTAGCTACAAGTTGCCACTATGTTTTGTCATTGTTTGTTTCAGTAGCCTGTAACATTTGATCTCGCAATTTTTGTTGATATATAGATTTTTCATTTGATACATGCTCTCTGTATTGTTTTTTTTGATAGTTTAACATCCTATAAATATTTCTTGAGGCAAATTTTTTAACATATCTCACCCATTTAGTTAATTTATTTTTCTGTGTCCAAAAATTTTTATGAAACCGTCTCATATTTGTATTTAATTAAAGGTCTTGTTTTACTAAACTGATGTAGAATATTGTCAAATTGTTTTAACCTTTCCATGTAAATATCGGATGGTTCTAGATCTGTACTAAACAAATTATCCATGTTACAAATACATTTTTTTATAATTTTATACAAGGAAGTTTGGGGTATCTGGTTCCATTTTGTAAGTTTTCTATTATTAAAATTGTATATCTGTTCTCGCTGGGTTCTGGTTATTGTTCCTTTCATTTTTCTGGACATAATGAGTGGGAAGTGATCTCTTTCCACTTTGTTATTTATGTGTAAATCCATGTACTTACTATAATAAAATGGGGAAACCAATATTTAGTCAACAATGGATTGACCATTATATGTAATACAAGTGGGAGCACCCTCAAGATCTGAGGGTAATCTACCATTAAGAATTAAGAGATTCAATGAGTTAAGTAAATGGTCAAAATGTCCCTCATAATCAGAGGACTTTTTGTCAGTTGATTTCCTATCATTAATTCCATATATGTCTTGTAAGAACCATGAGGTAGATTCACTTCCTAATTTTTTAACACCAAATCTTATATTAAAATCTCCAGTTATTATGGCTTCAAGATCATTATAGGTGTCAACAAAATCTTCTATTTCTGCAATAAGTTTTGAAATAAGATTAGAGTCATATACAGGAGTCTTTTTAGGTGGGTTATAAACATTTACCAGCAATGCTTTCTTTTTGCAGATTTTCAATATTATTAACAAATAATTTTTAATTCAAGATAGTCTTTACAACTTCAAGGCAACCATGTATCTTAATATATGTTATAAAACTACCAGCTGAGCTACACATCCTAGCCTTAATCGCAGGAGATTTAAATAAATGATAACCATTGATTTGTATATTATCAAGTGAATCCAATGTATGCCATGATTACTGTATATTAATAATATCATGCCTTGTAAGAAAGTCCATAAATTCACTGTCAGGTAATTTTGCAGCAAAACCAGAAATATTACATGAGAGAATTCTCAATGTATTTGAGTCTATTTGATAAGGCTTATGCTTAGAATTAACAGACACCCCACTGCCAGAGTGATCCAAAATATCATCCAAATCATCCTTGGCAATGAAATTCTCTAAGTGAAGTCAATTATTTTGTTCTGGGAGTATTCTAACTCTAGTACCCAGAGGCACAGTATATTCACTGGTACCCAATATCTCACAAATTTTATTGGGTCTCTCTGGACGTGAAATCTCTGAAATTTGCATTTCTTCTACAGAAAACGCTTCATTGGCCAAAACCAAATTCAGTCCCTTCATGTCAAGAATAGCCACTTTTGCCATTAATATCTGAGCAAGGTCTTTACTTTTGACCCATATATTAATTTGAGAGTCAGTTACACACCTGGTAGCCTTTAATATACTATTTTCCTCTAGATGGACCTGCAGAAAATTCTGAAATAGATTATACAGGGCACCTCATAGTTTATAATTTATTTTCTCTTGGAATTCTTTCCAAGCCAAACAGGTTTATAACTACTGCGTTCTCATTATTAACTGATTTATTAGTTCTTATAGCATCAAACAGTGGTCTATTAGGAAAAGAGAGAGAAATGCTCTTTCTCTCAAAACAATCACCATTGTACCAAAGATGATTGGCCAATATTGCTGAATCCAGATATAGTTCAATGGTGTTCTGATGTCTGTCCTTTGTTTTAATAAGTTTAACTACATTATCTCTAGAGATTTCCAAATCCAGATTCCTATTAATCATGTCTACTATATATATTTTTAAGTGTTCCTCTGTAGCCTTGGGCCAATCCCTTTCTGCTGTCATTCTCAAAATAGGTAATTCAATATTATCACCATATTGTGAAGCATACTTAAAGCCTTTTCTCATATGTTAAACAACTTTAAATCCTGTCATTGAATATTGTAACTTATATCAGCTATTTTGTGCTGCTCAGGATACCTGGCGGGAACCAAACCCAGTTGTCTCCCTAGAGGCCCAAGTTCAGTTTCCAGCAGGAATAAATGTGTACCCAAGTCTCCTTTTATTTCCTCATTTAAACTCTTGGATGAATTACTCAAATTTATATTATCTGGCTTCGGTTGTCTCTTAGTCCCCGATGAAATTATTATATTTGTACTTGCGATCTGTAGTTTTTCTCCTGTGTTATAAGTTGCTAATGATGACGTTGTTTAGACTCATTTTTAATTTTTTTGTTGTTATTGTTCAGTTTATTCCTTTTATTTCCACTTTGCTTCTTATTTTCTTTTTCTCTGTTCTTTTTGGGCAGAGTCTTAGAAATTATTACTGGACTGAAATCCAATCTCCTATGGGGGAATTGAGTATCCTTCTGATCCAAAGAAATTGAATCAGACACTTTTGGGGGTTCTATCTCAGCCAGTTTAGCTAAAATTGTATCCAATTTTGCAGTATTAATAGCAATGTCACATCTTGCTGCTTCAATTTCATTTTTTAATACTACCATCTGTTCCATAAGTAATATATTTGTTGTAAATGGGTCCTTTAATGACTGAATTAGACTTTTAAACAGGTAGGGGTGAATGGAGTCACCCTACATGATACAGTAGCTCCCACTTGTAAGTCACTTGTACTGTCTGAAATATTTATAGCTTCATTACTAATTTCCTGAGAAGTAACTTCATATCTTTTTTCCATTGATGTAATACCCTTAATGGCCATTTTCAACTTATCTGTAACATCCTGTAGCTCATCCCTAGGAATTAATATGTTGCTGTTTGCAATCTAATTAGTTCAGATTCATCAAGTACTATGTGGATAGTAAATTCTGGATGTTCCCTTAATTCTCCATAATTCTTTTTTGTATTGTCAATAGGTAGTGTCATAAAACTTTCCCCCAGTAATTCCAAGGATTCATTATCCTCAGTAAGGTCCTCAGCCCCTCTTAACAATAGAGGAGTACTAGTCAATTAATGATCATTATTGATCGTAAAATTTCTGATCTCAGTGGCTTTTTCCTTAATGAGGTCTATCTGGGGAAAGATCTTGACATTTTCAACCTGGGCAATAAGACTCCATCACAGTCATATGATTCAATCAATTATAAGTGATCAGTGATTTTTAGTTTGCTTATCAAAGTTGTCTATGTTGACTAAATTTACCTTTTTTTACTTTTTTGTTTCCAGCGCTCCCTCTTTTTTTATGTTTCATTTTGGATGCTGATACAGAATTAGACTTGAGTTGAGGAGATTCCCCTAATGCTTCCCTTTGCAGCCTGGTTAACACCATCATAAATGCTTTAGCAGACAATATACTAATATTAACTCTAACAACTCTAAATTAGTATAAATTAGTATAATGACCAAGACCCATTGGGACAATCAGGGTCAACACACTGATCACACTTAATTAATAGCAATTAATAACAATTAATGGCAAAAAAATTATTTAATTGTTGCTAAACTGTTCCTTAAATTAAAGCACAGAAACAAAAAATAAAATCCAGGAAAAAGTCCTTGAAAACTATGTTATTCCGTAGAAGCCCTCTGTAGTACTGTTTGGTGCAAAGTTAAAAAATCCCACTGAACTTACATCAGGCAGCAGCAATTAATTCAGGGTTCTTCAAAAGTAAAATTTGAGAACAGTAAAACAGGGAAAGCAGTACTTGTCAGTCCCAAGCCAGAAGAGAAGACATTCAGAGATAAGATGATATGATTGCTGTGTTGCAGCAGCAGTAGCAGAAATAACACCCTGGGATCCTTTAATTTGAATTTATACTTATGTGTATTTACAATGTTCTCTTTCTCTGATTCTCCAGGTCTCCACATCGCCAAGCACCAGTCCCTAATAGAGGCAGAGGTAGAATCAAGAGCTCTGTCAATAGACAGAACTCTTTTCTCAAAGTCCAACACTGAATACGTCAAAGGATATATAGGTTATTAACTAGAAGTAGCTATAAGTAGGAACCATAAAATTACAAACAGATTGTGTCCTATTTCTCTTAGTCTGTATCAAAAAAATTAGACCTCTACAGAGGCATCAAATCACAGTTACATTCAGCAATTTCTCTGCAACCAGAGGCCTACCACTAATTTTAACATTTGTAACAACTTATAACAGCTTATAGCAACACTGAACAAAAGCTGAAACAAGAACAAATGCCTTAAAATGCTTTAATATTTTTAAAGCTTTCTTATAAATAATTTTATAAATACTTTTAATCTCCTAAACCCCACACAGTCCTATCATTTTTCAAATGGATAAGTATATAGTTAAATGGACTAAAAGCATCTGCCTGACCCCAAGGTAAAAATTATGCTTTTACTTACTCTTCGTGCTCCTGGATAAACAAAAGTTAGCCACAATAGACCACAGGAGGCAACAGCAAGCTTTTGAAGTAAACACACTATCCAAGGACCACTACCACCAAACTTTTCCTTGCAACACCTCCCTTAAATTTAACTGAGGAAAGACCGGAACAAAAAATGTTGAGAAGGTAGCAAAAAGCATCAGTGCTTGCAGAAAAAACAAACAAGGTAAACTCAAGGAGACAGGCACCAAAATGCAAAGTATCACTTTCTCATGGTAGACTTCTTGCTTAATGGTATATGAGCTTAATGAAGAGCTGCAACACCGAGATTCTCACCTGCTCTTTTAAGCAAAGCAAATTACTGTGAAAGAAATTCTAACATATAAAAAAAACACAGCCAAGATCAAAATCAGCGGGTCCCATCCACAGCATTCAATGACATTCAGTTGCAATCATGGCGTCCTGGTTAGATTACGCAATGTAAATTAAAGAGTATTAACATGAGCACTAAATACTCTGAAGTCAAGGGACCTTGTGGGGGTGCAAAATTCAAAGTGCAAGATATATTAAAACATTTAATAAACTAACTAAATAAGCTAAAAAAGCTAAAAGAGCAAAACATACAATAAAACTTCCAAACTTTCAATTTAACACAATAAAGGTGGCTTCTGGTCCAACAGAAACAGATTTTTTGAAACTTAGTGCTAAAAAGGAATACAAGGGTTTCCTGCTAAAAGCTGATTTAAACCAGCAAACCCTTATTCAGCACAATACAAACATGAAGCAACTTAGGGTTCTTTTATTGTATAATGTCAAGTAGTGTCAAATAGTCCCTTTATTCCCTGTTAATATCAAGCAGTAGTTGTGAAATAGTCAGCAGTCAGTAGCCAGTAATCAACAAAAAATGATAGCACTCCTAGGAGATCTTGCGTTCTTGTGTTGAGGCAAAATATTTGTCTGCTGGTGTGATTCTCTCCACTCCTTTTCCTTTTGCTGTCTGACTGGCCTTCTCTTTGAAAAAACAGCAGCACTTCCATGACCACTACTGAATGCCTCTTTTCTGCTTTATGCTTTCCTGCTTCACCTGTAGGGACAAGAAGAACAAGACAGGAACAAGACAGGGAGCCAAGCAACTTGGAGTCACACAAAGATGATCTGGTTAGGCTACAAACTCGAAGGCACTGGTGGCATACCTTTTGTAAAATAAAATTAGCAAAATAGCCCTGCTATCTGTGTCTTCTCCACAAATGCTAGATGCACTTAACAAACTCCAACCTCTCAGCCTGTGGAGTGTAACAGACTTAAATAAAAAAATTGAAGCACTGTAATACATTAAAGTACTATTTTTCTGTATGTGGACAAAGTGAAGTATAGTATAAAGCAAAGCATTGAAAAACAATGTACTGGGCCTCCAGTCTAGTATAACAAAGAAAACAAATGTGTAAAAAAAGCAGGTTGATACATAAGCATACCAGGAAGTAGTAGTGTTCTGCACCTGCATGAGTTCTTGCTGCACCACGATTATTTTTTGACATTTTTTAGCAGTTTTAGTGCTAATTCAGGCTTCCTGCTTCTGCAAGTTAGAGCCAGGAGTTTTTCACAGTGAAAGTGAGTGCCCTGGAATCGAACTTATTGCTGAACTATGGTGGTCTGGTTTGTAGAGTGCAGTGTGTGTATGTTACTGCTTTTTAATTGTTCTGCACACCAGTACCATGAAAAGCAATTTTATTAAGGACTGAGGACTGGTGACGTATCCTTACATTTTGCAATTTCTGTACTAAACATTTGCACCTTTCTTTATACTTGGTGGGTGCAAGAGAGAGAGAAAGAGTATTTAGAAATATCTATATGCTCTGCAACATTTTGCACCAAGCATTTGCACTTTTCCCACAGTGAGGGTGAAAAAGAAAACAGTTTTTAACTTTTGATGTGTGTCAAAAAATGTATTATTTAATAAAGGTAGAGTATGGAAGAAATTAATTGAGCTCAGAGAATCCCTTTTTTTTTCCTTGGAAAAATTTGTGCTGACCTCTAATCAAGCTTTTTGGGCTTGCTTTGTTTGAGAAGTACTTGTATGTAATTTCGCACAAAGTAACAAATTGAAAGCACGCAAAAAAAGGCAAGAAAAGAAATACTGTACTGTATAGAATGATACACTCAGGGCTAAATGTGTACAGAAAACAATGCTGGGTATGTAATGGTCTCGGTTATAGGAAGATGGATGGACTACTACTATGGAATTTTTTTTTGTTACATACTGTAGTACCGAATTTGGGTTTTTATTATTAAGTCAATTTTTAATAACAACTGAAAAAAACAGACACAAAACATCAAGATACTTTAGTAACTGAGGGCCATACTGCCCTCTTGAAGTCATGGTAAGGGGATGCAAACAGGAGAGTAAGTGCCCTGGTTTGGGACCCTATGAGATCGACATCAAATGACTCAAATTTTTTTTGCATGGTCTAAGACCCTGCCAGACTCAGCACAATTTATGCCCTGGATACACCTCTTCTACTTTATGTAAAGTACTGTATTATTTTAAAGGGGAACAGTCAGCACCAAAGGCCATAGACTTGAGTGGTGGACTGATTCCAATGTGTATTTTGTGTCAAAAAACATTTTGGTTTACTTAATATTTCATGTGGTTTAACAGAGTTATCAGACTAATTTTGTTTAGTGTAGGCTGACATTTTCTGTTACTACAAATCCCAATGCACCTTGCATCTGACATCCCAGCAGTAGGCATTAGGGAGAGATTCAATAGCCTGCAGTGCTGTTAGAGCTTTTATAAGCTGAATGCATATATAAAATCAGACATGCACTGCAGCCTATTGAATTTCCCACTGATGCTTACTGCTCTGATGTCAGCAGATGGGAATTCTGGAATTTTTAGTAACAGATAGTGTTAGTCTAAATGTAAGCAAAATTAGTCTTGATGCAATCTGCTATACTACATTAAACAGTAGGTAAACCAAAATGTTTTTGCACACAATGTCAAAATTGGGACCAGCCCTACACTTGATTCTGGGGCCCTTTGTGCTGACTGTTCCCTTTAAACAAACAGAAAAAAAAAAACAGTGCAGTACCTGTACATAGTGCTGTAAAACAATTGACTTGGTCTCCAGCTAAGTGCAACAGGGCCTTATACTGTCAACAAAAGAAAAAATAAAATAAAAGAGTGCAGTACCTCTATGTAAAATAGAGCACAAAGTAAAGCAAAAGAAATAAAAGAAATATGAAAAGGTACAACCACTGTATGTGTTCTCATTGTCTTGTGTATTTGTTTATTGTTTGCAATGTTAAGGGTGCAGTACATTCAGTAAACACTTCCCCAAGGTGTTCACTGATGTCCCACAGATGCCAGGTTTAAAAAAAGGGTAAAGTTGTTTTCAAGGGGAGCATCTTGTGTTGTCTGTGAAGCAGAATGCATCTAATATGTCTCATGTGAGCCAATGCATTAGCTTCACAAGCATTAGACAGATGCAACTATAACTTTTGTATTTCTTGTGGCATTAACATTATATAAAACATGTTCCCCAAGTGTCCCCCGAAGTCCCCCAAATGTCCAGATTGTTAAGCTAGCAATAATACCTGTCAGGGTGGGTGGCACTGGTTATACTAGAGCACCCCAAGGGTGTAATGAGGCCACACGCCACAGGCAAAGGGCCTTATAGCCCCTGGCTTGGTAGAAGACAGGAGGAAGGACTGCTGTGTGACTGGACTTCTCTACTGGGACTAAAGAAGTAGAACTCTTATACTTGGACCTTTAATTTAAGGTAAAAAACAAACAAACTAACAAACAAAACAAAAAAAAAGTGTGTGTTTGTCTGAGTTAACTGAACTGAATGGTTATCTGAACAGTTATCTAGGAGTAAATCTCAGGTGATTGAAAGGACTTGATAGCTATGCAGTTTAAATTACTTGTAGAAAGATCTAGTAAGTAGGGGGAGTGGCTTAGCTAGAAGGAAGCTAAATTTAAAGACTGCCTTAGAAAAATTCTGCTAGTAGCTTGGCAGAAGACACCAGGAGGAAGGACTGCTGTGTGACTGGACTCCTCTACTGGGACTATATTGCCCTCCTTCCCTCCCCTCCACCCTTCCACCCAAAGCCAGTTCTACTTTTATAGGCACAGGATTTGACTGACAACAGGAACTTCCTGTTTGGGAGCAGGAAGTGAGTGATCACAGAGCCACCAAAGACCCACCATCCTAGAAGGGCAAGAGTAGCTCTCCAGCCCCCTCTAGCTGCTGGAGGTCTGCCTCTGAGCAAGTAACGGGTCTACTGAGAAATATTGGATATTCTTGTCTCAGAACAGGACAATCAGGAGCTTAAAGGGCACACAGGCAGAAAGTAAGTAGAGAGAGAGAAGAGAGGGAAAAACAGAGGAAAGGGTAAGGATTCCAAACAGTTAAGGGGCCAGAAATAAGACATGATGGGAGTGGTGCAGTGCAGCGGCTGTGGAGCAGCAGTCTTCTGGGAGATGTTCTGGAGGATGTGGTGTTGTCCCATCTGTAGGCACCTCTCTGGGCTGAGGGAGGAGGTTGCTTATCTCCAGGCTGAGTTGGCCAGGATTTGTGGGGCCTCCTCTTCCATCCAGGGACCACCAGTGCCACTGCCAATGCCTCAGAGGTTGCCAAGAAAGAGGAGTGGTTGGACAACAGTGGGCTCAGGGAGGGTGAGGGTGGTGGAACAGAGGCACATCCCTCCAGTTGTAACTCTCCACAATTCCTATGCCATTCTGGCAAAATGTGGTTCCTCTATGGAGGCACCCACAGTGGAAACCAAGGAGGATGCTGGGAACCTTCACAAAGGAGACCCACAGGAGGGTGGCAGGGGATGCCACAGTGGAAGGAAACAACTTCTGGTGGGGGACTCCATTGTTAGGAAGGTAGAACTGGGGGAGGAAGGGGAGAGGGAGAGGGAGGAAAGATGCCTGCCTGGCACCAGGGCTTGGAGGGACAGGGAGCAAATCCTCAGGATTGCTGGAGCAGCTGCACAGAGGAGGCAGCTGGATGTCATTGTCCACCTAGGGACAAATGACCTGGCTAAGAAAGGGATTAGAGAAGTGCTGGAAGAGTCTGTGGAATTGGAGAGGGGCCTTAGATAAGTATCACATACAGTAACCTTCTCGGAGGTGCTGCCCATCTATGGTGTAGCAGAGGCTAGGGTGTTCCACACCATGGGATTCAATCAGTGGTTGAAAAACTGGTGTGGAGCTCAGGGATTTGGCTTCATTGGGGACAGGGGGTCCACCTGGAGTGATGCAAGCCTATACTGGCATGATGGGCTGCATCTGTCCAGGAGGAGAACCAGGATCCTATGTGATAGGTTTAAATGCTTCATTGGCAAGGATTTAAACTAGCCAAGGAGGAGGCACTGGAAAGGAGCAGGCAAATCCTAGCCCCTCCCAAAAAATCACGGTAGTAAGTGCAGTAAACACCAACATAGAGGTGTCAATAGGGAGAAGAGCAGGGGTAAATGGGGAAAGTGACAAAGGCAAGAAAGACAGGGATGGGGCTAAGGTAAAGGCCATCAGGAAATGGAGGGTAATGTGTACCAATGCCCATAGTCTGGGCAGCAAGCTCCCTGAGCTGGTGACCTTGATGGAAGAGGGATGCCTGGATATCGTAGCAGTCACAGAAACATGGTACTAGAGAACCATGACTGGGATGTTAACATACCCAGGGTACACCAACCACAGGAGAGACAGGCAGGGGAGAAGAGGGAGGAGTAGCTCTCTATGTAAAGGAAGGGATAAAAGCAACTGAACAAAAGAGTAAACAAGGAGGGGAGGAGATGAGGCACTGTGGGTCACCTTGGAGACTGGAAAGGGCACCACAATCTGCACAGGGGTTGTGTACAGACCCCCATGCCAGGGGAAGGGAATGGACAAGTATATGATAGAAGTCATTCTTAGGATGGCAGAGAAAGGGGAGATATCATTGATGGGGTTCCTGAATATGCTAGATGTTAACTGAAGCACATTTGCTGCAGCCACATCCAAGAGTAGGGCCATTCTCGATGCCCTACAGGTGGCAGGCCTCAGACAGCTAGTTTCGGAACCCACTCATGAGGAAGCAATCTTAGACCTCATACTCTCAAATGGGGGCAGTGAGAGGATCTCAGATCTAGAAGTGGGTTGCCATCTGGGAACAAGCGACCATCAAACAGTGTGGTTCACATTAAACTCAGCTACAGAGTCAAGCCATACAAAAGTGAGGGTACTGGACTTCAGGAGGGCTGACTTTGGCAAGATGGGAGAGTGCCTCAGAAAAGCACTAGCAAACAGGCTAGAAGGAGGGGTGGAGCAACAATGGGGAATCATCAGAACTGCCATCAGAAAGGCAACAAGCCTTGGTGTGAAGCAAATAAACAACTCAAAATGAAAGAAAAAGCCACTATGGTTCTCAAAAGAGGTGGCTGGGAAAGTCAGGGAGAAAAAGATAGCATTCCAGAAGTATAAGGAAACACAGAAGGAGCAGGACAGACAGCTGTACCAGTTAAGGCAGAAAGAAGCAGGGAGGAAAGTCAGACTAACAAAGGCCCAAACTGAGGAAAAGATAGCCAACTCCTTTAAGAAGGGGGATAAAACCTTTTATAGGTACATCAGCGAGCATAGAAAGACAAAGGGAGGGATAGTGAGGCTGAATAGAATGAATAGTGGGTGGGCAGAGGGGGACAGTGAAAAAGCAGGGATACTGAATGAATATTTTTGCTCAGTATTCACAAAAGAGGAGGGGGGAGTGCCTAATCCAATTAACAGAAGCACTCTTGATAGGGGGGTCGATCCCAGTCCTTTCACAGAAGAAAGGGTTCTGCAAGAACTCCTAAAACTGAAGGTGGACAAAGCAATGGGGCCTGATGGAATTCACCCTAGAATTCTAAAATAATTAAGGGGGGAACTAGTGAAACCACTGGCTACTCTTTTATAATAAATCATGGGAGGATGGTGTGGTACCCTGTGACTGGAGGAAGGCGGATGTGATTCCCCTTCACAAAAGTGGGACCAAGACAGAGGCAGGAAACTACAGACCTGTCAGTTTGACCTCTGTGGTAGGGAAAGTGATGCAGTCACTTCTGAAGGAAAGAACTGTTGAGTACCTACAGGCCAGTTGGGCAGAGGACCCAAGACAGCATGGGTTCACAGCGGGAAGGTCATGTCAGATGAATCTAATAGATTTCTTTGACTGGGTGACCAAAGTAGTAGACCAGGGAGGGGCTGTGGACATGGCCTACCTAGACTTTAGCAAGGCATTTGACACAGTCCCACACAAAAGATTAATAGTCAAATTAACCAGCCTGGAGGTGGGTCCCAGGGTGGTATCCTGAGTAAAACATTGGCTGGACAACAGGACACAGAAGGTAATTGTAAATGGAGTCCACTCTGAAGAAAGAGGGGTTACTAGTGGGGTACCACAGGGTTCAGTACTGGGTCCAGTCCTTTTTAATGTCTTTATAAGTAACATTGCAAAGGGACTGGAAGGAAAAGTATGCCTCTTTGCAGATGACACAAAGATCTGCAACAGCGTTGATACACAAGAAGGCGTGGAAAGGATGAGAAGGGACTTGGCAAGGTTGGAGGAATGGTCAGAAGTATGGCAGCTAGGATTCAATGCAAAGAAATGCAAAATAATGCACCTGGGAAACAAGAACCCAGGGTAAGAATACACAATGGGGGGGAGGTAGTAACAACAGCAAAAAAGGAAAGGGACCTGGGATAATCATATCAGATGACCTTAAGGTTAACAAGCAATGTGAGAAGGCAGTGGAGGGGCTGGGGGTATACTGGGATGCATAGGGAGAGGCATCACCAGCAGAAAACAGGAAGTTGTTATCCTTCTGTACAGACAGTTGGTGAGACCCCATCTGCAGTACTGCATCCAGTTCTGGAGACCCCATCTCTGCAAGGACATAGACAGGATAGAGGCAGTCCAGAGGAGGGCAACTAAAATGATGCAGGGTCTGCAAGAGAAGCCGTACGAGGAGAGACTAAAGGAGCTTAATATGTATACCCCTGAGGAAGGAAGGGAGAGGGGGGATATGATAGAAACTTTTAAGTACCTCAGTGGAATCAACAAAGTCCAAGAGGGTAGCATCTTTCAGAAAAAGAAATGTGCAAGAACAAGGGAACACAATTTAAAGATAGTGGGGGCAGTTCAGGGGCAATGTGAGGAAGTATTTTTTCACAGAGAGAGTGGTGGATGCATGGAACAGCCTTCCTGAGGAGGTTGTGGGGTCAAAAACTGTGGGAGAATTCAAGAATGCATGGGACAGACATAAGGCAATTCTTGTGGGGGGTAGGAAGAAATAGGCTGTTGGTTAACTAGGATCTGTGACATATCCTGTAGGTAGGGAAATGGGCAGACTAGATGGGCCAAGTGGTCCTTATCTGCCATCAAAGTCTATGTTTCTATGTTTCTATGGAAGGTCCAGTATAGCCTATACCACCAACTCTGTTGGGTATTTTGTGCTTAGAAAATGAATTTTGGGTCACAATTTAAGTTAAATGTTTCAAAAAAATTAAAAATAAATTGGAAAACTTTATGGAAATGAATAAAACCAAAATCTGTATAAAGTAATCCCCCCACTGTTGGCATTAACAGTAGAGGGTGTTGTTGTATTTAATAGTATTTTGAATCTTGCTTTGATGAATGTAGTCTCAGAGTGATTAAGTAGCAGTTTCTTCCACCACCCTCCCCAAGTTTAGTTTCCATTGTCATCTTTTTCCCACCTCAAGAACTTTCTGTGTATTTATTTATGGGTTTTTGTTTGCTCCGTCTTCCCTTTCTGAGTTGCAGTTCAGTTTTGATTTTTTTGTGTGTGTTTTAAGGATCTGGATTTCTAGTGGTTTTCTGCCAGTACTAAACAAAAAAGTGAGTGTTTGGAGGGGCCAAAGAGGCAATTGTTATTCAGTGCTTTGGAGTGCATTGAGCACAAGTGCTGGTGGTAGCACAACAGTGCATGAACAGACTAATGTTACTATCTTCATTTCCTCTACCATAGATGGAGATGTTTTGCTGGCTTTTGGTAGTATAGAGAGCAGGTGGTTGGGCAGCTGGGTGGCCAGCTGGAGGATGGTAGCAAATTAGTGGATGTCTTTCAAGAAAGTAAACTAGTGCCTGTTTTTTAGGTAGGTGGGGAAAAAAGTGTGTGTGGAAAATTTTGTTAAACATACTACACAGATGAGGTGGCATCACTAAACATCAGGTCAGAGGTGCATCTCACTAAGCAAGAGAAAAAAAACTGTGCCTATTTGAAACTGAACATTCTCTTTACTCAATGATTTCAAACTAAAATAGCTATACAGAGGCTGGGAATCATTATTTTCTGGTCTCTATTACCTGATACCAGATTGGGTGGCTAGTGGATTAAGCCAATCAGCTTCAAGGGTTTTCCCCAACCCACTTTCTAAAAAAAAGTTAGAGTTGCTTTTGAGGGTTGCATAGGTGTGTTATCCAGGTAGCAGAATGCAGTGTAAATGTCTCCTGTGAACCCATGCATTTGCTTCACAATTTCATGGTTTCATCTGTGGTTCAATGGGCTGCTGCCACACTCTACATTCTGACCTATAAAAGCCACATACACATTTCCCCTACCTAGTTTTTTTCACAACCACATAGAGCCCCTCCTCCTTCTCTTGCACTCTGCCTCTGGTGTGGCTCTCTTAGTTACAAATTTTCTTAAGCCTTGAGAGATTTCTCTCAGAACCTCTTTAGAGATCCAGAGGAAAGAGACAAGCCAAAGAAACACTGAAGTAACATTCCAAAAACAGTTTCACATCTGGCAGCACCACACTGAAGCAACAAACAGAAGCAGTTATAACTTTTAAATTTCTTGTGGCATAAACATGCGATTCAGTAAACATGTCACCTGAGGTGTCCCCTGAAGTACCTCAAATGCCCAGGTTTTTAAAAAAGGTAAGGCTGTTTTTGAGGGGTTCATCTGCATGTTATCTGTGAAACAGAGTGCAGCTCAACTGTTTCATTTCCACCTTAAATGTCTGAGAGCAGGGCATGTTTTCTATTCACTAAAATCTTATGGAAACAGGCATGATATTTGAATTTCTTGTGGTATAAACATTCAGTGCACTCTAAGCTCAGATTTCCAAAAAAAAGGGAAAAGTGTTTTTTGAGGAGTACACCTGTGTGGTGTTGGTGAAGTTGGTGAAGTTGAGTGCATCTCAACAGTTTGCAGTGACAGCTTTCACTTCACAAACACACTACAGTCACCACACGAAAACCACCTTTCACTTGTGGTATTAAATAACTCCTAACTGGCATTTCTGCGTACTTAATAATACAGTAAACTTTTTTATTTAGTATACTTTAGTTCCTTCTAGCCTGACTGGCTCTCATCAGTCCTGCCAACCCCTCCAGCCCAATCACCAACCATCTCTGGGACTTACTTACACTCACAGTTCCCCCACAAATGACCCCTCATGGGAAAGACTGCCAGGGGGCTGGCCCTTACTCCCATCAGAAAGAATTTTAGTGATTGTCAGTGAGGAAGAACCCAGTTAGCAGTGCAGGACCTGCAGTGGATGGCAGATGGCATCCTGCTGCAGTCAGGGTGATTTCTGCATTTTCTGTCCCACCTCTCGATGTCAGCAAAGCCTTGCTGATGCATCACATCATATCACCGATATTCCTTTCCCTGAGTCCATGGCTCCAGTTGCATCACCACCTGTGGTCACTGAGGTGGTGGTATAGTACTGGAGGTGATACTTCCTCCCTCCCCAGAGGAGTTGAGCATCCATGGGATGCTCAGCCAACCTCCTCTGGCTGACCCTGCAACACCCAGGCTCAATCTTGAACTCAGGTCATTGGTGTCCCAAATGGTACTGCTACCTTTGAGTCAGTAGGCCAGCTTAACAATATAGTATATTATAGGGACTATAGGGAAAAGCTAGTGGATCACCATGGAGTGGAGTACTATGATTGGGTAGCCAGGCAATTAGGCATGGGCCATGTAGTGGATGTCCTGTACCTGGACTTTAGTAAGGCATTCAGTTTGGTGTCACAAAGGAGGCTAGGAAATAAGCTGGAAGGCACAGGGGTGGGGGAGAAGATTGTGGGATGGGTAGTGAACTGTCTGTAGGGAGACGGCAGGGGGTGGTGGTGGGGAAGAGAGCTCTCATCTCCCAGGGTGGTGACAAGTAGGGTGCCACGGCGCTTTGTACTGGGGCCAGTGTTGTTTGGGATCATCATAGAAGACATCTCAATAGGCATCATGAGCAAGATTAGTCTGTTTGTAGATGACACCAAAATGGGAGCAGTAGTGGATGACTTAGGAGGGTGGCAGGGGTTGAAAGATGATCTGGCAAAATTGGAGGCCTAGTGGATCACTTTGCAGCTGGGGTTCAATGCCAAGAAATGCGAGGTGCTGCATTTCAGCGTAACAAACCCAAGGAGGAGCTACCAGCTAGGAAGGATTCAACTAGCCAGGATGGAGGAGGAGAAAGATCTGGGAATAGTCATAATGGGCACAATGAACAACTCAGCATAGTGTGGAAAGGCAGCTGCAAAGGCCAACAAGATTTGTTGTATTGCCAGGGGCATATCCTCCAGGAGGGGGAGGTGATCCTGCCACTATATAGGTCACTGGTTAGACCACACCTGGAGTACTGTGTGCAGTACTTGTGACTGTACCTGAAGAAGGACATTAGGTTACTGGATGGGGTGCAGCACAGGGCAACAAAGATGATCCTGGGACTAGGGGATTTATCCTATAGGAGCAGGCTAAGGGAGTTGAGCATGTACTCCCTGGAGGAGAGGAGAAGAGAGGAGAGGAGCGGAGAGGAGAGGAGAGAGAGAGAAGAGAAGAGAAGAGGAGAGGAGAGGAGAGGAGAGGAGAGGAGAGGAGAGGAGAGGAGAGGACAGGAGGCATGTGGGACATCAAACCTTCAAGTACATGAAAGGAATAAATAAGATGGGCATGGAGGGCCTTTTCAAATTGAGGGGGGAGGAATACTTGAGGGCATGATCTGAGATTGGAAGGGGGAAGATTCAGGAGGGAAATGAGGAGACACTTTTTACAGAGAGGGTGGTGTCTGGGTGGAATGCATTGCCAGAGGAAGTGGTATCCTGTAGAACAGTGTGCTATTTCAAAAGGGGATGGGACAGGATAAGGGGAAGGTCATAGGAGGGGAGGGGAGGGGAGGATGGAGGGATGGGCAGCTGCAGTATAAGGGCTGCAAGCTGCACAATTGAGCAGACTTGATTGACCATAAGGCCTTTAACTGCTGGCAATTTCATATGTTCATATGTATTTTGTGTGGAGTCAGCACATGCACATATTTAACAGATGAAAGCAACACACTGGGCACAAAAATAAATAAACATGGCCTGTGCCACAGAGGTGATGCACACCAAGACTGCAGGAATGTGACACCAAACTGATGCACCACTGTGTGATCGCATGGCAGAAAATAACTTACCACGGGGTGTAACTGTATGGGAAGAGATCTCTGACTTGAGAATCCTCCCATACCTCATTGACCATGCAAACATAACTCATGCTACTAATGCCAAGGCTGAAAAGAGCTGCAAATCAAAACCTGATGCTGACTGCAGTATGCACATTTACAGGATTTTTCTAAATGTGCATCATTATGGTCTGAAAGAGTAGCTACTCTTTTACAGGGATAACTGCCTAACTACCGAAGAGATATCTGCATCCATAACAGAAGGAGCCTCTCATTTTTTCACTTGCATGTCAAGGAATGGCTAGCATTTTGCAGTGACTTAGAAAACTGCTTCTTCTTGCCCGTACTATCCATTTCATCTTTATTTAACTACTGCATCTGCACAAAATGTTCAGATTCAGGAAAGCACTTTGGCACATTCTGTATGGATGTCAAGAATAGGATTAACATTCAGCATAGTGGTAGACAGTGTCTCCAGTACTTGCTGAATCCTTTTGGTCTCCTTAACCAGGCAGGAAATATGCTTTGGACAAAATAGAGATGGGATCTAGGAAGACTGATTCTCCTCTATCCATTCACCATCCTCATCATCCTCTCCAGGATCCTGAGAATACTCTGGATCCTGAGGATCGGTAGGATTAATATTGCTTTGAGAGCCTTCCAGGCCATCTGGCTGAAGGGTGGTCCCTTGCGCAGACTGGCCTGGGGATACAATTAGACCTGTAAGAACATCTTTTCCTTTTAGGTTAATTGATGGATGTCCTAATGTAGTACATCTGGAAATGCCTGCCATAACCCTCCAAATGGTGGGGTCTACTTTGACCTGGAAATAAGGGGAGGTGGAACACTTCTCTGTCTCCTAGTCATTTGGCATTCTTTCCTTGTAGATGAGCTCACTGAGACAACAAATGAGGGATGTGTGTAATTCTCTATTGCCACTGCCAAATGTGAACCAGATGAGCAGCACTTTTACATGGACCACCAGCAATTTGAGGACTGGGTGTCAAGACATAAGCATTTTTCTAGCTATTACAGAATGGACAGAACATCCCATACAGAGACTGTCTCTAGGTCTTGTGATATGCTTTGCATTTCAAATTAATGGAACAGCAACTGCAGAATGTCATGGTGCCTTCTCTCTTTCCCTACCAAGAAAGTGTATCATATGGAGGCCTGCATCAGAAGCTTTAATCATTTGCTTCAATTGTCTTCTGCACTTTTATCAATTTTTGTGCAGTCATATCACTTTTTTGAATTTGTGTCAATTTGGTGTGCTTACTTCAAATATTTTGCACAGTTGCATCAATTTTAACCAAAATGATACAAACCTATCCAAAAACTGATCAGTCATCCTTACCTCCGTTGTAGGGAAGTTGATGGAGACCATTCATAAAGAGAGGCTAGTGACCTTTCTGGAAATTGATGGTCTCCAGAATGAAAGGCAACATGTGTTTGTCTCAGGAAGATCCTGCCAGAGCAACTTGATTAACTTTTTTAATTGGGTGACGAAGGCACTTGATAGGGACCATGCAGTGGATGTTCTGCATCTGGACTTCAGCAAGGCCTTTAACTCAGTGTCACATGGAAGAATGCTCAGTAAACTGAGGAACATGGAAGCCAGGGAAAAATTGATAGAATGGGTTAGGAGCTGGCTGCAGGATAGGCAGCAGAGGGTAATGGAAAGGGTGGGACTCTCAGGTCCCAGAGATGCAACCAGCGGGGTCCCACAAGGCTCAGTACTAGGGCCAGTGTTATTTAACATCTTCATTGGCTATGTTGCAGATGGGATCAAGAGTAAAATCAGCCTGTTCATAGATGACACAAAGATCTGTGCAAGGGTGGACAGGGAGGAAGAGAGGCAAGAACTCCAAGAGGACCTGGCAAATCTTGAGCACTGGTCAGACATATGGAAGTTGGGATTCAATGCTAAGAAGTGCAAGGTCATGCACTTGGGAGCCAGAAACCCTGGGACTAGCTAAAGGCTGGGGGGGGTGCAGATAGCCACTTCAGGGAAGGAAAAGGATCTGGGAGTACTAGTCACAGGGGACATGAAACATTCTGTGCAGTGCAGGAATGTGGCTGCCAAAGCTAATAAAATTCTGTGGTGCATGGTCTGAGGAATCACCTCAAGAAGTGAAGAAGTCATCCTATCACTGTACAGGTGACTGGTGAGACTGCACTTGGAGTACTATGTGCAGTTATGGTGCACCTATTTAAGGAAGGATCTCAAACTATTGGAGAGGGTGCAGCGTATGGTGACAAAGATGAAATGAGGCCTGGGGAAAAACCCTATGAGGAGAGACTGAGAGACCTCAACATGTATTCCCTGGAGGATAGAAGGGAGAGAGGGGATATGACTGAGACCTTCAAATACATAAAGGGCACAAATAGGGTTAGTACTGAGGGCAAATTCAGACTCGTGATGGGCGACGTCGCCCCAAGTCTATCCGCGGAGTGATTGGCGGAGTGAGAAACACAAATTGAATTAACTCCATAACACGAGTTTTAATGAGTAACGCCAAGTCCATTGAAAAACAATGACTTTGCATTACTCTGCCTTCCCAAACCACTGCTCCATCAATTCTTAAGGCGAAGTACATTGAAAACAATGTCCTTCGCCTTACTTTGCCTTGTTTTTAAGCTCCAAAGGTGAATTTTGCAGTTTTTCATGGGAATTCAGGTCACATGGGCTCTAGATTGTTTTGCACAGCCTCAGTTTGGGGGTAATGTGTGTAGGAAGCTGTAGGAAACAATCTGCTCTGAGAGCTCTCTGCAACTCAAACCTTCAAAAAGCTGTTAAAAAAGCCTTTTTGAGTCTTTTTTTTTGCTGAAATTTTAGTTCATCGATTATAGGAAACCCTCCTGTGCTCATATAATCGATCATTTACTGTTTGTGTATGTATTTTGAATGTTAATGTACAACATTCAGTCAGTGAACTGAGAGACAGTGGAAGTGTGCTTTGGGGGAGGGGTGTATCTGTGGTGTAGGTAGATTAACTTGGAGAAAAAGACAGTGCTTTCTGTTTTGGTGATATTTTTCTTGTATAACTGTGTTAATGTACACACAGTAATATTTTCAATATTTCTTGTTTTTGCTGATTGTTGTGATGCAGCAGTGGATCATTTTAGTTTGTTTAAAATATGTGGTTATATTACTGCAGTTTTCAATTTGCATGCATTACTTAGTGTGTGTGTGAGTATGTGTGTGACGCGTGTCATCAAATCAGACACCTTTTATTGTTCCACATAATAATTTCAGCAATGTGAAGCTGCTATCCACTGCAGCTGTGCGATTTTTGTACTTCTTTGTGATATCTTTACTGGTACTAGTACTAGTGACTGTTACTGCAGCAGTGCATTACACTGCCCTCCCCCCACAGCCTGCCCCAGCCGGCAAAGGTATTCTTTTCCAGATTTGAATTTCTGATGGTGAGCACTGGTTAGGTGTTGTGCCTTTGTGTCTGCATCTCTTCAGTGCACAGTGCAATCTTAATCTGTCTGTGCATTTGCATCTCTTTATGGCCCAATCTCCATCTGTAACTTAAGTCACAGTTATTTCTTTGACTTCCCTTCAGAGTACTGGACAGGTGTGGTGCTTTATTCTGCATGAACATTGTAATCATTAATATACGTTTTTAAGTCAGGACCATCATCACGAGTCACTCGTGATACAAATCACGTTCTTCATCATCACGGTCACAAATGCAGTCACAAATCATGATTCACGATCATTCACATTACGAATCACATTAATTTTTTTTCTAGTTTCTTGGATGTATTGTAAGCCTGTTTTGTAGTATCTCTTCAAGCTTCACCACCCCACCATTGTACTCATTGATACATGGGAGTTTTAAGCTACAGCTCATCAGGGAATTACAGCCGTAGGTGGTAGGCATTCACGTTTCTTCATCATCACGGTCACAAATGCAGTCACAAATCATGATTCACGATCACATCAAGAATCACAACATTAATTTTTTTTAATAGTTACTTGGATATATTGTAAGCCTGTTTTGTAGTATCTCTCCATGCTTCACCACCCCACCATTGTACTCATTAATGTTTGTTTTTAAGTCAGGGAGTTGGACAGTATCTGCAGTACATACACAGACTGGAAAGAAGACTGAATGCACACATGCAGTTTAGTACAGTATACTTGCACTGCTCAGAATACAAAGTGTCATGCATATGGAAGACAACAAAAAAGGGCATAATTACATACAAGGGTCGGGGATAGTGGGGAATATGTTTTATAACACAGCAAGGAAGGTGTGGGGGGGCACATGGTGTGTGAAAAAAAAATTAATGTGGGATCCCATGGTGATCCAGCAGCAATTCCAGCATGAACATAATTTGCAACTGATGTTCCTCTATGTGATCCAGCCACTGCTCCACAGCACTCACCCTCTCATTATTATCCTCAACAGCACTCCAGAGAACTGCCAAGTCAGCCTGTGTTACATGCAGTTCTCTGGGGTCCACACATTCTACAGACTGACCTTCTGGTGGTGGTGGTGGGGGTGGGGGTGCTGGTTAGCAGCAGGTACTGCTGTGGCCCTCCTTTTCTTAGGGATGCCACAATGCACAGCTGCACCCTCTGTCACAGAATGGCCAGCAGGTACAGGCATGGTCCATTCTGTGGCAGCCTGCTACTCCAACTGCTGGTGATTGAGCATATGGGTGTGCTGGCCCCCAGTCCCCAGGTGAGTCCCCCGGGGGCCATGGCACACCTCCACCTCACATAGGTGGCACTTGACCACACCGCTGTCCCCCCAACACAGTCAAAAAACTGCCAAACAATGGAGGTGTGGGGAGGACCAGGAACAGGTAGGGGATGGCCAGATGAACTGGCAGCTGGCTGGTCATGATGCTGAACAGGGATGGGAGTAACACCTGGGCCCAGGGGAACAGGCACAACCTGCTCGAGAGGATCTGGTGCTGGACTTGGTGATGGTGGCGGTGGTTCAACTGCCTCAGAGTCAGGACAGGAGGTGGCACTGGCCCTGCTTCTGGGGGGGAACACTCACAAGTTTTGAGTGGTCCAACAGGAATAGGTGCCCATGCCCTCCACACATGCACATGGTACAACGCTTACCACTACCATGCTCTCCCAGAGCTGCCCCCACCCCAAACATTCCCTCACCATGGTTCATCTCTCCTACTGAGCTCCCTCAGTCTGAGCAATCACTACTCACACTGTCACACAACACACACACAGTCACACAGACACAGACAAACAACTAACTACTTATAAAGGTAAGAAAAAAGTTTACAGAAAGAACAAATTAAGTAAAAAAGAGTACAGAAAAGACAAAAAAAATGTAGTTTTAAAAAAAGCTTTTGGGTCCAAATCAAAGTTTAAATCTCTTCCTTGCTGTGATTTCAAAGTATCAGCAGTCACAAAACACACTACTTTCTCTCCGTCTGTACAGAAGAATGTAAAAGTGTCTGCTTGTATGACTCACTTTCTTCCTGCCTAGCTAAAAAGCATGTGACTTGCAGTACTGTAAGCCATGTGATGTGTGGGGGCGGGGGGCTGCCAAATCTGAAACACCAAGTAGATCACTTAGAATCATAATGAGGAACGCGAAGTCCATTAAAAACAATGACTTTGTCTTACTTCGCATTACCATTCCACCTTAATGCGAAGTGGTAATGACAAGGCGGAGTGAGCACTTTGCATTGCCCACTCCACATAGCAGAGCGGCAACGCAAAGTGCCCACTTTGCATTCACTTCGCCGGCGGAATTTAAATTCGCTGCATCTCTAATTCAGACTAAAGGGGGAAAAGGATCATGAGGGGCATAGTGTGAAATTGGAGAGGGTACATTCAAGAGTGAAATGAGGAGGCACTATTTCATGGAAAGGGTGGTAGCAAGGTGGAACAAACTGCCAGAGGAGGTGATATCTCTAACAACTGTAGGTAGTTTTAACATGGGGTGGGACAGTGTCAAAAGTAAGGTCAAGACTGAGGGAAAGCTGTGGAGAGGAGGGTGGGTGGACTTGGAGAATAAATCAGGTGGATGGTAAATGAGTGGGGGGCAGCTGCAGTACACTAGACTGGGAGCTGCACACTCAGGTAGACTAGATAGACTGTTATGGCCCGTATCTGCTGGCATTTCCGTATGTTCTTAAATGATGCAGTGTGGGAAAAATGCAGCACAATCAGAAAGAAAAAGATTGCCAAAAGCTAATTTAAACTCCAGAAAGATCAACGGATCCCAGAAGGAAGCAACAAATGTGCAGGAAAATAAATAGAAACCCAACCTGAGTATGTCTATGCTGAGGAAAGAACTGTCCTGAGCAGACAATGCAGAGGAGGGGACAGACTGTTCTGAGAGAAACAACTGCAAAAAAGCCTTACCTAGGCACCAGGATAAACTAAGACCACAACAGCAAGACCTTTAGAGAGTGAGTCCAGTCAAAAATGCTACGTTGCAGAATTAGAATCAGCATGTCCCCAATAAGCCTCACACCAAAAATGTAGCTTTCTAAGTGACTTTGTTTTAAATTTGTGAGCTCTTTTGTAACCCTGATTTCAGTCTCTGTTCAAACAAACCAGTTTCATTGAAGAGCCACTGATGATGTCATAACCAGAACTCAAAGCTTAGTCCTCCCTGTCAGCTACCTTTAGAAAGTGGCAGGATGTGGTTTTGGAATGCAGTACTGGACAAAGCTATTGAAGGTCATCATGGTAGTGCACAATATCAGGATGTTGGGGGAGGCATGCAGTCTTGGTATTTGGCAGGGATGCACAGTCTTGAAGTGTGGTGGAGCACTCAATCACAGAATGTGACTGTGACACATTTCCAGGAATTCTGCAGGAACAGCAATGCTGCCACACTCTGAAACTGTATCACTGCCAAATTCTAAACTTGTGCATCCCCATCACATTCCAAAAATGCTCATCTTTACCACATTCTTAATTATGCATTTCAGCAACATTCTGAAATTGTGTTCCACAGCCACATTCCATAATTGGATGTGCCCAACCACATTCTAAAATTGTATGTCTCAGACACATTCTAAATTGTACCTTTCTGCCACATTCCAAAATTGTGTGTCACTGAAATATTCCAAAATGGTCCGTCTTCATCACAGTCTGAAAAAGAGCATTCCCCATTATAATCCAAAATTCTGCATCCCCACCATATTCTGAAAATGACTTCCCTGTACCCATCCAGTGTCAGCTTTCCTTTTTCAAATGATTACAACTGCAGTTTTATGTAACGGGAGAAATAAATTCTATTAGGTAGCTTGCATGGAGGACTATGCTAGGAGTTCTGGTTGTGATATCATCGGTAATGCTTCACTGAATCTGGCTTTTTGAACAGGTAGTGATATCAGGATTACAAAATGACTTTAAATTTTTGAAGAAAGTAACTTAGAGATCTCATTGTTGGCGTGAGGCTGATTGGGGATATGCTGATCCAAATTCTGAACTTACTGATGATAGAAATCTTTGCAGGACTCCCTATTTAATACGTATCCTATATCCACTGAAGTATTCTAGCAGAATTCAGGCACAATGGTAAAAAATAGCCTCCAACAGGAATTTGGGGGTAACGTAGGAGTCAATTAAGGAAATAAACAACAGACAAGATTTTAATTTGGTAATTCTGTCTGCAAAACAAACAGAATCTTCTACTTGAGACTACAGTGGAGGAAAACAAAAGGATGCAACATCACAAGTGTTGAGTAAATGGAATCCTGTGAATATAGTGAGTCAATTTCAATGACTCAATGTGGGTAACATGAAAATAGCAACTGCAAAATGAGCTATGTGCTCTTAGTAGCACATGGCTAGTTCAGCGCTTTCATTTCTGTAGGGAGTGCTTGTTTGATAAACTATATAGGGCTTTGTTGGTCAGGCCAGTTCTGAGCTGGCCATCTGGAGCAGTGGGTAGAGTCACTGCATCTGTGGCTGGCAGACCTGAGTTTGAGGCTGGCTGTGGGAGATTGTTTTTTGGGGGTGTTTAATATTTTCTTTTTCTCCCATTCCCCCACCCTCCTGACTTTCCCCTCCACCCACGGGTTGCCCCCCCAATGTTCTCACACTGCCGACTTCTGTGTCCCCCAGTGGAGTACCCTTCTCCTGACGTTTCTCCTGTCCCCCAGTATCATCCCCCCTCCTCAGTGATGGTTATATTATTATGGGAGGTGCTGGAGGCATAGCCACCTGCATAAAAAATACCTCCGCATTGCCCCCCACAGAGAAAGTAAGCACCGGTTGCTGTTTCTGGCCATCACTGTAGTGCTCATAGCCATTTTAATTTCTGGCGATGAGTACTCACTGTTTTAGTCAGCGCTGTTTTGCAGGTACTATTATCACATAGAATCGATTAAATGCTAAAACCCAATGCAGGCAACATTAGTCTACATAAAGGCATGCACTACATATTATATACAGGGATCCATAAATAAATAAATAGTACCAGTTAAAGGATGCAATATATTTGGGAGTTAACTCATTACCTCCAATAGCTTCTTCAGAAGTCTGAACTATCCATTCTTTGCCTGACACAAAATGGCCACCTAAGGTATAATGAGCTAAGGGAGGGCACAGTGATGAGAGGGCCCAATTAAAGTAGTTAGAAAGCAGCAGCACATAGCCTGGGATGTAAAGTACTTCTTTAGAGCCATGTATATATCCTAACCATTCTGCATAAACAGCCAATTGTATGTTGTAATTGTTTGGAATATCTACTCTATGAGGATGTGTTGTTGTATACTCCAATGTTATTCTGTCTCATATGTAATTATTACCAGGTCCATCTTGTAAATGAGTTCTTCTCAATGATGTGTCACCTGGCTAAATAAAGATTGATTGATTGATTGATTTATTTCAATCAATCATTCAATCTTTTATTTTACCAGGTGAAACATCATTGAGAAAAACTAATTTACAAGATGTACCTGGGTCTTGACACAATAGTAAGAAATATGCACTTATATACAGTATATGCATGATATATACACAGAAGTATCAGAAAGGTTAAGGCAAGGAGGGGGGATAGAGCAAGAGAGTAGAAGGTCAGTAAGGGGAAACAAAGGAAAAGGCATACCTCTCAACCCCTCAGCATTAAAAATCATAGCACTGGCCTTCAAAAATCATAGCAAAAGTCCAGAATGTGTAGCACTTTCTTATTTTTAACAATAACATTTCTATAGATAGTGGGTCCCATATAGTTTGCGATAAGGAATGTTTCTATCAACTTAATTCAATTATTTAATAGTTTGTGTGTCCAGAAATACCTCTAACATTGGAAGGAACATCAGTAAACCTGTGAGGAACAAGGGTAAATTTGAGTGTGAAAATCATAGCACTATGCAGAATTCATAGCAGTTGAGAGGTATGGGAAAAGTGACCAATAGGAAGAAAAGGCGGTCAACACCAAGAACAGCTGTGCAACTCATTAATGCAATGAGCCAGCAGAGTTTTGAAAGTGGTCAGTTTGACAGGGATAGCTAGTTTCAAAGTTTTTTGGATACTGTTCCAGAAAACAGGCAGAGCATGACTCATAGAAGCCTCGCCCAGGCGTGTTCTGATCCTGGGGACAGATAAGGTGATAAGGGAGAGGCTACTAAGTGGGTAATTACTTGCAGTAGAGGCAGGCAGACATTCTGAAATGCACTGGGGCAGTTTGTTAATGATAGCTCGATAAGTCCAGGTTGCTGCATTTTTCTGCCTTCTGAGCTTAAGGGATAGCCATCCTAATTTAGAGTGTAAAGAGAAGTGAAGGGTAGAATAAGAGGCATCAGTAATAAATCTTAGAGCTTGGTGATAGAGAGTGTCAAGCTTGGACAGGGCAGTACTAGGGCCTTGACCATAGACAAAGTCTGCATAATCAATGAGTGGAAGAAAGGTGGACTGAACCAGTCAAATTTTTGCTTCATAAGTAAGGAGGTGCCTGATGTGGAAGAACAGCAGTAGCCTTTACTTAAGTTTCTTGGCAAGTTCTTTGATATGGTCAATGAAGGACATTTTGTGGTTGATCCAGAAGCCCAGATATTTGAATTTGGATACAAACTTGAGGTTTTCCCTCAAGAGGGTGGTGATTTGGGGTGCAAAACAGGGGCTGGACAACTTAGTCGAAGAAGAAAGGATCATGGCCTTTGTTTTGTTTTTTTTGCATTTAGCAGGAGCTTTAAATGTAGAAGATTTTGCTGCAGAAGGTTAAAGTCAAATTGTAAGTCTTTACAGGCAAGCTCAGGCATAGGCCTATTGATATAGAGAACCATGTCATCTGCGGAAAGATGAATATTAGCTGAATTAATCCCAGTGTTGACGTCATTGATGTAAACTGCAAATAACAATGTGCCCAGTATGGATCCCTGGGGCATACCTTTCAAGAGAGGTTTCAAAGGAGAGAATTTCACACCAGCTTTAACTTGCTGTTGCCAGCCAGAAAGATAGCATGAAAACTATTTCAAGACTTGTGAGTCCAAACCGATGTTTTGCAGGGAAAGCAGTAGCAGATCATGGTCTGCTGTATGAAAAGCCTTGCTGAGATCAAGAAATAAGGCACATGTGTATTTCTTATTATTCAGAGACTTTAACCAGTTATTGGAGACTTTGGCCAGGGCAGATACCATACTGTACTTTGGCCTAAAGCCAGATTGTTTAGGGTTCTGGAGATTGAATGTTTCCAAATGATTCCTGAGCTGGGCGTTGACAATTTTTTTACAGGTGCTTGGATAGAGTGGGAAGGAGGGATATTGTTCTGTAGTTGTTTAAGTCATATGGGCCACCGGATTTGAAGAGAGGTATAGCATGGGCAGATTTCCATACCTGTTGGAGGATACCCTGAGAGAGGGACATATTGAAGAGATGAGTGATAGCAGCGGTCAGAATATGGTGGCCTATTTTTAGATAGCAAGGGTCGATAAGGTCAGCGCCAGCACTCTTCCTGGAGTCGAGCCCCAGGAGGAGGTCCTCCACTTGTTTGAATGTGACTGTGCAGAAGGAGAGAGGTGGATTCTGGTAGGGAGAGGCAGAACTGGAACCGATCAGACTCATAGCTTTAAGCTGTGTCTATAAGCTATTTGAAGGGGAGGTGTCAAAGACCAAGCCAGCAGTGGCAAAGTGATTATTAATGAGGTCTAATATGGTATGCTTGTCAGAGGTGATAGAACCACCAAATTAGATTTTTGCCGGGAGGGAGTTAGCCTGATGAAGACCTTCAACCTCCTTTAAAGTCCTCCAGAAACTGGCTGAGCAATTTGAGGCAGATGTTAGTTTATCTTTATAGAAGCTAGCTTTAGTGGTGCGAATAGATTTGGTGTAAAGGCTTCTTGTGGCCCTGAAGGCAGTCCAATCATCAGGGAGTTTGCATTTTCTCCCTTTTTTCCATAAGGCATCCCTTTGATCCACAAGGATTTTAATTTAGGGGTAAACCATGGGCAGGACATTTTCCTGGTGCATACTTTGACCAAGGGTGCATGCCAATTACTGGGTCTGAGGTCTACGGGCCAGATTCTAGATGTGTTACTCCTGGCATAACTGCAGTTGCACCAAGTAGAATGGTACATATAGCAACTTACGCCAGCAGTTGCGACAAGCAATATTCTACAAAGTGGCCTGTGACATGTCACAGGCCACTTGCGCTGAACAGCAGTTATGCTGCATAAACCCCCTGCAACATGGCACTAGGGGGTTTATGGCAGCAGTTGCGCCCCATTCTAGAAGGGCAGCCACAAAGTGCCCACATTGGGATTCTACAGGAACCCCCGAAGAAGATCCGGCAATGTAGGTTACACCAGCATTTAGCTGGTATAACTTACGGATGCCCTCTGGGGTTCTGTAGGTCCTGTAATTAATTTCTGAGTGCGTCTTTCCAGTAGCGCTCATACAGATCTCAGTCAGTGGCTGGCTGTGGAGGTGAGAGGTGGGCTGTGCCAGTCACCAGCTGGGGACAGGCGGGGGGTGCGGGATGGGCTGGCATGGCTTTGGTGGGGGTGGGGCCCCTAGACTACCAGAGAATTGGAGATATACATTCCTGTATAATGATCAGGGGGGCCGCTAGACTACCAGGGATATTGAGCTTGTGATATGTATTTAATATTGTGGGGGGACTGCTAGACTACCAGGGATATTGGCCTTATGATATGTATTTAATATTGCTGGGCAAACCGCTAGACTATCAGGGATTTGGTGCTTTATACATGTCATTTATGATGAATGGGGGCCACTAAACTACCAGCGATATGGGGGTGATGTATCTTTTGTAACAGTGTTGGGGGGCACTAGACTTCCATGGCTACTTGGGTATATGCTACATTTGCGGCTGGTGACTAGGGGTTGGGGCATGAGTGGGGAGTTTACCATGCTGCCCTGCTCTTGTGGCTTGCGACATGCTTGCCAGGTACGCCCACAGTTTGGCATACCTGACCACATGTTGCAAATCACAGGACTTAGCTGCGAAGACCCTGCCCCTATTAGAATAGGGTGCAGGGTCAATGTTGCAGGTGTGGGTGGCACAAGTTGCATTCAGCGGCAACTTGCGCAACCCTTCTAGAATCCAGCCCTATGTCTTGAAGTCTCTCAAGGGTCTCGGTGACAGTTGTGGCCAAGTAGAAGTCTTGCTAGTAGGGGTATTTTAGGTCAGTCAGAAAGGCATAGAGGTCAAAATTGTGGTTGTTTCTTTTGAAAATGTATCCAGAGGTGGAAGCTGTTTTAGCGATGGCAAGTACACAGGCAATGGGGAAGTGGTCACTTAGATCATTGTGGAAAGCACCAAAATGAGGGATTTGGTAAGGTTTATTTACTAGGATAAGATCTAGTAGGGTACTATGAGTAGGGTTTTTTATGTTGGGTAGGGTAATATCAGTAATAATTTGGGTAAGGCCAAAGGAATCACAGAGTTATTTTAGGGGCAAGGAGCTAGGAGAGAGCAAGTCAAGGTTAAAGTCTCCCAGAATGAAGATATCAGAGGATAACTTGTCCAGAGTGCTAGACAAATGTTGGATCACCTTAAGCCCTGCAGAGGGAGGCCTATAACAGCCAATAATAGTAAGAGGTGTAGAAGGAGGAAGTAGCAATTTTAACGTCAAACATTCAAACTCCTTAGGTGAAGTGGTAAAATTGACTACTGAGGCAGAGTATTTGTTGCAGATATATATAGCAATTCCTCCCCTTCTAGACTGTCTGTCAATTCTAAAGACATTGTGAGATGTTAAGTTAATTTCATAGTTGGGGGTGGAAGGTCTGAGCCATGACTCAGTAACTACCAGAACGTCCGGTGAGGTGTGACAGACCCACATCTGTAGAGAGTCAAACTTTCTTAACAAACTACATGCATCAATATGGAGAAGGCTCAAGCCCTTCAGTTGTGGTAGGCCAGATGATGCCAAAATGGGGGACAGAGGCCCTGGGTTTAGCTCAACATTACTGGAGCAGAGGAGAAGCAGCAATAAGAGTTTAGTGATGGCATTTAGCAGTAGTTTTAAAAGCATGGTATGGCCCCTCCTGCAGTTGTGGGGGATTGGTAAGGAAGTGGTCCCAAGAAGGTGGGTATGGGAGCCCAGGGACACATACAGTAATACACAAACTGAGAAGAAGAAGAGGTTCCCAGCAGGGGAAAAAAACGTAGGGCAATCGTGGAACCTAAAATCAGGTTGTGGAGGTGCACATAAGTCATTATGGCCAGCAGATAAGGTTAAATCAGCAGGTGTGGCCAGTTCAATGAAAAGAGGACAGGGCTCATAATGCTCATCAAAATTTGGAGTAATTAAATAAATAGGCTTAGGGTAAAGGTCCAGGATAACAGAAGGCAGAATAAAGAGGCTAATAATACTGAACATCACTGGCTGCATTTTGGTTTCTTTGAGGCTCACAGCTTATGAGAGCTGAGCCACTAGTGAGCAAAATCTCCCAGAGAGATTAGCCCCTAAGAAAGTAGAACAGTAGAGTAGAGTCAGCCAATAGGAAGAGGGCACTACAAAGGGGGAGGAGAAATTAGAGTATTTAATTAGAGTCAGGTGTGGGAGGAGGAAGGCCGGGAGAATATTCAAACACAGTAAAATTCAGAGAGATAGCAGCGTAAGCCCAGGAGCCAGCAGTTCTACAGGGATTAGTGGTGTAGAACTGCAGTCCAATTAGGAACAAAGCCACAAAGGAGGCTACCAATGGTGAGCTGAGTGCTGAGGTGAGGACAAACTGGCATCCTGCTGGGGATCCCCAGAGCTGTAAGAGAACCATACCTGGTAAAAGGTGCTTGCAGGTGGGCAGGAGAAGTGGCTAGGTCAGCTGTAAAATCAGCCATGGCCACTAAGAGCGGAGAAGCAGCCACTTGAGGGCAGATCCTTCCTTGGGAAAAATTGAAAAGGGAGGTTAGCGTAAATATTCTCAGCACAAAGACGTGATAAATTAAATCGGGGGGCATGGAGGTTAAGGCCAAGACAGTAATCTGAATGAGGGTGATAAAGAGCAGACAAAGGGAACTGAACTAGGGATTGTTAGGTTTGGCGCCAGCGGCCAGACCACAGGACAAGTCAGTCTAGGTGAGGGAGGAAGGGGGGGGGATACAGAGAAAAAGGTTTCTGAAAAACAAAGATTCAGGGAGTTAGGTATTAGATAGCAAGAGGCAGTGAAATACAAGGGGTAGGAAAAAGAAAATTAAACTAAGCAGGCAGAGGGAAAGTAGAAAGGTTAAGGCGAGTAAAGCAGGGTGGGAGGAGAGAGACGCAATGTTACAAATGGTGCAGTAGACAAGGTATACTTAAACATTACTTTTAAACTTTAGCAATTCCCCGCAATGAATATAAGGGAAAAACAGAGTAAGACGTCAGTACTTCCTACACCCATCCTTCAGCAAGTAGATAGCATACCATGGATTACATGCAAACAATTTCTTCAGTTAAAAATTCAAACAGAGTAAAATTCAGAGAGGTAGCATTGTAAGCCCAGCAGCCAGCAGCTCTACAGGCATTAGCGGTGTAGGATTGCAGTCCAATCAGGAACAAAACCATAAAGGTAGGAACCAATGGCAAGCCAGGTGCTGAGGCGAGGACCAATTGGTGTCCTGCTGGGGAGCCCCGGAGCTGTCTGAGGATCATACCTGGTAAAAGGTGCTTGCAGGCAGGCAGGAAAAGCTGCTATGTTGGCTGGGAAATCAGCCACAGCCACTAGGAGTGAAGAAGTGCCCACTCAAGGGCAGATCCTTCCCTAGGGAAAAATTGAAAAGGGATATTAACTTAAATGTTCTCGGTACAAAGAGGTGATAAATTAAATTGGGGGCCATGGAGGTTAAGTGCAAGGCAGTAATCTGAATGAGGGCGGTAAAGAGCAGGCAAAGGGAACTGAATAGGGATCGTTAGGTTTGGCATCAGTGGCCAGATCACAGGACAAGTCAGACTAGGTGGGTGAGGGATGAAGGGGGGGGGGCATACAGAGAGAAAGGTTTCTGAAAAACAAAGTTACAGGGAGATAGGCATTAGATAGGAAGAGGCAGTGAAATACAAGGGGTAGGAAAAAGAAAATTAAACTAAGCAGGCAGAGGGAAAGTAGAAAGGTTAAGGTGAGGAAAGCAGAGTGGGAGGAGAGAAACACAATGTTATAAATGGAGCAGTAGACAAGGTATACTTAAACACTACTTTTAAACTTTAGCAATTCCCTGCAATGAATATAAATGAAAAAGTGTGAGACCCCAGTACTTCCTACGTCCATCCTTCAGCAAGTAGATAGCAGACCATGGATTACATGCAAACAATTTCTTCAGTTAAAAATTCAAACAAAGTAAAATTCAGAGAGGTAGCAGTGTAAGCCTAGGAGCCAGCAGTTCTACAGAGATTAGCAGTGTAGAACTATGGTCCAATCAGCAACAAAGCCACAAAGGCAGCAACCAATGGCAAGCCGAGTGCTGAGGTGAGAACCAATCGGCGTCCTACCGGGGAGCCCCAGAGCTATCTGAGGACTGTACCTGGTAAAAGGTGCTTGCAGGCAGGCAGGAGAAGCAGCTAGGTGAGCTGGGAAATCAGCCACAGCTGCTAGGAGTGGAGAAGCACCCGCTCGAGGGCAGATCCTTCCCCACGTTGTCCAAATTTAGTCGCTGAAATTGACTCAATATATTCACGGGATTCCATTTACTTTTGAAAGTCTGAAGTCTGGGGGCATGAGTCAGTTCACAGGGAATGCTATTCCATAGTTTTGGGATAGACACTGATAGAGCTTTTTGAACCATTGTACTGGATATTTGGGGCCCAGAGAGCAGGAGTTTGGAGGAAGCTCTCAGGTCTCTTCCATTTCTCTTGGGCTAGAACATCCCCCGTAAAGGGTTGTGCTGGGTATCACTTAAAGGCTTAGCAATAAAACAGACTTGATTATTGATTTAGTGTGCCTAGGATGTTAGCCATCCAATGTCCACATACAGCTTATGGTGGTGGTACAATACTTAGCAGCCAGTGTGACCCAACAAACACTGTTGTACAGTACACTGTATTAATCTTCTTAAGCTCAGCAGTGGTTGATGGTGTTGAAGAGGATGAGAAAACCATAGCCCATGGTGGATAGCAGAGTGCCTCAAGCAATGCCAGTCTTACCTCAGGTGTAGGTCAAACTATGATCTAGGTGTACTTATAGATATGTAAAAGTATGGGCACATTTAATTGATGAGCTTGCAATGAACAGCAGCAGGCAAGGTTTGTCTGTAAGCATGCCCCAAGATGACACCCGAAGAGATGAGTGGAGGATGGGAGATTCCATCCACTAGGGGCAGAGCCAGTGTGACCCAACAAACACTGTTGTACAGTACACTGTATTAATCTTCTTAAGCTCAGCAGTGGTTGGTGGTGTTGAAGAGAATGAGAAAACCATAGCCCATGGTGGATAGCAGAGTGCCTCAAGCAATGCCAGCCTTACCTCAGGTGTAGGTCAAACTATGGTCTAGGTGTACTTATAGATATGTAAAAGTATGGGCACATTTAATTGATGAGCTTGCAATGAACAGCAGCAGGCAAGGTTTGTCTGTAAGCATGCCCCAAGATGACACCCAAAGAGATGAGTGGAGGGTGGGAGATTACACCCATTAGGGGCAGAGCCAGGCAGGTAGGCAGGGTTCCCAGGAGGTGGGAACTACTACCTACTGGAGGGAAGGAGTATTGTTAATTTAAGCTGGTGTAATGCAGGCACTGCCTTCTTTCAGCTTCTCCCTCTCAAACAGACACAGCTTCCACTCCAGTGAAGCCCAGGAGATCAGGACACCAGTTCAGCAGGATACTCTGAGGTGCAGTTCTGCGATACGTTGGGACCTAGTTGGGGACCTGAGCATTGGAGCCTAGTTGGGGACCTGAGCAGATTTTAACTGTAAGAGTCTGGAAATAGGACATCTGTGTACCAACAAAAAAAGTGTGGGGGGGTTCTTTTGGAGGGAAGCTTCAGCACAGCAGTTGGACCACAGTGGGCTCAGGGAGGGTGAGGATGGTGGAACAGAGGCACATCCAGGCAGTTGTTCCACTCCACAATCTATACACCATTCTGGGGGAGCATAGTTTCCCTACGGATGCACCCGCAGAGGAGACTAAGTAGGCTAAGGACAACTGTCACAAGGGAGGCCCACAGGAAGAAGGCAGAGGACACCACAGGGAAAGGAAGCAGCTCCTGGTGGGGGACTCAATTATTAGGGGGATAGAACTGGGGGGAGCAGGGAAAACTGAAGTAAGGTGCCTGCCTGGTGCCATGGCTTGGAGGGACAGGAAGCGCATCCTCAGGATCATGAGAACGGCTGCACGGGAGTCTGAGCTTGAAGTCATTGTCCACCTAGGGACAAATGACTTGGCTCATCATGAGATTAGAGCAGTGCAGGAGGACTTTGTAGAGTTGGGGAGGGGTCTAAGACAAGTAACACACACAGCATCCTTCTCAGAGGTGCTGCCTGTCAATGGCATGGGTGAGGCGGGGTACTTTGCACCATGCAGTTTAATGAATGGTTGAAAAAATGGTGTGGAGCACAGGGGTTTGGCTTCATTGGGACTGGGGTTCCACCTGGAAGACACCAGCCTATACTGACAGGATGGTCTGCATCTGTCCAGGAAGGGAACAAGTCTTTTGAGCAATCGGTTTAAATGCTTCATTGGCAAGCTTTTAAACTAGTCAAGGGAGACACTGATAAGCAGCAGGAAAATCCCAGCCTCTCCCTACAAAACAGGGTACTAAATGAGAAAAAGACCAAGGTAGAAAGGTCAGTGAGGGATGCTGCAACAGAAGGTAAAGCCATCAAAAAATGGAGAACAATGAGTACCAACGCCTGTAGTCTGGGTAACAAGCTTCCTGAATTAGTGGCCTTGATGGAGGAGGAACATCTGGATATTGTGGCAGTCACAGAAACATGGTACACACAAAACCATGACTGGGACATAAACATACCAGGATACACTATCTACAGGAGGGTCAGGGAGGGTAAAAGAGGAGGAGTAGCTCTTTACATAAGGGAACGAATAAAAGCAACAGAACAAAAGGGTAAACAGGGAGGAGAAGAAACACTGTGGGTCAATTTGGAGACAGGCAATGGCACCACAATCCACACAGGGCTCTGAACGACCCCCCTCAGGGAGGAAATGGACAAGGAAATGATAGAAAGTATACTTAGAATGGCAGAAAAGGGAGATATTGCTGATGGGTGATCTGAATATGCCAGATGTTAACTGGAGTGCAGTTGCAGCAGCCACTTCGAAGAGTGGGTTATTCTAGATGCCCCACAGGGCATGCATTAGACAACTAGTATTGGAACCCACTCGAGAGGAGCAATCTTAGACCTGGTTCTCTCAAATGGAGATAGAGAGGATCACAGGTGTAGAAGTGGGTAGCCATCTGGGAACTAGTGACCATCGAACAGTATGGTTCACAATAAACACAGCAATAGAGTCAAGCCATACAAAAGCAAAAGTACTGGACTTTAGGAGGCTGACTTTGCCAAAATGGGTGAGTGCCTAAGGAATGCACTAGCAAATGGGCAGGAAGGAGGATGGAAGAACAATGGGGAATAATAAAACTGCCATCACAGAGGTAACAAACCTTTGTGTGAAGCAAATAAACAAAACAATGTAAGAAACCACTATGGTTCTCAAAGGAAGTGGTAGTGAAGGTTCAAGAAAAAGAAAGCATTCAGGAAGTACAAGGAAACACAGAAGGAGCAGGATAGAGAACTGTATCAGTTAAAGCAAAGGAAGCTGGGAAGGCAGTCAGAACAGCAAAGGCCCAAACTGAGAAAAGATAGCCAACTCAGTTAAGAAAGGGGATAAAACCTTTTATAGGTACATCAGTGTAGTGAAGAAGACCAAGGGAGGGATAGTGAGACTTAATAAAAGTGGAGGGTGGGCAGAGGGTGACTGTGAAAAGGCAGAGATACTAAACAAACATTTTGCTCAGTATTTACAAATGAAGAGGGAGGTACCTAAAACAAACAATAGAAACACTCTGGATACAGAAGTTGATACCAACCCATTTACAGAAGAAAGGGTTCTGAAAGAACTCTTAAAACTGAAGGTGGACAAAGCAATGGGGCCTGATGGATTCATCCCAGAATTCTAAAAGAACTAAGGGTAGAACTAGTGACACTACTGACTACCCTCTTTAACAAATCATGAGAGGATGGGATGGTACCCGAGGACTGGAGGAGGGCAGATGTGATTCCCCTTCACAAAAGCAGGAGCAAGGCAGAAGCAGGAAACTACAGACCTGTTAGTTTAACCTCAGTGATAGGGAAAATGATGGAATCACTTCTGAAGGAAAGAATTGTCGAGTATCTAGAGGCCAGAGGGGCACAGGACCCAAGGCAGCATGGATTCACAGCAGGAAGGTCATGCCAGACGAATCTGATAGATTTCTTTGACTGGGTGACCAAAGTAGTAGATCAGGGAAGGGCTGTGGACATGGCCTACCTAGATTTTAGCAAGGCATTTGACACAGTCCCACACAAAAGATTAATATACAAGTTAGCCAGCCTGGGAGTGGGTGCCAAGATGACAGCCTGGGTAAAGAATTGGCTGGAGAATAGGACACAGAGAGTAATAGTAAATGGAGTCCACTCTGAAGAAAGGGGGGTTACTAGTGGGGTACCGCAGGGTTCAGTATTAGGACCGGTCCTCTTCAATGTCTTTATAAGTGACATTGCAGAGGGACTGGAAGGAAAAGTATGTCTCTTTGCAGATGACACAAAGATCTGCAACAGAGTTGATGCACAAGGTGGGGTGGAAAGGATGAGAAGGGACTTGGCAAGGTTAGAGGAATGGTCAAATGTATGGCAGCTTAGATTCAATGCTAAGAAGTGCAAAGGTAATGCACCTGGGAAACAAAAACCCAGGGGAAGAGTACACAATGGCGGGTGAGATACTAACAACAACAAAAATTGAAAGGGACCTGTGGGTAGTCATATCAGATGACCTAAAGGTAGGCAAGCAATGTGAGAGGGCAGCAAGGAGGGCTGGGGGGATACTGGGATGCATAGGGAGAGGCATCACCAGTAGAAAACAGGAAGTTATTATCCCTCTTTACAGACAGCTGGTGAGACCCCATCTGGAGTACTGCATGCAGTTCTGGAGGCCCAATCTCCGCAAAGACATAGACAAGATGAAGCTGTCCAGAGGAGGGTAACTAAAATGGTGCATGGTCTGCACTGGAAGACATATGAAGAGAGACTAAAGGAGCTTAATATGTATAGCTTTGAGGAAAGGAGGAGAGGGGGACATGATAGAAACTTTCAAGTACCTCAAGGGAATCAACAAAGTGCAAGAGGGCAGCATCTTTCAAAAAGGTGTGCAAGAACAAGGTGCACAATTTGAAGATGGGGGTGGCTCAGAGGTCATTTAAGGAAGTATTTTTCACAGAGAGGGTTGTGGATGCATGGAACAGCCTTCCGGAGGAGGTTGTGGAGTCAAAAACAGTGGTGAAATTCAAGCATGCATGGGACAGTCATAAGGTAATTCTAGGGGTTGGGGGTAGGAAGAAGTAGGCTGCTGGTTAACTAGGATCTGCAGCTTATCCATTAGGTAGGGAAATGGGCAGACTGAGCAGGCCAAGCGGTCCTTATCTGCCATCAAATTCTATGTTTCTATGTTTCTATAAGTAGGCAGCTGCTTGAGATCAGATATTTAAATAAGAAAAGGAAAAATAAAGAATAACAGGAAAAGTTCTTAGACATTTTATTTGTCTGTTTGGTGTTTTTTCTCTACCAGGTTCAGGATTGCAACTGGGAGGGCAGATGCCCTTGGTCTCTTGCAGTCTCTCAGCAGTCCTTTTTTCATATTCCATGGCTAAGTCCCAGATTTACCCTCAAGGTTCCATCAGAAATGGTGCGGGTTTTGCCATTAAAATGGAAGAAAGGTCATTATAGGGTGCCCACTATCTTCCACGGCCTTATATCACCCTTTACAGGGAGCATTAAAGGTACACCCTATCCTATCATTCTCTTAATGGGAATGGCACCAGTTAAGCAGACTCTTAGGAGAACACTCCACTGCTCCTCTGTTAGAAACAGTGTGGGGCAACAACTCACTTTGCATATGAGAAGGTCCTCCGAGATGTCTGTCCTGTGCTCAGAAGGGTATCCTCCAAATTAAAGACCTACTCATCCTGGATGGGAAACATGTGGAGGATTTTGATACACAACTATGACCTGCCCAAGCAGGACTTTGAGAGATATCTCCAAATCCACTGTGTTGTTAGACAGAAGATGCAGAACCCTCAACTGGAAGAGGCACTGATTACCACTACTCTGGTAATGGCATGTAACAGACTCTCAAGAGATAAAGCCAGCCTCTTTTACAAACACCTGCATAACACTCAACTAGACCCCTCCCTCTCTTCCAAAGGTACTTGGCAGGTGGAACTGAACATTCACATCACTGAGGCTGAATGGACCTCTTGCTACATGGGGCCCATGCTTCCTGCAGGATGAACATAGTTGTCTTATTCAAAATAAGGTTCTACTGCATTGGTACCATACACTGGCCACTATCCTCAGAATGGACCTTCTCCCATGGATGCTGGAGGTGTCAGCAGTTGGAAGGCACCATCTCCCACATTTTGTGGGATTCTCAAGCCATCTCAGAGTTCATTACTCTTTACAGAGGTAAGGACATTCAAAGGGTCTGTGCCTCTGTATTTAGTCCCCAAATGCAACAGGATGGATCACTCTTCCTGCTCAGCAAGACCAGTTTACCACTTCCCAAAAGCTTCCCCACTTTGTTATGGATAATGGCTGCTGGGGTGTTGTCCAAGAGACTACTTCTCTGTACATAGAGACCCCAAGAGGTCCTCTCAAGAATGCAGTTACTCTGGACACAAATGACATGATTTGGGAAGCATACTTGGCTTTACCTTACTGCAAGGGCTGCCAAACCTGATTCTGTGTATGGGGGAAAGAAATGCCAGGCCACAAGGAAGAAGTAGCATTAGGGTTTCCTCCCATCTGGGCAGTTCCCACTTGTACCCCACCAGTTTCAATATGCGGGGAGGGGAGTACACAGAGGCAGGATGAAGATTATCACCAATGTATTGTTCCTAGGTCTTTGTTACATACCTCCCTTGTATCAACGATGGTTGCAATTCTATTTTTTCAGGGATTCTGTACTAATGTCTTTGATTATGACATATGTAGTTTGCATATTTCTTATGCTTTGTGCCAACTGTACTGTTCTGTGTTACTATATTTTGTATACCCTTTTCTTTTTCCAATAAAAAGCCTGACTGAAAAAAAGAAATGGGAGAGAGGTTTCTGGTCAGGCTGGGCTGAAAGAAATGAGGGAGATGCCCACTTCCATGTGGCCGGATGGTGTTTGCATCATGCTGGTGACTGTTTAGGATGTAGCTGGGCAAGTGAACATTCCTGCAACCTTCTTTCTACCCGGTGTTCACCAGGGGGCTCAGTGAATGGACAGCATTTTGTTTTTCACCAGGGCTTACTCCAAGAATAGCTCCTTAGTCCTTCCAGCCAAAAGGCTGAACCCACCAGTATGCTGGCCCACATGCTCACAGGCATCACTAGCATGTCAGAGCAAGTGAAAGGGTAGTGTTAAGCATGTGGGAGTGGATGCAGTGGAGGGGGGATCCCGGAACTTATAACATACTGGGGTACATTCATCAATAGGTAGGGTCATGCTGCATATGGTGGTGGCAAAATCAGCAGTAAAAAGTGCTGATTTCCTGAAAAGTGTAGTTAAAAAATGGACTGGTAAAAACAGTGTAGCAAATTTCAAATAATGTTAATTTTTCCTTGGTATCTGCTCTCTAGATGAGTATTCCTGTAATGAAGCCCTACCGGCCGAGGCAGGCCATATGGCAGATGCTGAGTTGGCAGAAAAGAAAAAAAAGAGTTAGGATGCAAGTTAGCATATCGTATACAAAAAAAGAGATAGAGATTCAAAAGCTCAGTGGACTGGCTGAAGATGGTGTGGTCAGCAGTGGAATGCCACATAGCGGGATGTTTAGGCATGGTAGGTAGCATCCTCTAGCATTGGCAGCTCCACTTCAAAACATGCATTGATTGGGTAGGACAATATATTTAGAACAAGGGAATTAACACCCACAGTCGGCATCCACAAGTATAAAATGCATGAGGGGCACTATAGTACAGAATGGCAGACTCGTCTTGGCTTTGTGGGGAAGGCTTGCTCTCACTGTCATCAGTTCAACATTTTCCTCAGGCACATGCTGACACGGGAACACTGACTATCACATGGTGGGTTGGTGGCTGCATGCCACATGTGCACCAGTAGACAGGAAACAGAACTAGAAATAGTTAACAATGCTAGTTATAATTTAGATTAGGGAGCGGTATGTAGAAGATTGGGTCAAAGTTTGCTTTTTGCTGTTTTACTGTAATAACTGATTATTTACTTGACGGTAACATGACATTTTGTACTGACTAACTGTAAAGTCTTGAAGCCATATTTAAAAGTTGAAGTCAGGATATCAGTCACTTTCAGGGAATTATGGCTGATGTGCACCATATTGTCTGGTTCACGATTCAATTACTGTAAAATAAGTCATCACAGGTTATGAAAACATGCATTGAAAACTTGGGCTTGTGCCTTTCTGTAAAAGAGAAATGCTAGCAAGCTAATGGTTTTGGAAAACAAGAACGTGATGGGAACAAGAAGTGAAGAATCCCTTCTTTGTGTTCAAACTGCCATTCTTAGGGAGCTTCATGAAGCTGCCAAGATGTCTGCCATAACAGATGCCATTAAAACAAAAAGAAATAAGGGGCTTAGAGTGGGTTGGTTAAAGCAAGGAAAAAGAAAACTACCTGAAACTGGCAAACTGGATTAAAGCCAATATATAATTTATGAACCCAAGTCCCATTTTGCAGAAAGTCTATTGGCCACCAGTCTAGATAATGTACTGAGATAAGGTGATGACAAAGGCAATTTGTGCTCCCCTTGAACTGAACACAGGTTAAGATATTGGATATGCAAAAAACAAAAGAAGAATTTTTTTTTACGTAAAAAGGGGTTGCAGCAGGAGGCACCAGGAAGCAAGGCATGGAAGAATTAAGGTGTTAGCAAGAGACAAACTCACTCCACATCAAGCACCAGTGCTAATGTCAGCCTTTCCACAGTGACCTGGTTGTGCAGTCACAGCGGAGCCCAAGACAGTGAACGAAGTTTGGCATGTGCATGGGAGTGTTTTTTCCCTGTCATTCTGGTTCAGGACCTTGTGATGGCAGATCCAAGGCCCAGCACAAGCATGAAATTTGAACAGCATTTGGCAGTTGGCAGCCCTGGTACAGGCAAAAAGACAGGCTTGGTGTGAGGCAGTGTTCAGCAACCCAGACAGACCCAATCCAGCGAGTTTGGCAGGAGTGCCAGTGCCATGGCCTGACCCAGTGATTCTGGTGCCAGCAGACCCTCAGGAACCTGTGCCAGCACCAATGTCAATGGGCAGGTGAGGGAAGTCATGGAAGGTTAGAGAGGATCCTCTTGCTCCAGCATGACCTCAAACAGGTAGGCCCAATGTTGGTACTATGTCTGATGCTGAGTTATGAGAGTTGTTGAGAAAAACCTTTCAGGGTCCCACACCTGAGCCCAGGGCACCACCATCCAAGAATCCAAGAAAGGCTCAGAAGGGAGCACCAGAGCTGACAGACCTTGTGGGGGATGCTGCAGCCAATGCAATTGACTCCATGTCTGCCCCCCTTGCCCACACCTGGCCCAGCTCCTAGCCAATTGGCCCTTCATCTGGGGCCTCACCTCCCACTAAAAAAACCCTTTCAGACCACTGCTAGGTTCACAGCAAGGGCCTTTGTCCATGCTGGTCCCAGTGCACTACCCATTGGGACCACTACCACACCCCTACCTTCTGCTGCTAGGTCCTCTAGGGCCACTGCTGGCCCCTCAACTCCCACTGTCATCTCCACAGTTGATGCCACTACTGATTCTGGGACCACTTCCTAGTTCATTGGGCCTGGTGCTGGCTCCACCCCTACAAGCCCCAGGCCTATTGGCACCACTTCGGGGACCACAAATGGGGTTCCACTTCTCTCTTGTGAGCCCCTCCCACACCACAGCCCAACCATGTCCCACAGCCGGGGGGGTTGGGAATGCTTCTCAACCAGCAGGTCTTCCCGCTCCCCCTTTGAGCTTGGATGTAAAGTTGGTTAAGGTGCTGGCTGTGTTGGTTGAACAAGAGAAGAAGCAAACAGAGACACCTGGCAAGCAGTATGGGGCAGGTAATAGGCAAGTTGGTAGATGGGGGACCAGCTCAGCAGCCAGCAGTGCCATTGGTGCATGGGCCATATGTGATCTTCGGGGAGCCCATTGAGTCACATCTCTCTGAGGAGGTACATCATCAAATTGCTAGTGGTGAATCTGTGGTGTTTTCACACTGCTCAACAGGCTCAAAGAGCCTGAGAAAGACAAGGAGAAGGATGATAGGGTTGAACGTTGGAAGAAGGTTGTCAAATGATGCACATGAAAGAATTGCACAGCAGGCTTTGTCATTTATGCCAGTTTATTAATCGAGTTTTGCCTACAAAAAGATCAGAGTTTGTGGAGCTATTATAGCTGCGTAATGGCAATGCATGCTGATAAAGGGGGTTGGGGCTTGCTAGAATACAATGAAGACTTCTGCAAGAGGAAGCATAATGCTCCAGTATGGCCTAGGGCATTCTGAACCTCCTTTTAATGTGGTCTGTTTAAGCTGGAGGGGTGGTCCAACATTGTGAGAGTGGTTTCCCAGTGCACCAAGCCCAGTCCCCCCAAAAAAGGGCTTATAGCAGAGAGCAGTGGGAAATGGGGCTGGGGGAAGAGGGGTAAGTGCTGACATTACAACCATGGGACATGCAAGACAGAGACATGCCAATACAAGCATTAGTGCACTGTCTGCAGGCAGAACCACCCATTTGCCCAGTGCATGAAAGGGACCAGCACATGACCCTTTCAGAAGTGACAAGACAAGCCTCTCAGCCCTCATAAGGATGGAGCATGTTGAGCATTTGGTTAATGGATTACCCAGACAAACAGTCCACACAGTTGCTGGCAGAGGGTTTTTCAAAGGGTTTCAGGATCACACACAAGGGTCCATGCAAAATTTGTGAGGTGAAGAATTTAAAATCTTTTAGAGACCACCCAGACATAGTTTAGGCTAAGTTGGAAATTGAAATACTGTAGCAGCAGGTAGAGTTAGTGGCCCATTTGTGCACCCATTGTGTCCCACACTTTGAGTATCACTGATAGATTTGGTGCCAAAGAAGGTGCCAGGTGAATTCAGGATGATCAATCATCTGTCATACCTGGAGGGTGACTCAGTCAACCACCACATTGATTCAGTGGATACAGCTGTATTTTATGCACTTTCTGACTAAGCCATTGAGCTGGTGAGGAGGGCAATGAAGGGCACCTTACTGGGCAAGGCAGACATTATATTGGCCTTCCACCTGTTATTAGTGCACCCACTGACAGGGATCTGCTGTGTATGAAGTTTGAGAGCTGTTATTACATTGACAGCTGCATGCCTATGGGATGTGCTGTAGTATGTACCATCTTCAAGCAACTGAGCACCTTCCTGCACTGGGTCACCACAAAACTGGCAAGCTGGTCTGAAGTCATCCACTGTCTGGATGATTTAATTCTCGTGGGCAAGGTGGGGGCTGATTGCTGTGCTCAATTGTGAGGATATTTCCATGCCGTGTGTGAGGACTTGGGTGGTGCCCCCGGAATATGGCAAGATGGAGGAGCTGGGCACATTTCTGTACTTCTTCGGGACCAAAATTGATAGAGTCATCACTGAGTCTCAGCTGCCACGTCAGGGTCCTTTGGGCCTTGCTGCACAAGGTGGTGTGGACTAGGAAAATCACTCTGTGGGAGCTTCAGCAGCTTCAGGGATGCCTGAAGTTTTGCCTGAAAAGTAATCTCAATGGGGCAAACCTTCCTTTGATGGATAGCCAAGTGTGGGTCAGGCTACAGCAAGCCCCTACCACAGACTTTGGGTTATCAAGTTCATGTGGGACAATCTTAAGGTATAGTTGGCATTCTTCTCTGTGTTTGAATGGGGTGGCGATTTGGCCAATAGCGGTCACTGGAGTTCTTTCCAGATGCTTCTGGGGGCTTTGGTCTCAGGATTTACTTTGTTTTTTATTTAGTTTTTGTTGACCAGGTGGGTACTCTAGACAGCAGAACTGCACATTTTCAGGCACGACAAGGGAGGTTACATACTGTAGGTTAAAAAGAAGCAGTAAAATACATGGATAAGAAAGGTGAACATTAGCCATAGATTTACCTAACAAAGCACTGATATACAATGTACACATCACAGTGGCAGAAGACATAAGGAATTGGCAGAACAGTGGCATCATATATATCAACAAATACAATTGTACAACAAAGAGTATTAAGTATGAGGGGTAAAATTGGTTTGAGTAGATCTCGGGGAGAGCCTTACTCAGTGATAGGAACAATTGCCAGGGCAGATCTAAGAGGGGCAGGCAAAGATGTGTCAGATCTTCCCATAGGAACAGTGGTCTGAGCTATCAAGTAACTTGCAGAGCTCCAGTTTAAAAATCCAGTGAGTTTAGGAGTGCTGAAGCTCCAGCGGTAGGGAGTTCCATAATTTCGGAATGAATACAGAGAAGGCGTTTTCTCCCATTTTGGCATTACACTTGGGTATGGCTAGGTCTGATGTAACAGCCAATTTCAGGGGGTAGGCAGAGGGGGCTGGTTTTAAAAAGGAGAGGCAACCTGTCAAGTTTCTGGGCATTGATGATGTTGTTAATAAAGCAACAAGTGGTGAATTGATGGAATACTGTGGGTGAGAGGCAAGCAAGGATGGAGTAGAGGGAGCAGTAGTGAGTGAGCTTGGGTGCAGACAGGGCAAAGCAGCAGATGCTATCATAGCAGACGTTCAACTTATGGAGATGACCTTTTGAGGACACAGGAAGGGCAATCATACCATGGGCAAGTTTAGGTCTCAGGACCCCCTGAGCAATTGCCAGTCTAGCTGCTGCTGTCAGACTGTGTCTAACTTTGTACACCAATCCCAGCTTTATGTTGACAGCTTTGACTGTGATAGAGAGATGCAGGTCCAAGTCCAGGGCTGGATCCAGGGTGACTCCTAGGTATTTAAATGAGGATACGTTATTGAGTGTGGGAGTCTAAGGGAGCCTGGTGTGTGCGGCATTGACCTCAGTCCTAGGTGGACATGGGCCTGCTCTGTCAGGTCACACTACTGGAATTCTTCCCCATTCTGGTGGCATTAGTGATTTGGGGGAATCAGTTTTGTGACAAGCAGGTGACCTTCAGGACAGACTATACAGGGGTAGTATACAGCATAAATGGCCAGTTATGGGATACAGGCCCCATAGAAAATCTTATGAGTGTGTTTATGATGTAGTGTTTGGTCCTGAATATACAGTACAGAGTAGTTCATGTGCCTGTTATTAATAACAGTGTTGCTGACACTTTTTTTATGGCTGTATGGGCAGAGCCCACAGCCATTTTGCCGTCATTCAGAAAACGAGCGACCATGGCATGCTTCTGTTTTGGAGTTTCGGACTGATCCTTCTGAAACCCCATAACAAGAAGCAGTCCACCATAGCCGCTCGTAATGCAGGTACAGCAGAACTATTTCTTGTTCAGTCTGCCACTTCTGCATTGTATAACAAAACTGAGCATGCGTGCGTGTCGCACATGCACAGTTCTGTCAGCACCACCATCTTAGGAATGGCATTTTGCCATTCACCAGAACTACACATGCTCGAGTGCCACGCATGCATAGTTCCATCAGAGCCGCCATCTTTGTAATGGCATTTGGCAGCGCTGCTTCCCTGGCGCTCTTACAAGATCGCTGCAGCCATATCTGCGCTGGCCAGACCTTGTCTCATTTGCAGTGGGAGATATTCCAAGAGCTGGCTTCAGAAGTAGAGATGTGCCCTGGGGAAGTCGAAGCTTACTTCTGGGAATTTGTGACCTAGAAGCCTGAGAACTACTGAGGTGTTCTTTACCACCCAGCATGAGAGCAGCCTACCAGAGGTTGGTGGATAACTTGTTAGGGATGAGGCAGCAGCTGGTCTGGGCCAGTTCCTAGCTAATTCAAGAAGACCATTTGTGTTTGTACCTCCTACACATGGGGCGGTAAGGGTCTACACTGGCAGGCATTGCATGGCTCACTCTGGCCACAGCAGTAAAGGATACTACATGGGCCTTTTTTGTGCATAAGATGCATGAAGGGTGTGCCCATGGGATCCAAGACAGTTAGTCACACAATGCATGATCAGCCCTGCTTTGCTGGTTAACATGATGAATGTACTCCCCAGAGTCTGTTCATCCATTGAGTAGGCACATCTGTTTCACACAGCCTTCTTGGTAGCCTTCTGCAGGGCTCTCATGGTGTCCAGGATAGCCCAGCTGAGCAAATCAGCCACATTTCCAGTGACACTAGGAATGGATAACATGGCAGTAACCCCATAAGGGGTTTTTGTTCACTTATGGTGCATTATTTTGTTCTGCATTGTATGCTGTTGTATCATGTTGTTCTTGACTGGACCTCCTTGAAAATGAGTGTGCTCAATGGAGTCTTTCTGCAAATAAACTTCAACTTGTAGATGGACAGGGAAGCCAGAGGCTACTGGTGCCGTCACTGGTCCCCTCCTTGGGTGCAGTTGGATATCCATCGGTGGGTTTTGGCTTACCTCCATCAGTTAAATACTGGGGGGGGGGGCTTTTGTTTGCCATGAGGACTGATCTCCCCTTACAGGGCTTCTGTTTTGCCACCTGCTGTTTAAGGTCCTGCAGATCCAGGTGGTTGATTCTCAGGAGTACAATACTAACTCCTTTCACATAGGTGCTGCATCATATGCTAGTTTAAAGGACTGAGCAGATGACCAGATTCAGTCCCTGGGATAGTGGAAGTCCCAAACTTTTGAGAGTTATGTGCAACTGCAAGTACTGTAACCTCTCTGCTTCTATTTCCTGGTAGGTCATGATGATTCCTAGGGGAGACAAGTGTGGCTCTACAGACATTCTTTTCTCTACTAGGCAGCAGTGGAACAGGGTCATAATGTCACAAAATATTATGCTTCATGGCAAAATCGCGCTGCCAATACAGCGCGATTTCTGCCATGAGGCATGTCTTTCTATGGGGGGCTCTACCCACCACACCCCGTTATGGGGTGCACCCATGAACCCCCCCACTTAAGATTCTCAACTCTGGAGGGGCGGGGTTCAACTCAGGGTGCACACGAAGGAGTAAAAAATGAAAGTTTCTGGGACCGGGAATCAAACCCAGTCCCACATGCAGCGCCTGGGTTTCTGCTGCTGTGGCTCAGTCCTGTGAGCCACGGCAGCTGCTCGGCAGAACTCACTCCCAGCAGAGGTCATATCCTCTGCCTGGGAAAGCACTACTGGTGCAATACCACATACAGCAGTATACGCGGTATTGCACCATTAGCGGTTATAGGTTACGCTGTAGCCGTTTAGCCATAATGTCATACGCTATTAAGTGTGCAACATTATGACCCAATAGGGGCAGCAGTGAGATCATGGTAGTTCCAAGGGGGTTAAAATCTTTTCATGGATCCTTATCTAGTTTGAATTCATGTGATGGGCCACAGGGGTATGAAGTGGGGAGAGTTGCTGCCATGCATCACAACCAAAGTTCAACATCACAGTCCTCTTGACACACTGGTCTTCCACCTGGGAGGAAATGATTTGGGTCTGGTGAAATATGCGGAACTGCAGAAGATGATGAGTGAGGACTTGGTACTGTTGCATCATGAATGACTGAAAGTGCAAATAATTTGGTCATACATAACACAAAGGCAGTGGTGGCACCATGCTCAGAATCCCCTTGCAATTGAGAGAGCAAGTGGGTTGATTAACATGGCAATGCAGCGTGTTATTGACTCCACCGATAGCATGTGCTGCAGCATGATGGGATCATGGCAAAAGTACCACAAGTGTATGCAAAAGATGGAGTGCACTTGTCAGATTTAGGAAATTATAGATTTTTAGCAGATTTACAATGTGTTCTGGTGGGAGCTATGGTGTGATGTGCTTGGTGGGGGATGAGCATCAGGGGTTATCTGGTAACCGAGCAGGAACAGGATTCTCATCATGTGGCAGCATAGTAGTCTTGCAGGATTGCAGAGAGTGGTTAACAGAGTTTCTCATGCCTTTTCAGGTGGTTTGCCCTGACTTTGGGGAGAGGTGAGGGCTTGGTGGCTGGTACCAGAGGGGTGACAGCCATAGGTGAAGGATAACTCTTGGGCTTCAGCCCGCAGTCAGTGGCACCCTCTGATGAGGGTGGATGAATTTGTAACTGGTCCACTAAAGAAATCCTTTATGCCTCAGACCCCAGAGTTCCTAGCGAGGCATTACTTAGTATGTCTGCCCCCTCCAAATGGAAGTGGAGGACATATTATTAATTGATGTGGTTAACAAATGATTAGCTGTGACCACCTTGCTGTGCAAGTCACACTAAATGAATTTATATATATATATATATATACACACACCTCATCAGTTTAGCAATTCTAACTCTAATTGGCTAATGAATACATGGCTGTGGCCAGTAACTCCAAGCATGCTGTCTGTCTAGTTTGTTCAGGTGAAGGAAGGGGGCTGTGCCCTATAAGACAGTGGCGAAGCCTGCAATGAATAGCAATAGACTAGGTTTTTCTCTGGGCATGCCCCCAGATGACATCTGAGCAGATGAGGGGTAGCTTACACCCACCAGGGGGAGAGTCAGGCAGGTAGGTATTGTTCTCAGGAGCTGGGGGCAACTACCTGCTGGAGATGAGTAGCATTGTTAATTTAAGTCAATGTAACGAAGGCTCTGCCTTCTTTCAGCTTCTCCCTCTCCAGCAGAAACCCTCCCAATCCTGACCCTCAATAAAACAGGGGAGAGGAACCGGGTGGTAAGAAATCTGATATCCTACTATGAGGGATTGCCTTAGGGGTCAAGAAGGAATCTTCCCATTTTTTTTCCCATTGGGATTTTGTTTTTTGCCTTCTCTGGCAGGGTATTAGTAGTAGGTGATTAGATAGACAGGTTGTCACAGTCATGCAGGAGTGATGGTGGCATGGTCGTGTTGCAAGATTGGTGGCATGGTAGTCTCACAGGTTATAAAGGTTTTTCACATCTTTGTAGATGGTTTGCCCTGAGGCTTGGGAGAGGTGAGGCCTTAGTGACTGGTACAAGAGGTGTGCCAGCCATAGGAAGTCCTGAAGCTCCTGAGGTCCATCTCTGATCATACCAGCTCTGGCTCAGACTCCCTGGAACCCCACCTCTTGAAACTTGCAGCTTCCCTTATTGCATTACTGCTGGCCAAAATTTATACATTATCACTTTCAGGTGGAGTGGTCCCTGACCTGTGGGAAGCTGCTCGGATCACGCCTGTACTTAAAAAAAGGGGATCCTAAGGTTGTCATACTCTCGGTAATGAGCAAAATCCTGGAGAAAATTGTCGCAACTCAGACAACTGACTATCTACGTAAGCACAGCCTGCTCTCGGATACCTAACATGGCTTCAGGAAAGGACATAACACAATGACTGCACTCCTTAAATTCACCACAGACACTCTTTCAAAAACGGACACTGGCAATCTGACTGGGGCTGTCTTTATTGACCTCACAAAGGCTTTTGACCTTGCTGATCACACTTTGCTTCTTTCCTCGCTTCGACACCTGCATTTCTCCTCCTCTGTTGTTGACTGGTATGAAAGCTACCTGGCAAATAGAACTCAAGTGGTGAAATTTAATTCCTCTCTATCGAACAGTACCACCATTAACATTGGTGTACCTCAGGGCTCCATCCTAGGGCCCCTCCTATTCTCTCTTTATATAAATAACATTGGAGCTGCTCTAAAATCCTGCTCTGCTATTCTATATTCTGAAAATCTTGTCATCTATACAAGTTCTACTAATATAGACACTATCAACACAACCCTTTCCTCTCACTTTAACAATATCCGAAACTGGCTATAAGACCACAAACTGGCTGTCAGCACTAGCAAAACTAAAACCATACTGCCTGGATCAGCCCCAAAGCTCTGGGCTTGCACAACAGCACTGATGGTGCAGGACTTAGAAGGTCAATTACTGGAATATGTGACCTCTTTCAAGTACCTGGGCATCCTGCTAGATCAATCTCTTCATCTTAATCTTCATGTACAGTCTGTTTGCAGAGCTGTCAACTCCAAACTGGGTGTTGCATATAAGACTAGTTATATGCTCATGCCATCAGCTAAAATGGCCATTGCGAGGGGGATTCTGCTCCCCACCCTAACCTGTAGGGCTCCCTTATTTGGGTCTACTCATAAAACTGACCTACTCAGATGGGATATTACATGTAACAACATATGTCGCTATGCCTCTTCTGCTCCTCAGCTTAAACATCACTGTCAACTTTATAATGATCTTGGTTGGCTCTCTCTGTTAGCTAGTAGGAAATACTACCTTGGCTCTCTTATTGATTCGATAATTCAGAATCAAACCCCTAGGTGTTTTGCAGCTATGCTTGTTCCTCAGGACACACTCCATGGTCTACGATCAGCTGATAAATCCTTTCTGAATTTTCTGAGGTGCCGCACTAGGAAAGGAACTGTTGCATTTGAGCATGCGGCTCCACAGCTGTGGAATTCCCTTCCACTCGACATTAGACTTTCTAGCTCCTACACATGCTTTAAAAGAAAACTGCACTCGAATCTGCTGATTGCAGATACCTGTTCCTGCTTTCATCCTACCTAATGACTGATGTCTCTGGCCATACAATAGTATTTCCTCACCTCTATATAACCCTCTTACTGCCTCAGCCTGTCCTGGCTCCCTTTCCCTGCCCATATACAATCTTGCACTGCAGGCATCTTCCTTACACTTACATACACTCATATAATCTAATTTCATGACTTGCTTCCCTCTTCCTCACTTATGGGACCTTTTCCTTAATGACACCCCCTGCTCTCAATGGTTGTTTCTTCCTTTTGTATTACCTGTTTTTGTTTTTGTGTACCTTGTTCTGTTCATATGATATGTCACCTGATAATTTATTGTCCAAGGTCCTCTCTATTCATTGCATAGGTAGGTACCTATGAACTTATGAATGGTATACTCTGTATGTCTCTGATATATTGTATCCCCTTTAACTCGTAGTATGTAAAGCACTTATAATCTGTTATCCTGTTAAGTTTCTGCATGTCTGTACTCTCCCAGGTCATGCCTGAAAATAGTCATTTTACGGCTAGTGCACTTACCCGGTTAACAAAAGCTAAATAAATAAAATAAAACAGGCAAAGGATAACTCTCAGGCTTCAGTCCACAGTCAGCAGTGCCCTCTGACGGGGTGGGTGCATTCAAGACTGGCCCACTAAGAGCCAGCCCTTGTGCCTCAGAGGTCACAGTCCCTCCCAAGGTTGTGTCTAGTATGTCAGCCCCCTCTAAAGGGGAGTAGAGGGCCAATAATTATTGATTGATATACTGTAATTAACAAATGATCAGCTGTGACTACCATGCTGCATATGTCATGCCAGATTAATTGAGAGACATATACAGTATATTCTTTGCAAAAACTTCATTAATGCACTAGTTAGGGCTGATGCAACAAAAGTAGGGAAACTTGGCATTAGGGTTTTCATCCCTAACACCCCATGCCAACCTAGCAGCAACAGGCATGGGTGTAGTTTTGTTGGTCATTCTAATGCTCACCCCCTTTCCATGAGTAAATAAGCTGAGATGGGCACAGTATATGAGAATGGGTTAAGCTTTAGGGCTGTTTTTACAAAGATTTTCCTTACTTTCAAACACAGTATAATTGTATTCTCATTTGTCTGTGGGAGCACAGGGCCATTCCTTCCTTAGATGTATACATATTTGTAATAAGACAGGAATGACATTTTCAGCATAGCATTCTTAGTATCCCACCTCATGAACCCAGTAATGAAAATTTTGAAATCCTTGCCAGAACATGATTCTGCACCACTGCAGTGCCATTGCGTGTCACGGGTGTGAAAACACAGTTTGATAGGGGTTTGAAAAATTACAGCTGTCGCATTCATGAGGTGGTGTAAAAAGATGGTTATGTTGAAAATTTTGAATGAAAATATTAAAAATTGCCAACGTTACAAGGGATCATAGCAAGATTTCAATGTATGCACCTAACTTTGGCATTTTTATATGTTTTGACCCCAGAATTTCAACATCGCCTTCTTATGACCCAGCCTGAAGAACAAGTGCACTGAAAATGTTCAAATCCCACCCAAAAGGTGATTTTGCCAAGTGACTGCAAAATTGCCTTTCCAACAAGATTTGCATAACTCCACCACAATTGTTGATGAAGTGGGGTCCCAAAAAGGCCATGTTGAAAATGTGAGGTCAAAATATGCACAAATGGCAAAGTTATGCCACAAAGTTGAAAACCTATTGAAGTACATTGAACTGCATTCAGAGTACCATAGTTTTTCATATTGCAGTTGATGGCTCCAGAAGGAAGATGTGTCCTCGACTGGAGAGTGGATCTTGGTTCTCTAACCTGTTCAGATGAGTGAGGGTGTGTGGGGTTGTGGGGTGTGTGGGGTGGTGGTGCTTAGTGGGAGGTCGGGTGGGGGATGAAGTGCAGAAGGATCTTTTTTTTAGGGGAAAAAGACATCTAGGGATGTTTTTCTTCATTTCAGCCATGCATAGGGAAGGGGGGGGTGCCACTAGATACCAGGGAAACCGAAACATTTATGGGGACGGTGATGCGAGGGGTGAGGGGGTGCCACTAGACAACAGGGAATTAATTAACTACAGAGACAATGATTGAAGGGGTGGGGGTGCCACTAGGTGCCAGGGAAAGGGAAGATTGGCAGGGAAATGTGCTAGTATTTTTAGGTTGGATAATGTGCTTTAATTTAACTTGAATTACTAAGAAAGAGGGTGGGGGATGCCATTAACCACCAGGGAAAATGATGGTGGCACATGGAAAGAAAAGAATCTTTTTTGTATCATGAGTGACAAAAAAAGATTTATAACCTAAAAAAGTACATAACTTTGGAAGGCCTTAGTATTTTTTCACCAAACCAGCAAAAGGCACATCTCTTGCCCAGCCCCATTCTACCATTAAAACGTCAGAGCGAAATTCCAAACAGTATATGAGGTAGAGCAGTTGAAATAAAACATACATTAAGGGAGTCTGGAATCCAAAATTGAAAACAGGATGGAGGTAAACAAAAAATAATCTTCCTCTCATGAAAAAGGACAATGTCAGTACAAAAAATGAATTCTGTTTTCATTCATAAAGCTGTTTTTTGGTGCTTGCTGAGCATGCTCAGAACCAAGTATTCAAAATTTCAAAATTAAATAACTTTGTAAGAGATTAATAGTTTTTTTTCACCAAACAAGCAAAAAGCAAATCTGTGGGCCAGCCCCTTTCTAACCAGAAATATTCAGACCAAAATTCAAAACCATCTGGGTGCTAGCCAGATTGTCGGAAAACCCACTCAAACCATTGGGAAAGAAATCCAGAAAAAAATCACTTTATCCACTGTCTGTATCTCAGCATCCACACATCCAACCAAAACAAAACTTGGTACATGCAGAGATCTACCATGAGATACCATGCATACACTCATTCATGCAAATCTGAAGAATGGTTGCCAGGTTATCAAAGTGCAAAATTGGGGTTTAACATTGAAGCACCAGTAGAACCCTAACTGTAGGGTGCAAATGCGCCCCTATAATATATATATATATATATATATATATATATATATATATATACACATTGCAAAAACTTCATTAATGCATCAGTTAGATTGAAACAACAAAAGAAATGCGGAAATGAGGCATTAAGGTTTTCAACCCTAACACCCCCAACTCTCACCCCACCCAACCCCTTCCTCCACACACCAACAGGTGTCAGGGTATGCCTTGGGGTCATCATCCTTAACTCTCACTCCATTCCATGTGTAAGGAAGATGAGATGGTACAGTATAGGAGAATGGGGTGAGAGTTAGGCCCGATGATCCCAAGGCACACCCTGACTCCTGTTGGTGTGTGGAGAGTGGGGGTGGGGTGGTAGGGCTTGGGGGTGTTAGGGTTGGAAACCCTAATGCCACATTGCTCTACTTTTTTTGCTTCAACCCTAACTGATGCATTAACAATGTTTTTTGCAATAAATGTCCTTACTTTTTGAGAATGTGCACTCCCATCAGTCTATAGTGTGTTGTGGTTGCACAGGGCTCCAAGGGCTGGGCACTCCTGGCCCTGTACTCCTACATAACCATAAGTGTGTAGACATTGTAATTAACCCTCATCTCCCTGTGGGAGAGCAGGGTCCTCTGGGCCCTGCACTTCCATCATGCTCTCATCACTCCATAATGGTATTCATTTGTGGGAGTGCAGGGCCCTATGTGCCCTGCACTCCCATCAATCCATAAGTGTAGAGAAATTGTAATGAACTGTCATGTCCCTGTGGGAGTGCAGGACCCAATGGAGGGCCTTGCAGTCCCATTACTGCATAATGGCATCCATATGTGGAAGTGCAGGGCCCAGGGCCCTGTGCCCCCATCTACCTATAATTGTAGAGACACAGTGCAGACCTAGGGACATTCCAAGTAACCCTTGTACTGTAAATGTCACAATATTTCAGTAACTGTGGGAACATTGGAAAACATTCCACCACGGTTGTAATCATGGCCTGGAAACCTGCAGTGTTGCTTAGCTGTGTTTTGCAAAAAATCCATATCTCAAACTGTTTTTGAGATATAGGCACCAAAAGGTACTGCGTGCACCACAATATTATGCTATGGGAAATTTCTAAACTTTGAAATGTTATAAGTATGGAAGTGATGTAAATGTTATCACCAAATCAGCAAAAGTAACTTCTGTGGGGCAAGCCCTTTCTACCCTGAACAGTTCAGCCCGAAAGTCCTAATCATTTCCTTGCAGTGAAGGGACAAAAAAATAGTAAACGTTAATAATCCTTTTTTTGTGAGGTGCCAAAATCCTTGAATTTTGACAGCTCATGAAAAAGCAATTTGTCTCATGAAAAGGGATTCATGATAGGGCCATCTGGTCCCATAAGTCCTAATCCTTTTTCAAGATCTGAAATGGGATTTTGACACCTTGAGAAAAGGGAATTCATCTCATGAAAATGGATTGCCGGCAGGGCCATCTGGTCCCTCAAGTCCTAACCCTTTTTTGCAATGCGAAAAGGGATTTTGACACCTTGCAAAAAGGGAATTGGCTATAAAAGGGTTTTGGGGAGCTCACGGAAAGGGATTGGAGTTGTCAAACCAGATGGCCCTGGGTAATCCCTTTCATTAGATGCAATTCCTTTCACAGTGTCAAAATCCCTTTTCGCATTGCAAAAAGGGACCAGAAGTGAGCCATGAAAAAGGATTTTAAAAATCAAAAATAAGCATTCTGAGACCACAGCAAAGTACAACAAAGACATAGAACTGTGAAGGACATCCAAATGAACAAAATACATACTTGGATGTCTCCAGAAGACATCCCTTTGCAAAGTTATAATGTTTTGTTTGGGCTCAGAAAAAGGAAACAAGATGGTGGCTCACAAAAAGGGATTTTTTTCTCACAAAAAGGGATTTTAAGGATCCTTTTTTGTGAGCTGTCGAAATCCCTTTTAGTGAGCCCTAAATCCCTTTTTGCACTGTGCAGCTATCCAAATGACTGAACTGACCATGGTCAGAACCCGACATTTTAAAATTGAATAACTTTGGAACAGATTAATATATTTTCACCAAACCAATGCTGGCTTATTTATTTGAGGCACACTCCTTCTACCCTGAAAACTGCAGACCAAAATTCCAAATGGTGTGGCTGCAGCAGATGAGGAAAAAACAGCCCCAAAAGGCAAATTTTACTATTTTTTCACAATTTGCAGGACAAATTCTGCAAATTTGATCAAAATGAAATTTGACTAGTCAATAGATCTATCCCATTGGACAGCACCTACCACAGTTTGTGCAAATCTGTTAAATGGTTGCAAAGTTATTAAAGTGCAAAGTTTCAGGTTTAACATTAAACTGCCTACTCATCCCTAACTATAGTGGTGCTACCGTGTCACTATAAGATATATATATATATATATATATATATATATATATATATATATATATATATATATATACATACATATATATATATATATATATATATATACACACACACACACACACACACACACAGGTGGAAAACATGTTTCAGACAGGATGTGAAAATAACAGCTGCATTGTTTATGAGGTGGTGTGAAAATGGTTATGTTGAAAAATCACCAAAGCTATGTGCGTGCATAGAAACGTTTCAACGGACACTCATAACTCGGCTATTGTTTGGAAATTTTTTTCACCAAATTTTCCACATGGCCTTTTTGGGATCCCACCTCATGAGCAGTAGTGGAGAAATTTTATTATTTGGTCCCGAAAGGTGATTTTGCCCAGTGACTGCGAAATCACATTCCGATAACGAAATGACAGTGACGGTGTTCATGAGGTGGGGTTCCAAAAAGGCTATGTAGAAAATTTGGTTAAATAATTCCAAAATATACATAGATACATAGACAGTGTTGGCAGATAAGGGCCTATGGCCCACCCAGTCTGCCCATTTGAGCTTGTAAGTTCAGTTTATGTTTTCCTAGAAGTCTGTTGTCCCTTACCCCTGACCTCCAGAATGCCTTTATGGCTATCCCATGCATTCTTAAATCCCGTGATTGTTTCAGCCTCCACCACTTCCTCTGGCAAGGTGTTCCACTTGTCCACCACCCATTCTGTGAAGAAATTCTTCCTCACATTTCCTCTGAATCGTCCTCCTTCCAACTTCATCCCATGCCCTCTAGTCCTGGAACATCTTTTTCGCTTAAAAATAGCATATTGCTGCACCCTATTCCTCCCTGTAAGATACTTGTATGTCTCTATCATATCCCCTCTCTCCCTCCTCTCCTCCAGGGAGTACATGTTCAGTTCCTTCAACCTGTCCTCATAGGACTTGTGCTGTAATCCATGTACCATCTTTGTTGCCCTCCTCTGAACCTTCTCTACCCTGTCTATGTCCTTAGGTAGGTAAGGTCTCCAGAACTGTACACTGTACTCCAGGTGGGGCCTCACTAGTGTCTTGTATAGTGGAATTATGACCTCCCTTTTCCTGCTGGTGATGCCCCTGCCTATGCATCCCAGCATCCTATTTGCTTTACCTGCTGCCTTGTCACATTGTTTCCCTACCTTGAGGTAATCAGAGATGATAACCCCAAGATCTCTTTCCTGCTTGGTGCATGCTATATCCTCACCCCCCAACTGATATATTGTGCCAGGGTTTTTGTGCCCATATGCACTATCTTGCACTTCTTTGCATTGAATTTCAATTGCCAAACCTCTGACCATTCTTCAGGTTTCTGCAGGTCCCATCTCATTCTGTCTACACCCTCTGGTGTGTCTACTCTGTTACAGAGCTTTGTGTCATCAGCGAAAAGTGAAATTCTGTCTTCTAGGTCCTGCGCAATGTCACAGATGAAGATGTTGAATAGGACCGGTCCCAGCACTGATCCCTGTGGTATCCCACTGGTCACTCTTCCCTCTGTGGAGTGACAGCCATTTACCACCACCCTCTGTGTCCTGCCGCCCAGCCAGTTACCTACCCACCACACTACTGTCCTGCCCACACCCATATTCCTCAGTTTGTGTAATAGTCTTCTATGTGGCACAGTGTCAAAGGCCTTGCTGAAGTCCAGATAGGCCATGTCCACTGCCTTCCCCTGATCCACCTCCCTAGTCACCCAGTCAAATAATTCAACGAGGTTGGTCTGATATGACCTCCCTGGTGAAACCATGCTGCCTTGGGTCCTGAGTCCATTGACAACCAGATGTTCCACCAATCTCTCCTTCAGTAGTGCTTCCATGATCTTCCCACTACCGAGGTGAGGCTGACTGGTCTGTAGTTCCCTGCTTCCTCTTTGTTCCCACTTTTGTATAAGGGGACTACATCTGCTATCCTCCAGTCTTTGGGTACCTCCCCTGTTTCCAGTGATTGGCTAAACAGGATAGCCAGAGATTCAGCCACCACCTCTCTTAGTTCTTTAAGGACCCTGGGGTGCACCCCATCTGGCCCCATTGCTTTATGGCAAAGTTATGAACATACTGTAAATTCTAAACAAAATTGAAATACATTATACGGCACTTACCTTTATTTCTCAGTTCACACTTCGGCTTTGAAGACTGCAGATGTGTCCCAGCCCTCAAAAGATGACAGCCTATGATCTCAGGTGGTAAGTATGGAGTAAGGGGTGGGTGGGTGGTGGTGGGTGATCAGTGGAAGAGTAGGGATGGGGAAGGGGACCCAGGAGACAACGAGGGACTGTTTTCTTTTTTACAGGTTTAAAAAAAAATATGTCAGGGGACTGGTTTCTTATTTTCAGGAATGTAAACATCCCTGGGGAGGAGCCACTAACCACCAATGAAAAATCATTAAATACTGGGCTTGCAGGGTGGGGGGTGCCACTAGACATAAGGGAAGCATAAGTGAGCATGGGGTACCTTATGACTAACACTAAGGGAGAGATTTTCAAAATATTTAATATGAGGATCAGAGGGTAGGGGGTGCCACTGGACATCAGGGAAATGGCAGTTCATAGCTGAATCTGCAGCTGGCAGTATGAGTTACAGCTGTGGCTGAAGAAGTCAAGAAAATCCTGCTGCTGTCATACAGAGAACACAGGGAAGGGCTCCTCTCGCTGAGCTGAGTGCCCAGGATTTTGAGTGCCCAGAAAACATATATGTGGGCACAATATTTAAAAACAAACATCAGAACCTAGCTAAACGGCTCCTGTTTAGCTAGGTTCTGATGTGTGTTTATTAAAATCACGGCACTTTTCTGTTTGTTCCTTGTTTGTCAGTTTGTGGAAGAAATCATCAAGATGGTGGTTAGCATGCCACCAAAAATGTTTGGTGCCTTGCCAATTCAGTGGTGCGAAACCAAAAACAAGCATTTGTGGCATCAAATATTTACATTTGCACAAAAATATTATCTCAAAATCCTTAATGCTCATGTGCAAGTTGGAAAACACTAAAATTTAAAGCCTTGCAACTCTGGAACCCTATTATATTTTTTCACCAGACCTGTCAAAGTCATTACATTGGGATATGATACATGTACCCTGCAAGTTTGGGGCAACAATTCCTTTCCATGTAGGCTGTAGATGAGAGCAAAAAAGGCCAATGTTAAGTATAGGAAAAAAAATATAGTTGTTTTTTTTAAAATGACACATGCAGATCTCAGAAACCACATAAGCTGCCGTCACAAAAATTTCCCCACAGCAAGACTTTGCCTGTTGGACAACACATACAAAATTTCAGCTCATTCCATCAGAAAGCTAAAGATATCAAGGTGCAAAAATTGAAACCTAACTATAGTAGCACCACTATAAAATATATATATATATATATGTATATATATATATATATATATATATATATTATAGGTAGCATGGTAGTGCTACCATAGTTAGAGTTGAGGAGCCATTTCTATGTTAAACCCCAAAATTTTGCACCTTAATAACTTTGCAACTGTTTGACGGATTTGCCTGAAATTTGGAATACACGATCAAGAGCCATAGGCCTTGGGATCTGCCAAGTTTCTTACCAGTTGGATACACAACTATGGCGTTATTAAGCATGATCTGCGCGTGCGTTTACGCTTTTTCTGGAATTCTACGGTCACGCGTACAGGATGCAGCATTTGCTCGACTGGCCCCAAATCTTCAGGGAACATGTGGCCGGGGTCCCCAATGTGCCTTTTGAAGATTTGGTGAAAAAATATTAAATGGTTCAAAAGTTATTCAAAAACAATTTCCCATTATAAGTCAATGGGAAAAGTTAACAAAAGTTCAACACTTTCGCAAATGCATTTTTACTTTCAAATGGGCCTGTTACTTTCAAATCCACCATTTTGTTTTCAGTTGGTGATCAGAAAAATGCTTGGTATTTAAATTTGGGACCCTCTAGCAACCTAATTATTTTTGTATTCACCTAGTCGGACCCTGAGGATGCTAGCCATGTCTTTATTTTGGGGTAAAACACCCCAGAAATATGTTTTTCAAATTTCTGGAAAAAGTACTTTCGCAAAGTTCTTTCATGCTCACGAAAGTGTAGCAAATTTTTGCGAGAGCTTTCGCAAATTGCCACAGTAGTTTTCTAGTCTGTGGGAAAATGACAGCAATTCTTTGGCACTGCGCTGCAAAAGAACGGTTGGGAGTTTTGGGCTGAAATTTGGAGAGAACACAGCCAACATCTCACAGATGTGCCTTTCAGTGTTGTGTTTAAAAAATATTATATGGCGGCAAAGTTACAGCACTCCAAATTTGAAGTTTTTCCCATAGGATAACATTACGGCGCCTAACGCAGTACAGGAACCCTTTGGCACCCTGCTGCAAAATAACGGTTTGGTCTTTTTTCCTGAAATTTGGAGGGAAGACAGCCAACAGCCCACAGATGTGCCTTTCAGTGGTTTGGTGAAACAATATTACAGGGAGACAAAGTTATGGTGCTCTGATCTTCTCTTTTTTTCCCATAGGATAACATTATGGCGTTCGCCGCGCCTTTCAGGGCCCGTATCTCGGAAACGGTGTGAGATACAGACTTTTTGTTGGAAAAATGCTTAGCCCCCTATAGGGGGCTAAGTATAAAACTAGCCAGGACAGTCATAAATCATATGACTTTTTAATTATTTTTCTATGTCGTACGGTTCCTGAGATATAACCTATTTAGTATTCCAAGTCCTCATTTTCTGCTCCGATACCCATTATTATGCATACATTCTTTGTACTCACTGTCTTTCTCTATGCAGGTTTTGGGGAAAATCAGCCTGTGCACTTACATTACTGCTAACATTGCCCTTTCCGCTTGCGGTTCCGTACCCGTTTCACTTACCGTTGACGTCTACGCCACCATGTGCGTTATCCTTTGCGTTTTCATTTGTGCTTGCGTTTCTGTTATTTTTAGCCATTTGTGTCTACAGTACTGTTTCTCTTTCTGTTTCACTTTGCGTCACCATGCCCATTGACATTTCCGTTTGCAGGCACCATGTTACTATGTGACAACACGTTACGCGGCAGACCGTTCCCGTCTATGCCACTGTGTGCGTTACCCTTTCTGTTCTCATTCATGCTTGCATTACCATGAGTGCCACTGTTACTGCTTCTGTTTGCGTTGCTGTTCCTGTTACTATGCCACAAGACATCACGCAGCGGGAGCGCGGGGCCCGCCGCCGCTGCATTACATTCACTATTTCTAGTTATCATTCTCAAAGAAGGGAAATTAGAGGCAAAAACTCCATTTAATGCATTAGTTAGGTTGTTCCACAGCGACAAAGTGAGGAAATCGGTGTTGGGGTTGAAAACCCCCTTGGACCCTGCCCACCCCCAACCAGCATTGGGGTGTGCATTGGGGTCGTCGGTCCTAACTCTCACCCCATTCTCCTATACTTCTGCTGCTTTACACATGTTATGGGGTGACAGTTAAGACTGGCGACCCAATGCACGCAACCGGTTGAGGGTGGTGGGGGTCAAGGGTTTTCAACTATCACGTGTCGATCGTGCTAACTTAACCATAAATATTCTGCCTCTAATTATATATATATATATATATATATATATATATATATATATATATATTGCAAAAACTTTGTTAATGCCCAGTTAGGTCAAAGCTATAAAAGTTGGGAAATGACGCATTAGGGTTTCCCTAACACCCCACCCTCCCAAACCAGGCAGAAAAGCAGGTGTGGGGTGTATCTTAGGCTTCTCATGCCTACCACTCACCCCATTCTCATACAGTCTACACATCTGACCTTATTTACAGATGGAATGGTTTGAGCGTTAGGCTTGAGAAGCCCAAGGTAAACCCCACACTTCCTCTCCTGCCTGGTTTGGGAGGGTGGGGTGTTAGGGAAATCTTAACATCTCATTTCCCAACTTTTGTCACTTTGACCCTAACTGAAGCATTAACAAGGTTTTCTGCAACTTATGTCTTTACTATTTGAGATAGTATAATAGTATCCTTATTTTACTGGGGGAAGCACAGGGTCCTTCTGACCCCATGCAGAACTCTGTGCTCCTATCCCTCCATAGATGCATATATGTATGCAACTTTGGAAGTGCTGGGCCCTCCAGGTACTGAACTTCCATTTATTGGGCAACAGTGACCAAATTGTCAGCACAGCCTTCTTATTATCCCACCTCATGTACCCGTTACAGAAAATATTCAAATCCCTGCCAAAACATAATTCTGTGCAATTGTTGCAAAAACACATTTTAGGCATGATTTGAAAAATGACATCTGTGACATACGTGAGGTGGGGTAATAAGAAGGCCATGTTGTTTTTTGAAATTTAACATCTTTATTCATTTTTTTTAAATAAAATAATATATCTCTGAGCAAAGCATATGAAATACAGAAGAAAGGTTAAACAATACGACTAACAGCCAACTAATAGGCCATATGGAAGGAAGGGTACATAGAAATAAAAGGTTAACAACCCCCCCCACCATCCTCCCTCCTCTACCCCCCCCCAAAAAAGGCCCCATGGAGTGTGCTATAAAGTATTATACAGATTTTGTATGTCCAGCTAGGAACTGACTACGTTATGTTGACATTGGGGAGTCTATCAGATAACAGTTATCAATACAGGTATAAGGCATTCAGTTTACCCCATTTTTTATGGAAACCTGAAAGGTTATTACAAGAGGCAGCAATTAGACATTCAGTCCTAATGTAGGCTGAGAGGTCATTCAGCAATTTGTTAAAAGTTATAGTTAGTTAATCCAACCAGTGTTTGAGCACTAGTTTCTTGACCACCATTGAGATTAAGGCTATATGGTATTTACACTTTTTAACCCAAATTTTAGAGCAGATTCCTAGAATACATATTGCCACAGTAAACAGATCTTCTAGGCCAAGTAAGGGATCTAAATCTGATTGGATTGAGCTCCATAGAGGAGTGACTTTTTCACAAGACCAAAGAATATGAAGCCAGTTCCCTTCCACCTTGCCACATCTAGAACAGTTGGATGTAGGTAGATATCTCATTTTGGCTAATTTTACTGGTGTACAATATATGTTGTGTAAAATATGGTATTGAGTAATTCTGAGTTTGTCCTGGATGATGTATCTATATAAATCTTGCCAGACTCTAGTCCAATCTATGTTTGCACTTGGCAACAGAAAAGACCAGATTTTAGAGCTGGGTAAAATATCTGGATGGCCTATAGTTAGAAGAAAATTATATAAGAGAGATAAACAATGTGGTTTAGAAGATAGGTCGTGGAAGCTGTCTAAAATAGGTTGTATTTTGGATTCTTTTGGAGAGGTGCCAAATGTTTGCCCTATTAAGTGTCTCTGTTGAAAGACCTTGAAGGTGCAAGTAGTGGGAATGTTATACAGTATTTGTTCCTTAATAAGAAGGCCATGTTGAAAATGTGGTGTAAAAATATTGAAAATTACCAATGTTACACGTGTGTGTAGAAAAATTTCAATGAATGCATGTAACTTGGCCATTTTTAGGAATTGTTTCTCTAAATGTTGAACATGGCCATTTTGGGACCCCACCTCATGAACACTGATGGTGAAATTTTGTCATTCAGTCCCAAAAGGTGATTTTGTGCAGCAAACACAAAATCACCTGCTGGGCCTGATTAATGAAATGACAGTGGCAGTGTTCTTGAGGTGGGGTCCCAAAAAGGCCATGTTGAAAATACCAAAAAACGGCAAAGTTATGAGCATAAGTTCAAAAAGCCATAGAAATACTCTGTAGAACTAATATATTCTGCATTGAAAATATTTCACGGATCGAACAGTGGCAGTATATTCACTCAGCAAAATATTCGAGGAAGACAGTTTGCCACATCATGTCTGTTTAGAGTACAGTATGCATGGTCATTGACTTAAAATAGTTTTATAGTGGAGACTTTTTGACAGCTTCATAGCTTAGTGCTTTATAATAAAAATGTTAATGTAAAGTAACTGTATTCTGAGTTTGCTCAGGACTCCATATGGAGACTTTCTGACATCTTCACAGCTGAGTGAGCACATAAGTAAAATCAATTTCCATTCCACCCTTACCTCATGAGTACTCAATCCATAAACAACCACACTGTATATCTCTATTATTTTTGCCCTCACAAACCACACCCGCTCTCTTCCTCTCTCCTCACAGACCAAATAAAAAACTAAAGCCCAGCCGGCTGTCACTTTTCATTAATTATGACTACTCTCTGGCTCCAGTTATATTGTTCCCCCACTATACTCAGCACCTGCACTTTTGTATCTTCTTCCCTAAATTTCCAAGCATTTCTATTGAAAGGCTGTACTTTCAAACATGTAAGCATTAATCACCAACAGAGAAGGGCTCTACCGGTGGATTAATGCCTCGGTGAGGGGGGGTTGGTGCGCGAGGCCGCAGGCCAAGTGCTTCCAACCACCCACCAGGCATAATCCACGGTGAAACCAGCATGAGGTGTGATTAATGCACTTGTAACATGGCAAGTGCAAGTGGAATATTGTGTGACCACTATTTGACTGGAAAGCACAGAGATGTTACATCACAGTACTATTTCTGCATGCTAAACTATCCACAGCTTGTCTGGTAACAGCACAGTGAGATGATCCTAGAACGTGCGCGTTCGTGCTTGCCGATACACAGTCATTTATATAGTGTGCGGTATTTTACACTGCCGACCATGACACTACTACTATATGTAACACAGAAACTAGACTATGATTCAGTGATTCATGCCGACCGTTGTAATGCTTAGTGCTTCACTCTTACATCCCGATGCTGTATAGCAGCAGTGCACTGTGGGACATTTCTTTGCGTTAATACACTGAGAAGAGAAAATATGCATACAGTCATGTGTGATAGTCTTGTGCATGTATGTCTCACAATTTCTGAACAGTTGTAACACACATACAGAAACAGACGTGGGCAACAAAGGGATTGTTTTAGTTACTCTGTTTCTTTTCCGGTGCTTGCTGTGTTCCTTCTGTGTACTCATTCACTATTTTTGCCATCTCAGTTTCTCGTTGTCTTCTGGCGATTGCATTGGTTTATGAGTGCCATCTACTGGCACACAGACTGTCTTCCACTAAACCACATCAGAGCACACACAGAATCTTTGCCTTCTAATTTTACTTGTATGCGATCCCAGTGCCGACCGGGTCTACGTAAGCATTGGATGTCTACCCTGTTCATTTCCGTCGCAGTGCTGCACCATGTGGCTACTTGTGGTAGGGCGCCAGCGGGCTCTACTGGTGGGTTAATCACTGCTCGTTTTGCATCACTTGATGCTTTTCAACCAGTCTCTGCTCTCCATTTCACTATCATTTTCTATGCCATGTTACAAGTTTTTTTAATCTCTCCCTGGTGTCAAGGACTCAGTAAAGAAAAACTGCTGCCTACTCAGAAGCCTCTCCATGATCACTTGATTGTGTTAAATGCATATATTTTGGAGGCACAAGAAAACATTTTTTTAAACCACTGTCATGGCTCCTACTCCCTGGCTTTCATCCCCCATCTCCCCCAGCTTGCATATTGCCAAGCATGACTTTTACATCTAGGCTTATTTACTGTCTGGCTTACATTTTTTAAAGGCACAGGTGATCAAAAGCAATTGCTTTTATTTGACCATGCAAGTGTAACAGTATTTTCCCATTCTAATAATTTCACTTTCACATTATATTTGCAGATTATGTCCAGTCAGTCAATATAGCAAAAATAAAATGAAAGTGGAATATATTAGTTCTTCAGCATTATAGGGCACTTACAGTACCTTTATTCCTCAGTTCACAGTTTGACTTTGAAGAGTGCAGATGTTTCCCGGTCTACAGAAGATGACAGCATACAACTTCCTAAGGTAAGTATAGGGTAAGAGGGGTGGGGTGCTGGGTGCTCAGTGGGAGGATTGGGATGGGGAGGGGGACTGCAGCAATGATGAGAGATCATTTTCTTTAGTTCAGGTTTAAAAAAGTCACTGGGGTGGTTTTCTTTTCTGTGGATACATATAATATATAAATCTATTTTGGGTCACTGGGGTGGATTCTCCAGTATGCCACTATGCTGGGGAGGAGGAATTGTGAATGTTGACATGTGGATTGGGCCCCACGATGTTGGCAAACATCATTACAGCAATGGGCTGCGGGGGTGGGACATCCAACACCGGAGGTGGGCATCCTGGTGTTTGATTATATAAATATCTTTAAAAAAACAGGGAGGCAAAGGGGGTGCCACTAGACACCAGCAAAATATATTACAGCATGGGGAAATTCACAATAAAGGATCCTTTTTTGTGACTCATGATACAAAAAAGGATTCTTTTTTCATCTCATGAGGTCATGAAAAAGGATTCCTAATGCTAAATAAAACACATTTCTGGGGCATGTCTTTAACACTGACGTGCAGACTGCACCTAAATGGTCTTGATCAGCCAGCTAGATATGGTGGTCTTTCTCCAGGATGTCATTTCTGTGGCTTTTGAATCATTTTGTTTTTAAATCAGAAAACAAGATGGTGGCTGGTGAAAAGGGATTTTTCTCTCATGAAAGAGGATTTTATTCTCATGAAAAAGGAACAGGCCTTGTGAGACATAATCCATTTTCACGTGATCTAAGTCCTTTGTTGAACTTTCTCCCTCTATCCTGAAAAGTGATCTTCCCATTGAAAACAATGGGAAATGACAAACTGAATAACTTTGTAACAGATTAATATTTTTTCTCAAAACAAAGCATGCCTGTTCTGCTTTCCAAGCTGCTTCTACCATAAAAAAATCACTCTCAAATTCCACAGCATCTGGACACAAGGCAATGAGGAAAAAACTGCAAAAAGTGGTGACTTTATGAATGTTTCCAATCTCCGTATCTCAGAATGTGCACATCCAACTGAACGAATCTTGCCAAGTCAAGAGATCTACCCCATGGGACAACACATGCCAATTTCTTTGTAACTCCATTGATCAATTGCAAAGTTATTAAAGTGCAAAGTTTGAGGTTTAACATTAAACATGCTACTCAACCCTAATGCCGCATCAGTTTATGAATTCTAACTCAAATTAGCTGTTTAATAAATACATGGCTGTGTCCATTTGCTCCAAGCATGTTGTCTGTCTTATTTGCTCAGGTGACAGAAGGGGATTGTGCCTAAAAGACAATAGGGGTTCTATGATAATGCCACAGGTTTAGTGTATGTTGGCTTCTAATAGGTAAACATGTGTAACACAGCAGTAAATGAATACTGAGTGACAAGGTGAACAATACAAATATATTTATTGGCACTTAGGCATACAGTAGTAGAACATAAGTAGCATGTATGCAATTTGAGACCCTCTAAGCATGCATCAATATTTGATTTATTTGACCATGACCTACTTATTTCATCTCTTACCAGCCTTGGCATGTCCCAGGATGCTGTCAGGTGATGTGGGAGTTATCTGACCAATCGTACTCAATCTACAAAAATTAATGCATGTTGTTCTTTCACCGCTTCTATTACACTGGGTGTTCCTCAAGGTTCTGTTTTGGGTCCTCTTTTGTTTAGTTTGTTTTTAAATACTTTACCCTTGGTTTGTTGTAAATCCCAAATTTTTTTAATACGCAGAAGATGCGGTGATTCTCACAAGCAGATCCAGCTTTGGCAGTGTTCAAGATGATCTGGCTTCTGATTTTTTGAAAATTCAAAATTGGTTTTGCACACATAAAGTAGTCTTAATTGAAAACAAAAGACTAGGGGGTCACGTGATGCAGCAGACTGTGTAACAGCGGTTGGGTCGAGCTCCCGCTATCCAGGGCATTTATTTTAATTAAACAAGTTCTTCAGTAGGTCTGAACGGTCATTAACCCAGTATTTTATCAGTGGAGCTTGCTGCTGATGATCCGGACTGAAAATGGAAATGGAAATGAGAGCAGCGTTGCCTTGGCATACTCCACCTGTAACACCGGAGAAACCCGGTAAAAGAAGCAAGGCCCAGACTTCAGGGAGTGGGAAGCAAACTACTACCATGGTCCCTCATACTTCAGCCCCAGAGGCAACTCCTCTTACGTTAGAACTGCTTTTGAAAGAGTTGCAGCCTTTCAGAGAAGATCTGAAATCGATGATGGCCTAGATTAAGAAAATGGCAGGAGTGCTTGAAGATTTATCGATCAGAATGACAGACTCGAAGGCACGGCTTATTTCTATGGAGAAAAAGGTCGATTGTATTGATAATGTCATGATAGAAAACCGACATCGTATCAAAAAGCTGGAGCAGAAAGTTGAAGATCTGGAGGGGAGGAGCCGTAGAAATAATATCGTGATTTTGGGTATCCCGGAAAAAGAAGAAGGCAACAACACCTTCCTGTTTGTCCAGAAGGTAATTGAAAAGCTTGAAGGGCCCCTCTCCCTTTGGATCATCCTATATAATCGAGAGAGCTCACAGGTCCTTACGGCCAATGCCTCCTCCTGGTCAACCACCTCGACCCTTAATATTTAAATTAATTAGCTTTCAAGAAAAGCAACTTCTCCTTGCCAAAATTAAAGAATTAGATCAGGTCCTCTGGGAAGGAAATAAGATTCGTATAACACAGGATCTCCCTGCTGCGGTGAGGCAAAGGAGGGCTTTATTTCATCCCATCGTAAAGAAGATCATTGCTGCTGGTATAAAATTTTGAATGGGCTACCCCGCTCACTTTCAGGTGATGATTTTGGGGACATGGCTGGTGTTTGATGAAGTTGACTCTGCCTCAAAGGCATTACAGAAAGAATTTCCTGACCTCTTCAAGAATCGCTGAAAGATCGGGATTACAGCGGCAACCTCGGAGAGAATTACTAACGTTCTTTAATGTGTGGATAGTAGAATTGCAATGCAAGCTTAGCTGGACACTTATAAACTGGTTTAATTATTCTTATGGTTTCTTTCCTTATATTTTTATATCGGGGGTTTGCCTAACGTTTACTTTGCTTCTCAGTAATTCGGGAAGCTTGATATCTTTATGCCCGGCCGGTAGATTTACCTTTCTCCTGTGGTGGGAATAGCTGGGTCGCATATGAACCCTTAATTATGAAAGAGGGTGCAATTTATAACCATTGTTTGGTCTGCAGTAATGTTAATTATGGACAAATAGGTTGTAATTGTTATTACAAGACTTTCCCACAAGAGGGCACCCCCTATCAGTATATATTCGCAGGGCATATGAACATCCTTTTACGAGGGGTCACTTCGGTATCTTGACACCCTGATTTATATAGCTTTTCTTATTTGATTTGGAGAGGGTGGGATACAGAAAGATAGAATATCGGGTACTTTTACAAGATTAGGTGGAATCTTTTGGGTGATGCTATACAAGTAAGCAAAAGGGATGGGGATAGTTGTTACAGGGCTTTTTACATGAATGTAACCTTCGGTTTTACATTTTTGGATGGCTGAAACTCATGAAGGGGGGGCGTACTTCAGCCTGGATCACGAGGTTTGCTTGTTTAAATACCTGGGTGGTGGGAGGGGGAACCCTTTGATCTGGCGCAGGTCCAACAGCGCCACGTGTCTCAGACAGGAGGGAGAGTTAATTGGGATTTCTTATGGAGAATGTTCCTTAGTTTTGATTTTGGTATTATGTATTGGGATGGAGGAGGGGGTGGTGTGGGGGGGGAAGGTTATCTGCTATGCATTTACCAATGTTGAGATTTGCAGAAATCTGGTTTTCACACGGCTCCTTGTACAGAAGATAAAAATGGCTATTACATTAGCTGGTCTCCATGACTAATACTATACATTTTGCAACTTGGAACATTAGAGGGGGTAGGCAGAGGAGAAAACAATACCAAATACTTCACCACTTAAAACTACTGAACGTAGACATCGTCTGTGTTCAGGAAACACATCTTCTAGATACTGAAGCAGCCCAACTTCGTAAGCAGCAGTTTGGACAATTTTTTAGTGCAGAGGGAACCACAAATAGCTGCGGGGTATTGATCCTCATTTGTAGGACAATCCCATTTAATATTATCAATGTAATCCAAGATCCGGGGGGGAGATATATTTTCATTCAGGGTTTACTTTATAATAAAGAAATAATACTGGGCAGTGTATATGGACCCAATAACGATACACCGGAGTTTTTTACTCATTTAATACAAGTTTTACAACCCCACTTTTCTATACCCATAATCATAGGGGGAGACTTTAATTTAGTATATGATCCAATACTGGACCGATCGAGCCCTCAGAAGACAAGTCTTTCTCCGGCCCAAAGGGCACTCCGGGAGTTCCTGGAGCAAGTGGGATTAGGGGATATTTGGTGGATTCTGCATCCCCGGGATAAGAAATTTACCTTTGCATCCCCAGTCCTCATCGAGAATTGATTATATATTTTTATCTTACCATCTCATATCTGGAATGCTGGAGTCCTCGATATTACCGGGGACCCCTTCAGATCATTCCATTGTGGCCTGTTCGGTGTCAATATCTTCCCTCCCCAAATGTGGTTCCAGATGGAAATTAAATGATGTGTTACTAAATGATGCACCTCTCAATAAGCAGATACAAGAACAGATTAATTTTTTCTATCAGTCTAACAAGGATTCCCAGAGTAAACCAAACATATTATGGGGGGCCTTTAAGGCATATCTTCAGGGGGTCTTGATCAGTATAGCTACATACAGGAAAAAGACCGCCAGTGCAAAATTGACCCAATTGCTTTCTTAGATTAAGATATTAGAGGAAGATTTTTCCCCTCCTTCCCAGCAAGAATTGATCAGGGTGAAAGCTGCATATCTGAAACTTCTACGTTCTAAAAACCCAGGCCACGTATACGGATCAAGGGGAGAAAGCCGGTCAATTGCTGGCACTTAGGGTTAAACAAATGGAATGATCTTGATATATTACCTCTATATTGTCCTTGCAAGATGGTTCCATAAAAACACATCCAGAGGAAATCATAGGAGAATTTGCTAGTTATTATAAGGAGTTGTATAGTCCCATGACCCCCCACCAAGCAACAACTACGGGATTATTTACACCAATCTGATCTGCCTCGACTCTCACCTGCACAACAAAAGGAACTGCTGGTTCCAATAACCACCACGGAAATGGCTACGGTTATTAAGGATCTTCCAATACACAAAACCCCGGGGACAGATGGGTACTCTGCCTAATTTTATAAAAAATTCCAGATGCAGCTAATGCCAATGCTTCTCTCCCTATTCCAGTATATTTTATCGGGTGCAGAGGTGGATAAATCCTTATTCAAAGCACTGATTGTTTTGATTCCCAAACCCGGTAGACCTCTTAATTGTTTATCCAATTACCATCCTATTTCGTTGATAAATCAGGATATTAAGATCCTGACTAAGTTGTTGGCTGGCTGGCTTGAAAAGGTAATGGATACACTGATAGGTCCGGAGCAGGCAGGATTTCTGAAAGGTAGGTCTTCTACCAATCATTTAAGGACCCTGTCGCATGTCTTCTCTGTCTCCAGGGATGCACTCTACCCCGCTGTGCTGGTTTCCCTGGATGCCGAGAAGGCATTCGATAGCGTACATTGGGGCTATCTTTTTCAGGTTTTGGAGACCTTCGGTTTTCCAGCTGATTTTATAAGCTGGATTCGCGCATTGTACAAATCACCCTCAGCGAGGATCTCTGGTAATGGGGTGATTTCTGAAAATTTCATCCTTTATTCCGGTACTAGGCAGGGATGTCCCTTATCCCCATTACTATTTAACTTGTATCTGGAACCATTAATTAGAAGACTGCAAAGATGCCCGAATATTCAGGGTATTCCTATCCATCCCTGTGAAATAAAGGTCTCCGCGTACGCAGATGACTTGCTTCTTCAGATTGCTAACCCTGGTTCATCTATACCATATATGTTGGAGATTGTTGACAACTTTGGTAAGATGTCCAATTATAAATTAAATAGTGGTAAAACAACGGTATTCCCACTTAATTATAAGCTTTTCAGGTCAGATATCTCCCCTTTCTGGCTTAATTGGAAACAAGACTCCCTTAGATATCTCGGTATAGAACTGTCCCGAAGTACTAAACAAATGGTTAGGTTAAATTTGGACATTTTGGTAAACAATATTGCTCAAGATTTAAATAGATGGGCATCTTTACCCATTTCATTATGGGGACGAGTAAATATTTTGGGTGCCTCAGCAATATGTCATGTCTGTTGGGTATGGTTTGTTAAAAAGCAGGAGTTTTTTGTGCTATGATCTCCTAAAAGTCATGTGTGCACTGTGACTGAGGTGCCCACTGCCCCAAGACCTCTGAAAACATTATGTGACTTTGTTCACTGTTGATGATGGTAAAAATAAAATATATGTTGTCACAAGATCCTCCTGAAAATCACACACCACACCCTTTCTTCATGGTTCAACCATCTGGAATTTACAGTGGTTGTTACAGAAAAATTGAGCAGTGATGAGGGATACCTCGGTAGTTCTGTCACAGAGTGTGGTACCGAGGTGTACCTCGTTAGCATTAGTAATGCAGTAGGTAGGTATTTATGGTATACAGAGTCCTTAATTAATGGATTTCTCCATTGTCAGCAGTACGAATTCACCAGGTGGCGCGCTGTTTAGAGTGACATTTGCCTTGTTTGCTATAAATGGCCAGCAGGTGTCCCCACAGTCTACTGCTAACTCATAGATGTTTGAGCTGGTATTTACAAAAAGAGAAAAAAAAACCTAACAGTTTCCACCCGTATGTTAATGGGGACATAAAATGCCACTGACATGTTTCTTTGATTAAATACACCTAATAATAATTAAACATATTTGTTTCAATTAAATATGACTCCTGTTGTTATTTTTGTGATTTGTGATTTGTATTCACAACCCCATAAATTATAGTTGTTTCTACTGAAATATTAATTGTTGTATTGCTATACTGTACATGTCTTCTTAAACTGACCCTGATTTGTGCTGCTACTGTACTTTGAACCACTCACCAGAATTGTTATTGGCACGGATCAGAACTTATTCATGCTATTTTTATTTAAAGAGTAGAAATGTTTCTTTGTGCCACGGTATTCTTGGTTTTCTATATAATGCAGTTCGATATTTTCTTTAACGCATACTGTGGTGTTGCTTGTTTGTCTACTGTATGTCTAGACACTGCACAGTGATTTCAATTTATTTTAATAGGAATCCATGTTTATTTTACTGTCTTTTTTATTAATTTTTTTTTCTGATGGCTAGTGGTCCATAGGGCAGCCAGTCATGCAGTGGTGTTGCTGCAAAACCTTTGTACACTCTGATTTGTTCACCCTATTAGCCTAAAATGAATGAAGGATGGCTACAAACCACTTGAAAATGTGTTCTTTAGTGTGGTGCTATTTCATTACACTAGCAAGTGCTGTAATCACAAGTCCTATGAGGACAGGTTGAAGGAACTGAACATATACTCCCTGGAGGAGAGGAGGGAGTGAGGAGATATGATAGAGACATACAAGTATCTTACAGGGAGGAACAGGGTGCAGGAATGCACTATTTTTAAGTGAAAAAGATGTTCCAGGACTAGAGGGCATGGGATGAAGTTGGAAGGAGGACAATTCAGAGGAAATGTGAGGAAGAATTTCTTCACAGAATGGGTGGTGGACAAGTGGAACACCCTGCCAGAGGAAGTGGTGGGGGCTGAAACAATCATGGGATTTAAGAATGCATGGGATAGACATAAAGGAATTCTGGAGGTCAGAGGTAAGGGGCAACAGACTTCTAGGAAAACATAAACTGAACTTACAAGCTCAAATGGGTAGACTGGGTGAGCCATAGGTCCTTATCTGCTGACACTGTCTATGTATCTATGTATCTATGTAATGGGACTGAAATCACTCTTTTACCCTAAAATTATAAATAAATAAATAAGTAGAGAGATAAATGAATAAATGGATGTATGAATGAATGAATGAATAAATGAATGAATAAGCTGCTTATCATAATCGTTTCCTTCTGTGCGCTCTTACTGCTCACTCAACCTCCCCATCCCTACCCAGTGAGCTATACTCATTGAGATTTCCTATGGGGTATACAAGAACCTGGTATTGTAGAAGTGACAAAATAAAGTCTGTCCTTCAGAAAAGCATTTAAACTGATATATATATATATATATATATATATATATATATATATATATATATACACATGGGGAGCAGGATTTGGGGGCTGAAATTGGAGGCAGCAGTAGACAGAGATTTTGACTCACTTTCTTGAGGCTTGGGAAATCATAGGAGAAAATACCATACAATCAGAATTTTAAACAAAAAAAGATGCAAAACAGAATGAAAAGTAAGGGGGCAAATAATTTAGAATATAATCTGTACAAACAAAGAAAAAAATAGAAATTAAATCACTTCTTTTAAATGCTCGTACTGTAGTTTGAATAACAACACAATTCTGAACCTGAAGTACTAGTGAAGAGAGACACTTTACAAAGAGTACATTGGTCAGTATTTATTTAAACTGAGGAAAATGTGTTATAACAGGGATGTGCAAAGAGTGGAACAGTATCCAACCAATAACTCTTAGATGAAATTTTCCTGACTTCTGTAAGGGGTGATCCCATTTGTATGCTAGGAACATCACTACAAAGTTATGGGACAGTTCAAGACATATTGTCTATCTAGATTCCCCCACCCCCAGGCCTCATTGGTCATAAATATTTGTGTTATTTTCTGATATATAATTATCCAATTTCTTAATAGTTTTTCAATATCTGATGCTACAATTGCCCCTGGCAGGAAGTTCCATGCACTAATCACCATAAAAGTGAAAATAATTCACACATAGAAACACACACACAGTCTCACATACCAACACAGTCACACACACACACACACACACACACCACTCACACTCTTACACCTTCTTCCTTCCACCCCCACAGCACACACGGTCTCACTGCCCCCAACACACATATGTCACCCCCCCCCACCACCAAACCCATCGTCCCACTAAATAGATCAAGGACCGCTTAACATCACCAGTGATTGACTGGTCCTACTTTGAGGTGATAAATACATTACATTTAGCTTATTTTAATTCAGTTTGTGTTATTATTAAAGTATGTATAACTTTTAACAGGTTGAAAAGCCTTGATAATAAGCAGAGTACCTCAACAGTTTAAGCGTAGGACAGACGTTTAAAATAAGTTAATAAAAAAAAGAATGTCTAACTTTTATGAACCACTGGTATTGTAGAAGTAATGAAATAATGTCCATCCTTCGGAAAAGCAATTAATTGATTAAAACTCACTGTTAGTGCAGCCATCAATAACTTCATGGTGCTATTATGGCCATGCAGAACCAAGTATATTGCAGAGTTCTGTGATTTCTATATTAATTTTAATCAATACACAGTATATACTAAAGAATTTTTATGTACAGTACCTAAGAATTATTGTAGAAACTGAGTTCATGATGATGAACCTTTGCAAATGAGCATGTCTGCTTAAAGGTATTCATCCGATTGTTTAAATAAAAAAATATAGTACATGGGAAGTAGGATTGGGGGGCTGGGGTCAGAGGTAGCAGTAGACAGAGATTTTGACTCACTTATTAGGGGCTTGGGAAATTATTTGAGTGAATACCATATAATCAGAATTTTAAACAAAATATATGTAAAACAGAATGAAAAGTAAGGGGGCAAATAATTTAGAATATAGTCTGTACAGACAAACAAAGAAAAAATGGGAATTAAATTGCCTCTTCTAAATTCCTGTTCTGTAGTTTGAATACCAACACAATTCTGAACCTGAAGTACTAGTGAAGAGAGACATAACAAAGAGTACATCAGTGAGTATTTATTTAAATTGAGGAAAATATCTTATAATGGGGTGTGCTATCAGCCATCAAAGAGTGGAAAAGGCTCCAACCAATAACTCTTAAATTAAATTTTCATGACTTCTGTAAGGGGTGATCAAATTTGTATGCTAGGAACAATACTAAGAAGTTATGGGACAGTTCAAGACATACAGTATTGTCCATCTAGATTTTCCCTCCACATCTCAGTGGTCATAATCATTTATGTTATTTACTAATACCAGGATTTGTGAAGATCTGCTAATAAACTTATGGTATGATCTATGAAGGGATCCTTTTACCAGATGGGAATGGAGAAGGCAAGATGGGGGTTTAGGATCAGATGTAGGGAAGGAACAAATTAGTATGCATTAGGAGTGACCAATGCTGCAGACTGCTGGTGTACAGTTAGGTCTAGATTTTGCCTTGAGTCAGGTTCATTTTCATATGTATGTTGGACCAGTGGAACTTAGTATTTTTGTCATCGATTTTCACCAATAATATTTTCTGTGTTCACTTATGGCAGCAGACAGAGTGCATGTGTATGATCTGTGCTATCTTGTTATAAGCTGATGTGCTGGAATGTGCCATTTATCTGTCTGCTGTCAGCAGTGGTAGTTTTACAGTGTGAGATGGTATATTTCAGACATAGTGATAACTAAGGTGAGTTTGTTCACTGCACTGGGGATAAATATCAGTTAGCCTCTAGAATAAAAAAGAAAAAAAATCTGGCCAAGGACAGAGGCTTATATTCACTGTCCTGATGTCTCCTATCATCCTAGTCAAAAAAAATGTCGGTCCATCAGTCCAGCATTTATTGCATCTGTGTAACACTCATGAAACACACAGCAGCAGCATGCCAGTGTATACAAAGACAGAATCAACTGTCTGGTGAGAGCCCTTGTTAGTGTGCATGTAGGAAACAGAATATAAACATGCACTGCAGTGAAAGTCTTTACCATTCACTTTAAGTTTTTACACATAATTCGAGGTTCATTTGACAATATTGTAATACCACTTATAATGCAGAGCAGCACAATCTCTAACCAAACAGTTTAAAATAAGGGGGAAAAGACAAACAAACAAAAACCACAAAAAAAAAAGAAAAAAATCTAGTTGCCACAGGTACATCCAGGACCAGTGAACGTTACATGCAGTGAAGCAAAAGGTAGTGATCTTGTTGGGGGGAAAAAATCATAGCAAGTGCGAATCATAAGGTTTTTGATGATTTAAACAGACAGCTGCACTTCATGGACATTCTGATTGAAATAAAATAAAACTGACAGTAGTCTGGTTCATGATGACACTAGCTATTTAGTTAATTGTTGGCTAGATAAAATTTACTTCAGAATGATGACACATACTGACACCAGAAATAACTAGCTCAATATTCTCAAAGACACCCATTTAGCTCCCGTACATTGCCTCTTTATTTTGATCCTGTACATTCACAATATTACTGTCTCAAATGAGGGTGTCATGTACAATACAACATTTTTCTCCAGCCGATCACAAGCTAAAAAAGAATACTGAGAGCCAAAGGTTCAGCCAGCATATGGGTAACTGATCAAACACAGCTGAAAAATAAGAAAAGGAGCCAGCAGTATGTGTTTAACATGTTTTTATTTACACAAAGGCGCTTTTAACTAAACAAGCTACATAAAAAAAATTCATGTCCCCTTTAAATAAATTTGGAGAATTAGAACTGAGAGACATCTATTTCTTTCTTGGACTTGTGAGCCACAAATACATTTTAAATGAACCTTCAATGGTTTGATACTTCTCAATGAAAATACGTAAGATGCCTCTCACTCAAGTTTACCAGCAAGAGAAAGTGGAAAATAACTGAATCTCTACATAGATACATAGACAGTGTTGGCAGATAAGGGCCTATGGCCCACCCAGTCTGCCCATTTGAGCTTGTAAGTTCAGTTTGTTTTCCTAGAAGTCTGTTGCCCCTTACCCCTGACCTCCAGAATTCCTTTATGTCTATCCCATGCATTCTTAAATCCCATGATTGTTTCAGCCCCAACCACTTCCTCTGGCAGGGTGTTCCACTTGTCCACCACCCGTTCTGTGAAGAAATTCTTTCTCATGTTTCCTCTGAATCGTCCTCCCTCCAACTTCATCCCATGCCCTCTTGTCCTGGAACATCTTTTTCGCTTAAAAATAGTGTTTTCCTGCACCCTGTTCCTCCCTGTTCCTCCCCTCTACCTTTACTGTTACAAAAGGAAGGGCTACTCTTTTGCCAGGCTTTGCTGCAGTGCTGCTGTAAGATGCAGAGTGGGAAAGTTTAGGTTAAGTAGCAGCTAATGGTCTTAATGGCCATATTTTACACCTCCCAGGTTCACTGCTTTGACAAAGAAAGGGCTTAACTACAGCATTTGAAGTTCCTACAACCACTCCTCCCTCCATACTCTGCTGTCACAGCTGAGTGGGAGGGGTGTCTCTAACGTTGTACTACTACGCCACATTTGGTAGATTGCACTCACGGAAACTGGCCATTGTGATTTATCTCACTATTTGTGGAAAAGTACTGTACATCCTAATCCTGGCCATGATACTAGCATGAATCCTTTTTAAAACAGATGTTCTTCGGGGGTAGGATTTAAGTTTTGTTCATTTTAACACATGCAGTATCCCTAACAAAATTATTTTAGGGAATAGGCAACAGTCTAAAAACTTGATATTCAATTTGTATCTCGTACTCCAAATGGTATCAGAATAATAAATAATGTTCAAATGGTCAATGAAAGGAGTCTGAATACTATTACAGACCTTTTGAGCTGTATTTGTATAAAAAAAAAGTTTCCCCCACCTTGGCTGCTCCACTAATCCCCATCCCCTCTCTTATTCCTTCCATCAGTATCCTTCTCCTATCCTCATCCCCTTGTACCTGTCCCTTCACATCCATGGTTTATTTAGTTTTTGTTGACCGGGTAAGTGCACTAGACAAATCCTGCCTATTTTCAGGCACGACTCGGGGGAGGGAGATACAGATGAATGCCAACTGACCTTGAACCAGATTAAGCTGTTGGTGGCATTTTTAGTGAATGAGGGAAATTTGGCCAGGACACCAGGGAAATTCCCCTGCTCTTTTTGATAAGTGTCATGGGATCTTTAACATCCACATGAACTACCACCAATCCAGGCAACGACGGCACCTCAGAAGTGCAGCACCCCTCTCAATCTGCACTACAGTGTCAGTACTGGGATATTAACCCAAGTGCCAGATGTGGGAACTGAACCCACAGCCTTCTGATCTCCCGGCCTCAGAGGCAAGTGTGCTACCCACTGAGCACACTGGCAGTCTATCTTTCTCCTGCCTTGCATTATGAGTCTAGCTATGTGGCATGTGATTTTTACATAGGTAATGCCTATGTAACCTGACACTGTATTGTCAGTATGGACTCACTAATGTGTTGTATACTGTAAGCAGGACCTTCCTTACCATGCTGGTGCATCACCTGGCTGTGCATCTCTGGCTGCTATTATGGTTTTCTACTACCTTGTTTTACTGATGACCTGTGTTGATGTCATCTCACATGTTAAAAGTAGCATGACAATGGCTGCTTTTATCATTCTGAAACACACACTGTCTTGTAATATGTTGCATTCTGTAATGCCCTGTATTTTCATTCCAACACCTTCTTCAGTGCCCCTACCTTCACTACATAGTGCAGTCAGCAATCAGTAATAGCTTCTTCTTCCTTTGAAGGCATCGTTCCCACCTCCATGGTGATCTGTCTTGAAGACCATGCTGACCTGCTGTGGTGGTTAGCCATGGATGGCATTTAGGGCTCTTCCTCAACCTCAGCACAGCATGGGTGATAGTTATGCATACTATATGGGGCATGTTATTCAAATACACTTTCACAGTGTCACTGACCACATTATTATCCTCCCAGTCGGGATGTAATGGGCCTTGAGTTATGGTTGCATGGAGTCATTATGTTGCAAGACATTATTCCACAACATTACACCACTTTGCCAATGCTTCACTATGTATTGCTACTGGCATATGTCTATTTTGCATGCTGCTCAGTCCCAAGCACCACTCAATACATGGTGCTGTGTGCCCCAACCACCCCCCCAATGAATCAATCAACTATTTTGGGAGGGGGCTAACAAGTAAGTTGGCACAAAGTTTGAACAGTCAAAAAATTCCTTGCGTCTGTGAATGGTAAAGCAAAAACCAGTCACCAGATCACAACATCCCTTCTTTGCTGCCTGTGGTGCATCCTGTTGATCCCCAGAAGCTGCTAGCCAACCCCACTCCTCCCAGTACAGGTTTCATTCCTTACCTGGGAAGAATGAGATGGCCTACCAGGCCAGTGTCTTGCACGTGTAATAGTGTACATTAAAACATGCATACAGGCAGCAACACATATGCCACAATTCTACTTAGAAAACTGTGACTGTACAACCACCACACTGCACCCCACCTTGCCTCTCGGTTTTGTATTAGTAGGAGGAGAATTACTATCCTTTCTGTCCTGTATTCGTTTCAAGTATTTCCTATCAACTACTTCTACATAACTTGCGATTCAGTGTTCTGTTGTTGTACTGAAATTGTTTGTTCAATGTTTTAGTTGCTACCATCTCTTCATATTTCATGAAATACATGTTTCAATTGCATATTTTGAAAGTAAGTGGCACATTTCATGGCACTAACTGCTAACATACATTTATCATTATTCTTTGTTTTCCAAATAGGTAACTTAGGTATATGGCCTACAGGCATTTTGTTTACTGGATTTGGCAATGCTTAGGGAGAAAGAATTGCAAGATTCTACCGGAGTGCACAGTTATTGCCATAAGGAACCAGTTTCCATCAGATACATATACTGGATTTCATGATGCATAGGTAGGTGCAATATGTGCTACTTCATAGCACTGATGCATTAATAAACATCTAATCATATTATTTTGTCTCCTGAGGTACAGTGTCATGGACATTAAAATGATAAATGGCACACTTTCTGTGCAAATGTATGGGGTTGTCTGGATGCATCTTTGCTTCTGCCATTTGTGGATATTAAATTAAATATCATCAATCTTGCTGGCCCAGTGGCACTGAGGGTTGAGGCACTGGACACCAGACTTCACACCACACCGGTGACCCAGATTCAGGAGTGAGCTCAGGCCTCCGGGGGTTGGCCATGGGGAGACAGGCTGGAGCATCTGACGATGGCTTGCCTTCTCTGAGTGAGGTAGAGTCTTTCAACCTGGCAAGCAGCAACCCCTGGCAGAGGCTGGGGGTGTGGTGGCAAGCTTGAGTCACTGGGGCTTGATTGGTCGGAGGCATAGGCCCATGACCAGTCAGTCTCAGGGGCTGCTCCTTCAAGGAAGGAGGGGGAGGGACGTTGCCAACATTGACATTCATGCCATGACACAAGGGCCCACAATGTCCCACAGAAACAGAAGAAAAACACCCATCAGAACTGGGAAGATGGAGTGCCGAGTCAGGTCCCGATGTGCTGGTGCCTGCCTGAAGCCCTGGACCCTTATGAGAATTGCAAGATTCGGGGGTCCAACCCCACCCTGACCCCACCCAGGGGTGTTCCAAGGCTGGATGGAGGGACCAGAGACTGTCGGGTAAGGCACTGGAAGGGACAGCCTTAATAGGTGATTCCTGATGGTGTGGCTCTGATGGGACAGTAGGAGGGGAAAAAAAGAAATATAAAAAAAAATAATAACATGTCATCAATCATTTCAACTAATTACTCCATGATGTCTTCGCTATTTCAACCATCCCACAATTGTCAAACGTGTTGGTGCACTGCCTCACTGCATTGGTTAATGAGCTATAATGTCATCTGTGTCAGAAGATAAATGAATGTGATTGGCTGAAATGCCATCTAAAGATTCATTATTTTTCCCATGGAGCCTACAGTAAAACTGGAACCTCCGAGGGGTCCCCACTACTTATTGAATCATTGTGTCATACTTGCAGCCACCATTTCTCCCCACTCACTAACACAGCTGCAAAATAGCTGCTGGGCCGCTCTTCACCTACTACCCAGGGGAATGTAAATAAAGAAACATTATTGAAGTAAATGGCAGTGGGTAGCAATGAACTGCATTCCAGTTTCTAAAGTGGATACTTTCTTCTGTGTCAGAGAGTGGTATCTCGATACCACTACTGAGCAGGAGCACAGTGGTGTTTCTTAGTTTTCCGTACTGCAGATGCGTGTTCATCTACGGGATGGAAAAGAAGGAAAATACAGCTGCTGTTCTGCACAGCAGCAGTATCAGACATACCACTCTCTGTCACTTACCACATTTCCACTTTACAATAAAGCACCACAGATTAAAAAAAAATATTTGTAGTGCACTGCCTTTATTTCTAACTGCAATGCCAGCACACATGCCCCATCATCTGCTCAGCTCTCCATTCTCCCACTGTTCCTTCTCACACTTTGGAATTTCATCTCACAATTCCATTCTTCATTTTCTGTCACATGCCACTAACATTGACTGCAAACATAACCGTTCTGCCCTTTCTAGTCCCTGTTCAACTCTGGCTCCCCCACTAACCAATAATTAGTGGACAACAATGGCTGCGGCTTGAACTTTAATTTTTCTGACCGTGTACACATTTGCAACATCACAATCATGGTGCGCAAGGTGACGGTTACGTTTGCACCTTCATATGTGAGGGGTGGTTGTCAGCATTGCAATGGAGTAGTGTCATGTATCACCATATGCGTCATCTCTATGGGCGGACAACAGCACACGCTGAAGTACTTTTGGATGTTAGTAAGTAAAGTAAGAATTTATATGAAACAGTCCATAGTGCTGTTCGAAGCACACTTATCGGCATGGCACCACAGATGATTGCTGTGGTGGAGTTAATATCACACCATATCCTGGACCTGTGTTGAAACACTGGCAGTATGGTGTTACCTCCATTACAGCCGAATGTGCATCTGGGGATGGGTGCAGAGAAAGTGTGCAGCAAAAAAAATAAACAAATACTGAATGAAAAGTTGTAAATATGGGTGGTTTCACAATATGGTTTTCTCAATAACTGCATGAAAAGTAATAGGCTATGTAATGCTTCCTACAACCAAAATTATTTTCCATTGTGTTTCAGGTGCATAAGTAACCCTGGAGGCTGGAATGAAGAACATTTTGAAGACTTTGTTTAGCAGTTTTTCACTTTTTCTCCCCAGGTTTCAGTATAGCCTTCGATACAGTTTATTTTACCACATATCTGGAGTAATGGTCACATCCTGTACAGTATCAACAACTGTTTTGTTTGATGTTTTTATGCTGTTTAACAGAAAAAAGGAACAGTAATATTCCATGTTTAATAAAACTTGCATTACAACAAACAGTGCAGTACCTTGCATCTCTCCTTACAACTATGTTAGCAGATGGGTGTACAAACGCGTTGTCATTTTCCATTTTATATCCTAGAAAAATTATTACTGTCTTGTAACTATGGGTGAGAATGACATTCCAATTAACAAAAATACCACTGTATTAATCTGCTAATGGAGCATTATTGACAGGGTTGAAGTACAGGCATAATGTTTTGACAGTGTTTGGTAATCCAGAGGGAACAACAAGTGTTCTCAATAGTAATAGCAATGGCTGCATAAACTGCTGTGTAACCACAAACTGATGGTTGCATTGGCATTATTCTTCTTTATTGTTTTCAATGTGCACAATGCATAGTGCTATTTTTTGTAGGAGGACCCACTTCCTCAGCCTCATGTGCATTTCCTTCTTGGTGACACTATGTGTATTCATCAGTACAGATTCATGGTTTTGTCCCCCCCCCAAAAAAAAAAACACCACTCAGGAATGGCAATGTGCATCACGCTAACACTTTACTGTGCAATACAACCGCTTGCACACTTAGCAAGTCCACACACACCGAAACAACACACAAGTGTTGTTGTGGTGTCAATGGCTACATGTAAGGGCGGTTACATTGCACACTAAAGTGAAAGCATGTTGCACATTGTTACTCCTGAGTGAATTTTTCTTGATTGTCATATTAATTTGGATGTTGTTGCTGATTGAAAGAAAAAATAATGAATGTGTACTGAACAACAAAGACTCTCTAAGAAGGAAAGTCCCAACTGTGTGCAGAATTGTGTCCTTGCATGAAATGGCCACCTGTGCATTGTGCACACGGAAAAATAATAAAGAAGAATGCTGCTTCAATCTCATCATGGGTAGACAGGAATTCATGCAGTGCTGTCCTTTATTATTGAGTTTCTGTTACATGGACATGGTTTTAATACTGTGTATGCTATTCCCCATACATAACATTGTGCTTTTACCCACACATACATCAGCAAAGTGTCAGATTTGCAACACTGTCTGGAAAGAGGAAGGGGGCAGCAGGAGCAGAGGAGTGTGCAGAGTCAGTGAACAAAGGTGGCCAGAATCCACACAAAACTAGGGGGGTCTAGAGGATGATTTTTAACAGGGGGGCTGCTGGGGCCAGGGTAGCCCCCCCACTCACACCTATGAGCAGGATGTGAGTTAGGAGGTCAGGTTGAGCCATGGTTTAGAGTAGGAGTACAGGGAAGGGGGAACTAATCAGTCTGGGCAGTGAAGAATATGTAGGCAAAATGCAATGGAGGATGGGGTGAGGGAGAGGGAGGGAAGGAACAGAAGAGGGGAGGGAAAACTGAAAGCAGATACAGAGAGTCAGAAGGGGTGTGGCAGATTTGGAGGTGGCAAAACATTTAAGGGAATAAATTGTGGATGTGTAGAGAAGTTTGCCAGAGTGCAGAGGTAGCAGTTAGGTGGTGAAGAAGCTAGTGCCAAAGGTAAGAAAGGAATGATGGGGAGCACGGATGCAGGGGATGGAAGGGTGGTGATCATACTAGACTCCATAATTAGGGGTATTCAATGGGGAAGGAAAGGGGACTGAAATGCAAGCAAAAGGGTGGTTTGGATGCCTGGGCTGACAACGGGGAAGGTGGGCCCAAGAATAATGGCAGTAGTAAAGGAGGTTTGCAGAAAACATAATGTAGTTATACCGTTGGGAACCAATGACCCAGCTGGGGCGGAGGTTGCCATAGTGCAAAGTAGTTTCATGAAGTTACGGAATATCTGCATGGAAGGAGAAAGTGCAATGGCTTTCTTAGAGGTGATACCAGTAACAAGGGCCATAACAGCTAGGAAAAGAAGAATATAGGATTATAGTGTATAGTGAAGTGTTGTTCTATATCAAATTACATCCCTTTCAAAATGCTGCTATACCACAATTCCAAAGTCATGGAATGTGTGAGTCTACCCTACTTTGATACAACAGCATCAGGGCAAAGAGCATTCCTGAAGATACAATAACAAAATAAAAAAAAATATGGCTGTTTTTTCCTCACCAGTAGAGCAGTCAGCTCTCCTGTGGACAGAATAAAATTAGGTCTGGTAAGGAACAGATGGGGGATTACAAATACGTACATTACCATTGGCTTAGGGACAGAAGCCAGGGGTGGTGGTGGGGGGACAGTTCTCTGGCACTAGAGATGTAACCAGTGGGGTCCCACAGGGCTCTGTTCTGGGGCCAGTGTTGTTCAATTTCTTTATCACTGACATTGGGCATGGCATTAAAGGCAAAATGTGCCTATTCACTGATGACATCAATCTCTGTGGAAGAATGGACACAGCTGAAGGAATACAGGACTTACAGGAAGATCTGTAAAAGCTGTGGAGGTGGTCCAGAATCAGAGGAGGAGAAGGACCTGGGGGTGATGATCACTAGTGACCTGAAGCACTCCACAGAGTGCAAGACAACAGCAGCAAAGGCAAACAAGATGCTGGGATGCATACCAGGGGGGATCAGTAGTAGGAGAGAGGAGGTTATACTGCCCTTGTATAGGCCACTGTTAAGGTCGCATCTAGAGTATGGGGTTCATTACTGGTGCCCACACCTCAAAAGGGACATTAACCCACTGGAGATGGTTCAAAGGATGGCTACAAAGATGATAGATGGTCAGCAGGGCAAGGCATGCGAGAAGAGGTTGAGGGCACTCAACATGTACTCCCTGCTAGACAGGACAGAGAGAGGAGACATGATTGAGGCCTTCAAGTACTTGGAAGTGATAAATAAGGTTGAAGAAGAGAGTCTCTTTCAGCTAAGTGGCAACCATAACATGAGGGGGCACAGTCTTAAGCTGGAGGGTGGGAGGTTTAGGATGGAGGTCAGGAAGCACATCTTCACAGAGAGTGTGGTGAACACTTGGAATGCACTGCCAGAAGAGGTCATCTCGTTTAAGACAATGGGCAGCCTTAATGGATGCTGGGGTAGGCATGGGGGAAGGGAAGATAATGTGCTCTTTGATGTGAACCAGTCAGGGGTACCATAAACACCATAAGAAGCTAAACACACATCTCAGATCAACAATATTACAAGTATTGTTAACACACAATAACAGTTAACTAACACAATTATGCAGGTGTCACAGGAACTATTGTATTATTGTGCACCATACTGCGATGTGCATTATCCATCTGATGCTGTGTTCTAAATACTTAGTTATAGAAACTATGATAGCCAACAATAACAATGTGTCCAATGCAGAAATGGTCAGGTTTTTGGACACAGTGCATCTGATGCAGATACATAGTTCATTTTATGTGTGAATACTAAATGATCTTTCCACTCCATCCATATTTCAATATGTCTCAATCCATGATGTCTGATGTTACTTTCTCCTTGCCTGTAAATAACAATAATATGGTCAACACTGTCAGTTTTAACAACTAACGTTACCATGTGATTATTGTGATGACTGTGCATATTATCTGTCATATTAATGGATAATCACAAGATATGCAAGCAAAACAGCACAACGAGGTGTGTGTTATCTCCTGATAAGAGCACACCAAGGTGTATTATAAGCACCGAGTGCCTTATGCACCGGGGGGGTGCCCATATCAGTAGACAATACACACCTCAGAATGTGTTACTGCACTTATGAAATGGTCCCCTTATAACTCCCTTGATTGAGAAAAAAATTAAAAAAAGATTAGAAAGTATGATAAACCTGTTGAAGATATCTTGATGTCATCTGCATCGAGTGAAGATAAATATGATATTTTCTATCAGACCATGTCATGTTATCTTTATACAAACATATGTTAGGGGTCACATACAACACAATCCCCTATACATGCCAGCAATACAACAGATGAGATCTTTGTAAGTGTGTAGTTTATTCAGCCTTTATTGCTAAATAAATAACAATTTAAAAACATTGCTTGTTAGTCTTCTCTACCCTCATGGCCTTAGGTCTCTGAGGGTAGACAAGGCACCTTGGCCACATGGGGGACATCCCAGGGTGCTGAGGTAGCTGGCAGAGGTCCTGGCAGAGCCACTGGCAGATCTATTCAACACCTCGCTAAATTTATTTTATTTTTATTTAGTTTTTTTAGTTTTTGTTGACCGGGTAAGTGCACTAGACAAATCCTGCCTATAATTCAGGCCTCGCGCTCCTGTCACTAGCACATTTTTTATTTTACAGTACTGTTTCTGTTTGTGTTTTGCATGGCGGGAGTGCGGGGCCTGAAGGGCCCTATGCTCCCGTGAATGTATTACATTCAGTATTTTTCAGAATTGTTTATCTTTGTGTTTTGATTTGTGCTACCATATGCATTAACATTTCTGTTTGCTGCCCTTGTGTTAGTATGTGTGAAGATAACACGTGGCCCCTACCCTCCCGAGCAACACTGGAACACAGAGAGACAGACACACATGGAAGTAGGGGGGAGAGCCAAGGTAACAGAAACAATCACAGACTTGCTGCATGTTAAGTGAAGAACCACAGGCAAAGAAGGGTGATGCAGATCAGTTGTACATCTACCTGATTACAGGTAAAGTGTAGTTAGCATAGTTGTCACTTGAATGGCTTCAGCCAGGGAATGCCACACCAGGTACTGGATCATCAGTAGAGACTCACAGCAGAGCTGAGGGTATGGACATCAATGGTAGACATCAGTGATTGCAGGGACACTCAAGTTAGCACAGTTAGTGTTTGTGTTGGCTGAGACAGGTAATCCCCCCCCCCAAAAAAATTTGTACTGCATCATGAGTACTGATGTACAGCAAGACTGAGGCAATCAACATCAATGGTACACTTATGTAATTGTTGGTACACACAAGTCAACACAGTTAGGATTCTATGGCCTCACACAGGCAATTTCTCCACGCATACCAGTTACCGATTCTGACTGTACAGCCACAACTGCATGTCATTAGGTAGAATGTCACACAGCTCTCTACATTAGGTACTGCACTCTGACTGTAGACTGACAGTAAATGTAAGTGCGGTACATGCTAGTTAACTTAGTTAGGAATTACAGGAGATCTGTAACTCAATGTCTGAACACCTAGCCCACATACTGAGTTGACAGTACTGAACAAAAAAAACATGGAGGTGAATAGTGTGGTGGGGGACCTGCACTTCCACAGCACTTGGTGCATCCTAAGTAAACAGCCACAGGAAAAGATAGGCAATGTACATCAGTTGTACAGCTCTCTGATTACAGGAATAGTCCAGTTAGCACAGTTGTCACTTGAATGGATTCAGGCAGGCAATGTGTCTCCAAACGTGACAGTAGGTACTACATTGTAAGTGGAGATACACAACACAGGTGAGGGAATGAACATCTTAGTGGAGATACACAACACAGGTGAGGGTTTGTACATCAATGGTACATATCACTGATTGCAGGGATACTGAAGTTACCTCAATTAGGATTTGCATGTATTTAGGCAGCTAGAGCTGCTGCACCTCCCAAAATTTGTAGTGCATTATGACTGGTTATCTACAGGAACCATAGGGAACTGGAGATCAATGGCACACCTCTATAATTATAGGTACAGTGAAGTTACCACAGTTAGGAGTTGCATGAGCTCAGCCAGGGAATTGCAGTAGACATAGCAGTTACTGCATCCTAAGTGTGTAGCCACAGCTGCATAGTGTTAAGTAGTGATGTCCAACACCTTGCTATAATAATTACTGCATACTGAGTGGAGAGGCACAGGGAAAGTAAGTGCATTGCAGACTTCTTGACACTCTTAGAAATTATGGGAAGTGTGACATGCAATTTGCCACATCGTAGCCTATGTTGTGGATAGTGAGTGGACAGCCATAGCAAAAAATAAGTCCATGGATACGTAGTTGTGGTACTATTTGTTGCAGTTGATTTGCATGCTTAGTAGAAACAACAGTTACATTCTAATGTCATTAGATAGATAGATGATAGATAGATAGATAGATAGATAGATAGATAGATAGATAAAAACGTTATTTTTATACAGGAAATTCTTATCATTAGGATTATACAATCCTGTTCTCAAGATAGTCCTGTGTATGACTCATTAAGTTGCATCTAAACATATAACATATAACATTACTCAAAATAAATACAAAATACATACAATACAGAATAAACAATATCCAAAAACCACATTAAAACATAGATACAAAGGAAAAAATACAGAATTACACAATGAAACACCCCAACCAGACAATCATATACAATTACTCTTTATTTTGCAAAGTTTCAGAATTTCATTTTTAAAAATCATGTGGTCTTCTAAAGATCTTATTGAAGGGGGTAAGATATTCCATACTTTAGCTGCCTGACTTTGAATGGAACTATTACCGTATTTGTTATAGATTTTTATAGAACAGACTCTATGTCTAAGCACAGATCTTAATAGCTCATACCTTCCTTTACTAACTTTGGGAAAAAGTATTTGTGTAATATAATGTTCGGGGTAGAATATCTTATATTTATGTATCAATATTAACCAATTTTTTTGAGAAATCATTTCTAAAGACTGCCAATTCAATCTTGTGAACATATCACAATGATGGGTTTGATATGAACACTGCAGAACATATCTAGCTATTCTATGTTGCACCCTATCCAATCTACTGAACTGATATTTACTCACTGTTCTATAAATAGAATCCCCGTACTTCAGGGTTGGCATAATCAACTGTTTGGCCACTTTTTTCCTATCCTTAAGTTGTAAACATTTAGTGGTTCGTCTTAAAACTCCTAATTTTTTGGTCACACTTTTTATATTGTTATTTATGTGGATGTCAAAGGTCATCAAAGAATCAAAAGTCACCCCCAAATAACAATAACTATCCACCTGTTCTATAGGTTTATTTGTGTGTGTAACAATATGAATCTGTGATTTTAATTTCTTATTTGAAAAATACACTAATTTTGTTTTTTTAAAATTCGTCAAGAGCCTTGATCTGGTGAGCCACTCCTCCTCCCTGGCAAAATCTGTTTGAAATTTATGCTGTGTTATGCTATGTTTTAGTAAAGACTCAACACAGGTGGTTATGTTTTAAAAAGATTTATTGCCATTTGGTGAAACTGAGAAAGGGCCAATTAAGATTGTATTTTTTTTTTTACAAAATCAGTCTCACGATACAATCCTTGCATGTGTGTAATCATTGCTTGGAATATATCTAAATGTGTCACATTTATAGTAACTAGGTTATATGAATTGGAACAAGTATGTACATATTGTAATACAGCATAGAAAGAAGGTAGCATTAGAAGGTCATTTGGTCTATTAAGTGTGATTGTGTTGCAGGGTTCACCTCTTGAGGTAAAGTGTTGACTATCCCTGCTGTGTTCTCCCATGTTCTGTTGGCATGCTTGTTATCTTCCTTCTATGCATATAACTGGCTCTTTAATAGCTGGTCACTGTCTTTAATGAGGTGACCTGTTTTAGCAGTGAAGTTTAAGTGTTCACTACTCTTTGTGGGAAGAAGTGCTTTCTGACATTCCTCCTGAACTTGTGACACTCAAGCTGGACCTGTGGCTCTTCATTATATATTTGCTACTGAGCTTGAAGAGACTTTGGCTAACAATATTATTTATATGTTTTAAGTAGTTGAATGTTCTAATTATGTGTTGTGCATTAGTTGTGTCCTGTATTAATAAAGGTATGTCAGGAGCTTCTAAGCAGTGATTACACAAATGAAACAGTAATGTTTAGTTTTTATTGTGCCACTGATAATGTGTATGTTCCTGGGGTGGGTGAAAAACCAGATGCTAAGTGTTCAAGTAATAGAATATGAAAAAAAATCTGATTTCAGTGACATTTAGATAACTGGTATGTTCAGTTAAATATTTTATGATATATCACTGATTAGGGTCATATGGAAAATTCCCACCTAATCCCTCAATAGAGGCGATCATAAATATTGTCAGGAACAGGTATGAAGTGCGTTGTGATCAGTAACAGTGTCTGATTTACAATTTTTAGTCTTTTTACCATAGGTTACAATTACTTGTATGACAAGTACAACAAAATTTCATATTATTACAGGTACAACATACATTTCTTTCAATTGTTACATTGGTTTCTATGTTAGCTGTGAACTAGTAAGTAAAAAAATATGTATGGTACGCTGTTTTTATCAAAGATATATTTCATTGAACTTAATCAGTATAGTATTGTATTATACTGTATATTAAAGATTTATTGTTACTTTACCCTTAGAGTAATACTTTTACTAGAACAATAAAACTAGTTAGCAACAATGGTGAGATGGAATAAGAATGTAAATATTATTTACATGTAATTACAAAGATATGTCAAAGTCAGTTGATAATAAGATGCAATTGTTCAGTATTTACACTTGCTTCATTTAACTTGTTGCATTATGATTAAAGAGTGTTATTTTTACATATGTAAAGCAGGCATAGTTCAACACTGTTGCATGGTGAACAAATGATGCTGTTGTCTACATGTCAACAGCTAATAGACAAAAAAAAAACTGGTGATAGACAACTTGTGACAGACTGTACCCTTTGGTAAATGAGACATGTGTTGCACAGTTATTTAAGATGATAAGTGAGCACTTTTGTTTCTCTGCAGAGAGAAAAAGTTAGAAAATGGCAACAACTTCTTGTTATGCATGGGTATGATACAGCTACAAGAAAATATATGTACAGAAGAGGAGAGTCAGGAAGGCCTCTGTTTTGAGATGTATAATATTTGATATACATGTAAGCATGGTTTCTCTAGTGACTGTGAATACTGCTGGCGCTGATTGAAGTCACTACAACAATTTCCATGTTGTCACTGATCCACACAAGATCTTAGATGTCAAAGTGCATGAAATGTGTCAGCCAGTATAGCATTTTGTTGAAATGCTATGGTTTATTGAGAGTCGTAGACTGGAAACAATTGTAGTGAATTACGACTGTTTCTGTCACAAAGCAGTCATTTAAAAAATGTAACATGTTCTGTCCTATTCTTCTGAAATATGAAGGTCATCATAATTCTTCAATATTAGAAGATATGCATTTCTTAAGTGTCGTGGCAGTCTCTGTTTAAAACTGCTTGTAGAGTCGTCACACTCTACCCATCCAGTTCTGTACCTTAGTAAACAGGTGTAATGGCCGGAAAGCATGGATTGCCCATGGTGATAGACTATACTGTGAGTGTCAAACTATGATTGGTTAAAAACTATTCTACCAGCTGTGTAATCTGTGATAGGAGTGTCAACTCTGAGCCCATTGGAGTCAAATCTGTACAACATAAGTAACAGATATTGAGATGAACTCCTGAGACGTATGGACTGAGTGCATCTGCCTCCACACCTTTTACAGGAAATTTGACACCTTTGGCTTGAGGGACAAGAAGACTAATCCACAGCATGTCTTCTGTGGTTTCACACTGTGAATGGCCACATGAAGCACATACATATTTGGTTACATATGACACTGTGAAATAGTGGCGCATTGGAGTGCAGTCCGCATCCAAGTTGTTTATGATAGCCGTCATAAACTCACTACTGTCTTGCTGTATGTCAGCAGCAAATGTACTACATCCATCATATGTACCTAACACCTGTCATAGTGGTGTTAGTGACTGTACATTGTTAGACTGGTCAGAAGTCATGTTGATAATCTGCTTCAAAGTGTTTGATAGGGGATTGTCTTGTGAAGCAGATATTGCCTGTACAAAGTGGGCATGTGTAGAAAAACTTGCATAGCTGAGTTAGCATAGCAGTTCACTCTAGTGCTGTTGTCAAAGACTGGTACAGCAGCTACACCAACTGATGAATTGCTAGTTCTGAATGTTTACTTGAAGTTGTGACCTTTTTTGAACTCTTTTGAGTTGAATCACTTCTGGAATCTTGTGGCTGTTTGGTGACACCTGTAGATGTGACTGTACGATGTGAGACAGCCAGATATGTAGGCAGTGGTGTTAAAGACATTTGTGGCTGATGCAGAGTACATAACCTGTTGTACTCAAGAATACATCGCTTGTCAGCTCGTATCTTCTGAGGTGCTAGAGTTATAATGTGCAACCCAGAAAGACTGCGGACACGTGAAAGTGCCACGTAGCTCATGCCATCCTTGAAAATGTCTGTACCTATGTCCACCATTGCTGAATCCAAACTCAAGCCCTGAGATTTGTGAATAGAAACAGCATATGCATTGCATAATGGAAACTGTTTCCTGTTTACATAGATATCCTTAAATACCTGGACAGACTATTCCATGTTGTCAAAGTGAACTACAAGTGTCTCAATATATGTCTTCTGGACATTGTAGACAAAGTCAGTGATGTTTCCCATGGCACCGTTTACCATGCCTCATTCAACATCTAGATTATGTTGTAGCATGATATGTGCATTACTACAAAGTGTAAGAACAGCTTCTAGGCCAGCTGTGCATGAAACATCTGACTTGAGTTCATTGAGTCATTCAGTCATCTTTGCTACTAGGTTGTGACTAAGAATGACACCATCAACTGTATCAACAGCATGCAGAGTTAGAATTTCTTGGTTTACTCTCTGCAGCATTACATTGTTGAACTCAGTGCATTTCTTTAGTCATGGCATAAGGCACACTATCTGTGTCCCTGTAGAGTATACATCGCTGAAAACATTACATGCTGTTTCTATGGATGCAGTATCTACTGTGATTCTCCGATCGTTTAACATAGCAACATGTTCTGGTGATAGAGAACCTGTACGAGCTTCATCTAAAAGTGATTTATAAGCCAGATCACCACTTTGGCACATGTTCTCATACAACTCAACATAGGTAAATAACTCCCAAATGTTATAGCCTGCAATGCAGCCGAGAATATTCTTAGCTTACTTGGCAGTTAGAGTTGTAAACACATGTTCAGCATTAACTGGTGCAAGCTGTAAAAGGTCTCCCAAAACTAAAATACTTTTGCCACCAAATGGTACTCCATCATCAGTACCCAAGATCTCCTGTAGATGTAGATGTATACAGGCAAGCATGACATTGGAGACCATGCTGATTTCATCAATGATGAGTAACTTCATCTTTGTGAACATGGAATGGAGCTGAGATGCAACCTCAAATGACAGTTTACAATACTCTCCAGTTTTGCCATGTTCCACTGGCAACATAAAGAGATGGTGTAATGTAACTCCACCAATGTTGTATGCAGCTAGTCTTGTGGGAGCAGTAACAGCAACAGACATTGATGACCCTGTCAGGCTCCGTATTTCAGCAGTTATGGCTTCAATAAGGAAACTGTTTCCTGTGCCAGCTGAACTGCTAACAAAGATTAGTAGTGGCTTATAGTCATGACAGTCACATTTTTTTGTTTCATGTAGTAGGCCATGTCAGACAGCGTCAACTACTTGAGAGTGAACTGCATGCTGTTGCTGATTTAGTCTTTCTCTCAAGTCAGTTGGGTTGACAGTAGAGTGTGTTCCATGTTCCATGGCTGTCTCAATTTCTGAGATCAACACTTCTGGGGCATTTAAAGGCAGAGGTTCGCCTAGAACAGCTTGTCCTTCTGGATCAAGGTTGTCTTGTGAGCTAACAGGAGTGTCTTCCTGAATCTGCCTCTCTGCCTTGTCAAGCTGTTCTTTCTCAGCCTCTAGTCTCTGTATGTATGTATGTCTCTGAGTATTCAGTTTTGAACTGAGATTGAATTCTTCCTCGAATGTATCACAGTCACCTTTTAATTCAGACTCACTCCTCCAGGGTCTAAATAGGAATAGGAGAGCAAAGTAGTAATGTTCTCTGCTCTCCAATGTGCCTAGATGCAATTTACAGTTGTCTATGAGCCATGGTTTGTGTCTCTTTATGAGACAGCCATCTACTCCGTTCACCTTGTAAATCTGGTGTGTTGAGTCAGGTGATATATCTGCCTTGTAGTCATACCACTTAGCCACCTGAAAGAGGCACATGCCAGCCATGTTGTTGTGTCTACAGGGGTAGTATGTGTCTAACAGGTTATTCTTCAAGATATGTTTTGAAGAAGGTCTATTGTCAGCGAGTTCCTCAATTTTGGCATGGGGAATCAGTACACTTTTGTGTTTCTCTTTGTAGTTCACACTGAGAAACTGGACAGCATCAGACTTCCTGCATAGATGTGTACCCATTAAATGGTCACAGGCTTCATAAGCTCCACATTCTCTGTGTGAAAGAGTCTCAAGTCCAATGACCATAGCTGAGATGTCAGGCTTTGCTTGAACTGGCAATATCTTCCCAAAGATCTTGCAGCTAGTTGTTTATGTTTGGTAATGTACAAAGTCATGTACCGCACCAGGGCCAATGAGTTATCAGCCACAAACTGAACATCTATGTTTGCTTGCCACATTAGGAGAAGAGTTGGGTTGTAGTCATTGATGTACACCTCTTTCTTATCTCTGGGTAACTCGTATACTCTCTTGGTTGATTTTGCCTTCAAGTGGTGTCGGATTGCTGAGAAAAGCTCATTCATGGAACCATCCTGACAAACTTGTCTAGGAAATCTGAAGCGACATTGTGTGTACCAATTAGATTTGTTCTTTACTACTCTCCGGCAGTATTTTGCACAAATATATCACTGGAAGTTTTGAACCAACTTCCATAGTGTAGGAATGTCATACTTGTCTGGAATGTGACAAGTGATATATTTCTTGATGAATGATAGCACTTGTGCTGCTTCATGTTCACCTATGTGTGATGCATCCTTGATCCACAACAGCATATGGATGTGAGGGGTACCCCGTGCTTGATACTCCATCCTCCAAAAGTAATGCTTCACAATACCAAGAGGTGGATTGTCCTTTGACAGTATGAAAGTCAGAATGTCATGGAACCACTTGTGAAAATGTCTTGTGACAGACACAGGATCAAGTGAACACATTTCTCCAACAGTCATTGATGAGATGCCGTCGACATCAGAATTTGCCCACTTCAACAGTTCAATGAGCTTGTCCCAGGCATATTCAGCACAACTAAGTGTGACAAACCATGTGGCTGCACCATATTCTCACAGCATTGTCATCACTTTGGAGTGTCTGCAATACCAATATTCTTTGGTGCCTCTAAGACTTGAAAGAATGGAAGACAGATTCACTTGCACATTTTCATCTTTCTGCTTTAATTTCTCTAGAAATTGAGCAGCTGTTATTCCATCTAGTGGAGTTGTGAGATGAATAGTATGTGCAATAGATGCAGACAGAATGTTAAGTTCACTCTTCAGAGGAGAGATGAAACAGGGTATTGTATGTTACGCCTGAATTTGTGTTATTTTACTGAGCATTACACAGCTAGTGCGGTACTCAGCACCCTGTACACACATTTCTTCTTCATCTAGGCATCCACCTGACCCCTTTTGGGAATAAGTCTGGAAACATGCGTTCTCTAGTGTTGCTCCAAAATGCTGACAGGCTCACCTTCCACCTGTTTCATTTGATAGAGATCAATGTTGTCTCCTACTGGATCTCTGCCATGTAGTGGGTGAATTGTGTACTGTTCATACACATTGTCACTTGTCTGTCCACTTACCTTCTCAATCATTGGTTTACTGTTCTCTAAGAGATCATGTTGGACAGAGAGACTAGTCATGTTATCTACGTCAAGGTCTGTATAAAAGGGATTGTTACTCTTTAGATAAGAGCAAGCTTTACCTTCTGTATGTTGACAACATCTTGCCAGATGACCTTGGACTTTGTTGGGACACCATTTACAAGAATCACCAAACTATTTTCTATAGAGATTGCTTCCACATTTTCCTGTAGAGGAAGTGGGAGATACATCACGGAACCCTTTAGAGAGCTAACAAGTTCTTTCTGTGGAATGTTCCATGTCTTTGTGTTCAGACGTAGAATGGTTTGAAATGGTTTCATTGTCTGAATTAGAATGCATTCAAACATATTCAATGTTGAAATCTCACTTGATGTAACATGTGCCTCCATATTATTCAGTAGTGACCTTGGTGGCAAAATGTTACACTTTAGTTTGGAGAAACAGTGTTTTCACAGCAGAATGGTGTTTTCTAACTGAAAGTCAGACTTCATCAGCAAAAATGCTGAGAGACAGAACCACATGTCATTGTATGGTGACAAGGTTTCCAGGTTCACTGTGACTGTTTACTGTAGCACAGACGGTCACATGACACACATACAGAGTCAAACTTCTGAGCCTTTGCCAGCTCAAATTTTGCTATTTCTTTGCCGTACTGTCTCAGTATGTCAGTTTCTATCACTGAAACAGATGTTTCAGCAGAACTTGCTGACTGATAGATAGTTGTGTCTGGTACAGAAGCTACATGTTGCAGCTGTTTGAGAAATGTGATGGCACCCTGCATGTCACCTGACTGCACTAAGTCATTTAAACAAGTGTACTGATTGACAACTCATCGGACTTCATATACTCTGTATACAAAGTTTTGTATGCCTGTTTGATGCACTCCAAGCATCCACATGTTGTGAAAGATACTGTCACAAACACTGCTATCGAGGCATGCTAGTGAGTGACCCATAAGTCCAGTATGTGGATGGATTTCACAATGGTCACTGTTGTTAAACAGTTTATGTCTTTCTTTGCGATCTGTTATCACAAATTGGTTGACAAACTGTTCAACTTTTTCAAATGACGATTGACTACGGTTGCAGGTGTCATCACATGGCCATGACAGACAGTGCCATCTATGGGACACAGTGGTTACATCACAGTCATCATCTGTATCCATTGCTGTGTCATCACAGACACTGAGCACATTGACCAGCTTACCAGACTCATCAATGATGAACTTGCTTTCTTTTTTCTGTGAATAATAAGATTCTTCCCAGAAATATGCCTCTGAGTGCTGTGTGTGCATCCAGTAACCTGTGAATACATCACAGAAATTGTGCACAAAGAAGGATACTGTTGTAGCTTTTTTTGATGTCATATACAACTTTTCTGAATAGCTCAAGCACATGAGACATCTTATGCCATAAACGTTGAAGAACAAATACTGCTCTGTTAACAAAAGTGCATACTTTGAGATGCAATTTCATCAAAGATAGATGACTCTTTGTCTTTTTGTGCTCATGTCTCATCACAGCAGCAATAAGCCTGTCGATCTTAGCTTTACTTGCTAGTGATCGAAAATACTTTTGCTTTCTCAGATGGAAATCACCAGGTGTGAGTTTACGGCATCGTTTAGAAGGTCTGTTGATGATTGCTGCTGTAATAGTTCAGTTTCGTCTGAGAGATCTACACAACTTTTGCACAGGTAAGCATTTCTTACTTGCTGTTGAGCAAGTATGTGCTTTTGCTGTGGAGTGAGTTGTTGTAGAGCTCACTGTTACAATAGAACTCTGTTTTCTTTTATGTCCTGAACTCACATCAGTGTTTTTTTTATCATTCTTAAGCAACAGTGAAGTACTATGATACCTGTCTCGTTTTCCTATATATCTACGTCTGTGTTTAGTAGGCATCTTTTGATATGTTAGTTCACAGTGGCAGTCAGCAATCTTACAGAAGTATCAGGCACCTGTATGAAAGACAGAGAAAAGGACAATATTAGTATATGCATGTGTTGATGTGTTCTAACATTGTACATTGAGACAGATGATTTAAGTATATCATCTATTTCTTTTTTAAAAATACTTGTTTTAATCACATTGGTTGTTCACATTGTTACAGTTTTATTTTCATTCTTGCTACATTGTCTATTATAGTATTATAACTATAGCATAAAGATTTTGTTCCGTATGATTTCACTGTTGAGTAATGCACAATAACTGTTATTTTGGATACTGATTTTTAGATGATGCTGTTACACTGCATGTAAAACAACTACTTTATTTACAATCGTTCTGTTAATAAGTAACATATTAATAAGTCAACTTTACAGACTTAGCTTAAGTTGGTGCATTTGCAATATTTCCATGTCACATTCTCAACATAGGCATTTACCACAACTGCTTCTGAAGTATACAGCTGTCATTTTTCACATCCTTGCTGAAATGTTTTTACGCACTTCTGGGGTCTAGTAGTGCAGCCGGTGTGCGAAACCAGTGTTCAGATCACATTGTGAAAATGACAGTGACACTGTTCATGAGCAGAGGTACGAAAATTACTATGTTGAAAATGTGGTGATAATAGTCTGTGAAATGACTGTTTTACCGAGGTGCGAGACTGCACAACACACACTGTAGTTAGTGCATTGGCAGTACTTTCATGAAATCTCAACATTGGCTATTTCACCAAACCTTCTTATGAAACATACAGCTGTCATTTTTCATATCTAGCCTGAAAAGTGTTTTCACACTTCAGTGCAGAATAGTGCAGTTGCTATGGAAAATCAGTGTGTGGATCAATATAATGAAAAATGACAGTGAGCACTACCAATGCCTGATGAACGGAGATAACCATAGTCTAATCATCTTGTGGTTGCTAGAGTAACTGTAAACATCTTGAGCTGTGCTGTCGAGTTTAGTGATGCCGAGTAAACCACATGAGGTGATTATACCATGGTTATCAGTGTACATCAGGAATTATCCTATATCTTTAACTGTTGTCATATGGAAGCAGTAGCACTGAGTATACAGTGCTATTCAATTCAACAGCAATGGTTATCATATAAGTAACACTGTTGAACTGATAACAATTTAAATAATATTGATTACTAGTTTTGTTGTAAATAGTCATAATAATATATGTTAATTTAAGTATACTGTAAAATGTTAACTGCACAATACTTGATCAAGGAACATGTTAAGTTACAGATATATGTCAATAATTTTATACAAAGTGTTTCTAAATAAGGACCATTCAACAATACAGATACTAAATATCCTTTGTATGTTAATTTACAGAATCATCAGAAGCATTCTCCACCTGTCAGCTGAGGTAGTCCCAGCACAGACAGAAGCTGTGGAGGCTGGGGACTCTGACTCAGAGAGTGTGATCTTTGTGGAGTCAGATGGTAAGAATACTTGTATTGATAATGTTGTTACCTCCTAATGAGTACTTGTGTATGATATTAGTAAACCTCTTAAAAAGTGAGGAATAGAGAGTTAAAGTTTTCCGGGGCTATAATGAGCAATGTTCTAACTGACAAAGAGAGCAAGCACAAACAATGGTATATTGAAAAGGAATAGGCCAGGAAACTCAGTTTTAATTTAGCATGGGAATGAGACAGCATTATCTGCAATTGGAGTGTAGCAGAAACTTGGACCTGGAATAAGAGAGGTCTGAATATTGCAACGAGGAAGTTCAACCCACTACATGTAAAACACAGCATAGAGATGATAAGCTAGGCATGGGCTAACTATATGAACAATGTGTTTGCCAGGAAATGTGTAGACTTGGTACTGGAGCAGGCAGCAGTCTATGTGAAACTACATTATCTCAAACTTTTACATGTTTCCAAAACTGTTTGCGTAGTAGTAATATGTCGGTGTGGGTTTACCATGGACGTAAACCATTAACTGGTGCAAACACGTTTCCTTAACATAAAAGTCTGTCATATTCAAAAGTAACATGGGAATGAGCTTGCTTAGGTACTCTTTATGCAAATGTCAAAATTTGCATCTCATTGCGCCTTCACTATCATGCTCTTTGCACTGGAATAATGGTGTGTAGATGCACTAAATGTGCAGAAACATCTTGATGCTGGACCAACAGTTAGGAGTTATACAGTTTTTAACACTGCACTTTCACATGTGTTGCAGCCTGCTGTTTTCCTATTACAACACAGCTTACACACAGATGGTGTTGGTGGTGATGTGTGCAACTGTTATAATGTTGCATATGGCATACTACACAACAGCCAGTACAGTACCAAGGTGATAGTGGTGTGTCAGAACACAACTGAGTATGGTGAGTATGAGCTATGCTGACTCGCAGTATATACAGATGACAGGCTCATCACACTGGTGTTCACTTACAGTGCACATACTGTTATGTTGTTGTAGAGACCACATCTGGTGTACCTCTGGAATGGTGACACCCAGTGATATATTTATGTACGACTTTGTGTGGTATGAGACTTGTACAGCTGTGTAGAACAGTATGTAATATCAGAAAGGTGCAGGGCTGCAACAGTACAATAAATACTAAGGCATATGAACTGTGTGATGTGTAGTAGTTTTCGTGGCCAAACCTGTTTTCTTCAGACTATGGCAAGTCATACAGTCTACCCACAATATCCTCTATCACTCCAGAGTGGTGTATGTATGTAGTGGCAGGTGTTAATGTGCACAGAATAGTGGTCTGCAGGTAAAAATATGCCCTCTTTTTTGTAACATTGACTGCCTTATGAAGTACAAATGGTAAGTATCACTAATAAATAGTATTTGTTTGTTTGTTTGTTTGTTATAGAGTGGAGTATGGAAAGTCTGTTACCTTGTTGATTAGAAGACATCACATGACTGTGATAAATGCTCCAGTATAATGACTGTTACAGTGTAATTTTAGAATAAAAAGAGAATAACAAGTGGCAGATTTAACTTGGGATGAGATATTCAAAAGGGTTGTGTATGCTGTAATATAGTTGCAACATGTATAACACACTGATTCATGCCAGTGCAATGTTCAAAAAGGGATTATGCACTCCATGAATTCTGATGCACCATGGCACATCATTAATGCATGTGATGGAAGTAAAGGTGATTGTGCCCATGCATAGTCTGCACATCTCTATATGTAGACCGGCATGTGGTAAGTATATGTATGTGCAACAGCTACTTGTGTCACACATAGTAAAGTGAAACAAAAAAAAAACAATGGCTACCCAAACAGAGGCGAGGTGTTGTATTACACAGTGCAAGACAGGAGCTGCAAGCTGAATACAATCTGATGTCACAGCAGTAATAGTGTAGCATCACTACCCTGCCCCCACATGCTAATGTTAGGCCGCATTGTTTTAGTCAATCCCTGCGGGCTAATCTACCTGCCCTGAACCAATTTTGGCTCTGCTGTTGATATATCCTTAGTGGAGTACTGCACAGTCCATCTTGCACAATTCACAATGCAATGATATATATATAACACGGGTCATACAGTGTAGCCTTTTGACAAAATCATGTGCTTCATGGATTTACCACAATCGTCTGTGGTGTACTCTTGCATCCACCTGATTGTGGAAAATATGTTGAAATGTGCAGTGTGGTGCATAGATACTTGTCTACCCTACCGAGACAATCACTGTTGCTCTCACTCCACCTCCTCGAGTGTTGGTGAGTGCCCCACCCACCTCCAAAGACACCCCTGGTTGACCATAGTCTGACAACAAACAGTATGACTGTACATACACTGGCACACAGTGTGGGGCAAGAGGCATGTTGAATATAGTGTAGTATAGAGTCCCAATGTGCTAATGAAACTATAAATTCACATATTAGGACTATGTAGTACACTACAGTACTATCAGTAGGCCATGTTGTGTAGCAATCAGAGTACAGCCACACTCAATGCTATCAGTTGTTGGGTGTGTAGCTGTTTAGCAGGTGGGGAGCTGGTCTCTGCTGCTGACTGAGGGAGGGAGGAGGTTGTCATGACACAGTGGTAGGGTTGGTAGGGGGGTACAACTATCAACCAGTGTACTGGTTCATTGTATTGCCTGGAATCGGCCTGGATACAGCCACTGGGCCAACAGGCATTATGATTTATCAATTAATGTCACAATTAGGCTGTGATAAGGGTCCAGTGCACCTCTAGCTTTAAATATATCATGGTAAGTCTGCATTTGGGCATGGTGTGGGAGCCAGAGGAACATCGAAGTTATATATATCATGGAAAGATCATGAGTAGGTGATAGGTTTGGGTTCACTGCATCAGTATGGATATTTCCATACAGTAAGTGTGCGATTGGGTGAGTAGTTGGTTGTATTTGACTAGCAGGAATATTTTCTTATAGTAAGACTCTGATCAGGCGATGGGGCTGACTGCAGTGGACTACAAGAGACAGTTTTAATGTTGTAAGGATGTGATTCGGCTAGGTGGTGGATTGATGCTGAAGGGCATGGCCGTCAGTATACAGTGGTCACTGTGTGGCAACGAGCCACCCACGAGTCACTGTTAATTGGCTTGCCTGTTTACAAATTGGTCCACACTAACACAGAAATGTTCCCATTTGCACTTTCCATGGAATATGGTAACATGTGGGTGTCCATCACTGAATATTGTGGCTGATGTAAATAGTAGAACAGCACTTGTACTGTGTTGTTGCTGTACTATTGTCTGTTGTCAGTGACACTGTGCCACGCATGATGCAGGTGGTGAAAGTGTCACATTTTATTGTACTGAACATGTCGCAGCACTGTTGCATATTGCTGTGTCAAATTTTTTTTAAACACCCCAGTACTGCTGCAGCAAGGATTGTACCACTATCTGTTGCAGTGTGAATATTCTAGCCCTTCTGTGTATTGCAGTTTCTATAGTACTATTTTTAAGATGTTCTGCTCTTTGATATTTAGAATTTTGAGACATAGTTGGATGGCAGTAGTGCAGTATGTGATCTGTATGTAATACAGTTAAAGTTTTGTTAGATATTGAAATATTTTAATTATGATAATTAAATAAAGTTTTGATATGTTTTATAGTGTCAATGAAAGGTCTGGTGAGACCAGTGGTGCAGGTGAAGCAGGAGGAGAGTGCAACTGTAGAACATAAGTATAACATCAGAAGTATACAGTTGATACGTTATGCTAAGTACATTTTTACAACAAGTTATATCCTATTATATAATGGCCATAAAAATGAAGTATCAATCCTCTAATCTCATTGGCTGTGTGATACACCTCTCCCATTGTAAAAGCTGCAATCACTACATGAAAAGAGGTGGCAGGCAGCTGTATCTCTAAAACCCATCAGACCACTGAAATTGGCAAACAAAACTGCCATATTGAACCCCACTAAGCTGCTGTGTACCACAGCTGAGCGCAAAATGCAAACACACTTTAGTTGAATAATTTCACCGCTACACAAACTAAGATGACAGCCAGCCTCTTGATTCATAACTGTGCATAAATCACTATGACAGCCATCTCGGTCCACACGTCTCGACATCTTTGTCACTTGCATACACACCCGCTTCACTAAATAAAAAACATTAGTCATTAAAAGAAACAAAACAAAAACAAATGGATACCTCATTTGTATTAAGAGACAAACCATACAAAGAGTAGACTCCCCAAAATGCAGCACAAGAGAATTATGCCTGCAATGTACTCTCCATCATCGTTTTCTGCATCTCAACTGGCTGCTCGCTCACAACCCATATCCTGAAAATACACTGCAACCGAGAATAATGAAACAAAGGTACACATCCTCAGTAGCAGGGCAGTCTAGCAATTGGGGAGTATTTTTTCCCAGTGCAAAAATAACCACAGTAAAATTGGATACAATAGGGGAAAGAAACTTTTATTTACTATTTTCTATCTGACCAAAAAAACAGGACAGTGTATAATTGCAATGTACCACTTGACGATGTTGGTGATGACAGGATTTCCCATGCATGGTGTGTTTTCAACACTCAGCTGTGCCTCATTGCCAAAACAACACCCCAGAATGTGGGTAAACACTCGCATCACCAATACCCTCTCATGGAATATTGCTTAATTATATAGTAACTGAATGCAGAATCATTGTAACTCTTTTGTATATTGTTCATGGTCAGTATTATTTAAGGGTTAGACGCAAGTATCTGGTCTGTGATGTGTATCACAAAGTTGTAACTCTGTATTACAACTTCCCATTTTTAATCTGTGCCTGATGGATTGTTGATAGTAAAACAAGAGTAAAATTTTGACAGATAGAGAGTCTGTATATAATTCTAAGTAGTACTTAGAACATTTACTGTTGCTTTAGATTCTACTATGTTATGAAGTGAAGAAAAAAAAGCAAATGTTTTTATTGTATTTATTGTTTGGATATTGTGTCGCTTAACATGTATTTAGGTCATGTCTTATTGAAAGAGTTGGTGAAAGAACTAACAAGTTTGATATTGAAATGCTAAACATTAGTTGTAAGATACTATGTTTAAGATCAGTAGAAGATGGTTCTTAAATCTTTGTTGTAAACAGGTACAGTAGAAAAGTGGTTTTAACTCATTGCTATGTTAGAGAAATTATTGTAATGAACATTACTAATATGTATTGACTGACATTACAGTGTCAGGGTGTACAACAGACATGTAATATTGAGAACTTGTTCACAAAAACAGTACATGTACATTGTGGTAGTTGCACAGTCTTTAGAGGATAAAGGAATTTAGTTGGCTCTATACCTTACTGTGTTATACACAGTTATCAACCATTGTATGAATCAAAAATGTGATGCATAAGGTTTTATATAATATGAATATAGCACATGTACAATTTCTGAAAAGTTACAAAACTAATTTACTTACAGTTCATCACATGTGAGTGATATGATATATGGACTAAGAAGAGTCAGTTTTCAGAATAACTAGTTTTAATGTATATTCCTAGTAGTACAGATGTATCTCTGCTTACAATAGATACAGGAAAAGATAATAGCAGTATTAGATGCAACACAAGAAAGAAACTGAATATTTATAAGTACATATTAATGGCTATTTTTTTTGTGTCTTTACAGAACAAGATCGTGAGGAGACGTGCACTGTCCACTGCTGCTGTGTCCGCAGGCTCAAGCAGAAAATGGATGAAATAAAAGAAAAAACTGCTGCGGGAGGGGCAAGACACATTATTGTCCCTCTTCGCAGTGCAGCAGGCAACCATTAAATTAATGCTCGAGCCTGTGGACACAGCAGCTGGTGTCAGTGTGACTAGCAGCACTACTTCACCTGCACCATCAACAACAAGTCTTGCTGGAATGGAATAAGCAGCCTCCACAGCTTCATGTGTATCTCCCCCTCTCCTATGCTGCAACAGCTTCCTCTTTTGTTGCGCCTCCACATACTGTCCAACTTTCGGACTGGACTGCCTCGAACAGTGCCACACCTCTCTTTCTAATGGACAGTTTGTTCCCTGTAAATAGTTAAATAATTTTCTAAATAATAATTAAGTTTTATTTAAAATTTTTCCAAGAATGAATATTTTTTCTACATTTAAAAAAAAAGAGTTTTGATGATGTTAAATTGTTTGTATTTTGTATATTAGTTTTATAAGCATTATTTATTTTTCTATCACAAACAGATGTAATATTTTGTATCACATTTTATATTTTACATGATTTATTTTAAAACATAAATAATACAGTATTTTCTTACAAAAATGTTGCTTGTGTTTCATTTCTACTTTATGGGGAGCATCTGTTAAAAAGGTATCCTAACAAACTATTGCTTTAACTGATCTTATAACAAGGGTGTAACAGGTGATATTCTCTAAATCAGTGAAAGGTTTGTAACAGCCTTATGCTAATCTCTTATTTCAGATAGCTGTAGAGTTTAGCAATATGGCGTTAAATATTTTTCATTGTTTTTAAACATGTTCATATTATTATAACAATACGGGAGTACGACAGCTTATGTTGATGGTGAGTTAATAACTATGTAAGTAGATTTCACACTTGGGCAGTCATTGTGGTATGATAGAATGCTGCAAGGTCATAAGAAGAGTGTGAAAATAATTGTTGACCAACTGTTATTGTCTAATTAAGAAACAGTGACATTTGTTATGCAGTACAAGATGAGAGACACAGCACAGTTCAATATACTTAGATTGTGAAATACATACAATTTCTTATCACTTTTTCAGAGAAGTATGTTAACATTAATACTGGTTTTTGAGCACTGTCTTTCAAGTCAAGGTAGAGAGGTACAACATGAAGAAATATGGAGATCTGTAACTGTGTTTGAGACATAGATGGTGCCACATGCTGTGTTGTATTACAATACTACCAGTTACTGTAAAATTAAAGAATGTGAAAGAGCAGCAAAATATTGTTTTGTGTATGGTATTGCAGTGCTAAGTACATGCAAATGAAAACCAGTAATAGTAATGTATAACTAGATAGATACTCAGCACAAAATATTATGTGCTCATAAGACCATCCAAGTATTGATGTGTGCAACATTTCCTTACTGTGGGTGTAAATGTTAGTTCTGGGATTTTTTTAACACTTACCATTGATATGTCATACATGAGATAATGTGGTTGGTTCACAGTATGCCAAAGGTGTGCACTCCTACTACTATATGCATAATGCTAATTATTTGCTGGTAGTGTGGCCCATAAAGTATTTGATCTATGACCACTGCATTCTTACACCAAATTATGTGGTGGGAGTGGGAGGGCAGAAGGGTATGCAGTAGCAGCACTGCATCCATGCAGGTGATCATGTGGTGATAGTGTATATTTTGAAGGGCATGTCCCTGTACCACTGAATGCATATGACAAATCACATACTGACATTGTATGGCCTGTAGGATCTATACTGCCAGCACAGTATACATATACCAAATGATATGATGAGAGTGTAGCAGCCAAAGGGTCCGCAGTACCACGATTGCATTCATACAGTGAATGATGTGGTGGGATTGCGCAGCTGCACTGACACATTTGTATTTACTACTAATACTTCTCATTCGCAAAAAGAATGGAAATGCATGGCAAAAAAATCCATTTAATGCATCAGTTAGGGTTGTTCCACAGCAACAAAAGTGAGGAAATTCGGTGCTAGGGTTGAAAACCCTAACTCTGAATTCACCTCCCCAGCACCACACACACACAGACACACACACACACACACATATGCAAGTAGGGGGGAGGACCAAGGCAACATGACCAATGACAGACAACCAGCAGCAGGTGACAGAAATAAAAAACAATTGTCTAAATGTACTACAAGACATCTTCACCCACCTGACCAAGTACTGCATGTTCAGTGGAGATCAACAACAAAACTGAGGGCCATGTACACATCCCTGACTGCAGGCCACTTCACCCATCTCTACTAAGGATCATACTAAGGATGAAAGAGGAATAAGGAGACCATAAGGTCCATACGTGCTCCTATACTAATCAGTTGTTATAGTATGAGAGATTGTATCCTTTGGAGATTAATCTGTCCTGCCAATATTTTTAATACGTTTTTTGTTTCACTTATAAGCACTTCAAGGGGCAAATTGTTCCAAGGATTAATTGTTCTTAGAGTGAAGAAAAATTATCTATTTTTGTAACTGAATGATTTACTGAAAAGTTGCAATGGATGACCTCTAATGTTGTGGTAATTGTTTTTGAATGTGAGGCCAAGTTCAGAAAGCAAGTAGGGGTCCTGAATAAGGTCATAAAGAAAAAGTAAATCCCCTCTAATACATTTAGTGGTTAAAGACATAAGATTAAGTGATGATAATCTAGAATTGTATGTTTCACTTTGTAAACCCTTTATGTTTTTGGTGAATTTTCTTTGCACCTTCTCCAATTTATCACACTCATTCTTTTTAAAGGGGCACCAGAGTTGGGACGCATAGTCCAGATGTGGTCGGGCATGAGTTCTGAACAAAGGCATCATAACATGTGCATTTCTAGAATTAATAATGGACTATATGACTCGACTGGTTTTATTAATGGTTTCATGAATATGTTTGGAGAATATAAATTCATTAGAAATAATAACTCTGAGATCTTTCTCATCAGTTGTTGAATTCAGTACTTGGCTGCCTAGTTTGTAAGAAGAGTTGGAGTTGTGTTGTCCTAGATGCATGACTTTACACTTTGAATTATTAAGTTTTAATTCCCATAATTTTACCCAAGGAGAAATAATGTCCAGGAAACTTGGTCTGAGCTTGAGCATGAACTGGCAATTTTTATATCATCCACATATTTAACAGATGTAGTGAAACATTATGAAATTATGTCATAAATGAAAAACTGAAATAAACATTGACCTAGGACTGAGTCCTGTGGAATGCCACTTCTGATAAAACCAATGTCTGATAATGTACCATTTATTAAAATTCGTTGAGATCTATTTTGAATCCAATTGCATATCCAATCAATAAGTAAAGTATTAATACCAGATTTATGTAATTTGAATGTGAGTACCTCATGTGGAAGGTCATCAAAAGCCTTACTAAAATCTATAAAGATGATATCACAGGTGGTCCAGTTATCAAAATGAACTGATGTGTTCATAAAAACACATTAGGTTTGTTAAGCAATTCCATCCGTTCTTGAACCCATGTTGTTCAAGATCCTGCTGGTCTAAAAATGGAGTGATAATATCTTTTAATAGGCTCTCAAGGATTTTACAGATGGATGATGCAAGACTAATTGTTCTGTAATTTTCCCAGATATTTTTAGGACCTTTATTATGTAATGGGATGACATTAGCCATTTTCCAATCTTCTGGCACATAGTTATTATTGATGCACCCTTCAAAAAGAAGTGAGTGGGCCAGAAGGCAATCAGATAAAAGAAATAGCAGATGACCTGCAATATTGTTGGGCCCTGGGCTGAATTTGCCTTTTTGAAGGTGTAACTTGCAGAGAATAAGTTCCTCTGGGAAGCTGATATCTATACCAGTGTGGCCAGAAGGCAAATGTCCAGAAGATTTAGTAATGTTGTTATCTGGATCGGAGTTAAAGAGGTTACAAAATTTCTGATTAAATATCTCTGCCATTCCCTCGGGGTCATTAATTAGCTGGTTATTAACTAACAGGGGACCAACTTGAGAAACTGTTCTTTTTAGGGAATTAATATAAGAGTAAAAGAATTTGCTGTTACCCTTATTTGCTGATTTAGCCAAGTTTAATTCCCACTTTTGTTTGGATTTTTTGATGATATTTTTGAATTTATTTGTATTTTAATATAGGAGTCCCAGTTGGTCTGAGATTTATTAATGTTTTTCTATTAGTTTTTTATTAGTAACTCTAAGATTGTAAAACAAATTTGGTTAATGTGTTCAGTAAATGCTAGACCTAGGTGTACTTTATCGTAACACATAATCTTGATTTAAAAAATATAGTTATTAAAATATTGAAAACCAAATATCATTTTCTGGTGTTTCAGGATGGATTAAACATAACTGTTTGCCAATCAAACCTCAGTCTATAAAGAAATATATGAATTGTAGGAGAGTAGAGTTAGAGGAAGGAATTTAGAAACATACAGTACTCCCAGTTTCCTTTTAATTTATTCATTTATATTTACATGTACATAGTTCAAGCTGATGCTTGCAAATGTTTCCACTTTTATTCACATATGAATTTAATACTGCAGGTGTTTCTTGTTTTTTCTTTTCTTTTTTTTTTCTGTTTACTATTTTATTTAAGGAGGTGCTAACTTTGTAATATTGTAATAAAAGCAATTTCTACTCATTTTAGACTCCACAGAGCATATGTCCATTTGATTAGGGATTACTGACCAGCTATTTATTTACATTTTTTCCTGTGTGTGAAGTGTTTTTAGTACTCATGAAAGGTGCTGGATTGACAGCACTGGAATCTGAAGTACTCTGCTTATCCACATGCCAGATACAACACAGGAGAACACAGAGCATGCTTCCCCACACTGCCCCATTAACATACCTTAACCCTGCCAAGGAGGGACCACCACGTAGGTGAGAGGGTAGTTCAGACTAATTCCCATTCAATCCTCGGTCACTCATGTGAAACTGATCACAAGAGTGCCAGTTACATAGAAACATACACAATGATGGCAGAAAAAGACTATTTATACTGCCAGTCTGCCCATAAAACTTAACAGACCTGGGACTCATTGCCCATACAAGGTTCTCTCCACACTATCCACACCATACACTATCCACCCCATACTCCACACCCTATTGTGACCACCCTGAGCAACCACTAAGCCCTTCACTCTGTCCTAGCCATGTTTGAAAACTATTGATTGTTTGGGCATCCACCATATCAGCTGGTAGGTTGTTTCACAGCTGCACAACTCTTTCTGTAAAATAAAACCTTCTCCTTCCTTCTTGAACCCCCCATCAATGTACAGTCATTCACCTGTGTTCTTGATCTGCCACTCATAGTAACTAGTTTCTTACAGTTTACCTTGTTCTTTCTTTCAGGAACTTGAACATACCACCCCACTCCTGTCTGACCTCCAGTGAGTACATGTTCAGTGCCTGGAGCGGATTCTCATAAGATCTGCCCTGCTGGTCCTAAATCATTTTGTTCACTGTACATGGCACTGTCTCCCATCTGTCCTTATCTTTCCTCAGATGAGGACTCCAGAACTTGGCACAGTATTCCAGGAGGGGCCTAATCAGTGCTTTACAGAACAGTAGTAATACTTCCTTCCTTCTACTGTCAAAATCCCTTCCTATACCCCCCCACCATCATGTTTGCTTACTACAAGCCTTTTTACACTGGCTTGATTGTTTTAGGGAGTCACTGATGATGGCTTCTAGGTCTCTTTCCTCAGAGGTCATGCCCAAATTCCCCCCCCCCATCCAGTACTCTGTTCTGGGTTTCTTGTTCCCTGTGTACATAACTTTGCCATTTTTTGACATTGAATTTCATCTGCCAAATGTTTGACCACCTCTCTAGCCTTTGCAAGTCTCTCTGCATCTCCATAACCCCTCTTCATTGTATACTGTGCCACAGAGCTTAATGTTGTCTGTGAAGAGGCACATTCTGCCCTAGATTCCTTCTCCCATGTAACTGAAGAGCATATTAAAAAGGACTGTATCCAGGACCAATCCCTGTGCCACCCCACTGGTGACATCTCTCTTCTGATTTGACTCCCTTAACCATAATCCTCTGCTGTCTCCTTCCAATCAGTTTTTCACCTATCCAACTGTGTCCTTCATTGCATCCAGATCCTCTAGCTTCTTCAGCAACATTCTATTAGGCACTGAGTCAAAAGCTTTGCTGAAACTGAAGTAGAGTAAATCCAGTTTGTCCCTTATTCACTACCTTATTACTCAGTGAAGAAATAATATCAAGTTGATGTGACAAGATCTTTCTGCCACAAACCCATACTGTTTACTAGCCCTGAATCCATTGCTGTCTAGGCAGTCCACAAGATCCTCTTTGACTTGTGCTTCTATCAGTTTACCCACAATAGAGGTGAGACTGACAGGTCTGCAGTTACCAGGTTGCCTCCCCCCCGATGGAGAGAGACTACATCTGCTACCCTCCAGTCTTTTGGAACTACTTCTGCCTGAATTGAGGTATCAAATGGCCCTACCAGGGATTCAGTTAGTTCCATTGACAATTCCTTGAGCACCCTTGGATGCATTCCATCTGATCTGGGTACCAGTTAGTGCTAATTGTGCCAGTGGTTTTGCGATGTGGATACCTGCCCACTAGGAACTGGACTGAGACCACCACAACAGGGTGGTGGACACATGGAATGGCCTTCCTGAGGAGGTTGTGGGGTCAAAAACAGTGGGGGAATTCAAGAATGCATGGGACAGACATAAGGCAATTCTGGTGGGGGGGTAGGAAGAAGTAGGCTGTTGGTTAACTAGGATCTGCAGCTTATCCAATAGGTAGGGACATGGGCAGACTAGGTGGGCCAAGCAGTTCTTATCTGCCATCAAAGTCTATGTTTCTATGTAACTCATTCCACATAGGCACTCAACAGCCCTCATGTGATACTGGCTTTCAGCCACTATCGACCTGTTGCTGGATTTGAATCAGTGACCTAGAGGTGAAAGGCTCCTAAACTCATTACCAATCCACTGTGCCATCCAGTTCTCCATTAACCAGCTATTTGCAACCCTTGGAATAGGAATGTAAAGTTTCATGTGTTTCTTTTTTTTTTTGTTTGTTTTGTATTTTATTTAAGTAAGTGCTAAAGGCTCCACTGAGCATAAATCCATTTGGTTAGGGATTATTAACCAGCTATTTACAACTGTTGGAATGTAGCTAATGAGATCCAAACCTCTGGTCAAAAATAGATCTTGGTTAATTTACATGCTCCCTTTGTCGGTGGTATTAGCTAATGGAGCATCCTCCTAATCTCACTACACAATTATATTACTAGTGCTTTCTATACTCTGCACCTATTTCTGTGCTGTCAGATTATGAATTAGGAAATAACATCTGTTTCTAACAAAGTAGTGTTAATTATGTACTAATATAAAGCAGCTGATATTATAGGCTCACGTTAGATACAGCGCACTTTTTTAAATGAACACTGCAATTTTATAGCACGTTTTTTAATTTAAACATATATAATATTTATGGCTTGTCTGGAAATTTATAATTTAATGTATTTTGTTACACCAGTATGTGTTTGCTTGTCTTTGTAATGGCTTTTTCTTTGCTAATCAAATAAACCTTAAACTGAACTAATACACGTGAACTTCAATTCTGATAATCAAATCTAGATATGACCCTTAGAAAGAACTCTGGCATAATGGTTTCATGTATGCTATTATAAAAATCAGAACAGTTTAAAAGCTATATTGGCTATGATCCATTAAGTTTTATACCTTTAAAGTTCCTTAAGATGCAACATTTTCAATGTTTAACTCATGCAATCTGTTCTGATATGGCCTTAACTGTTCCTCTGTAAAATGGTTATAACAACATACCACAGTGAAATTAATTACCCTGGAAAAACTGGTATATTTCTTAGATGAAATTGCTACAGTAGATTTCATGTTGCCCTAGGAAGTCTTCTAGAAGTGAAATGCAGTATGTAGTGTTAGATTTGGCTGTAAGGACAGTACATCTACTGTTACATGCAGTACTTGTTTTACACATTGTCCCATGATCGCCACTTCTGAAATAATTTGAATGCCCAAACCAAGTAACTGGGTGCACAAAAGCAAAATTATTTATTTACACCACTATAAAATTATGTACATCTGCATAAGTCAATCATATTTATAACATAACAGTTTATACAATTATCCATATTAATGCACAATTCAATCTTGCATTGAGTTACCCTTTTCTCCCTCCTCTCTCAGGATCCAGATGCATCATCCAACCCCCCCCGTGGTTGACCACCAATCTTTTCTCCCTGCACTTTAGCTAGGTCCAGATGCCATAGACCCGACCCCTAGCTGTTCTATCTACTCCTCTTCCCCCTTCTAAATATGTTCAGGTGCCTACCCCTGGCCTGTGTGCCCTCTCCCTTCCCCCTGACACTACCTGTTCCCCCCTTTCCTTTAGGCTCCTCCCTCCTATCCCCTAATTCCCTTTAATTTCTTCCTACACCCTTCCTTTTCCTATGTGCTCTTCCCCTCCTCTTTAGACCTATCTACATGATCTTTCATCACCTCACCAGTATAGCAGGAACTGTCCACCTGCTCCAGGACCCTCATTCCTCCTTTACCACTCCCTTGCCTTTCGTGCCTCTCTTTCCTCAACCCCTCCTCCTGTGTCAGGGATGGTGGGTGGGAAAATGAAAAATCCCAGCAGAAAGAGGGAGATCAACACTCAACCTAGGCTCATAAAGCCCCTATGGACCCTTTGCAAGGACCCCTACAAGCCACGCTCCCTACCAATCCAGTGCCCCCCTCAGGTGTACACATCATAACCTAGTACCTGTCCATCATGACCTCACCTGGCCCATCTCTTTTCTCCCTTGTTACTCCTCATGACCTCATTAGGCTCCTCCCCTTCTAGCTCTGTCTGGTCCTCTCTGCTTCCCCATCTCTCCTATCTCCTCCCCCATTCCCTTAAGCTTCCCTCATTTCCTCTGGGCTCTCATCAGACAATTCAGGTTGCCTTTTATTGGCAACCCTACTTGTCCCATGATCACCCCTTCTGAAATGATTCGAATATCCAAACCAAGTAAATGGGTGCACAAAAGCAAAATTATTTATTTACACCACTATAACATTATGTACATCTGCATAAGTCAAACATATTTACAACATAACAGTTTATTCAAAACAGTTTATTCAATTATCCATATTAATACACAATTCCATCTTGCATTGAATTACCCTTTACTCCTTCTTCTCTCGGAGTCCAGATGCATCATCCAACCCCCTGCCATAGATCACCAATCTTCCCTCCCTGTACTTTAGCTAGGTCCTGATGCCATGGACCTGACCCCAGCCATTCTATCTACCCCTCCCCCAAACATGTCCAGGTGCCTACGCCTGGCCTGTGCACCCTCCCCCCTTCCCCCTGGATCTGCCTATTGCCCCTTCCCTCTAGGCCCCTCCCTCCTTTCCCCTAATTCCCTTTCCACTAGCCCCCACCTCCAGCTTGCATTGGATGGTGGGGATCCCCCCCTTTGCGGGGACCTGGTTCTCCTATAGCCTTACTGCAGCCAGTTGCCATAAAGCCAGTAAAAATACTGCCAAACTTCTATCGGATAAATGCACCCCATCCCCCTATAAAGGTGAAGCTTGTCGAAGTTAATGCCCTGATGTGGAACACAAACTCCCCCTACCTCCTTTATGAATGCTGCCCCTCTCCTATTTAGCCATTTCCAGGCTCTCTCAATTGCTCCAAAACTGGTGGCCTGATGCCAAACCCTCCTTGATATTATATCGGACCACACAATCTCCATCCTGGGCCACCAACCCTTTATGGTCTGCAAGTCTGCCATGATGGCCTTCAACAAGGCCCCCCATCTTTCCTAAATCATTGCCCCCAAGGTGAATAAGTAATATATCCGGCCTGCCCCAAAGCAATTTAAGTTCCTCCAAAATGGGTAGCAATTGAGCCCAGTGCATTCCCCAAATCCCTTTCCAGCATATCTGTGGGCTTCTGAGTCCTCTCACAAACTCCCTCTCCCCTTGGCTGATCGCCATGTGTTTCTCTGTCCAGTACACATAGGAGTGTCCCAGGATCCACATAATCCGTTGCCTCCCATCACTTGCTGATAGAAGAGAAAAACAGAAAAGTCATTTCAATGTCTGATATAGCACTTGTAACAGTTGGATTGCCAGTGGCCCAGCTCCTTTATTTCTTCTGCAGATACCCCTCCTGGGCTAATACTGAAGTTGCTCCAATTCTAAAAGAATGCGTGGTGAACTGTGTTGGTTTGTGCCCCTTAAAAGTCAATGCCCTCTTCAATATCCCCCCACTTGGTAACAAGTTACCACTCCCCCATTCCTAGGTTGAAACTAAGTGCCTGTGCCTGCTGGTTGGATACTCCTGTATTTCTCTATGGCTTCCACTGTGCAGACCTGCCCTTCCACACTGTGCAGGATACATAGCCAGGTGTCCTGTACCATCTGGTCTGTCTTTGATCGTCGCGACCAAATGTGCAGGCCCTCCTTGGAAAACTGAATGTCTTTCCCCTGCAAACCTCCATCAGTGTCACTTTTGTTTTTTGGCACCAACTCACCCACCCTAAAAGCCCCCCATGCACTAATGCAAATACCACCCAAAAAAGACAGGCTATAGATGCTGAGTAACATGTGACCCCAAGCGAACCCATGACTGCCACTAGAATGTAATGTGTTATGGGTCTGCGTGTGTCTGTTTGTGGGCCCTGCCCTTTCTGCCACCCCAGGAGCATGAGTCATGCCTTTTTACTCTGTTGGGCTCTGGCCAACCCCTAGAAATGCAGGCCCAACCTATGCCCACTAGCTGTACTGCCATGGAGGAGTGGGCCATTCCCTGCTCCCATCTATCCACCATAAATCTCATTACCTGTTCTCCTGAGGCTGGCAAACTTACCACCATGCCCTGCTGCACCCAAAACCCTTGGAAGGCTTCCCATGCACCTTCATAGGCCCTTGGAATATTGGCCGACCAGGAGCTCCAGTACAACATTTGGACTCTTGCCACCCAGTTTCACACAGATGGTTTTCACCATCTCCACCTGAGGCAATCAGCCTCCTGAACCTGCCCAACTGCAAATGTGAAAGGCTGTCAGCGATCTCACTCTTTACCCCTCTACATGCCTCACCCTAAAGGTAAGGTTCAAGTGCAGTCCTAGCAGAACCAGCTGTCTGGTGACCCTAGACACCATCTCAGTGGATCCCGTCTACCTATTAATTACCTCTACCACCCCTTTATTGTCATACCAGAACACTACCTTTCTGTTTCTCATCTCCCTCCCTCCCTCATACCACCAACTCTACCCAAATAGGGAAAATCTCAAGGAACATAATGTCCTTCTGTAAACCCTGGGCTTTCCAACTGGTGGGCCATGGTTCTGCCATCCACCCACTCCCATAGTACACCCTGAAGCCTGATGAACCTGACACATCCATGTACACCTGCAGAGCCTCACTGTCTACCCAATCCTCCTGCCAAAACGTCACTCCATTGTATTCCAAAAAATCATTCCACACCAAGAGGTCCTCCCGTACCCATTTTGTGATGTAAACCCAATGGTGCATCCACTTTGCCTTTCTCATGAACCCACCTAATGGCAGAGTGAAAACTCTGCCTGGGTGGATCTCCTTACAAGCGAAATTGAGATGGCCTAGCAGTTGCTGCATCACTACCAATGGCACCCTTCTCCTACCCAATATCTGGCTTAGGAGTTTCTTCAGTTTTTCCCACTTTGGCTGTTTTTCCTCTAGGTGTTCTCCCCATTGTTTACCAGAGGACTGCATGGTGATGACGTCAGATGCCATACCATGCAGCCACTTGGTTAAGTTATATCCACGCTGATCCACCTGTTCCATGGGGAATCCCAAAAAACTAAGGCCAACCCACCAGTTATCAGAAGCTTGGGCCTGCCAAACATGACCCCAGAACACCGCCCCACCCTCTTACCCACCCAGACACCATAGAAAAGATTTGAAGGATGTGCCCCTGCATCCCCCACATTCCTGACCACCCAGCCCATAAGGGACCACCAAAAGCCCAAAAATGCCCCTAAGCCAGTCCCCGATAAATGCCCTTCCTTAGGCAAACCATCCCAGTGTACCGAAGATGCCAGCTTCACACAAGCTTCCCCCCCAGGACAAGACTAGCATCCTTCCCTAGCTTAAAAACAGACCAAGGCCCAAAAACCTTTTTAAACGTAAAAGACAGGTCTGCCTGCTCTGACCTGAGACTCAAACTGAGCAAATGTCTCCTGCAGGAGAACCCCATGGGCCTGATCTACCTGCTGCTGATTCGGGGCAGCTCCAGCCCCCATGCCCATCACTCATGGTAGACACCGCTGGACCAGCCTGCAGGGCCTAATCTGTTGGGCAGACAAAATAATCACCCGTTGGCTGCTCTTTCAGGTACCCCCATAAATTCAGCTGAAACACCCAACAAAACACCTTGCAGCAGGTCACTTTTACCACCAAACAACTCCTGCCATGCTCTACTCCTGTTTGTTACCTAACTCCCAGCATACCCCATAGCTCATAATCCATGAGAGAGGAATACTGGCCAGATTATCCATTTTAAACTAGAGCTATCAAACTAACAAACAATGGCAGATTGAATATTGTACTGTCACACAAATTTTTCTTTTTTTTTAAAGGCTATGCCTATAAATTCCCTTAAAATGCTACTAATACACATTACTATTGTTAACAGCACTAGTTTTTACAGCCAGTTTCCACCATTCAAAACATCTCACATACTTGAAACTGGGCCTGACATGCCACGGTGCCACCATGCGGTCAGCAGGCCCCAAACCTTTAAATCTCTTGTCTTATTCTTTTCACTCCTTTAAATTATTTCCCTTCTACCCCCACACCCCCAGCATACAAATCTCTTTCAAACTGAAACCACAATTATCTTTACCTTGTCCTCAGGATAGGATTACCACCTTTGGATGAGGCAAAAACTGGATCTGAAACCACACCCCAAACTCCGCCTCTGGCTCCACCCCTTTTTTATGACTGGCAAGTATATCACTCCTCCTCCAAAGCCATTTGTAATGTTGGAATAGACATTACTAGCATAGGAAATTATTTTTATACTGTTATTTATTTGATTTATTTATTCAGTTATTTATTTTTATTCTTTGGCAACCAGGTTACCTCCCACAGGCCACATAGCCCATTTTACAGGAGTGACCCAGGAGCACAGGAAGGTTAAGTGACTTGCTCAGGGTCACACAGTATTTAAGTGGAGGTTGTGCGAATCAAACTGAGGTCTGGTGGATGTGCCAAGCTCAGCCACAGCTTATTGCTCAGCCCTCTGTTAAACACTCTCCCATTTTCCTTTCCATGTCAGACATGTATTCTGATTCTTGACCAATTTTTGATAACTTCATTATCAGTGCTTGTGGTACCCTTAATACTGCACTGTGTTCCCCTTTACCTCAGTAGTAGTAGTAGTAGTAGTAAAAGTTCATTTTTATACAGGTAAGAATGGTTTGTAACATCATTGGGTCACTGACCCTTTTTCAAGATGTACCTGTTTTCCTTATAGTTTTTTTAAAAATACTTAAAAATACACTCCATTCATTTTAACAACATACATGTTACATAGTTTCACGAGACAACATGGTTTTATATAATCCTTCATTCAAAAACATCACATTTCCACATAACATTAATTTCAAGGTTTAGGAAATTCACATATTTCAAACCTTCATCATTTATAATTTATAGTTTGTATATCCCTCGAAAATCTTCTTTCACCTCTTACACATACATCTTATTTCCAACCCTTTATCAATTGATCTCATAAAAAGTTTAGATTTTTGAATCTGCTTCAATTCCAAATCAATAGGTGCCCACAAATTTATAACTTTTATACCAAGGTCATCTCACCATATTTATTATTTATTTTGGGCATTACATATTTACTTCCCCCCTTACCGCTTAAGTTATGTTGGTGAATATGCTTTAAACATGGAATTTTATCCACAAGATACTTGGGACTTTGTTTATGAACTACCCCATGTATTTGTTTTAACCATTTTTGGTCCCTTTTTTGTTCTATGTGTTCCCATTTTAAGATCTTAAACATTTCACAATGATCAGTATAATATTCACAGTTTAGTACAAATCTAGCCAAGTTGTTATAAAGGACATGTATTGCCCTCAGATTTGACTTATTTGACATGCCATATATGTGAATTCCATACTCTATACAAGGAATAATCAATTGATTTATTATATCTTTTCTCATTTGGTAATCCAAACAATATTTAGATCTACAAAAGGCCCCTAATTTATTATTTGTTTTATGGACAAGATTTTTTATATGAATATTGAAACTCAAACTATTATCTATGGTAATCCCCAGATACTTATATGAATCAACCTGGTTTAAGGATTCATTTTTAGCTGTTTTTATTGAAATTTTGGGGAAATTATTTTTATTTCTTCCTTTACTATAAAATACCATTGAATTTGTTTTTTTACTCTTCAGTACCAACCCCGATCTATATAACCATGCTTCCATCCTACTGAAATCATTCTGAAGAGTTTTCTCCATTTCCTGAGTTGTGACTCCTCTAGCCAGCAGTACAGTGTCATCTGCATACATACTCAAAACTGAGTTCTGTACCACTGTTGGGAGTTCATATTCATACATTAAGAACAACAAAGGGCCCAAAATCGAGCCCTGGAGGACTCCTCTACTTACAAATGCTGGTTTAGATGAAATCTCACCAACATAAACTTGTTGAACTCTGCCTGACAAATAAAACTCAAACCAGGGAAGGGTTTCACTGTCTATTCCCAACTCCATCATTCTCCTGATCAATTTACCATGGTCTATGGTGTCAAAGGCCTTGGAGAGATACATGAACACCTCCCCCACCGATCCTCCCCCATTTAGCTGGCAAGCGATGTTATCAATTAAATCGGTGAGTGCGGTGTCCGTGGAATGCCCTTTACGAAATCCTGACTGGCAAGGAGACAGGACAGAACTTGTTTCCAAGTATTTACTCAACTGCCCCTTACCAGTCTCTCCAAGACCTTTGACAAACATGACAATAATGAGATTGGCCTATAATTTGTTGGTTCCACTGGGGAATTACCTTTATAAATTGGTACAATCTTTGCCTGTTTCTACAGGGTTGGAAATTTATTTTCCATCAGGCTCCATTTGAAAAGTCTTGCTAAAATGGGAGCAATCACCTCAAGAGAATCTTATAGAAACCTATTCTGTATCTTATCCAAACCTGAGGCTTTATTTAGTTTGTTTCCTTAATTCACTCTTTACCTCTTTACATGTTATTGCTTTAAACCCAAACCTCATTTTATTTAGTCACCATTTATCCCCTTGGCCTACATCTTTATGGGACTGCTTTGGGGTTTCTATATCAGGTAACAAAACAAAATATTGACTTAACCTTTCTGCAGATTCAAATGTTGATAAGAAAGTGTCCCCCTCCCTGATCTGGATAGGCCATCTGTTTTCCACAACAGTTTCAAACGATTTTATCAATTTCCAATATTGTCTTGGATCATTACTATGTTCTATCTTGTTTTTATAATATTGTTTTTTCAAAATTTTAATTTCATCTTTAAGCTTATTCCGTTCATTCTTATATTTAGTCCAATCATCAGGGTCCAATGTTTTGTTAGCCTTTTTCCATAATTAATTTTTATAACGTATGTTATGTTTTATCTTGTCTGTAATCCAAGGGACATTTACTTTTTTACAGACACCGGTTTCAAAAGGAGCAACATTATCACAAAATCCTCGATAGCCCAATCCAGATCAGGGATTAAAAACAACCTATTCCACCTATATTTTCTTAATTCATACAGAAAGGCATCTTTATTATATCTTTTAAAATTTCGATGCCTAATTTTCCTTGGGCCTAAATTTATGGGTGTTTCCCTCTTATTAGTCACTTCCCCCACACATACAATAGAGGAATGATCTCCAAATATAGGTTGCTTCACTTCCATGGAAATAACTGTAATTCCATCTGAGAAAAAAACTAAATCCAATATATTCCCCTTATTTATAATATATGTTTTCCCTAGTAGAAACTGCAATGTTTTGGTGCAAATTTAATGAATTAAAACCTGTCCTTAGGGCATTGCCCCTTGGTTTATTCCGTGCTGCATTAAAATCACCTACCATTAATAAATCCAACCCCATTGTATGTTGTTGTATTAAATAAGCCAATTTATCAAAATCCACTGTTTTAACTTTCGGGGGGAGAATATACTAAACTCAAAACCATGTTTAAGTTCTTTATTAACACTAACAAGCATTCTATCATCCCTACTTCTCCTGAGTGTATCATCACAGTTTCACCCAATTCCCATATTAAATACATCAACACCCCACCTCTTCTTTTCTCTATCTCTCTTATACATAGTATATCCCTGTAACTCAATTTCCCCTTCACTTATATTTGGGGTCAACCAGGTCTCTGTCAGAGCTATAATATCAGGACTCTCCAAATTCTCCCAAGCTCTTAGCATATCTAATTTATTTTTTAGACTCCTCACATTATCATAAATTACTTCAAACAAGCCGGGGGGGGGGTCCAGGATTTATTACAATATCCCCTCCCATCAATAGAATAAGACAAACATTGGTTTGTAAATCTTGTTTCTTAAAATGCATAAATATTCTACATTTGTTTAACCCCACTATAGAGTCTCTAATAGAGGAAAAAGAGTTCCTGCTCCTAGAGCCCATATACTGTGTTTTATTACACTGAAATCCCTTCCACTGATGTCTTACATAAACTGCAGGAATCAAATCCTCCTCATTCTGCACTGTTATGTTATTTCCAAACACTGGGCATATTACTAAACATGTTAGAAGGAAACATAACTACACTTTTAAAATCCCCATTTTCCAAATACTCTGTAAAAAAGACTCCCTAAAGAAAGAAAGCTCTGGTCCATTCAGCAACCCGGCTGAAAATTTCTCGGTGAGACAAAAACCCAGTTGCAGTATCCAAGTAATTTAAAAACTTACTCACCAGAGAAACTCAGTTGGGAAATGATCAGATCAGAAGTTTCCTATCTATTCCAAATAATTTTCTCTCCTGAGTGGCACTCGCACCACTCACCGCTCACGTGGAGCATGTGGCTCTGATTTAAATAGAGCTCAAACTCCACCCTCCTACTACCAGATTGGTCATCGGCTCCCCCTCGGCCCTCGCACTAACCTAGTCAGCTGTGCTTTCAGGACGGAAAATCAAAGTCCAAACAGTCCTTGCTTCACTACAGATGGCCCCCTTTTCTTGGAGCCCAGATGTCTGTTGCAGCTACTGCTGTTTCTTTTCATATTTCTAAGACATTCCACAGTTTCAGATACACCATTCCATGCTGTTTATCTGAATGACCTGTCAAAGTGTAGCTAATATCATGGAATGTTCAGGTAATACAAAACATTAGAGCAAATGTAGTGATAAAAGCAATAAAAGTTAAATTATTAATTTAACAAAAATGGGTTTAAAACTTACCATAATATAGAACAAACAAAAAGAAATGCACGAGAGCACATAAAGGTGTAAAAACTGTTTCCTGTCATTGCAGGAAAAGACCATACTTAAAATTCAGAGTGGAAAAGAATAGGTTAATTTACTGCTAATGATCTTAATGGCCATACTTTACACCTCTCAGACAGTCTGGTTTTACAAACAAAGGCAGGTCTGAATGACTGTGACAGCAGAACTTCTTTGTAACCTGGACATGTAATGCAGCCAAAACAGTCAATAATTTGATATGAGCACTCAAAATGGCCCAAAAACTGGACTGCATGTAACCAAAACCAGGTGACTGGATAAGGACCCTAAACAATGGATTATCTGGTCAAAAACTGGATAGGTGGTAACCCTACCTCAGGACAGTTTAACTTTGGCAAAAATAATCTTCAGGGCCTGGAGGCCCAGGTCCCAGAGTTGCAATATTTTACCTTGTGGTGTAAACAATCAGTCCAAATTGCCAATGCTGTGCTGAGATCCATTCTAAATGAAAAATCCCAGCAGAAAGAGGGAGAGCAACCTTCAACCTAGGCTTATAAAGCCCATAAGGACCCTTTGCAAGGACCTCTACAAGCCACACCCTTGGCCAATCCAGTGCCCCTCCACATGTACGCAACATCACCTAGCACCTGTCCATCATGACCTCACCTGACCCCTTCCCTTTTTCCCTTGTAACTCATCATAACCTCACTGGGCTCCTCCCCTTCTAGCCCTGTCTGTTCTTGTTTCCTTCCAATCCCCCTCCTATCTCCTACCCCCTCTATTTCTTTATGTTCCCTTATTTCCTCTGGTCTGCCATCAGAAAATTCAAGTTGCCTTTTATTGGCAACCGTACTTATGCTATAATGCATACTAGGGCGTAGTATCACTATTCATTTTTCTGTCCTGCTAACCACTAAAAAATGCACACCAAACATAATATATAATATTTACAACTAAGGAATGTGGTTCACTAAATCCATACATTTCTCATTTACAAATTTATTTATTTATTTATTTAGGTCTAGGATTACAATTACCTTTGAACCAAGGCTCTTTTACAAAGGTTTCCCATCAGAAAATACAGATTGAGGAAACAGCAAGTCAAAGAACAAACAACAATGTGGTGATTACAGTTTGTGTACTGAGACATTGGGAATAAATGAAAAAATGAAGCAGCCAGAGGCATTTGCCAGACCAAGGATTTGTTGAGAAATGCTGTTATCGGGGGTAGGGGTGGGGGGGAGGCAAGGGATAGGACAGGTAGAGTAGGTAGGAGATATGGTGGTGGGGGATGGGAAAGTAAGGAAAAGTGCAACAGGGGGCACACAGATGCTGAGGCAGGGCTGGTGTGTCTGGTGAGAGGTGAGGGGGCCACAAAAGCTGGTGGAGATAGTGATTTTAAGTTTAGGTGAGGCAATCACAGGAGCTGGTGGCAATGAGATAGTGCCAGAGTCTGGTTTTAAACATACCAAGTGTTGGGGCTGAGGAGATGGTGGGGCTGAGGCCATTTAGCCAAAGTGGAGCTTTGTAGGCAAAAGAGCATCGACCCTGGGTAGTGCAACAGTGGGGGACTTTCAGGAGCTGCCTATCAGATCTCCTTAAGCTCTGACTATTGGAGCTTTGGTGTAACAGGGCTAAGACACCTGGGGGTGCAAGGCCAAGGTACATTTTTTTTGCCATAGTACAGGTGAGATACTTGATGCGGTTTGATAGTTGGAGCCAACCAGTCTGAGCATACAGGTCACAACTGTGGGTGAGACGGTGGGTACCAGTAATAAGCTGACACTCCTTGTTTAAGGCAATTGATATATGTCTGAGGGCTGTTGTTGTGGCACAGCCATAAATGATGAGTCCATAGTCGATAACCGAGACCACAGAGCTCTGTACGACAATCTTCAGTGCATCTGGGCTAAGAAGTTGTCTGTATTTGTAAAGTAGACCAACATTTGTATTTGCAGCTCTGGCCACATTGTTAACATGAACCCCATAGGAGAGATTAGGATAAAGCAGTATTCCTAGGTATTTGAAGGACAGAACCTGTTCAAGGGTATTCCCCTGTGAGGTGGAGATAGCCATGTGGTGTTGCTTGTGTGGATTGTGAGAGCTACAGAAAAGCATAGACTTAGTTCTTTTGTGATTTAGGACCAGTTTATGATTATAGAACCATGACTCAATGGTGCTGAATCCAAGCTGGAGACTGCGTTGCATTGTTGTGGGGTCTTTGTGTGAGGAAAAAACAGCTGCATCACCGGCATACAGTATGATTTATTCAGAGCAGGATTGAGGTGGGGAGTTTAAGAAGAGGCTGAACAGGAGGGGGCCCAATATGGACCCTTGGGGGACACCAGAGTGAACAGGCAAGGTATCTGAAAGAGCATTGACAATTTTTACTCTTTGCAACCGGTTTTCTAGGTAGCTTTTAAACCATAGTGCAGAGTCAGGTGAAAGACCAGCATTCAGTAGTTGGTCAATAAGCATCCCATGTTGGATAGTATCAAATGCCTTGGAGAGGTTGATAAAGACAGCCCCAGTGAGCAGGCCATTGTCAAGGGAGCTGTGTACTTCTCCAGTGAACTCGAGGAGGGCTGAGGTGGTACTGTGTCCTTTCTGGAAGTCATGTTGTTGTGCACATGGTATATTATATTTATCCAGGTGGTCAGTGAGTTGGTCTGCCACAATGCGCTTGAGTGCCTTAGAGAGTGAGGGTAGTATGGAGATAGGGCGATAGTTTGAGTGTCTGGTCTTGTCACCACTTTGTGGACAGGGTTCACAATGGCAGTTTTCCATCTATCCAGGAACTGACCACAGCTGAGAGAGAGAGGTTCAGAGTTTTTGTTAAGGGACGAAGCTCATCATCGAGGGTAAGTGACAGTAGCTTAAGGTACAGGGTGTCACCTCTACTTATGGATTTAGAGATAGGCACGGCAATATAATGGCTTGCTTCATTCAACCTGACCTCCCTAAAGTAGAAAAGGGGTTGTTTGACTGGGCATGAGGGAAGCTAGAGGAGGTGGCACTTTCTTCAAAAAAATACTAGTGAGAATTCGTCCCAAGTACAGTCATAAGTGCTGTTTCTTTTTTTCTCAGGAAGACAAACATTTTTCTCAGCTTTTGTTTTGTCACAGTGATCAGCTACTATTTAAGATACAGTAGTGCAGCACACCTTCTATATGTGTAGGATATGCACCAAGTCCCAACATGACAGACATTATGCAAAAACAGTATAGTGAGGTAAATGCTGAATAACATTAATGACCTCTTAGCTTTCTCTATAGCAATCTAACAGTTTGTGACCATAGTATACGTGTTTATAAATAATTCTACAGCAGTTCAGTCATTAGGCTGCCATTAGGCTTAATCTACAAATATCTGGTAAAAAGTTAGTGTATTCTTTTAATGTAGCTAAAAGTCACCTAAATCTTGTAACACTGAGGAGCACCTCTTCTATAACTTTTTTCCCATAGAGTGTTTATAAGTTTAATGCTCATGTTCTGTAGTCTGATTCTGAAAACAAACTATAGTTGTCCTTTCCTTAGTGTCAGTGGCTCAGTAGCTAGCACACTCACCTCTGAGGCCGGGAAATCAGAGGGCTATGGATTCAGTTCCCACATCTGGCACTTGGGTTAATATCCCAGTACTGACACTGTAGTGCAGCATGAGAGGGGTGCTGCACTTCTGAGGTGCCGTCTTTCAGATGAGACGTTAAACCGAGGTCCCATCTGCCTGGATTGGTGACAGTTCAGGTGGATGTTAAAGATCCCATGGCACTTATCGAAAAGAGTAGGGGAAATTTTTATTGACAAAGAAACTACAAACCGAAATCACATTGACAAAAATAAATACAAAAGACTTATGTAACAGGAAAATCAGAATCAGTTACCCATGGTAAGCATTTCCATAAAGCAAACAATGATCCAGATGACAAACTTCTAAGTTCAGAGAAAAAAACGTCTTTTAAATCCTGTTCAATACTTTGGACCACCAGTACGTGGGACATATCTTTTTGCTGTAAGGTGAAAAGACAGCGAGCAGTCCATAAATGCCATTTAATGATGGTAAACAATAAGTTTAGAGTGTCAATATTCCACTTTTTCCAGGTCGCTGGAAACCTACCATACAATAACATCTCATAAGTAACAGAAGTAAATAAAGGTTCCTTCCATCTGTTCACTAAAAATAACCAAAAACCAGTGATATAGGGACAAAGAAAAAACAGGTGTTGTATTGTTTCATCCTGATTTACACATAAAGGTCTGGAACACAATCTTTCATTCAGTTGTTTATGTTTATGATTTGCCTTAATATTGATCCGTTCATGACAACTAAGCCAATGTAGATCCCACATCTTCTGGGGGATGTGAGGATTCTTCAACAGTGTGTATAAAGCAGGTAAGGAAGTAGGGGAACATTTGAGAAAAATTACAAGGTCTGCACAAGTGGCATCTATCAAAAAATTATAAATGGCTTTCCTATTTTGAGTCATAATCATATGGCTAGTAATCTTCCATTGTTTTAAATGGCAAAAGGTATCATTAAGATAAGAAGGGTGACTATACATGTTTAACCCGCTTCAAAGTGTTAAGGTCCCAAAGATGAAGCCAGGGTTGACAGGATTGAAAAAAATAAAATTCCCATCCCACATCATAATTAACTAAAAGTGGTTTAAGATTAGTCACAAAAAATAAACTATTATAAAATAATAATGGGTATATCATATTAAGACCACCTTCCTTGAAAGGTAAGCAGGTAATGGAACACTTAATGGGATTCAGGCGGCTGCCCCATAAGGCCTGAAAAAATATACTCAGAAGTTTGGTTTCCAAAACACGGGGAGGGGGAAAAACATAAGCCAATAACAAAAAAATCGGGAGCAAGTGAGACTTTATCAAGTAAACCCTCTCTTTTTTACTGAGTATCCAGGTGTTCCAAAGAGAAACTTTGGCCTGTGCTAGGTCCAGTTTGGGAGTCCAGTTGAGAATGTCAAAAGGACCTGAGCCAAATAGAATGCCCAAAATCTTAATAGGGGTGTGACAAAGTGCAATACTGGAAACTATTACATCATTCGACTGCTGAGATCCAAGCCGTCGACCAACGCATTTCTCCAAGTTCAGGGATGCTCCTGAAACCAGACCAAAGGACTTACAGAGATGGAGAGATACATCTGCTGAAGGAACATCAGCTACTATTAAACTCATGTCATCAGCATAGGCTAAAACAGAAAGTGGTAAGGAACAAATAGGCCTAACATTGTGTGCTGTATTAATGGTGCGAAGTAAGGGATCCAAAAAAAAGATATACAAAAGGGACTGAGTGGACACCCTTGTCTAACACCTCTCTTTAAAGGTATCAAAGGACCCTTCCAGCCATTAACAAGAGGGATAGAAGTGGCTGTAGAATATAATAAGCGTAACCAGGAGAGAGTAGTCACAGGAACCCTATAATGTCTCAAAACCTGCCATAAAAAGTCATGACTCACCGAATCAAATGCCTGTCTTTGATCCAATGAACACAGGAGGCCTGTTAACCTATTTGAATTGCCATGTTCCACCAATTCCCGTAATAAAAGGACATGATTATGTATACTTCTGCCTGGAACATTACTAGACTGAGCTTCCGAAATAACAAGAGGGGCCAGCTTTGCAAGACGGAGAGCAAGAATTTTAGTTAAAATTTTAAAGTCCGTATTCAATAGGCTAAGAGGCCTCCAATAAGTCAATAATTTTCTGTCTCCTTTTTTATGGATATAGAAGGTACTACCCATATTAAATTCTGATGGTAACGTATCAGCTTTTAAAAGGAAGTTATAAACTGTGGCCAATTCCACGCTCAACTCAATATTAAGCAATTTATAAAGCTCATTTGGAAGGCCATCCAAGCCTGGAGATACTCCAGATCACAGAGTTGTGATGACCTCAACTACTTCTTGTGCCTGAATATCACAAGCAAGCATATCAGATACTGATTGTTGCACATCAGGAACAGAAATGGGACTAAGGAAGGTCAATATATCATGTAGACAAATAGGGAATGGACTGAATAAGGTTTGAGTATACTCGGCCACATAATTTTGGATAAGCCTAGAATCAGTAATTGTATGACCAGCTTCAGTCACAATAGTATCAATGGTTCTCCCCATAATCTGTTTAGAAAAATGTGCAAATGGGCAGATCACATCATAGGCACCTTTTACACTAAAACGTCGATGTTGTTGTATTGAAGCATATTTTTTGGAGTGATATTCCATTAAAGATTTTTTCAGGGTACTAATTTGTGAAGAAAAATCCTGGCCAGTGGTATATGAAAGGGTAAGGATTTTTGCAGCTGATGTTGTGTCCTATGGTATGTGAAATAATCTTCATGATGGGTTTTGCTAAAGGATTTCAGTAATTTCATCAGATCCTTCTTCGTATCTAACCACCACCACCAAGGATCATCGTAAAGAAAAAACACAGATTTTCTGTTTTGAAAAAAGATTTAAGAAGTGTTAACAACAGAGAATTCTCTATTAAGGAAACATTAAATTTCCAAGTACCAGGACCAAAAGTTGCAACATTCTTAGGACTAAGAAAAATGGTAAGCAAATCATGATCTGAAACTTCAGCCACCTGTACTTCAGCAGCGGAAGTTTGTAAAAAGGAGGACACAAAAAAAATCTATCCAGGTAGCTAAAGAGCCTTTATGAAAGGTAGAGGTATGTGTCTGGGTGAGAGAAAGATAAGCATCCTTCAGTTTTGCAGAAAATAAAAGATTTTTGAGAAAAGTGGTATCAGAAAATAATTTTGTGGTTTTTGAGAATGAGGACCTGTCCTTAGTGGACAACCCATAATTGAAATCACCACCAAAAATGACATGCATAGAGATGTAAAGATAGGGTCGAACCACTTTCAAGAGTTCAATCCTAAGTGACTTGGTTTGTGGAGCATAAATATTGATAACCCGAAAAGGGATAGAAAGGAACCTAAAGTCTATCATTAATACTCTGCCAGGGCATAAATCTAGAATCTTACTAATAGAGACATTAGGAAGATGAAACAAAATACCCACCCCAGAACATGTCTCCTGTCCAAATGACCACTAGGAGGGGCCTAAATGCCAGAATTTTTGGGCCCTAGAAATTTCAGGCAAAGAATGGAATCTAACATCTTGTAGAAGTATGAGACCGGCAGTAAGGCAAGACAAAAATGAAAAAACTGAATCCCTCTTATGTTGTTTTTTTATACTGTTAACATTAACAGTATGTATTGCAAAAGAAGTAGACATATGCATAGCAATCACCTCTGTCTACCCTTTCTCGGGGTACATTCTTTATGTTTTGTCTTGGTCTTGGCTTTCCTTTTTTGGGACCCCACATTGTCGATACGGACTTCAGTATCTGTAGTAAGTTCAGGATGAGAGGACTGGACAGAAGAAGAGTAAGAGTCTGTGTTTTCAGAAGTATGTCACAGCAATTTATATTTATTCATCAAAGGGAGAGTCTCTACCCTCTGAGTCTTAGAGGAAGGTGAACCAAACTTTCTTGAACCCCTTGTAATTCTAGAAGGTATACTAAAAGGGTCAGAAGGGGAAGGTTCTATTTTCTAATGGTGCCGGGGGTGTCCCATAGAAGAGCCACCTGAAGTAGAACAGCTAGGAAGAACTAGGGAAGGAGGAGGGTGGGGAGGTAGAGAAAATGTAACAGGTTATCGGACAGGCTCAGTCAAATCCTCCCCAGCAGTTACTACAGTGGCAGTGGAAACACCACTATGTGATTCAGCTAAAGTAGTAGGAGGGGGGAGGGGGGCAACTTTAGAAGTAAAAGAAGAGGGACCCTTAATGTTAGAACATTGGGCCACTGTAATAATAAGCCATTGCTCCTCACCATCAGCTAAAGTAGGAGAATTATGGGCAGCCCAGGAACACTGCTGAAAAGTATGTCCCAGGTCGTCACATAAAACACAGAGAGGTTCTTCAGTACACTGTGAGCCTGCATGACCAAGACCACCACAAACAGCACATTTAATAGCATCACAAACGAGGCTGAGATGAGAAGTGGAACCGCACTTATAACAGGCTTTAGGTTGTCCAGAATAGAACAAAACTCCCCTATCCCTGCCTAACAGAAAACTATTGGGTAGGTGTTGAATACCAGTATCAGTAGTCCAGAGCATAACCCTAACCTTCCACCCTCCCATCCACAAATTTTCTGAATCAAAAATAGCTTCAGGGTCAGAAAGCACTGTACATCTTTGTTTCAGCCAAGCTGTAATATCGTTAAAACTAACACCTTAATTTCTAAACAGAATAGTGACAGTCTTTTGTGCAGGTTTCGTTAAAGGAATTGCACTGAAAGGTGACTATAAAGGGGTATTTTTCAATAGATGAAATTGGGACCAAAATTTCTCTAAACCTTTTAAGGTTTTAAAATGTATATCAAAATGGGACTCATTAGAAACATGTATCAATGCGTGGATATCATAAGCAGCAAATTTCATGGAGTCTTTAAGCAAAGTGCGCCCAACAAAAACCCTATCAGGCATTTCAGGTAAACACCCCAAATACTGTAATCTGACAGCATTGTGTCTCTTAGCCTGTTGGGTAGGAAAAGAAAAACAAGATGCATACGTTTTAGTAGATGTAGAAGCAAGAGAAGTCAGTCGTTCAGTCCATTGAGGTGGTAGACCAGGGACCTGGGGTGGTAAACTTCGGTGAAGAGGGTCGGAGTCTGAAAATGAAGTTGCAGGAGAAGTGGAAGCCAGTAAATTGAGAATTGGATTCTGTGTTAAGCACAAAGCGGGCGTAAGCGTAAAGTCCAACTGGTCTTGCACAGGAGAAATAGCTGGGGCGTTTGCAGGGGTGATCCGAATGGGGGAAGGACTGGAGCACCAGGTACTGACAACTGGATCCCTTTCCCACCCTGCTGCAACAAGAGCAGAGTCAACTGACCAGTTTCCCTGAGGAACAACCTCTGCAGGGGGCAAGTCAGACGCAGAGGTTCGTGGAAGAAGATCGGGGGAAACGGCAAGGTTTTCAGGAGAAGTTTCAGCAGCAGGAGCAGAAGAAATTGTCGAACAGATCACATTGGAATGCGGAAATGTCAAGGTTGTCTTTCGGGGGTCTGAAGCAGTAGTCTGCAACAATGAGTCAGAATCAGTAGGCAGCTGCAAAGCTGAGTTCTTAAGTTCTAAAAGCTCCTGTTTCTTTGTAAGATAGCGTGTTTCCTCAAGTAATAGTAAAGCGTCCACATCTGTAGGTTGTAAACATTCAGTATTCTGTAGAGACTCTTTAGCAGATGATAGCTGTTGCAGTATAGGAACAGACTGGGAAGAAACAATTGTTTGCTTACTTTGATCCATCGAGGTTTCTGAGGAAGGAAATGAACTGGGAGATTCATGCAACTTAGATCCATTAGAAGAAGTCTGAGGAAGAATCGATGAGGTCTCTGGCAATCCAGAGACAGGGGAGGAGACCAACTTCCCTACCTCCAACACCTCCATGTTCTCCACAGCATGTCCAGAGGCAGCCATCTTGATCCCATATGAAAATGGGACCCCCTGCTCACAGGAAGCAGAGTAGAGGAATTTCCCCGGTGTCCTATTCAAATTTCCCTCATTCACTAAAAATACCACCAACAGCTTAACCTGGTTCAATTTCAGTTGCTTACCATCTGTATTCCCCCTCCCCTCAGTCGCCCCTGAAAAAGGGACTTCTAGGCCCAGTGGGCTTACCGGGTCAACATAATTCAACAAACAAACATAGCCTACAGACCGTATAAATATTTCTGAGTAATTTATTAGCAATAAAGATACCAATGAGGTAATAGAAAATACCATTCATTCCCAGGATATCTTCCATTATTTGTTAAGAAACAGTAGATGTACTGACTACTCCAAAGACTGGAAATGGAGGTAGCATAAAACTGCAGGAAGTTAGTGGTGGTAGGATACTTTACTGTGTTGAATGTAAGTAAGGTGGGAAGAATGTTTGGACACTGGAACCCTATGGACTGCTTGATCACTTGCCCACCTGGAGCATGGGTAGCAGGTGACATGGCTAGGGAGGGCAGGCTTATGCGGGGGGGGAAGAAGAACCAAACTTCATGATAAATTGTAACCTTAATGACATAGACAGAGGCAAACTGTAGGTCCTACAATGTATATTCAAGGGAGCTCTGCAGGAGCCATAGGAACAGCATCTTCAATGTGTTATTATCTGGTTTCAGGAGATTTAATATATACATACATACATAGATACATACATACATGCACACATACATAGAATCTGATAGAAAAGATGCATAGAATGAATAGAATTTGATAGAAAACAACCAATGGCCTATTCAGTCTTCCCATATGCCTAACTGAAACCATTCTCATCCTACACTGGCTAGAGTTATTAGCCAATAGCCCTAGTGGTTTTAAGCCCCCTCTTCCCTAGAATAACATGTCCCCTTTTCCCATAGTTCACCTAGGACAATCTCTGTGGTTTCCCACCTATTATCTACCTGACCCTTTAGTACTCTCCATTAATGGCTGCCCTCTGAGTCCTTCTTTCCAGCTAATTTCCTATACACCTTGTCAGTTTATTCCCCATGCCAAAGTCACCCAGTTTTCTCAAGAGCCCTCTATGGGGTTCACAATCAAAGGATTTGATGATGTCCAGAAGTAAAGTATTTACTGTCCAACCCCTGTCCACTGCTTTTATTACCCAATTGAATGAAACTCAGTCAGGTTTGTCTGGCACAACCCACTCACCACAAACCCATGTTGTCTCTTACCCTGAAGCCTGTTGACTTCCAATACATGACTAATAATTTTGCTGTAGGGAGCAACATTTTTAGTTCCTTAGAAAATGGAAAGAATTATGGGACTGTGGAAGTCTATATGAAATTGATGGCCATCATCTCAGTCCAGAAGAGTTGAGGTGCTGACTGACAGGAATGATAGATAGATAGATAGATAGATAGATAGATAGATAGATAGATAGATGATAGATAGCCAGCCAGACAGACAGACAGACAGACACATAGTTAGATAGAGGCTCACAGGGGCAAAAAGACTAGGTGGAGGTCCTCCTGGATGTTCAATGACATGTAAGAGATGATGAGGGAGAAGAATAAGACGTAGGATAAGTGGAAGGATTCTGGAGACAAAGCCAGGAATGTGGAGTATACCATAAGTCACTGCAGCAAAGCAGCATGAGTTTTATTGTGCAAGATAGGAAGAACAGGCCTACAGGACTAGTACAAGGGATCAAAGTGAGTAACAAAGCCTTTGTTTTAATTTGTAAGAAACAAAGAGTCAAGGATAGCGTGGGTCCCTGGGGTCAGATTTTCAAAGGAGTAGAAAATGCAAACAGGTGGCAGAAACAGTGTATAAAGAAGGCTTCCTTCACACAACTGCAAAGTCTCCCAAATCTAGGCTATTTTTATAGCCAGAACTGTTTCACAACTGTTTCTGTGATTTAGAAAAACTTACACATTGATTCCATGTGTAGCTGTACCAAACTCTATAGCTGATATTACCAGATATAGTATTTCTCTGCAGCTGTGCCTCTTCTGCAATTGTCACCCATATGTAAGAAATACTGAAAATAGCATTTCCACCTGTACAGAGATTTTATCTCCACATCAGAGGGTTTTGCTTTGGGACTTAGTATTTTGGCCATGTCAGGCCCTTTGAAAATCAAGACCTTGCTCTTTGGGGTTGGCTACTGCTGGAGATGGGAATTGTAGAGGTACTAAGTAACTCTATTTGTAAACATTCATTCAGAATGTTGGGTACTGGCTATCAGGAGATAAGTTACAGAGGTGAGCAGGCAAGCAGAAGACAAGTGGGTAAGTACCTAGAAGGTGTTAAACTAGTAAAATCACAGATCTGGATAGTAACATCCAAGGGTAACAAATGGACAAAAGAGTTTCTAGCTGAGACCACTGTTGATGTTTATCAGGACCACTTACAGACAGGGACAGCCCCATAGCACTAGATAAAAATTGCCATTCCCTAGTAAAGAAGTGTGCAAGGCTGAACCCAAATGATCACAATCCTAACAGCCTTACTTCTGTACTCAGCAATGTGGGTCAATCATAAAATATGTGAGTCAGGATTTTCAAATCACCCAAGCTGACACACAACAGAGTCTGGTTGCAATTTGGCCAAACAGTCTAATGGTCTAATGTTTGGGTGCAGTTGCTGCAGTTTGCAGCACACATATGATACATAATCAACTCTAATGCAAGCCGTTGTAAATTATAGCCACTGCCATGAAAAGCCAGCCTTTGAAAAATGACTACATGAGTTTCTGAGAATGTGGCAGGATACTGATGGAGAAGAAAATCCCATCGGCATCAGTGTCCAGACTGTTTGAAAATCCAGCCTGTGGTGATTCAGAAATGTTTGTTCTCTAGCATACAACATGGCTTCTCAAAAGGTAAATCCTGCCAAACCATCCTGATTGTCTCCTTTAAGGAGATGGATAGGTGCTCTGTGGTGGATGTTGTCTATTTGAACAAAGGGTCCACATAATCTACAGGAGATGGATTGCAGATTGGCCTGCAGGCTTGATGGAAGTTAGTGACATAATGCAGAATTAGATATATTGTATCATGACATATTATAGGAAATCACCATTCACTTCAATTGAATTTGTCTGACATTTCCTGATATATCCACATATGTAATGCATCTTGTCACTGGTTACCCCTGTAGGATGTAAAGAGTGGTAGTGAATATTCACTGTTGAAAGTGTTGAGACACAGTACACTAAGAGAGGTACCACAGGGTTTAGCGTATAGGCTGTTATTAAACATATTCATCAATGACCATGAGAAGGGAGTCAGTAGCAAGATGCTAAAGAATTCTGATAGCACTGTATCAGTGGACACAGTAGAAGATAAGATATACTGCAAGGAGGCATGCCAACATTTAGCATGTGATTCAAAAACAGGGCTTAGGTTTAATGCAGATAAGTGTAAATTCAGGGGACTTAGCCTCAGGACTATAATGGGATAGCTGGCCTATGGATTTTAAAAGCTCCAAGTTGCATTACTTATTATTGAATCCCCTGAGGCTGACTTCAACCACTGACGTCAGCCACGGGAGAATTGTGGGATGCCTCCAGCATGTCAAGATTTATGAATATTTTGTCAGGAGATGGCTGAATCAGCTAGCTATACTATATTTAACAGCTTAAAAACTTATGTAAATTAAACAATCCCAATAAAACTTCATGCACTAATCAGCTGAAGCACTACACAAGCAATAATACCTGACAGGGTGGGTGGTATTGGGCTATACCGGACCACCCAGGGGTGTAATGAGGCCCGACACCGGGAGGGTATTATTGCGCTTTGAAAATGGGCACTGTAAAAAAAAAAAGGTTGGGAAAAAATTGTTAATAAAAAAATTCATTTAGATTACATTTTGTAATTAAATAGTTCCTCTGCCTGTATTGGAAAAGAGGACTTTTGTCCTAATGGAGATACTGTAGTTAAAAAAACAAACAAACAAAAAAAACTGTTTGAATGCTATTGGTAACCCCACACACACACACCACAGCTCGGACCTCCCTCCTGTCGTCGTTATGGTACTGTTTTGTTTCTCCTTGTATATATTATTTTTCCTCTGTTTTCATTTGCAACACTCCCTTTTGTTTCTGTTTTTTTCTTCTGGGGCTGAGAGAGCTGTTGCAATCTGGGAAGAAACAAAGCCCCGATTTGGGAGTGAGTGTGGACAGCAGGTCTTCACTTTAACAAAGCTGCTTGTTTGCAGTTGACCCCCCCCCAGTTGTCCGCTTATGTTTGTTGTTTCACCACTGCCCCCCCATCATGCAGCACCTAGTTGTGCTATTTTTTTTCTTTAACTGCCAGTTGTTGGCGGTAACTTTTGGGAAGAATAAGCAACAGAAATTGTGAGCGTTGTCAGCAACCGAGAATAGTGTTTCAGACAATGAAGTACATTTTTTTTATTTGCTGTTGTTTGTTTCTTCAGTGGGGCCTGGAGAAGAAAGTGTGGTCTGAAGTGTTGTGTGCGGTGAGAGATTGACGGTTGTCTGGGTTGGGATACAGGTGAGATCGGAAGTTATTCTGGTGCAGCTAGAAATTAGGAGGTACTTTGGTCTTTCCTAGCCTACAGACATCTATGAAAATGTTGCTGGGGTGGTCTGTGTGGGCAGAGAAATGTTACAAAAGAGGCTGGTACCGCTAGTGGTCATGACAGGACTGCAGACTTATGTGAGGAAAAGCCAGTTTCAAAAACTGCAGTCACGAGAGACAGCATGATTGGTAATCGAGTCTGTTGTTAAGGAAAGCGCTACTGCTTTAAAAAAACACAAAGTTGTCTGCTTCTGCAGTGTTTTTTGTATTTGTTTCTTTGCAGGATAAACAGTGCTGACAAATGGGAGGGGGTGTGTTAGCCACTGTAGCCTAATGAGGAACCGTCACTTCTGTCATGGCATTTTCTGTTTTGCTAGCCGAGGGATAAATGTTGTGAGTCACAGCTAAGTCAGTGAGCAGCTGGAGGAACAGATGAGGCAGGCACAATGAAGACCTGGCAGGAGGAGTGAGTGTGAAAGTGCTATGCAAGGTATTTTGTAAAGGAAAGTATGTATGTGTTGTGGGGTGAGGGGTTGGTCAGTACTCGCTAAACGATTTAAATAAAGAGGGATTTAAATAGAAATTAACCAATGTGTGCTAATTCAGAGCAGAGACTGCGGAGTGTGTGTGTGTGTGTGTGTGTGGGGTTCAGTTACATGTTAAGAAAAACATGGCTGAATTTACAAAATGAACGTTCTGTTGGCACAAGGATTTAGAACCTAATTAGGCAGCAGGTACAGGGACTCATTATTTCCTGGTCTCTATTGCCTGATACCAGACTGGCTGGTTGGTGGCCTTAGCCAATCAGCTTAAAGGATTTCCCCAGCCCATTTTCTAAACTTGGATATTAACTTATATCCAGAAGCTTGCTCACCTGGTAAAATGTGTTTCAAATCAATAAATACTGTACATGAATAAAAATAAGTCATATGGTTATACTAGTGAGCATTCTCCCTTAAATGCTATACCCAGTAATAATATGCTTCTCGAGGAACTGAGCCAACTTGCATTGAAAGGATTCAACACTCCCTACATGCCTTGCTTCTTTTGAGTGCGTGTGCTATAGTTTTACCACTCCCAGGGTGAAACAATGTTTCCTTACATTACCTTTCATTCTAATAGATTTTGTTGGCAGAAAGGGACCTTTAGGCCTAGCCAGTCTGCCCCTTGTCGTTGTCTATTCCATCACCACTGACCTTAGTTGGTCATAGATGTCTTTCATTTCCCCCATTCCTCTACATAATATGCCCCTGTGAATATCCCATGCATGCTTGAAGCTCCCCACAGTCTTTCCCCATTACATCATCTGGCAGGCTCTTCCAGTCTTTCACCACCCTTTCTGTGAAGAAGTATTTCCACACAGCTCTCATAAACTTCCCACTCAGCTTAATTGCATGCCCCCCTGTTCTAGTGCCTTCCTTTCTCTGAAACAGGACTCACATTTGCAGCATGTTCACTCCTGTGAGGCAGTTGTAGGTTTCAATCATTTTTCTGACATTAGATATGCTTTATTGAGTTTTATAAAAACAAACAAAACACATTGCAATATAACATCAAAACAAACTGAAAAGGAAAGGACTCAGAAAAAAGGAAAAAATACCCCCCAAAAAAACATTAACAGCAAACAGCCCTCCAGAACTCACCCTCCCTCCATCCCAGACCTGTGGCAGAGATATCATTAAAGTACTAAGCATCAATAAGAAGTTAGTGAGGAATATCCAAAGATGATTTGACATAAAGCTAAGAATAAATAAAAACCAATGAAGTGACATTGTTAGGGAAGGGGACCCATCCAAAGAAACCTGGGCCTTGTAAAGGGCATGCAACCTGCTCCACTTTTTACAGTAACCAGACAATCTATTATGGATACTAGCTATCAGTTTTTCAATATGGAGATTATCAAGGAGCTCCTTCAACCATTCATTATAAGAAAGGGGAAATTGATCCAGCCAGTGGCAAAGAACCAACCTCTTGACCAACATCGAGATCATAGCCATGTTATATCTCCTTGCTTTTACTGAAATACAGCTATAATCACTTATTAAACAGATCTCTGGTGTGAAATCTTCCTCAACACCCAGTAAAGGGTCAGCTTTGGTTTTAATTAAATCCCACAATGAAGCCACTTTGGGACATTCCCAAAAAATATGATATAAGGTAACATCTGCCTGTCCACACTGCATGCATACTGGTGAGTGCAGCTGCCCCATTTTAAAAAGCTTGGAGGGCATACAATAAAGAGTGAGACACAGCCTATCCTGATAAAATATATATACATAAATCTATCCAACCATTAGAGCAATTAAAGTCAAATTGTGGAAGGGTTGCAGCCCAATAAGGAGACTCACCAGTTAAATCAGATATATCTTAGAAAACAGAAATAAATACAATTTAGAAACCACATGTGGTTGCAAGGCTGTATCAACTGCAGATTGCAGGAATTCTTTGTACTTAACTTTGCCAATTGTTAAGCCAAACTGTTGCAACAAACAATGGCAAAGTTGATATAGCTTAAATATCACTTTAACATCCATATGTAAAGAAGCAAGGATAGACTGACAAGTCATCAAGACCCGGTTGTGGAGTAAATTGCATACCCGAAGGCCACTTAGTTGGGGTTTCCAGACCTCATCTATCTCCTTATCCCCAATTTTGATATTGGGTTTATGAGAATAGGTTGGACAACATCTAGAGAAGGTTTATAATGCATAGCTAAGCACATTTGCAAATTAACCCAAACTGAGGTCACAATAACAAAATCTTGAATAGTCAAGGGGAGAGCATTCAGGGGAGAAAACAAAAGTGCCAATGGAGAAAATCCAGATCTATTAATCAGTTCCTTTTCTAGTTGAAGTCATATAGGGGAATAAATAGAAGTATCCTCAACTATTGCAGTATTTATTCACTTCAGATACTTGCTAGCATGACTAGCAAAGTAATAAACTAAGAAGTGTGGGAGATGGAGGTCACCATATTGTTTAGGAGCAGCTAAACTGTGATGTGCCCTCCTAGGTATTTACCCAACCAAATAAAATCTGGTACCATTCTGTGTACTCTGGAACCAAGAAAAAGGAAGCCACAAATCTAACATATTAAGGGGATAAAAGGACAGGGAAACACATTCATTTTTATGATGTTGATTCTGCCCCAAAGAGTTAAAGGGAGTCTTTTCCACCTGTTTAAATCTTGTTGCAAAAACAAATCATCTAGGTTAAGCTTTTTAGTTCAGGATGGGCACCAGGAAAGATAAATTCTGAGGTACATAATCTGCTTAGGTTCCCAGGAGAGCCATAAAGTTATAACATCAGGCTTAAAACCCCTAGAATTAAGGGGCATAGCCGCTGTCTTCTTTTAGCTTACAAGTCAAGAGCCTGCTAAACTCTGCAATGGTAGATAATGCTGCCAGGATGGATACTTTGGGATTTGCTATAGGTAACAAGATATCATCTGCATATGTGGATAGTTTGAGCTTCCGAGACCCCACTTGCACTCCACACAAATCAGGATTATTTTTAAGTTTTACAAGTAGGGATTCTAAATAAAGATTAAATAGTAAGAATGAAAGGGGACAGTCCTGTCATGTACCAGAGTACAAAGAAAAAGCAGAATAGAATATCCCATTGAAGTCCATTTTGGCACTAGGGCAAGAATATATAACCTTAATCCAATGAAGAAAGGTGGGGGGAATCCAAACACCTCCAATGTATATAAGAGAAATGCCCAATTAATGCTATCAAAAGCTTTCTCTGCATCCAGGGAGACCAAAGCAGCAGTGCATCTGAATTCATGGACACAGAGAGAATATGAGAGTTTACACAAATGATCAACAGAAGAGCAAGTTAATATAAAGTCAACTTATTCACAACTAATGAGGCCAGCCCAAACTCTACCTATCCTCAAAGCTAACACTTTAGATAGAATTTTAATATCATAATTTAGCAAAGAAATCAGACGGTAATAGAAACAGCATGTGGGGGGTTCCCAGGTTTAACAAAAAAACACAATTAAAGCTTCCAGGAGAGTGTGATCAGAGATGCCTGAATCGTAGATAAAAAGAAACAAACTGTGCAAAAAAGGAGCAAGTTCTTTAGTGAATATTTTTTTCAAAGTTAGAAGTAAGGCCATCAGGGCCAGTAGCTTTATCAAGAGCTAAGGAATTTATAGTCACTAAGCTATCATGTACAGAAATAGGTTCAGAGAGCCGGGCCTGCTGAGTGGCATTTAAAGAGGGAAATGGAATATCAGCCAAATATTCATGAACTTGGAAGTGTCAGGAGGATCTACCATAGGACCATGTAAAGAACTATAATATGACTCAAATTCCTGAGCATTATTCCTTGGGGAAACTTTAATAGTATTATCATGTTTAGATTTAATTGAGGATATTAACCGTAAGCCTCCTGCTTCTGGAGCCACAATGCCATCAGTCACCCTTCTCACCTTGATCTATGTAGGTGGAATGGATTTTATATATAGCATATTCTGCTTTGTCTCATACTAATTCAGCATAGTTATCCCTAAGCACTAATAGCTCTCTCCTTAATGATTCTGGTGTTGTAGAATTCAGAATCTTCTCCAGATTTCTAATTCACCACAGAAAAGTAGTGGCCTCCTTCTCCCAACTCCATTTCTGCTTGGAAGCCAAACGTATAAATTCCCCTCTTATAAAACTTTTGAAGAATTACTATTCTACATCTACACAGGCTACTGTACCAGTATCTTGAGATATAAAAAGATCAATTTAGTCCTTAATTCTGTCTATAATAAACTGGTCTTTAAGAAGCTGATTATATTTTTGAGCAAAAGATACTAAAGTGAGATGGACCCAAACTGGTGAGTGAACAGAGAGAACCCTTGAATCAATCTTCAAACCCAGTATCCCATTGAAAAGGCTTTGACTAATTAAGATATAGTCAATCTGGGATTGAGTCACATAGGTAGCTGAATAGAAGGTAAAATCCTTCACATTGGGATGAAAAATGCACCAGGGATCATACAATCCAACAGAGTCCACCATATCTTGAAGAGAACACTTGATCGGTGAAAGACCTGCAGATGTTTTCTTAGATCTATCTAGATCATGGGTGAATTGTATGTTCCAAACCCACCCAATAACCAAGGGAAGCTTAAGGAATGGAACCAAGGCTGAGGCAAAGTCCATAAAAAAGGCAGAATTATCCTTATTAGGGCCATACACACTCCCTAAAAGAACCTCAGTACGGTCCCAAATCCCACATACCAAACTATATCTACTATGAGGGTCCTCTATACTCTGTACCATTTAAAAGTTAGTTCCCCTAAAAATCATAACTGCGACAACACTATTATTGGTACTAGTGCCCATAGCAAAAACGTGTGCTACTGCATAGTGATGAAACAGAAGACTCTCTGTGGTGAGCAAATGAGTCTGCTATAGAAAAGCTATATTACAATATATGTACTTCAGATGCACAATGTGTTGGTAATGCTTCACCTTTGAATGGGCCTCCCTAATGTGCCAGGAAACACATTTAAAGGAACCAGCCATAAGCACAAACTAAACAACAGTAAACTATGACATTCCCACACCTATAAGCTGAAAAATCTCTAGAATTCCTATACATCTGCCACCCCCACAAAGCCCACCCACCCTTAGCCAGTCTTCCAGAAACCCAAAGCAGTCCCACGGAAAAGCCAAAATACAAAAAGGGACATTTGTGATGTTAAACACCCTACTTCCAAATACTAAGAAAATCACCCACAAAAATACAGCATTATACTAGTTAAGAAATGGCAAAGGGTGAGGGGTGAGCATCCCCTTCCCCATTCAAAATAAGAGAAACATCCCCCCAAAAAACCACCCCTGGAACCATGAAGGGGTCGCTCTGGAATCCCCCCCTCCCGTATTGACTGGCGCATGATCAACAATCATTCCAATTATCTACTCCCTGCCACCCTCTCACCCTCCCTCCCTCAAAACATCAGAAACAAATGAAAAATGCAATATTGTAGAAACATAGCTAATTCTTATGAACAGCATTATAACACATATTCACTGCCTATAATGTATTCACAATAATAGTTAACACTGATGTAACGATCAAAACTAATCTAACATTGAAACAACTATCCTTAATTATACAACAGTATGTGAAAATCCTGAAACCTCATTGGTCAAAACATGTCACATGGCCATGGGTAAATCCTGCATAACCCACAGCTGTGGAATGGCATTTATGAAAAACATATTTAAACATTTTAAATGTATTTTACACATGGGTCCATAGTATAATTACAATAAGACACTCCAGTGTGTGAGTTATTTGGTGATTTACCCACTTCTTGTGTGGACAAGTCACTTAGCTGTGCCTTGTGACACACCACACAAGGCTTGGGTAAATCCCCAATAACCCACACCCTGTTGTGCTTTATTGCTTAAATAACCTAGCTTCCTAACATTGTAACTAAAGTAAGAGATAGAATAATTCTAAGCGATCTACCCAGTCATCCATATAACAACATAGGCATAGAAAAAGTACTCCCATTAGATGTTTGGAAAGGCAAAGCATGAAACAAAATACTAACATAAAAACAAAAAACATTGTCCTTGAAAACATAATAAAAACATCTAGTATCCCATACATATAAATTGCAATATACTAAACATAATCTTTATGCTGAGTAAGAACAGAATGCTGATAACAGAATTAGGTAAGAAACATAAACCATAAATAAACGCTCCACACATAAGGCTAGCAATAAACAGAGAAACCCAATCAGAGAATATATAAACTGTAAACATTGCCAATAGTCCATAGTGCCATAATGAACTCTGACTGGGAATAGTCTTCGCAAAACCTCCCCCAAAAAAGGTGATCTTAATCACAAAATAAGAGGCTTCTGGATCCCCATTTACTGTCTTTCAGTAAGTGACACAGCTTGTGAACTTGGATAATGGAGTTTGCCCCTTTAGAGGGCAGACCAGGTTGTCCTGGTGCACCCCTGCTCCCATGCTTAAAATGGTTGTGCTCAGAAGGGAAGGGGGAGGAAGGGAAGGGGCTAAGGAGCAGAACAATGGACAGACAAACAGGAAGGGAAGGGGGATAAGGAGGTACTTAAGGGACAGCACAAGGGGGCCTCAGCCACTTTTGCTGGAATTTTTGGATTTACATTAACTGCAGCACGTCAGATTTGGCAATTCTTGTAGGTTGGTTTCACCAAGAGAAAGAGGTAAGGAAAACAAGCATTGTTGAGATGTAAAAAAAAAAAGAAAGAGATGAAGGTATACAGAGCAGTTTTGTATTAAGTGCAATATACAGTTGAAGATAGGAGTAACAGTGGGGGTCAGATTAGGGGAGAGTGACCACGTGGGTGCAATGCACACACCGCGTGTGTGGGGTGCTTGTTGAAAGCCCATGTCTTGGTCTAGTAGGATCTGAGGTTTGTTCTTGTTTCCCGTGGTGGCCTGATCGCTGGCTTGAGTAAATTCAGAAAGCCGGGGTCAAGGGAGAGTGAAAAGGAGCAGGGCCATGGAGCTGAGGTTTTTTCTTGTTTCCAGTGGTGGCCTGATCGCTGGCTTGAGTAAATTCTGAAAGCCTGGGTCAAGGGAGAGTGAAAAGGAGCAGGGCCATGTGGAGGACACCATACACCATGTGGGAGGAGTAGCGTGGTGTTCCTTGGCTGCGTGTGAGTGGTAGCAGTCGTATTCCCCCTTTTATAAGGAGAGTGAGATGGAGGAGGGCCACGCGGAGGATGCCATACACCACTCGGGAGGAGTAGCGTAGCATTCCGTGGCTGCGTGAGAGTGGTAGCAGTCGTTTTCCTCTTCCTTGATGGCTGGCTGGCAGGGACAATAGGCCTGGATGAGGCCGATGGACTGGTGGGGCAAGTGCGATACGGGGGGGCCAAGTGGCATTGACACAACGTGTGGTGTGGTGGATTGGAAATCCTAATTTACTTGCCTGTACACTGGTTGGGGTTGTTGGGGTTGTTTAGTGGGCCATTTTGGTTCTGGGAAGCGGAATGCGGGGGCCGCGTGGCGCGAATGTCGCATGCACTGGAAAAGTTGTGGTGAAGCACAGGCATTGTGCTGCAGGCTACGGCATTTGGGGTAGCCTGTTTTCTTTACAAAATAGGATTGTGAGTTTGAAGGAGGACTGGAAGCTGGGGGAGAGCGAGCGCAACCGGCACTGCATGGCGTGACGTCACACGCGGCGGGGGGGAGCAGAAAACACCTAAATTCTAGCAGCGCTGCTAGTCATTCGGTGGCTTTTGGGGGCCTGCTTGATCCTGGAGGCTGGATAGTAGGCCTGGGAGAGGCCTGATGGCATGGACCGCGTGGCGAATAGGTCGCAGGCCAGGTAGGGGTGGCAGAAGCGATGGCCTTGGTCTTTCTGGCCTTGGGTCATTGGGGAGAGGGTTTTTTTCTTTTAAGGGGATAAAACCCATGGTATACAAGAGGGCTAGAGGAGGCCTAGAAGCTGGGCAGAGAGAGAGCGCATCACGGACCACGTGGCGTGACGTCACATGCTGCGCAGGAGGGGGGTTGGAAATCCCCTCTTTTTGCATGAATTAAGGCACTTGTGCCTGTGTTGTGGCCATGGTGGAGGCCTGGACAGGTATGGTAAGGCCTGTAAGAGGCCCAGAAGCAGGGCACACGTGGCACACCACAGGCCATAGGGTGGGATGGTAAGGCACTGTCTAGGTCGAGGCGGTCACATGAAAGTAATACCCTCACGTGAGGGAGGGCAGTTTGCAGCTGATTACCAGGGTGGGAGCTGCTAACCGTGTGGCACTTTGGTTAAGCCAGACAGGCGAGGCAGACAGTGGAGTACAACAAGGAGAGATTAGCTACAAACAGAGAAGGGAAGTCTGGAGGGGTCACAAGTGGGTGACGGTGAGGGGCAAGAAGCTGGGCAAGAGTGGATGGGGCCTTGACGGATGTTCTAGATGGTACAGTTATATGTTTTGACCTTGTTTTCCTCTCATAGTTGTTCTTCAGGAAAAGAGGAAGAGGACAATGGCACTAAAAAAGAACAGGCCATCGAAAGAAGAGGCTTACAAGGCAATAATGGAGTTGGCGGAGAAGGCCAACAGGATGTGGGAGCTGGTGGAGGGGAAGGAGCCAGGAAAACCTGGTGGAAAGAGAAAGGCGGCCACAGGAAAGGGTGGCAAAGAAAAAAGACCAGCCAGAGGGTCGCAGGGTACTGAGAAGGCACCACCGGTGGTAGCGGCGCCGGCCAAGTTGATGGACTCATTGCCCCTGCAAACTACGGTCACTGTGCCACCGGTGTCCCATCCGGATCAGGATAACATCTCCCGGGTTGAACCCCGCGATGCCCTGAATGACTTGCTCCGTCCACAAAATCCACCAGCCAACCCCCCTCCACAACCCCTGGGACAAGCAAGAGGGACCTTGGAAGACTCCAGGCAGGAAGGCCTGGACAAGGTCTGAGTAATCACCCCAGTGCAGTGGGGACAGTATAAGAGAATATATAGGGCAAATAGTGGCATTAGGATCAGGCGGTATAGGCAAATGGAAGCAGCACTGGCAGAGGTCAGGAAGGAGAAAGAAGGGACAGAGAGGAAGGAACAGGGAGGAGAGAGAGAAGGGGAAGGGACAAGAGAGATAGGTGCCCCTGGAATGAGGATAGGCGAGCACGTGCCGCTGACCACGAAAGAAAAAATTTGGAAAGGAGAATATGTAGACATATTCGCCTTGGTGAGCCGCGAGGCTGCAGCCAAGTATGAAGAGGCTGAAGGCATAGGAAAGAGTGAGATGGCAGTGGCTATAGTGCTTTTAGGGAGGAAAGAAGAGGACAAGGTCACAAAAGGGAAGACTTGGGATAGATGGTTCCTAGGTTTCACTACCTTCTCAGCCATAGTCATGGAGAAGAAGCCTGAGTTAGGCATCCCGCTCATTACCTATTCGCTTATAATCTAGAAGGCAAAGGCAAAGGGCGGGATGGGGTGGTTATACTATGATGAATCCTTTAGGCAGAGAATGGCAACGTTTGGGGACATGAGATGGGACACCAAACAGATAGATTTATGGACAGATTACGTCACTGATCAGTCCACGCCCGAAGGGAAATGGGGCAAGAAGGGTTTTGGGAACCAGAGATGCTGTTGGACTTATAACAGAGCTTTTTGTTCCTGGCCTCAATGTCATTTTTGGCATGCATGCTCAAGGTGCGGGGGAAACCACCCAGCAAGCAGATGTAGAGCGTTAGGTGGATAAGGGATGCAGACGCATGGGGGTCAAGGAGCAGGCCAACAGTTTTTTCAAGAGGGCCAAAGTTTTAGAGGCCAGACCTGGAGCAGAGGAGGACAGGGCAGGGGGAGCATGAATAGGGGTGAACAGAACAGATGAAGGGCGAAGAGGCATTCAGGGAGAAATGGGGGAAAAGAGGGGAATGGCGGGGGACGAGCCAAGGCATGTTTTGTGATGGCCAGGACTCCAATCAAAGATAATGTATGGGCAAGTTACATGGACAAATACCCAGACACAATAATACGGAATATGATTTTACAGGGCTTTAACTCAGGATTTTCATTACATTTTATGGGACCCAGGCAAGCCATGGAGGCCAACAACCTAGGGTCAGTGAAAGGGAAGGAGGAGGTGCTAAGACAGAAGATAGAGAAGGAGGTAGCAGCGGGCAGAGTTGAAGACCCATTTGAGAAACCCCCATTGCGGGGCATGCGGGTCTCACCATTGGGTCTGGTATCCAAGAAACAGGAAGGGGAATACAGGGTAATCCACTTCCTGTCCTATCCAGAAGGAGAGTCAGTAAATGATTTTATTAGTAAGGAGCACAGTAGGGTGACTTATGCAACACTAGAAGATGAGGTCCGGATGATACGGGCCACAGAGTGGGCATGGATGGCTAAGACGGACATTGAGTCTGCTTTCAGACTGTTTCTGGTCAGGAGAGAGGATTGAGATTTATTGGGTTTCAAAAGCAGGGGAAAATACTATTTTGACAAAGCAATGCCAATGGGTTGCTCCACAGCATGTGTGACATTTGAGGCCTTCAGCACCTGTTTGCCGTGGATATTTCAAGAAAAAACAGGTTATAGGAAGGTCATACATTATCTGGATGATTTCCTATTCATCGGAAGAGGGGAAAGGGAGACACAAATGATGCTAGGTAAGTTCCAGGAGTTGTGTCAGGAATTGGGGGGTGCCTCTAAGTCCGGGTAAGACAGAGGGACCCAGCAGGGTTATAGAATTTTTGGGAATTGAGATAGATGCCCGAACGGAGTATTTAGACTACCGGATAAGAAGGTTAATAAGCTGAAAGAATTAATACAATTGCACACCTGTAGGAGACGGGTACAGTTAAAACTGGTACAGCAAGTACTGGGGCATCTGAGCTTCACCTGCAGAGCCATTGGGCCAGGGAGGACATTCACAAAGAGGTTAGCCAGGGCCACAGCAGGGGTCACCAGACCTCATCACTGGGTAGACTTGACTCGAGGGGTTAAGGAAGATTTTAAGATTTGGGAAGAATTCCTGAAGGAGTACAATGGTTGCTTGTTCTGGCAGGACAAATGGCTATATAACACAGATCTCGATCTATACACAGATGCGGCTGGGAGTATAGGCATGGAGGGGGGTAAATGGGAGGAAAATGGTTTGCAGAACCCTGGCCAGACATTTGGGTACAGGAGTGGAAAGTGAGAGACATTACTTTGCTTGAGATCATGCCCATATGAGCATGTACTTTAGTCTGGGGAGAGGAATTGGGAGATCAGAAAGTAACTTTTTGGTGTGACAATAGAGCAGTGGTAGACGTGTTGAACAACAAGGCAGCCAGATCGGACATAGTCATGCAGGTACTACGGTGTCTAGTCTTAAGGGCATTACAACTGAACATGTCATTTAGAGCGCAACACATAGAAGGGGAACTCAATACTCTGGCTGACAGCCTTTCCCGTCTGCAGCTGGACCATTTTCGGAGGCTGGCACCAGCAGCGGAGGAATTAAAAACACCCATACCAACGAACATCTGGGACGTTGGCAGGAAGGAGCAGAAGTGTTGTTTCGCAGCTCATGGGCGCCTCGGACTCTGAGGGCCTACGACGGGGCCTGGTGAGTGTTTCAAACATTCAGGGCAGAGCACCAGATGGAGGTAAGTAGGCCACTCACAGAGGAACAGTTGGGAATGTTCACAGTGGATCAGTGGCAAAAAGGCACAGCACACACCACGATGGGAGTTTACCTGGCAGGAATCAGGCTTATCTGCAGTCTGAAAGGGTGGAGGGACCTGACAAAGACATTGCTCATCAGAAGAATGATGCAAGGATGGAGCAGGTTAAAACAAGGGCCAACAGATAGCAGGAGGCCTATAGGGGAACAATGGCTGATAAAGCTAAAGGGGGTGCTCCCAGTAATATGCAGATCATGGAGTGAAGCCCAACTGTTCCACACAATCTATGTGATAATGTTTGCAGGTGCCATGAGAGTGAGTGAGGTAGTAGGCCATGGGAAGGAGGATGGGGAAGGGGGGCTAGACTGGGATGACATAACCTGGGGAGTGACTGAGATACAGATCAGGATTAGGAGGTCTAAGACTGATTAAAGGGGGAAAGGTTACATGGTGACGCTAAAGAGTCAAACAGAGGGTACAATATGCCCGGTGCAGGCGCTGTGGGTTTTCGCCGCAGCGCAGGGGAGCAGGACAGGAGATGGGTGACTGGCTACCAAGTCACGGCAATTCTGAAGAAGAGCATGCAGTTCTTAGGAGAAGACCCAGCCAATTATTCTTCCCATTGCCTGCGGATTGGGGCTGCCCCACAGTGGGCGGTGGCAGGCGAGACAGTGAACACGATATTAGAAAAGGGACACTGGCAATCGGCCAGTTATAAAAGCTACATCAGAGCATTGAAATAAAAAAAAAGGGGGGGAATAGACAGGAATGGGTGCACGGGAAAAGAAGGGACAAATAGGGGAGCGTCATATTGAGCTTGTATATTAATGACTTTGCTTGCACCCTATAGGTAGAGGGAGGACCACGGAAATATGGATTTGCGGCCATTCCTACATCTATTGGGCCAGAAAGAGAGCAGAAAAGAAGGCTGGGGGAAAGCAGCTATACCAAGATGTGAGAAGGTGTAGGCTGTTCTGGCATGGAATACGGGGGATGAGATGGGCCCAGCTGCTTCCCACGTTAACAGAAGTAGGTGAACGGCGGCCCGAGCCAAACCTAATTATTATACACTTGGGAGGCAATGACCTGGCAAACAGGTCTTGGGTGGACACATATTTACAAATAAAAAAGGGCTTAAAAACTATACGGCAGCGGTGGCCACAAGTGTGCATCGCTTGGTTGGATATGATACCGAGGAGAGTGTGGAGGCAACATCACAGCCACAGAGCAGTAGAAAGGGCCAGGAGGAAGATGAACAGAAGGGTGGTGACATTGGTAAGACAGATGGGAGGTCAGGTAATACTGAGGGGGGTAGAAGAATGGGTAGTTGAATTTTACAGGTCAGACGGGGTACACCTGTCGGACGTAGCTATAGACATGTTCAATACAGAAATGATGGGGTTTATAGAGGAATGGAGGAGACAGACAAACAATGGAAAATAAAAAAAAAGGGGCAGATTATAACAGACATAAATGGAAAAGAGCTCCCCTGGAGTGAGGAGAAGGCTACCCTAGTTAATGGGGGAAGCCAGCCATCCAACGCAAGCTGGAGACTGGCTAGTGGGAAAAAGGGGGGAAGGAAAAAGGAATAACACAAGAAGAGAAGGATGATGAAGGAAAAGCAGTCTCGGTTTTCACCGTTACCTAATGAAAAAGGAGAAGAAGAAGGCACCCAGGTCTTCACCTGGGGGAAGAATAATCAGAGATTGATATATTGGACGGAATAAACAAAATGTTGGAAATATGATAATAAAGGAATTGGAATGGAATATGGAATTATGAATTGAAATAAATTAATTGCCAATCTGAGCACAACAACAAATAATGGTGTCTGTCTTTTGTGGGGGAAGAGGGGGAAATCCAGGACAATAGTTGATCATCGTAGAAGTGTCCAGCTCATAAAACAAGGTGCAAGCAAATGAAAAAAGAGCTGGAAGAAGGAGATTAGTTCTGGCTCAGTTAAAAGGTCAGCAAACAGTCAGACTTCAAAGACAGCATAAGCTTCATAAAAAAAAAGGAGAGGTCAAAGTCAGTCTCTCCAAAATTGCCCACACTAGTAAAGGTTATACTGATGTCAAGGAGCAGAACCATTAAGCCCCTATTACTACCACCACATGGAGAAAAGAGGAAATGCATAGGAGACAAGTACTTGCTGGCCACCACTACAGTTCCAGAGCCAAGATCAAAATCCTTCCAGTGAACAACAGTGCAGAGCCATGAGCGAGTCAATGGCCAAACACTAGCAAGTTATTTCTGCAGCTCTGACCTTCCTGGTCTTTGAGCTGTGCTTCCAAGTGAATATTCTTCTGATGAGGGACTGCAACTTCCAAATCCATCTTTGATCTCCAGGTTTCAAAAGAATGGCTTCTCACCTCAGAGTTCCCCATCTGACAAGTAAGATCATCCATTGCAACGTGTAAGATTTTGATATCCTTAGTTAATTCCTGGAATTCTTCTTTAAAGGGCAGAAATTCTTGCAGGAAATGCTCTTCTGACAATGGAGAGGGAGATGCAGTAGTAGTAGTAGTGTGTCCTGCCGAAGATACATGGGCCTTGGCATTTTTGGATGACTTGTCTGGGGTGAAGGGTGGCGTGTGTTTTGGGGGTGCAGTTTTCATTTCCAAATCCTTCGCAAGTCACACCAAGGAAACTCTCAGTTCCGGGTAGGTCACAGATTAAAATAATTGCAAACTTTGTCCAGTAACTCTTAATAATCTGTAAAAATTAATTAAAATAGGTAGAAAGAGCAGGAGCTTATACAAATAGCTGCTAGCTAGATCTGACCATCACTTGACTCTCTTGTAGGTTTCAGTCATGTCCCCTCTCACTTTCCTCTCTTCCATGGAGTAGATGTTGAGTTCCTGCAGCCTTTTCTCATATGGGTTCTCATGCTGCTTCTTCACCATTTTGGTTGCCCTCCTCTGTACTCCCTTCAACCTTTCATCATCCTTGGAGAGGTGCGGCCTCCAGAACTAGACACAGTGCTCCAGGTGGGGCCTCACCAGATAGTGATACAATGGCAGCACCACCTCCCTCCTCCTCCTCCTCTCCTAGAAAACCCACTCCCAATGCTCCCCAGCATCTTGCTAGCCTTTCCTACTGCTTTATCACACTGTCTATCTACCTTGAGTCATCAGATATGATGACACCTTTGTCTCTTTCTTGCTTGGTGACTGCAAGCTCCGCTACACCCATCTTATACACAGCCCCTGAGTTCCACAGACCTAAGTGCATAACCTTGCACTAACCTTATGGATGTAGTTATACCCTCAAGTTCTACTGCCCTGAAAATATGTTAAAGTTACCCTTATTCAATTAATGCAATCATTTATGAATTTGAAAATCCAGAATCATATATCCTTTGAACCTTATTTTTCCAGGGCAAACATATGTAGCCTGTCTATACATTTCCCATAGCAAAACCTCTCTATTACCTTAATCGTTTTAGTTGCCATTTGCTGCATCTTCTCAATTACTGCAATATCCTTATTTATTTCAAATTTGTGAATGACAGTATAGCCTCATATAGGTGAACTGCCTACTTTATTGCAAAAAACTTTGTTAATGCACCATTTAGGGTTGAAGCAACAAAAGTAGGAAAATGTGGCATTGGGGTTTACAACCCTAACTCCCCACCTCCACCCCAAACTCCAAAAGGAAAAACATTACAGTTTTCACTGTTGTCACTCTTGGCAAAATAAGGGTGGGGTGTTCCTTTGGGGTTTTCAACCTAACACTCACCCCCATTCCATGCACAAATAAGGTCAAATGTGAGCTGTTTCTTCATGGAGGACATTGAGGTTGTTGGAACAATGTGGGGAGACACAAGTCTGTACGTTTGAAGAGTATATGATAACGGGGTAAGTGTTAGAGTTGAGAACTGCAAGGAACACCCACCCCTGATTTGCCAAGAGTGATGACAGGGAAAACAGTACTGTTTTTTCCTTTTGTGACTTGCTGGTGGGGGTGGGAAATTACAGTTGCAAACCCTAATGCCACATTTCCCTGCTTTTGTCACTTTAACCCTAACTGGTGTATTAACAAAGTTTTTTGCAAGGAATGTTCTTACTTTTTGAGACAGAAAAAGTGTATTGTCATTCATGCAGGCCCCAGTGATTACAGAAGCACAGGGCCCCATGGGCCCTGCACTTCCATTCCTCCATTTATCCACATGTGCATGTAGGTGAGGAAGTGCAGGGCCCTATAGGCCCTGTGTTGCTGTTCCTCCAGAAAAGCAATGTATGTGTTTCCTTGTATTTTTTTTAGGGATGGGCCATTTTCAGTTCTTATTTCTTAGGGGCTCAGTGTTGTACTGCTCATTAAGACCTTTCTATTAATATATACATTGTTCATTAGCTCCAAAGATTGATAGAGTTACAGCTTGTTAAAGTTGTAATATTATCCTATGGGCATTGTCATTTTTTAGTTTTTATGTTTTTTATATGGCCTTTATTTTTTAAGGGGGGTGTTAAGTGTTATAGTACTCATTAAGACCTTTATTATGATATATAGATTGTCCCTAAACTGCATATATTGGCGGAGGTATGGCTTGTTAAAGTTACAATGTGAAAAAAACTAAGTCCAAATTCTTTTTTCATATTACGGGATCTTTTTTCATGAAGTTGTGTCGTTCATATGGAAAAAGATTTCTTCATATGAAGAAAGAATGTGAAAAAAACTAAGTCCAAATTCTTTTTCGCATGAAGGGAATCTTTTTTTTTTTTATGGCCCCATTCCTTTTTCAAATGGCCATATGAAAAAATACATTTGGGTCCCAAAAATATTTTAAAATGTGTTAAAAACAGATTTCTTCATGAATTTCTCCCAAAACTAACTGCAGAATCCATGTAAGGGGGTCCTGATTGATAAGATGCATGTGTTGGTGTCTGTGCAGGATATGATTTTCATGGGTTTTCAATTTTATTTTGAAGAAAACAAAAACAAGATGGTGGCCATATGAAAAAATCATTTTTAGTCATGAAAAAAATATTACCCGCCCATATGAAACAGAATCTCTTTTTGTATGGCCCAAATTCTCTTTTTGTATGACACAGCAATTAAAAAGACTGTACTAATCATACTCAGAACTGAGATTTCAAATCCTTGTAACTCTTGAATGGATTAATATTTTTTCACTAACCTAAACGAAAGGCACCACTCTAGCCCAGGCTTTTTCTATCCTTAAAATTTCAGATCAAAATTCCAAACTGTCTGGGAGCTAGACAATGAAAAAAACAGTAAAAAACATGATTTTTTCACTTTTTTTGTTATCCTGATCTCAGAATCTGCATATCCAACCAAAATGAAACTTGAAACATCAAGATACCTTGCCCGTTAGACTGGGCATGCAAAATTGTGTGTTGTGCAAATCCATTGAATGATGCTGAAGATATTAAAGTTCAAAGTTAGGGGTTTAACACTGAACAGTCTACTCCACTCTAATTATAACACTATTATAAGATAGTACAGAATGCAATATTTAATGTACATATTTACTAACAAGGCAAATTTGGCAGCACCTCAGACAAACAATGGAAGGTACAAGATGAAGAGGCAAAAATTGGGAGGGGGTGGCAATGAGTACTTTTTGTTGGGAAAGATTGAGAGAGTTATAGTGATTGATTAACAGTCATGTAGACTGTTAAAGCATTGGTACCTGGTCTGATTGAACTCTGGTAACTAAGTTTCTAGTTACAGTATGTTAAGTGCATCAGGCAGTGAGTTCAAGGGGAACATGACTGTGATGGTGAAAGTCTTTGCAAATGATTTGTGTGTGCTAAGGATGCAAGAATATTTCTGGTTTGACAGTTAAGGTGGTCAGTCTGGGTAGGGTAGATAGTTAATTATAAAGATACTGTAGATTGGGTAGAAGGCATGCACACACACACACACACACACACACACACACACACACACAGTGGATTATTGGGCATTTGAAGTGCTGACCCACAGCTGTTTTCATACTGCTGTGTCTACTACAGTTACTTCACCCTGGTAAGTTCACCTTCAGCTTGTTACTTGTAGTCATGTTTGCTGAGCTACTAGTCTTCCTGTGCTCTGTCTTTACTACTGTTTTGGTGTTTAAAGTGATTCACCGCCACTGTGCTCCAAGCTCCAAAGTGGCTGCAGCAGGTACCCATTCAGACATAATGAGCATTCCCAACTCAGAAGGAGAACAGATTGTATTCTCCATTGAACAGATAAATACATTTTTTAATGAAGCAAGAACAAATGAAATTCTTACTAACAATACAGTTACTCTTGAAAACTTGAAGAAAAAATTAATTAGAGTTTAAATGCACATACTCTCCCTGTCTCAATACTGGAGAGAAAAAAAGATCCCAAGAGGTCTAAGAATACAGTAGCCACCTTCTTTTGGCCTAGATGATAAAGAATTCATGGCAGAATGGGAGAAGATGCTTAACAAAGAAAGTTTCAATTTGATTTTACTTGTGATAGAAAAGCTAAAAAGGAATGCGATTCACTACTTGCACAAATAAAAGAGTTAAAAAAAATGAATACTACATTTTTCGCTGAACAACTCAGAGAATTAAAGAATAATATGGATCATCAGACTGATAAGTTTTAAAATGGATTGCAACAATACAAACAGCATAAACATGATAGAGATGTGAGTGACTATGCTGACGGTACCATATATAAGTGGCAAGGTAAAATGAGGAGAGTCTATACAAAACCTATTTCACAGGATCTCAGAGATGGAGAAATGTTCTTTGGCTTAGAGAAAGACACATCAGATACAGACAATAGTGAACAACAGGATGCCAGACAGAGGGGTCCTTCTGTAGGCAAAGGGATGTGATCCAAAGATTCAGGAGGTGGTCAAGAGAGAACACAGGGCCAAATAAACTGAAGAGGATGAGGAGAGGGAAGGGCAGGAAGAAATGGCAGAGGGGACAGAGATGGAAGAGGCAGGCAGCAATGGGAATTGAGTTATCCAGTGTGGAGATCCTCCAGGAACAGGAATACAAACTTGAGGTCATAAATCTGACCAAAAAGCTGCTTACATGTGAACAGATAGCAATGTTAAAAAGAGGTCTTTCGTTTGTTCCTACAAATAGTCCAAATACTGTAAACATAAAAGTGGATCTACAAAAATTCTTTAGGAATTTACAGCTTAAAGACTTCTTTTCTGACACAACAGATGCTCTGGTAATGAGGAGTGAAATAGACAACACACATGATTCTTCAAATTTAAGAAATAGGTCAAACGTTTGTCCAGTTACAAACAACCCCACACTTCACACCTACATGACAGTTGTAGAATGGGAGGTTGATGAATTACGTAAAATACCATATAGAAATAACACACAAAATGCCACCAATTAAGAACGTGTTGCAATTACAGAACTTCAAAATATGACAGACATTGTAGTCAGACCCACAGACAAAGGGGGTGCTGCAGTCATCTGGGATTATAATGATTATATGGTAGAAGCACAAACACAACTAAATAATAATACCTTTTATGCAAAAATGGATGTGGATCCGACCCCCTGTGTCAAACAACGTATTTAAGCATTAGTTACTAAAATATTGGGGAAAAAAACTGGATTACAGAGCAAGAAAGTGATTTTTTAATAGTGAAAGAACCATGAAAGTCAGCACTGTACCTATTGACAAAGATTCACAAAAACCATGCACCTGTCCCTGGAAGACCAATTGTCTCCTCAATAGGTTCTCTCAATAAGCCTCTCTCAAAATTCATTGATTTTTATATTAATAAATTTGTTTCAAATCTTACCTCTCACATAAATTATACAAATCATGTCAAATAATTAAAGATATGAGTGGAAAATGATGATATTCTTGTGTGTATTGACGTCGAGAGCCTTTATACTAACATTCCCCATGAGGGCGGGCTCAACACTATCATAAAAGCTCTTTCAGAAAGGTCAAATGAAGTGACCCCCCCCATCCAAATTTATTACAAACTGTGCCAGACTTGTTTTGTAATGCAACTATTTTATTTTCAATGCTAAACATTATACTTGGTGAAAGGAACAAGTATGGGCACCACGTCTGTCCCAAACCTTGCCAACTTGTACACTGGCGAGTGGGAGAATCAACATACATATGATGCTCAGTTCAACCCAGTTCATCAGCAGATTGTCAGCTGGAGTCAATACATAGATGATTGCTTTCTTGTATGGAGAGGCAGTGAGGCAGAACTTGCAAATTTTACTAAGTACATAAATCAATCAAATGCACATTTGCACTTTACTTTAGAATGAGATAAACAAACAATAACTTTTTAGATTTGACAATATTTAAAAAGAATGGCAAATTGAATACTACGCCATACAGAAAAGATACCTCATGGAATGCGATTCTGCAAGCTGATAGTTATCATCCTAAATCTCTTGTCTGTAATATTCTGAAGGGACAGTTTCTCAGGATTCAACGGACATATTCAGAAGAAACAGATTTTGAATGCAACAGCACTGTCATGAAACAGAGCTATCTAGCAAGAAAATATAATGGAAATGATGTGCAGGTTGCTTATGAACATGAGAAAGGGACTGTTAGAGAAGAATTACTTAAAATCAAAGCACATGTCACAGAAGAACTGCCACCTACTTTCTGTACACAATACTTTTTAGGCAACATTGTCAGAAAATACTGGGATATCTTAAAATGAGACAAGCAATTTGACACCGTTAGTAATACTCTTCCAGAATAAGTTATTGTAGAGGCACTAATCTGAGACAGTCTTTGTCCACACCATTTTATCAAAACCCAACAATCCAAATCAGTGGCTGCCTAAACTACCTATGAGTAATTTCAAGTGTGTGCGTTGCATTCATTGCAACAGCACTAACAATATAAATTTGTTTGCTCACCCAAGAAGTGGCAAAAGATATCAGATTAATCAGTTCATTAATTGCAGCAGTGAGGGAGTTATTTCTGCACTTTTTTGCTCATGTGGACTTATGTATGTCGGTCAGCGAACACATGCTCTAAAACTTCAAATAGCTGAAGGTAAGACTAACACACATACTGGGAATGAGAATTATGCTATAGCAAAACATTTTAAAGAAGCAAGCCATGGTTTAGCCGGTGCACTTACACATTTGGGTATTGAAAGAGTGAATCTTGACCATACAGGAGGTAGCCTTAAACAGAAACTCTTGAGACGTAAAGACCATTGGATCATTACTCTAGAAATATTAATACCAGCAGGACTCAATGACAAAGTGCCCCTGTACACATTGCAAACATTGCCATCATTTGTTTGTACTAATACTAATACTTATCAGTGGGCTGCATCTCTAGTAGATGCTGTACAGGATTCAATATTTAATATCTGCCAGTATGATTATATGCCTATGTATTTATTGAAATATTTCAAACAGTAATTTTGCAATATTCTTTTCACTGCATTTCCAATTATTTCTTGTTATTTATTTCTAACTGTTGTGAAGTGGTACCTAGTTTTGCTGTTCTATGTATTTATAGTTCTCCTATGTGGTTTATGCGATGTAGAGCTCCTTAAGTATTTATGCGTTTGGGGGTTTTATCTGTGTGGGTTTTGGGAATGTGTATTTAACTATATGTATTTATTGTATTATTATAGATTCTGTAATAGCGTATTTATTTATTAATGCATATAAGAAGGCAGCACTTCAAGACATTTTGTTGGTAACAAAATGGAAAACAAATTTCATAAAAAAAGTTATGTACATATTTATAATTGATTTAGTCCTGCACCGCACCTTTAAACACTAGGTTTAAGAGTGCACCTTACTTATACCCATTCACTCTGAAGAAGCCATCCTCTGTGACATTGAGACGTTAGTCATGTGGGTCAGGTGAAGCTCAGGTGTGCACAGGCTAGAGGCTACAATTGAGGAATGGCAGTTGCTCTGCCAAAAAGTTGGATTTTGTTCCTGCCGTGTTAGATTTTACTCTGTGCCTTGTACGAATATGATTTTCTCAGGACACCTGAGTATGGGTATGTACTATGTAGAGATGCAGCAAATTTAAATTCCGCCAGCGAAGTGAACACAAAGTGGGCAGTTCACGTTGCCACTCCGCTACGTGGAGTGGGCAATGCAAAGTGCTCACTCTGCCTTGTCATTACCACTTCCCGTTAAGGCGGAATGACAACGCGAAGTAAGGCAAAGTCATTATTTTTAATGGACTTCGCATTCCTCATTATGATTCTAAGTGACCCACTTGGTGTTTCAGATTTGGTAGCGCCCCACACATCACATGGCTTACAGTATTGTAAGTCACATGCTCTTTAGCTAGTCAGGAAGAAAGTGAGTCATACAAGCAGACACTTTTACTTTCTCCTGTATAGACGGAAAGAGAGTTGTGTGTTTTGTGACTGCTGATACTTTGAGATCAGAGAGGAGGAGATTTAAACTTTGATTTAGACCCAACAGCTTTTTTAAAAGCTAAATTTTTTTGTCTTTTCTATACTGTTTTTTACTTAACTTGCTGTTTCTGTAAAATTGTTTTTTCTTACAGGCTTAAAATACATCCAAGTAACTGTTAAAAAAAATTAATGTTGTGATTCATGATGTGATTGTAAATCACAATTTGTGACTGCATTTGTGACCATGAGGATGATAAAATACAAATGCCTACAGCTGTACTTCCCGGGGCCCCCCCCCATGAGGTGTGACACAAAACTCCCTGACTTAAAAACACTCATTAATGAGCACAATGGTGGGGTGGTGAAGCATGGAGATATACTACAAAACAGGCTTAAAATACATCCAAGTAACTGTTAAAAAAAATGAATATTGTGATTTGTGACGTGAACGTAAATCACGATTTGTGACTGCATTTGTGAAAGTGACGATGAAGAAATGCGAATGCCTACAGCTGTACTTACCCAGGCCCCGATGAGGTATGGCACAAAACTTCCTGACTTAAAAACACTCATTAATGAGTACAATGGTGGAGTGGTGAAGCATGGAGAGATACTACAAAACAGGCTTACAATACATCCAAGTAACTATTAAAAAAGATTAATGTTGTGATTCGCGATGTGATCGTAATTGTGATTTGTGACTGCATTTGTGACCATCCATGATGATGAAGAACGTGATTTGTATCACGAATGACTCATGATAATTGTCCCAACTTAAAGACGTATATTAATCAGTACAATGTTCATGCAGAATTATGCACCACACCTGTCCAGTACTCTGAAGGGAAGCCAAAGAAACAACTGTGACTTGAATTAGAGATGGAGATTGGGCCCCAAAGAGATGCAAATGCACAGACAGATTAAGATTGCACTGCACACTGAAGAGATGCAGATGCAAAGGCACAAGACCTAACCAGTGCTCACCATCAGAAATTCAAAAATCTGGAAAATAATTCCTTTTCCAGTTGGGGCAGGCCATGGGGGGCAGTGTACTGCATTGCTGCAGTAACAGTCACTAGTACTAGTATTAGTAAAGATACCACAAAGATGTACAAAAATTACACAGCTGCAGAAGATAGCATAGCAGGTTCACATTGCTAAAATTATGTGGCACAATAAAAGGTGTCTGTTTTGATGACACGCATAACACACATGCTCACACACACACTAAGTAATGCGTAGCAAATTGAAAACTTCAGTAATATAACATCATATTTTAAATAAACTAAAATTATGCACTGCTGCACCACAACGATCAGCAAAAAAAGACAAGAATTATTGAAAATATTACTGTGTGTACATTAACATAGTTATACAAGAAAAATTTCACCAAAACAGAAAGCTCTGTCTTTTTCTTCAAGTTAATCTACCTACACTACAGATACACCCCTCACCGAAAGCACACTTCCACTGTCTCTCAGTACACAGACTGAATATTGTACATTAACATTCAAAATCCACACACAAACAATAAACGCTCGATGATGTAAGCACAGGAGGGTTTCCTATAATTGATGAACTAAAGTTTCAGCAAACCAAATGACCCCAAAAGGCTTTTTTAACAGCTTTTAGAAGGTTTGAATCACAGAGCTCTGAGAGCAGATTCTCTCCTACAGCTTCATACACACACTACCCCAAACTGAGGCTGTGCAGAACAATCTAGAGCCTATGTGACCTGAAATCCCATGAATCACTGAAAAATTTGCCTTTGGAGCTTAAAAACAAGGTGAAGTGAGGTGGAGTACATTGTTTTCAATGTACTTCGCCTTAAGAATTGGTGGAGTAGTGGTTTAGGAAGGCGGAGTAATGCGAAGTCATTGTTTTCAATGGACTTCGCGTTACCCATTATAATGCATAGTACTCCGCTTTGCATTGCGGAGCACTCTGCAAATCAGCCTTCACTCCATGGATCACTTCGTGGAGCGAATTGGGGTCACTTCGCCCACCACTAGTACTCTGTTTGAAAAAAAGTAAAGTCGCAATTATTCAAGTTTGTTTGCCTGTCTGTGAAAAACGGTTGATTATTGGGTGTTTGTAGTGCTGACCTCACTGCTATTTTCATAGCACTGTGTCTACACACTGTTATCTATTTGAGGTCTATTCTTGACTCGGGGGAGAGGGCCTTGTGTGAAGTATAGTACAGTAATTTTAGTAATAGTGTGTACTTTTGTCACACCCAAATGCAAATCTAAATGGGCTACTGAAGGCTATCATTATTTTGTACTGTATAGACTTGTTTGTTTTACTATTGTAACCCCCTTGTTCCAAGGGGTTACTAGAATCCCACTTAGAACCAGTGGCAGGCAGGGAAAGGCAGCTTGTGGAATGCTAGTTAAATGCGTTTAACTCTGTCTCGCTCTGTTCTCAGTTTCAGCTGAGCTGGAGTGATGATGTCACCATAGAATTCTCGCAGCAACATAAGCCACAATGGTATGCTAGCTGCAAGGGGTTAGTAGTAGAATGTTGGGGAATTCAAGTCAGTCTTCAGAAGCCAGTTTCAAGTGAGACGCAAGGGAGTGAGGAGTGCTGCAGTGTGCAGCTTCTCAGAGCCTAGCTCTGATATAGAGCTACCGTAGAAAGAAGGGGTTGTGTGTTCTCACCCTATAGAGGAACACAGAAGAGACCAGAGTAAAGTGGTAGAGACCATTACTGAAGTTGTTCCAGTGCCCCATCCCAAGAGGGATGGAGGAATTCCAGGAATTCAGGGGCAATCCCCTGTGCCAGCCTGGACAGGGAGAAGCTGCCTGAGAATCACATTGTTCTGTGAGTACCAGAGAATCTGTTGTGGAAAAGAAGCCCTGGGGCACCTGCATACCTTTGGTGAGTTCTACTCTGAAATAGAGACAATGTTCATCGAGACAGAGTTTAGAGTAAAAGTGTCTGCCTACAGTGGGGGTCTAGGGTGAAGACATAGCCACTGCAGAACTTTTAAAGTCAGGACACCTCCAGAGTAAAATGTAGAATGCTAAATGTGCTAAACATTTCTAGATAGCATCTACAAACAGTAGTTCAAAGAAAGGTGTTGTAACCAAAGGAATGGCCGAGTATAGATTTGGGAGCAAGAGGTGGGAGACCCCCCATCTGGAGTAACCAGGTTTACCTCTCCGGGTTCAGTTTGGGCACCTATGGTTTCTCTCAGGCACTTGGCCAGTGTCTGAAGAAAGCACCCAGATGTGGGACTGTGGATTTTCCCTGAGAGCTAGAAAGTGCTCATGGGTGGTTTAGGGAGCCACCATCAACCTCCATGCCTTATGGAAAAGTGTTCTAGTACTGGTCAGGGTGCCATGTCAAGGAATAGCAGAAAAGTGTACCAGTTTAAGCCGTGTGTGCCCAGATCCATTCAGAACCTGAGGGTTTGTTGTGAAGAAGTGTGCTCTGTACCTCAGTAATCTGCATTACCAGCGAGTGTAGCCCTGTGGGGGTCCATCTTTGCTTTGTTATTTTCTGTGTGATGTGAATAAAAGCCACACTCTAGAATCCCATCCTGGTTTGGACATTTCCGTTATTGCTTCCAGTGTCCAGATTTACTTGGGTGCCCCTGACCAGAAGTACAAACCTAGCACAATGCTGAGCAGACTTTTTCTCCCAAGGACCCAGGTTGATGGCCATGCTAAATGGTTCCCCCTGGTGTGAGCCAGGTAGTTGACACACTTGGTTTGCCTGTCTCGAGAAAGGCAGGTTCAGTAGTAGAAATAATGGGTCCACACAGAGTTTCTGCAAAAGATCATTTGTAGTGACTACCCCCACCCCTCTTGGTGGCACCTAGATGTGAAAGGAGTAGCCCTCCTGACAGAGATAAAAGGGGGGCCAGTGGGGGGAGGGTAGACTATGTTGACCTGAATTCACACAGTGCTCCCTGTGTGGCATTACAAATGAAGAACCAAGCAAAGTAACCAGCACAGCAGATTATGAGGAGCTGCTTACAAAACAAATCTTGAAACTCACCAGCAAAGGTGTAAGAGCTTACCAAATGAATAAACTTTGTGGTAATCTGAAGTGCCAAATTTTATTGTGGGTTACACAACCAGAACAAGTACACACGTGACTGAGAACCCCAGCACTTCAAACCCTATCCAGGTTATTCCTCTGTGGGGCATAGCCAAAGGAGGGACACTGTTCACCAATTTAAAGTGCAGACTTAAAGTGACACTGCATCAGTAATAGAAACATAGAGGTTGATGGCAGATAAGGACCGCAAGGCCCATCCAGTCTGCCCATTTCTTTTTCTACCTTATAAATGTGCCATTGGCCTTTGCTCTGTCAGTGGCCTATCTATTCATACTCATCTGTATTGCTTCCTTATGCCTATCCCATGCATGTTTGAAGCCCTGCACTGTATTCATAGCCACCACTTCCTGAGGTAGGCCGTTCCATGCATCCACCACTCTTTCTGTGAAAAAGAATTTTCTCACATTCCCCCTTAATTAACCTCCCTCTAATCTCATGCTGTGTCCTCTTGTCCTGCTATTTTTCTTATATTTAAACATGTTAGACTCTTTCACCTTGTTAATGCACTTAAGGTGTTTGAATGTTTCGATCATATCACCTCTCTCCCTCCTTTGCTCAAGGGTATACATATTGAGCTCCATTAATCTGTCCTCATATGTCTTCTGATGCAGTCCCTGCACCATTTTGGTTGCCCTTCTCTGAACTGCCGCAATTTGGTTAATGTTCTTGTGAAGATGTGGCCTCCAGTACTGCACACAGTACTCCAGATGGGGTCTAACCAGTGTCTTGTAAAGAGGGATCATTACCTCCCTCTTATGACTTGTGATACCCCTACTAATACACCCTAACATCCCCCTAGCCTTACCTACTGCTTTAGAGGTCTGCTTGGATGATTTCAGGTCATCGGTGATGATGATGCCCAAGTCTCTTTCTTCCTTTGTGACTGCCAGCAACTCCCCTCCCAGCCTATAGGTGGCTTCAGGGTTTTTCTTCCCTATGTGCATGATCTTGCACTTCTTTGCATTAAATCCCAGTTGCCACTCTTCTGACCATGTTGCTAGTTTATCCAGATCCAGCTTCACTATTCAGCATTTTAGGTACATATTTAAAGTAACAGTACCTCTATAACAATATAGCAATATATCGGTACATTAGTAATAGCAATACATCAGTAACTGCTCCTCTTGGCTATCCTTATAATATTTAGAAAAAATCATAATACAAAAAGAGTAAGCAACTTTGAGAATTAAACTGGAAAATAATAGAAATAGGCAAACAGCATATTACCACTCAAATAGAAAATACAAATAACAGATATGAATGCATTTCAAATATAAAACCTAAATCTTAAATTCACTTCCGAAATAAATAGGAAATGTCATACTTGTACAAAACAAGTTACAAAAATGGCTTAATGTCCCAGTCATCTTTCAAACCTATAGGACAAAGGATGCCTAGTTCAAAAATGTATCTGCTTTCTGTCCTCAAAAGTTATGCAACTCTGTTACCTCCTCAGATAAGTCTTGTAATGTGGTGTACACGTGAAAATGGAAAGCATTGATGTCAGAATTATGAAATTGTTGCCAATGTATTCCCCCCCTGGAGTATCATAGTTAAGATTTTTAACAGCCCTGACATGCTCCTGAATCTTCTTTTTAACAAGTCTAGTAGTACAGCCCACATATAAAGAAGGACAATCACCCCAAAGAGCATATATTACACAAGGATGTTCTACTTGAAATAAATTGCTTAAATTTGTAATTTTTGCCATTAATGGGACTGACCAACTCCTTAGTCTGTTTCCTAAAAAGACACATGACAAGGTTCACATTTAAATGAACACCAAGGCAACATTGGTAAACCTCTATTATTTAAGCTTTTTGAATTCTCTGGAAGGCTGTGTACCAACAAATCTTTCAAACTATTGCCCTGTCTATACACAACTTTTGGAGAACTACCAATAACATTTGATAAATCAAGGTCTACACTCAAAACATGCCAAAAACATTTAAGAATCCCTGCAATTTTGGGTGTAACTGCATTATATTCATAAAAGTAACCATATCATCACTTACAGAATGAGAACACTTTGGTTTTAACAAACTGCTTCTCTCACTATTCAGTGCTCTTTCTTTTGTTAGGTCTAAAACATTAGGGTCATATCCCATTTCTGAGAAATAATAAACTCCTCTGATTGATGTAAAAATGTTTGTCTTTCACAGTAGTTGTGTTGGACTCTTAAAAATTGGCCTTCAGGGATACCTTACAATAAATGTTTAGGATGTGTGCTGTAATATCTAAGAAGGGTGTTGCCTAAGGTTGGTTTACAATATGTTTCTATGACAACATTACCATTCTTGCCAAAACTAAGGGTTAAATCTAAAAAAGAAATGGAAACTGGATCAATTTTATAAATAAACCAAATATTCTAATCATTATTATTCAACAAATCAACAAAATCTTGTGCTTCCTGAACAGATCCACCACAAATACAGTACATAATATATTATCAGTAAATTGGCCAGGTACCTAATCCTGTCCAGATAAGGGTTGCATGTGGGGTCATATAAGGCCCCCTCTTCCCTCAAACCCAAATACAGAGTGATGTAGGAGGGGGTCACAGATGAGCCCATAGCATCTCTGAATGTCTGTAAATAAAATTTAGACTCAGAAGTAAAATATTTGCTGGACGGGATCAAGTCTAGGGCCTCCAAAAAAATATGGTGAAATAACTCATCCAGTTTGAAACAAAATCCATAAAATGTGTAACTGCATTTAACCCAAGATGGTGTCTAATGCTGGTGTAAAGCGACTCAACATCAGTTGACAACCACAAAGCCCCAACATCATATTTATATTGTTCCATAACTTGCAAGACCACCATAGAATCCATTAACTAAGATGGCAATTTAACAACCATATTTTGTAAAACCTTATCAATAAAAGTAGCTAAATTCTCCATAAGGGAGGCCTTACTGGAGACTATGGGTCTCCTGCTGGGTGTATGGAGTCTTTATGGACTTTGGGCAAAATGTAAAAAGTGTCTATTATAGGATGTCATGTCTAAGAAACTGAAGTTCTTATTCAGTAATAAGACCTTCTTCTAAGTAACAGTTCAGGAATGAACCCAGGTTTTTTTTGTAAAGTCCAGTGGGGTCAGAGTCCAAAAGTCTATAGCTGTTTACGTCACTTAATATTCTTAATGCCTCATTCACATAGTCCATGCAATCCATCACAACCACTCAATCACTTTTATCAGATTGTTTAATAATAATAAAATTATCCATCCTCTGAAGATCAAAAAAAGCTTGCGTTTTTTGCGAATTAAGATTGCAAAAAGGCCTGTCAGATGCAGAATCCAATAACTGATTAACTTCTTTGGTGACAAGTTTTTCAAAAGTTGTAATAGCTGCTAAAAAGCATTTACTAGGACAAAACGTAGACTTAGGTTTAGAAGTCTTTTTAAATTTTTCAAATTCCATCCCATTATTAGAATGGAAAAATCATGTCACATTTTCTAAATCCAATAATTGCTCAAAGGTTTCTAAAGCCCATTCAGGATCCAAGTCATGCGGTAATACATACACAGTCAGTTATATCAGAAACCACATTTGACTCAGACTCAAATTCACCCACAACTGCGTGTGATGATTTAACATTTGCACCATCTTGTTGCTTATTGGCAAAACATTTTTTAAATCTGATCTTCCTTAAAATTTTTATAAGATTGACTTGAATAATAAATGTGTCTACTGCTGGATTAGGGACAAAAGAAAGCCCCTTTGCCAACACACTTTCTTGGGCTGCAGAGAGTGTTATAGTAGATAAATTAACTATTTGTTTTGGGGTCTCAGACTTGTGTACCCTTCTCACCCAATGATGTACCTTTTTCTACGTCTTTGCTTTTTTCTGGCTCTGAAGCCCCTCCTTGTTATCCTGTTTTTTTTGTTCTTGTCTGCCTCTTTTGTCCCAGTTTTTAAGTTTTTTGCTGGTTGCTATAATGTACTTTCTAGGTTCTCTGAATCATCTTGGGAACCAACTGATTGATTATTGGGTGCAAATCGGACAGTTTAATTTTTTGAATTAGAGTCGGAAGTGAAAGTATGCTCATTACATGATTCTGTACTCTTGGAATGCCCATTTCTGTTGACTGACCTTGAGCACCTATTGCGTAACCTCCCACGTCTATGTGTAAAAGACATATCCCAATTATAAACCTGTTGCACCTTACAATCATTAGTATTTCTTGTAAATTTGTTCTGCTTTCTAGCTATAAATTCCTTCTCATGAGCAAGACTCTTGTTTTTAATTGTTTCACTTAATTCAAAGAAACTCAGCATCATTTTCATGTTTATCCAAATATTCCAGAACTTCAGTCTCCTTACCTGTAATAATAGTATTACATTTTCACTATCTTGGTCTAAAAGGATCTGTATTAATGTATGAGAACAGGTTTTAAGAGCAATGCCCCATCTCTCATGATAACTATCCCTCAGAAAACCACCTGATGGCTCTTTGTCAATTCTGAGTCTCTGTGGAATAAAATTAGATCCCAGGGGCTTGATTCTCAAAGGGGCATAGATCAATGTAAGCTGTGGCAAACAGCAGCTTGTGCCAAAGCCTGGTGCACCAGGGACCCTGATCCAGATTTTCTAACTGGCAGGGTCCTGGCAGCAAAGACCCTAGGCTTGCAGCAGTCCTGGCCATGTGCCAAAACAAATGGTGCAGCATTAGGGCTTGCCACAAGCTCTGGGGCAACTGTGCCCCAGTCCAGCAGCCGCCTCAACACCACCCAGTGCTGATATGCCTGGTGTTAACATGTGAATGAATGTGCAGTACTACTGTACACAAAAAAGGAAAATAATAATAATATGATTCCCCTGGTAGTCTAGCAGTCCCTCTCCCCACCCCAATATGCCCATCAGTGAGATGGTTAATATTGAATTTACCCTGGTGATCTAACAGTCTCTCCCCCCCTGCCCTGATATGCCCATTATTGAGATGGCTAATACTGAATTTACCTTGTTGGTCTAGCTGTCCCTCCCCTCCCGTATGCCCATTTTGAGAAAGTTAATATTGAATTTACCTTGCTGGTTTAGCAGTCCCTCCCCCTGCCCTGATATGCCCATTATTGAGATGGTTAATATTAAATTTACCGTAGTGGTCTAGCAGTCCCTCCCCCACCCTGATATGCTCATTTTTGAGAAAATTAATATTGAATTTACCTTTGTGGTCTAGCGGTCCCAACCTCCCCACCATAGCATGAAGTCCCCACCACCCAACTCCCCCCCAACCTAAACCCCGAGCCAGTGACCAGCACACTCCTCTCACCCCACCTCGGTTGGTGTCAACTGAAGTCATTGAGTGTGTACTGTGTTATACAGTACAGTGCTCAGTGACTGACTGCAATATTGTTGTGTATGTCGAGGGCACAGAGTAATAGAAAGTCTGAGACTAGTTAAGAGTAGGTTAAGCATTAAGAGCAAGATCAGGAGGAGAAGTTTCTCCTTTGTAGTTATTTTGTTGCCACCTTAAAAAGATTAACAAGTTAGACTGGAACAATTTCCTCTTACTAAACAATATTGATTCTCCTTTAAGAAGGAGACTATCTCCAGATGTTCAAAATCTCATCTTTGATTACTGTCTCCAGTATTTTCACACAGTCAAGGTCAGGCTCACAGGCCTGTAGTAACTAGAGATGCAGCACAATTTAATTTCACTGGTGAAATTCTGGTGAAATCTTCAATTTCACCCCACAAAACATTTCACAAAATAATGATTTGGGGCAGAATTTCACCCGTATGGTTGTGTGAAATTTTGCCCATATAGTTGTGCAAAATTTCTCCCATATTATGTAGCAAAATTCCACCTTTAAATTTCACTTCCACTACTAAATTTCACCTTAGCATTTAATTAAGGTGAAATTAGGAAGAAAGGCATGTCACATGACTTGCTCTCTGAAGCAGACTGCAGGTCACATGTGTGCCTTTACTCAGACAGGAAGCTTCTGAATCTACCTCCTTTTCCTGCAGTCTGTAGTAGGATAGAGACAGACAGTAGGAGAGAGAGAGAGAGACTGTGTGAGAGAGAGAAACTATAATATATATAGTTTGGTGAATTGTGAGTGAGAGAGTGAGTTTGTGTTGTGTATGTACAGCTTGTGTGTATGTGTGCGTGTGTGTGTGTGTGTGTTGATTTTGAACTTCTGTTTATACCCTATTTCATTATTTAGCAAAATTTTATCTTTCTGTTGTGTTCTATTTTCTCTGTTTATCTTTTGAGTTTGTGAGCGTGTGTGTATGTGTTTCACTTCCCCCTTTTTTCATTTTTTTTCTTTAGTAGTTTATTAAAACTTTTTTTTATAATGATGGAAGGGAATGGGACTGGGAGTAGTGGAGGTACTGACAGTGGAAGGGGAAGAGGATGTGTTCACCTCAACAGGCACATATTTGAAATTGAGCACTCCCCCCAGCAGCAGGAGCAGTTGGCCCTGGCCTGTGCCCCATAGCAGCAGCAGCAGGTTATTGTGGAGTTGGACACTGAGACAGCCACCCAGCAGCAGCAGCAGCATTCAGGCTGTGATCCCATTGACCCCCTCAGGATGATGATGTGGCTCTTGTTGTGTCTGCCAGCCCCTGGCCACAGCAGGATATTGTTGTACAGGGAGAGGCCCACCCGGGGCACCAGCTTGCACCTCCCACAAACCAAAGATCACCAGTTTGGACATTTTTTAGAACCAAGATAGGATGATGCAAGCACTGTGGTTTGCACCCTGGGTGCAAAGAATGTTAAAAGGGGGAAACCAGAGTCCCATTTTGGGACTTCTGGCCAGAGGAGTCACCTGCAGCACCACCATGCTGCAGAGTGGCTTGCAAAACAGAGAGAGGCAGCAGCAGCAGGAGGAGGCAGCAGTGAGTTTCGGGGATGCCATACCAGGGCAGGGGGGAGGAGGAGATCTACCAGCAGGACACATCCTCCTGAGCAGCCAGATGCATCTCCTACCCATGACTGTGATGCAGCACCATGGAGGACCCATCAGAGAAGCCACCACTCTGATCATCCTGCAGCTCCATCAAGTCAGGAGGTAGTCACCAGGACAGACCTTGAGGCTGTGCGCACTGAGGTGCAAGTGTGCGTGATGACCTCAACCAGCTTCACCAGGAAGTAAGGGGTGACCTACAAAAAATAATGGAGGACCAGAAGAAGGTCTTGGACCTCCTGGTGGAGCTTCTTGGTGGTGGTGGTGGCAGTGTACAACCACAGTGAATGGCCTGTGGCTGTGGTTTTGGGCCAGTGTTTTTTTTTTGCTTCACCTTTATTTGTTTTTTTCACTGTTCTTGACCCCTTCCTTAAAAAAGACCCCCCAAACAAAACAAAAAAAATATTTTTTGTCCTCTTTGTCTTCCATTATGTTACTCCTTTTGTCTTTATATGTTTCCTCCTTGCTCCTTCTGTCAAGTATAAGCACTTTACTCTGAACAAACATATTTTTCAAAGCTATGTGACAGCGAATGTTGGCTCTGCTCATGTAAAACAGCTCCCTGAGGTAATGAAATGCTTCCCAAAAAATGTGACATCAAATTGAGACTGAAATGTGCTGCCACTTCTGATGTTTAATGGTGCCTTACCAGCAACCAGACATTAAAATGCTGTTTCGGACACCGTTTAAAAGTGTCTTTAGGCCCCATGTTTTTTTCTGCCACTGTAGCACAAGCAGGAAATGTCCAGAAATGTTGCAGAAAAGATGGTACATTAAATTGGAACTAGAATCTGGTCTCAGTCATAATGTTTTAGGGTGCCCCCCACCACCCCGACATCAAGTAGCTGCTAGGGCCTGTTTACCCAATATTTCTGCCTGAAACTCACTGCTGCCGGCTCAAAACATGTCCAGAATGTTTCCAAAAACATTGCACAGTACATAGAGAGTGAATTCAGGTGTGAGGCATTCAGTTACAGCCTCACACCCACCCTGCAGACCCAAATGTGCTGTTTTCTGCAAGTTTTAAATGCTATTTGGGCCTAAGTGTGTGGCTGCATTTTCAAATCATGTCCTACCTGTCCAGAAATGTTTCCCAAAAAATTGCACCATGCATAGAGCGTGAAATCAGGTGTGAGACATGCAGTTACAGCCTCACACCCACCCTGCAAACCCAAATGTGTTGTTTTCTGCAGGTTTTAAATGCTTTTTGGGCCTAATTGTGTGACTGCACGCTCAAATCATGTCCCACCTGTCCAGAAATGTTTCCAAAAATATTGTACAGTACATTGAGAGTTAAATCAGTTCTCAGCGATGATGTTTTATGGTGCCCCACCACCACCTGGACCAAACGATGGTCTTAGGTCCACTTTTACAATTGTCTTTAGGCCCTATCTTGTTTCTGCCACTGCAGCACAGACAGTAAATGTCAAGAAATGTTGCAGAAAAAATGGTACATTAAACTGAAAGTGGAATCTGGTCTCAGCCATTATGTTTTAGGGTGCCACTCCACCACCCAGACATTAAGTAGCTGTTTTAGGGTCTGTTTACACAATATTTCTGCCTGGAACTCATTGCTGCTGGCTCAAAACATGTCCAGAATGTTTTCAAAAAATTGTACAGTACATAGAGAGTGAAATCAGGTGTGAGACATGCAGTTACAGCCTCACACCCACCCTGCAGACCCAAATGTGCTGTTTTCGGCATGTTTTAAATGCGTTTTGGGCCTAAGTGTGTGGCTGCACATTCAAATTATGTCCCACCTGTCCATAAATTTTTCCCAAAAAATTTCACAGTACATAGAGAGTGAAATCAGGTGTGAGACACGCTGTTACAGCTGCACACCCACCCTGCAGACCCAAATATGCTGGTTTTCGCACATTTTAAATACATTCTGGGTCTAAGTGTGTGCACGCTCAAATCATGTCCCACCTGTCCAGAAATGTTTCCAAAAAAATTGCACAGTACATTGAGAGTGAAATCAGGTCTCAGTCATGATGTTTTATCACGCCCCACCACCTTTGGACCAAAAGTTGGTCTTAGGTCCCCTTTTACAATTGTCTTTAGGCCCTATCTTGTTTCTGCCACTGCAGCACAGACAGTAAATGTCAAGAAATGTTGCAGAAAAAATGGTACATTAAACTGAAAGTGGAATCTGGTCTCAGCCATTATGTTTTAGGGTGCCACTCCACCACCCAGACATTAAGTAGCTGTTTTAGGGTCTGTTTACACAATATTTCTGCCTGGAACTCATTGCTGCTGGCTCAAAACATGTCCAGAATGTTTTCAAAAAATTGTACAGTACATAGAGAGTGAAATCAGGTGTGAGACATGCAGTTACAGCCTCACACCCACCCTGCAGACCCAAATGTGCTGTTTTCGGCATGTTTTAAATGCGTTTTGGGCCTAAGTGTGTGGCTGCACGTTCAAATTATGTCCCACCTGTCCATAAATTTTTCCCAAAAATTTCACAGTACATAAAGTGAAATCAGGTGTGAGACACGCTGTTACAGCTGCACACCCACCCTGCAGACCCAAATATGCTGGTTTCGCACATTTAAATACATTCTGGGTCTAAGTGTGTGCATGCTCAAATCATGTCCCACCTGTCCAGAAATGTTTCCAAAAAAATTGCACAGTACATTGAGAGTGAAATCAGGTCTCAGCCATGATGTTTTACCACGCCGCACCACCTTTGGACCAAAGGTTGGCCTTTGGTCCACTTTTACAATTGTCTTTAGGCCTTATCTTGTTTCTGTCAAAGCAGTACAGGCAGTAAATATCCAGAAATGTTGCAGAAAAAATGGTACATTAAATTGGAAGTGGAATCTGGTCTCAGCCATCAGGTTTTAGGGTGCCTCCCCACCACCCAGACACTGATTAGCTGTTTTAGGGCCTGTTTACACAATATTTCTGCCTGAAACTCACTGATGCTGGTGGCAAACAGGGCCTACAAGTCCAGAAATGTTTACCCAAAAATGTGACATCAAATTGAGACTGAAATGTGCTGTCAGTTCTGATGCTTTATGGTGCCACACCACCTCAGGGACCTGAAAAGGGGTGCCAACATGCAGAGAACATGAATTCCTCCTGCAAAATGCTGCTGCTACTTTCAATTCTTTCTTGCTGCTGCTGTGTTTCAATTGATTGACATCAAAATGCAGAAGTATCATTTCCCTATCCCTCTGCTGCTGTATTGATTGTCTAGTTGTGTTGATGGACTGTCTCTGTGATAGTACCTTGCCTGACGGTGTGGTAGTGAATGAAATTTTGGGGCACTGTAGCTTGCTGCCTGCTGCTGTCTATGACTACTACTTTCCAAGGTGCCACAAGACAAGAAGAACTACTGTTCTGGATGGTTGATGCCTGGTGGATTATCCTCACACAGTCCATGCTGCTGCTAATGAACACTTAAATATCTGTCTTCATTGTTTTTCCTGTGCAAGGTTAGGGTGTTGATGGTTTGGTATTATGGCATCTTGAGTTCTAATATGCTTGTACTGTTCTTATATTATTTTTCAGTGTGCTGTGGATGACATCATCATGCCGGCCCGTGATGGAGGGAGAGTCAGATGTATTGATCTTATCAATTTCCCAACGCAGATGGTAAATATTGGAATTTTCACACAAGTGTGGTATGTCTGTTACTGCCATATGGTTGTCTGAGCTTGATAGTAATTGTGTTATTTTTTGCTTTTTTCAAAATCAGGAATTCAGGTGAAGTTAAGAATTTTTCCATCCTGCTGCTGCTGCTGCTACTGGCTGCTGCACCAGGTCTGGGGGATTTATTTAATTGCACCCTTGCGCAATGGTTCCACTTTCACAGTCCTTGAGGTAAGTATATCTTCATTTTTATGGTTCTCTGGGGTGGTGGAGAGGGAGTGGATGGTCAGACTCATCATGGGTTGGGGGGGATTTTCAACAATCACCAAAATGTGTACTTAATTTTTTATGTTGATTACGCACATGTGCAAAAAGCATATTGCGGCAGCTTTCTCCAAAAGCAGGTTGTGGAGGCACAGCACTGTTGTGGCCAAATCCCCCACAGCCTGTAAAGGCTTGGCGCACTTCCCCCAATGCTGAGACATGCTGCTGCTGCTGACACTGGTTCAGCTAGCATGCCACAACTTTCTAACGTTTTAGCCACTGCAATCAGGGGCCACCTCGTCATTGTAGCGTCAGCCATTTGCTGCAATGAGGGAGCAACCCGTCATTGCAGGGCGGAACTTTGAAACACTGATATTGTTTGTGAATATGGTGGCAGCTTGCCGCCGTGTTCACAAACAATATTAACCCCCCCACTGAGGGGGTGCCCAATCACTCTCAGCAGCATGTGCCCCCCCACTGTGTTTGTTTGCTGATGTGGGCCCCAATCCCCGTCGGCTTCAGTGCCATAAGGTTTATGTTGCAGATGGGGGAGCCCACTCCCTATCGGCATTAAGTAAATCCCTCCCCGCTTAGGTTGTCTGCCGATGGGGTGCCCAATCCCCGTCGGCATAATGTCACCCCCTCTTTTGTTGTGTGTCAACGGGGGTGCCCAATCCCTGTCAGCATAATGTAACACCCCCCCCTTTTCTTGTGTGCCAATGGGGGTGCCCAGTCACCCATCAGCTACAGCTGCCCCCAAACAGAAAACTCTGTTTGGTATGCTGGGAGCCCACCCCAGTGTGCCACATGCCCCTGTAAAATTAAAAAATAGCCCCGTGATGTCATTTTTTTTAACCTGTAAAAAAGAAAATGGTCTCGGGGTCACAGGAGGACTTCTCCGCAGACTGCAGCTGGTGCAAAATGCAGCTGCCCGATTACTGACTGGGCAGAAAAATTTTGCCATATTACACCAGTACTGCGTGAATTGCACTGGCTGCCCATCAGGTGGAGAGTCCTCTTTAAGGTGGGTCTTCTCACCTTTAAGGCCCTACACGGGCAAGGCCCTGGCTACCTGTCAGTCCTCCTGACACCTGCTCCATCGGTCCGCCCTCTTCGATCCTCAAGTAGTGGCCTCCTGACCGTTCCTAGGGCGAGGCTGAACTCAGCCGGTGACAGAGCTTTTAGCGTTGCAGCTCCTGCCCTATGGAACCTATTACCAGCTTTGGTCAGAGAGGCCTCGACTGTAAATATCTTTAAGATCCGCCTGAAAACATTTCTATTCTCTCAGGCATTTGATGCTTAGACTACATTAGACTATGATGTATTCATTATTTGTCATTTCATTTATTCTATGTATTATGTTCTTTTAAAAATTTGTACAGCGCCCAGAGCCTCCGGGATTGGGCGTCTTTTAAATAAATTTGACTTGACTTGACTCTCGGCGGTCTCCCTGCCCCCCTCCCACAACCCGCGCCTACCCACTGTGCACCCTGCCTCCCCACACCCCCCTCACCCCATACTTACATCTGGAGTTTGGCGCGACAATCTTCGGTGGACCTTCAAAGCCAACAGTGAACTGAGGAAATGCCGGTAAGCAGTATAATGGATTAAATAGGGTTTTTCAACTTTGATGCATATCTCAGGCATTTTTTTGGAATTTTGGCACCAAATTTTCAACATGGGGTGTTTGGGAACCCTCCTCATGAATTCTGGCACTGTCATGGTGTTATTCAGCCTCAAAAGGTGATTTCGCAGTCACTGCGTGGAATCCCCTTTTGGGACTGATTAATGAAATGACAGTGCCAGTGTTCAGGAGGTGGGCTCTCAAAAAGCCTATACTTCAAATTTGGTGGGAAAAATCCCAAAAATGACTGTTTTGTGAGCGTGCACTGCGCAGTTGCTGTGCACGCTCATAACTTCTTGAATATGCAATATTTTCATGCCAGATTTTCAACATTGGCATTTTTTCAGACCTCCTGGTGAACAGTACAGCTGTCATTTTCCATATCCTGGGCAAAATGTGTTTTTGCACTTCCGGCGCAGAATAGCACGGTCGCTGTGGGAAATCAGTGTTCAGGACAGAATAAGAAAATGACAGTGGTGCTGTTCATGAGCAGAGGTCCTAAAATGCCTATGGTGAAAATTTGGTGATGATACTCCATAAAATGACTTTGTTACGAGCGTGCATTGTGCAGTTTGCACACATGCTCGTAACTTCACAAATTTATAATATTTTCACTCCAGATTTTCAACATTGCCATTGATCTGCACCTCCTTATGTACAGTACAGCTGTCATTTTTCACATCCTGGTCTAAATGTGTTTTCGCAGTTCCGATGCTGAATAGCGTGGTCGCTGTGGGAAATCCATGTTCAGGACACATTATGAAAATGACAGTGACACTGTTCATTAGCAGAGGTCCTAAAATGCCTATGTTGAAAATTTGGTGATGAAAGTCCATAAAATGAGTGTGTTATGAATGTGCATTGTGCAGTTTCCAAGCACGCTCGTACCTTCACAACTTTGCAATATTTTCACTATAGATTTTCAGCATTGCCATTTTGCTACACCTCCATATGAACAGTGCAGCTGTCATTTTTCACAGCCTGGCCGAAATGTGTTTTTGCTCTTCCGGCACACAATTGCGTGGTCACTGTGGGAAATCAGTGTTCGAGACATATTAAGAAAATCACACTGACACTGTTCAGGAGCAGAGGTCCTAAAATGCCTATGTTGAAAATTTTGTGACGAAACTCCATAAAATGACTGTGTTATGAGTGTGTGTTGTGCAGATTTCACACACCTTTGTAAGTTTGCAAATTAGTAATATTTTCATGCCAGATTTTCAACACTGGCATTTGTTCACACCTCCTTATGAACAGTACAGCTGTCATTTTTCACATCCTGGCCAAAATGTGTTTCTGTACTTCCGGTGCAGAATACCGCAGTCGCTGTCAGAAATCAGTGTTTGGGACAGATTAGCATCGAACAACTGAGAGGGGGGAGTGACTGAGCTCAACTGAGCTCTGTCAGGACTGCTGTGGATTTCTTTTTGGGCAGGAAAAGGTGACAACGCAGGCAGGAGCCCAGTACAAAAGGGCAGCCTGTAGCACCAGGAGACAGAATGAGCGAGTGACACCAGGGCAGTGAGCGAGCTCAATGGAACAACACAATCAACATTTGGCATTGACAAATGCTTGCTCCTTATGTCATGCTGATAAGGGAAGAGGAATGCTTGCTAGTGCTACTGTGGTTCGTCGGACCTTGTCTAGATTGGAATCATGTGCACCACACAGCATGTTCCTGTGGGGAATGTCCTCAGTTGAATGACATCACATCATGGGGTATGGTAAGTATACATTTTTTTCTCTGCTCCTTCTTCCAACTTGTTAGGTAAAAGCAGGTATGCAGATTGATTAGTATTCAACATTTTTTCTTGTCTTTGCTCTTGCTTAAATCATTTTCCTCTGTTGAGATTTCAGTATGTCGTATCTTGATGACACATGATCAATCCAGGCCATGCAGGAGAAGGAGCTGTGTTGTGTTTGTTGGAAGACAGGGGTGTTGCTTGAACTACGATGTTTGCCACTGGACTGGTGTCCATATCATTACCATTAATGAGTAATCACCACTGCCATCCACATACAGGGAGGAACTATATGTGATAATGCGAACACAGATGGTTGATATGGTGTTTAGTAAATAATTAGGCGGCGAGGGTTAATGTCTTGTGTACTCAATGGGGTTTGCATAACTGCAGTAATCATGAACATTTGAATCCATTCAAAAGTGAGGACAGAAGGACGCTCACCCTGCCCTGAGTTGACCCTCTCCCCCCCACCAAGAAACCCTTGAACTTTTGGTGTACCTTAACCTGGTACTGTAGAAGTAACCTTTTTGGGGGGATTTGATGTTGTAATTTGTTAAGCCTCTTCATAATTACTTTTGTAATTAATGACTTGCATATTAAAGACGGCCACCATTCACCATTTTTCAAAATGTGTTCAACTTGGTGTTAACTCTTCAATTAGCATGTTACATTCATATGCTACTTGTACACTTATCTAGGAGCCTGGGTTCTTGTACGTCACCAATACTAAGTGGCAGAAACATTTTTTTTCAGTTGCATGGCGTGCATTGGTGTGTCTGGTTAGATCAGGTGATGAGAGGGGCGGTGGGGCATTGTGAGATTTGCCATCCTGGGCACTTTTAAGGACATCAAGACATCATACCTTGCTGTAAGATGATGATGTGTTGATGATCTAGTCAACATGAAAAATAAAATATTTTTTGGAGAAAAAAATTAATCATGCAATTGCAAAATATTTATGGTAATGGTAATTACATTGTTGCTGCTGCTTTACACAGCAACCAATGTTAGTGCTGGCTATTCAGTCATTTTATTGCTCCAGTGCCACAGTGGCTCATCATTAATGGCAAGGTGCTTTGGGTTCCCCAAGTAGGCCTCCACCATTCATTCTGCTGCCCAGAATCCAGCTGTCTCATCTGTCTCCTCCTCCTTTTCCTCCATATCTTCCACTCCCACCTGAAAGAGAACATCCCAAATGGGATTGCTTGCTGTTTCCTGTTCTGCCTTGCCCATTTTCTCTGATTGTGTTCCCTGTGAGCAGCTGGTGGTGGTAGGAATGCCCGTTTTTGATGCAGTGCATGCATTTTTCATTTGTGCAGCATGTACCAGTCTAATTAGGTTCTCTGTCAACTGCTGTACTCGCTGACAACCTCCTTCAATTATAGAGGGCAGGCCACGTTTGTACAGTGGATCCAGCATGGCGGTGACTGCAAACTCAGCTGACTGTAAAATGCCAGATACATGGGTATTTGGGTCCAGCACATGGAGCATGTGATCCATTAGATCACAAGTGCCATGATCTCCACTTGCCTCTGTCTGGTGTAGCACATTCACTAGTGTCTGCCTCAGCACACAAATGAGAGGTATGGACTGACTTAAGCAAGCAGTGTCCCCACTTATTAACTGTGTAGCATGCTCGAATGGATGGAAAATGCATATTAGCCCATCAATTTGGTGCTACTGCTCTGTTGTTAGAGTGATGGACACTCCAGCACTGTCACGGGTGGTGTGCAGCAGCAGGTATTCTGACACAGCCTTAAACTGTTCATACAGCCGGTCAAGCATGTACAGTGTGGAGTTTCACCTGATGACAACATCAAGCTTCAGCCGGTGCTAAGGCACATTATTATTGTGCTATAGCTCACGTAGAAGGTCACAGGCCTTGGCAGAATGGGCAAAGTGGACGCAGATGCGACTGACAACAGTAACCATTTCCTTAATGTCCACATGGTTGAGAAACTGTTGAACAACAAGATTAAGGCAGTGTGCCAGGCAGGGCACTCTGAAAAAAACACCATCACTAATGCACTTCACTACATTGGAGCCATTATCACTTGCGATGAATCCTGCTATGAGTGGCTGTGTGTGTAGCCACCCATCAATCTCATCCAGCAGAACATTAGGCATTTTTGCAGCTGTGTGCGAACCTGTGACACTTGTCATAGTCAGGGTTACATGCTGCTGATTACCAGGTGTGTTGCTACCACCACAATTAAGCAATATTACATGAACAGGGTGTGTGTTGTGCTGGGTTAACGTCACGCCTGGGGTGATTAGGCACGAGGCTGCAGGCCGAGTGTGACTAATCACCCCAGAAATGACGTTATCCCAGCACAACACACACCCTGGAGTGCATTATTGCTATTATGCAATGGCTCGTTTGTATTTAAAACAATAAAATAGAAAAAAAATGATGTTTGTTTGGTTTTATTTTGTATTTTTTCATGTGTGGAGGTATATTTTTCACAAAAAAGTCCACAGTTTGACCACTAGATGGTGCTAGCTGTATGTTCTGCATTGTATTTGCCTCCTTCTATTTCTACCCAGCTGTCTGCATAGTTTAGTTTTTGTGATAGAAATTGTTCCGGTTCTGCCACATTCCCTGGGACAACTAAACAAAAGTCTTCTTTGCGATTTTAATTGCAAAACTGCTTCTCCAACGGAGGAGGGCATGAGTGGAGATTTACTGTTTCACACATGTAGGAGATGTTGCCCCTGCTACTGAATAGGGAAGTTTTTTATTTTTATTTTTGTTCTTAGAGGAGGAACGGGGGATGATCCTTTCTGTTTAGTCATGCTTTCTTGCAGTCGTGGGATGAAGCGGGTCAATGAAATGCCGCAGCCGCTCATCTCAGAGTAGTGAACATGAGCACGTGGTCAGACCGTTAGCGGGTGAAGCCATTCCGAAAGTAAATCATAGACAAAACAAAGAAAAATAAAAAAATGTTGTTTGATCTATAATGCCAGTGATGCGATTATGAGTTGGTTAGAGTAAACCCGGCTGTTGACTGAGGGGGGGAGGATTAAGCTGCTGAGAGCTTCTGTGCCTTTTTAAATTTGATGTTGCAGACTGTGGGGCTTATTTTAAATGATGGCATTTCAGCTGTTGGACACAAATGATTATAGGGGTCTAAGTTGTTCTGGTTGGGAGGGGACTGTTAAAATGAGTCGGCCTCGGGAAAGGGCAGGTGGGAACACCGAACACTTGAAGCGGGATCACGGGGGGCTGCGTTGACCCGTGGAGTGATTGAAAGGATAGCTGATGCGGTCATCTCTGAGCTGGGACTAGACCCGTGATGTTGTACTGGGATAACATCATGGGTCCAGTCCCAGAATGACCAATCAGAGTCCAGGCAATTTTCTTGCCATTGTATAATTTTGCTTCACACATGTTTTGCCAGGTCCAGAATCAAGTACCGCACCAGGCAACTGTGCCTAGTGTGTTGCACAGATACAAGCTTGCTGCTGTTTGTCCACTGGTCCACATATCCATGCTAAGATGGATAGTGTGATGCACTGTGCTTCAATGCATGTCTAATGTAATCAGCAACTCTACTGTTCAGCTCTGGCATGGCATGCTTACTAAAATAGGTTCACGATGGAACTTACCATTTGGGACAGGCATGTGCCATCAACCTGCAGAAAGCAGCATTCTCTATGAATGAGAATGGCAACAGTTTGATGGACAGCATTTCAGCAGTGGCAGCATTGAACTCTCATGCAGCAGCATGATTAGGTGGGTACTTTATCTGCCACTCAAGGATGGTCTTCAGAGTGGGCTGCATCTTTAGGGCTGTTCGACCAGAATGCTGTACTTGTGTCAGCAATGATTTTCTTTAAGGAGTAACAATTGACTCTTGGCTGGGCGGTGGAGACAGCATGAAACCAGTTATTTTTGTTGATTGTGGGTGTGGGGCTGGTGTACTTTTCAGACCCATGGGACTGGGACTCACACCACCACCGCTATGCCCACTACTAGAGAGAGTAAAGGATTGCTCACTCTCCTCCTCCTCCACCACTGACCCCTCTGCTCTCCTTCCTCATGTTCTTGCTCTACTACATGCACCTTACTACCAACAACTCTGGCATCCTTCTGGTGTTGCTGTCATCTCAGCGGGTGCTTGTTTTTCAGGTGGGTGTGTTGGCCACCAGTGCCTATGTGGCTTCCCTTTTCCCCCTGACTAACATGGGCTTGACAAAGCTGACATATTGCTGTGGTCTCATCAGCAGGATCTAGCACATAAAAGTCCCAAACTAGGGACTTTTGACCTCTGGACTTTAGACGCTTCTGGGACTGGGATGATTCAGAAACAGATGTGGAAGTGTGTATTTTTTGAACTGCTAACATGACTTCCATAACACTACTTTTGGGAGGGGTGGTTACTTGACTGCTTGGAGGTGTGTTTATAGGCTTTGTGACAAACTGACCCACCACGGGCTGTACATGTAAATGGCTTACAATACTCTTGACCTTTTTATCTCAGACTCCCATGTGGGATTATCCCAGTCATCATCATCATCATCACCACCAATAATGATGATGTACTTGTCTCCTCCTCCCCATCACTGTCTTCTTGAAGGACGGCACCTTTTCTTTCTCTACAACTATCATGGGGGGCTGACTATCCTCATCTCCAGGACTATCAAACTCTTGATGAACACTATCATCACCAACTCCCGCAGGAACATGGACAGACTTATTATCACCCTCCTCCAAGTCCTGGATCGCTGTTCCTGTGCTGGTGTCAGTGTCTCCCTTCTTCTCACTGTCAGCATCCCCCACTAGCTGGCTGCAACAGTTTGAGCTTTAAAAAAGTAAGACACAAGTATGCCTGACCCAGTTTGGCCACCAACTTCTTTGTTGTTTCCTGCCACACCACCAGAGCCCACATCAGAACTTAAAGACAGTGATGCAGACATACCTGTGCTTTCACTGCTATGGGGAACTGGAACTGAAATTGCACCTTTGCAGATTTCTTGGCTCCCTCACACCTGCCACGTTTCCCCCATTACTTGGCTGCTTTTGACCAGGCATTTTGCTGACTGCTGCTTCAAAGTTTTGCCTTTCTGTGGGAGTATTTGAAGAAAGGATATATTATACTAAATGTGTGAATAATACCTCACACTTGAATGGTGACATCACACTGTCACACACCTACAGCACTAGCTTCCTAAAAGTCCAAAACAATCAGAACAGGTACCAACACTTACAGTAGAACTAATAACATATATGGTAGGCAGCCTAGTGTAGTAGAACACAAAAGGTAACTTTTCCCCAATCAGGAAGGAATTAAAGAAACACACACAGGGAAAAAGGGCACAAGTGGCACACTTTAAATACAGATCACTTGTGTCTCTCAGTCTCGGGACAAATAAAGTACTGTAATGTGTTATGTTACTCAATAGCACAATTTGTTTTTATATGTGAACAGAGACAACCATAAACAGCAACAAAGGAAATTAGTTCCACACAATATGTTAGTGGTCTGGATGGGAGGGATCAACAAAAATGTCTTGAAAATGACTATTTTAATATATACTGTTTTATAATGTGTGTGTCAAGTTAGACACACAATACTATAACTGAGAAAGGGTAATGTATGTAAGTTAACTAAAACAGGAACTCTGTGCAGTGTGCAGAGTCAAGCTCAACAATAACATACAGGGGAACAATTCAACAATGCAGTGTGACTGTAATAGACAAGTTCAAGTGATTGAGTAGAAGTACTTTACAAGTTACAGCTGTTGATTTTCACAATTTTAGTAACAAGTTAACACTCCAGCTAACAGAACTAACCACAAAAAAATAAAAGAAAGGATCTGCTCTGTGTGTTTAAAACTTTAGAATTCAAAATCAATTCACAACTAAAAGAAGAAGAATGGTATATATAACACAGCTAACAGCAGCACGAACTCTCTCAAACAGGACAGAGAAACTTTTCAGAGAAAATAAATTGCAAGATTTAACAAAATTAATAAAAAATAACAGCATAAATAGATAACTCACATTGTGAGTAAATATACCAATCTGCTTGGCTAGAAAGAGCCTGCACTGCTTTACACTCCTACCCTACCCCTACATAACTCTTTCAAAGACAGCTGAGAAAAGTAACCCTAATTCAAACTACGTATTATGCAAAAATTCACAAAATTAGAAAATGTTCCCTAGTACCAGGCACTACCAGCACAGCAGCACTAGGAAAAATCTTTATATTTTGCTGCAATTAGCTCTCAAAAACAAGTTTTAGCTATGTTTTCAAAGGCTTTATTGGCTCTGATCCACCACAACACACTGCTTTCCAGCTCAACACACAGCAGAATGAGCTGGAAACAAGATACATGTGACTTTTGACCTATTTACCCACAATGTATTGCAAATTTCACCTTTGTACCAAAATTTCATGGGCAAAATCAAAAGTTTCACCAGCAAAATTCATACAAGGTGAAATTTGGATCATCAATTTACAAAATTGGCATGGTAAGTGAAATTTCATCGTTATCGAAATCAAGAAAAACAGGCAAAATTTTGTTTCCACATAGGTGAAAAGATTTACATAATTGAGAATTACACAAACGTTGCAGAGCAAAAATTTCAATTTTGCACAACACTAGTAGTAACCTGGGTCACTTTAACTTTCTTTTAAACAGAGTCACATTTGCCCTCTTCCAGTTCCTTGGCACCTTGTCAGTTGGCAATGATTTCTGGAAAATCAGCACAAAAGTACTCACTATTACATTCTATTGCTCCTTGAATACCTTTGTATCCATACTATCTGGTCCTTGTGATTCATTAACCTTTATCTTATCTAGTTTTGCACAGTAGCCAATCTAGCAATGATAGCTAATGCACCGCAAGTTTCTTCTATCAATCTATTGAAAGTGTTATCCAGATTTGGCAAGTTTCCCAGTACTTCTACAGTAAATACTAAGGTAAAATACTAATTTAGCCTTTTTGCAGCCAAGGTATCATTTGACATTGTTCCCGCTCCTAATTCAGCATTCAGATGTCCCATTTTGCCCTTAATTATCCTATTTCCTCTGACATAATTAAATAAGTCTTGCTATGACACCCTGACATTTCTTTTATCAACAATAGGCAAGTAAGAAAGGAGACAAGAACTTTTCAGATAAATTAGCAAAGAAAGAAGACCAAGAGTGGGATTGTGAGGTTAAAAGGGAGGGTGATGTGTGGAGGGGACCTCAAAAAAGCAACAATCCTGAACAAATATTTTTGTTCAGTATTCTCAGAAAAAGGGGAAGGAGAAGGACCACTATTGGGAGATGGGGGCACTGATGGGATAGACACCAGCCTGTTTATGGAGGAAAGAGTCCTAAAGGAACTCAAGAATCTGAAAGGGGACAAGGCTATGGGGCCTTATGGGATACATCCCAGAATATTGAAAGAACTTAGAGAGGTGCTGGCAGCACCACTAACAGCACTATTCACAGGGGTGGTTCCAGGGAACTGGAGGAGGCAAATGTAGTCCATCTCCACATAAGTGGGAACAGGAGGAGGCTGGCAACTACAATTCTATCAGCTTGAGCTCGGTGGTAGAAATCAATTGAGTTACTGCTAAAGGAAAGGATTGTGATATTTCTTGAATTCAGTGGAGCACAGGATCCGAGGCAGCATGGATTCACAATGGAAGCTCTTGTCAAACAAATTTGATAGATTTCTTTGACTGAGTGACCAGGAAATAGATCATGGAGGGGCAGTGGACGTGGTCTACTTAGATTTCAATAAGGCCCTCGACACCATCCCACACAGAAGGTTGGTAAATAAGTTGGGCAGCCTGACAGTGGGCTCCAAGGTGGTAAACTGTGTCACAAACTGGTTGAGTGACAGGACACAGAGGGTGTGATAAATGGCACTCAATCCAAGGAGAGGGGTGACCAGTGGGGTGCCACAGGGATCCATACTGCAGCCAGTCCTCTTTAATGTCTTCATAAGTGACATTGTAGTGAGGCTGGAGGAAGGTATGCCTCTTTGCAGGTGATGTTAAGATCTGTAACAGGGTTGACACTATCGGGGAATGAGAAAGGACCTAAGCATACTTGAGGAGTGGTCGAGTGTGTGGCAGCCAAGATTCAATGCAAAGAAATGCAAAATCTTGCACTTGGCATACAGAAATCCAAGGGAGGAGTACAAGATGGGGTGAGAGGTACTGACTGGCCACCAATCAAGAAAGGACCTGGAGGTAATCATATCTCATGTCCTAAAGGTTACCAAACAATGTGAGAAGGCTGTGGGGAGAGCCAGTGGGATGCTAAGGTGCATAGGGAGTGATATCACCAGCAAAAAAAGGAGATGATTATGTCACTGTACAGATCACTAGTATGACCTCATCTGAGTACTGTGTCCAGTTCTGGAGGCTGCATCTCCAGAATGACATAGACAAAATAGAAGCAGTCCAGAGACAGGCAACAAAAATGGTGCAAGGACTGCACCAGAAGTCATATGAGGAAAGACTAGAGGACCACAATATGTATTCCCTGGAGGAGAGAGTGAGGAATTTGATAGAGACATTTAAGTACCTCAGGGGATAAAAAGGTACAAGGAGGTAGCATCTTTCAGAAAAGAAAGTATAGCGGACTTCTGGTTGTGATGGCTGCCAGTGAGAAGTGCCTCTCATTGCCCCACTAACCCCTAGCTACAAAACCTCTTCCTTTGCTGTCCAGTCTTTCTAAATCGGAGATATTCTACTGCCTAGACAAATGGAACTCGAAATTGCTGAAAAACTCTGCTCGAGACCTGATAATTATGCAGAGAATGCTGAAAAAGAATAATGAAAGCTCAGTGACCTAAACACACGCCCCCACCTTCACCAGAAAAAGAAATCCCAGTGAAACACTCTAAAGCGGGTGGCTCTGGAGAAGCACAGACTTCATCCCTGTTAACAGAGGCAACATTTTTTGAGGAACTAGCGCCAATACAAGAATCCATTCAAACAGTAGTAGGTGAGCTAAGTGTGCTCAAAAATATGATGGTACAGCTCTCAATACGCATAGGAGACAATGAGGCCTGTATTTCCTCATTGGATGATTGGAGGGCCCAGCTCTGTCCTGAAATTACATCACTGAGACAACGTCTCTGAAAAACAGAAGACAAGCTAGAGGATCTAGAAAGAAGGTTGAAACGAAACAACCTAGTAATATTGAGATTACCTGAAGGGGAGGAAGGCATCAATACCATTGCAATTGTGCAGAAACTGTGCACCAAAGTGACTGGGCCCTCTCCTAATGGCCCAGTATACATAATAGAAAGGGCACATAGGGCTTTACGACCCTCACCTCCAACATGTTCCCTCCTTGACCCCTGATATTCAGAATGCTGAATTACCTGGATAAACAAGTAATTTTAGACAAAGTAAGAACAGCCAAGGAAGTCCTTTGGGAAGATAAAAAGATCCGGATAGTGCAAGATCTACCTCTCTCGGTGAGACAGAAACGCACAAAAATGCACCCTATTGTATCAAAACTCATCGCTGCAGGAATTCAATTTTGTATGCGTTACCCATCAACTCTGCAAATCAACAAAGATGGGCAGTGGATCTCCTTTGATTCAGTAAGTAAAGCAACAGCTGAACTGAAAAAATTATACCCAGAATTGTTTAAATGAAAGAAAGAGTACTAACGCACTGGAACACAGCAAGTTAAATGGGACAGAAAATTAGCTACTTGACAGAGGTTTATATATCATGTTGCGAACAGTAGAGAATCTCTCAGTCTGCTGAAATCAGATGCCAAGGTCAAGATTCATTGACAGAGATGCTCCATGCTAGATGGGCTAAACAAAATAACTCTTAAACTGAATCCTGTGGAAAAAATGTTCTTTCTAGAAGAGTATTGCAAACTAAGTGTTATGAAACAAACTCAGTTTCACCATTAGTGAGGCAATTTATGAGTATCTTTAATTCTTATTTATTTTGCTTTATTGGACTAGAGATAATGTTTCAGTGTATTAAGATGGGCATCTCTAATTTGAGGGGATGTGGGGGTGAGTGAAGCGAAAGCCTGTTGGCTGTTAAAGATCACAACTGAACAAATATGGGAGGGCAGTCGATAGGACTGGGGTATGGAATATTTTGTTGGGGTGGGATTTTTGTGTTGGGGACCTGTTAATTGTTTGTTACATAGAAACAGTCTTTAAAAAGGAGCCTAGATATGCATTGATTGTTTTATTTAGTGCATCAAAGTTATTTTGCAACCAATTGTGAATCCAAGATAGATATAACTTGGTTAAAACCATTTTTTTAATTTTTTTTTTTATTTAGTTGTTTAACCAGGTATAGCACACTAAGCTGGAAGATGTCATTTTGTTCTAAAATGTAAAAGTCATCTCCCCTGCATAGGGTAAGCCCCTTCTACTCCTTTATACAAGTTAGATACATGGCAGTAAGATTTATTTCTTGGAACATCAAAGGAACTCACAATCATGTTAAGAGGACCAAATTCTTAAACATCTCAAGTCCTTACATTGTAATATAGCTTTATTACAAGAAATGCACCTTTTAGAACAAGAAAGCAGTCTCTTTAGGAGAAAATAAATAGGCTAATTTTTGCAGCAGGTAATCCCACTGCACAGAGAGGGGTAGCTATTCTTATAGCTAGGAATACACAGTTTAGAATGCAACAGTGCAAGCTGATACACAAGGAAGGTTTATATTTGTAACAGGGCTTTTAAATCATATTGAGGTAATAATAGGCTCCATATATGGACCTAATATTGACTCACCAGAATTTTTTGTAACTCTCTCGATACTCTGAGCTCCCTCCTCCATTTACCCATAATATTAGCAGGAGACTGGAACTTGGTCTATTCTCCAGAATTAGATAAATCAACTTTTAGAAATTCTAGCCTCTCACCAGCACAGAGAGTAGCAAGTGAATTAATGGCATCGCATAATCTCAATGATCCACGGAGATTTATTAAATCCTAATGTGAGAGGATATACTTTTTATTCCCCGGTACATAACACCCTATCCCGTATTGACTATCTCCTAGCAAACAGCAAAATCTTAGAGGGTCTAGTGGGGTGTGGTATGGTCCCGAGGACCATATCTGACCACTCACCTGTCTGGTTGGAAAGCACCATCTCTACTCAAAACACAAAAAGTACCATTTGGAAATTGAACACACAACTACTTCAAGAGGACCAAATAGTACTTTCCCTCAAAGAAACAATTGAAAAATTCCTCTTACATAATCAGGGTACTACACCAAATATTGATAAATTGTGGTGTGCTCTAAAATGTGTCGTTAGAGGAGACTGCATCTGGCTGTCTACCATCTGGAAAAAAAAGAGAGAAGCACACTCTGCCTCACTTCTGTCTCAAATAAAAACTCTAGAAAATCAGCAATTAACTATGCAATCAGATGACCTCTTAGAAAAAATAATAAAATTAAGGAACCAATACTCAGAACTGCTAAAGAAACAAGCACAATATATATTATTTAAAACCCATGCCAAATATGTTGAGCAGTGCGATAGAGCCAGCCACCTGCTTGCTCTTCAATTAAGGAAACAAGAAGAGTCTAGGACTGTAGAGGCACTGAACTCCCTCAAAGATAACTCTCTTCTCACCACTCCAGTGTCAATAGTTAAAGAGTTCGAGGAATACTGCAGATCCTATACTCCCTCAAGACCCTAACTCTCAACTATCAGATATTCAGGAGTATCTTAAAATCTCCACTTCTGTCTCTATCACAATTGCAAGTGGACACCCTTAACAAGAACATAACTCTCCAAGAATTGATGGACACCATAGATTTATTGCCAGATGATAAAGCCCAGGGTCCAGATGGCTTTCTTCCTGGTTTCAAAAAATATTCAAGGAACAACTTTCACCCCTCCTGCTTGACATGTTTAACTATATATGCAATTCTGGACTTTCAGATCCTTCCCTATTAGAAGCCCTCATAATAGTACTTCCCAAACTGAATAAATCTCCACTCTCAGTTATTAACTATCGTCCAAGCTCCCTAATGAATTATGATATTAAAATTTTGCCAAAATTCTAGCTAATAGACTTGCTAATGTTTGGCCCCATTACTTAGTCTGGAACAGGTAGGATTTGTGGCAGGCCGCTCTTCAGTAGACCACATTAGAAAGTTGTTCCATATTTTCTCTGCATCCCAATTAGCACCCTATCGAATGGCTCTGATATCTCTGGATTCAGAGAAAGCATTTGATAGGGTGAACTGGATCTTTTGTTTGAAGTATTAAGGAAATTTGGCCTTCCACCTTGTTTATTCAATGAAACAAATCCTTTATTCCTGTACAACAGCAAAAGTTTATTGTAATGGTATTTTTCAGAAATATTCCCTTATACTCTGGTACACACCAAGGATGCCCCTTCACCTTTAATTTTAACCAATATTTAGAGTCACTTTTATATCAATTACAATATTCTCCGATAATAAAAGGAATACAAATAGAGGAATGGGACCTCGTCTTAAAGTATATGCAGATGATATTCTGTTACATGTCACAAGTTCAGAGACCTCCCTCCCTGCAATACTGGCCATAGTGGATTCATTTGAAACCTATCTAATTATAAACTGAATATAGATAAAACCACATTAATGCCACTAAAATCCCATACTTACCAATCACAATTGGCAGGCCTTCAATTAAATTGGGCAACTCAAATTAAATACTTAGGACTTACAATAATGCCAAATCTGTCCCAAACTAAGAAACTGAATTTGGATACCCAACTGAGGGTTATAAAACAAGACTTAGAGAGATGGGCCCTATTCATCTTTCCCTACAGGGCAGAGTTAATGTAATCAAAATGAATTTACTCCCAAGAATTTTTACCACTGAATATGCTCAATTTTTCTCCCACAATCCTGGTTTCAGAAACTACAACAAATTATTTCTGCATTCCTTTGGAAGGAAAAACCACCAAGGAGATCTTATATTAAATATGTGCAACTAAACAAAAAGGAGGCCTCAAACTCCCTCACTTCTTTCATTATTATCTGGTAAACCATATAGTTAAATATTTCCGATGGTACCCTCCTAGTCTTACAATAGATAATTCAAAGTATGTGCCAATATGGTTACAAAGTGAATGCCAGCTAATTCAACAAAGCGGAATCTCCCCAATATGTTTATTATATAGTGCTCCCAAAATTGGCTGGTCAATTTTATCTAATGAATTGATACATATGTCATTAAAAGTTCATACCCAACTGTGTAAAGTCCTTAAATATAAAAATATTGAAGATATACAGCAACCTCTATTCCTAAATCCAAATTTTACAATAGATGGTCAATACTTAAAATCCAGAGATCAATCACCTAAGGCAGAAGTAAAAATGTCAGACCTACTGAATAATGGTAAAATCAAATCCACATTAGATTTGCTTACTTCCCTTCATCTTCCCCTGGACCAAACTTTCTGAAGTTTCCAAATTAGACACCTCTTAACTACCAAATTTGGAAAGAATATTGGGAATATAAACAAGACAGATTTTATCAATATGCTACATCTGTTGGCATGGAGTTCCTTGCAGTTTCACAGTAACAGCAGAACTATATCCAGCTATATTTCCAGAAATTCAAGGAGTATCATCATAGTGGGCAAACCAATTTCCAGACAAGCAGTTTAATTGGGAGAAATTATGGCAAGCAGTATATTCTTATACTTTGAATGACAAATTACAGCTCATTCAGTTCTATATACTGCAAAATATATACTTCACTCCAGAAAAATTAGCTGCAATAGGCAAACAGTGGGACCCCATGTGGAACAGCTGTGGTATTGGTGTGGACTCTCTCCTTCATACTTTCTGGGAATTCCCCTCAATTAAACCCTTGTGGCAAATGATTAAGAGTAAGTTAGATTCCTTTTAGGCCTAGATCATTGTTTCAAACCTGAAATTTGTATACTGGGATTACTCCCGAATTTTAGTATCAAAAAGATATGCTATCTTTTATTTCCTACTCAGTAAAGAAACTGGTATTAAAACACTGGAAAGATTCCCAACTTATTCCTTATTCAGGAATGGCTTAATGAGTTATTATTCAACTTGAGACTAGAAAGAATGATAGCATGTCTTAGACACTGTCCTACAGTTTTAATAAAAATGGGGCAAGTTTTATACACTAACATTGGTTTACTACGTAAGATGTGTAATGCAATAAGAGAATACACATATAATGACTCCTAAAGTATAGCATAATGTGAAATTACGGTATCTAGATTAAGAGAGGGTGGGGGAACTTGTAGCTTTTAGGTAATTAGATAGTGTTAATGTAGTTAAGTTGTTTTAGGTTTTTATTTTATTTTGTTGGGTCGATGTAACCCCAAGGCCAAATGTACCATGTCAATTTATAAACCAATCTGTAAGACCTTAATTGTAAAATATACACTTTAGGGTATAAGATAAATAAAGTACATTGAATTTCAGAAAAAGAAAAGAACATGTACAAGAACAAGGGGCATAATATGAGGTTAGAGGGAGTAGGCTGAGGACAATGTGAGGAAGTACTTTTCACAGAAAGAGTAGTGGATGCTTGGAACAACCTCCATGGGGAGGTGGTGGGGAAAAATGGTAGGGAATTCAGAAATGCATGTGATAGACACAAGAGTACTCTCACAATAGGGAAGAGAGGTATGCAGCAGATCAACTAGGGTCTGCAGTATTACATTAGGTAGGAAAAGGGCAGACTAGGTGGGCCACATGGTCTTTATCTGCCATCCCTTCTATGTTTCTAATTTTTTCTCTTTCAGTATCTGAATTGTATTTCTGTATTCTCCCACCAGTTTTGTGATGGTTCTGCCAATCCATATAGGAGAATTTCCTTACTACTTGTGAGGATGAGGTGATCCATTGCTTTCCAATTTCTCCCATGAACAGTGCTCATAAGGATTTCAACCTCCCAGACATAGAATGGACACTTCTACAGATGTCAGACAAAAAGTCAGATATTCATAGAAATGGTGCAGGAACAGATCCTCACACTATGGCCACACATTCTTAAAATAGGGAAGCAATGTTAGACCTGATGTTGTGTAACCAAAATATCAGTAATATCAATGATGAAGAGAAAGTCGATCAGAATGACCACAACTCCATTAAATCTGATATTTTGCTGGAGTCTGAGCAGTTAAATCCAGTACAGTGGTCCCTCACTTTAGGAAAGTTGATTATAATATTATGAAAACAATCTTAGATCAGCAGATGAAAGTGTTACAGAAAACGGAAGACTAAAAAGCAAGTTGTCAACAATTTTAAAAAGCAACTTTGTTGGCCTACCAAACATGTGGAAAATATGTAAATATGACTAATATGCAGATGAAACCACTTCATGCTTTGGAATAGGTGCCTGATGACTGGAGGTGGCAAATCTGCTTTCTCTACAAAAGAATTGGGACAGAGACAATCTGGGAAGCTATTGATCAGTGACTCTGATGTCAGTAGTGGGAAGGCTTCTGGAATCAATCAAGGAACAGATAGTAGGCTTCCTAGAAGAAAAGTGACTCACGGACAGTATTCAACATGGTTTTATGAGAGAAAGGTCATATCAAACAAATTTGATAGGCTTCTTTGATGTAGTGACACTGATAATTGATAGGAACCCAGCACTCAACATTCTATACTTACACTTCAACAAGGCATTTGATTCATTTCTTACAGTTGACTTACATAGAAGGTAGGTAGAGGAAACAGGCCTAGGAAAGGGACTAACTAGACGGATTGGCAAGTAGTTGTCAGGACCCAGAGAGTGGTCCTGACTGGCAATTTCTCTGTGTCAGGAAGGTTACAAGTGAAGTGCCTCTGCTTTCAGTTCTTTGACCAGTGTTTTTCAATAAGTATATTACAGAAATATTTGTGGGATGGAATTCTAAAGAAAGAAAAGAAGCTGGTATCTGCACTTATGGCTGTCTTGAGTTAGTTGATCTCAATTGTCCTGCAATCATTTCTGAGTGGAGGCTGACATTTTTGTTATTCTTATGCAGAATGTGTCTTCTCTAATATGTCTAATAGCAGTGGTACCATTTGACAGTGTAGGGGATTTACACCATCATAGATAGGCTACACTATCTTTGCCTAATACTGCTTGTACTGTATGTTATGCCTATCTGATGCTGTATCAGATTAATGTCAGTACAGCATACTGTACATACAGATAGCTAACATTGCTATAGATCTGCTGGTTACTTTGTTCTTTTAACATGTACATTTTTTATTCACATAATCATTTGTATAGTCACTTTTGAGCTGCATATTTTTAATATTGTATTTATCTTTAAATTATGCCTATATAAGCATTGACAACTTAGGGGTCAGACTACTCTTTTAGAATTTCCGTGTTGAGCAAAATGTTGGAGGTTTATTTGGGATTTCACTATTGCTGCTACACTAAAATAAATACATTTGCTGAAAGCATTACAATGTTGGCAGGGTCTGCCAATTCTAAAAGAATGTACAGTGAATAGTTTTACTTTTCTTAGTTATAATGTCTGTACACATATGACACCAGACTCTGCAGGAGGGCAGACACTGATGAGGGGGTAAGCAATAGGAAAAGAGATGTGGACATTCTAGAACAGTGTCCAGAATATGGCAATTAAAACTGAGCACCAAAAAATGCAAGGTAATGTACAATATATTGGCAGCAACAGTTCACAGGTAGAATATTGCATCAATGAAGTTGAGGTAGGTCATCCAAAAGAGGAAAAGGACTCTGGGGTTAAAATAAACAGCAGTTTGAACTTCTCTTCTCAGTGCAGGAAAGCATATGGGAAAGCAAACAGCATATTGGGGTGTATCAGGTGGGACTTCATTAGCTACAACAAAGAGGTGATCTTGCCACTGTACATGTCACTGGAAAGGCCACACCAGGAATACTATGTACAGTTTTGGAGCCTTCATCTGTAAAAGGATAATGAGAAGCTGGAAATTATTTTTCGTTGGACAATAAACATGTTACCAGGACAACGGGAAGGACCTATCTGAAAAGGTTGGACAGTCTAAACATCCAATTGCAGCCAAAGACATGTTCAGATATTTCCAGATGTTTTGCAATACTTTTAAAGAGATTCTCTCTGGTGGCCTTACTGTGGAACTGCATGCAGGCAGGGAATGTACAGGTATCTAGTGATATGACAGACATTTCAGGAAAGAAATTGCCATATATTTTGGCTGCAGCTGTATGCAGTACTTACTAGAGGACGGGAGGGAAAGGAGGGACATGATAGATTCTTACTAATTCATACAGAAGTATAATAGGGTTGACACCATAGACTTATTTAAAGTGAAAGGTAACACAACCAACAGGAGACACAATCACAAACTAGTGTGGGAGTAGAACTTCAACAAAGACATAAGAAAATGACTCCGTGGAGAGGGGTGTTCTTTACATAAATAGTGGTGGATGAATGGAGCAGAATACACCATGAATTGACTAATGATGGCATATCTTGGGGTTCAAAACCCAGTGAGATTACTGGTGGGTAATGAGAAACAGATTAGCAGGTGATGGTTTATGAGCTCCAAAAGATTGATTATGCCTATGTAGGAACAACATGCCAGGCTGAATGAACTATTGTCTATATCTGTCTTGTACCAACTATGTATCCATGGATGGGGTTCTATTTATTTAATTTTATTAACCAGGTAGGTGTACTAGAGAAAACATTTGACTATTTTAGGCATGACCCAGGAGATTACAACACAGAGGATAATGGATGGGCAACAGTGAGCAACAATGCTGTGTTCACTGAGAGGTTGACTTGACAACCAAGTAAATCTCAAAAGTGAAGCCTGAGAGGTTTTGGTTGTCATACAACTTCAAGAAGATTTCAGTTGTCATACAGCTTCAAGAAGTGAACACAATCTATTGTTTACTGTTGCCCATAAATTGTCTTTTATAGTGTATGGACTACAGCAAATGAATCGCTGATCACTTCTTCAGCATTGCGTCATGATGTCAGACTTTGTCCCATCCTACAATCTAAGAACAAGCCCACTCCATTCTCAGTCCCCGCTGTCACAGAGTATTTTTTTATAAATCTACATGCACTTGCTGTGTAATGGAGAACAGTAAAAAACATATTCTTACTTTGCATGCATTCCTTGGCATTGTTCACTTTCTCAGCCAGCACTCACCACTGTGGCCATTTCTGATATCCAGAGCATTGCAAATTGTGCAAGTGCAAAGACGTTCAATGTTGTTGCACCATCAATGTGACATACTCAGGATGGTACAACAGCATTGTTACATCACATCGATGGTACAACAACTCTGGGAAATGATGGAATACAAATAACAAGAAAACAGGGTTCAATACATATTGCCAAGCAGTAGTACAGAGTAATAAACTAAGCAAAGGAAACAATATACAACAAATAAAATGTTGAGGGCATTGTGTGAGATATAGTACTATATACAACAGTATACATACAATTAAAATACAGGGATATGTTACATACATTTGTATGGTGTAGAGCCAGTTAGACAAAGGGACACAATTCCTAGCAACCTGAGGGCAACTACTGTACATACAGAAGTCTAGTTTAGAAGGGTGTATACTCTCTTTTAAAGGTTCAATGGAGATACACTGATGGACCTTAACTTTTGTGGAGTTCTAAGGTTTGGGGACAGAGTAGGAGAAGGACATGTCTCGTAATTTCATCTTGGTTTTGGGTATGTATAAGAAACCATGAAGTTTTGTCCTTAGTGCGTAGGATCAACTATCTGGCATGAGTAGTGCTGTAAGGGACAATGGGGATCACTTAGTCACAGCAGTAAGCACCACACCTCATGTGGTCAATCTGCAAAAGGCTGGTGGAGGAAGCCATCTTAGTTTGAGTAAAGGTCACAATGATGTGTACATCTGCTCATGGCCAGGGTAAAGCTGCAGATGTTATAGGCCATGTACCATTTTTGGAAAACAGTTTTGGAGTCTAAGAAGTAGACTGCCATCCCATAGGTCAGTTTGGGGAGCAGGATGCCTGAGCAATGGCTGTGCATAAGGTTGTCTCTAACCTTGTAAGATAGCTCCAATCTGATATTCACAGCCTTGTAAGCAGCAGAGATATGAGCAGAGAAGTCCAACGAGGTGTCAAGTGTGACACCCAGGTAGTTAAAGGAGGAGACTGAGGAAAGATAAGATCCATCCATACATGTTCCTGGTAGGGTGGTATGGCATATTTTAACCTCAAGGCTAAGCCAAAATACATGGCTTGGATCTTAATAGAGCTCATAAGGAGCCTGTCTGAGTCAAGCCATGATTGTACCAACTGAAGATCAGAGGAGAGTTGACAATTAAGATCAAAGATGCTGTGAAGCTCGTGAAGAGGACAAAGTCACAAGCATATTGGATTTGGGTACAGTAAATAAGACTAGATTGGACTGAGTTTATGTAGAGAGTATGAAGCCTTGAGGAGCCCAACTGTGGTAGTGGCTAGGTCAGACAGGGCATGAACAAATTTTACCAGCTGAAACCTATAACTCAGGTAGCTTTTGAGCCATGACAGGGCAGTGGAGAAAACATGCAAAGCACTTAGTTTCTCACTTAGTAGGGTGTGGTTGACCAAATAAAAGGCCTTAGTAAGGGCAGTGAAGAATGTACCAGTGAACTCACCATTATCTGTGGTGGTGGAGATGGGAAGGTTAGTGACAGGAGGACAGTAGTAGTGCTGTGGTCCTTCCTGAAACCACACTGTACAGGAGACTAGAGATTATGACTGGTGAGGTATTCAGTCAGTTGAGAGGCAACTGATTTTTCAAGCAATTTGTTGAGTACTGGTAATATAGCGATAGGCCTGTAGTTGCCAATGTTTGTATTCACAACTTTCTTGTAAACTGGAAGAACATGTGAGATATTTCAGATGTGGGACCATGTGTGTTGTAAGGGAAATGTTAAAGACTCTTGTGATAGGAAGGGTGAGTTTCACAGCAGCAATCTTCAAATTTTAGTCTCTGTTTCATCAGAGCCAGCAGACTTTGATATAGTGGTTTGCATAAGGAGTCTGCAAACCCCACCTCAAGTGACCAATTTCAGGTAAAAAGGGGTGACGGGGCAGGCATTGATGGTGGAAGGGCCAGGGAAAGAGATGGGAGGAGGGGGAGACCCCTGTATAGGCAGAGAGGTCAGTGAAACTTTGACTGAAGGCATCCGCTATGGTGACAGGGTTATTACAGTTAACTCCATCAATAATTAGGTCCTTAGGCATAAAATTATGAGACTGGTAGTGGACTTGCTTGATATTTTTCCAGAAGTGACTTGGGTTTCTAGCCAAGGCATCAAATGACGATTTAAAATTACTCAATTTAGAGACAGAAGAAGGCTACAAGCCCAACAAGACTGTCCCCACTACCTAGTGGGTACATCAGTTCCTCAGAAACCTTTCAAGCTGTGATTTGAAATTATCAATGGACATGATATTGACTATTTCCTGGGGCACGCCATTCCACAACTTAGCGGCCCTGATTGTAAAGTATTTGTCATGCTTATTAGTGTTGACTCTTGGGATCTTAAGTCATTGATTGTGTGATCTGAGGTTTGGTGCCCTGTTTTTGAATAATTCACACAATAGTGGGTCTTTTAGTATTTTGAACAACTGTAGTATGTCTTCTCTTTCCCATCTCTGCTCCAGGCTAAACATGTCCAACTTCTCGAACCTCTCCTCATACATCATGTTCCTTAATCTTGGTATCATCTTGGTTAATCTTCTCTGGATGCTCTCAATTAGGTTTTCATCCTTTTGAAAATAAAGAGAGCAAAGGAAACTGAAAGTCAAGGTGGGGCCTGACATATATTCTGTACAAGTTTGGAGACAATGTTCAATTCTAGATATGAATGCCCTCCTTATAAAACCTATCAACCTGTTGGTAGTTTGAGTAACTATTCTGCAGTGGTTACCGAAATCAAACTTGTTGTTCATAATAATTTCCAAGTCTCATTCATTTTCCATCTGTTTTAATGGTATCTCATTCAGTGAATAAGTTCTTAGTGGGTTGTTTTTTCCTAAACGAAGTACTGTACATTTTTCCACGTTACATTTAATTTTATTTATAATGGCCCATGTTTCAATAATTCTTAAGTCCCTGACAAGGCATAGGTGTTTCTCCTCAGTGTCAACTTCACCACTTAGTTTTGTGTTGTCCACAGATTTAGAGACATTACTTAGGACGTCCTGATGTAGGTCACTTTTGAATAGGTCAAACAGTGCTGGTCCCAGAACTGACATCTGGGGGACCCCACTGGTGACACCTCCAGCCTTTGATAGTTGTCCTTTAATTTTAACTCTCAAGGTTTTGTTACTATGCTGGATAATCCTCTTACAATAATTTCTGAGCATTCTGTAGCTAGTCCAGTTAGTGGCAGACTTGGTGACTTTGTATGTTGACCTGCTGGCATTCCTTTGTTTAATAAGGGCCAGCGGGAGCTAGCCATTTAGAAACTGAGGTGCATACTCATCTGGTGGTCAAGGGGGCAAATTTATTTTGGATATGTAGTAGGACCTTGTTGAAGACAAAGAGGGCATGGTTTACATTATACTGTAGCTGGCTCACACCTGTGACCACTCTGCACTGGCAACTTCCTGTTTCAGCTGCAAGGGTCAAGCTTCAAGAAGTCTCAGAAATGTGTAATTCTGGGGTGGGGGGTCTTAGGTGTCTTTGCCCTCCAGATACAATAAATGAGGAAGTGGTCACTTCTAGCATGGGGAGGACACTATATAATGAGTAATTCTATCAGGTTTAAGTGTGAGTATCCAATCAATTAGGGTGGAGGTCTGACAATTATTTGCCATTCTAGTGGTTTCAGAGATGAGCTGGTGGATCAGTAATTTATTAAGGGTTAAGTTCAGCATTTTTAAATTTTCCTCTAAACCAATCAGTTGTAAAATTCACAGTCAGTAGAAATCTTCTGTATCTCCTCCACCCCTTCTCCTTATTCATTTTTCCCAAGGTTTCCTTAAGCGATAACTCAGTTTATCAAATCCTGCTCCTTTAAGTGTCTAGAACTTTTTTGTTTTAACCTCCACCCTAGCCTTTATTATTCTAAGGGTACCACATGTTGGTTGCTGAACCCCAAATGCTGACCCACCCCAAGTGAATTGCAATGAATTAAATAACAGCATAAATAGATAACTCACATTGTGAGTAAATATACCAATCTGCTTGGCTAGAAAGAGCCTGCACTGCTTTACACTCCTACCCTACCCCTACATAACTCTTTCAAAGACAGCTGAGAAAAGTAACCCTAATTCAAACTACGTATTATGCAAAAATTCACAAAATTAGAAAATGTTCCCTAGTACCAGGCACTACCAGCACAGCAGCACTAGGAAAAATCTTTATATTTTGCTGCAATTAGCTCTCAAAAACAAGTTTTAGCTATGTTTTCAAAGGCTTTATTGGCTCTGATCCACCACAACACACTGCTTTCCAGCTCAACACACAGCAGAATGAGCTGGAAACAAGATACATGTGACTTTTGACCTATTTACCCACAATGTATTGCAAATTTCACCTTTGTACCAAAATTTCGCGGGCAAAATCAAAAGTTTCACCAGCAAAATTCCGCCACAAGGTGAAATTTGGATCATCAATTTACAAAATTGGCATGGTAAGTGAAATTTCATCGTTATGCGAAATCAAGAAAACAGGCAAAATTTTGTTTCACATAGGTGAAAGATTTCGCATAATTGCGGAATTACACAAAAAACGTTGCCAGGCAAAAAATTTCAATTTTGCACAACACTAGTAGTAACCTGGGTCACTTCTAACTTTCTTTTAAACAGGAGTCACATTTGCCCTCTTCCAGTTCCTTGGCACCTTGTCAGTTGGCAATGATTTCTGGAAAATCAGCACAAAAGTACTCACTATTACATTCTATTGCTCCTTGAATACCTTTGTATCCATACTATCTGGTCCTTGTGATTCATTAACCTTTATCTTATCTAGTTTTGCACAGTAGCCAATCTAGCAATGATAGCTAATGCACCGCAAGTTTCTTCTATCAATCTATTGAAAGTGTTATCCAGATTTGGCAAGTTTCCCAGTACTTCTACAGTAAATACTAAGGTAAAATACTAATTTAGCCTTTTTGCAGCCAAGGTATCATTTGACATTGTTCCCGCTCCTAATTCAGCATTCAGATGTCCCATTTTGCCCTTAATTATCCTATTTCCTCTGACATAATTAAATAAGTCTTGCTATGACACCCTGACATTTCTTTTATCAACAATAGGCAAGTAAGAAAGGAGACAAGAACTTTTCAGATAAATTAGCAAAAGAAAGAAGACCAAGAGTGGGATTGTGAGGTTAAAAAGGGAGGGTGATGTGTGGAGGGGGACCTCAAGAAAGCAACAATCCTGAACAAATATTTTTGTTCAGTATTCTCAGAAAAAGGGGAAGGAGAAGGACCACTATTGGGAGATGGGGGCACTGATGGGATAGACACCAGCCTGTTTATGGAGGAAAGAGTCCTAAAGGAACTCAAGAATCTGAAAGGGGACAAGGCTATGGGGCCTTATGGGATACATCCCAGAATATTGAAAGAACTTAGAGAGGTGCTGGCAGCACCACTAACAGCACTATTCACAGGGGTGGTTCCAGGGAACTGGAGGAGGGCAAATGTAGTCCATCTCCACATAAGTGGGAACAGGGAGGAGGCTGGCAACTACAATTCTATCAGCTTGAGCTCGGTGGTAGGGAAATCAATTGAGTTACTGCTAAAGGAAAGGATTGTGATATTTCTTGAATTCAGTGGAGCACAGGATCCGAGGCAGCATGGATTCACAATGGAAGCTCTTGTCAAACAAATTTGATAGATTTCTTTGACTGAGTGACCAGGAAATAGATCATGGAGGGGCAGTGGACGTGGTCTACTTAGATTTCAATAAGGCCCTCGACACCATCCCACAGAAGGTTGGTAAATAAGTTGGGCAGCCTGACAGTGGGCTCCAAGGTGGTAAACTGTGTCACAAACTGGTTGAGTGACAGGACACAGAGGGTGGTGATAAATGGCACTCAATCCAAGGAGAGGGGGTGACCAGTGGGGTGCCACAGGGATCCATACTGCAGCCAGTCCTCTTTAATGTCTTCATAAGTGACATTGTAGTGAGGCTGGAGGGGAAGGTATGCCTCTTTGCAGGTGATGTTAAGATCTGTAACAGGGTTGACACTATCGGGGGGAATGAGAAAGGACCTAAGCATACTTGAGGAGTGGTCGAGTGTGTGGCAGCCAAGATTCAATGCAAAGAAATGCAAAATCTTGCACTTGGCATACAGAAATCCAAGGGAGGAGTACAAGATGGGGTGAGAGGTACTGACGGCCACCAATCAAGAAAGGGACCTGGAGGTAATCATATCTCATGTCCTAAAGGTTACCAAACAATGTGAGAAGGCTGTGGGGAGAGCCAGTGGGATGCTAAGGTGCATAGGGAGTGATATCACCAGCAGAAAAAAGGAGATGATTATGTCACTGTACAGATCACTAGTATGACCTCATCTGAGTACTGTGTCCAGTTCTGGAGGCTGCATCTCCAGAATGACATAGACAAAATAGAAGCAGTCCAGAGACAGGCAACAAAAATGGTGCAAGGACTGCACCAGAAGTCATATGAGGAAAGACTAGAGGACCACAATATGTATTCCCTGGAGGAGAGAGTGAGGGAATTTGATAGAGACATTTAAGTACCTCAGGGGGATAAAAAAGGTACAGGAGGGTAGCATCTTTCAGAAAAGAAAGTGTACGGACTTCTGGTTGTGATGGCTGCCAGTGAGAAGTGCCTCTCATTGCCCCACTAACCCCTCGCTACAAAACCTCTTCCTTTGCTGTCCAGTCTTTCTAAATCGGGAGATATTCTACTGCCTAGACAAATGGAACTCGAAATTGCTGAAAAACTCTGCTCGAGACCTGATAATTATGCAGAGAATGCTGAAAAAGAATAATGAAAGCTCAGTGACCTAAACACACGCCCCCTTCACCAGAAAAAGAAATCCCAGTGAAACACTCTAAAGCGGGTGGCTCTGGAGAAGCACAGACTTCATCCCTGTTAACAGAGGCAACATTTTTGAGGAACTAAGCGCCAATACAAGAATCCATTCAAACAGTAGTAGGTGAGCTAAGTGTGCTCAAAAATATGATGGTACAGCTCTCAATACGCATAGGAGACAATGAGGCCTGTATTTCCTCATTGGATGATTGGAGGGCCCAGCTCTGTCCTGAAATTACATCACTGAGACAACGTCTCTGAAAAACAGAAGACAAGCTAGAGGATCTAGAAAGAAGGTTGAAACGAAACAACCTAGTAATATTGAGATTACCTGAAGGGGAGGAAGGCATCAATACCATTGCAATTGTGCAGAAACTGTGCACCAAAGTGACTGGGCCCTCTCCTAATGGCCCAGTATACATAATAGAAAGGGCACATAGGGCTTTACGACCCTCACCTCCAACATGTTCCCCTCCTTGACCCCTGATATTCAGAATGCTGAATTACCTGGATAAACAAGTAATTTTAGACAAAGTAAGAACAGCCAAGGAAGTCCTTTGGGAAGATAAAAAGATCCGGATAGTGCAAGATCTACCTCTCTCGGTGAGACAGAAACGCACAAAAATGCACCCTATTGTATCAAAACTCATCGCTGCAGGAATTCAATTTTGTATGCGTTACCCATCAACTCTGCAAATCAACAAAGATGGGCAGTGGATCTCCTTTGATTCAGTAAGTAAAGCAACAGCTGAACTGAAAAAATTATACCCAGAATTGTTTAAATGAAAGAAAGAGTACTAACGCACTGGAACACAGCAAGTTAAATGGGACAGAAAATTAGCTACTTGACAGAGGTTTATATATCATGTTGCGAACAGTAGAGAATCTCTCAGTCTGCTGAAATCAGATGCCAAGGTCAAGATTCATTGACAGAGATGCTCCATGCTAGATGGGCTAAACAAAATAACTCTTAAACTGAATCCTGTGGAAAAAAATGTTCTTTCTAGAAGAGTATTGCAAACTAAGTGTTATGAAACAAACTCAGTTTCACCATTAGTGAGGCAATTTATGAGTATGCTTTAATTCTTATTTATTTTGCTTTATTGGACTAGAGATAATGTTTCAGTGTATTAAGATGGGCATCTCTAATTTGAGGGATGTGGGGGTGAGTGAAGCGAAAGCCTGTTGGCTGTTAAAGATCACAACTGAACAAATATGGGAGGGCAGTCGATAGGACTGGGGTATGGAATATTTTGTTGGGGTGGGATTTTTGTGTTGGGACCTGTTAATTGTTTGTTACATAGGAAACAGTCTTTAAAAAGGAGCCTAGATATGCATTGATTGTTTTATTTAGTGCATCAAAGTTATTTTGCAACCAATTGTGAATCCAAGATAGATATAACTTGGTTAAAACCATTTTTTTATTTTTTTTATTTAGTTGTTTAACCAGGTATAGCACACTAAGCTGGAAGATGTCATTTTGTTCTAAAATGTAAAAGTCATCTCCCTGCATAGGGTAAGCCCTTCTACTCCTTTATACAAGTTAGATACATGGCAGTAAGATTTATTTCTTGGAACATCAAAGGAACTCACAATCATGTTAAGAGGGACCAAATTCTTAAACATCTCAAGTCCTTACATTGTAATATAGCTTTATTACAAGAAATGCACCTTTAGAAAAAGAAAGCAGTCTCTTTAGGAGAAAATAAATAGGCTAATTTTTGCAGCAGGTAATCCCACTGCACAGAGAGGGGTAGCTATTCTTATAGCTAGGAATACACAGTTTAGAATGCAACAGTGCAAGCTGATACACAAGGAGGGTTTATATTTGTAACAGGGCTTTTAAATCATATTGAGGTAATAATAGGCTCCATATATGGACCTAATATTGACTCACCAGAATTTTGTAACTCTCGATACTCTGAGTTCCTCCTCCATTTACCCATAATATTAGCAGGAGACTGGAACTTGGTCTATTCTCCAGAATTAGATAAATCAACTTTTAGAAATTCTAGCCTCTCACCAGCACAGAGAGTAGCAAGTGAATTAATGGCATCGCATAATCTCAATGATCCACGGAGATTTATTAAATCCTAATGTGAGAGGATATACTTTTTATTCCCGGTACATAACACCCTATCCGTATTGACTATCTCTAGCAAACAGCAAAATCTTAGAGGTCTAGTGGGGTGTGGTATGGTCCGAGACCATATCTGACCACTCACCTGTCTGGTTGGAAAGCACCATCTCTACTCAAAACACAAAAAGTACCATTTGGAAATTGAACACACAACTACTTCAAGAGGACCAAATAGTACTTTCCCTCAAAGAAACAATTGAAAAATTCCTCTTACATAATCAGGGTACTACACCAAATATTGATAAATTGTGGTGTGCTCTAAAATGTGTTGTTAGAGGAGACTGCATCTGGCTGTCTACCATCTGGAAAAAAAAGAGAGAAGCACACTCTGCCTCACTTCTGTCTCAAATAAAAACTCTAGAAAATCAGCAATTAACTATGCAATCAGATGACCTCTTAGAAAAAATAATAAAATTAAGGAACCAATACTCAGAACTGCTAAAGAAACAAGCACAATATATTATTTAAAACCCATGCCAAATATGTTGAGCAGTGCGATAGAGCCACCACCTGCTTGCTCTTCAATTAAGAAACAAGAAGAGTCTAGGACTGTAGAGGCACTGAACTCCCTCAAAGATAACTCTCTTCTCACCACTCCAGTGTCAATAGTTAAAGAGTTAGGAATACTGCAGATCCCTATACTCCCTCAAGACCCTAACTCTCAACTATCAGATATTCAGGAGTATCTTAAAAATCTCCCACTTCTGTCTCTATCACAATTGCAAGTGGACACCCTTAACAAGAACATAACTCTCCAAGAATTGATGGACACCATAGATTTATTGCCAGATGATAAAGCCCAGGGTCCAGATGGCTTTCTTCCCTGGTTTCAAAAAATATTCAAGGAACAACTTTCACCCCTCCTGCTTGACATGTTTAACTATATATGCAATTCCGGACTTTCAGATCCCTCCCTATTAGAAGCCCTCATAATAGTACTTCCCAAACTGAATAAATCTCCACTCTCAGTTATTAACTATCGTCCAAGCTCCCTAATGAATTATGATATTAAAATTTTTGCCAAAATTCTAGCTAATAGACTTGCTAATGTTTGGCCCCATTACTTAGTCTGGAACAGGTAGGATTTGTGGCAGGCCGCTCTTCAGTAGACCACATTAGAAAGTTGTTCCATATTTTCTCTGCATCCCAATTAGCACCCTATCGAATGGCTCTGATATCTCTGGATTCAGAGAAAGCATTTGATAGGGTGAACTGGATCTTTTTGTTTGAAGTATTAAGGAAATTTGGCCTTCCACCCTTGTTTATTCAATGGAAACAAATCCTTTATTCCTGTACAACAGCAAAAGTTTATTGTAATGGTATTTTTTCAGAAATATTCCCCTTATACTCTGGTACACACCAAGGATGCCCCCTTTCACCTTTAATTTTTAACCAATATTTAGAGTCACTTTTATATCAATTACAATATTCTCCGATAATAAAAGGAATACAAATAGAGGAATGGGACCTACGTCTTAAAGTATATGCAGATGATATTCTGTTACATGTCACAAGTTCAGAGACCTCCCTCCCTGCAATACTGGCCATAGTGGATTCATTTGGAAACCTATCTAATTATAAACTGAATATAGATAAAAACCACATTAATGCCACTAAAATCCCATACTTACCAATCACAATTGGCAGGCCTTCAATTAAATTGGGCAACTCAAATTAAATACTTAGGACTTACAATAATGCCAAATCTGTCCCAAACTAAGAAACTGAATTTGGATACCCAACTGAGGTTATAAAACAAGACTTAGAGAGATGGGCCCTATTCATCTTTCCCTACGGGCAGAGTTAATGTAATCAAAATGAATTTACTCCCAAGAATTTTTTACCCACTGAATATGCTCAATTTTTTCTCCCACAATCCTGGTTTCAGAAACTACAACAAATTATTTCTGCATTCCTTTGGAAGGAAAAACCACCAAGGAGATCTTATATTAAATATGTGCAACTAAACAAAAAGGAGGCCTCAAACTCCCTCACTTCTTTCATTATTATCTGGTAAACCATATAGTTAAATATTTCCGATGGTACCCTCCTAGTCTTACAATAGATAATTCAAAGTATGTGCCAATATGGTTACAAAGTGAATGCCAGCTAATTCAACAAGAGGAATCTCCCAATATGTTTATTATATAGTGCTCCCAAAATTGGCTGGTCAATTTTATCTAATGAATTGATACATATGTCATTAAAAGTTCATACCAACTGTGTAAAGTCCTTAAATATAAAAATATTGAAGATATACATAACCTCTATTCCTAAATCCAAATTTTACAATAGATGGTCAATACTTAAAATCCAGAGATCAATCACCTAAGGCAGAAGTAAAAATGTCAGACCTACTGAATAATGGTAAAATCAAATCCACATTAGATTTGCTTACTTCCCTTCATCTTCCCCTGGACCAAACTTTCTGAAGTTTCCAAATTAGACACCTCTTAACTACCAAATTTGGAAAGAATATTGGGAATATAAACAAGACAGATTTTATCAATATGCTACATCTGTTGGCATGGAGTTCCCTTGCAGTTTCCACAGTAACAGCAGAACTATATCCAGCTATATTTCCAGAAATTCAAGGAGTATCATCATAGTGGGCAAACCAATTTCAGACAAGCAGTTTAATTGGGAGAAATTATGGCAAGCAGTATATTCTTATACTTTGAATGACAAATTACAGCTCATTCAGTTCTATATACTGCAAAATATATACTTCACTCCAGAAAATTAGCTGCAATAGGCAAACAGTGGGACCCCATGTGGAACAGCTGTGGTATTGGTGTGGACTCTCTCCTTCATACTTTCTGGGAATTCCCCTCAATTAAACCCTTGTGGCAAATGATTAAGAGTAAGTTAGATTCCCTTTTAGGCCTAGATCATTGTTTCAAACCTGAAATTTGTATACTGGGGGATTACTCCCGAATTTTAGTATCAAAAAGAAGATATGCTATCTTTTTTATTTCCTACTCAGTAAAGAAACTGGTATTAAAACACTGGAAAGATTCCCAACTTATTCCTTATTCGGAATGGCTTAATGAGTTATTATTCAACTTGAGACTAGAAAGAATGATAGCATGTCTTAGACACTGTCCTACAGTTTTAATAAAAAATGGGGCAAGTTTTATACACTAACATTGGTTGCTACGTAAGATGTGTAATGCAATAAGAGAATACATATAATGACTCCTAAAGTATAGCATAATGTGAAGTTACGGTATCTAGATTAAGAGAGGGTGGGGGAGAACTTGTAGCTTTAGGTAATTAGATAGTGTTAATGTAGTTAAGTTGTTTTAGGTTTTTATTTTATTTTGTTGGGTCGATGTAACCCCAAGGCCAAATGTACCATGTCAATTTATAAACCAATCTGTAAGACCTTAATTGTAAAATATACACTTTAGGGTATAAGATAAATAAAGTACATTGAATTTCAGAAAAAAGAAAAGAACATGTACAAGAACAAGGGGCATAATATGAGGTTAGAGGGAGTAGGCTGAGGGACAATGTGAGGATACTTTTCACAGAAAGAGTAGTGGATGCTTGGAACAGCCTCCATGGGGAGGTGGTGGGAAAAAATGGTAGGGAATTCAGAAATGCATGTGATAGACACAAGAGTACTCTCACAATAGGGAAGAGAGGTATGCAGCAGATCAACTAGGGTCTGCAGTATTACATTAGGTAGGAAAAGGGGCAGACTAGGTGGGCCACATGGTCTTTATCTGCCATCCCTTCTATGTTTCTAATTTTTTTCTCTTTCAGTATCTGAATTGCTATCTGTATTCTCCCACCAGTTTTGTGATGGTTCTGCCAATCCATATAGGAGAATTTCCTTACTACTTGTGAGGATGAGGTGATCCATTGCTTTCCAATTTCTCCCATGAACAGTGCTCATAAGGGATTTCAACCTCCCAGACATAGAATGGAACACTTCTACAGATGTCAGACAAAAAAGTCAGATATTCATAGAAATGGTGCAGGAACAGATCCTCACACTATGGCCACACATTCTTAAAATAGGGGAAGCAATGTTAGACCTGATGTTGTGTAACCAAAATATCAGTAATATCAATGATGAAGACGAAGTCGATCAGAATGACCACAACTCCATTAAATCTGATATTTTGCTGGAGTCTGAGCAGTTAAATCCAGTACAGTGGTCCCTCACTTTAGGAAAGTTGATTATAATATTATGAAAACAATCTTAGATCAGCAGATGAAAGTGTTACAGAAAACGGAAGATACAAAAAGCAAGTTGTCAACAATTTTAAAAAAGCAACTTTGTTGGCCTACCAAACATGTGGAAAATATGTAAATATGACTAATATGCAGATGAAACCACTTCATGCTTTGGAATAGGTGCCTGATGACTGGAGGGTGGCAAATCTGCTTTCTCTACAAAAGAATTGGGACAGAGACAATCTGGGAAGCTATTGATCAGTGACTCTGATGTCAGTAGTGGGAAAGCTTCTGGAATCAATCAAGGAACAGATAGTAGGCTTCCTAGAAGAAAAGTGACTCACGGACAGTATTCAACATGGTTTTATGAGAGAAGGTCATATCAAACAAATTTGATAGGCTTCTTGATGTAGTGACACTGATAATTGATAGGAACCCAGCACTCAACATTCTATACTTACACTTCAACAAGGCATTTGATTCATTTCTTACAGTTGACTTACATAGAAGGTAGGTAGAAACAGGCCTAGGAAAGGGACTAACTAGACGGATTGGGAAGTAGTTGTCAGGACCCAGAGAGTGGTCCTGACTGGCAATTCTCTGTGTCAGGAAGGTTACAAGTGAAGTGCCTCTGCTTTCAGTTCTTTGACCAGTGTTTTCAATAAGTATATTACAGAAATATTTGTGGGATGGAATTCTAAAGAAAGAAAGAAGCTGGTATCTGCACTTATGGCTGTCTTGAGTTAGTTGATCTCAATTGTCCTGCAATCATTTCTGAGTGGAGGCTGACATTTTGTTATTCTTATGCAGAATGTGTCTTCTCTAATATGTCTAATAGCAGTGGTACCATTTGACAGTGTGAGGATTTACACCATCATAGATAGGCTACACTATCTTTGCCTAATACTGCTTGTACTGTATGTTATGCCTATCTGATGCTGTATCAGATTAATGTCAGTACAGCATACTGTACATACAGATAGCTAACATTGCTATAGATCTGCTGGTTACTTTGTTCTTTTAACATGTACATTTTTTATTCACATAATCATTTGTATAGTCACTTTTGAGCTGCATATTTTTAATATTGTATTTATCTTTAAATTATGCCTATATAAGCATTGACAACTTAGGGGTCAGACTACTCTTTTAAATTTCCGTGTTGAGCAAAATGTTGGAGGTTTATTTGGGATTTCACTATTGCTGCTACACTAAAATAAATACATTTGCTTGAAAGCATTACAATGTTGGCAGGGTCTGCCAATTCTAAAAGGAATGTACAGTGAATAGTTTTTACTTTTCTTAGTTATAATGTCTGTACACATATGACACCAGACTCTGCAGGAGGGCAGACACTGATGAGGGGGTAAGCAATAGGAAAAGAGATGTGGACATTCTAGAACAGTGTCCAGAATATGGCAATTAAAACTGAGCACCAAAAAATGCAAGGTAATGTACAATATATTGGCAGCAACAGTTCACAGGTAGAATATTGCATCAATGAAGTTGAGGTAGGTCATCCAAAAGGAAAAGGACTCTGGGGTTAAAATAAACAGCAGTTTGAACTTCTCTTCTCAGTGCAGGAAAGCACATGGGAAAGCAAACAGCATATTGGGGTGTATCAGGTGGGACTTCATTAGCTACAACAAAGAGGTGATCTTGCCACTGTACATGTCACTGGAAAGGCCACACCAGGAATACTATGTACAGTTTTGGAGCCTTCATCTGTAAAAGGATAATGAGAAGCTGGAAATTATTTTTCGTTGGACAATAAACATGTTACCAGGACAACAGGGAAGGACCTATCTGAAAAGGTTGGACAGTCTAAACATCCAATTGCAGCCAAAGACATGTTCAGATATTTCCAGATGTTTTGCAATACTTTTAAAGAGATTCTCTCTGGTGGCCTTACTGTGGAACTGCATGCAGGCAGGGAATGTACAGGTATCTAGTGATATGACAGACATTTCAGGAAAGAAATTGCCATATATTTTGGCTGCAGCTGTATGCAGTACTTACTAGAGGACGGGAGGAAAGGAGGACATGATAGATTCTTACTAATTCATACAGAAGTATAATAGGGTTGACACCATAGACTTATTTAAAGTGAAAGGTAACACAACCAACAGGAGACACAATCACAAACTAGTGTGGGAGTAGAACTTCAACAAAGACATAAGAAAATGACTCCGTGGAGAGGGGTGTTCTTTACATAAATAGTGGTGGATGAATGGAGCAGAATACACCATGAATTGACTAATGATGGCATATCTTAGGGTTCAAAACCCAGTGAGATTACTGGTGGGTAATGAGAAACAGATTAGCAGGTGATGGTTTATGAGCTCCAAAAAAGATTGATTATGCCTATGTAGGAACAACATGCCAGGCTGAATGAACTATTGTCTATATCTGTCTTGTACCAACTATGTATCCATGGATGGGGTTCTATTTATTTAATTTTTATTAACCAGGTAGGTGTACTAGAGAAAACATTTGACTATTTTTAGGCATGACCCAGGAGATTACAACACAGAGGATAATGGATGGGCAACAGTGAGCAACAATGCTGTGTTCACTTCGAGAGGTTGACTTGACAACCAAGTAAATCTCAAAAGTGAAGCCTGAGAGGTTTTTGGTTGTCATACAACTTCAAGAAGATTTCAGTTGTCATACAGCTTCAAGAAGTGAACACAATCTATTGTTTACTGTTGCCCATAAATTGTCTTTTATAGTGTATGGACTACAGCAAATGAATCGCTGATCACTTCTTCAGCATTGCGTCATGATGTCAGACTTTGTCCCCATCCTACAATCTAAGAACAAGCCTCCATTCTCAGTCCCCGCTGTCACAGAGTATTTTTTTATAAATCTACATGCACTTGCTGTGTAATGGAGAACAGTAAAAAAACATATTCTTACTTTGCATGCATTCCTTGGCATTGTTCACTTTCTCAGCCAGCACTCACCACTGTGGCCATTTCCTGATATCCAGAGCATTGCAAATTGTGCAAGTGCAAAGACGTTCAATGTTGTTGCACCATCAATGTGACATACTCAGGATGGTACAACAGCATTGTTACATCACATCGATGGTACAACAACTCTGGGAAATGATGGAATACAAATAACAAGAAAACAGGGTTCAATACATATTGCCAAGCAGTAGTACAGAGTAATAAACTAAGCAAAGGAAACAATGTACAACATATAAAATGTTGAGGGCATTGTGTGAGATATAGTACTATATACAACAGTATACATACAATTAAAATACAGGGATGTGTTACATACATTTGTATGGTGTAGAGCCAGTTAGACAAAGGGATACAATTCCTAGCAACCTGAGGGCAACTACTGTACATACAGAAGTCTAGTTTAGAAGGGTGTAATACTCTCTTTTAAAGGATTCAATGGAGATACACTGATGGACCTTAACTTTTTGTGGAGTTCTAAGGTTTGGGGACAGAGTAGGAGAAGGACATGTCTCGTAATTTCATCTTGGTTTTGGGTATGTATAAGAAACCATGAAGTTTTGTCCTTAGTGCGTAGGATCAACTATCTGGCATGAGTAGTGCTGTAAGGGACAATGGGGATCACTTAGTCACAGCAGTAAGCACCACACCTCATGTGGTCAATCTGCAAAAGGCTGGTGGAGGAAGCCATCTTAGTTTGAAGTAAAGGTCACAATGATGTGTACATCTGCTCATGGCCAGGGTAAAGCTGCAGATGTTATAGGCCATGTACCATTTTTGGAAAACAGTTTTGGAGTCTAAGAAGTAGACTGCCATCCCATAGGTCAGTTTGGGGAGCAGGATGCCCTGAGCAATGGCTGTGCATAAGGTTGTCTCTAACCTTGTAAGATAGCTCCAATCTGATATTCACAGCCTTGTAAGCAGCAGAGATATGAGCAGAGAAGTCCAACGAGGTGTCAAGTGTGACACCCAGGTAGTTAAAGGAGGAGACTGAGGAAAGATAAGATCCATCCATACATGTTCCTGGTAGGGTGGTATGGCATATTTTAACCTCAAGGCTAAGCCAAAATACATGGCTTGGATCTTAATAGAGCTCATAAGGAGCCTGTCTGAGTCAAGCCATGATTGTACCAACTGAAGATCAGAGGAGAGTTGACAATTAAGATCAAAGATGCTGTGAAGCTCGTGAAGAGGACAAAGTCACAAGCATATTGGATTTGGGTACAGTAAATAAGACTAGATTGGACTGAGTTTATGTGTAGAGAGTATGAAGCCTTGAGGGAGCCCAACTGTGGTAGTGGCTAGGTCAGACAGGGCATGAACAAATTTTACCAGCTGAAACCTATAACTCAGGTAGCTTTTGAGCCATGACAGGGCAGTGGAGAAAACATGCAAAGCACTTAGTTTCTCACTTAGTAGGGTGTGGTTGACCAAATAAAAGGCCTTAGTAAGGGCAGTGAAGAATGTACCAGTGAACTCACCATTATCTGTGGTTGTGGAGATGGGAAGGTTAGTGACAGGAGGACAGTAGTAGTGCTGTGGTCCTTCCTGAAACCACACTGTACAGGAGACTAGAGATTATGACTGGTGAGGTATTCAGTCAGTTGAGAGGCAACTGATTTTTCAAGCAATTTGTTGAGTACTGGTAATATAGCGATAGGCCTGTAGTTGCCAATGTTTGTATTCACAACTTTCTTGTAAACTGGAAGAACATGTGAGATATTTCAGATGTGGGGACCATGTGTGTTGTAAGGGAAATGTTAAAGACTCTTGTGATAGGAAGGGTGAGTTTCACAGCAGCAATCTTCAAATTTTTAGTCTCTGTTTCATCAGAGCCAGCAGACTTTGATATAGTGGTTTGCATAAGGAGTCTGCAAACCCCACCTCAAGTGACCAATTTCGGGTAAAAAGGGGTGACGGGGCAGGCATTGATGGTGGAAGGGCCAGGGAAAGAGATGGGAGGAGGGGGAGACCCCTGTATAGGCAGAGAGGTCAGTGAAACTTTGACTGAAGGCATCCGCTATGGTGACAGGGTTATTACAGTTAACTCCATCAATAATTAGGTCCTTAGGCATAAAATTATGAGACTGGTAGTGGACTTGCTTGATATTTTCCAGAAGTGACTTGGGTTTCTAGCCAAGGCATCAAATGACGATTAAAATTACTCAATTTTAGAGACAGAAGAAGGCTACAAGCCCAACAAGACTGTCCCCACTACCTAGTGGGTACATCAGTTCCTCAGAAACCTTTCAAGCTGTGATTTGAAATTATCAATGGACATGATATTGACTATTTCCTGGGGCACGCCATTCCACAACTTAGCGGCCCTGATTGTAAAGTATTTGTCATGCTTATTAGTGTTGACTCTTGGGATCTTAAGTCATTGATTGTGTGATCTGAGGTTTGGTGCCCTGTTTTTGAATAATTCACACAATAGTGGGTCTTTTAGTATTTTGAACAACTGTAGTATGTCTTCTCTTTCCCATCTCTGCTCCAGGCTAAACATGTCCAACTTCTCGAACCTCTCCTCATACATCATGTTCCTTAATCTTGGTATCATCTTGGTTAATCTTCTCTGGATGCTCTCAATTAGGTTTTCATCCTTTTGAAAATAAAGAGAGCAAAAGGGAAACTGAAAGTCAAGGTGGGGCCTGACATATGTTCTGTACAAGTTTAGGAGACAATGTTCAATTCTAGATATGAATGCCCTCCTTATAAAACCTATCAACCTGTTGGTAGTTTGAGTAACTATTCTGCAGTGGTTACCGAAATCAAACTTGTTGTTCATAATAATTTCCAAGTCTCATTCATTTTCCATCTGTTTTAATGGTATCTCATTCAGTGAATAAGTTCTTAGTGGGTTGTTTTTTCCTAAACGAAGTACTGTACATTTTTCACGTTACATTTAATTTTATTTATAATGGCCCATGTTTCAATAATTCTTAAGTCCCTGACAAGGCATAGGTGTCTCCTCAGTGTCAACTTCACCACTTAGTTTTGTGTTGTCCACAGATTTAGAGACATTACTTAGGATGTCCTGATGTAGGTCACTTTTGAATAGGTCAAACAGTGCTGGTCCCAGAACTGACATCTGGGGACCCCACTGGTGACACCTCCAGCCTTTGATAGTTGTCCTTTAATTTTAACTCTCAAGGTTTTGTTACTATGCTGGATAATCCTCTTACAATAATTTCTGAGCATTCTGTAGCTAGTCCAGTTAGTAGCAGACTTGGTGACTTTGTATGTTGACCTGCTGGCATTCCTTTGTTTAATAAGGGCCAGCGGGAGCTAGCCATTTAGAAACTGAGGTGCATACTCATCTGGTGGTCAAGGGGGCAAATTTATTTTGGATATGTAGTAGGACCTTGTTGAAGACAAAGAGGGCATGGTTTACATTATACTGTAGCTGGCTCACACCTGTGACCACTCTGCACTGGCAACTTCCTGTTTCAGCTGCAAGGGTCAAGCTTCAAGAAGTCTCAGAAATGTGTAATTCTGGGGTGGGGGTCTTAGGTGTCTTTGCCTCCAGATACAATAAATGAGGAAGTGGTCACTTCTAGCATGGGGAGGACACTATATAGTGAGTAATTCTATCAGGTTTAAGTGTGAGTATCCAATCAATTAGGGTGGAGGTCTGACAATTATTTGCCATTCTAGTGGTTTCAGAGATGAGCTGGTGGATCAGTAATTTATTAAGGGTTAAGTTCAGCATTTTAAATTTTCCTCTAAACCAATCAGTTGTAAAATTCACAGTCAGTAGAAATCTTCTGTATCTCCTCCACCCTTCTCCTTATTCATTTTTCCCAAGGTTTCCTTAAGCGATAACTCAGTTTATCAAATCCTGCTCCTTTAAGTGTCTAGAACTTTTTTGTTTTAACCTCCACCCTAGCCTTTATTATTCTAAGGGTACCACATGTTGGTTGCTGAACCCCAAATGCTGACCCACCCCAAGTGAATTGCAATGAATTAAATAACCTTGCTGTTCTCTCCCTACATAATGATCATTTTAGTAAAAGGCATGATATTTGATTCTTTCTTGGCTGCCCTAATTTAAAATTAACAGACTGCAATTCTGGACTCAGAGATAACATTTCACCCAAATTGTCAATATGGGACAATTAGAGTGATTTGCACCATTTCATTATTTAAAGTATGATTTTTTCTGAATTTAAGTAGTATTTGTTGTTTGTTCCAAATAGATTGCCTTTACCCAGGTCTTCTAATTTCAATTAAAAACTGAAGAAATAACTTATGAGTGCTGACTTTTAATTGACTTGTCAGTGTCAGTGTGCATGAGGTCATTTAAAAATGTAAATACTTATAAATTATGAAAGCTCAGTAGCATTTCTAACCCTTAACTGCAATTTGATGCATCAGCAAACTGTTTATTTTATTGTTTTAATTTCTTAGACAGGTCAGTTCTTCAGTTAATAAACATTATAATTCTGCTGCCTCAGAATGCAGTCAATATAAAAATCAATAATACAAGGTTTGCCTAATTAAACTACTTTGCATGCATTTGAATGAAACCTTGCTCCTTCATCGCAGAAAAGATTTACCTGCATTCAACATCACCCCAACATTCTAACAGTATAAACAGTGAAACAATGAAGCCTGCTAGGGATTTATGTAATCAATTATCTTTTGGCTAAGACACTAAACTGAGGTCTCTTCTGATTATCCAAATGGCAGCTGTAAATCCCATGATGCCTGCTAAAGACATTTGCGAGTTACCCCAATACTGTGTCAAGATTCCTTCTCTTTGAAAAAAAAAGGTTTGTATGCAATTTCTCATGACTATATTAGAGATGTTGTTGAGAACATAGATTTCCAGTGTTTTTTAATCTCCTTCAAGACCCATAACAGAGAAAAGTATTGCATTACAATGAATGCATCCTAAATATACAATGTACTGTACTGTACATTGGAATGTGAATATCATGAGGACTTGGGACAGATTAGATGGACTGCTAGTTATGTTTCTGTCACACAATTCCTATAAATGCTGTCTCTATATAGCCACTGCACTATCAGTATCAAATGCATCACTTTGTAAAGCACTATATGATCTAATAGGTATTAAAAGGCATTAGATAAAACATGATTCCATTATTGCTCATACTCATACTCATTGCAAAAGACTATGTTTAGCTGAGTCAAGAGAGCAGGGTTACATCTCATCAAAAGCCTACACCGCCTACTACCAAGAATCCAGTGTGACAGCAGTAAGTTCTGGTCCTGAGGTCTGCCACAGATATGACAGCTTACAGCAACATCAGCCATTTACATCTGCTGCCTCCTACCATCAGTTTCACCATGTGCTGTTTCCATCATTGTCCCCCCCTCTCATCCCCCTGCCCGGCCCGATCACTATGGACAGGTCACTCCCCAATTTCTACTTTAAGGCCCTTAAACCTGCTGACACCATCAAGTTAATTCATAAGAACAGCCTGAAACCCAGAAAAGGTGCCAACAGTACTGACTACAAAATTCTCAAACTGTCCATCGATGCCCTAGCAGTTCCTATCACTAATAGACTCAACCACTCCCTCTGTTCTGTTTTTTTCCCTAATACCAGGAAAACCACCACGATTAAACTGTTACTGAAGTCTGGGTCCAGAAACAATGTCGGTAACTATGGTTCCATTTCCTTCCTCGCCCCCCCGTCAAAAATTATTGAGAAAATTGTTCACTCTTAACTCACAGCCTACCTCAAATCATACAACTTACTTTCTAGTGCCCAGCATGGGTTCAGACCTGGACACAGCACCGAAACAGCCCTGGTCAGGTTCATGGGGGACATCATTAAGGCCAATGACAAAGACATTTACACTGGGTCTCTCTTTGTGGACTGAACCAAGGCATTTGACCTTGTGGACCACCCCCTTCTCCCTGACACCCTTAGAAGCCTACACTTTTCAGGTAACATAGTTAACTGGGTCAGAAACTACCTTCCCAGGACATCCCATCAAACCTCCATTGAAGGTAACCTCTCCTCTAAATGCCCAATCAAATATGGGGTCCCCCAGGGTTCTATCCTGGGCCCTCTTTTGTTCTCACTTTTTATTAATAACCTTCTCTCTATCTGTCAAGCCACAGAACTTGTTCTATATGCTGATGATGCAGCCCTTTTCTGCAGTGACGAAAACCCTGCTGCAATGTTTCACAATCTGCAGTCAGATTTTAGTAAGTTGCACTCTTGGTTCTCTGGGAATGGAATGATCCTTAATTCCAAGAAGACCAAGTTCATGATTGTCTCAGGCCCCAGGAAAGCCCCTGTCACTGGCCTTACACGTCTTGACAACTCTGAACACCCCATCAAACAGGTGTCAGAATTCAGATACCTTGGTCTCCACCTGACTCTCACCTCTCCTTCAATGTTCATATCAGTAACCTCATCAAGAAGATCCATATGAGACTCAGTCTTCTCTACAAGATTTGAAGGTTACTGATCCCTGTTTCCAGACTTCACCTAGCTAGCTCACTTCTCCTCCCCCTTATAGACTATAGATCCATTGTCTTCTCCCCTTCTACCTCCTCGCTCCTCTTCTCCAAACTTAGAACTGCTTACAACAGCATAGCCTGCTTCATCACTGGTCTCCCCTGGAAAACTCACCACTGCACTCTGTACTCCTCCCTCAGCTGGCCCACCCTAAAAGGTAGGTTCAATCTAAAAATGCTCTCCTTTCTCCACAAGATTTTCCTTAAATTGATGCCAGCCAGCATCAACTCCTTCTTCCCACTCTCAGTCCCAGGGCAGTTGACCTGAGGTGCCTCCAGTATGGTCTTCATCACCCCATTCTACCAGACCAAGCAGACTCAGAACTCAATCTACTTCAAGGGCACAAAGTTGTACAACAAACTGCACTCAATAATCCAAGCCTGTAGGTCCATCAGCTCTTTCGACTCTTCCCTCAAGGCTCACATCCTGAACTCGATTGACTGTGGTTGAGCCAGCCAGCCTACATGCTAATCCCAGCTTCCACCTCCCTGTTTCCACCCCCTTACCCTTCTGTCCTCTCCCTTCTCCTCCCCCCTCATGCCCAACCGAGTCTTGCCTTATTCTTCCCTAAAACACCCTCCTCTTCACTCTTCCCACCTTTTCCCCTTGCCTGGGTCCTGTATTGACTGATAATTCCTTAAATGCCAACAACTCAGGTAGGCTCACACTTTCCCTACAGACCTTTGGACTCCGCCTTACTCATTTCCCACATTCCTAAACTTCCTTTCTCTCTTTTGTTCTCACAGTGTGCATTTTCTTGCCACTAAATACCACGTTAAGCCTGTAATCACACTCTTTCCCTTGTTGGACTTCTTTTTCCACCTCACATCCATCAGTAAGGTTGTCAACTCAAGCTTCAGGGTTGCATACTGTGCTAGCCTCAATCTCTTACCATCCACACACAAAATCATTGCAGATAGCCTTCTTATCCCCAAACTCACTTATGAACTGCCAATATTCTCTGTTACCTCCAGTACCCTGATGCATAAATGAGAAGTAAGCTACAACATATGTCACTTTGCCTTTGTGTGTGATCTCCGTACCCACTACTATACACTCTATAACAAACTTGGTTGGCTTTCCCCCTTGGCCTAAATTTTATTTATTGCTAGGATTAATATACCTTGGAACCAGAGGTTCTTTTACAAAGGTTCCACATCAGATACAGAATACATAGGTAGTACATACAAAATGTGTGATTTTTTTTTCATTACAAATTAAGAAAGTAAAACATCATAGAAGGCAACATGGATGCAAGGACACATAATTCCATATATTATACAGGAAGACAAACAATCTTTGATGAGGTATAGTGTAAGGTATAGAAGGAAAAAGTACATGGGGCAGTCACTGGGCAGCAGGATAGGAGAAGGGAGAGTAGGAGGGTGGTGCAGTCAGTTAAAAATGACTTTGTCTGTCTGAGCTAAGTGAGTAGGATAGGCAGTGGAGGGGTGCTGGTAATGGTATAAAGAGAGCAAGAAGCAGGAGAGAAGGGAGAAAGAAAATGAAAAGGGGGTGAAGCAGACAGACAGGCACCCTTGTCATATCGGAATAGAGATAGGTGGGTTAAATGTTAGGATGTGAATGGAAGAGTGGGATAGGGCAAGGGGGGAACTAGACAGGTAGTGGCTGGAAGCAGGCCATTCTTTGCAGTGTCTAGGTAAAGGGGGGCAGTCACAACTGCTTTGCTGGGTGAGGTGCTGGCACAGTTTGATTTTGAAGGGACCAAGGGAGGGGGTGTTTAGTATCTCAAGGGGGAGGTTATTCAGCCAGGAGGGGGCTGTGTAGTGAAAAGATTGCTGACCTTGGGCTGTCCAGCAGTAAGGGACCAAGTAATTAGTTGAGGCTGATCTGCATGTGTTGCATGGATTGGGGGCTGCAGACAGTAGAGGAAGAGCAGTCAGTGGAGCTTTACCCATGCTTATTTTTTTTGCAAGTAGACAAGTTTGGTAGGTGATCCTATTTTTGAGATTCAACCAGTGTGTTTGCATGTAAAGGTCACAGGTGTTGGCGTACCTGTGGTCCCCAGTAACCAGTTTGCATGCTTTGTTGAGAGCAATGGTAATTGTTTTCAGGGTTGCATCCAAGGCTGCACTGTATAATATCAGACCATAGCTGACTATGGAGATAATTGAGCTGGATACAGCTAGCTTGAGAGTCTCGGGGGTGAGGCAGTGCCAGTACTTGTAAAGTGCACCAATATGAGAGTTAATTGCTTGTGATATTTGGTTGATGTGGGCAGAGTAGGACAAGGTGCTGTCTAGAGTTATGCCTAGGTATTTGAAGTCCATGACTTGCTTGAGGGGGAGGTTTTGCTAGTTTAGTATTGTAAGGCAGGTCGCTTTGTGTTGGCTATGTGGGGTAGTGGAGATCATTGCTTTTGTTTTTTTATAGTTCATCAGGAGTTTATGGTCCTCAAACCAGCGTTCAACTTTCACAAAGCCGGATTGAAGGTCCTTGGTGAGTAGGGTGTGGTCAGCATGCGCAAAGAAGAGAACAGCATCATCTGAGTATAGAATGATCTTGTTAGGACAGGCTTTTGGGAGTGAGTTGAGAAAGAGGCTGAACAGTAATGGTCCAAGGATGGAGCCTTGGGGAACTCTGGAGTTTACAGAGTGGTGGTTATAGAGTGTTTCATTAAGTTTAACTTGCTGTGACCTGCCACCAAGGTAGCTGGTGAACCAGTTTGTGACCTCATTGGATAGTCCAATGTCCTGGAGTGAGTGGAGTAGGATGGAGAGGTTCACAGTGTTGAAGGCCTTGGTGAGATCAATGTAGATTGACCCCACCAGCTGGCCATGGTCGAGAGCACCGTGTAAGAAGTTAGTGTATTCCAGCAAGGCAGTAGCTGTGCTATGCGCTTTCCTAAAGCCTAGTTGTTCTTTCCTCTGGAGGTTGTATTAGGTCAGGTGTTCTGTGAGTTGGCTGTGACTATCTGCTCTAGTGCTTTGAAAAGGGGAGGAAGGATAGAGATTGGTCGATAGAGGGAATGTCCTGTCACTATTTTTGAATATTGGCACTACAGAGGTAGATTTCCAGTGTTGGGGAAATTGTTGACAGGAGAGGTAGAGGTAGAGGTTGATAAGTGCGGTAAGTGGTCTGAGGACAGTGTCAAGGGTGAGGTTTAGGAGTTTGAGGTCCAAGGAGTTGCTGCTATATCTGGCTTTACCCGGTATCCTTTGGAGGTATTTCTTCACCTCCATCAGGGGACCCTTTTAAAGTAGAATGGAGGGGGATTGTCAGAGGAGGGGGATTGTAGGACCTTGGAGGGCTACTCTTCATTAGGTGATCAAGGGGGAGTATACTAGAAAGGTCAGTGAAGGCCTTATTTAGAGTGTCCACAATAGTAGTGGGGTCCTGTGTAAGGTCACCATTTGCAATGATCATGTTTGGGAGTGTTTTAGAGGGTTTCCTAGTGAGGTTTTCAATGTTGTCCCAGAGTCGCCTTCCATTGCCCCGTGAGTTTGAGAGCTCTAGTTTATAATGCTCCCTTTTGGCATGCTGGATTTCAATGGTACAGGAGTCCCTTGTGGTCTTGTACCATTGCATGTTGTCTTGTCTACCTGAGGCAGTTGCCAGGTGCCACAGGTTATCCCTATCCCACATCTTTTTTAGTAGGTCAAGTGGTGATCCAGGGGTTATTTACCCCCTTAACTTCTTTTTTCGGAAGGGGGCATAGATGTTGCAAGCTTTGTTAAAGTGGTGGATGAAGTAATCAAGGGCAGTGTCAACACAGTGGGTGCCATATATATAGGGGACCAGTCAGTGTGCTCAAGGTGATGCTGTAGGTGCTTGAGCTGCCCTTTCTTGAGGACATGCTGGGATATGACCTTAGCAGGAAGTTTGGGGATTTTGTTTGACCAGTGGCAGATGACTGGGGAGTGATCACTGAGCACATCTGGTAATACCTAAGTGAGAGTTATCATGTCCAGGTGGGTGGTGAGGACAAGGTCTAGGAGTGTGCTGTTACCATTCCTGTGATTAATCCTAGTGGAGGTAGTTACTAGTGGTGGGTGAAGTGAACGAAATTCACTCTGCGGAGTAATCCATGAAATTCCACCCATTTCGTGAAGTAAGATGTGAAATTTCAGCAGGCAGAATGGCAAAATTTCACCTTCTGCAGTGAAATTTCACCTTCCATGGTGAAATTTCACCTGCAGAAGGCAGAATTTCACCTCAGCAAAATTCTGCATAATGCAGAAAAGTTTCGCAAATTGCTCTGCCACGTGAATTTAGCCACTTCACCGGCTCTTCACCGGTGAAATTTACATTCACTGCATCCCTAGTAGTTACATGTTGTGTAACACTGGCAGCTGCAATGGCATCCTTGAAAAGGTCAGTCTCTGGGCTAGCCAGTTCGTGTTGAAATCCCCAAGGATCACTATCTCATTACTAGAGGGCTGGTCAACTATGAAGTCAAGCACTAACTGGTGATCTCATGGAGGGATGTAGACTGAAAGTATAGTAACTGATTTCCCATTCTGGCTGAGTATAATCCTGACAGGTAGTATTTGGGATTTACTTTCAGTAGCCAGGTAGTGTAGGGCTTGCTCACTGAGAGACTCTTTAATGTAGAGCACACAACTGCCCCCTTTTTTACTCAATCTATCAAGCCTAAACAGTGTGTAACCTTCTAGCAAAACTGAGGTATCTGAGATTTTGGGGTTAGCCAGGTTTTGTTAATGGCTAGCACGTCTGGGTTGTGCTACATGACCAAGACCTGAAGGTTGTCCATTTTTGGTAACAGGCTTCTTATATTAAAGTGAATTTTAAGGAGCAATTGTTCTTATTAGAACAAGGGGCAGCCTCCAGAGGGCCAGGGTTGGGGTGTATGTTCCCTGACATTAGGAGGAGAAGTTTGAGGAGTCAGTGTAAAATATGCTGGAGTATCCAGTGTGTACATCATTGTTTGGAGCCAGGGGTAGGTTTTGATAGAGGGGTTGAGGGAGAGTAGGTAAGGTAATGTAGGAAAGGGTAGCATAGTATTAGGCTATGTATCTTTGCACAGGTGGACTGTTCTGGTGGGATGGGGGGTGTTTTACATACATGGGAGTTCAATCAGTTCCCTGTGTAATTTCTATAGATTCCATGAGCAAGATAGATGAGGGGGTGCAGGTGGCATTAGGGTAATTATGGGCTACTTTTGGTAACAGAATGGTAAGTACTGTCAAGTAGTAAAGGTAGTAAAGGGGCCCCATAATAGTTGCACAGCTCTTTTACAACACAGCTTGCGGTAGTTTGGGGAGCTCAGGTGCTCCAATTGGTTTGATAGGAGCTGAAGTGCTCCAATTAGTTTAGTAGGAGCACAACTCATGCTCAGCACAGCTTGCGGTAGTTTGGGGTGCTCAGGTGGCTATACTAGATTGTCCCAGTCAGGGGAGGTAGAGAAGCTGGGCAGGTTTGCTCTGCAGGACTACATTAGCAGCAAGAGTGTTAGGCTACAATTAGTTAGTAGGCTGAAATTAGTTTAGTAGGAGTGGAGAGAGGCTGTAGGTGTTAGGGGAGTTTGTCCCTTTAAGATAGTACTTGGGCCAGTTTCCCTTTAAGAAGATATTTGAGCCCGATTGGAGAGGGGGTGGTGAGCTGATTGGGAAGGAGTATTTAAATAAGGCTGGGGTTGGGGGAAGGGAGGAGGGCCAAATTCTTCCCTAGGCAAGATAACATATTCTCTAAACAGCAGTTCCAGTAGAATTTTAGTTTTAGGCCCCAGAGAATTTAGACAAAGATTAGGCTAAAACAAGCTCAGGATCATGTTGAAAGGCTGAGACTACGGCTGAGCTTGAGGCATCCCGAGGGGGCAGGGGTGTTAGCATCTAATCATAGAAGTGGCATGCAAAGGAGCCATAACTTGAATTTTTCCCCTAGTTGAATCACTGTACCTTCTGGAGAGTCCTTGGGGAAGCTGGCGAGGGTGGCAGCAGAGCGAGGAGCCGCACCACAAGTGTGTGCATCCAGTCAGGGGCTTCAGAGGCTGTGGGAAGGAAAAGAGAGGGAATTAGAATTAAGCTAAGTATTGGAAATAGGGACAGGTTTGCCAGAGGCAGCAGAGACATTGAGAAGAGAGTAGGCTAATTCATGGGGTGGGGTTAGCAGAAGTCTGGGTGCAGCAGGGGACTGGAGTCTATGGGAAGAAAGCAGACAATTAACTTAAATTGGGTACAGTTTAAACAGTGAGATAGCAGGTGGGGGTTGGGGGGGCAGCACTGAGGAGTTATGAGGCAGAAAGGAAGAGAAATTTAGAGATGTTAAACAGCACTGTTTTTAGTAAGAGAACAAAAAATGCAATTTAGCTAAATGCTTTGCAGGTTTGAAACTAAGCAGCAATTAACATTAGTTAACAGCAGTCTGTAAATGAGGTATATTTATTATTACTGTGGATGGAGTTCACATTAAATGAATTTAAACAGATTAATTTCCTGGATTGCATATTCAGCAATCTTAAGTTAAATTAGCAGCAGGCTGTAACCAGGGTTAGGCAAGCTAACTTAAAATTCTCCCCTAGGCAAGCTAACTCATATTCTCTAAACAGCAGTTCCAGTAGAATTTTAGTTTTAGACTCTAGAGAATTTAGACAAGGATTAAGCCAAAACAAGCTCAGGATCACGCCAAAAGGCTAAGACTACAGCAGAGCTTGCGGCAGCCCGAGGGGGCAGGGGTGTTGGCATCCTATCACAGGAGCGGCATGCCAAGGTGCCAGAACTTGAATTTTTCCGCTAGTTCAATCACTGTACCTTCTGGAGAGTCCTTGGGGAAGCTGGCAGCTGGAGTGGGCAGTAGCATTTGATCTTTCCTTGGGGTGAATCATCCATAGAACTCATCACAATAAGCTACCACTCACACTAGCCTCTCTCCTAGTGCCATACAATAGCCTCTACTCACTCAGATCCTGTACAAATGACCTTCTGACTATCCCAAGATCCAGGTCCAAGTATGGTCCCATGGCCTTTGCCAGTGCTGCCCCCAAACTTTGGAACAGCTTCCCCCTCCAAGTGTGTCTACGTCCCCAACCCCTATAGAAACTAACTCCACATGTTCCTGATACAGCTTTCCCAATGTACCTGCCCAACCTAACTTGTTACCCCCCTATTTCATAGGAATGTGTGCCCCATACTCTCATTGGCTTTTGGTCCTTGAGGGAAAATCTCTCATTATGACATCAGCACTAGCGATGCAACAAAGTTTTACTATGCCTGCGAAGTGAATGGAAAGTGCATAACTTCAAATTCATGTAGAATTACGTGAAGTTTCCATGAAATGGTCAAGTTTCACATGTGATGGATTTCACGTTATGAACTTCATGTTTACTTCAGGTTACATTTTGAGAAGGCAAAGTTTGTGACAAACAGCCAACAGATTACATGACCAAGGGAGGGATACAGAGACTTAATAAAGGGGAGGGAATGTGGGCAGAGGGTGACAATGAAAAAGCAAGGATACTGAATGAATATTTCTGCTCAGTATTCACAACAGATGTGGAGGGGGAGGTGCCTAAACCAAACAAGGTAGTAACTCTGAATAGGGGGCTCGATACCAGTCCATCCACAGAAGAAAGGGTTTTGAAAGAACTCTTGAAATGGAGGGTGGACAAAGCAATGGGGCCTGATGGGATTCACTCAAGAATACTAAAAGAACTAAGGGTAGAACTAGTAACACCACTGACTACTCTCTTTAACAAGTCATGGGAGGATGGAGTGATACCTGAGGACTGGAGGAGGGCAAATGTGATTCCACTTCACAAAAGTGGGAGTAGGGCAGAGGCAGAAAACTACAGACCAGTTAGTTTGACTTCAGTGGTAGGGAAAATGATGGAATCACTTCTGAAGGAAAGAATTGTTGAGTACCTAGAGGCCAGTGGGACACAGGACCCAAGGCAGCATGGTTTCACAGCAGGAAGGTCATGTCAGATGAACCTAATAAATTTCTTTGACTGGGTGACCAAAGTAGTAGACCAGGGAGGGGCTGTGGATATGGCCTACCTAGATTTTAGCAAGGCATTCAACACAGTCTCACACAAAAGATTAATATACAAGTTAGCCAGCCTTGGAGTGGGTCCCAAGGTGGTAGCCTGTATAAAAAACTGGCTGGACAACAGGACACAAAAGGTAATAGTAAACAGAGTCCACAGTGAAGAAAGGAAGGTAACTAGTGGGGTACCGCCGGGTTCGGTACTGGGACCGGTCCTCTTTAATATCTTTATAAGTGACATTGTAGAGCACCTGGAAGGAAAGGTATGCCTCTTTGCAGATGACACAAAGATCTGCAACAGGGTTGATACACAAGGTGGGTTGGAAATAATGAAAAGGGACTTGGCAAGGTTGGAGGACTGGTCAAATATGTGGCAGCTAGGATTCAATGCAAAGAAGTGCAAAGTAATGCATCTGGGAAACAAAAACCCAGGGGAAGAGTACACAATGTGGGGTGAGTTAATAACAACAACAAAAATCAAAAGAGACATAGGAGTAATTATAACAGATGACCTAAAGGTGGGCAAGCAATGTGAGAAGGCAGTAAGGAGGGCTGGGGGGATACTGGGATGCATAGGGAGAGGCATCAACAGTAGAAAACAAGAAGTTGTTATCCCTCTATACAGACAGTTAGTGAGACCCCATCTGGAGTACTGCATGCAATTCTGGAGACCCCATCTCCGCAAAGACATAGACAGAGTGGAGGCTGTTCAGAGGAGGGCAACCAAAATGGTGCAGGGTCTGCACCAGAAGACATACGAGGAGAGACTAAAGCAGCTTAACATGAATACCCTTGAAAAAAGGAGGGAGAGGTGGGACATGATAGAAATGTTCAAGTATCTCAAGGGAATTAACAAGGTACAAGAGGGTAGTATCTTTCAGAAGGAGAGATGTGCAAGAACAAGGGGGCACAATTTGAAGATAGAGGAGGGACGGCTCAGAGGTGTTATCAATTACATGTACCCTGTAACCTAATTGTATTTGTCTGACCACAGTGTGACGTGGCGCCTCTGTTGAACGCCTATTGTTTTGCAAATCTATGCTATGTAACCAAAAACACAATGTATGTCTTTATGTGACGAAGTACCTTTGGAAACGAGCCTCTGGCTCAAAGGTTGTAAACTGATTCTTAGAAATAAATAAAATAAATAAATAATGCTAGAAAGTATTTTTTCACAGAGATAGTTGTGGATGCATGGAACAGCCTTCCTGAGGAGGTTGTGGAGTCAGGAACAGTGGGAGAATTCAAGAAAAAAAACAGGGTTAGACCCAAAAAAGCTATAAAGTGGTGTGATTCATGATTGTGAAGATGAAGAACATAATTTGTCTCGTGACTCGTGATCATGACATGACATGAGTACAATGTTCACACTGAGATAATATGCACCACACCACTGGTACTCTGAACACTACTGGACCATTCAAAGTCATCCTTCTAATGCCTGTAGTAAACCTCCGGTATTAATTCACAACTTTTACCTACATGGATACTTGCTGTTACTTGACTGGTTGGCAGCTTTCATTTCTGAAATACACACAGAATTTATTTCACACACCACCTATGCTAACTGTAATGCAGTAGGTACTGCTGCTACCCACACTGACTCAGGGACCTTGCCTGGCCTAACCCTCTCTGACACAGTATTTTTCCCTGTTAAGGATTTTTTATTTTTTCTTTATTCCATGTGATGTGATGGAATACCCTGCCCACAGAGCCAAAACTTATAACCCACTGACTTATGTGGCTCATACGTCACAATCAGAATCACATTTGCCTGACCATGTCTTTGTGGGCTTTTATTTAGATTACACAGGGTCACCAAGAAAAGAAACATGTTTATTGCAAACAGTGATTTTTCTAATTTTGCAGGTTGCTAACAAATTCAAGAGAATTCACAAGACAGCACAATGGCAAAAATACTGCAATAGGTATGTTTCTTTTTATGTCTTTTTCTTTTGTTTAAATGCTATAATATACAGTGAGAGACAGTATTCAATCATGGGACTATGGGGAAACACACACTAGTAGTACAGTGACAACAATTTCAACAGACTGAACACAGACAATTAACAGCAATGTTATTTTTATTCAGTTTTTGGTGGATGGGAAGCCAAAAAACAATAACAGTGACTTCCAGATGGAAATTGAGCACTAAACAGATGTAGCCACACAGGCACAACAAGACCTTAACCAGTCTTCAGAAATCCTACAGTTGAACAACAATACCTTATTTTGCAGGGGGGGATTTACAGTAGTAGCTAGATAGAAGCAGGAAATAATACAGCAGACAGGCTAAGAAATTAAGAGTACTGCTATTACGGTGGCACAATAAAATGCGTCTGACTTGATGTCATACACACAGACTAAAGGTAATGCACATAAACTTTAACAGTTCAGTAAACTACAACACAGTTTTTTAAACAGACTGAAAAAATGCACAGCAGCACAGCAAACAGCAAAAACTGATAAAAACTTACTAGAAGTTTTACTGTGTGTACCTGAACACAAAAATACTAGCCAACAACAGTTGGAAAAACAGCCTTTCTCACAGTAAATCTCTGTTCTACAATCTACACCACAGACCTGCTCCTCCCCTGAAGCACTCTTTCACAGTGTCTGTCAGTAGAGAGACTGAATGTACTAAATTAACATGCCATATTCACACAAAATCAATAAATGCTCGATGATATAAACACACCAAGGTGTACTAGAATCAGTGTACTAACTTTTGACAAATATTTTGTGGCAAAAATGCATTTTTAAAGGTTTTTTGATGGTTTGATTCTCAGAGCTCTGAGAGCAAAATGGTCTTCAGCTTTCCACTACACACACTACGCTGAACTGAGGCTGTGTAAGACAACATAGAGCCCATGTGACCTTACATCCCATGCGTCACTGCAAAATTCGCCTTAAAGAGCAAAAAAATCAATAGAGAACAATGGGAACTTCATGTTGCTTTGAGATGCACAGTTATTTGCTTCACTTTATGGACTATTATGCAAAATGTGGGTTCTACGTGAAATACTACATGTAATGAATTTTAGGCACTTTGTCCACCTCTAGTCAGCACCTATGCAGGCATCAATTAATTGTTTGTATACAGTTTTACTTTATTTGTAAGCCTGTTACATTTGTAACTCTGTACCTCTCATAACTGATCCTGCTGTATATATTGAATACCTGTATGCTTTGCTTAGACTAGGAAACTTACTATAATTGTACCTGCTGCATATATCAAATATCCAGTTTGTACTGTACCAACTAATACACTTTGCTCCTGTTCTTCTTTTTTCCTCTGCCGATCCCTCATTTTTTTTCTCATTGTTATGACTGTACCTCTACTTTGTTTTGTATTAGCTTGGGTCATGCCTGAAAATAGGCAAATGTTTGCCTAGTGCACTTTACCTGGTCAGCAAAAACTAAATGAATAAATAAATAAATAAATAAATAAATAGCCCAATATTATTTTTAGTTTGCTATGCCCAGACCTGAACACAATACTCCAGATGGGGTCGTACCAAAGCGATGCACAGGAGCACTATAACCTCCCTTTCCTTACTCCTGAAGTTTCATAAGATACAACCTATGATGTTGTTACCTCTACTAGCTGCCTCCCTGCACTGCTCATCAAATAATAACTTACTGGTGATAATGACGCCAAGATCTTTTTCCATATATGTATCCTGTAATTTTTTACCCTCAAGAGTACATGTTGCCATCTTATTTCTATTGCCTAGATGCATTACTCTACATTTCTAAAGGATAAAGGATAGCTTATGCTTCCTTGCCAAAATTTCGAGATTTAGTTTTTCACTTTGAAATTGTTCTATAGCTCTGGTATTATTAAGTATGTTACCTAATTTTGCATCAGCATCAAATTAAAAAATCCAACCATTAGATGTTGTCTGCATAGATGAAATATAAATATTTAAAGAGAGTAGGCCCCAAAAACTATACTTGCAGGATCCCACTAGTCACAGCACCTCACCCCAAGAAATAACCTGTTTTGCAAACTCTTTGCCTCCTATTGGTATCAGATTTTAACTCATTAAGTTTCTCTATCAAATTCAGATGAGGCACCAAGTTGAAGGCCTTGGAAAAATCCATAAATAGCATGTCAACAAGCTACATCCAGGACTCTACTTAAGGGTTCAAAAAAATGGAATAAGTTGGTCAGACATTACCTTTTTGACTTAAACCCATGTTGGATGGTATCAGCCAAGCCCTCCTTAGACATATGTTTATCAATTTCTTCCTTTATGAACTCTTCCATAATTGTCCCTATAATGGAAGTAAAACTTATAGGCCAATGATTTCTATAATCACATCTAGGTCCCTTCTTATGAACTGGAATGATGTTTGCTTCCCTCCACTCTGGTATTACTCTTCCTTCTGAAATACAGTTTGAAAAGATGCCAGCTAATGGACTGGCCAGTTCATCCACAAGTTCCCTCAGAAGCCTAGGATGATGCCCATCTGGACCTGATGATTTGTGTGGGTCTAATTTGGATAGTTTATTTTTAATGTCAGTGGCTTTCAAAGTTATACTTCTATTTCCAGTTACAATAGTGTTTTTACAATTAGTATCTTTTGACTGGTAGATACTCAACAAATCAATATTAAATATGTCTGCCATGGTTGAACCTTTCTTGTTCAGTTCTTTACCCATCCTTATAGTACCAATTTTTGGTTGACCATTTTTGGTACTGTTAATGTAGCTAAAAGAGGTTTTTTGTTGTCCTTTGTATTAGTGCAAGTCTCAGCTCAAATTTCCTTTTAGATTTTTTAATGACATTTTTGGACTAGGCCTGGTCCTTGCTGTTTAGGCCAGCTTTTCTACTTCTTACAAACTGTGCCTTGTGATATTACAGCAACTATGGGGTGCCTAACTGTATTACTGTTATTGTTTATTGCTGCTCATTTTTTTAGTATTACGGAGGGGAGAGAAGTAAGGTGATGTGTCTTTTCCTGAAGGATTTTGAAACAGAAATGCCTAGTTGTGGCACAATGGCATTTTTTGATGCGAGGGGCAAAACTCATTGTTAGTGAGTATCCTCCTCCTCCTAAGGGACTATAGCCCCCTGTCAACCTTGTTAATTGCTCTGGCCCAAAGCTGCACTATTGCTTTAGGATCAGGTAGTTATTGGGGCAGGGAGGTTTTTAAGAAAAATCCTTTTCTTTACAAAGCAAGTTTTATGGGTGCCAGGCTCCTTTTTAGGACCAATATCATGTTAAATTTACTACTGTGTGGGGAAATTAACCCTAATTCTGGTCTGGATGCTAGCACCCTAAAAACAGGAATGGTACTCTGTTTATTCAAATGTTGGAAATATCCTCCACAAAATGGATTTCATTAGAAGCTTTGCAGTAGACTGTGTCCCTGAATTTAAGATTTTCAACGAAACCTGATTAAGTAACAAACATGAAAATACTGATTTGGCTGTCCAGGGGTATAATTTTTTCAGGGCCAATTGGAACAAGAAAGGTGTTGGGGTACTAACTTACTACCAAGATAGGCTGTCACCCAAACAGGTTTATTTAAAAATGTACCCCTCTTGTTGTGAATATATGGCCTTAGAAATTAAATTTCAAACTGGGAAATCTCTGTTACTGCTTGGAGTTTATAGGCCACCAAAATTCCTAATGCAGAATACTTTAGGACTATTAGATGTCCAACTCCTTTTCACTTCCTCCCACAAGTTATTGATTATTGGGGACTTTAATTCTGATTGGTTAAATCAAGAAAAATGTAAAAAGGTTAGTTCAATTGCTCTAAGTCTATGCTTGGAACAATTAATCTTGGATCCAACCCGCATAAATAACAATAACACTGAGGACTCTTCCCTCATTGATTTGATTTTATCAAACTCCCACACAATTATAAGGAGTTGGGTATGATGCATGACTTATTCAGTGACTATAACATGGTTTGTTGCATATAAGGAGTTGGGTATGATGCATGACTTATTCAGTGTCCATAACATGGTTTATTGCATAAGAGATAGACATAGGGTAAGAGGTCCACCTAGACTTGTTAAATTTAGATCCTTTAAGAATTTTGATTACCTGACCTTCATCTCAGACATGGAAAAGTTAAACATGGGGAGATCACAGTTAATCCCTGACTAGAGATGTTGTGAAGTTTTACTTTGCTATTGAAGTTCAAGCAAAGTTGTGAAATTTGCCTTTGCAAATTACTTTTGCAATGTTCCCGCTTTGCTACTTCACCTAGAAAAGTGATGAAGTTAACGTGAAATTAGTTAAAGTTAGCTGAATTTAAGTCAATTCTCTTAGAAAAGGGGCAACTTCAATTTGTAAAACTTTGCGAACTCAGCACTTTGCACTTCATGAAGTGAATTTTACCCACGTCACCCACCTCTATCCCTGACATTAATGAGTGGTGGTTATATTTTATATCAGAATTGATGCCAATATCTAACATATGCTTTCCCATAAAGACCAAAACAATTAAAGTTAAAGAGGGAGAAAAAGAAAGAATGGGAGAAGGATCGAGCCTTTTGGGTACTGCAGGACTGGGAGTTTTACAGAAAATCTAGAAATCTATATGTAGCTGGGGTAAGAAAAGTCAAGCAGGATTTTTATAAAGAGAAAATCCTGGAGACTGCAGGTGATCAAAAATTTTAGTCGATAACAAGGGATCTAAATGGTCTCTCAAAAAATGAGGCAATTATTCAAATTTCTTTGGAGGAAGATTTTGAGTTGGGGAGCCCTCTAGTTGACAGATTCAACAAACTTTTATTGAATCCAGGAATTTTTTGGTCTGTCAGTACAAACTGCAAAATCCCTGGGACAGTACTGACCAAGAATGTAATCTTCTTTTTCCTTCAACAAAATTGTAACGTACATAATAATCAGATTTCTACTGGAATTAAAAACAAACAAAAGCTGTGTCAGAGATGGTCTGACTCCTCTTACGCTGAAATACTCTGCTTCCCACAAAGCTGATGTAACCCCCTTGTTACCCGGGGTTACTAGAATCCCAGTAAGACCTAGTGGTAGGCAGGGAAGGCAGCTTGTGATACTCCAGTTAAATGGGTTTCACACTGTCTCACTCTGTTCTCAGTCACAGCTGAGACTTGAGAGATGACATCATCATAGAACTGTCACAGCTGCATAAGCCACATTGGAATCTGCAGCTCAGGGAGTGAGTTTAGAACTTTGGGAGTTTCAAACCAGTTGTCTGTTTACCTCTCAGCAGAAGGCAGGCAGTCTCCTGTTTACCTCCCAGCAGTAAGGAGTGTTTCTGTTTACCTTTTGAAAGTGGTGGAGACCACTGTCCAGGTCTCAGTGCCCCCTCCCTCGGGGGGGTGGAAGAAAAGTCCCTCTGTGGATGCCAGGGGCAATCCCCTATTTCCACTATGGAAGAAAGCTTCCTGTTTTCAGTTCTGTTCTTGTATAACAGTAAAAGAAGTGGTACTTCGCCTGTGGGGCACCTGCAATGAATGGGTGAGTGTTTTGCCCCATTTGAAGGGGCAAACCAATTATTTCATCAGTTTGGAAATATAAAGGAAGTTGGAATGTGGACTGCTATTTTGGAGGACTATTTCAACTAGGACAAACAAATAGAGCAGTCAAAAAGTCTAATGTTTTAATGGATTTCAAGTAATGCTATAGAGGGGGTGCTTCAGGTCATCCACCGTTTAATCTACATTTTCACCGTTTAAGTTTGTAGAGGGGGTGCTTTAGGTCATCCACCATTTCATCTACATGTCAAAGTTTGAAGTTTATGTTTGTCCAGAGAAATGGCCGGGTATGGGCTGTGGGAGCTGGAGGTGGAAACACCCCCCATCTTTAGTGACCAGGTCCACCTCTACGGATTTCTTCTGTGATTTGCTACTTGCCTCATGCGCCTGGCCAGTGATGAAGTGGGCACCCAGATGTGGGTCGCAACTTGAAAATCTCTCTAGGAGTCGCAGACTCTATGTGGTGTGGGGAGCCACAGGATGGGAAATATTCTCCTTGTTTGATGTGAGTTCGATGGAAGTAAGAAATCAAATCTCTCTAGGAGTCGCAGACTCTAAGTGGTGTGGGGAGCCACAGCTTGGGAAAATATACTCCTTGTGTGATGGGAGTTTCTCCAAGTTAAAGTTTGGGGTCATTCCTTAAATGGACCATCAGTCAAGTGGCCGGCAGGGGAGCCGGGCCAGTCGGGCTGTGTATCCAATGCGCATGCAAAGTCTGGGCTGAGTGCCTGGTGGGTCCAGAGCCAGACAATGTAAAAATGTATTCATTCTCAAATGGACCACCTTTAGTCTCTATCTGCATATACAGTGAACGTAGCCCCTTGGGGGACCATTCAATGCTTTGTCATGTGTCAACTAGTTTTGAATAAAGCCACACTGAAAAATCCCAATCCTGGTTCTGGACATTACAGTTATTGCTTCCTGTAGTTGGATTTACTTGGGTGCCCCTGTGCAGAGTAGCCAAACCTAGGTCCCTTGTGCCAGGTAACCTCATCCTCCCCGAACCTAGGTCCCCACCAGGTATTGCTGCCAATACCAACAGCATGCCACCTGTCGTTTTAGTAAAAAGGCAGGGGTGAGGGGTTACACTGAGCCCCTCACTTATCTATTTAACAGATCTTTCTGCTTTAGTACTATTCCCCAAGCTTGAAAGTTAGCGAGGATTGTTCCAGTTTTTAAGGAAGGTAGCTCTGGCAGACTGAAAAACTATAACACTGTCTCATTGCTCTCCCCAGTTTCTATGTTATTGGAAAGATTGCTGTCAAAACAGTTGGTAGCTCACTCAACTGATCACAGATTATTTGATGAATTCCAGTCAGGCTTTTGGAAGAATCACAGTATGGTGGTCTCTGTGTTGAGGGTCTTAGATGACATCAGCAAAGTAATGGATTCTGGACAAACTACCATGGTCATCTTTGTTGATCCCAGCAAGGCCTTTGACATGGTTGACATCTAAATCTTGATGGACAGACTAGCGGAGGTAGGTTTAAATAAAAAGGCATTATATTGATTCTGCTCTTACCTAAGTGAAAGAAGTCAGATCTCTGTGGTTCATGGAGTGGAGTCTTCCCCGCTGGCCATCCTGAGAAGAGTACCCCAGGGATCAGTATTCGGTCCACTCCTTTTCCTGATCTATTTGAAAGTGCTGGGGGGTAGTGTGGATGGCTCGCTTTATTGTCTATATGTGGATGAAACTGTAGTTTACACTTTAAGGTCCTAAATCTTAGAGGTTCAAGATAGTCTTCAAAGCAGTTGTGATGGTCTCCAGGCCTTCCTCAGCTACTCAAAACTGAAGCTAAACTCCTCAAAAAATAAACTTATTCTTTCTGGGGCACCTTCAAAAATGATGGATTGTGCTGTCTTAATAAAAGATAAAGACAGTATCCCATTGGAACTGGTTGGTTCCTATAAATACTTAGAATTTTTGCTTGATTCTTTAGGTTCAGAAAACAGACACGGCAAGTGGGTAACAGGGTAGGGCTGTTGTACAGGAACCAATACTGTCTGGACCCTGAAACAATCAAAGAAAATAGTCCAGGTACAGGTCCCTCCAATATTCGATTATGCTGATATTTTGTACTATTATACTTCAAGTGATAGACTAAATAAACTTGAGGTTCTCTACCTGTACCTCAACAGATTACTTCTTAAGTGCACTCAAGACGCACCACTGTGAACTTTATAAAAGGTCAGGATGGAGCTCCCTTCCTGACAGAAGCTGGCTACATAAACTAATGTTAACCTACAGGAGAATGCTGGGACAAGTGCCTAAGTACCTAGGTAATAGGCTGCTAGTCAGGAAAGTTCACTGAGAAATTTTAAACTCCAGGAAGTGGTGCGCTCAAGATCAAAAACTCATAGGTGTATATACTTTTATAGCCAGTATGTTCTCACCTTCTAGAACCAACTTCCACCCAAATTTTGCACTGTGGGACAAACTCCGCAATCAGCTAAAGTTCTGAAACATTGTGTTTAACTGCACAAGGGGGATGCCACTGCAATACACTTCCTTCTTTTAAGTGAATTGTATATAAGATGTATGTAAGATTATTTTGTTAATTGCTATGTGTAATTATCTATGGTAACTGTTTGTTTATGGTCTCGTGGATCATCATTGTAAATGAGTTGTGCTCAATCGTTATAACCCTAATAAAAAATGAAAAGAAAAAGGAAATGAAGTAAAAAGCTTCAAAAGTAGGAACATTCAACATTAGGGTAAAGAAATCCTTGACCCTTGTTGAATTTGCAGTGTGATGTTTCTTGGGTTTGCATCATTGCGGTTTTATATGATAACAGCGAGTCCTTCTGCGTGCCGACCACAAAGAGCGAACAAAAAAGCACCCAATGCAAAAAGGGTGATCAACATTGCACTGACTGTTGCAAACAGTGACAGTTGCTAACTCCCTCAATCACATCCAAAAAATTAACAATTTTTATATGGGGGGGCTAAGCCACCTGCACCCCCCAAATTAATTATTATCAACTCCGGGGGTTGGGGGTGGGCATAGAGGAAAAATGAAACACCCCCTAAAAAAACAAAGCATCTCCTACACCAGGACCCAGGTCCACCAGCTCCAGGAGTGGTGGCTCAAGCCACTATGCTAAACAGCCAGCTCAGCAAGGCTTGGTCAAACAAATGCACATATCCTTTCTCGAGCAAGTGCAGCTCATTGCTGCACTCACTATAAAGTAATCATCTGTGTTTTCTGCCAGTTGCTCTTGCCATGAGTGATTTTATTGAGTCCCTCAAATTGAGACACTGAATAAAACTCACTCACATCACTGCACACCAATCATTGCACTATACAGCATTTGTGTTACCCTCATTTCATCATTATATTTCAGGGCATGGAAATTTACTTGCATACCAGTGCTTTAAGGATGGGTGTCAATGCTCAGCTGTGTACTCATTCAAACCCTAAGGAATAGTACACCACACAATTATCAAGGGTAAGTGGACTCTTTTACCCTATTTTCCAATTTCCCTACCTTTGAGCTTTGCCCTTCAACCATAACTGATGCTTAAAAATCTTTATTTTCATGAATACATTTTATTTTCACAAGAATATTTAATAACAATTGCATAATACATTTTACATAAGTCTGTACTGTGAATGCTGGGCCAGCATTGTCAATACATTTTTCTGTCAAGCAGTCCCTGATGTCAACTGGCATCCACTCACTCATACAACTCTACTCAATGACACACAGTCCATGGCATCCACGAGCATGCACCCTCACCTCACTCCATTCCAAGCAGTCCCTGAAGTATAATGGTACACCTCTCCCTCATCATGGCCTATGCTAAATAATGCCTAGTGCCCAGTGGCAACCCCTCTCTCATCCTGCCTCTATGTTGTGCAATCTTTGGAGTCAAGTGGTACCACTTTCCCTCTCTATGTCCTAATGCAAGCATTCTGTGGCATCCAGTGGCACTGCCTCTCAAACCTGCCCCAATCCAAGCAATCTCTGGCACCAGTGGTACCTCCCTTTCCAACACCTTACATGATGTTAATTGGTCCTTGTGTCCAGTAGCATATCCTCACATACCCTGCACTATATCATGGGTCCTTACTGTTATGTGGTACCCCATCTCATACTCTGTCTCATGCCAATAGATCCGTGATGTCCAGTGGCAGGCCATTCCTCACCCTGTCCCATTCCAATTGGTCACTGGTGTCCAGTGGTATTCCTTTCCCACATTATGTTCCATGTGAATTGGTTCCTAGCATTCTCTGACACTTCTCCACCAGCACCCTGTCCCATGTCAATTGGTCCCTGGAATCCAGTGGCACCCCCTTTCCACACTCTGCCTCACAACAACTGGTCCCTGGTGTCCAGTGACACTCCTTCCCATAACCTGTCCTATACAAATATATCCACAGCATCCAGTGTCACCCCCTTGCACATTCTGTCCCTTTCCAAGATTTTCCTGCTGTGCAGTGGCATCTTTCTTGTACACCCTAACCCATGCATATATATCCCTGGTGTCTTTTGTCATGAAGCAAGAAATAAATTATCTTTGTGTGCATTTCATAAATTTCCCTCAAGGACCAGGTGGTGTAGTAGATTTGGAAATACATGCAGTAAATGTGTATTTCACATATCACACTGAGAAATAATGATTTCACATGGCAGCTGCCTTAGGAGGTGAAAGACAGGTTCTTGCCATCTGCAGTCTTGTGAGGAACTCCTTGGCTGCAGCAGGGATGGGGTTTTAATATCACCTGGGGGGGAGGAGGTGACAGCAGGTGTGTTTGTGGAGGGTACTCCATAATGCAAAAAAGGTGCGCTTTATGATTTAACTGGGGGGGGGTGCTCTCCTACAGATACCCTGGCTAGGGTTCTCAATTCAATATCTTGTTCCTTTATGTGTGCCACATAAACAAAGGGATAACAACAGTGATCAGTGAGAGACTCGTTCTCCTCAACTCCTTTTCAATTCTGACAAATCAGAAAATAAATTCACCTTGAGGTTTTTCTTCAAAATTTTTAGCTTGATTTATTCAGTGTAACATAAATATACAAGCATACAGACCTGCCCCAGTCCTGACACAGCCAGTCACCACCAGACCTCAGTGCTTTGCCACACAGGCTTCATCGGGGGTGTTTGTGGAGGGATATGATTTTTTTTTTTTAAAGAAAGAGGCTGGCATCAGGGATGGGTATCAAAGCTGAAATCAGGATGGGGGATGCCAAGTGCAACATCAGGGTGGGCTCCTGGTATTGCACACAATATTTGGGGGACTGTCACTCACAACTCCAGGAAGGATTCCTCACATCACACACAGTGTTTGGGGCTACCATTTGCAATACTGTAGTGGAATATGGGTGCCACACATAATATAGGTGGCTGTCACTGGCAACACAAGGACAGACTTCTGGTTTCACATGTACTGGTGGGTGGGGGAGTGGGATTTGTTGGCAGTGGGTATGGACACCTACTGCCTGTAAATTACATGTTAGAAAGAGACAGATACAACAGGAATGAGCTATCCATGCCACATTTAAAAGAAGGGGTGGGCAGGCTAAGAGGTAAGTGCCAACCATGCAGCACTCATATGTCTGTAATGTCTGTGTGTGATTACAGACTCATAAAAATATCTTAAAAATTTTTCAGAAAAAAAAAAATTGCACATATGCAGCCCGAGTTTTTTTTTTATTTTGTTTATAATTTAAATATAAAATCAGATTTTTTTTACACAAACTACAAAACTGCCACCTTTAGGGCAAGAACAAACATGAAGTTTTGTGTTTCAAATTTTTATCATGTTTTATTTATTAGACAGCAAAAAAAAAGCATTAAAACTGATATTTCCTCCATTATTGACTCCTAAATATTCCATGCTACGATTCAAATTTCACAGTTATTTTTTGGGGGTAGGAAGGGGTCAGAAGATATATGTATTTTTATTGGTAGGTCCCTGGATCAAAAGACTGCTAAGTTATACAGTAAGCAGACAAAGCCTAAGATTTATTAATAAAGTGGCTATTCTGCCCTAACTACTGTATTGTGATGCAATAATGTTCACTTTTAGGTATAGTTATGGAAAAGATTGTAAATAGGAAGGGTATCCAGTGATATGGGAGAATCAAATTAAGTGACTCAGTATGAGCGACTCAATTTGCGTGCCTAGAATAAGAGCAAGTAGGAAAGGATAACGAGGAGGGGAACAGCAACTGTTATGGACAAGAATCAAGAAAGAGTGATATGGTGACTGTGAGAGGGAGGTATAGGGAAACAGCATATGGGAGGAAGTTTGGACAAGCAGTTCCCATCTGGCCATTTGGTGTAGTGGTAGGGGTGTGTGCCTCTGGTGTGAGATGCTGCGGGTTCAGATCTAGCTGTGTGTGCTAAATATTTTTATGCCACTGGAAGGAACTTAGAATTTTTGTCCCTGTGTGTCCCATTGATCCGAATTGCCCCCTCTCAAAGATTCCCCTATACCCCAGTGTCAGTCCCCCCCCCCTTGGAGTTGAGAATCTTATTTATGGGGGGATGCAGGGGGTGTAGCCCCAGCATAAAAAAATGGTAACTGTCACTCATTGTGAGTATGGTGCTGATGGGTGCTGTTACTGTTGTTGGAGTAGTGCACATCGCCATTTGTGTTTTTGTCTATGTGCACTCAGTGATACGGGCGATCGCTATTTTGCTTTCCCTCATATCACATGGAACCTATAGGAAGCATAAATTTTTACTTGAAAAGAAATTTTTTTTTCCTTGTGGAAGTGGGGGTATAAAAAAGGAGGGCACTGGACTTTTTGTGAAGTTGGGTATGATAGCAAGTAAAGCTACTGTATGTACTTTATGTGAACCTTCCAAAGTTCAGTCTTGTGCACATGGTACATTGAACCAGATTAAGTTCACCAAAGTCTGCTTGGTTTTAAATTACTGCAGTTTGCCAAGATTCAACTATAGAAAGCCGTTTCTTTGTACTTAACATTTATTGGGAGAGAATTTTCTTTCTACCACCTACTGTTCGTCAACCACACAAAACAGCAGAATGGTCCGATTGCCCACAATGACAGCAACTGGATCCTTCTGTCCAGTTATCACTGACAAACATGACAAGTACAGTGACAGAAGTGCTGGACGCACACACAAAGTAATCTTTCAACTTTGGGCCCCCACCCACCAATTTATAAGGCTTAAATAGCACAAGAAGGCAAAATTAAAAACAATAAACAAACCTGAAGGTGACAATCCTGTAGAAACTCAAAGTGTGTAAAGGTTATGATTTCCAAAAAGTGATATCCATTCAGACTCTGCATAACCTGTACAAGGCCTCAGATTGTTCCAAGGATAAGTGATGAACACATAGTGCTTGGCCAAGTTTGCCAAAAATGTAACTATTTGTATAAGGCTTTTGTATGCCAAAAAACTAAAGACAATGGTGCTGTGACCAACATTGAAGGAGGGACTGGATTCCAAAATAATGTAATTTCATTACTAGCAAACCTGGACATGGCTTCAAGTTGTGCCAAGGGTAATTGAAGGGCACAGAGTATTTGGCCAACTACCAAAAAATGAAATGTTTCTAATTGTGAGGTTATGCCTGAGGTTTGGCAGGGTTGCAGGTGACACTTGCCATGCCTCGATACTGAATACTTGATAAGTCTATATTCCCTAAATGTCCTCTAGATGCTCATTTTGTTGCTTGTTGCCACATGGATCCTACTTTTCTCCCACCCTATCTCTCCCCTGAAATGTGACTGTGTTTGTAGCATCCTTGTTCTCCTTTCCATAGTACTGCTTCACTCAGTTTACCTGTAGATTTCTTGCTGCTTCCTGGCCCACTGCTGCCAGCATTATGGTGCTGCTCCTGTGCTCTGTTGGTGGTTCAGATTCCTACTTCTCTCTTCTTCTCTCTGGTGCTGCCAAGGTATGCCTGTCATTGTCACTCATCCTTGGTCTGGCTCACTGATGCTGTTGTCCCTCCTTGCCTTGGGATGCACTGGTTTGTGGCTTTTCTCCAGGTGACACTCTGCCCTCCCTCTTTCTCCCCCTTCTGCCTTGCTCAGTGGGTCTGCTGTTGTGGGGGCACCTCCCTGCTAGGCCATTCCAGCTGCCCCTGCTGCACTCCATCTGCTGCTGGGCTCCTGCCTTTCTTGCCTGTTGGCTATGCTTCTGCCTTTTTTTCATGACCTGCCTGCTCTTTCTGCTCCTGACCATTGCTGTGGCCTGCCTCACTCCTGGTGTTCTTTGGGCCTATGAGTCACTACTTCAAAATGTTACTCCTCTAGACTGCCTAGACGCTTGCCTATTTCTCTCCTCAGGGTGTAACCTTAACCCTTACTAATCTGTCAGCTACCTTCCGTGCCTATTTTATTTACTACATTCTGGCAAATGCCTCAACAATTGGGCACACCAAACACTCCAATGACAAATGGGCACATGCCTCAATAACAATTGGGCACAATCCTCTACAGCAACTAGGCATGCACTCCAATGATTGACCTTCATTGGCTCAGTATGTTTTAGCCCTTTATGGCACAAAGCTACAATGAACCCCTCAGGGGCTTGGCTTCTTTATTCTGTGAGCCTTTATCAAATGATCACATTAGGAATATCAAGCCTGAAGTGGCTGTTTCAAGTCTTCTCCTTTTCTTTTGGGTTTCTACATACCCTCAATATTCCTATTGCAATTGGATTCAGTCCTTATGTGCCTCAGAAGGCAGCCTTGTAGCACCTTTATGGGGGTGGAAGCTTCAACACAGAAAGAGAAGCTCATCTACTCCTTATTTCTGCAGTGATGATTGCAGATCCAATTTCACACTTGAGGTTTTAATGGTATTGTGTTAAGGCTGGAGAGATGGTATCCTGAACCCTGAAGAGTGGTTTCCTCCACAAGAGTATCCTGTGATATGGGCCAATCAATTTAAGCAAGTGAATTTGGGTAGTGTCAAAACGGCGAGTGTAAAATGGGCTACGTGCACTTAATAGTACACAGAAAATATAGCAATATTGCATCTGTAGGAAGTAGTAGTAGTTCTATGAAGTAGAAGGGTATGTTGGTTGGGTCAGTCCTGAGCTGTCCATCTGGGGTAGTGGTTAGAGTCACCACCTCTGTGTCTGGTAGACCTGGGTTCAGGACAGGCTGTAAGGTTTTTTTGTTTCGTTTTGTTTGGGTGGTATATATATTTATGTGTGTTGGTTCCTCGAGTCCCATCCCCCCACCCTGCCATCTGTGTTATCCCCATCTGCAGGTTGCCTCCCCCAACGTTCTCCCTGCCCCACTTTAGCCCCCCACCCAAGTTTCCCATTTCCCCCTTTGTCATCTTCCCAGAGTGGGGGGGCTTATGAAAGAGGGGGGACAGCTGCAGTCTAATGGACTGAAATACTGCACACTCGAGCAGACTAGATAGACCGAATGGGCTGTATCTGCTGGCAATTTCATATGGTTGTATGTTCATATATTAGAAATGGGGGGTTCAGGGTGTGCATGTGGCTTGCCCCCTGCATTAAATGTAAGTAGACTTCACCTCATCAGAGCTCCTAACCGCCAGTTGCTGATTGTGGTGGTCAGTGTTGTGCTGATCACCATTTTGATGTTCTGTGATGTGTAGTCGCCATTGTGTTCAGTGCTGTTTTTGTTGGTGCTATTATCACGTGGAACCCTCCACAAGGGGAGGGGTCCTTTTTTTCATGCTAAAGGTCATAAAAGTAGTAGTTGTTCTTGCATTACTTCATTCCAGTCTACTGGAGTGGTAAATTCTTAGAAGGTGGCTCCTTCATTTCTCACTAGTCATTCAGCACTGTGGCCTACCCTCTCTCATTAGTAGAAGACAGTGTTTTGACAATTTTAGTCACACCTACAGCTCTGACTTCTGGGCTTCATCTCTAATGTACCTTTAATCAAGGACTTGCATTACTGCAGAGCCTCTAGTGGTAGTACTTTCTCAAAAGGAGTCTTGTGCCTCCGGTACCCAGCAAAAGTGATAGTTCCCTTAGAAACAGACAGCATGAAAGGCCATACTTACACATCACATCCTACCGACTGTCTTAGTATTTTGACTTCATCAATCTCCTTACTAACAGTATTGCCCAATTGACAGTACCTAGCATCCTTAACCAGTTCAGTTGCTCAAGTACCATACCTTGTTCCACAAGAATTCACTACAATATCTAATCAAGAAAGAAACTGCTGTACTTATGTCATGCTTAGTTGCTTGCTGAACCAGTGAACTGCAAGACCATTGTTGGGGATGAGCTCTAGATAAGTACGCATGCCAGGCCCATAAGCATCCTTTGGAAGCATGTTTCTTTGCTCCCACCATCCTCTCTTCTGCCTCATTCTCCTCCTCCTCAGTGGCTCACCTCTCCCCCTGGGCTTCTTCCCTATGGTACCTTTAACCAAGTGACCTTTTATCATGAAGCACCTCCAAGAGTGGAACCATCCTCAAGAGTGTTCTGATGTCTCTGCTAGATGTGGGCTTTCATCAGTCATCACAGAGTGGGGCTAATGTTCACCTTTACCTTACCAGTACCATACTGAACTACATATTGGTGGATGGCCTTCTGTTATTTTAGCAGCCACTGCATCCTGTAATAGGTGGAATTCTACTTTGTTAGCACATCTTGCTTCAGGTGGTGATGGGGGGGGGGGGGGGGTCTGCTGTTAAATGCTGTGCAACAGCTTCCGTGCTTTGATGCAATGGCTAAAATGAAAACAAATTGTTTGACCATCCCTACAGATTTATATACACTGCTGCTTTCCTCATGTAGAGATACATGAACTACCAAGTTTATCCAATAGCAAGGCATGAAAAATATGTATAATCATACATTCTGACTGCCTTTATGATGGTCTTTGCATTAACTATTACTATGAAACCTGATCTTAGAAGTGTGGTGTCAGCCACTCATCAAACATTTGCTCTAGGAATTCTAACAGGTTTCATTCTAATAGCCTCCCATATACAGTAACCCTTTCCAGGATGCACCTAGAATTGTGCTGTTTACATCTCAGTGTGCCTTTCCTGGTCAAAAAGTTTAAACAAATACATAAATAGTCATTGTCACATCCACAGATGCATAAAACTGCCTGTCTGTGGAGATTAAAGGGCTCAAGTGATTTATTGCTACTATTACTTATACTGCTGCTACTTAAACCAGGTGAGGAGAAAGAGAAGGAAGAGGAGAAGCTGACTGAGTGGGTGGTCACTGCTACATATAGAAAATACTGGATAGGTAACCATGCAGAACCAGCGTGTTCTGCCACAGAGGGGGATGATTCCCTGTGACCTCAAGAGCAAATCTCTAGAGGTCTTTGGGAATCATACCCCGAGGTGGCAGAACAAACAGCTCTGCATGGGGTTACCTATCCTGTATTTTTTTATAGTGTACGATACCCCTTGAAATATTTTTTTTCAGCTTTTAAAATTTATTTTTCCATGTACAAAAAGAAAATATTAACTCCCGTTCATTAATGTAGTGAGTTCTGGGGTTGCCAGGGACTGGGAATCCCTATGTTAGCAAAGCACACTCCCATTGTCAGCCGTTCTACTGTGAGCGGGATTTACATTAAAAAAAAACATAGCGGCTGGATGTCTCGCTTAGTGAGGAAAGGAATGGACCATATGCCAAAACTTGTAAGTTAAAACTTTTTTATAAGTTTTCAGCCCATCTCACTGCTCAATGTGGACAGCAAGATATTGGCCAAAGCATTAACCCAATGGCTAAGACCCCTACTCCCACAGCTTATTCACCCCTCCCAGGTAGGCTTTGTCCCCAGCAGATACAATGCTGACCATATTAGAACATTGGTCAACCTGAATCAAGCAGCCAAACATCTCACTTCACCCACTGCTGTCATCGCCATTGACTTTGAGAAGGCCTTTGACTCCCTAGAATGGGATTACCTCCATGAAGTCCTGAGGCACATAGGTGTCAGACCTCACTTCAGGGCCTGGATAGCAGCCCTATATAACTCCCCCTCTGCCCGCCTTCTCATAAACTCTACCCTGTCCCCCCCATTGGGAGTGGAACTAGGCACAAGGCAGGGGTGCTCCTTCTCCTCCCTGCTTTTTGTCTTGGCAGTAGAACCTCTTGCCACAAAACTCAGGGAGGACAAAGGAACACAGGGGATCCAGGTGTATGTGTGGGAGGGGAACACACCACATTGATATATGCAGATGACCTGCTGATCATACTCTCGGACCTACCAAGAGCTCTACCCCATCTTGCTGGATATTCTCCAGCAGTTTCGAGAATTATCAGGTTTGCACCTGAACCATATGAAAAGTGAAGTGCTCCCACTAAACTCCAGTAGTACACCACAGGATCTGGGTGACACAGGGCTCCGAAGGGATGGAGAAGGCATAACCTACCTGGGAGTCAAGTTCATGACCAACTTCTCAAATACATGGGATCTTAATCTTCACCCATTATTGGTAGGGATGGGGAAGACATGGCTAAATGGGGAAAACCACACCTTGCATAAGTGAGGAAGATAGCAGTGTTCAAAATTATCTTAGCCCCCAAAATTTTTTACATGCTGAAACATATACCACTAATCCTCCCCTCAGGCTGGACTCAAAAAAATAGACAAGGCAGTGGACAGTTTCCTCTGAGAAGAGAAGCCCCTGAAATATAGCAGGAGCTCACTGGAAGGAAGGGGGTGGTGTCTTCCTTGGTTCAAAGGCTATCAACTGGCCTTTCACACTGCACAAACACTTAACTGGATGCGGCCTAAGGGGGATGGCACATTCCAATGGGTTGCCATAGAGCTTGAAGCTAGTAAAAGGCACTCCCTCTCACTACTGGCATATAATTCTCCTCCCTGACAGGGCTAAACTCTCACCCCACCATTGAAGCAGTCCTGCAGAGCTGGGTCAAACTCCAGAGACTGCTGGGAAACAATCTAACCCCGACTAAACTAACTCCAATATAGGGGAATGACAATCTTCAAATAGGGAAGAAACTAATTCACTGGAAGGGATGGGAAGAAGGGGGTATACACAGAGTGAAGGATCTGCTGATCCCTGCCACTATGATGGTAGATACATTTTCCAGTCTGCAAATCCACGGGAAACTCCAAAATACAGAATTTTGAAGGTATCTACAGATCCACAGTATCATAGAAACATAGAATTTGACAGCAGATAAGGACCACTTAGCCCACCTAGTCTGCCCATTTCCCTACTTGATGGATAAGCTGCAGATTCTAGTTAATCAACAGCTTACTTCCTCCTACCAGCCACTAAAATTGTCTTATGCCTGTCCTATGCATTCTTGAATTCTTCCACTGTTCCTGACTCCACAACCTCCTCAAGAAGGCTGTTCCATGCATCCATAACCCTCTCTGTGAAAAAATACTTTCTAACATTACCTCTGAGCCATTCCCCTTCTATCTTAAAATTGTGCCCCCTTGTTCTTGCACGTCTCTTCTTCTGAAAGATACTACTCTCTTATACTTTGTTAATTCCCATGAGATACTTGAAAGTTTCTATCATGTCCCCCCTCTCCCTCCTTTCCTCAAGGGTATACATATTAAGCTGCTTTAATCTCTCCTCATATGTCTTCTTGTGCAGACCCTGCACCAATTTGGTTGCCCTCCTCTGAACAGCCTCCACTTTGTCTATGTCTTTGCGGAGATGGGGTCTCCAGAACTGCATGCAGTACTCCAGATGGGGTCTCACTAACTGTCTGTACAGAGGGATAACAACTCCTGTTTTCTACTGTTGATGCCTCTCCCTGTGCATCCCAATACCCCCCAGCCCTCCTTACTGCCTTCTCACATTGCTTGCCCACCTTTAGGTCATCTGATATAATAACTCCTAGGTCTCTTTTGATTTTTGTTGTTGTTATTAACTCACCCCCCATTGTGTACTCTTCCCCTGGGTTTTTGTTTCCCAGATGCTTTACCTTGCACTTCTTTGTATTGAATATGAGCTGCCACATATTTGACCATTCCTCCAACCTTGCCAAGTTCCTTTTCATTCTTTCCACCCCAAGTTGTGTATCAACCCTGTTGCAGATCTTTGTGTCATCTGCAAAAAGACATACCTTTCCTTCCAGGTGCTCTCCAATGTCACTTATAAAGACATTAAAGAGGACCAGTCCCACTACCTAACCCTGCGGTACACCGCTAGTTACCTTCCTTTCTTCACTGTGGACTCTGTTTACTATTACCCTTTGCGTCCAGTTGTCCAGCCAGTTTGTTATCCAGACTACCACCTTGGGACTCACTCCAAGGCTGGCTAACTTGTATATTAATCTTTTGTGTGAAACTGTGTTGAATGCCTTGCTAAAATCTAGGTAGGCCATATCCACAGCCCCTCCCTGGTCTACTACTTTGGTCACCCAGTCAAAGAAATTTATTAGGTTAGTCTGACATGACCTTCCTGCTGTGAAACCATGCTACCTTGTGTCCTGTGCCCCACTGGCCTCTAGGTACTCAGCAATTCATTCCTTCAGAAGTGATTCCATCATTTTCCCTACCACAGTCAAACTAACTGGTCTGTAGTTTTCTGCCTCTGCCCTGCTCCCACTTTTGTGAAGTGGAATCACATTTGCCCTCTCCAGTCCTCAGGCACCACCCCATCCTCCCATGATTTGTTAAAGAGAGTAGTCAGTGGTGTTACTAGTTCTACTCTTAGTTCTTTTAGAATTTTTGGGTGAATCCCATCAGGCCGCATTGCTTTGTCCACCCTCAGTTTCAAGAGTTCTTCTAAAACCCTTTCTCTTGTGAATGGACTGGTATCAACTCCCCTATTCAGAGTTTCTCCCTTGTTTGGTTTAGGTACCTCCCCTGCCTCTTCCTTTGTGAATACTGAGCAGAAATATTTGTTCAGTATCCCTGCTTTTTCACTGTCACCCTCTTCCCACATTCCCTCCCCTTTATTAAGTCTCTGTATCCTTCCCTTGGTCCTTCTTCACTCCCTAATGTACATATAAAAGGTTTTATCCCCCTTCTTAACAGAGTTGGCTATCTTTTCCTCAGTTTGTGCCTTTGCCATTCTGACTGCCTTCCCTGCCTCTTTCTGCTTTAACTGATAAAGTTCTCTGTCCTGCTCCTTCTGTGTTTCCTTATATTTCCTGAATGCTATCCTTTTCTCCTTAACCATCCCTGACACCTCTTTTGAGATCATTCAGGAATATATTAAACATAGACCCCGTCTAACCACCCAGGCTCCAATACCCTTATGGCTGGCTAAGACAAGGAGCATAACCAACACTATATACACCACCCTGAGAAACACAATACACAGCCAATCTGAAAAGTCCCAGCATATATGGCAAATGGCCCTGCACACCAAAATCAAGGAGGGTCAGTGGATGGAGTACTGAACTTCCGCTCAAAAGAACTTCAAGGACATGAGGAGCAGTTTAATGCAGAACAAGATTCTGCACCTGTGGTACCATACCCCAGTGGTCTTATATGCAGCAGGTTTACTAATCTCAGACCTTTGTTGGAGGTGTAATTCCCACCCTGGAGACCTCCTACACATCCTCCGGATCTGCCCTTTATTGCAGAAGACCTGGGATTACATATGTGAGGTAGGGACAAAGGTCATAGACAAGCCCATCCCCAAGTCAATACCCCTGCTTCTGTTGGGGATGAAGTGTGAAGCCACCCAGCTACACAGCTTAGCGCACCACTGGTTGGCCATGTGGGCTGTGCAAGTCAAGCACTTCATTTTATGTAAATGGAGGACCACAGAAATCCCCAAAGACCTGGAGAGTCTAGTCTCCATGGTTCAGATGGCCGCAATGGACAGGCTTTCTCATCTGGCTACCAACTCTATGGCAAGGTATGAAGAGTGCTGGATCCCCTTCCAGAAATACATTACCCCCAAAACAGGTGTAGGGTGAATGTTAATAGATGAGAATGGATACCTGGTTATACTAAACAATATCTGTCTATAGATGGTGAATATGAACAAGATGCCTCAGCATGCATAGTTAATCCCTGATGTACATTGTTAAAAACTGTAAATATAAAATAGTGGTTCTTTGTGTTCTGTTTTATTTTAGGGTGAAAGATGTCTAGACCTAACCCTCATCCCTTACAGACCCCTGATACCCCCTAAGTTGGAGTACAGAAGACTTGAATCTCCTAGCACCCAACCCCTTTAAACAGCTATTGTAATGGTAAGTGAATATCTCTTGATCGTATGCTAAGTTACACCATGCTGGGTTGTTTCTGTAACCAACAACCTTCACCTGTGAAATTATTTCTGTTGATCCTTTTTTGTAAACTGGAAATAATAAACAATTTAACTGTAAAACGAAAAGAAAAATTTTTTTATAGATAAAATCTGGTTGATCCAGCTTTTCTTTTTTTTTTTTGGCCCATACCCAACACTGCTGCCCTGACAGGTCAAGGTTCATCAGCCAGCCCCCAACCAAGGCTTTCTCCCCCTGGGTGGGGCCACTGGGTGGGCACCCCCTCCCCAGGACACTCAGTCTCTGGCCCTGGCTTACTCCCCAGGATGGGGCTACAGGAGTAGGACCTCCCCTGGCATAATGTTGGTCATGCAGGAGTGGCGGTGGAAGCAGAAGCATCACCCATGGGGCTGGATTTTTGAGATGCTGGAGTTCCCCTGGAGGTGGGATATGCAATGAAATAAATGGGTGCACCTGACATCTGTCCCACCTCCCATTATGTGTGGTCTTGGTACTTGCGGCTCTCTGTCTCCACCAGATGCTGCTGATGTGCTGAATGCTCATACTCCCTCCCCCAGAGAAGGAGAGTTGCTAGATAGCACTCAGTCCTTCTCCACCCCAATGGGCCTTCCAACTCCCAGGTCCATTCATGAACCTGGATCATTGGCATCCTGAGCAGATGCCTTGTCACTGCTCTGGCAGGCTGGTTTGATCCAGCTTTTCAAGTTATAAGTAATTAACTGATCCCTTCTCTGACAAACAGCTGTGGCCATTTTCTGTGTGTTTAGAGAGCTATTGGCATGTGGTGGTTTTCTTTTCTTTAAAAACAGGGCTCAAGCTTCTAATTTGGAATGTATAGATTGCTGTTTTGCATTGACAGTCAGTACAGCATTCCATTCATTCTTGTGACTGTGGATGAACAACGTTTCAATATGGTGGAATTTCAAGTTAGTATAGCATTCCACCATACACTATAATCTGTTTCTGACCAATCATCTACATGTCAGTGTTAATGTGAACCTGCACAATGTACTTTCTCAAGGCATGCAACACAGTCCTGCAGATACGCTGATACAAATTAGGGCTGGGCAGACAGATAAGTCTGAAATCCAGATCCCTGGATCAAACCCTAAATGCACGGTCCAGGATAAATACAAACTTCACCACAGAAGTCCGGTTCCAGGTCCATGGAAAGCATGGCATTTTTTCTCTGCATACAACAGTTACAGCTGGAGGAATGGATGGCACCAGGTAGAACAAACAGTGAGGAGAGGAGGGTGGAGCCAAGCCCAGCAGCCAGAGAACAACAGTCGCAGTCACATGGTGGGGAGATCTGAGCACGGGCTGCAGCTGCTGTGGTCATTCAGTGGGTTAGTCTGTGATGCTTTCTCCAGTCAGCTGTGTCACTCGTCGGTCTATTGTTTACAGCATGTGGAACAAGGCAATTGAGCCACGAAGATAAAAATTGTGTGGTAAAGTACTGGCATATTCTTTTATGTACTTTAAAGTGTATTGGTTTCACTGTGGCTGTCTATGTACAGACCCAGGGCATGGGCATGCTGGCAAGATAAATGTTAACTTGTGTCATCCAGAGGAGAAAGAGAGCCTAGACTACTGGGGGCCTAAGAGTAATAGTATAGTCACAGACCTCACAAATAAACTGTATTCTTGGTTTTATTGTGGTTGTTTGTGTAAAGGGCATAGGCATGCTGGCAAAGTAAATATCAACTTGTGTCATCCAGAGGAGAAAGAGAGAGAGAGAGAGAGAGACTAGACTATTGGGGGCCCAAGAGTAATAGTATAGTCACAGAAGTCACAAATAAAGTGTATTCTTGGCTTCATTGTGACTGCCTGTGTACAGGCACAGGGCATGGGCATGCTGGTAAAATAAATGTTGACTTGTGCCATCCAGAGGAGAAAGACAGAGAGAGAGAGAGAGAGTAGACTACTGGGGGCCCAAGAGTGATGATATAGTCACAGAACTCACAAGTAAAGTGTATTCTTGGTTTTATTGTAGCTGTCTGTGGACAGCCCCGGGGCATGGGCATGTTGGAAAAATAAATGTTGACTTGTGCCATCCAAAAGAGGACACAGAGAGAAAAAGAGACTAGACTACTGGGGGAGCAAAGAGAAATGTTATAGTCACATAAATCACAAATAAAGTGTATTCTTGGTTTCACTGTGGCTGTCTGTGTTCAGGCCCAGAGCATGGGCATGCTGGTAAAATAAATGTTGACTTGTGCCATCCAGAGGAGAAAGACAGAGAGAGAGAGAGAGAGAGTAGACTACTGGGGGCCTAAGAGTAATGGTATAGTCACAGAACTCACAAATAAAGTGTATTCTTGGTTTCATTGTAGCTGTATGTGGACAGCCCCGGGGCATGGGCATGCTGGCAAAATAAATGTTGACTTGTGCCATCCAAAAGAGGACACAGAGAGAAAAAGAGACAAGACTACTGGGGAGGGCAAAGAGAATTGTTACAGTCGCAGAAATCACAAATAAAGCATATTCTTGGTTTCATTATGGCTGTCTGTGTACAGGCCCAGGGCATGGGCATGCTGGCAAAATAAATGTTGACTTGTGCCATCCAGAGGAGAAAGAGAGAGAGAGAGACTAGACTCCTGGGGGCCTTAGAGTAATGGTATAGTCACAGAACTCACACATAAAGTGTATTCTTGGTTTCATTGTGACTCTCTGTGTACAGGCTCAAGGCATGGATATGCTGGCAAAATAATTGCTGACTTGTGCCATCCAGAAGAGGAGATGGAGAGAGAGAGAGAGAGAGAGAGAGAGGGAGAGAGAGAGAGAGAGACTAGACTACTGTGGGAGCCAAAGAGAAATTTTACAGTCACAGAAATCACAAATAAAGAAATTAATCTTGTCCTCAGTGTTGCTGTGCAGTATGTGTATGCTGTACAGGACAGGCAGGCAGGCAAAATAGTGCTTGCATCTGTTTGTCTGTCTCCATGTCTTTCTCTCTCTCTCTCTCCCCCCCGGCACACTCAATATCATGGGCCTGAGCTGGATATGCCATCAGTACAGCAAGTCATGAAGCAGCTAGCAGTTATTGCTTTTATTTAGCAGTTTTACTGTAATTGTGTGGTGATCTTATCAACTGAGTGCTAACCACAAAGATCTCTTGTCCCAGCTGCACACCCAGCATCACCTCAAGCAGGTGGTCTGGCAAGATAACTCTGTGGTTTGAATGGAGCTGGGTGGATAGAAGCACCCGGTAAGCAGAGGCATGAGACAATCCATAAGTCTGATGCCCGTCGGGCTTTATTCATACCACAGGGAAAGGTACACATGGTCACAAGGGAGAGGGGAACCAAACCACATGAGAACAGCAAGTTTTACTCTCTATTAACTCTAAAAGGTGCCCCATGGCTTATGGTCACAACTTATATTACTCTATGATATACTTCTTCTAAGAGGACTAAAGAACAAATTCAAGCATCTATCACTTTATCAAGAGATGAGACAATTTTGCAGTGCACAATGAACACCAGGGCTAAGCCTGAAAGATTAGGTGGCATAAACCATTCCAAAAGTCAATAGGATCAAAGAAAGTCAAAACCTTTCTTACTTTCGTGAGCACAGATGAAGAATGGTGAAACAATAGGGAAAAGGGGAAAACGGGGCTCCTGCTTGGCTCTAAGCTACACCTGTGAAAACCTAGGAGAGGTTGGAAAGGGAATCGGAGAGATTTTTAAACAGACCATGGTTCTTCGGCCAACCCACTCTCCAGGGTTGCTGCAGTACTTATGACACAAAAGGACTAAACTTTGCTGATCTCTTTCCTAGCACAAACCCTCAACCGGGGCTGCCAAGGATGAAGAACACAAATGCTTGCCATAGAATCTAACTGAAAGGATTGCCAAAAATGAAGATCTGCTGCTGTTTCCCTGGCATAAACCCTCAACCAGGGATGCCAAGGATAAAGAACACAAATACTTGGCATAGAATCCAGTTCCAAGGATTGCCATGGGTGAAGATGCGCTGAAGCTTCTTTGGCAAAGGATTCACCTGAAGGACCACCAAAATCAAGCTGGATCCCAGAAGACAACATGGTGCATGCAGGACGGAACAATAAAGAAGAATAGGATGTGGGGTCAAGATCAAGACTCTGTACTGTCTAAAACCAGAAAAACATTAAACCAGCGGACACGAACACAATTCGGCCACAATGGACTCGACTTTCGGTGAAGCACTAGGAGTGATGGTCGAGGCTTCTTCCAGGGCATTTCACTTCCACGCTGACTGAACCAAAAGGAAAACCAGGAACCGGTGACCGTGACTAACACCAGGGAACATTGATTTTAAAATGAGGTCAGATGACAGGGAAGGAAGATGCTGTTAAGTTCTTCACTGGTTGAAGACTGAGGAAGAATCAGCTGTGAACAAACCCCACCAGGGGTGTTGCAGCAGAAGACTGAGTCCATTCATTTTGCACTAAAATACTGGTAATTCCACTTTGCACTACATCACAGAATTTGATCATGACTGAGACAATTGTTCGTTGCAGGGGCAATTTGCCTGGAGCCGGAGACAATTGCTGAAATCTGGGGCAATTGTTTGTTGCAGGAGCAATTGTTTATTTCTGGGACAATTGTTCATTGCAGGGGCAATTGTTCATTGCCAGGGTAATTTGTCTGGAACAGGGGGCAAATTGCTGAAATCTGGGGCAATTGTTCGTTGGAAGAGCAATCGTTCGTTGCAAGGGTAAATAACCACAATCCTAGTATAACAGTCTCGGTACTTTGCAATCAACACAACATTTCAGATACTAGTCATTACACAGTTTCATCAGATGACAGTAACTAGATGCAGTTGTGTGCTAAGCACCCTTCTTTTGCTGTCCCTTGACAGTAGTATTCCACTTATGAATTCTTATGGCACTAGGATCTGGCTACCCCTGCACACCTGGGGTGACTATCCTTCTGTTCCCAGAGCCTTCCTTGCCCTTTTTACTACTGAGCCCCTCTATCTGTTAAGTTTACTGCTCACCTAGAGGGTATCATGCCCCTTGACCTGTTGTGGTGGGCTGTGCCCCTTTAACTGTTGTGGGCCTCACTGGTTGCCCATTGAAATTGGAGGCCTAGTGTTGCCCCTTAGAATCTGGGCCTGTAGTATTGGGCCATTTTCACCCCTCTGTGGGCCTGTGATGCCCCTTTCACTGTGGGCCTAAGCTGCTCTTCAAATCCTGTTGTGGGCCTGTGATGCTCCTGTGATGCTCCGAGATGGTCTAGAGCGGTGCTCTGTGGGGTACTCTGCTCTAAAGGTGGTGAAAAGAGATGAGTGAGGCACCAAGGTCCGAATTATTGTGGATAAGATAACCGTTACCCAGACAAGGAGAGGCAGGAGTCGACCTAATGATTCAATGCCTGCAGGGCATTTATTTTGTACCAGAGGGTAGGGAGACACAGTCACAAGAGGAAGGAGGGATCACCCAAAAACAATAGGGCAATAAACAGACAGATACTTTATCTATGACTGCTAAGATTATTACCACAAGAATAGACTAGAGGCCTACTGCCACTCTTATTCTAAAATTATTCTACAATTCGATAGCCTTAGGTGAGTATCAGATGACATAAGCCACTCAGAACTGTATTCGGATAACTATCACTACACACTTCCATCAAAGTCCAGATGTTACAAAAGTCCAGAGACATGGTGTCTTCGTGTACACCGTCGGTCTGTGATGGTAGCTATGAAGGGAAAAGCAAACGTAACAATAAATGCTAATGTAATTCCCAGCAGGGACCTTGTCAAGGCCACTGGGTAGTGAGAGGTTTGTTAAACAGACCATATGATTCTTCAGCAAAACCCACTCTCTCCGAGGCTGCCGGAATAAAGAACCAGAGCAACTGGTTCCTGAAATAACCCACTGATGGACTGTCGGATTCCTACTGAAAACAAGGGTTCCTCGGCCAAAACCCACTTCCAGGGTTGCCAAGGACAAAGAGAAATCAGGACCTTCGTGGCGACGAATCCAATGGAGGACTATCGCGACCTGAAGGATGCTGCAGCACTCCAAGGGCCAGCTAAACTCTGAAGGATTTCTGACAGGACCAGGAACCAGAAGAATCTGAAGCGATGATAGTTGATTCTGCAATCTTAGCATCAGAAACTAGAACAAAAACAAAGAAACGGCGGAAGCGTCCCGTACTGGCTTCGACAGACTCGACTTTCGGCGAATGACCAGGAGAGGCGCAGACCAGGTTCTCCAGGATGAGCACACTCTTCTGTAGAGGGCGACCAACTTCGGGACATCTGGAAAAGGAACCATACGAAATGACACTGGCATGGCTGTTGTGATGCATTTCGGCGAACGCACCTTCGAGCTGTGAAAACAAGAAACAGTGGGTACGACTTGTATGACTGGCGATGGACTCGACTTCGGCGAACGACACAGATGGAAGTGATGAGCTGATGGACGATCCCACAAGAGTGAAGAATGCTGAGAAGACATCTTCTTCTGAGTAGAGACTGATTCTGAGTGAGGAGTATTACAGGCCACACTATGGGACGGTAGTGTGGTGGAAGAGTGAGACTGTCCCCATACAGTAGTAACAATATAGCTGAAGATACTCCTTCCTGCACTGCCAAAAGGGACTGTGGAATGATCCGAGGATTTGCCAAAGAATGGCAAATCATAAATTTCTGGGTAATTGCTACAGGTGGGGCAATTGTTCAGGTGCTTGGAGCAATAGTTTGAATACTTAGAGCAATAGTTCAGATATTTGGGAAATAGTTTGGGTACTCAGGGCAATAGTTCAGATACCTGGGGCAATAGTTCGGATACTTAGAGCAATAGTTCAAATACCTGGGGCAATAGTTCAGATACCCAGGGATAAATTACCACAATCCAATACAACACAGTCCTGGTGCTTCTTAGCAAGATCACAGTCTTTCAGGTATTTCAGCAATAACAATTGTGTAAACAGTACAGTTGTTACAGTAGCTTCACAGTATATGCAAACTGAGCACCCTAATCCCTAATCCCTTAGGCTGGGGCCTCCCTTAGTACCACTAGGCTAGTTTGCCCTAATCCACTAGGCTGGGGCTTCCCTTAGTACCACTAGGGTGGATTGCCTTAATCCCTTAGGCCGGGGCCGCACCTAGTACCACTAGGCTGGCTTGCCCAAATCCCCTAGGCCGGGGCCGCCCTTAATACCTCTAGGCTGTCTTGCCCTAATCCCCCAGGCTGGGGCCGCCCTTAGTACCGCTAGGCTGGCTTGCCCTACTATACTAGGCCAGGGCCACCCTTAGTACCACTAGGCTGGCTTGCCCTGTTACACTAGGCCGGGGTTACTCTCGATCCCTACTTTACCTCGGGCCTAATGCCCTACATTTACCTCGGGCCTGGTGCCCTACAATAACTTGGGCCTGCCACCCTACAATAACTCGGGCCTGATGCCCTAAATACAGTAGGCCTGGTGACCTCTTTACTATGGGCTGGAAGCCCTCCCAACACCATGGGCCTTGCACCCTCTTTAACTATGGGCCTGGAAGCCCTTATTGAACCCTGGGTCTGATAGCCTTCTCAGAACTGGGCCTGATGCCCTACTTTATATTGGGCCTGGTGCCCTCTTTACCATGGGCCTGGATTACCCTTATTAAACCCTGGGCCTCATTGCTCTCTCAAAACTGGGCCTGGTGCCCTACTTTATATTGGGCCTGACTTGGCCATTTAAATAATTATAAGGCCAAAAGTGGTTGGGTCCCTTTAAATCTGCAGCTCTCTGTGAGCTGCTGTCATTCAATAGCACATCGCCACCCCTAAGCCTGCCTCCCTATGAATATTTATAAGGCCGCTATACTGACCTTGACTCTCAGCCCCTCCTGTGGGCGTCACTAACCCTGCCTCCTTAGTTAATATTGAAATCCAGGGTCCTAGTGACCTGATGCTCATGCGGTGCTTGGCCGCCTTCTATGTGCCTACTGCGCTCTTGCACACAAAAGTTACAGTCCCCCTTAGGATTTAAGGTGGCCAGCATGAATCGCGTGCTGCTGCCGACTCACCGCACCACACCGGGACAAAAGAAGGCAGACGGGAAGTGGGAGGTATGCTGGCAGAGGGAGGGACAGTTTCAGGCAGCTGGGGAGATGACTAGGGGCCTCTGAAGGATGACAGGCGAGCGATGATGCTGTGCTTCTCTGCCACTGGCGAGGGATGGAAATTAAACTTAAAACAAACGGGGGGGCTAAAACAAATAAACGGCGGGCTATTCAGCCCAACGCGCAGCGAACGGCCGAATTCTTCTTTTGAGGGGAACCCATCGGACTTGGCAGCACAACCAGACAGCAGCAGCAGCAGCAGGAGGCTTCACTGGACTGGAGGAGGGGAATCACCGCGGAGTCAACAGGACCGGCTTCATGACTCCAGGTAAGCCACAAGTCCCTGTTGCACTCCTGTGATCCTCTCTACTCCACTGCCCAACAACAACAACTACAACTGATTTAAAACGGACCAAAAATTTGTTTCAAAAAGCACTCGGGGTTCTGGTTCTCGAACCCCGATCCCGTGCCAAACAAACGCTAGGGACTTGAAAGAGGCACCAAGCGCTGGCCTGAGGGAGCGAACCTGGTGCGTGGGTGCTCATTTTCCTGCTGCCTGCTCTGGGAGGGGGGTGGAATGGAGCAGGCAGGCAGCAGGGAGAATAAACCATTTACTTTATATGCCAAAAGCCCTTCCAAACGTTTTGCTAGGGCACACAAAAAGGAACCCTTGGGGTATTTTAAAACCCCCCTATAACTTTATTTTCCTTACTGGGATGCCCCAACTTTGGGGCATTACAGATTCGGGCCCACCTAAAATACATGTCCCCACGTATTCCCTTAACACTTTATAAAAGATATCATCTTAACACTCTAATATCTTACTTAACATTCTACGAAGTCTTATGTTAATAAAACACCTACTATACTGTAAATTTTTGAAGTTTTACACTAAAGTGACTGTGTCTGGGTAATTACTTTGAATAGATCTACATGTAGTACCATGGTACAAGTTGGGAAGCTTCTGTGATATACCTTCTAGGAGGGACACCTGCATTTGATCTTTGGGATCTGCGCGGTTGGAATTCTACAGGTTCTTGAACAATGCATTCTCTTTCCAGGAAATCTGGTATTTCCAGAGCTATCACTGGTACACGATTTGGATGGTCATAAGAATTCACATACGAAGTGCGGATCCATGGTTCTTTACACCAACTGGTTGGCGATTCTAGTTCCCACATTCTGTCTTTTCTGGACTCCTGACTCTCTTTTGGCACAGGACTGTCCTGATCCTTAATGAGAACAGCATCTCTGAAAGTGCAAGCTTTTAGGAGACTACGATGAACAATCTTGGTACCATTTCCTAATTTCTGTTGGATCTTGTATACCGGTAGTTTGGGATAAGGTATCTCAATAATACAATATGGTTCTGGTTCCCACTTCGAAGACAATTTGCTGCATTTTTGGGTCTTCTTTAACATTACTCTTTCTCCAACAAGTAAAGGTGTAGCCTTGGCCTTGATATCATAATTTGCCTTTTGCTTTTGCCGTACTTGCTCCATGTGTCTGCCAACAATTTGTCCAGCTTCCTGCAAACGTTGGGTATGTTCCTGGACCCAATTTGTAACTGGTTTCTTTACTTTAGTTTCTTCTCGTGTTACTTCCAACACTAAGTCCATCGGAAGTCTTCCGTGTCATCCAAACATTAGATAATGAGGTGTATAACCCATGGAGCAATGGATAGTATTATTATAAAGATATGTGAGCTCAGGAAACAAAGCTGGCCAGAAGGGATGTTTATACTCTGGTAGGGCTCGCAGCATCTCTAGCAGAGTCTGATTCATTCTCTCGCAGAGTCCATTACCTTGGGGATGGTAAGCAGTGGTTTTCAACTTATGGCTTCCATACAGGGTGCAAAGTTCATGAAATAGTTGGGATTCAAAAGACATTCCTTGATCTGTGAGGATTTTTGTAGGATATCTGTAAGGTCATACAAAACATCTCATGAAGGTCTCAGCAGTAGTTCGAGCAGATAGGTCTTTTACTGCGCTTGCAACCACAAACTTGGAAAAGTGATCAACCATAGTGAGGACATAGATGTGTCCATTTGTGCTAGGGTCTAACTTCAAATGATCAAGAGCAACTAGTTCCAATGGTGCGTTACTAACTATTGGATGGAGAGGAGCTCTCTGATTCACCTTCTCTCTGCGCTTTAAATTACATGCTGGACATTCCTCACACCATTTTATTATCTCGTTTCGCATTCCTATCCAGTAAAACCTCCTTCTGATAATAGCTTCAGTTCTTTTGTGACCAAAATGTCCTGAATTATCATGGTATGCTTCTAATACTACAGAAGCACTGGTCTTTGGAACTATGATCTGAGTCAATTCTATGTGTGTAGTAGGATCTCTACTTTTCTTAACTAAATGGCAATCTTCTATGGCCAGATGAGCTCTGTGTCTCCAAAGTTTCATTGCTTCTATGTTCAGTTTTTCTTTCTTTTTGGGTCATGCATTTCTGTGCAGCAACTAGAGCTTTTACTTGGCGAACTATAGGGTCTTGGCTTTGTAATTTCACCCATAGATTCTTTTGGTTCTCAATCACGTCATCCATTTCTGGTTGAATTTCCACTTCAGACTCGGGAGCAACTTGACAACATGCCTGCACAATCTCAGCTGGTACCTGCAGAAAAGGTGGCATTTCTATGTTTTCCAGCAGGGTGTCATATATTTCTGATTCTTCTTGTCCAGTCATCCGGGACAAGGCGTCAGCGTTCGCATTAGCTTTACCAGAACAATATTTTAAGAAGAACTGGTAATTTGCAAGTAGAGATGCCCACCTCTGCTCGAGGGCTTCTAGCTTTGCAGTGTTTAAGTGTGCCAAAGGATTATTATCCATGAAAACCGTGAAAGGGGTGGCAGCTAAATATTGCCGGAATTTCTTTGTGATAGCCCAGACTAGCGCTAAAAATTCAAGTTTGAAAGAGCTCTAGCGGGCATCATTCTGCTCAGAGCCTCTTAACCCTCTGTTTGCGTAGGCTATTACTCTTTCTATGCCATTCTATTCTTGTGCGAGTCCCCGCCCAACCCTTTGTTACTGGCATCGGTATACAACAGAAATGGTTTTGCATAATCTGGATACGTCAATATAGGATCCTCAGTTAGTACCTTTTTTAATTGATCAAATGCTTCTTGCTATTCAGTACACCATGTAACTAGATGATTCTTTGGGACTCAACCCTCTGCTAATCATCTTAAAAGTTTATGTAAAGGCACAGCAATTTTGGAGAAGTTCTTGATAAATCTCCGATAATACCCCACAAATCCCAAGAATTTTCGGTCCTCTCTAATGGTAGTAGGAACAGGCCATTTCTTTACTGCTTCGATCTTCTCTAGGTCTGGCGTCACTCCATCCGTGGAGACTATATGTCCCAGATAACTCACTTTAGTCTGCAACAGATGACATTTAGAGGGTTTTATTTTAAGACCATATCGGATCAATCTTTGGAACACCTCGTCCAAGTGAAGTAAATGATCTTCGTGAGACTTTGAATATACAATGATATCATCCAGATATAACAAAAGGGTATCGAAATTCTGGCTTCCAAGACAATGTTCAACCAGTCTTTGAAAAGTTCCCGGTGCATTACACAATCCAAAAGGCATTCTCGTGAACTCGAAGAGACCCATGGGGGTAATAAAGGCTGTTTTCTCTTGATCCTTTGGTGCCATAGGGACTTGCCAGTATCCACTGATTAAATCCAGAGTGGAGAATATGGCTGCTGATTGGAAAGCCATGAGAGAATCTTCTATCCGAGGCAAAGGATACGCATCCTTATGGGTGATAGCATTTAATTTGCGGTAATTCACACAGAATTGGATCTTACCATCCTTCTTCTTTACCAGGACAATTGGCACTGCCCATGGGCTGTGGCTTTCCTTGATCACATCAGCCTCTTTCATTTCTTTAATCATCTCTTTTACTTGCTGGTACATGGCTGGTGGGATAGGTCTAAATCGTTCTCTGATAGGCGGATGTCCATGGGTACTGATGTGATGTTGTACACCATGAGCTAACCCGAAATCTGGGGAGTGTTGGCTAAAAGCTTCCTTCCGGTGTAAAACCACTTTCAAAACATCAGCTCTTTGCTTCACGGTGGTCTTCGGATTGCCTACTTTAATCTTTTTAGTCCATTCTGGTATCTGGTCGCTTTCCATCCCTCCTTCAGGCACTTTCTCTATCTTTACCTCAGCCTTGATAATGTCGTGCAAGCACACAGTGTGGATCTGGGCAACCGGCTGGTTTCAGTACAGTTGCACCTCGTGAGTACCATAATTCAACACTCGGACTGGTATCTGACCTCTGATTACAGTAGCTACACTCCGAGCCACTATTATCGGTTCTTCCTTCTTCATAGGGTAAGATTCCACTAGAGCATCATAATCTTGATCCCTCAGGCCCACCTTTGCTTTGCACCAAAGGGTGGTTTCAGTGCCTGGCTTCAATGTTACCGGTCTGGCATCTGTCACTCTTACTTTACCAGTTTCACCCTCAGCATTAGAAAACCATTGATGGCATTGCAGATTATAGATGGTTTGTTGCAGGGCATATTTCTCCATCTGGGGTACGTGCTTGGCTTGCTGTTGGAGAATGCTCACTAGTTTGTCAAAGCAATTTTGTAGAACATTCATCCCCAAGATTAGTGGTGGCAGTTGATCACTTTCTAGGTCGCTAACAATGATGTCTGTGTTGCATTGGATGTTCTTTCCCAGCTGTACATCGGCTTCTAGATATCCTAGATATGGTACTTTGTCACCGTTGCTCACTATTAGCTTCATCCATGATCTAGGAGGTGGCTTCAGATCATCAGGTGTCTAGTATCTTTGGAACTCTCGTACTTGCAACGTAGTAACTTGTGATCCGGTGTCTAACAATGCCATAAGCTCAATGCCGTCAATCTTGACTGGTATCATCGGACTTCTACCAATGAAACATGACTGTTCTAATGGGACTGCTGGACCTGATCATCTGCTCTTCGAGGGTCGGTCCTCATCCCCGAAGAATTTCTGTTTAAATTCAGGGTGTTATTTGCTGGCTGGCCACATCTTCTTTCTATATGGCCTCTAACACCACACCGACAACATATGGGCCTTCCTTGGCCATCAAACTGATCCATGGAGCTCCTCCCTTCACTCCTTCTTGGATGGTTCATTTGGTCACTCTCCTTTCTTTCTTTTCCTGGCTGATTAAAGCATCTCTCATGCTTCCATCATGCTTTCCAGTTTTGCAATTCTTTACACATCTCTGCAATCTGGTGGGTCAGGGTGGCAATCTGCTCGGTCAGCTCTGAGTGTCGACTGGTGCTGGCCTGCACAGAACAGATCGGTGTCTGTATCCTCAGTCCATGCATCTGTTCATGTTCTGAACACCGTCTCAGGTATGCAACAGCTTCTCTTCTGTGTTCCAATCTTTGTAATGACATTTCCTCTGGCTGGAGTCTTGATTGCCAAGAGTTGTCTTCCTTACATCCTTTTGTGGTGTAGGCAGGCCATTGAGTTCCCATAGAGGCTGCCATTTGGGGATATACTGGAGCCTCATCTCTGGAGTGTCCTGAACCAAATACTCAATGGCTTTTTCCTTAAAGTCCAGGAAGTCGACTTCAGGGTTTTGCGAGTGCAGCATGCATAACTCTCTCCTCAGGGCTTCTCTTTGCACCCCTTCCACGAACTTTTCTACTAGCACTCGGTCTGCATCTCGGACCTCTGCCACGTCTACCCTCTCTATAGCTCACAATAGCTCCTGTAGACTCAGTGCAAACTCCCTCAGGGTCTTGTGGGGCTTCTGGGTGCGAGAAAAGAACTTCATTTTGAGGTCAGACACAGTTCTAGCATCAAAAATTTGCTGTAGCCTCTGTAGTATCTGTCCTGCTATGGCTTTCGCTCCATTCAGCAGGATTGGACCTCTCGGTGAGCAGCTCCTTTTAGTTGCCTGATTAAAATTTCAACCTTCTATTGCTCGGGGACCTGATACAGCCTACACATTGCCTGCATCTTTGAACAGAATTCCCCCAGATTGCTGGTTCCTTTCCCATCCTTTTCTCTGGAAAACTGTGGAAGCCATGGTGCTCCGAAGTAGTACGGCATGGTTAGTGGACATGGTGGTATATTCCCTCGAGGTCCATCTTGGTCTCCTCCAACTGACTCTCTATCTCCCCCAGACAATCCACTACTACACCCTGGCTCCATCTGTGCTTCTTACTAAGCAACTCCAACTTTGAACTCCTCAGATAAATAATTATCTCTATCCTGCCGACTACGCCAAGAAAAATTTTTGCTATGTGATGCTCCGAGATGGTCTAGAGCAGTGCTCTGTGGGGTACTCTGCTCTAAAGGTGGTGAAAAGAGATGAGTGAGGCACCAAGGTCTGAATTATTGTAGATAAGATAACCATTACCCAGACAAGGAGAGGCAGGAGTCAACCTAGTGATTCAATGCCCGCAGGGCATTTATTTTGTACCAGAGGGTAGGGAGACACAGTCACAAGAGGAAGGAGGGGTCAACCGAAAACAATAGGGTGATAAACAGACAGATACTTTATCTATGACTGCTAAGATTATTACCACAAGAATAGACTAGAGGCCTACTGCCACTCTTATTCTAAAATTATTCTACAATTCGATAACCTTAGGTGAGGATCAGATGACATAAGCCACTCAGAACTGTATTAGGTTAACTATCACTACACACTTCCATCAAAGTCCAGATGTTACAAGACTCCAGAGATCCAGTGTCTTTGTGTACGCCGTCAGTCTGCGATGGTAGCTACGAAGGGAAAAGCAAACAGAACAATAAATGCTAATGTAATTCCCAGCAGGGACCTTGTCAAGGCCACTGGGTAGTGAGAGGTTTGTTAAACAGACCATATGATTCTTCGGCAAAACCCACTCTCTCCGAGACTGCCGGAATAAAGAACCAGAGCAACTGGTTCCTGAAATAACCCACTGATGGGCTGTCAGATTCCTACTGAAAACAAGGGTTCCTCAGCCAAAACCCACTTCCAGGGTTGCCAAGGATGAAGAGAAATCAGGACCTTCATGGCGACGAATCCAATGGAGACTACCACGACCTAAAGGATGCTGCAGCACTCCAAGGGCCAGCTAAACTCTGAAGGATTTCTGACAGGACCAGGAACCAGAAGAATCTGAAGTGATGATAGTTGATTGTAGCATCAGAAACTAGAACAAAACAAAGAAATGGCGGAAGCATCCCGTACTGGCTTCGACGGACTCGACTTTCGGGGAACGACCAGGAGGGGCGCAGACCAGGTTCTCGAGGATGAGCACACTGTTCTTTAGAAGGCGACCAACTTCGGGACATCTGGAACAGGAACCATATGAAACGACACTGGCACAACTGTCATGATGGGTTTCGGCGGACGTACCTTCGAGCTGTGAAAACAAGAAACGGCGGGTACGACTTGTACGACTGGCGACGGACTCGACTTCGGCGGACAACACAGATGGAAGTGATGAGCTGATGGACGATCCCACAAGAGTGAAGAATGCTGAGAAGATGTCTTCTTTTCAGTAGAGACTGATTCTGAGTGAGGAGTATTACAGGCCACACTATGGGACGGTAGTGTGGTGGAAGATTAAGACTGTCCCCATACAGTAGTAACAATATAGCTGAAGATGCACCTTCCTGCACTGCCAAAAGGGACTGCAGAATGATCCGATGATTTGCCAAAGAATGGCAAATCATAAATTTCTGGGTAATTGCTACAGGTGGGGCAATTGTTCAGGTGCTTGGAGCAATAATTTGAATACTTAGAGCAATAGTTCAGATATTTGGGCAATAGTTTGGGTACTCAGGGCAATAGTTCAGATACCTGGGGCAATGGTTTGGATACTTAGGGCAATAGTTCAGATACCAGGGGCAATAGTTCAGATACCCAGGGATAAATAACCACAATCCAATACAACACAGTCCTGGTGCTTCTTAGCAAGTTTGCAGTCTTTCAGGTATTTCAGCAATAACAATTGTGTAAACAGTACAGTTGTTACAGTAGCTTCACAGTATATGCGAACTGAGCACCCTAATCCCTAATCTACTAGCGGGGCCTCCCTTAGTACCACTAGGCTGGCATGCCCTAATCTACTAGGCCAGGGGCCACCTTTAGTACCACTAGGCTGGCTTGCCCTAATCCACTAGGCCGGGGCCTCCCTTAGTACCACTAGGGTGGATTGCCCTAATTCCCTAGGCCCGGGGCCTCCCTTAGTACCACTAGGGTGGATTGCCCTAATCCCCTAGGCCGGGGCTGCCCTTAGTACCACTAGGCTGACTTGCCCTACTACACTAGGCCGGGCCGTCCTTAATACCACTAGGCTGGCTTGCCCTACTCCTCTAGGCTGGGGCCGCCCTTAATACCACTAGGCTGGCTTTCCCTAATCCCCTAGGCTGGGGCCACCCTTAGTATCACTAGGCTGGCTTGCCCTACTGCACTAGGCCAGGGTCACCCTTAGTACCACAAGCCTGGCTTGCCCTGTTACACTAGGTCGGGGTTACCCTCGAACCCTGTTTTACCTCGGGCCTGATGCCCTACATTTACCTCGGGGCCTGATGCCCTACAATAACTCGGGCCTGATGTCCTAAATACAGTGGCCCTGGTGCCCTCTTTACTATGTGCCTGGAAGCCCTTATTGAACCCTGGGTCTGATAGCCCTCTCAAAACTGGGCCTGATGCCCTACTTTATATTGGGCCTGGTGCCTTCTTTACCATGGGCCTGGACTGCCCTTATTAAACCCTGGGCCTGATAGCCCTCTCAAAACTGGGCCTGGTGCCCTACTTTATATTGGGCCTGAATTTGCCATTTAAATAATTATAAGGCCAAAAGTGGTCGGGCCATTTTAAATCTGCAGCTCTCTGTGAGCTGCTGTCATTCAATAGCACATCGCCGCCCCTAAGCCCACCTTCCTATGAATATTTATAAGGCCGCTATACTGGCCTTGACTCTCAGCCCTTCCTGTGGGTGTCGCTAACCCTGCCTCCTTAGTTAATGTTGAAATTCAGGATCCTAGCGACCCGATGCCCATGCGGTGCTCGGCTGTGACTCACACCAGGGAACATCAATTTCGACCAATGGCAGATGACAGGGAAGGAAGATGCTGTGAAGTTCTTCGCTGGCTGAAGATTGCTTTGAGGAAGAATCAGCTGTGAACAAACCCCGACAGGGGTGCTGTGGCAGAAGATTCAGTCCATACACTTTGCACTAAAACACTTGTAATTCCATTTTGCACTACAACACCAGAATTCGATGGTGACTGGGACAATTGTTCGTTGCAGGGGCAATTTGCCTGGAGCAGGGAAAAATTGCTGAAATCTGGGGCAATTGTTCATTGCAGGGTCAATTGTTTGTTGCAGGAGCAATCGTTCATTGCCAGGGTAATTTGCCTGGAACATGGGGCAAATTGCTGAAATCTGGGGCAATTGTCCATTGCAGGAGCAATTGTTCATTGCAGGGGTAAATAACCACAGTCCTAGTATAACACATTCTAGGTACTTTGCAATGAACACATCATTTCAGATACTAGTCATTACACAGTTTCATCAGATGACAGTAACTAGATGCAGTTGTGTGCTAAGCACCCTTCTCTTGCTGACCCTTGACAGTAGTATTCCACTTATGAATTCTTATGGCATTAGGATCTGGCTACCTCTGCATACCTGGGGTGACTATCCTTCTGTTCCCTCGCCTTCCTTGCCCTCTTTACTACTAGACCCCTCCATCTGCTGAGCTTACTGCTGATCTAGAGGGTACCGTGTTCCTTGATCAGTTGCGGTTGGCTGTGCCCCTTTAACTGCTGTGGGCCTCACTGGTTGCCCATTGAAACTGGAGGCCTAGTGTTGCCCCTTATAATATGGGCCTGTAGTACTGGACCCTTTTCACCCCTCTATGGGCCTGTGATGCCCCTCTCACTGTGGGCCTAAGCTGCCCTTCAAACCCCTTTGTGGGCCTGTGATTCCCCTTTAAATGCTAGGGCCTAAGTTGCCCTTCAAACCCCTTTGTGGGCCTGTGATGCCCCTTTAAATGCTAGGGCATAAGCTGTCCTTCAAACCCCTTATTGGTCTGCAATGCCCCTTTAAATCTTTGGCCTGACCATGGCCTTGCTGCCATTCACTTGGGGTCACACCGCCTCTGCACTGCCCATTTTAAAAGTATTTAATACCTTCCTCTATGGCCTACAGGCTGGGCCCCTCCCCATGGGTGTTGCTTGCCCAAAATCTGAATCTTGGCCCAGGCCCTCCTGTCCTGGCTGTTTGCTCAGGTGCTCTTGCGGCGCAATAAATAAAAATAAAAAAATAAGCAACACTTCCAGTTTAGATTAGGGCACACAGCACTCTTTTCCTGTGCTGCTGCCTGACTCACCACCCTGGCCCGGGGTGTAGCAACTGCTTCTGGGAGGTGGGAGGCCTCTGGCAGTGGGAGGGAACTGAGAAAAGGGGAAAGCAGGCAAGTGGTGGGCAGCAGGGGGCCTCAGGAGGGCCGTCTGCTCCACGGAAGTGATGCAGCTCTTCAACGCCACCAACGAGGGACCGGTAATTAAAATTTCTAAATCAGGCACGGGGTGCAAGAAAAACAACAAAACATGCTAAACAGGGCCCCAAACTGCCACAAGGGACAGGGTCCTCTCTTTTGGTTTCGAGCACCAGACCTCCGGACTAGACTGCAGGACAGACGGGGCTCACGCACTAGCCGACTTGAGAAGTCTTCACTGCCTGTGTGAGGGGGAACACCACAGAGTCAACAGGACTGACTCTACAACACCCAGGTAAGCTGCAGTCTCTGTTGCACTCTTGGGACCCTCTCCACAGCCCAGCCCGATCTGACTGGAAAAAATGTCAGTTCACCTTGAAAAGCACTCAGGGTTCTGAATCTGGAACCCCAAGCCCGTGCCCCTTCCAACGGCCAGTAATTTTGAAATGGGCACCATGCGCTGACCAGGGACAGTGGTCCTAGCACGTGGGTGCCCACTGTCATGCTGCCTGCTCTGGGAAGGTGTGTGGAATGAAGCAAGCAGGCAGTAGAGAGCCCAAAGAAAAACCTTTTTTGCTGCTGCTTGTTTCCCTGTTCTTTTAGTGCCCTGCCTGACAATTGTCCAGGGAAACAAAACACTCGCAGGGGCCCATTTATTGTCCCATTTTAGCTCACACAGACAACGAGGCACCCTGGGCCACGCTACCATCCTTAAGCCCCCATGTCTATAGTGCCCCCATTTCTGTAGTGCTCCCATACTCTGGGTCATTACAATTCTTATACAAATCATGCATGGAATTTTTTCCTTTGGGCCTCTGTGTTAAATATTTATTTATTTATTTGCTTTTGTTTACCGGGTAAGCACACTTGACAGCCAAGTGCCTATTTTCAGGTGTGACCCGGGAGGATTACAAGCTACATAGATACAAGAACATCAGGAAGAATCAAAGTTGTCATACGAGAACATTTGGCAGAACAAAGACTAATAAGCAGCTAACTAAAGAAAGATTTCAGGCAAAACTGGTTAAATGTTAGAATACCACTTTGAGATACGCAAAAGATAAATTAGTTAGATAACAGCATAAAACAAACTAGTACAGCCATTAACAGCACAGCAGACAATATGGGGTAAGCCTAACCCTGGGGGGTGGTAACAGAAGAAGTACAAAAGTGCAGGAGAGAGAGCTGGGGAAAGATAGAGATGGGCTAGGCAAGTTAACCCTCTGGGACAGGTGGGCTGGGAGTGGGCCCAGAGCAAAAATAGACATCTGGTTTGTAATTACCAAGTCGGATACAGGAGTAGAAGTGCATGATACACTGGACCCATGCCCCCATCAGACTGAAACAGGGGAAAAAGTGTGCCACAGCACGGGGTCTATGAGGCACAGAGACCAGCGGAGGCAGATTTTAGGAAGCCCCACAGGGAGGCTTTAAAGCAGTGATGGGAGGAGGAGAAGTGAATTAAGGCAGGAAGAGAGTTCCACACTTTCAGTGCATATATGGTGAAAGCATGATCACCCATAAGGGTGTGGGTTTTTGGCACCAGGTGGTCCTGTGAGTTGCTAGATCTTAAGTGGTAGGTTGGGGATCCATGTTTGAGGGGTAGGGTGAGGTCAGAGGTGGTGGAAGTTCTGACGATGCTGTCGATGAAGTTGCCGAGGACAAAGGTGCGGTGCTTTTCCAGGGGGATATGACCAACTTTGGCCACTTTTATGCATTTGTTCTCATTTGTTTCAAATATTCATCAATAAATCTGAAATAATCAAAATAAATCATGACTTTGCCGTGTTCCGGTTATTATTTAATAAGGGTCAGAACTTCACCGAGTTCTCCCAGCCCTAACACAAATCTAGAAATGCCATTGAGGTATACATAGCTGGGCATGGTGCCAGATATTCAAAAAAGTGCGCATGGTACGCAACAGTGTTCATCATGCACAACCCCTGATGCGCCTGATACGATATTCAAAAGGAAAAGTGCGCTGCACAAATCCCTATGTGCCGGAGCGCATCTTTAATGTATGTAGGCACAGGTGGGGGGGGGGGTGCCCATGCATGACCTGCACAGCCTGATATTCAGCCCGGGATGTGCAGAGCCATGCATGCACAACCCCTACTTGTGCTTGTACAAAGTTAAGCCAAAAAAAAAAGGAACAAATGATGGCCACCCACAGGTGAGCTGCTGCATTGCAGGGCGCAAGACGGCAGCTGCCACCTGTGGGTGGCCACCCGAGTTCCTGCCACTCCTGGCGGTGTCACCCCATGCCCCATCATGGGCATCTGTTTAAATAAACCCCTCTCCAATATCCCTGGTGGTCCAGTGGACCGAGTGCTGCCCGATCGCAGGCATATGTATCAAAATATATTGCCCATCCAATATCCCTGGTGGTCCAGTGGACCGCTATGAGCCTGATGGCGGGCATGTGTAATGAAAGACTTCCCCGTCCAATATCCCTGGTGATCCAGTGGACTGATCACTGCCCTATCGTGGGCATCTGTTTAAATCACCCCCCTGCCAATATCCCTGGTGGTCCAGTGGATCACACTTTGCCCGATCACGGGCATCTGTAAAACATAAAAAAAGTCCTATTACCCTGGCGGTCTAGGGCACCCCCCTCTCCACTCACCCACTCAGCCCACCACCTCCCCAGGTGGCAGCACCCACCCGCCTGCCACCCTGCAGCCACAACTAACAGCTCAGTGGGCTGCCCGCCCGATAGGTTCACAGCGTGAGCCAATGGGCATGCAACCATACATACATACATTCCAGATATGTGAATGATTCATTCAAATATCTGAATGTGTAGTACGGCATGGGCTGCACAGCCAATGGGCATGCAGCCCTACCGAGCTGTCAGTCGGCGGGCGGCGGGTGGCAGGCGGGTGGGATGCTGCCACCCGCTGGCTGACCGGGGTGGGTGTGGGGTCAGTGGGTGGGTGGGGAGGGGGTGCCCCTAGACCACCAGGCAATAGGACTTTTATGTTTTACAGATGCCCGCGATCAGGCAGAGTGCGGTCCACTTGACCACCAGGGATATTGGCCAGGGGGGGTGATTTAAACAGATACCCACGATCGGTCCACTGGACCACCAGGGATATAGGACGGGGAAGTCTTTCATTACACATGCCTGCAATCGGGCAACGATCGGTCCACTGGACCACCAGGGATATAGGATGGGGATCTATGCTTTCAACAATGCCCATGATTGGGCTGCAGGGGGCGTCGGTCCCCAACAGCTGCTGCCTGGCAGGGCACCAGGCATAAGTCATCGGGGATTGGCGCACCTGCATGCTAATGGGATGCAAATGGGGCCATAATGACATGCAAATGGCCCTATGTGCGCCTTGCATAAATTATGGCCCCATCTGCATGTCCCCTTTTGAATATTGCAAGTGCTGTGAATGGCGCAATGCCACTTGTGCTAGCTCATCTCCATGCTCCACTCTGGCCACTTGCGCTGGCACAGTGCCACTGCGCCATGCACAGTGCGGGTGGCCAGGGTGCGATATTCAAAGCTACTGAGCCATAGTGTAGCTCCGTTGAATATCGCCCAGGCCACACCCTTGCGCAGCCAAGTTGAGCTGCGCCCATGCTTGCGCCACAGCCTGGTGCAGTTTGAATATCCGGGCCTTAGTGTTTTTGTTGTAACTTTTTAATTTTTCAAAAAAAAATGTCTAAACATACAGCTTGAGGCATAGGTTCTCGGGTAAGCATTCAAGGTACAGGTACATAAATCCACTTCCAAAAAGGGAGGGGGAAGGGGAAAAGGGGGGAGCAAGGGGGAAAGGGGGAAGGGTAGGGAGGATAAGGAACCTGGGGAACTTAATCTAAAACACAAGTTAGTAAACAGGGTATTTGCTAGCAATGCACAGGTGTATCCTGATAGGTATTATACATACAGACCTATCTGGCAAGTGATACAGAAGTGAACAGGGGATGTACTAATATTACCTAGTGACTCAAGAAGGTAATTATCTTATTATTGTACTCACCAGGAGGGAGCTTCTCTCCACTAATCATTACGGGACATAAGCACACTGGGTGGTTCCTGTTACCTATTCAGACCAAATCCATCTTCAAGGCTTCAGGACAGGACCGAGTTCTGAGTGTCTTTACGTTCTGCAAGGTCCAGAGTAGGTCTAGAACAAAAACAAATGTCCCCAAAGAGTCTAGTGCTTAACTGGAGTGACATATATCTTTCAGAAACACATTTAAGAGCATATACAGATTTTTCAGATAATCACAGCTATGTATATCTGAATGGGGATGTTATGTCCTATACTGCATCTAGGTACTGGGGTCCAGGACAGAGAGAGGAGTTATGGGGACCATAAGGAGTCATCTCTGTCCAGTCAATATTGCTTGTCTGTAACTACCCCGTGAGGGCCATCTCATTCATTCTAATTGAAAAATTATATCTTAACTACAAATAACAGGTTAAAGGAGGTATTCAGCCTATGCCTACCTGGGGGTCAACATAGCTCAGATAAGGGGCCCAGCAAGGTCTGAATTTAGAGAGTTGATATGTCTGAAGGTGTGAAAGTCTGTCTAGCTTGCCAAGAGCTGAAAGAGAGGCCAAGACCTCTATCAGTGTAGGGACTAAGGAGGATCTCCATCTACAAAGCAAGGCTCTCTTCATTTGGAGGGTCAATAGGGTGAGCCATCTGAATTCGGGAGAGGATAACTTTGGAAGGCAACCACAGATCCCCAGGAGATAGAAAAAGGGACTAAGGGGGATCTGCTGGTGTAGTACCTTGGTTGCTAGAGACTGTATTTCTACCCAGAGGGGTTGAATCCATGGACATGACCACAGTATGTGTAGTAGGTCTCCTCTTGCTCCCTGACACCTCCAGCAGTTGTCTGAGTCCAGCAGTTTGGCTTTAGCTAGAACCACCGGGGTCTTGTACCATGAGTGAGTGATCTTGTTCTGGATTATTCTTGATCTGGCATCTTTCAGCCAGGCGTGCATGTGTCTCTCCAAGCCTGTTCCCAGGCCTTAGATGGAATAGGGTTGTATAACATTTTTTTCCATTTGTGTTTCGCGTCCTCAGATTGGGAGGGGAGAGTATCTCTAAGTATGGCATAAATGTGCCCTGCAAGGCCATTTAGGCATTGTAGCTAAGTCTGTAGGGCTGATGATTTACCTTGCAGTGGGGGTGGGTTCAAGAGAAGGCATAGTGCACCCCTGAGTTGGAGATATCTCCAGAACTCTTACTGGAGAATGTCCAATAGCTGTCAAAGGGATTGAAACGTATGAAGGACCATGAGATTCTGGTCAACTACATCTCCCATTTTGCAAATGCCCAGAGCTGCCCAGTGCCTCCAGCAAACCCAGCATCCCCCTATATTGATAAAGGGATTTTTCCAGAGAAAGGTAATGGCAGGCAGAAGAGGGTCCATTTTCATCTTTACATGTGTGGCAAATCAATTATTTCTGGACACCTCTACTGTCGGTGAGGTGTGTCCGAGATGAAGCCTGTTGAGGGGGCGTCTAGTTTAGTGTACTAACTTGAAAAAAGGAGTGAAGAGGGGTGCATGGTCCCTGTAACATCTAACTTGATTTGAATCCACTGTAGGGCAAGAGGCGAGGAAGGAGACATCCATTTAACAGTTTGGGCGAGGAGGAAGGTACATCAGTAGCATTCAATCCAGGGGATATTCTAACCCCCATGTTCCCAGTGGGCCCTGAGCTTAGATCGGCTAAACCTGGGCTTGAAGCCTTCCTGAAGGAAGTCTCCAAAGAGCTTGTCTATGGGCTTATGCCACTGCTTAGGTAGGAGGATGGGTATGTGCATTAGCAGATAGAAAAGTTTGGGGACTGAGACCATTTTTATGGCTGCAATTTTCCCTGCCATGGTAAGCTTAAGGAGTTTCCATCTGTCAAATTCTGTCTTAATAGAGGAAAGTAGGGATTATATTTTTGCCTTCCAGAATGTACCAAGTGATGGAGTAAGGAGGATACCCAGAAGGGTGATTCCTTTAGGGGCCCAAAGGAGGTCTGCTTACTCTGCCAGCTGTTGATTGCAGTGGTCATTCAGAGGGAGTAGCTCGATCTTATTTTGATTCAGTTTGAGACCTGAGTATGTAAAGAAGGTGCCAAGATGGTGAATCAAGGGAGATATGGAACAGCAGGCATCTGCCAGCTGGAGGAGAAGGTTATCTGCGTTCATAAGATTTATATATGTGGAGATTCCCACTGTTAAACCTGCGATATCAGGGTAACTTCTTATAGCGCTGGCCAATGGTTCTACCACCAGAACAAACAAAAGGGGGGAGAGAGGACATCCTTGTCTTGTCCCATGTTCCAGTAGAAATGGGGGAGAAAGGATAGAGTTTGTGTTGACTCTGGCAGAGGGGAAGGTGTAGATGGCTTGTACCCTAGAGAGGAAATTGCCACCGACTCCAAGGTGTGTAAAGACTTGGTACAGATAGACCCATTCGACAGAGTCAAATGCTTTTTCAAAATCCACTGCGATCGCTGCAGCTGGTGTGGGAAAGGATCTGGAGACGTGTATGAGATTCATAAGGGTTCTCAGGTGGTCTGAACTGTGGTGGCTGGGGATAAAGCCCACTTGTAAAGGGCTCAGCCTGGATGTTAGAATTTTGGCATACAGTTTGCTATACAGGTTAATAAGAGAGTTTTGGTTGATAGCTGCCTGGGTTTGTAGAGTCCTTGCCCTTCTTTGGGATAACTACAAAAGTAGCTTCCCGCATCGAGGGAGGAAGGGTACCTTTGAGCTCTATCTCTTGAAACACCTTGGTTAGTAGAGGTGTAATCATTGGGGCCAGTGCCTGGTAGAAGTCCGCTGTGTGCCTGTCATTTCCAGGTGATTTCCCCAGCTTCAGATCTCAGATGACTGAACTCACCTCTTTGTTAGAGATTGAGAGATCCAGCAGTAGGGCCTGTTGTGTATTCAGTTTGGGTAAATGGAGAGCATCTGGAAATGACTAAGTCTCTCTAGTTGTCACTGTATGTTTGAAGGTGTAAAGGGATCTGTTAAAGGAGGCCATGACAGCGTTGATCCTTTCCGGGATAGTAGCCAACACCCGTGTGCATCTTTCAGGCTAGAGATGTATCTGCTGGCTTGTTGCTTCCACAGTTGGTAAGCGGGTATCTTGCCACCCTTATCATCACCTTCCCAGAAGGTGTGTCTAAGGCATAGGATAGTGACTTCTGCCTTCCTGTTGAGCAGCTGGTTAATTTCAATCCTTAGGCCCAAAATGGTTTGACCTGTGGCAGATTGAGTGGAGGGAGAAGGCATAGCCTTTAGTCTGGTAGTATAGCCTAGAGGTTAGAGTAACGAGCCGTGAATGAGCTCTCAGCATTCAGCAGACCTGGGTTTGATTCTCACAACTTCCAATTGCATATTATGTGACCAGGAGCAATTCACTTAACCACCCTGTGCTCCCGGGACACATTTGGAAATTATCCAATGGAAGCCACTGTAAATGAGTCTCTGACTTAATGGTGTATCCATTTCTGATGAATGAAAATAATTTTGTTCTGGAGACCATACCTACGTAAGGACATAGACAGGGTAGAGAAGGTTCAGAGGAGGGCAACAAAGATGGTGCATGGGTTGCATAACAAATCCTATGAAGACAGGTTGAAGGAACTGAACATGTACTCCCTGGAGGAGAGGAGGGAGAGAGGGGATATGATAGAGACATACAAGTATCTTACAGGGAGGAACAGGGTGCAGGAAAACACTATTTTTAAGCGAAAAAGATGTTTCAGGACTAGAGGGCATGGGATGAAGTTGGAGGGAGGGCGATTCAGAGGAAACATGAGAAAGAATTTCTTCACAGAACGGGTGGTGGACAAGTGGAACACCCTGCCAGAGGAAGTGGTGGGGGCTGAAACAATCACGGGATTTAAGAATGCATGGGATAGACATAAAGGAATTCTAGAGGTCAGGGGTAAGGGGAAATAGACTTCTAGGAAAACAAACTGAACTTACAAGCTCAAATGGGCAGACTAGGTGGGCCATAGGCCCTTATCTGCCGACACTGTCTATGTATATGTATCTATGTAGCCTTGAAGGCAGCTTCAGCAGCTGTCAATTTCTGTTCAAGTGTGGCCAGTTGATGCTCTCTTTCTCTGTGTTTAGCTGTGGCAAACTCCATAATGCTACTTCGCATGGTGACCTTGAACGCCTCCCAGGTGGTGCTCACCATTGTTTCTGAAATAGGATTTTCTGCTAAGAAGAGGGATGCTTCATTCTGGGCTAAGGGGATAAAGTCTGGGTCCATCATTAGGAGATGGTCTAGTCTCCAGTGCCAGGGTGGGGGGGGGCTACGGAGTCCCATTGAATAAGGAGCTGAACTTGGGCATGATCTGAGATGACACTTGGGAGGACATTTATGTCAAGGACTTTTGTCATTATGGTCGGTGAGCCAAGCCAAAAGTCCAGTCTGCTATGTGAGGCATTTGGCTCTGAGTGGAAAGTATAGTCCCTTGTCCAGGGATGAAAGATTCTCCAAATATCTGCCAGACCTTGGTCTGTAATCAGTTGGTGCAGTGCCTTTCTGCTCCTTAAATGAGACTCTGTGCCCCTATCATTTCTCTCTATGGATGGGACTAATGTTAAGTTAAAGTCTCCTTTTATAAGGAGGGGAAGTCCGGGGAGGGGGGTAAACTCCAGTATCACCTCAGTAATATTGTGAAAAAAAGTGGACAGTCCTCGTTAGGGGCATAGAGATTGCAGAGGGTAATCAGCCCTGAGGCGGTGTCAAATGTTGCTATTACTCACCTACCATCAGAGCTGGAGAGTGTCTTGATGAGGGACCAAGGCAGAGACTTATGCAGGAGAATAAGGACACCATGTTTCCTTGTGGTGGCATTGGAGTGTACCTGCTGGCTCACCCAGTCTTTAGACATGTACCTATAATCATCCCTTAATAATTTGGTCTCCTCTCAAAACATTACTTTCAAGTGTAGGCATTTCAGGTGGGTCAGGACCTTCTTGCATGTCACAGGTGAGTTTAGCCCTCTGACGTTCCACATATGGAATGCAATGTCAGACATGCTGCCCAGATATGGAACTGTGTGTCTGGGAAGTGTTTTAAACACCTAGGTGGTGGCAGGAAAAGGGCACTGAGGGTCTTTGCAGAGAGAACAGAGAGGTGTAGTTGAAGGGCTCCTTTCCCCATCTGTAATGTTACTTCCCCCAAAGGGGAAGAGAGAAGCACGGTCTCTAAGGTATGCTGAGAGAGATTGACCAGTACTATATTATCAGGTTACACAAAACTACTTATCACTAACTTATGACAGAGGGAAAAACTGCATCTGCACCTGTACAACTAAGACTGTGAGCACTAAACTAATTAAACTTTTAAACAAACAGTAATGAAGAGTGTGAGGAGACTTAACCATGTGGGTCCCCAGCCAATGGTATGCCCTGATGCGTCTGCCAGGAGTGAAAAGGGTGAATCGGCAGTGAGGGGGAATTATGAGGACAGGTTGAAGGCACTGAACATGTACTCCCTGGAGGAGAGGAGGGAGAGAGGGGATATGATAGAGACATACAAGTATCTTACAGGGAGGAACAGGGTGCAGGAATGCACTATTTTTAAGCGAAAAAGATGTTCCAGGACTAGAGGGCATGGGATGAAGTTGAAGGGAGGACGATTCAGAGGAAACGTGAGGAAGAATTTCTTCACAGAACGGGTGGTGGACAAGTGGAACACCCTGCCAGAGGAAGTGGTGGGGGCTGAAACAATCACGGGATTTAAGAATGCATGGGATAGACATAAAGGAATTCTGGAGGTCAGGGGTAAGGGGCAGCAGACTTCCTGGAAAACATAAACTGAACTTACAAACTTAAATGGGCAGACTGGGTGGGCCATAGGCCCTTATCTGCCGACACTGTCTATGTATCTATGTATCTATGTATGCCCCCAAACTCCGCCACTTTAAGTGAGCAATATACTGACATAAAAGGGTAGCACAGGAATTAGCTAGGCACTTAGGGCTGGATATTCAAACTGCGTTATTCTGTGGCGCAAGCCCTTGCGCTGCACAAAATAGTTGCGCAGGGGTGTGGCCGGGGCAATATTCAACAGAGTTGCGTTATTGAGCAACCCCTTTGAATATCACCCCGCCACACAGCCACTGTGCATGGCACAGTGGAACTTGGCCACCGCAAGTGGTCAGAGTGGAGCATTCAAGATGCGGTGGTGCAAGTACCATCGCGCCATGCTCAAATTTCCGATATTCAAAAGGTGACATGCAAATGGAGCCATAATTCATGCAAGACATGGGGGGGCCATTTGCATCTATTTATGGCCCCATTTGCATGACATTAGCATGCAGGTGCGCTGATCCTCACTACTTGGCGCCTGGCTACCGCCAGTAGCAGCCATCGGGACCGACGCCCCTGCAGCCCGATCACGGGCATAAGTTTAAAATCCCCCACCCCCGACTGGCCGATCATGGGCATAAGTGAAATAAACCCCACCCCCACTAGCCCGATCGCGGGCATAAGTTTAAATCCCCCCACCCCCGACTGGCCCGATCGCGGGCATAAGTGCAAATAAACCCCACCCCCCCACTCAGCCCGACGTGGCAGCAAAGAATTCAACCCCCAAGAATCATATCCCTGGTGGTCCAGTGGACCGAAGCTCGATCGCAGGCAGCAAAGAGGTCAAACACCCCCCAAGAACATATCCTCGGTGGTCCAGTGGACCCACGAAGCCCGATCGCGGGCAGCAAAGAGTCAAACACCCCCGACGCCTCCTGGTGGTCCAGTGGACCCGTGAAGCCCGTCGCGGGCAGCAAGAGATCAAACACCCCCAAGGACCACCTACCCTGATCAATCTAGTAGCCCCCACCCACCCACGAGCTCCTACCCGCCCCTCCGTCAGCGGCGGGCGGCAACATCCCTGCCTGCCACCCCGCTGCCCAGCCCAGCTGCGATAAGGGCTGCAAGCCAGTGGTTTCAGGCAAACGGCCAGTGGGCATTACAGCCATACCCGTATAAAGGCCAGTCGAATATGTAATTCATTCATTCATTCACATATCTGGACTGCTATATACAATATGGAGCTGCGTGCCCGTGGCTCTTGCTCTGAACCAACAAACATCACAACACGAACTGATCGATGAGTGATGGGGCAACAGGGTGAGATACTACCGCCCGCTGGCTGCGAGCGGGCTCATGAGTGGGGTGGGGTAAACACCAGATCACCAGGTAGGTGGTCGCAGAAGTGTTGCTCTTGTCGAGCATGGGACCTGCACCAGTATATTCTTGGGGGTGTTTGACCTTCTTGCTGCCCGCGATCGGGCTAGTGGGGGTGGGGGATTTAAACTTATGCCCTGATCGCCAGTCGGGGTGGGGATTTAAACCTATGCCCGCGATCGGGCCAATCGGGAGGAGATTACTATGGCGCCCATGTTTGGGCTGTAGGGGCACAGGAGTACGCGAGGCCACCCACAGGTGTCAGCTGTTGTGTTGCACCCTGCACACGCGGCAGCTCAACGTGTGGGTGGCCCTCGACTTACTCCTTTTTTTTTTTGATCAAAGTTGTGCAGGCGCAGGTTGGGGGTTGCGCCTGCACAACTCTGCACAGCCCGTTGAATATCGGGCTGTGCAGTTTATGCATGGTTCCTCCCCCTCCGGTTCAGCATGCCTTCATTAGCATTGCGCTGTTGCTCAGCTTGACTTGGGGGGGCGCAACTGCCTCCTGCTGAACATGGCAGAATGGCGCAATTTCGGACTTGCGCAGGCACAACCCTATTGTGCATGGCGCAACCCTTTTGAATGTCCAGCCCTTAGTGTTTTGACACTGAGACTTGCAAAACCTTCAGTTTTCACAAAGAAGAATGGCAACAAAGCAACAGCAAGCATTCCCACGATGACTACTATTACCTTTCTGGTCTTGGGCCTGTTATAGTTCTATTTTTGTCTCATTTTCAGAATGAAGACCAGAGACAGTGGATTCATTGTTTGGGGCCCACAGGTTGACTGGTTCTACTGTTGCCACCTCTGGGGGTGGAGGTAGATGGGACATTGTTGTCTCCTTGAGGTATGTGAGTCAGTGGGCTAATCAACCTATGAATGGTGGATGATAGAGCTGTGCTTTTACATGAAATATGATGACTTCTTTCTTTCTCCTCAATATTCTCCTCTCCATACTCATCATCATCATCAGACCCGCCTGCTAGTGTAATAAAATGTGACACCCCTTTTCATACTGATACATATGGAACTGAAGCAGAAGCATTTTCATGGCAGATGTTTCCAGCTGTATGCCCTGCTTACCCTAACTAAGCATGTCCTTAAAAATAAGGCATACTACATGTGTCCATGATTTTTGTCCACAGCTAAGTCTGATGCACACTGGGAATCCTCTCAAAGCAAAAACTTTATTTTTAATGCAAATAAATAAATACCAACTGGTAGTGGCACTGCCAGGCTATAGCTCAGAGACCCAATTGTTGCTATTTGAGATCATTCCAAAGCCAAAGCGCAATCCTTTCATCCTAGCTATCAATAACAGATAGCAATATCTTGTACCTCTCAGCCCAATGCCTGGCATGTTTATTGTTTATTGATAAATATCGGATAGCACCTTTGAGTCAAAGACTCCTTTACAAAGGTTCCACGTCATTACATAAAACAAAGATGACAGTGACCAAAGTAACAACTAACATAATAATTACAGATAATGGTTACAAAATGTTTACAGAGTAATACAATATAGCAGCTGAGAATACAGAGTAACAGAGTGCTACTAAACAAAGGTGCAAAGTGCAAAAGGCTGCAGGTACATGCATACACTTCAGGGTGATGGTGCTAGACATGCCCGGGTGATTATTTGTTGGCCAAGGCCGAACAGAGAAGTCCATTGTCATGGTATAGGCACGCCCAGGGGTGGCTGGACCAGTGTTGGGTCCAATAGTCATGGAGGGTGGAGTGGGAGAATGGGAGGTCAGGTTTAGGGGCAGTCACATACTGATCTCTGGGTGATTAGGTCTCTTATTTGGGACTTGAACCGACCAAGTTTGGGTTCAGTGAGGAAGGAGTTTGGGAGTGAGTTGAGCCAGTGTGGGGCCAGATATCAAAAAGTTCTTTGGCCCGAGGTGGTCTTGCAGTGAGGTACCCTAAAATGGGTTGTCACTGATTGCTGTGTGAGGCGGGTAGACAGTGGTGCCTGAAGTAGTGGGGAGAGGGCAGGTGGGAGTAACCCTGCTGTAATTTTCTTAGCGCAGAGGCAGGCCTGGTATTTTAGCCTCCCATCAAAGTTGAGCCAGTTTGTTGAGGAGTAAAGGGTGCAGGTATGTGTAAGCCTAGCACAGCCTGTAGCAAGTCTGCAGGCCTTATTAAGGGCCAGTCTAATCTTGTGTAGGTGTGTGTTGTTGGCTGCACCAAAAATGATGATTCCATAGTCTGTTAGAGATAGAATAGATGCAGAGACAGCTAGGTGGAGAGATTCTGGAGGGAGGCAGTTTTTATAGCGGTGAAGGAGATCAATACGTACGTTGACAGCAGTGCTCAGTATCCGGATGTGGTCATGGTAGGTGAGACCAGAGTCTAGGGTGATACCAAGCTATTTGAAAGTGGTAACCTGTTCAAGGGGGTCATTTAGTGAGTTCAGAATGAGCAAGGGTTATCCTAGGTTCTTGTTTTGGGGGTGTGGAAACATCAATGATTTATTTTTTTTGTAATGCAATACTAACCTATGCTGAATGAACCAGGATTCAGCTTCTGAGAAGGATTTTTGGAGTACTGAGTAGAGGGCTGTGGGATCAGTGTGTGAGCTGTAGAGGACGCCATCATCAGCATACAATAGAAGTTTCCCAGAGCAGGCTTTGGGCTGGGTGTTGAGGAACAGAAAGAAGAGTAGTGGGCCAAGAATGGAGCCCTGAGGGACCCCAGACCTCACTTGGAGGGGGGAGGACAGGGAATGGGCAATCTGGGCTGTCTGGGTTCTCTTAGACAGGTAGCTGACAAACCAGTCAGTGGATTCCGGGGAGAGGCCTATCTGAGTGAGGGAGTCCAGGTGAAGCAAGTGGTGCACTGTATCAAACGCCTTAGAGAGGTCTATGAAGACAGCGCCAGCAGTGTAGCCAGTGTTCAGGGATGTGTGGAGGGCGTTTGTGAATTCTAAGAGGGCAGTGGTGGTACTATGGGTATGGCAGAAGCCATGTTGTTCAGGACACAGGATGCTATATTTAAAAAGGTAGTCAGTTAGCTGGATGGCCATGATTTTCTCCAAGGTTTTAGAGAGGGGAGGCAGGATTGATATAGGACAATAGATCCCAGGCAGGGATAGACGTGATGAGAGCAGATTTCCATTTGGAGGGAAACTGGCCCAGAGAAAGGGAGCAGTTCAGAAGCATGGTGGTGGGGGGGAACTTCACTGCAGGTGAGTCTAAGCAGTTTAAGGTCTAGTGTATCACTGCTAAATGAGATTTGCTAAGGGCTTTGAGTAGAAGAGGGGCAGCATCACGCTGAGAAACTGCTTTAAAGTGGAATGAGGGGGTGGAGAGGGAGCAGTGCGGTATAGGGTGGGTGGGGAGAAAAAATTTGGGGGAAGAACACCAGTAAGGTCGGAGAAGGTGTAATTTAGTGTATCTGCGATAAGGGCTGGGTCTGTGGTGATAGACCCATTGGCCCTGATCTGGGTAGGAAGAGCGGTGGAGGTTTTGCCACTTAGCAATTTGAGTGAGTCCCAAAACTTGTGATCTGAGCCCCATGTGGTGGTGAGCAAGGTTTTGTAGTACTCAATCTTTGCTTTTCGAATACTCCATGTACATTTATTGCTTGCTTCTTGTTAGCGCTGCCTGTCAGTGGGTTTACTAGTATTCTGCACAATGTGCCACAGATTGTCTCTTTCACACATCTGGTCCATTAGGGCTTGTGATAAGCAAGGTGTGTCAGCACCTTTAATTTTTTGTTTGGTTAGCGGTGCATACTGGTTGCAGGCAGTGTTGAAAGTAACAATGAAATAGTTGAGGACAGAGTCAATGTTCAATGCATTTTTGATGGGGGACCAGTCAGTAGTTAGGAGGTACTGTCTAAGGGATCAAAGTTTGACGGGTTTGAGGTGACGTTGTAGGATAGTTTTGGGGAGGCTTGTTAATACTATATGACCAGTGACAGAGCACTGGGGAGTGGTCACTCAGGGCATTAGGTAGCACTCTGATCTGTGTAGCTCTGTGTGGCATGTTGTTGAGCACTAGATCAAGGAGGGTAGCAGTACCAGTCTTCTGGTTGATTCTTGTGGCAGTGGTCACAAGCTGGGCCAGGTTTTGAGCAGCTGCAGCATCCCTAATAGGGACTGATGCATCAGCCAGCCAGTTTGTATTAAAGTCTCTGAGGGCAATGATGTTAGCATTGTCAGGGAGAGTCTGGAGATGTGTGAGGACAGAGTGGAAAGCAGTCTTCTGATTTCGAGGAGGGATGTATACGGAGGAGAGGAACAGAGGGTCTCTGTTTGGGGCAAGCGTGATCTTCAGTGTGAGAGATTGGACCCCATGTTTGTGGGATGGGAAGGGTAGGGAGAGACACTGTAATGATTCCTGGACATACAGTGCACAGCCCCTTTTTTGAGGTTCTATCGGCACGGCAGAGCGTGAAACTAGGAAATGAGACTGCAGAGTCGGGGGTGCAGTTGTTGAGCCTGATTTCAACTACTGAGATGACGTTGGGGCGATTCTGGCCAACCCATCCCTGAAATGAATAAAATTTCTTGAGGAGGCTACATATATTGAGGGAGACGATTATGAGGTTCTTGTGGGTAGTAACCCTGGGGAGGAGAGTGGGTCCTGGGTTGGGGTGAACATCTCCGGAAAGAAGGAGTAGTAGTAGAAGGATGCGCAGGGAAGCCAATTTGAAATGTTTCTTCATGAGCTTAGGCACCATTAGGGAGCGGGAACAGCAATGTATGGAGATGGGGGTGGGTAGGTCCTGTAGAGAGGGAGAGGCCAGGCAGAGTAGTGTCCACTGCAACACCACGATAGTACCAGTAGGGGAATTGGAGCATAGGGGAAGCATGGCCCATTGGTGGAGTGAGAGGTATGGATCAGTGGTAGAGGTAGGGAGGGGGGCTAAGGTGAGGAGCCTTGTGATAGGTGGTTCTGGTTCACCATGATGGGGGAGAAGTGGAGCATCCACTAGTAGGAAGATGGGGGCTATGGTTAGTAGCAGGAGACACATGGCGGTAGATGACATGGTAAGCAGTGTTATAAAGATCACGGAGTGGTTTGGGGAGGAGGACAAAAGCTTAAGTGCTTTGAAAGAGTGTGAGATATTAGTCTGATTTGTTGGCTCAGTGACAGTCCTGTTGATTTCGGTTTCAGGGGTACAGGATTTGGGGCTTGCAACAAGACAGTAGGGAACTGAATTGTTTTTGTTTTAGCAGACTATAGTGCCAGTAGGTTTAAGAGATGTAAAGTACTGAGCAGAAAATAGCCTGACTCATTGGTCTAGAGGTAAAGCTGCAGACCCTGGAGTCAAGGGCACAGGGTTTGAGACCTGTAGGAAACTGTATTGTATTTTTTAGCAGATTAAGGTGCCAGTGGGTTTAAGAGCTGTAAAGTACTAAGCTGGGAAACAGACTAGTGGAGAGACAGGGATAGTGACTCCTAGTGTTCAGTAGGGGAAATTTATTATTAGGTACAGAGATGAGGAGAGTGAACAGAAGGGTGCCTGAAGGGGCACTGCAGCACTTCCTAGTAGTTGGAGAGTATAAGCTGCAAATGGAAAATGGGCTCTTAAAGGGGGGGTGATCATGTGATATGTCATGTGACTAGTTAGCAGCAATAAATGTAGAGCTGACCCTGAGTGGGAGGGTGGGGCAGTTGGTGCGCAGCACCGACAGGGTAAGGGGTAAGAAGTAGGCTGGAAGAAAGGAGGCTTTACCTCTTAAGGCTCTCTGTAGTCCCCTGCTGCAAGCTCCTCAGTTGGGCTGTGTTCACCATCCTTCATCCTCCCCTCCTCCTCCATTGGCATGTCTCTCTTTCCTGTGGGCTTCTTCCTAAGCTACCTTTAGCCAAGGGAACCATTCCCGTGGCACCTATAGGGGTGGGTGAGCTCTCTCATTGCAGTCAAATGCTAAGCTGACATCAAAACAAAGCTGTATACTATGTGACTGCCTGCTTGGCAGACTGGCAATTGTGATCTCAAGCAGTGCACAAAACTGAAGTTTACCTGTTTGTCAGTGTGCCTGTTTCAACTGCATTGCATCATTTGAACCATTTAAACTAAAAGCTTGAGTTCTGGCCCAAACGTTCCAGACAGTCCATGAAAATCAAACAACTGGTGAGGCCTTACCTGGAGTACTGCATCAAGTTCTGAAATCCTTATCTAAGAAAGGACAGGGAGAGATTCAATGTGCTTATGCAACTGATATGATGTATGCTTGTGTGACTTAGATACATTGTGGCTATTCGCCTCTCTATCCATGGGATATACCACCCTGTAGGGGTACAATGGAGAGGAATCCTAGTGAAGGGTTCCACCCCTATAGGTGCCACAGGAATGGTTCCCTTGGCTAAAGGCAGCTTAGGAAAAAGCCCACGGGAAAGAAAGATGTGCCAATGGAGGAGGAGGGGAGGATGGTGGAGCAACAAAATTAAATGAATCCTGGACTAGCCAGGAGCTGCTGCCTTAAAAGGTCTGATGGGGGAGTGGTTTGTTGCTCTGCCCTTGAACTACAGGCATTAGCCTTGCAATTTAATGTGCTTACACAACTGATATGATGTATGCTTGTGTGACTTAGATACATTGTGGCCGTTCACCTCTCTATCCATGGGATATACCACCCTGTAGGGGTACAATGGAGAGGAACCCCAGTGAAGGGTTCCACCCCTATAGGTGCCACGGGAATGATTCCCTAGGCTAAAGGCAGCTTAGGAAGAAGCCCAAAAAGAATACCCTAAAGGGTGTCATGCATCAAAGAGGCGAGAAATCAGACAATATCGAGACCAGAAATGAAGGTGATCTTTACGTATATGGAAAGGACAAGAAAAGAATGAGATATGATGAGAACGATGAACGAAATGAAAGCTGACAAGATGTAGAAGGGCAGACTTCCTAAGGAGAGTGGGAACAGCCGGGGCCACCATCTGATTCCATCCAACAGTGAAATCCAACTAAGGAAGCTATGAAAGCACTAACCCTGTCTAATATTATGACCATCGGCATGGAGGAAAGGAAAATTCCCCTTTGAGGAGGAAACCTCTGGGGATCCAAGGCCTAGGTCACCTTCCCTCCAGGCTGAAGGACGTTTTGGTTAGTGATGGCTCAGCTACTGCAATTTAGAGTCAAGACTGAGATCGAGGGAAGAGGAAAAGATTCTAAATTTTGTAAGAAGCTCTCACTCTGTCCTTCTAACAGGAATGCTGTTGAGGGTTGTGAGCAACGTCTCTGCAACTAGACACCCAAAAGCAAAGGAGGAGAGAAATGACTGCTGAAGTACTCAGCCAGTCTACATGAGCCTATGAAACAGACCAAATGAACCAGAGGCAGTCAGCTGGAGAATGGCATAGAGGGTAACTCTGAACCCGCTCTGGCAGCCAAAGGGGCCCTGATGATGATAGACCCATCCCTCACAGCTGAAAGTCACAAATTCTACATCCAGAGGTGTTGCTGAAATGAGGGATGACTGAAGGTCCACCCAGAGTGAAGACATTCTCACTATGGGCCAGGGAGGAGGACCCCACTCTGAGCTTCCCATGCTCTAGATGCAGACTTCATGGGTGCAAAGTGAGACCATCGCCTACAAGCTAGCCTCGAGCCATGAAGCAATGGACATGAAAGGCACATCTCTGAGTGGAAAGCTGGTCGAGTCAAGGTAGCAAGAGACCCAATATGATGGTAAGCTCGAGTAGTCACTGGGAATGAGTAGATCAAGAGAGAGGTAGAAGAGAATGATAAACTAGACTTGGGGCTGGAGGAGACAGATTGCATAAGTAACCATGGGAGTGCATGCCAGCCTGGTCCATTGAGAAGCCCAAATTAGGAGTGGATCAAACTGCAAGAAGGTAGAAATGAGAATGGTTGTGCAAAGCCCGCAACTGACGGGTGAGGTACGAAGTACCAGGAGTAGTGAGGTAGGATCTACAAAGTCAGAATGGATGAGTGGAGGATCGAGATGAATATATGAGGTTCGCTAATGGAGGGAAGCCTAGAAGGCCATCATAGACTGCAGAACGGGAATGAACGATGCGAGGGGGAGAGATGAAGATGGTTGGGCAAAGCCCACAGCCTATGATGAGTGGAGAAGTCAATGTGGGAAGACAGAAAGATTGAAAAAGAATGATCAATAAATGCTGGTAAATTGAAAACCTTGAAGGCCGGAACCGTTTGAGGCAAGGTATGAAATGGATGATGTACAATAATTAAATGAAGTCTGGAAGACTGGGATGATGAAGGTGAGATATGAAACAGATGATGGATGGTAATGAATTGAAGCCTTGAAGGTCGGTATGTGTAAGGTGAGATATGAAATGGAAAATGTACGATAATGAACAGGAAGCCTTGAAGGTGGGTACATTTAAGGGTAGGTAAGATGGCAAGTTGGGTATAGGTAGGATGACGTTCGGTAATGATGGCGGTTTGACGTGCGGTGCAGGATAAATTAGCTGAGTGGTCCAGAACGTAGGACTAGGGTAAGAGGAGGATACAAATAGGTATGGTGATGGCAAGATAGGGAAACACCCCCAAAAGAAAGCACAGGATGAGGAAGGAGAAGAGGCAAAGGTTGAGGGAGTGGTGGAAGGCGAAGTTGAAGGGATGATGGAAGGCGGGCAATAGGCTGATGGAAACAAGGCCCAAATGCCGGAACGGAGTAGTAGATTTCGAGGCAAGAGCCAGCACAAAATAGAATAATGGAGGAGATGCAGCTCGACTGCCCAGAGGCATGAGCATGGAACACAAAATTGACAAAATAGAGTAATGCCAGGAGCAGGAGCTGGTAATTACAGAAAATGAATGTGCTGGAAGAGTACTGTAGTGCAAGGAAACAGACCAAGGCCAAATACAATGGCTGGCAGTCCTGTCAACTGAACTGCACAACATGCTATAGGCTAATGATAGGAGAAAATGACATACAAACGTCTGAAATGGAAGATTAGGTCTAGGGTAATTGGTATGCATGCAGGTAGGAGTAGTGCTGGAGCAGAAAATCCCCAAAAGAAAGAGCCAAATGAAGGCTGGCTCTGAGCGTCAGCAGGCTGATCAAGAACAGCTGAGTAGCACGGAAAGGAGGAGGAGGACATAAGCAAGCAGTGGTATGCAGCAGACTGCACCACGGGGTATGGGAGGACCTGGTAGGAGACAGACAGACTGTTAGCGAAGTGACAGAAAATGCAGAGGTGGCCAAAATATACAGCGTAACCCAAATGGCCTGGACAAATGCAGGAACTGAACTGCATGAAGGGCATAGCCAAATGAGGAGTTGAGTGACGAAAGCCCTGGTCACCTGTTCAGGTGGGGAGCCATGAGTGGGGCGAGGCAGTCAGGAAAAAATGCTGAAATGCACTCCCATTGAGTAGCTAGGGAGAGATGGGGAGCAGAGCATACTGGAAAGTGAGTGAGCAGGGTGAGGGACAAGGCAGCACCAAAGCAGAGAAACAGCGATGCGAGTGGTGGTGGAAATATGGATTGGAAAAATGAAGGTACAGCAGCAGCTCAGCAGAGCCGAAGACTGAAGCTGTAAGGCTGGAACAACAGGGCAATGCAGAGAAGGAAAGTGGAGCACAGGTGAGATTGAAGGGAAGCAAATGAGGAGCAGGGAGAGCTGCCCAAAACACAGCAGTAATGTACAAGAGGAAGGGCAGGGAAAGGGAACACAGAACTCTGACAGAACAGCAGCAATCAACTGCGATGAGCGAGAGGCAGTGGGGAGGGAGAGAGGAGGAAGCTGGAGGCCTGGAGGAGTGGGACAAATGAAAGTGGGAGAGAGGACCGGATGGCTGCAATGAGCGGCAGGAACAGGCAGAGAAATGGGGTGAGGAACGGGCCGCAGAAGCGGCAGATAGGAGGGGGAAGCATGGTGAGCAACGCCACCTGAGGAGAGAAGGAAACCCAGCAGGAGTCGGGGAAGCCATGGCCCCAACTTAGAACAGCACGGAGGAAACAACCAGGATGAGGGCAGATGAAGGGGGTGAGCAGCAAAATGCGGCAGAAAGAGCGAGGTACATAGGAAGCTGATGGCGAGAGGCAGCTGCAGGAACACAGGGAGACAAGGCAGAAATGGTAAGGAGGAAGAGCGGCGTCTCCAGCCGCAATGAAATTAAATGAATCCTGGACTAACCAGTTGGAGTGGCCTTAAAAGGCCTGATGGGGGAGTGGTTTGTTGCTCAGCCCATTGAACTACAGGCATTAGCCTTGCAATTGGAAACAGTGCAGCACAGAGTATCAAAAATTATTCAGGACCAGTGGGGCAGATTCTATTAGGAGTGCCCCAAGGCACAAAATACGTACTCAGTGGAAACCAGAAGGGAGAGGGGAGATATGATAGAGGCCTTCAAGTCCCTAAAGTAATTAACAATGTAAACTGTGGGGAATTATTTACCATGAATATCAACTCAAGCCCATGTGGTCACAAGTGAAAATTAACAGGAGGGAGGTTCAGAAGGGATGTGAGGAAAGTATTTCTTTATGGAAAGGATGGTGGAATCTTGGAACAGCCTGTCCGATAAGGTGGTGGGTGCAGACACAGTCAGATGATTCAAGCAGGCGTGGGATAGAATGATGGGAATAGTGGTTGCTAGGGGCAACAAGACCAGGGAGGAGAATGGGGATATGATGGGAAGAGTTAGCACCCTAGAGGAACAATGGGTTCCAGGAAAGGTTCCTGGGAATATGGTTAGACTGGATGGACCTCTGGTCTTTTCTTGCCATCATAGTCTATATTTCTGTGAAACTGAGGAACAAGGTATTTGATTGACTGGTAGAATATCAAGGAGGGTGGTGGTAATGCCACTGTAATGGTCATTGGTGAGACCACACCTGGAGTACTGTATCCAGCTCAGGAGACCATATATTACAAAGGACACCGATTAGGTAGAGGACATCCAAAGAAGGGCAACAAAATGGTACAGGACTACACCAAATGTCCTATGAGGAGAAACTGAGGGATCTGAACATGTACACCCTGGAAGAATGGAGGGAGAGGGATAACACGATAGAGCCCTGTAAATACCACCCAGGAGTGAATAAGATACAGAAAGGGAGCAGTTTTCAGAAAAGAAGTTGTACAAGAACTAGGGGACATGAAATGAAATGGAAGGGGGGAGTTTAGAAGGGATGTGAGGAAGTATTTTGTCATTGAGTGGGCGGTGGATGCCTGGAACAATTTTCCAGCGGGGGTGTTGGGGAAAAAACAGTGGTGGGCTTCAAGCATGCATAGGATAGATATAAAGGAAAACCGGTATCAAAGCGGGCAGCTGAGACCAGGTTGGATCTGTGGTGCAGAATAGGCAGAAAAGGGGCAGACTAGGTGGGCCAAGCAGTCCTTATCTGCCAGAAAATTCTATGTTTTTACATAGGGTCTGAGTGATTATAAGTACTGTTATGTAGTTGGTATACAGTGGCATCCACCAGGATCAGATGCAGTGTGACAGTGTGTCACAGTTTCCTGTATAACATCTGAGATTGAATTGTACTGTTTCTTGCAGAAGTTTTAAAATTTTGAAGAATTTTGCAGGATCAGGTGTTTGATCCTAGTGGGCACCACTGTGCATGTGTGTGACATAAAGAAAGTATGCATGGTTGGGGGAGCACTTTAGAAATTTAATTTAGTGTGAGAGGGAAAGTTGTTAAGAAGGGTAAAACATGGATGTCCCCATGGCATACAGGGCTGATGTGCTTTGGTGCATTACCTCTGCCATGCTAGCAACCCAAATTCAGGAAAAACCTTGGGTTGCCAGCAGTCGGGAGACTGGGAGAGACTGAATGGCTGCCTGTCAGCCTCCTCTCACTGATTGGGGAGGTAAGTTTCCCCAGCACTTGGCTGCCTCCAGGTGGAGGCCCAGTAGTAGTGTGTCAAGCCTTGGGGAGAGCTAGCATTAGGTCTGGTGGGTGGAGAAGGGTCACTGGTTCTGGAGCACATGCATACCTCCACATGCATGTACTTCCATGTTTACCATGGTTCCAGGGACTTAGGCTGAGAGAAACATAAAAAAAAATCTTATGTTTCTCCATCGCCATACTTGACAATCCCCAGCACTCTCAGGTCCTGCACCATGCAAATTCCTACTGGCTGGACAAGGGGGTGGGGGGGGCGCAGATGGTACTGAGGGCGACTGGCACAAAAACCCAATGAAAAGGTGCATGTGGCAGTGGAAGACCAAACATCTATATGAAAAAAAGAGCAAATGTAAAACATTTCCAGTAGTAAATCAGTTCAAGTTAGGATAAGAAAAAAGTCTGAAATTTGTGTTGATCAATACTGAATACCATAATCCATGTGATTCAATCCAAAGTGTTTAATATCAGGATCAATGACTTGATTAATGTGTACGAGAGACTGTGATGTTAATGGTGTATACAAATTCTTTAGTACTAGGATCAGTGCCTTGATTAATGTGTATAAGAGATGGTGATGGTAACTGTGTATGCAGAAGATTGTGCGATGTCTTATAATAATATAAATATTTTTTTTATTTTAGTCATATTAATGAAGTTCTGGGTAAAAATGTCAAATTTGCTTTTAAATAAGGAAGGTTGGAAATGGATTGAAGCCAAATAGTTAACTGATATTCAGTTGAGAGTGGGCCAGTTGCAAATTTATTGGGCCTGAGGCTTGCTAATAAATTGACCTAGACAGCATACATTCAGGATATTTTTAGGTAAGTGTAAGAGTAGGATTAATTTGATGAGACATATTTCAGGGACTTCATGTGGGCTGATTCTGCTTTCTTGCTAATGATTTATAGAGTGCTTATTAGGTCAGTTATTGATCACAGATTTCAAACTTGTGGCTTGGCATCAAAAAGTATTCTGAATGGGTTAGATTTATTGCAAACACAAGCATTTAGGAGTTACTGTGAAGTAATAAGGTCCTCTTGTGTTTCAGCAGGAGTAAGAAATAGGAGATATAGGAGAAATGCCTTTCTTAATAAAAGAAATATCTAATCTATTGGTAAGGAAATCTGACGTGTGTGTGTGTGTGTGTGTGTGTGTGTGTATTTATAAATATACAATCATTCAGACCATGGCACCACCAAGTACCATTGTTACTTTGATTTATTTCTGAAAATATTTTATGTGGAAATAGGCTCTTAGCCCTTTACACTTCATCAGTTCCTGATGCTTTTCCTGCCTTAAAGTCACAACGCTTGTGAAATCAGAATCATTACTGTGACAACAGGTTGTGATGTCACAGCAGAAGATTATTGCTTCAAGACAGGCAAGGCAGCTTTAAAAAATGATAGGGTAAAATCAAGAAATCTGATTGGCTCTTATTTATGTGTAAAATATGGTTTACACATGGTTAAAAAAAGGATTGCTCAGCAGTGAAGAGTCTGCAACACAGATCGATGGGCATTTGGAACACAAGCATTTCAGTTAGCCCCCTACTGCCAGAACTGATCTTCCACCACAAACATGGCTGCTACCTTTACACTGTAAAAAAAACTTCAACTGGGCCCTAAAAATAAAACTACCTAAAATAAAAAAAATAAAAATAAATTAAAAGCTGTTTCCCTGATTATCACATTCTCCTTATATACATAAACAAATTAGAAACAATAAGTATTGTTTATAGTTTTCTCTACAATTGTTTCTTTGCTGACAGTGAAAAATCCCCCTTCTATCTTTACCTGCTTATCAGGGAGCTCTCTTCTTCTTGCCCTGACAGTGAGATAACTAAGTCTCTGGCTGTAACAAAGGCCTTTGTTGTCTGTGTGAACAGTGTGTTGGGAGAAAACATTATGCCAGTGGAACTGAGCAGAATTTTGAATCCATGTATTCCGTGGTAAATACTTAAGCAATATACCATGACAGGGAGTGGGTAGATTGTTGGATTTACCACGCCTGGTGTGGTTCGGTCACGAGGCGCAGCTGAGTGATTTAACCACACCAGAAGTGGTAAATCCACCCACATGCCCACTCCCTGTCATGGTATATTGCTATTATACAATGTTCAACTTGTTTTTTTGTTTTTATAGTGATCTAAAACGTTTACAGTGGGTATACTGGAGGATTTACCACAGTCATGTGATCTGTTTTGACCAATGAGATTACAGGATTTTCGTACCCCATTGTATAATTCATGATAAACATTCCATATCTTGAATGTGGAGAACAACAGAGAAAAAAAAACAGGAAGAAGAAAGTAAGCAATAATACAATGACGTCATCAATGGCATCACTTGCAGTGGGCTGCAAGGACTACTTTATCATAAATGCACACATGTAAATCTATTTTTTTTTACATATGAACATGCTTTTCCCAATAGTCAAAAGTGAAAAAAAAGGGATCCAATTTTATAAGCACAATAAGGTACTCAGGGTGTCTGTGCAAACCATATTTTACAGCACAGCCAGCAGCTAAAGTCATTCGGCCTTCGGCCTTGTGCCTTACTACACCCCTGGCCATGCTGTAAAATATGGTTTACACACACCCTTTCATGCCATATTGCTTACAGAAATGATGAAGACTGTAGAGCAAAGAGCCTGTTTTTTTTTTTCAGCAAATGTCTTTAGTAATAAAAAATTGAATGTCCTTAAAGAGACACTGTCAGCCACTTCTGCATCGTATTATTTCTAGCTGGAAACCCACATTTTATGATTGCTTACCATCTCCAAAATTCACTGATATTGCTTGTTGTTTTATGTGTTTCATTTCTAAGTAGAATAGAAATACATGCTGATAATGGTGCATTTGCATGAAGGGATGGGAACTACACACCGGAGGTGCGTATTCTGCCCATGTTGCCCAGTGGCCCCAGACAGGTGCAGGGTTCATGATATTCAGTACCACATGCACATGTGGGGAAACCTGTTTGCAGTCCCACCACCAGCATGCAGGACCACACAGGGCAGTGGGGGGTGGAGTAGTGACCCAGGCAGGCGTCCAACTGGATGCCCATCCCAGATCCTGGAGTGGATCCCTTGCACGCATAGGCATGGGTCCAGGTGCATGAATAATCCCCATAGGCACCTGGACCTGCGCAGCCATGGCCCTGTGCAAACAAGTCCTGTAATAAGACCTCCCCTCTCACCATACGTCATAGCCCTGGCTCTGTAACTGAAGAACTCCCGACACACATCTGGCCACTGACCCGGTTACCACAGACACCCACTCCCTGCACACATGTATGCCTCATCCCCCCACACACCAATGCCCAACCCCACATAAGTGAATGCACCCTCCCAGTACAGCATGACCCCACCACCCCGACCTCCACTTCTGCCACCCCCACCCTCTTATTGGTGTTCAGTGGACCTACCACCCTGTGGCACTGACATCACAAACCCCCATTCCCCATCCACCTGCCTTCAGTGCCACAGCTCTAGACAACCATTGGCACAGCCCTCCTCACACCTCCTTGGCTGCTGGCCATTCAACTGAGGCTGGGAGTTCACCACTATATATAGGCAGCGTGCTCCCAGCATCAGTTGGAGGGCTGGAGGCCAAGGAGGTGTGAGGAGGGCTGTGCTGCTGGTTGTCTGGAGTTGAGACACTGACAGGCAGGTACAAGGAATGCAGGGTGGTGTTGTTGGTGCCACATGGTCCATTGAACACAAATGAGGGGGTAGGGTGGCAGAAGCAGAGGTCGGGGTGGTCGGGTCATGCTGTACTGGATGGGGGGAGTGCATTCACTTAAGCAAGGATGGGACATTGATGTGTGTTGGGGATGGGGCATACATGTGTGCAGGGTGTGGGTATCTGTGGTAACTGGGTCAATGGCTAGAAAGGTGTGTGGGGGGTTTCTGTAGTTACAGGGACGGGACTGTGATGTGTGTGTGTAAGGGGGGGTTCATGCACCCTGACGGAGACGGGGAGCAGGTGTGTTGTGGGGGTGTCTGTTCTGTGGCTGGGTCACCAGTGTGTTGGGGAGGGCTACTCAGCAGATACCAGGACTGGGGCATGTGCTCCATTGTGTGTGTGTTGGAGGGGTATACACTCAGCCAGAAGCGGGAAACAACTGTGTGCTAGGGTGTGATGGCATAGGGGCCAAGTGCAGGGGTTCTGTTGGTGGGGGATTGGGAGTATCCACCTGGACCAGCAGGGGGCTGTAAGCATGTAGTGCATACAGCAGTTATGGCAGGGGTAGACTGGCAGACACAGGTGGACATCCAATCATAGGCATGGATCAGGGAATTGTGGTACACTGCACATTCTAGAGAGCCCTTAAGGTTGGATGAGTACCCCAATGGCTGCCTCCAGCTCTCTCTGCAAGTCTGAAGGACTGAGACGGCATGGCAGGGAGGATCAATTGCCCCACTGTGACTGATAGGTGTGGTATGTTGGGGGAGTACAGCAGCTATGGCAGAGTCCCAGCCCATGCAGCCTGCACCTCTTTCTTCCAATACTCTGTACCTTGGCAAATGACACAGAGTGTAGAAGTGTAATGCCCCAAAGTTGGGGCATCCCAGAAAGTTTAAAATAAATAAATAAATTAGGGGCTCACAGGTGCTCAGGGTACACACTGTAGGTGTAGGCAGCAGGGTACTATGTTTTTTTTTTGAACTTCTTTATTGGAGTTTTATATTTTCGACAGTAAGACATACATACATACATCCCAGGGTGGGATCCTGGGCCCACATCCCTAAACTGGACGTGGAAACTATATACATCCCTCAACTTATTTACAATCACAGTTATATGGAGTCCCTAGAAAGAAGAAAATGAAAACTTGAGTCCCTTAAATCAAGGTAACACACATTTCTGTTCTTCACTGCTGGCGGTAGACTAACCCAATTCTTGTACCTTCAGGAATTTACATCATACCATCACCTTTGTCATACCAGTGTCTGTACGGGGACCATCTTAGATAACTGTGTCCCTAAGAGAGAGAGAGAGGATCCTGCCTGACCCTGAAGTATGTACAAAAAACTTCCATCCCTATAAAACTTAATCCCATGAGAGTATTATGCTCCAACCAATAAAGACATCCCCTCGAAGGGGTAATACATCTGCATACAATCCTAGCTACTTATCGCGTTCTATTACATGAATGTTGTAGATTACTACCCTTCAGACAGACAGATCCGAGTTTCGGGGCCTTTCTGTTGCATCGAATACACTGCATCTAAGGCTCCCCACCTTCTGGCATATAGCTTCTTTTTTCCCTCTACAGTCATCTGCCTTTTAAGTCTGCCCAGGACCTGCAACAAATCTCTGACCCATTGATCATAAGTGTATATATTACTATTCTTCCAATGTCTCGGCACAAAAGCTTTGACCAAGGCAGACATCAGAGAAACATGATATTTGGCTGAATCCCTCATTATTAGATTCATGTCCCCAAGGAAACAGATCTCCGGTTTGATACATTCAGTATAGTTTAACAGTGGGTCCATTTTTTGGCCAATTTGGTTCCATAACGAATGGATTTTAGGACAGTTCCACATTACATGAAGTAGGTCCCCTGGTTTTAATTCACATCTAAAGCACAGATCTGTCTGTCTGAGTTTTCTAGAACATAGTTTAACAGGGATATAATAAATGTTCGAACAAATGAAGATTTGCATGGTCCTGTACTTTGGAATCGACAGGAATTTAACATTTTTCCAAATCTCCTTCCAATCAGGCCTCATGGGGGAGAGAATTTTATCCCAGTAGACTGTCTGGGCCTCAAACTCTGAGCTCAGAAATTCCAACAGCACCTTGTACACCTTGGTAAGGGGGTGTTGTAAGAGATCTAGCTCTTTCAAATAATCCCATGTGAATGGGGTCAGTCCTTCTACTTTATTATCTCGTATGAACTTCTGTATCATATTTTTAATTTGGACCTTTTTAAAAAAGACCCACTCCTAGTATGAGCTGGTAGGCTCACCTTATCATCCAGTATAAAATCCCTCAGCTTTAGCTTAGCCAAATGTGGTGCCCATTGTGGGCTAATTACCGATCCCCCCAGACGAAAATTAAGATTACCCACCATGGGTTGATCTCTAGCTCCCCTCTGTAACTTCCTCTGAGCCGGGTTTAATAGTTCCCACCAAGCCTTCATCGACTTTTCAATTGGTGTATTCACCCCCCTGGTAGGCAAAGCTGCCGGGTCTGTATACAGCAGTGCAGCCGGGGAAAGTTTTAAATGCTTTAGAAGCAGGGTACTATGTTAAAGGGGCCCCTGAAAATAAAGATTCACCCCCTTGTAATGGGAAACTGCAAAATAATAGTAGAAAAGTGTCCTGTGCACTTTACAGCATACTCAAAAAGCAGATTTAACAGCAGTAGATGTCACAATGGCCTGGATGGAATGCTGTGCTGAGTGGCTCATGCACAGCATTCCTCTCCAGCCAATCTAGAACCCAGGGAGGTTCAAGTTTGAAAAATATTTGTTCTGTTAGTCAGTTGATCCTGGGCAATGGTAGAGGAGACAGGACACAGAAGTCAAGGGATAGTTCAGGGCCTACCTCGAGTTGAAGCCGTCCCTCTGGGCTTGCTGTGGTCCTGTGCTGCCTTCCCTGCCTGAAGACTCCCTGCTCTGCGGTGTTTTGTGGTCGGTGCTGCTGTCAGGGCACCACGAAGATGTAAAATTGGTTATCATGTTTTTGGGCTTGTGTTCTTCTATTTGTTTTAGCCCCCGTAGTTTATTAAGTTTAATTTGTCCCACGCCGGCAGCCTCCTTGCCAGCCGCAGACGCTGAGTTCCTGTCGGCTGCCTGAGGCCCCCTTGCCATCCTCCCAGCTGCCTGCAAGTTCCCTCCCACTGCCAGCATCCCTCCCGCCTCCCTACAGCACAGCAGCCCCCAGAAGACGGTGGAGTGGTGAGTCAGTGGCAGCACAAGAAGAGTGCTGACCGCCTGTTAAAAAGGAGACTCTGTTGGTTGTGAAAGCACGCAGTAGGCGCGAGGAAAGGCGGCCGAGCACCGCAGGGGCATTGGGTCGCTAGGACCCTTAATTTAAATATTTAAAAGGAGGCGGGACTTAGCGACACCCACGGGGAGGGGTCAGGACAGTAAGGCCAGTATAGCGGCCTATGCATCTTCATGTGGAGGCGGGATTTGGGGAGGTGATCTGCAACTGAGTGACAATAGCTCTCAGAGAGCTACACATTTAAAGGGGCCATGTAGTTTAAAAGGGCAATCCAGGCCCATTATAAAGTGGGGCTACCAGGCCCAGTGTTAAGTGGGGCACCAGGCCCAATTGAAGGTGGGGCACCAGGCCCAGTACAAGGTAGGGCACCAGGCCCAGTATTAAGTGGGGCACCAGGCCCAAGATAAAGTGGGGCACCAGGCCCAAGTTTTGGTAGGGTGTTAGGCCCGAGGTAAAAGTAGGGCATTAGGCCCGAGGTAAAGCTTGGTACTAAAAGGAGGCCTCGGCCTAGCGGAATAGGGCAAGCGAGCCTAGTGGTACTAAAGGGAGGCCCCAGCCTAGCAGAATAGGGCAAACCAGCCTAGTGGTACTAAAGGGAGGCCCCGGCCTAGAAGAATAGGGCAAACCAGCCTAGTGGTACTAAAGGGAGGCCCCAGCCTAGCAGAATAGGGCAAACCAGCATAATGATACTAGAGGGAGGCCCCCGCCTAGCAGAATAGGGCAAACCAGCCTAGTGGTACTAAAGGGAGGCCTCAGCCTAGCAGAATAGGGCAAACCAGCCAAGTGGTACTAAAGGGAGGCCCTGGCCTAGCAGAATAGGGCAAACCAGCCTAGTGGTACTAAAGATAGAATTCCTTAGCCATGACGTACTGAAAGAGATCCTATTCCAGAAGACCCTACGTTTAGAAACAGGGGTTCATTTAAGAGTGTTCGATTGGCCTATACTGTGAAACTACTGTAATTACTGTACTGCTTATGCTGAACTATTGCCCTAAGTGCCTGAACTATTGCTCTAAATACCTGAACTATTGCCCTAAGTACCTGAACTATTGCCCTAAGTACCTGAACTATTGCTCTAAGTACCTGAACTATAACTCTAAGTACCTGAACTATTGTCCCGAGTACCTGAACTATTGCTCTAAGCACCTGGACATTGGCCCTTATCAGTAATAATTACTCTGAAGTTATAATTTGCCCCTCCAGCAAATTATTGTATCATTCCACAGTTCTTGGGCATTCTTCAGTTATATGTTTACTACTGTACGAAGACAGTCTCAATCTTCTACCACACTGCAATCCCACATGTGGTCTGTAACCCCAACTCACTCAGAATCAGTCTCTACTCAGAAGAAGACGTCCTCTCAGCATTCTTCACTCCTGGAGATCATCCATCAGCTCATCACATCCGCCTGTCGTCCGCCAAGTCGCAGTCCTTCGCCAGTCGACAAGTCATACCCGCCGTTTTCTTGTTTTCACAGCTTGAAGGTACGTCCACCGAAACGCATCACGACAGCCATGCCAGTGTCATTCCATATGGTTCCTGTTCCAGATGTCCCGAAGTTGGTCACCCTCTGCAGAAGAGTGAGCTCATCCTGGAGAACCTAGTCTGCGCCCCACCTGTTCGTTCACCGAAAGTTGAGTCCGTCGAAGCCCAGTACGGGACACATCCACCGTTTCTTTGTTTTGTGTTAGTTCCTGACCCTAGGATTGCAGAGTCAACCATCATCTCTTCAGATTCTTATGGTTCCTGGTCCTGTCTGAGTTTCTTCTGAGTTTAGCTGGCCCTTGGAGTGCCGCAGCATCAGTCAGGTCGTGGTAGTCCTCCTTCGGATTCATTGCCACACAGGTCTTGATCTATCTTCATCTTTGGCAACCCTGGAAGTGGGTTTTGGCCGAGGAACCCTTTGTTTTCAGTGTGTTATCTCAGGAACCAGTTGGTCTGGTTCTACATTCCGGCTGCCTTGGAGAGAGTGGGCTTTTGCCGAAGAAATATATGGTCTGTTTACCAAACCTCTCACCACCCCAGTGGCCTTAACTAGGTCCTTGCTGGGAATTGTGATTAGAGTTCTACAGTTCTGTTTTACTTCCCTTGTAGCTACCAATGAAGAACGACGGTGTACACGAAGACGCCGGATCTCTAGACCCTTGTAATATCTGGACTCTTATGGAAATGTGTGATGATAATTACCCTAGTACAGTTCTGAGTAGCTATGTTACCTGATCCTCATCTAAGAGTATAGACGCAGAATAATTTCAGAATAAGAGGGTAGTAGGCCAAAGTTTATTCTTGTGGTAATAACCTTAGTAGTGGTAGATAAAGGTATTTCCTGTTTATTGCCCTATTGTTCTCGGCAACCCTCTTCCCTCTTGTGACTGTGTCTCTCTACCCTTGGTACAAAATAAACACCCTGCGGGCATTGAAGCACTAAGTTGACTCCTGCTTCCCCTTGTCTGGGTAACGGTTATCCTATCCACATAATTCGGACCTTGGTGCCTCGCTCATCTCTTTTCACCACCTTTAGAGTCAAGCACTTCACGAAGCACCTCCAGACCACCGCAGAAGTGTCCCCAGGCTACTCCGCCAGTCCAGCCACATATGCAGCTGTGGAGATGGACAGGGGATCGGGTGTGGAAGAGGCACTCCTCCCTTCTGTGAATGTTGTGGGGGTCTGTGGGACTACTGATGCATAGGTGTGTAACTTAGGGTCACCTACACACTGTTATTATGCTGGATGTAGACATTGTTTATGGCCCCCACTATGCAGGATTTGCAAAGGACCACCTGATATGTACATTGATGTGCATCACAATTTTAATACAATTGTACTACTTGCAAGACAATTTTAGACTATCTAATATATGATTTAATGTGCTGCAAGTGCCACAAATTGCACATAAAAACAATGTATGTGTCAGATACATGATGCATTCATTATTTATTATTTTACCACAAAACAGGTAGATTGTCACAAATGCATCACTATGTCTGAAAATGGCAATCACACATTTGTCACATTTCTTTTGAAGCAGACACAGGCCAAAATCAAGAATTTTTTTTAGGTCAAAGGTTTTGAAAATCCTGCCCAATTTCTTTAGAATGGAATGTAACTAGAACCATTATGGTTAGAGACTTAACATTTTTTAAGAGAAAACTTGAAGTTATGTTGACATAGTTAATATAAAATCATATAAACAGGTCACTTGTTGATATGTTTATAGCATAAGTTATTTTACACTTTTTTTTTATCAATACACATTTTGGTGTCTCTTGACATTATTTCTTCAATAGCTGGCACATTTTAAAGAGCACCCAAGGCTGCCTAATCAGTCTAATCATATAATACATATTTCAGTTCCTGTTCTAGTAACCCAATAATATTTTTTTGCTTTTGCAGGCTGCACCTGTGAAAGCTTTGAAAGATTATAATGTAGAACATATCATCTACCCATATACAGTATGTATATTAATCAATATTACTTTCCAGTTACTTTAGGCAGAAAAAAACATAATATAGCAGTGAAAGGAGGCTCATAAACTGTAAGTATTATTACAGCAGTAAATATATCAGAATATTTTCGTAATCATTTGGATACCTTAATAAAGATGCTATCTCCTGTAGAATAGTTCTTAGTAAATAGTGATAATGTCAAAAAGTCTCTAAACTGCATGGCATCATTATTACCAATGTGTAAAGGATTTAACTAAATAGAGCAACAATGGGAGAATACCTACCTAATCAAGAGGTAGCATTAGGGGCATCACATGTTTTGTTCTGGAGTACTGTGTCCTGTTTTGGAAGCTGCATCTCAGGAAGGATGTAGACAGGGTGGAGGCAGTCCTGAAGAGAGCAACTATGATGGTGAAGGTGTTGCCTGAGAAACCCTATGAGAAGATACTGAGGGGTCTCAACATATACACCCTAGAGGAGAGTAGGGAGAAGGGTAACATGATAGAGACCTACAAGTAACTCACAGGGGTGAACAGGGTACCACAGGGGTGTCTGTTTCAAATGAGGGAATGTAATAGGACAAGAGGGTATGCAGTGGAGCTGGAAAGGGGGGAAGTTTAGGAGGGATGTGAGGAAATACTACTTCATTGAAAGAGTAGTGGATTCCTGGAACTGTCTGCCAGCCAAGGTAGGGAGGTAAAGACAATGGGGTGCTTCAAGCATTCATGGGATATGCACAGGGGATACTGGTAAATATGCATGGGGAGTGTCACCAGAGACCAGTTAGGGTCTGCAGAGACGGAATAGGCAGGGAACTTCTGGGCAGCCTGGGTGAGCCAAGAGGTCATTTTCTGCCACAAAATTATATCTTTCTATGTTTCTATGTATCTTGAACTTTTCATGAGCTAAATAATGGTATTGTATCTACCAAACTAAAATGCCTTTTTTGTTTTTCTTATTTTTTTGTGTGGGATTGGGCTAACATGGCATACCCCAATGTTTTTTACTTTACTGTAATGAGCCCTTCACTCAATAAAATATTATTTAAAACATGAATGTGTGTTGCTGCCTATAAGCTTTTTTTGAAACTTCTAATTTATTCAGAAAGAATAAGAAACAAATCCATATAGAGGCAAAGGGCATAAGAGTCAAATATAATCAACTTGACCCATAACTACAGCAGCCCTAGTAACCAATCATGAATGCATAGACCTATGTATAATAAACATCCATGTGACATATTTAGGCACCATAAAAGGAAAAAAATGACTGTATCTCCAAATGTATATGAGGTCCCTGAAAATGTTCCTAAGGTGAATTTAAGTCCATCGATGATTATAAGCAACACAGAGAACTTAAACAATGTCATATCCAGGAGGCTGATCATCTGGAGTCTAGAAGCCTGATGCATTGAACCATGACCCATTTCAAATAGTATGATACCTTGTTGTGCTATAAAGTACTGTACATATCCACTGTAAAAGAGTCTGGCCAACTCTGAAAAAACAACTGTAAGCTAGTAAGAAGTATACAGGGAACATTAGAAGACTGTTACCCCTCCTCCTCCTCCTCCTCTGACTCTACCCCCGACCCATAGTTCACCATATATCTATGCCAAGGGTTCCAGAGATACAAGAACTTATGGAAGTTAACCTGTAGGTCCCCATGATGCACTGCATTTCCTCAGTGTCCTCCACTTGTTTATACCATTTGACTATTGTAGGAGGTTGCAGGGTGAGCCAGGGGATAGTGATGCATTTTAAGGCTGCTGGACAGAGGACTTGGCCAACTATTTTTACGGCTGCTGTAGGCAGAGCTTGCAGTCATTCTGCATGTACAAAAGGAGTGATGTCATGTTTTCTGTCCGTGGAATTGACTGAAGGTGTAAATAGTCTCCTCCACCTTACCCTCCTCCAAGAAATGTTTTCTGCCCACAAATAAATACGCTTTTATGTTATTCAATGGTTACAGAGCACTATTTTCTTTCTTAAATGGGAAGTACAAGAACTGGAACCTGAGTAGTGGGGGGCAACATTAGTTTTTTTTGGGGGGGAGTAAGATTCACCCCAACCTCCACCTGAGAAGCTCCTGAAGATCCACCCCACCTTTTTTTTGGGTTCATGTGGGAGGGGCATGAGGTGGATCTATCATGTTGGAACAACTGACTATCAGAGCTGCCTGAGGAAGTAACTGAGTGGCTGAAACTGCATCTAGGTATACCCCCTCCACACAGACATAGGCATCATGATTTTTTTTAGCTCTAAGCATGTCAATATTTGGCTCTAACAGAATAGGCAAGTTGGGCATAAAAATAAAATAGAAAAAAAAGGATCACGCAGGTGCCTTTTCCTATGTTGGTACAATTGACTATCAGAGCTGCCTGGGGAAGTAATTAAGGAGTGCCTGAAACTGCATCTAGGTATATTCCCCCAACTCACACACATAGGCATCATGATTTTTTTTATTTTTTTTTTGTACTCAAAGCATGTCAATATTTGGCTCTAACAGAATGGGCAAGTAGGGCATAAAAATAAAATAGGAAAAAAAGGATCAAGCAGGTGCCTTTTCCTTTGTCAGAAACATGCAGACAGAAGCTCACAAATCATGTATGACATGTTCATTATATGAATGTTTTCCATGTAAAACAGAACTGTTGTTATTGTCATGTCTATAGCATTGTTTGTAGCAAGTAAACTTTTATTTACATAGGTACTGTAAACAACAGGTTTTAATTCAGAAATCCAGTCTTGATAAATTTGCTTTTTTTAGCAGTTCTGTAAAATGTATGTCTCTCTGATGTAAGAGTGCATAGCACAGAAATGAAAGGGGTTTGCCTAATTGATTGTTGTTTGCATAAGAAGTGGGTGTGACTGTAGCATGCAAGAGTGAAGTTTAACAATTGTTTTTTGGCCATTCTGGGACCTGACATTTAACAGTGATGTGTGAAGAGAATAAAGTCTTGTGTTTTGTGCATTCAAATAGGTTTAGTGCTTTGAAGTTAAAATATATAAATATATATACATAGTGTCATGGGCACCTGAAAAGGAAGTAGATACTACTGAACTAAATGCTATTCTGATGATTTATTTATTTATGTGTAGGATTTTAAGTGTAGTTCTGCCTAGGTCACAGACACATAAGCTATAAAAAGTACATTTAAGGATGGATGTATTAATCAAAGCATATAGTAGCAAAATAAAGCAAGAAAAATAAAACATTGTGTTTTTTTTCTTTCAATTGTTTAACCAGGAGTGGCACACTAAGCTGAAAGCTTGTTTACAGGGGCAACCTGGGAGCACATGGAAGTTAAGTGACTTGTGCAGGGTCACCCAGTATGCAAGTGGGGGCTGTGGGATTCAAACCCAGATCTCTAGATTTGTAGCTCAGAGCCTTAAACCACTGTGCTATACTGCCTCCCTAGTTATGGCAGTCATCTGTTTTATGGTTCATGATGTTGATGTAGTGAGCAGCAGTACATTGCATCACAGGTGTAAAATGTCAATAAGTAGGTCATGCAATACATGTGCTGAGCAGTTACGGAAGCAAGAAATGTATTTAGGATAGTAAAATATTCCTGTTAGAAAACTGATAAATGTGTGACATTTGCATCTCAATTTCAAGGATGTGCTTATGGGGTGTCAATGTACAATATAAAGTAGTTATAGTTTTCAAGTTGTCTGAGTAATTGCTTTGTACTGCCACTGTTACTAAATTTAAATTATTCTATGAAATAAATTATGTTTATGTAACTGTCTGTAAATGTATTAAAAACATTTACTTGTCCTTATGATGTAATGCATTAAATGCTGTTGCTAGGGTAAGAAGTTACATAACAGCAATAGAGATGAAAACAATGGGATGCATAGAAATTTGGAAAAAGTATACATTAGCAAGAGCAGTGTCATGACTTCGCTAATTTTTTTATAGTTTCACTCCAGAGTTTCAACATTATCATTTTTTACACCTTCTCATAAACAGTACAGCTGTCATTTTTTACATCATGTTCAAAATGTGTTTTTGTACCTGTGGTGCCAAATGGCAGTGTTGCTGTGCAAAATCACCTTTCGGCTAATGAACTGATAGTGTTACTGTTCATGTAGTGGGGTTACAAAAAGTCCATGCTGAAAACTTGGAGTGAAAAGACCAAGAAACACCCAGGGCATTAGGGTTTCTGACCATAACACCCTGCGCTGTAGGGACTGACAGGCATAAGGGGTGTGATTTGGGATTGTCAACAGTAATGCTCATGCCATTCCACCCCCATCCCCACCCTATATCCAGTGACAGGTATCGAAGGGTGCCTTTGACTCTTCAGCCCCAAAATTCACTCCATTCTCTTATACTATACCCATTTCAGCATATTTACTTATGGAGTGGGGTGAGTGTAAAGTCTGACACTCCAAGGCACACCTTGACACTTGTCTGTGTCTGCTGGGTAGGGTGAAGTGAAATGGTGTGAGCGTTATGGGCAATGACCCAAAGGCACACCCCCAATGCCTGTCCATCTCTGTGGGGTGGGGATATGGTTGGCATCACATCAGTACTTCACTGCCATTCCTATTCTGCCTGTCTGCCTGTCTGTCTGTCTTCCCCTCTCTCTCTCTCTCTCTCTCTCTCTATATATATATATATATGCTTACGTAATTATCTATCTTTCTATCAATTGCATGTATTGCTATTTTAACCTGTTTCTAAAACAACCCTGCATATCACATTTGCCTGCACTCTGAGAACACTTATGAAACTGTGCATATTTGTACTTCACTTCTGCATAGACCTCATACTTTCCTAATATTCCCATTATCACAAGCATAACTGCCTTGCCCTTATCAAAAGTGACCCCCTCTGAAAGTTACTATCACATTTTCTTTGCTAACAGTCCATCATTGCACCTGGCTTGCTGACATCAACACATTGCTTAAGGAATAAACCATGACATGGTGTGAGTTATGCTGGGATTTACCCATGCTTGGTGTGGTTTGGTTACGAGGTGCAGCCGAGTGACCAAATCCACACCAGAAGTGGGTAAATCCCAGCATAACCCACACCCTGAAGGGGTTTATTGCGATTACACAATGTCCCTATTTTTTTTTTTTTGGTTAAAGAAAAGTAGAACATATTATTTTTGACATTTTAATTAACAATACAGTACATGTAAATAAAAATTGCGCCAGAAAAAATAGTGCTGTGTTGCTGGGTAGACTGTGTACTGGAGGTGCTGCCTAGTTCCTAATGTGCCCCCCACACACACACACATATACACACAATAGTAAGGTGTTAAGTAATTTTTTTTTAAGGGAGCTTGAAAGTCATGAGTTTTTATTTTTGCTCTGATTATATTGACAGTCTGGAAGTAAGATGTCACCATAGCTGTTTGACAGCATGAAGTAGCGTGTTGCAAGCAGTGGGGGTCTGCCAGTAATGTTCAGCTTGTGCTTCCAGGATGTTCATGGTACAGAGGATGGAATAGATAAGCAGTCAGGATGTGAAGAAAAAACTGATTTTTTTTATTTGTTAACGATGCCTGTAAGCAGGCTTTGTTGTGTGTAATGGACTATAGTTCATCTAGGTGGTCTTGACTCTTGTGCAGTTTCGACAATGGCATTTTCGACAAGTTTTTTGTTTATATGAATCTTACCAGCTGGTCAGGTTCCCGCTTTGTGTTCTTCTTACTACTTTTTTGGGGGGTGGGGGAGTTTAGTGATTGGCAGTGAGGGACTACATCAAAGAAGCATGTAGGAGTGAGATGCAGCGGTCACAGGAAAGGAGCCAACACTAAGAACAAACTAGAGGTAGTGATTTATTTTTCTGTTGTGCACTGGTCACCCAAAATTACTGGAACTTTACCCATGGGTTATGCTGGGATTTACTCATGGGTAAAGACTGCTGCTGACCAATCAGCTTACTGAATGTAGAGACCCCATTGTATAATTAAATATAACTTACATCACCTCATGGACAAAAAAAACTGTTTCTCTAACAAAAAAGAAAGAAAAAAAACTGTGTAAATAATCCCAAGGCTGAACATATGCCAACCATTACTTTTTCATGTACTGCCACATTCTGTACCATCTTGGGGATTTGCATACGGTTCCCATGATGCTTTGCATTATTGAGGTATGTGCAATTGTGTTTTCTTTAAAATTGGGCTGTCTGGAAAATATCATCCAGGATAACACATACCTCAGTGGCATTTGCTCTGGAGTTCTTTTGTAAACCTATATTGCTACCTATTCCTTCCATTAAAGTGTACACCTCCATATATTTTCCAAATAATGTGTATGCCTTCCTTAGAACAGAAACGAAAACAAATCTTACTACTTACAAATCATTGTGTTATTTCTCCATACCTCCTTAACAATTCTACACAACCTCACTAACTTCATTATGCAGCCATGGTAGATCAGACCAGAAATCGTTTTATATGGCTGGAAACCCCAGCACCGTATCCTTAAAGGTCATTAATGTTTGTTTGCCCAAAACAATGTACATAGTCACATTGACTTGATGGAAGAACCTGCTTATCACTGGTAGACCCAGTAAATATGATGATGGGTGCCCACCCCTCACCTCCAACATTGCCTCCAACAAGAATCACAATAACTGCTCCCAAAGTGTCTAGTAACTGTTGGTGGTCAAAAATACCAGAACAGAATTCTACAATTAAATGCTCTCAAAGTTGGAGTGGCTGTCACATTGTACCAATGCTCTAACCATTTTTCCTAGTGCTTAATTAATATGATTTCACCACTCTCTTGTTCCTACCTGGTTCTAATAACTACTACAGGAGGAGTGATCTGCTATGTTTTCAGTAACGGTACATTTCAGAAACATATCAGATTTTCACTTGTAATGTGACCACCCAATAAAATAATGTTTCTGTCTCTCCCTTACAGAAATATAAATATGCAGTGTGCATGCAGAATACATGCCACATGCTTAATTATGCAGTGTTTGCATGCAGTTCGCATATACAAAGTGAACCTAAGCGAACCGGGTCTAAAAAGCAAATAAGGTTTGCATGCTGCAAGTAGGCTGGTGCAAACATCTTCTAAAACTCACATCAGGTTCGCATGTTGCATGCTTGACATGAGTGCAGCAGTTAAGCTGTTGTGAGCATCATTTAAAAATTGCATCAGGTATACACGCTGCACGCTTGCCAAGTGTGCAGCAACTAAGCTGGTGCAAATCTCATCTGAAAAAACACACCAGTTTCTATTTCTCATACTACTGCTAGCAATTAGAGACATTAAAATACATTTTTTCATTGATTCCCCATTAAAAGTATGTAAACTCTTTAATTCTGTTCCTTCTGGAAGTTGTTTAATGGCTTTTAATTTCTGTCATTAAATTGTCATTAATTTGTTGTATTGTTTGCTTACTGCATTAAATGCTTAGGATATAGTCAGCCAACATCCCCATTCCAGATATGCAAAGAGGGTCTTCTGTGTTGTGAAACCTGATCTTTTTGTTTTGGGCCATGCAAATTCCCTTATGCATATTTAATGCTACACATATGTTTCTCCATGACTGTTTCAGCTCATTTACTTTCCCTTTGTCATTCTGTATGGAGCATATATACTACGGCCATGATCAGCACTCTTTGTGCTGAGTAGGGTCTTGGAAGCATGCACCATACCTCACATTTTGTCACCTAAATGAGGGACATGGACATTTACAATGAGGGACAAAGAGGGGCACTGACTCTCACAATGATCAGGACACATCCTGAAACATGGAGATACAGTACCTCAAAACACAGTGGAAACCATTGTATTTACTTGTACCAGTATTAGCATCTGAGAATGAATTTCTACCATAAATCAGGGATGCCATTTAGGTAGGGCAGATGGGGATGGTTGTCCCCCTCCCCCGCATTTGTGCCTAGGTTGTTCTTATGGTGTAGTAATAATGGCATTAAATTTGGGTTTAATTTTTTGCACAATAAATGCCTCCTTGGCGTGTGTGCACTTACACTGCAGGTGCTCTCCTGACTCAGCTGTGTCTGTATTGTGTTGTCCACTCTCTCCACCTATTTGTGGCAGCACCATAACACGTGACATGGAGGAGGTCTAGCCAAGCAAGAGCCCGAGTCATGAAAGTGCAACACTGTCTTTCCCAACACAGAGTAGACAGGTTGCACACTACAGCTAGGAGGAGTTAGTGAGCACTGAACTCTCAATAGCAGTGTTGTGGTGGCATATTTTTGTTGGTCTACTCTTAATGAGTCTCTGTCTCCCCTGGTGGCTGAAGGGGCAGAGGGTGAGCTAGAAGCTAACTCAAGACAAGGCTATCTATGCACTCTACTAGGCTTGCCCCTCAAAAAAAACAGCACAGGCCCTGTCCGGCACCAAGCTAGGCCTAGCAACAGTGGTGACAGCAGTGTGGGCGGCCTTCATAGACATGATCAGAGCAGTGCAGCAGCAGCAGCCAAGCAAGAAACAAGCAACACAGGTTTGGTGGGTTCGGTTGGTGAGGTGACTTGGTCATTGATCATGTTGAGGACCTGGAATAGTGGGTTCTAGCATCCAGCTTCTGGCAGAAGGATGGAGGAGAAGCAGACTGAAAACTGGACTGGTGGCACACTGGGCCAGGCTGCAGGTTCTGGCCAGATCACCAGGTAAGTAAAAGTAAATCATTTTCTTTACAGAGGGATTGGAAAAAGAGGAAGGACTGAAATACTGATGCGTTTTTCATGTTTCTGTGCCTTGGGGGGGGCCTTCATGACCCATATGGAATGAGTTTTGACTGGAATGTAGTTGGGGAGAGAAACTGCAACAAAGGTTTTTGGGGGTAGGTGGAGGGTCAGAACTTCAGCCAAGAAATAAATTGGTTAGTAACTGGGTGGGTTTATGCCCAAATCTGATGCACTACTCTGGGGTATAGACAGATGAAGCTTATAAATTTGAATTTTTCCTGATTTGCATATAACGTTTCAGTCACAGCAAAAAAGTTTTACCTTTTAGAGATGTTCCAGACATTTTAGAGCTTGCCACCTAGGGGCTAACTAGCACCTGGCCTCTACTGGTTGCCCCCCTGCTGAAATCTGAAATGGCTCTCCTGCCATAAAGTCTAAATTTACAGGACATGTTATGTGTGAGCAGAATGTTTTCCATGAGGGATGGATGAGGAGCAGAGCAGTTTTCAGGGGTAAAATGAGGGCTATCCCTTGCATTCAGGGACAGTTGAGTGGTATGGTATGCACAGATTATTGGAGCCCCACTATAGTCAGGCTTATGCCCCCCCCCAGTGAATCTGACCTCCACATCACCATGCTCCAGCACATTATGATGTAGGGTAAGGGAGACTGCAGGGGTATGCACCATTAAAATGAATAGGGTTATTTTTGTAGTACTATTTTATAGATTATTGATGGAGAGTTGGAGATTAATGATGGCTACTGCTTGACTAATAAGAGTTTTGTTAGTAGAACAGTGACCTTCATTATTCTCCAACCTCCATCATAATGTATAAAATAGTAATAAAAAATAACTACATTCATTTCAAGGGTGTACACCCCAGCACTCTGAACAATGGACATCATCTCTTAAAGACTCCTGCCTCTGGTTCCCTAGTACTCAGGTAAGAGACTCTCGACTTATATCTAAACTTGGTGGGTTGTCAGTAGCAGCATGGCCACACCTTCTACAGTGTGTGTGCATGGAGGGAGACTGGCCTTATGGTTGGGTGTCAAGTTATTGATACTTTTGTGTTTGTCGCCTACTATCTGTTTGTGTGGAAGCATTCAAAAGTATGGAGAGAAAACAGTAGGAGTACAGATCAGACAGAAGTAAGTAAGTAGTTTTGTGGGCAAGTGTGTGTATTGGGGATTGGAAGAACCACATGCATTTTCAATAGTATGTGTGCTATAGTTCACCTGAGCAGCTGAGATGAGGGAGGACAAGAAAACTAAAAGGTGTAACAGTGGCTATAAGCATGCCGCGTGCATGTAGATGTATGCAGATTTGCATTGAAGTACAAGTGCACCATGTGTGTGCAGGCAGTATAGCTTAGTGGTTAAAGGCATTGAACTATAAACCAGAAAACCTAAAGACCTGGGTTTGAATCTTATCAACCCCGACTTGTATATGGTGTGATACTGAGCAAGTCACTTAACTTTTATATGTGCAGTTATCAGTGACCACTTGCTTTTTGCACACATGCCACATGCATGCAGTCTGATACAATTTAACATAAAAAGCATGCTTTCCACACTTGCTTGCTGCACACATGCCACATGCATGCAATCAGTTCCAATTTAACATTTAAATCATGCTTTCAGCATGCATATCCCATGGGTAGTTTTATGTGTGCAGCATGAAAACATTGTATATAATTATGTCTGTAAGGGCTGTCTGGTCTCTAGTCAGTATGGCCTTATTTCCTTGCTGCTGAAGAAAGTGCCATGTCATTATATACCTATAATAGTTATCCTGTCTTAGTTTATGAGAGGTTTGTAGCATTTGGAATGAACTATAGAAGTGAGGTTTGACCAACTGGGCAAATCCTGTCAGGTGATGCTTTTACCAATAGGCAAGCCTCTAATCCAAAGTAGATGGGAGAAAGCCTTCATGATGCCTGTTAAAAGTCAGAGGACCTATGGTATTAGGAGTGACTGTCTTATGACACAGCTTAACTGAAATACATAATGTATGCCTCATCTGCATTTTTTTTTCACTGCCTGCCATAAATGTGGGGTCAGAATTGCTGTTGGTGTCATCCAGCGGGCAATGGATGGCACCATATCCTCTTCAATCAAGTACCAGCCAGAGGTTTTTCTCTGTTTTGCTCAGGAACACAATGGGGTTACCTGCACCACCAGGTAATAAGATTGAAAGCAGGGAAGTCCTAACCTCCATTATCTCTAGGAAGTTGAAGAACTGACTTAGCAATTGTGGGGCATTTACCTGCCCAGATAATTTTTTTAATGTTTTTGAGAAGAGCATTCTAAAACTTTTGTGGAACTGGGATTGGGAGTGTTTGAAAAAAGAAAGAAATTCTAGCTAACACATTCATCTTAATTACCTGGACATGACCCAACAGTGTTAAAGACAAGAGTATCCATCTGGAAAAATCTGAGTGTAAGGCATCATATAACTTCTGGTAGTTGTTAGTAAAGACGCGGGGGTAGCGGCTGATCCTTGAACCTCATGGTACTTGAAGGTGGTGTTATTCACCCATGTGAAAGGGAAAGTATTACAAAGCCCTTGGAAGGGACACCAGATAATAACATTGCTGGAGCATTTCTGTAATTAATTCTGTATCCCACCACCCGACCAAAGCCTTGTCAGTAAGATAGGAAAAGGATTGGACAGGATTTCCCAAAAAAGCAAGGAGGCATCTGCATAGAAGGCTACTTTTTCTCTATACCTCCCACCATCACCATCTTAATGCTTATGCTAGCTCTGATATCTATCACCAGAGGTTCTAAATTAAGTGTAAGCAATAGGACCAAGAGCAGGCAGCCCTGGTGAGGGCCATGTTCAAGGGAGAACAGATCTGAGAGATGTCAATTAACCCAGACTGAGGCCTCTGGATTCTGGTATAAGGGTGCGACTGTTTCTATAAATTTGGGGCCCAGGCTAAAACGACGAGTGCATTAAAAAAATTAAGAAAGAACCTCCAGTTTATTCTTTTGAAGGCTATCTGAGTGTCCATACTAAAAGCCAACTGGAAGACCCTCATAGTTTTTGGTACCGAAATTATATTTAACAATTGTCTTATATTTTTGGAGGAAAGGAGCTTTTATAAACCTCGCCTGGTTGTAGTGTACTATTTTGGCAATACAGATTTGTAGCAGATTGGCCAAAATACTTGTAAAGATCTTAAAATCAGAATTTAATAAAGAAATTTGATGATGGGACCCACAGGTAGTTGGATGCTTGTCCAGCTTTAATAAAATTGAGACTTGAGCCTGCCTCCTTGAAGGAGGGATCATGCCATTGTCTTGTGAGGAGATATGATTATATTTATCATAACAGGAGTGAACATGGAACCAAATGCTTTAAGAAATCAGCCACGTAGCCATCCATTCCTAATGGCTTAATTACCCCCAGCTGAAGTCTTAATTTTTACAGTTACTTCTACGGCCGAAATAAAGGCATGCAAACAAGACTGTTTCACTTCACTTAGCTAGGGGGAAAGAATTGCATTTAAATAGTTCTCCACTTTTTCCTGATGGTCAGAGCCTCTTTCAGACCAGTCTAAGATGCAATAAAAATCAACAAAAGAATCCACAATTTCTTTCAGATGTGAAGTATGTGACCCAGCCTCAGAATGACCTATCTTAAGAACTTCCCATTTTGCAGCTTGTTGACACATCTGACTGGCTACCAGGATCCTTCTCATAACATTTATGTTTAGAGTATCTGGAGCCATGTCAGCTTTGTGCTTTTATGGTCTAGGTCTTGTTTGACTTTTGGGTCGAGGACAATTTTATTTCATACTCTAGGTCAGCTATGTATGATTCTAATTCCATGCATTTCTCAATCCAGGTTTTTTTTTTACTCAAGCTGCATACTCTATAATCCCCTTAACTGTGGCTTTTAGGGCAACCCAGAACATTGATAGAGAGATACCCCCGGGGTTAATCTGTATATTGTCTTGTATCAGTTGTTCTACCAGATCTTTAAACTCCTGGGTGCTAAAGGGCCACTGTCAACCCTCTTAGGCCTCAGATTGTCCCTAGTTTAAAAAACAAATGCTATGATTGTTCACATTCTGTAGAGACTGCTGATGTGGCTGGTAGTATAATTCTGATTCCTTTTTTGTTTTAAAAGTAAAAAAAAAAACTGTTTGCCCACTATACTAGTGTTACCACACAAACAAATGTTTGTTTTAATTCTTTATTCAACTCCCACTGAATCTTTCTTGGATGTGGAAACATTCCCAATGCATTCAAGCCACACATATTAGTATGGAGAAGAGGAGACTATTGTATCATAAATGGCTGTACTGTTTGTTGGTGTTCCTTGTGTTCATGAAACATGCAATAAGAGTTAATCAAGGATCTGAAACAAAACAAGGCTGGATATAATTACACCACTGGTTTTATTTTTATTTTAGTCTTTGGTAACCATGTGAGGCCCACTAGGCACGAGTGCCTGTTTTCAGGGGTGACCTGGGAGAACTGGGGAGATTATATGACTTGCTCAGAGTCACACAGTAGGCAAGTGGAGGTTGTGGGTTGTAGGAATTGAATCCAGGTCTGCTCGATGTACCAAGCTCATTCACAGCTTGTTACTCTAACATCTACGCTATACTGCCAGCCCCTCAAGGTTATACTGCCAGCCCCTAGCATGCATTTCAGTTCTACTAAGAAAGGAAGCAGATAAAAAACAGCAACAACAATTCATTTTAGAGAAAGTTAGCAATCATGAAATATGTTTTTTTTTTTAGTAGAAATAATATGATGCAAAATAGATTGATAGTGTCCCTTTAAGTAAGCTGAGATTTAATCTCCAAATGTCCATTTCATAGTGGGGGTCCTGTACAGCCCCAGTACCACCAAGGCATGATCAGAATTGGCGATGCTTTAAATATGATAACTGACAAACCCATGGAGCCATTTGCTGAAACCAGAAAATAATTGATCCCAGAGTAATTATCATGTCTGGATGAGTAAAAAGAGTAATCCTACAGTGAGGGCTTTGCAAAGCACCATGTCACCACAAGGCTATTTAATTCATCAAGCAAGTAAGCAAATGTCCTGTGCAAGACTGGCATTGCCCATTAACTCCTGATTTGTCCAAGGTCAGATTAATAACTGAATTAAAATCCCAGTAATAACCAGAAAACTTTCAGTGTCTGTGGTTGTATCTCCTGTTACTTTTCAAGAAGCTTTAACAGAATACATGGCTGCCCTTCATAAGTCCCTGAAAGCCAACCTTAAAACTTTCAGCTGAGTCCCTCATGACTGGAAATGTTTATGATTCATAACAATTAGGTAAGCAAGCTAAATGCCAGTTTTGTACCTCTAAGACAAGCAGAGCTATATGGTTCTTAATTTTGGGGACATTTTTTTATAAAATATCTCAAGTAAGTAAACCGTGAAATTATGAGTCCTTATAGCTTAAAACACCTTAACAAAATGTTACCAGATGTAGCAGTTTCCAAGTTCCTCCCAGAAAACATTAAGCATAGAAATGTGCCAGTATCTTGCTCTAAAGGTGCTTTAGTTATAAACAGTAACATATTTTAGACATTTTTATGAAATGTTACTAAGACACAAACTGTAGCGAGTCCCCTGTAAGTTCAAAATGACATACTTGAATGTTTGAAATGTTGATGCATACATAGAGCTTTACTCTATGGGTAAGAATGAAAATGCTCAAGTCTCTAGCATGAATGATAGCTGTGCTACAGTATAACCAGCAGATAAAAAGTAGAAACATTCTGTGAAATTTATCAAAGAAATAAACTGCCAGATTGCGAGCCACGGTCATTTCAACACTTCATACAATACCAAAATGTCTGGAAATTTTGGAATGAATCATGAACAAACAGCCAATGCTGATGAGGGTTGGGAGCAGCAGTCACAAATAAATGGCACATAAAGCAAACAGACATTAGACCTTGCTTCAAAGAAAAGAACCAAAGCACTAAATAAGCGTGAGCCAAGTGACTATTTATTGGAAAAAAAAACAAACACAAAAAGCCCTAGTGCTTTGAGCCTCTACAAGTTCTCCTTCAAAAAGAACTCGCAGGGCTTCAAAGCTCTGGGGCTTTTTATGTTTGTTTTTTCAATAAATAGTCACTCTGCTGACACTTATTTAGTGCTTTGGTTCTTTTGTTTGAAGCACAGTCTAATGTCTTGTAATTTGTCAGGCACTTAGAGCCTGCTCAATGGAAATAGATGTAATTTGCAGGTTGCTATCAAAAATAATGGCTGCATTACATATATACGGCTGAAAATATTGCCACAATTATGTGAAATTTCAGAATGAAATGAACAGCAAGAGTCTGAATCCCTTTAGGTTCACTAAATAGTAAAGCAGCAAAACTGTGAGGAACTTCTAATCGGAATACAAGAACACAGAAAAAGACATTTACAACTCATGGCAGATGAAGATGAGACGATGCTGGCTCTCACTGAAGCACAAAATCCAGGACAGTCATCTGCAGTAATCCTCAGGATTACAAGCAAAACCCCATTGACACCAGACAAAAGAAATAATAGATTATAACTCTGATACACCATGAACCCCAGAAAGAGCCCTGCTGACTGCCAGTTGGACAAAATCAGCGGATGGAAGATCATGGGTAGCAAGAGACTCACCAATAGCAAAAGAGATTTACTCTCTAGCAATCTTTAGCAAAGCAAGACCAGAAACAAAAGGTACTGATCATTTTTTCTAAGTTTCATAAATATAAATAACATTGCCAACTCCACTGACAAGTCGGTCCCAAATGTCACAGAGGTTGCCATGGCAACTAGTAATACTGGCAGAAAACCCGGTTTTGAAACTGACAATATAAATTTAAGCTCAAAAAGTAATGCTTTCACAAAATAAACTGTACCAGGCACTAAATCAAATATTTTAAATACAAAGGGTGATGTGGAAATGGAGAAACGGCAAAGCCGACTGGATAGTATCAATACTGAAGGCAGTCAGAAACAAGAAGCAGACTAGTGCACAGTTAACTCTGGAGTGCACCAAAATACTAAAGAAATAACTATATCCTTGCAACAAAGGACAAAATGCCCGAGGAGAAACCCTCCACATTATGGGCAGACTTAATGGAGGTGATTGATTCTCAAATAATACAGTGCACACAAAGCACAAACCCTTAGCACCCCAATGGAGCAGCATAACACAGAGAACCGCACTTTCACTTCCTCATTTCAACAAAAACTGAAATGAAAAACCTCAGGAACCTTTAGAATGGCACACTTCTTTTCAACCTAGGAGAACCAGCAAAAAGAAGAAACTCAGTGCATTTAAAACATAAAGTAGAACTAGATGACCCACTTAATAGAGTATATATTGCCCACAGATTACTTAAAAAATCTTTGCAATTTTTGGCTGTAGAAATATTTGCCCTGATACATACATCAGGAGATACACAATATGACGTCAGTTTTAAAACACCTATGCTTCTTGAAAAATTTTGGCTTAAGTACAACACTGTTAAAACATCCTCAGTGTGGTCCCCCTTTATTGTTATGCCTCTAACAAACCAACACTCAAAACAATGACTATCTTATTTAAGAATAAAGGTGTGCACATTTCAAATATGTTTTACTGGATCAAACAATGAGCAGATATTACAGACAGTCCACTTCCCATAATAGATACAGAAAACATATGGACAGGGGGCTGGAAAATAAAAGTCAAGCTCAGAACAACTGAAACAGGTCCACAGCATCGTCCAAGCAGTTTTTATATAGGCTGAGACAGAGAATTTTGATTCTACGCAGGACAACCGAAAACCTGTCACCGCTGAAGTTCTTTATCACATCTGAGCAATGCCTGTGATGCTGCAGTTTGTGAACTATGTTTAAGTATTGGACACTTTATCCATTTCTGTCCAAACCCTGTAAGATTCAATCTCTGTGAGGAACCTGGTCACTCATATAAAGCATGTCCATAGGCAGCCCATAACAAAGGATCATATTATGACCAGGAGAAAATGGTTCAAGAGACATAACAGAAAAGAGAAAGACAAGAACAAACCCATAACTTAGCATCAGAACAAATAACTCTTACAAAAACAGACCCTCTGTAAACAGAAAAACCTAGTGACACTGTCCCTGCTGACCACAGTGAAAGCTCAAACATTGGTTGGTATACACACTGAGGACCAAAACGAGCCCTTAATCCCCCCAAAAGAAAATAACTCAACTCTAGGGCACTTAACCCTGCCATATAAACTACAATCTATTTAGTTCCAGCAAACATCACACCTGAGATGGCAACCTAAAAAGGGGGCTACGTCAACGTGTCCCAAAAATTAGCTGTTGCACTTCTCCATTACCCTAACCAAACCTGCCCTCTTTAACCCCCCCATTTATGCCTTGCTCAGATAATTCTAAAGCATACATGTAAGTTATTGTTTGTACCTGACACTATGATTCTAAGTCTTGTAACTTAACAGGCATTTGTATAACTCTTAGGTATATTGCTATCCTGTCTCTGTATGTAAAATGTTGGTTCTCTTTGAATGTACAGTAATTAACTTCGGGTCGCCCCTGAAAAAGGGACACCATGTCTCAGTGGGCCCACCCGGTCAACAAATTTCAATAAATAAATACACTCTACAATCATACAAGAACCACTGCCTCCAGCACTTCTAGATTTAGAACAACAAACAACAATCCAACCCACAGCTAAACTGCAGGAGGATTTTATACTGGTAGGAGGAAAAAGACATAATAGACGGCAACTTCCAAAATCAAGAATATCCAGAAAGGACACAATGACTACTGCAGGGAAATACAGAACAGTATAAAGAAGTTTCAGTAGCCGTATCTATTATTTCATCACAGAAGGATCTCTCAGACACAAATGGAGACATGTCTAATACCAAGAAGACATACAGTACAAAAGGACAAGAAAAAAACATATTTAAAGATGACAGGTTCCTAAAAGAAATCTAATCTTACTCTGAAAATGGCACAGCCATCCCTTTTTAATTCAAAAATTGTCAGAAACATAGAAATATAGAAACTGTTAACAGATAAAGACCTCTAGTCCCATCCAGTCTGCCCATAAGCCCGTGTTTGTGGCCTCTGACCCTATCTGATCAGTGGTTCCCCCCCAATTCCCACCTCTAAGGTTCCCTCATGCTTGTCCCAGGCATGATTAAATCCCTCTACTGTGCTTGCTCCCACCACCTTCTGTGGCGGCCTATTCCATGTGTCCACCACCCTCTCCGTGAAGAAAAACTTTTTCACATTTCCTCTTAACCTGCCTCCCTCCAATTTCATATCATGCCCCTTCGTTCCTGTACTCCTTCTATATTGGAAGACGTCTGCCCCCTGCACCAAGTTAATGCCCTTAAGGTACTTGAATGTTTCTATCATGTCCCCCTGATCCATCCTCTCCTTCAGTGAGTACATATTGAGGTTCCTCAATCTCTCCTCATACGTTTTGTGGTGCAAGCCCTATACCATCTTTGTTGCCCTTCTCTGAACTGCCTCCACCCTGTCAATGTCCTTGCAAAGGTGTGTCCTCCAGAACTGTACACAGTATTCTAGTTGAGGTTTCACTAGTTTTTTATACAATGGAATCACTACCTCCTGCCTTCTGCTAGTGATACCTCTGCCTATGCAGCCCAGCTCTCCTTTAACACCTTTAGGTCATCTGAAACGATAACCTCCAGGTCCTTTTCATCCTTGGTGATTGTCAGTACCCCCCCCCCCATCCTGTAGCTCTCCCTAGGGTTCCCTCTCTCCAGATGCATTATTTTGCACTTCTTTGAATTGAACCTCAGTTGCCATACCTCCAACCACTTTTCAAGCTTCTTCTGGTCCCTTCTCATTTTCTCCACTCCATCTGGAGTATCCACCCTGTTGCAGATCTTGGTGTCATCTGCTAACAGGCAGACCTTTTCTTCTAGCCTTTCCGCAGTGTCACTAATGAAGACATTGAACAGGACTGGCCCAAGGACCAATCCCTGAGGTACACTGCTGGTCACCTCCCTCTCCCTGGATTGGATCTCATTTACCACCACCTCTGCCTCCTGCCATTAGCCAGCATCTAACCCAGTTTACCACCTTGTGTCCCTTGCCCAGACTTGGTAACCAGCCTCATATGTGGGATAGTGTCAAAGACCTTGTTATAATCAAAGTAGGCGACATCCACCACCCCCCCAATTTACTTCTTTCATTGTCAATCAAAAATATCTATCAGATTCATCTGACACAACTAGAGATGTTGTGAAGTTAAACCTTGCCTGCGAATTTCACGTGAAGCACTGGAAATTCACACTTTTCGGAATTCGAAGTGTTTTGGCTGGCTGTCAAAACTTCAATTCACATGATTTGTGCAAAGTTTTTGGTGAAATTTGCCATTTTGTTCCACGAAGTGTGAAATTCGCAGGTGAAGCTAGAAATTTGTAGGTGAAATTTTGCATTTCGTGGCAGAATTCATGAACTCCGTAGCTGTGAATTTTGCAAAATCCTTCTGTGAAATCTGTGAAGTCCTCGAATTACCTCGTAGAGTGAATTCACACATCTCTACACACAACCTCCCTGCTATGAATCCATGTTGCCTTAGATCCTGAGCACTGTTGGCTTCCAGATGTGCCACTATTCTTTCTTTAAGCAGTTCCTCCATCATCTTACCCACTACTGAGGTGAGGCTGACTGGCCTGTAGTTCCCCACCTGCTCCCTACTACTACGCTTTTGTGTAAAGGGACTACATGTGCCTCTTCCAGTCCTCTGGAACAATTCCACTGTTGAGTGACTCTGTGAACATGGCTGCCTGAGGCACTGCTAGCTCTGTTTGTAGCTCCTTAAATATCCTTAGGTGAATACCATCTGGCCACATTGCTTTGTTCACCTTCAGTTTTGTGAGCTCCTCCAGGACTCTCTACACTGTGAATGGACTGGTATCCACATCTCCCCTCTTTGCATCTGTTGCCCAGCTGTGGTCCCTGACCCCCCCTTTCAGTGAATTCTGAACAGAAGTATTTATTCAGTATTTCTGCCTTGTCCTGGTCTCCCTCTTTACATTCTCCTTCATTCTCTATGAGCCTTACTGTCCCCTTCCCTGGCCTTTCTTCTTTTGCTGATGTACCTATAGAATGTTTTGTCCCCTCTCTTCACTGTATGTGCTAATCCTTCCTCAGTCTGCACCTTGGCACTCATAACAACCTTCACCCTTAGACACTCTAGGTATACCTCCCTGTTCTCATCCCTTTGGGTCTCCTTATAGTTTCTGAAACTTGCCCTTTTAGCCCTTACTTTGTCTGCCACCTCTTTTGAGAACCACAGTGGCTTCCTCCTTCTCTTCCATTTGGACACCAGCCTGATGCATTGGTTCATCACCTCCACTATGGTTCCTATTAGTTGCACCCACTGCTCTTCAACCCCCCTTACCTCCTTCTTTTCCAGGGCCACTATGACACATCTCCCTATTTCAGCGAAGTCCGCCCCCTTGAAATGTAAAACCTTCACCTTTGTGTGACTTGACTGAGTCCCTGTCTCCATGCTGAACCATACTATATGGTGGTCACTGGACCCCAGTTGTCCTACTACCCAAACTTCAGAGACTTTGTCCCCATTGGTCAGTACTACTCCCAGAATTGCCCTGTCTCTGCTGTGATCAAGCACTAGCTGCATGAGACCTACCTCCTATAGGGAATCTAGGATGCCTCTGCTTCTGGTTGAAGCAGCTGCCTGGGTGGTCCAATCCACGTCTGGCATACTGAAATCCCCCAGCAGCAGAACTTCACCTATAGTTGCCATCTCATGTATTTCATCCACTAGATCCCTGTCTACTTCCTCCCCTGTGCCGGATGCTCTAAATCACCCCTGTGCATATTACTGTGTCATTGTCAGGTTCAAGGGTGACCCACAGTGCCTTGGCATCCCCTATCTATCCTGCACTTCTGCTGCCTTTATGCCCTCTCTGACATATATGGCTACCCACCCCATTGTTTACCCCCATCCCTCTTGAACAGAGTATAACCCAGTATATTATTATCCCACCTATGATTAGCAGTGTACTATGTCTCTGTTATTGCTGCTATGTCCAGGTCTCCCTCCACTAATAAGGCCACGTTCTACAGCCTATACCCCTTCTTCTCCAGTTTTTGCTCTCCTGTCTCTTCCACCCTCCCCAGTTATCTTTCTTATGTGGCCACAATTCCTCTGCTCCTCCCTTTCTGCTTGCTTCTGTATTCCATGTCATCAACTCATTTTCCTGCCTGTGCCCATGGGAGGGTGATACTAAGCCTTCTGGCCTTCTTGGCTTCTCCCCTTGGCCAGTTTAAATGCTTGCAGCTGAAGCATTCAAACTTTTCACTTGGGACTAAGGTCCCCTTCCTGAATGGATGCAGGCTGTCATCCTTATACAGGCTTGCATCCCTCCAGGTGGAGCCCCAGTCCCTCATGAAGCCAAAATCCTCCTTCCCACACTATTCCTTCAACCAAGAGTTGAATTTCTGGATGTGGAGCAACCTAGTCTCCCCTTTGCTGTGGACAGGTAGCACCTCCGAAAAGAAGGAGACAGAGTGCACTATCTGCTTTAGGCCCTCCCAACCTCCTGAAATCCACCTGGATTTTAACTATCTCCACCTTGTCCCCCACCAGGTCATTTGTCCCCAGGTGGACCATGACATCCAGTTCCTCTCTCCTCACTTGGGCGATCCTATGGATCCACTTCCCATCCCTCCATGCAGTGCTTCCTGAAAGGCACTTGACCTCCCTCTCCTCCATGCTAGGTGCTCCTAACTTCACTCCCTGGACAATTGAGTCCCCACCAGGAGTAGCTTACTCCTTCGCTAGTGTCTTTTTCTACCCTTCCCTGGGGGTCCATCACAGAGGACCCACCCATCCTCCTTGGACTCAGCTGCAGGTGCTCTTGTGGGGCTTTCCCACTACTCCAAAACAGCACAGAAATTACTTAGCTGGACTGGTTGGGGATGTGTTGCAGACCCCCCCTCGCACACTCCCACTGACCCACCATGGTCCAACCACTCCTCCTCCTCTGTATCCTTTGAGGTTCAGGCTATGGTCCCGGTGGTCTCTGGGTGGGGGTGAATGTCCTCTGTAACCTGGCCAACTTGGTTCAGAGACAGGCAACCTCCTTCCTCAACCCAGAGAGATGCCTGCAGATAGGGCAACATCGCAACCTCTAGAACATCTCCAAGAAGACTGCCCCACCTCTCAGTCACTGCACTGCACCACTCCCAGCATGTTTGTTGTGACCTTCCCCTTAATAGTCCTTAGTTACAACCGCTAAAAAAAAATGTTATGTTTCTTACTGTATTTTGCTCTGCTGCTGTGTAAGCTTGCTGTCCCAAGCCTTGCCTGTTACCTGGTTATCTGGTACCCTATATTCCCACCTAACAAGACTCAAGCAGGAAGAGATAATGTGTGACCAGAGGTGCCTGCCTATAAATGTGGACCAGCCCAGGTGAGTGGGATGGGGAGGGAGAGTTAGACCCAACAGTCATTCATGCCCCCACAATGCAAAGCATCCTGGGCTGCATATGCAAATCACCACAGAATGTTATGCTGGTCCAACTTTAAGCAGAATTGCATGGTGCCGAAAGGCCTCTCACACAGTTTGCAAAGGGTGCTAACAGAAGACATAGACACGTGTTTCGTCCTACCATTCTGCTTAAAGTTGGACCAGCATAACATTCTGTGGTGATTTGCATATGCAGCCCAGGATGCTTTGCATTGTGGGGGCATGTGTGATTTTGGATTTTCTTGAAACTTGGCTTCCCAGCCAAATGCCCTTTGGGGTAACCTTTGCCTTAGTGTTTATGCACAGAGGTTCTTTGTCTTTTAAATGTTTTTTTATTTTAATGGGTTCACCACAATATATCCCAGGCACACTGCCTTGGGGTAGCTGGTCCATTCCACTGGGGTGTCAAACAGACGAGGCATACTGATGAGTCCTGGTAGGACGAAACACGTGTCTATGTCTTCTGTTAGCACCCTTTGCAAACTGTGTGAGAGGCCTTTCGGCACCATGCAATTCTGCTTAAAGTTGGACCAGCATAACATTCTGTGGTGATTTGCATATGCAGCCCAGGATGCTTTGCATTGTGGGGGCATGTGTGATTTTGGATTTTCTTGAAACTTGGCTTCCCAGCCAAATGCCCTTTGGGGTAACCCTTGCCTTAGTGTTTATGCACAGAGGTTCTTTGTCCAACAGTCATTGCTCTATTGAGGGGAAAATAATCAGATCTACTCTGAGACAAAAACAACAGAAAAGAGCTAAGTTTCTCTTGATCCTCAAAGGTTGTAGATTTCACTCACTTCCCCTCCTTGTAGATGAGCCCCTGAAATTAAACAATACACCAACGAAAAATGAATGATCCCTGTGAGAAAAATGCAAGAGCCCCAGAAATTCACATGTGGTGTTTCACATGGAATTTATCTCCTCCCAGCTCAGGGTTCCCCTGCAAAACAAAGCAAGACTGCAGCATACCATGGATGTTGGAGCTGCCATTCTCTGGTCCTCAACCACTCCTCTTCACAGTTCCTGTACTGCATAAGAAAGAAGAAAATAAAAAGACTGATTGCTGGGTTCAGTCAAGTCTTCTAACCCCTGCCCCTGCCTCCAGTCACTATAAATGTTAATAGTATCAAGAATTGTGAAAGAAAAATAGCTACTTTTTCAGCCTTCTGTGCCTCAGGAGCACAAACTGTGTTATTACAAGATGCCAGACTAAACACAAATCATGACATTTATAAAGCATAGAAAGCATGGCTCTGGGGACCACCGGTGTGGTCTATTGGCAAGTACTTATGTTCAGGTGTAGGTGTACTATTCCATTCTGTTAATGTACACATTTTGAAAATAATGGATGTGGACTCAGGGTGACTGTTATTGTTGAATATAACCATACAGGAGATACTAATGAGAATACGTGTTACTTATGCCCCCCTAACAACAACAGTGAGACTATAATTATTCAAAGTATTACAACCATATTTATACACAGCAAAGTTTGTCATTTTAAGGGTGACTTTAATTGCCCATGAGAATTATGAGATAAAACAGGTAAAACTAATAACATTTATTATAATAAAAGTCATTTGAAGTGAATGATAACCACTTCAGATTTAAAGGATGTATACAGACAGATAAAGCCTCAAGGGGAAAAACTTATTTCACAGCGAGGAAAAGTAATGCAGGCCACAACAGTTGTCTCAGCCTTATCTGACCATGAAGAAGTACAAGTGAAAATAGTTTTCAGTGATACACAAAAAACAGCAAAAGGTTACTGGAAGCTAAATGCTTTATTATTGGAAGATAACACAACTTAAAAAATGTCAAGAATTTCTAAAAGCTGGAGGAAGAGCAAACTGTTGTTTTGATTCACTAACAGAATGGTGGGCAGATGCAAAAAAAGAATTAAAGCATTTCTTTCAAGCCTTAGGTAAAAATGGACACTCAGACTATGTTACACATTTACAACTCAGAACACAATTATTTAGCCTAATTTTCCCCAAACTATGGAAAAAACATCTTATGAAGATCAAATCAATAAAGTAAAAGCAGATATGGAAACATATTTATATAGCAGAGCAAAATCACTAATGTTAGAACAGCAATTTGGAACCAAAAACTCAAAACAATCTCTGGATGTTTTTAAATGTAATCAGGAAAAAATAAAACAAAAAATCTTTAATGATATAAAGGATGCTACTGTAAGTGTGTAAACAGATAGAACTCAAATAAGAAATGCCATAGAACATAGCATGAAATCCTTTTTTAGCACTCAGGATGCCATAATAGAGAATTTACAAAACTTCATGAATAACCCCAATAAACAATATGTTGACTAAAACAGAAAATGGTGTTCTTATTATACCAAAAAGTGTAGAGAAAATCGATAAGGCTGTGCAGTCTATACTACAAAAAACTGTACTTGGTCCTGATGGGTTAAATTCAGAATTCTATAAACAGTTTAAAAGTATTTTAAGAATAATGCTGATGGAAGTGTTTAATGAATTACTAAGAACCTTTGAGGCACATGGGATATGTTTCAAGCAATTATGATTCTATCATACAAAAAAAGAGACCCAACAGAACTTGGAAACTGGATACCATCTCATTGATACAGATCTGAAAATATTGGCAAATAATTTAGTTCTGAGATTAAATACAATAGCATCAAAAATCATATCACCATTTCAATCATGTTCTATACCAGGTAGAGCTATGAATGATAACATTATCCAACTATGGGAAATAGTTATAAGGGATCAAATGAAACAATTGCATGGTTTCCTGATCTCAGTAGATCAGGAAAAAGCTTTTGATCATATTTCACATAGTTTCCTTTTCCAAACATTAGCTTATTATGGAATACCACAAACATTCATAACATGGATCAAACTTATTTATCAAAATGCACATTTTATATCTTTGGTAAATGGCTTTTTAGGAAACAGTATTCAAATACAGTAGTTAGAGTGGTAAGACAAGGGTGCCCCTCAGTCCTTTTCTATATGTTTTTTGCTCAGGTATTTTAATAAAATAAATTACTGTGACAACAGAAATTCAAGGTATATCCATACAAACATCCACAACACCTATAAAAATAACTGCCTATGCACACAATATATGTCTTTTTTATGGCAAATATGAAATCCTGTCAAAAAATGTGGAAAACTATGGATGAATTCTCTTCTGTTTCAGGAGTTAAGATAAATACCCCAAAAAGTAAAGCCTTATGTTCAGGAAACACAGTTTAATTAGGTCTGCCTATGATAGGTGATATAAGAATAGTTTCGTCAGGTTTAATGATTTAGGAGTTACATATGGGGATCAGAGTATGGATAGTCAACTTGGGAAGAAAAACTTCAAGAAGTTAATTGACTTGCAACTAAATGAAAAAATATGCAGATTCCAAATAAAAAAGAGTGTATTTCATTAAAACATTTCTGCTAACACTATTTCTTTATCTTAGCACAGTCTCTTCCCACAAGAGCTAGAAACCTACATCTATAGCTTATTTTTCCAAGCATTATGAGTTGTCAATTGAATCCAGTTAGAAGGAACTTGGCATATTTACCTATAAAAGAGGGTGAATTGAATATGATTAACCCAATATTATTTTTGCACATCAATTTTTTCACAGTTTATTTTTTATTTATTGATTGATTTAGATTTTGTTGACCGGGTAAGTGCACAAGACAAATTCTGCCTATTTATAGGCATGACCCGGAGGAGGGGGATACAGATGAATGCCAACTGACTTTGAACCAGATCAAGCCAGTTTATTTTGAGAAAAAAAAGAAAAATGGCACATATGGGTATAAAATTGGCTAAAAAATGTAATCCCACTATGGGAGAAAGGAAACTGAAACTTTCACGTAATTTGGAAAACAAATCCCTCAATATATTGTTTTAGCATTAAAGAAAATAAAATTATTGAATTGACCCCAGAAAACCTTAAAGCTCTTCCAAGGAAAACACTATACCAATATATTATGGAAGAAAACTACAGTATGCAGAAACACTTATATTTCCATAAGGTACCCAGAGTACCACTGAAAAACACTTAGCACAGTCATTGGTACCTAGGCATCCAGAATACACATGGGAAACAATATGGCTTACATATCATGGCCGATTAGGGGTATGAGATTCAAACAAACACAAGCAGATATCTAAATGATTTTGTCCAAGAGACATCTACAATGGGCTATTAGAAACACAATCACACTTATTTCTAAAATGCAGTTATGTGCAAAACTTGTGGAGCTTAAACAGCCAAAAATCTGAAAAAGGTAGAGTATAATACAATCTCTTATCATATTAAGAATTTATACAGGACAATGGAAGAAATATTATTCCAGCATGTTAAGAGTCATCTGCAGTTATCTGAAATACAGTATTACATTTGCCAACCAAGATACAAGTGGGTACTCCAGCAATAGTACTGGTCCCAAAGTGAAGTATTTCACAGTGTAAAAAGACAAAATTCAGGTATTTATGAAAGAGAACAACAGAATTTACTGAAAGCAGTGTTAGTCACTAGATGGAAATATTGTGAAAGCTGCTGTTATGATCCCCCATAATTTCACTTAATTAACTCTTGAACATTGATTTAAGATAGTTTGTTTTTCTTCTTTTTCTTTTTTCTTTTGCAATACCTGTACAAGTGTAATTATAGAAGTTAATAGTTTGAATATTTGAAATTGTATGAAATGTTTTGTGTTTAATGTGGTGCATATAATTTATATCCTCAATAAAAACTCCCCTACTCTTCCTATAGGGGGAACCTCTGGTCATCTTTCCAGCCATGCTAGATGACTGACCAGGCAGGTGTGGAGAAAGGTGGAGGAGAGGCAGCTCTCTGCATTCTGCTGAGTTTATGGAAGAAACTCGGCAACCCATCTTGAAAAATAATCCAGTTGTGAAATCTTTATCTGAAAAGATAAAAGCAGGTGCTCCTGTAGGTATGTGAGAAGTCAGAGATGGAGACAGTCAATGAGGCAGAAGCCTCAGACACTGACTTAAGACCACTGGCTAGCATGGCTACCAGACAAGCTCATCCTTTAGAAGCTGGGGCACAGGGAAATGGAAGCAAAGTTCTGATAAAAGCAGTAAGGGGTACTACTGAGACTTCATCAAGTTCATCAGTTATAGACCCTTTTGGCTTGCAACAAAGCCCATTATAAAAACAATTACTTAATTATTTTGTAGTGAAGGAGTTAAAATAGCTGATGTTCTGTATTGGTTAGGACAATGATACGATGTACTTGAGAGACCTGTGCCTATATTCAACTTTAATTTTGTATAGACAGGTGGTTGGAAGGTTAAAATCAAACTTTGACAATCCAACAACAGCTTACAACACTTACTGGGGAGATTTTACATAGGGCAAGACAGGGGACTCTGTTTTTATCCTGGTCAGCCTAGAAAGTGCCATAAGTGTGGGGTCAGCACTCACTTAAGCTACCTATGTGACCACCCAAAATGAAAGTTATGTATGGAATATGGGCACATCAGTGAGCTCAAACCCTTCATAATGTAACCTATGTGATGAGGCTAGTCATGCATATATGCAGTGTCCTTATGCATCCCATAATATAATGGAAAAGCCCCTCATTATCAGATGGAGATTATTACAGAAAATCAAGCCAAGGCCCAGGTTTCCACAGAAAATTTGCAGAACCATACCTCTGACAACCCCCCAATCACACTTCTAACACTGAAAATGGTGATCCCCAAGGGCCTGCAGGAGATAGTTCACATGCCCACACATCAGTTGGTTCTGATCCTGTCTCACATCATATTGGTTCAGGTACTCTTTCCTAGCCCCCCAGACTACACAGTTTACCACAATGTCTCCTACCCCATCCAAATAGAGGTACATGAGAGGGGAGGTCATGACACAGGCAGAGGGATAAAAATGCTCCTGCCTCCCCATGTGCACAATCAGACTTAGATATAAAGGTGGGTTCTTACTCAAGGAGAGGATGGGGAAAGAAAGATAAAATTCTGAAATAACCCCCATTTCTACTAAGAATAAATATACTGCCCAAAGTGAATGGAAACCGTGGGATGATACAGAGGATGAAGATGGAGATTCAGATGCCTCTTCCATAATGTCACCTATTGCTGACTATTCCTCTGATTCTCAGCAAGAATTGTCAAAAGTAAAGAGACCCAAAGGTTTAACAAGATTACAGACTAGACACACCAGACTAACTGAACATCATGTGCCAGGGTCCAAAAATATCTACAATAACATAAAATGTGTGCGGTATAAAAACTATAAAACGCATCTAGCAACTTTATCTGCCCTTGCAGAATTAAATAGCAACATCTACTTTTGCAAGGCACTAGGATTAAAATACAGCACAGAACTGCATAAGTACAAAAAAAAAAATCTTTGGACCTCTGGGATTACTTATTGGTCTCAAGGCACTGATGATTGTGATGGCGTGGTTATCTTATTGAAAGATTATAATTTATAGTCCAGAAAGTGGTAGAACTAAAACCTGGATGTACCGTATTGCTTGATTTAAAAAAAAAATAATTATAAATCAATATGGATTGATCAACATTTATGCCCCATGCTATTTCCACTTGGGTTGAATTATTTTGTCTTGTTCAACCCTATTTACATAGTAATACAGTAGACTGGTGATATTTGGTGGAGACTTTAATTGCAGTCTGCCTCTTCAGGATTAATGTAGATTGTACTGTAATATAAAACTTATTTTTTTTCTTCTCTCCTTTGATCAAACTGTTTTGCTTTTAGAATCTCTTTTAATTGTTGTCAACTGTAGCCTGAAGTTTTAGCTTCATTGTATATATTTAATAATTTTCCCTCAGTAAAATTCCCTTTACTGTTTGCTTAATTGACTTAGCAGTGTCATATCATATTTCGTTTTGGAATGATGGGTGTCCTTTTGAAACATGTCAGTCAATATAGTTAGGAATTAATGCAAGAGAAATACTAAGTATGCAAAAATTCTGTTGAACTCTTGCAATGATCCAGTCTTGCCCTTATATTACATGGATGATGAGCACTGTCACCTTTAGTGATCTGACTAACTAGATGAATATTGGTATCAGTTTATATAAAACTGATCATGCATAATGAACAGTATGAACAACATTGATCAGGGAAGATGTTAAAGGGGATTTTCAATCTTAAGCAAAGTTTCCATTCTGTAGCCCAGGGAAATCTTTTTGAGCTGAGCTATTGGTCAAACCTCTAGCATTTTAGCAATATAACATATTCAGTCTCCTTCCCTTTACAGCAGCAGGCACTCATTTTCTAAACCAATGACACAGAAATTACATAACTTTGGAAACATAAAATTATATTACATGGCTGACCTCTACTACCCACTAATTTCCTGTTGCTATGAAATCCCATTACCCACTCTAATGACATCACTGTGGTGGGTACGTAACAGATGTTTGACATACCAGCTAACACACCATCATTGCTGGAATTACATAAATTCAGAAAATAATGTGTTAACATGTTAATCATCCCTTAACAACCAAAGTGATGTTGCAGACTCTTTACCTGCCCACAAAACCAAAGTAAGCCACAAAGTAACATTGCTCCCCCAACTTAAGATACCCAAACAAAACAAAAGATTCAGTCCTGAAAAAAAAAAACAACAGTACAAAAATACAGCTACAAAAACAAAACTTGGCATAAACTTGTAACAAAATACCTACAGGAAATTAAACAAACTAGAGAAACAGCTAAAGTAGAAATGCTTAAAAGCTATGTGATCCCCCAATCAACACAGCAACTAAAACAAATTAAATAGTAACCATAGGAAATGCCTAATTGTAGCATATATAGCAATGGTAAATACCACATTTCGTCTTCTGGTATAACAAAAAAAAATGAATGCTGCAAGAGTATTCATACTGCCTTTCAAAGAAAAAAACTGTCATGTGATCATACATAAGTACAGTAGTTCACTTTGTTTTAAACTCCATCATCCTGTACCAAAAACATAACTGTACAGAATTAAAAACTTATCAGGAAAAAGAAACAATTACTGAAAACGACCAGAAAAGGAGATATTTGTTTTTCAGATAGCCCTTGGGTTACAGCTAGAACAACCAGAAGTCTAAAAACAAGATTAGTACATCAAGTCCACCAAGTACCACAGGAATCAATTAGACATCTGATTGCAGGTGATGAGACTGCACAGAGTCATGGAAGTGGATCCTCAGCGTGATTAAATCAGTGCAATAGGAAAGAAGCTTTTCTCGATCACTCCACCCAAAGCTAGGTCACAGAAGTTTCAGTTACTTCTAAAGTTCAGTCATTTATTCATATGAGCAACATGAAAAGCAGAATAAAAACACCCACAAATGAACAACACTAGGGAATTGCACTAGCACTTTATGGGTGTCAGCATTTAGGTGTGAGCCCAGTCCTGGTGTGGGACAACAACTGTCATCTGCTGTAAGGTATCTGGCAGTTCTAAACATCTTAGACATGCAAAATTTTGAATAGGGATAATGTCTGAAGTTCTCTTGTTATTTGTAGGACAAATAAGGTTACTGGAACAAGTACTAGGGAGATCAGCTCATTACCAAGCAGAAGTTTCAAAATGAAAGATTGTTTAAACCACAGATACATTGTTTAATGTTGATATTTGTCATAACCTACTGAAAAATATTAACAGAATTAGCTTTAATCTTTTATGCTTTATGAAGGTTATATTCTAAAGAAAAACCTTTTCCCCTTTAGATGACTATTAAAGTGGGGAGTCAATTTGCATGAGTTCTTGATTTCACACGTCTTAATACTGAATAAAAGTATGAAGGTACTATACTTTGTTTATAAAATTTATAGGCAAAACAAAACAAAAGATTTTGCAATATCCAATAAGTTTAATGTCACACAATTTTTTTGCTATTTTAATTGTGTACATTAATGAAAAGAGGACTACTACAGCAATGATTTAAACAGTGATTTGCATTTTAATTTTACTGGTTTGGTCCACTGGTGTTAAGCTTTTTAAAGTGAATATTTGCTTATTATATATTCAGCTCAATTCTCTGATGAAGTTGTTAAAAACAACAACATGTACGTTGAAACAAAACTGATCCATACTAAGTTGAGTGTGATTTCATCTTCATTAGTAAGGAAATAATAGCAAGGCAAATTGGTGTAGGCCATTAAAGATGGTGGTGAGATTAGAAATGTAAGTTTTGAGGGCATCAGAGAAGAAAACATTTTTCTAGTCAAATTTGAAAAACATCATCTGCTCTTGCATACTTTTTCTGGTACTGAGGGGGAACTTGGCATAAACAATTAGTTACAAGGCTATACAGTATATGTGATCAAAGACCAATATAATTATAACAGGATATGGTTTGAAGATTAGTGCCCATTTTAGGAGAAGCTGTCTAAGAGAGAGAACATATTCAACTAGTGTTTGAAGTCAAAGAACAATATGGCAGTTTTCTTTTGGATCACTACTAACTTGCTATTGAGGAGACAGTTTTGGACATTGATATAAAGTTGCTACAAGCTGAATTTAATGGATGAGGTTTAGCGCCTGAAGTGAAGATTATGGTATTGCCAGTATACATATGGGTGTTGCATGTACTGATAGCAACACTAAGGTCATTGATGAAGACAGAGAATAGGAAGGGGCCTCAATACAGATCACTGGTGCCCCCACAATTCCTCAGGAAGTGTGAACAAGCACAACTCCTCTTGCTAACAGTGTGTGAGTTACCAGTCAAATAGCATTTGAACCCAATAAGGGTGATACTAGAAACATCTGAGGACATTAGTTGACCAATTAACAGGGATTGGTTCGCCATGTAGAATGCCTTTGCTAGGTTTATGAAAACCACCCATGCCTAGGCTAGAGTCCATTTGGGTATGGGTGTCATCTGTGATTCTGATGCTGGAGTAGGTAGTGAAATGGTTTGGCCAGAAATTAGATTAGAAGGGGGCAAGAAAGCCAGATCTGTGGAAAATGCTGAACAGCTGCTTGTTAACAAGCCTTTCAAGCACTTTAGACAGGAAAGGCAACAGAGATGTGGTGTGACTGTTGCCAAAGTCATCTGCTGTTTGACCATTGTGGAGGGTGCGACAGAAGTATGCTTTCAGGCAGAGAGGAAGAAACCTGCTTACAGACTGCAGTTAAAAATGTGGGTCAGCTGCTTAGCTAAGGCAGAGGCAGCCAGGATGCTGATGTTATGGGAAATTGCATCAGTACCACAGCTAGAGGAAGCGCTTAGAGGAGTAGCTCTTTAAAGATATCAGGCACCAGGATTCTGGAGAGCTCTAAGTAAGTTGAGGGAAAGAAACATTCAGACAGGGAGATTATTTAGATAAGAACAGATTAAACCAAGTGTTTTAATTAGGCTGTCACCGACATAATATATTGTCCTAAAAACCTATGTGTTCTAGATCTTCCGGCAGCCTAAGGGTTAATTAAAGAGAGGAATACAGTAAAGTACTTTAAATCCATTTTTATTGATTTTTTAATACAGGTTTATTCCAGAGGGAACGTGTTAGAGGTATGGGCAAGAAGGTATAACTTAATTCAGATGGCAGTGATTCATGTACGTTTTATACTACAGCAGGAGAAAGGTGAATGTGTCTTCTATCCTGTCATATATGTGTTAGTATGCTTAAAACAGAGGAAAAGTTGATTGTAATATTTTAAAAACTGGTAAGGATACGTTTTAAGATTTTTCAGATGACAAAAGGGGCAGAGCAACATGGGTTGATGACCAGCAGTGCTTTTAAAACCAGTATTCCACTGTAACTTACACTGCTAGAAAATTGTGAGAAAAGGAACTGCTGACCTTTGGTAATTCCTAATTGGAGCAGAGAATGGTTGGAATGTCAGGACAGAATTCACATAGCAGAAATTTAAATATGTTAATGTTTTTGTATTTAACATGGACTGCATGGCCCATATTCAGTGAGATTCAGTACAGAGAGGGAACAGGTCAGACCAGATCCGAGTTGCCTGAAGACACGTTAGAGTCTACATCAGACCCTAGCTACAGTGAATTCAGGTTAGGGGAACACCAGCATTCCAGGTTAGAAGCAGTAGGGCAGTGAGTGAGACCAAGGAAAGGTTAACACTTGTCTGCTGCTGTGCTGCATGAGGTTCAAGTTGCTCCAAATTCTAGATTGTGCAATTGTTCCAGTTTAGTCATCAGTGAAGGACAGAGCCATCTTTAGGAGTCTAGTCTGACTTTTCATCCTGATGCCACTACTATCTCCAGTTGTCGTGTACTGCTATTCTTGAAAAGCACTTCGGTAGCCACACAGTAGAACTGAAGGAACCATGCCATCAATTGCGTGACTAGGGTGGGGGGGGGCTTACTATATGTGTACTGGGCAATTACACCTTATTGATGACAATTAATATGATGGGCTAAAACCATTGGAAATGCAAACATACAATGTAAATATGTAGTGTTAAGTGAGATAGAGTTGATGTGTTAGGTATCCAAGGTGGCTATCAGTGTAAAAGGGTTATGTGGGCAGGCATAGGTCAGGGGAGCCTTAACACTTACTGTACACCCTTCAGGCATTTCCTTTGGCCATTCCTAGGTTGGGATGGACTAGTAGGCATGGCAGAAGGGTTGGGCCAGTCATAAGGTTTACATCTTGATTATTCCTAGTTGCAGAGAAGCAAAGTGGGTCTGGTAACCTCAGGTCCAACCATGTGAGACTGTAGCTCAGTAGTTAGAGCACCAGGATAGTATTCTGGGGGCATGGGTTCACTTCAAAGTAGGTCACATTATTTCTTTCTCACTACAATTTGTGAGTCAATCAGTAATTCATTTATATTGTGACATAACTGAAGTAGGAGTGAGTTGGTAGACACAGCAGGAGGCCAGGGACAGTTGAAGGGCCTACAGTAGCTCAGTATTTATGGTAACTCATGCTGAAGCCTGTATGATATGAAAGAAAAAGTATTACATTTTGTGAAGTATATGTAAGCGCGAGGTGTAAGCATAGTGATTCAGAGTATAAGATGCTATTTACTTATCTGAGAGTATTTATTATTGTTGTTATTTATTGCTGTGCCTGACATGTCATTAGAACAGCTAGTAAAGTTTCCAGTTTTTTTTTACCTGGATCTCACATTCCTGTTGTCTCCTTGGCCAACCAGTGTGCAGCCCTTTTTCTTGTACAAGGGATGTTATCAGATTGACTGCTTTGAGCAGCAACTGAGCACATTACACATAAGCCCCCAGCACGGCAGCAGGGATGGCCTTAATAGGCAAACTAGGTGGTTGCCTAGAGAAACATAGAAACATAGACTTTGACATCAGATAAGGACCACTTGGTCACCCAGTCTTCCCATTTGCCTACTCATTGGATAAGCTACAGATCCTAGTTAGCCAACAGCCTACTTCCTCCTACACCCCCACTAGAATTGCCTTATGTCTGTCCCATGCAGTCTTGTATTCCCCCACTGTTTTTGACCCCACTACCTCCCCAGGAATGTTGTTCCATGTGTTCACCACCCTCTCTGTAAAAAAATACTTCCTCACACTGCCCCTGAGCCATCTCCCAATCTGTCTTCTAATTGTGCCCCCTTGTTCTTGCACATCTCTTTTTCTGAAAGATGCTGCCCTCTTGGACTTTGTTGATTCCCTTGAGGTACTTGAAAATTTCTATCATGACCCCCTCTCCCTCCTTTCCTTGAGGGTATATATATTAATCTCCTTTAGTCTCTTTTTGTATGGCTTCTGGTGCAAACCCTGCACCATTTTAGTTGCCCTCCTCTGGACTGCCTTCATCCTGTCTATGTCCTTATGGAGATGGGATCTCCTGAACTGGATGCAGTACTCCAGATGGAGTCTCACCAACTGTCTGTACAGAGGGATAACAACTTCCTGTTTTCTACTGGTGATGCCTCCCCCTATGCATCCCAGTATCCCCCAGCCCTCCTTACTGCCTTCTCACATTGCCTGCCTACCTTTAGGTCATCTGATATGACTATCCTCAGGTCCCTTTCCATTTTTGTTCTTATTAGCACCCACCCCATTGTGTATGCTTCCCCTGTGTCTTTGTTTCTCAGGTGCATTACTTTGCACTTCTTTGCACTGAATCTAAGCTGCCATACTTCTGAACATTCCTCCAACCTTAACAAGTCCCTTCTCATCCTTTCCACCAACCCCCCCTTGTGTATCAGTCCTATTGCAGATCTTTGTGCCATCTGCAAAGAGGAATACTTTTCCTTCCAGTCCCTCCGCAAATGTCACCTATAAAGACATTAAAGAGGACCAGTCTCAGCACTGAACTCTGCGCTAACCCACTAGAACCCCCCCCTTTCTTTGGAGTCTACTCCATTTACTATTACTCACTGTGTCCTGTTCAGCCAATTTTTTACCCAGGCTACCACCCTGAGATCCACTCCCAGGCTGGCTAACTTATCAATCTTTTGTGTGGGACTGTGTCAAATGCCTTGCTAAAGTCTAGGTAGGTCATATCCACAGCCCCTCCCTGGTCTACTACTTTGGTCACCCAGTCAAAGAAATCAATTAGATTCGTCTGACATGATCTTCCTACTGTGAATCCATGCTGCCTTGTATCCTGTGCCCCGCTGGTCTCCTGGTGCTCAATAATTCTTTCTTTCAGAAGTGATTCCATCATTTTCCCTACCACTGAGGTCAAACTAACAGGTCTGTAGTTTCCTGCCTCTGCCTTGCTTCCACTTGTGTGAAGGGGAATCACATCCGCCCTCCTCCAGTCCACAGGTACCACACCATGCTCCCATGATTTGTTAAAAAGGGTAGTTAGTGGTGTCACTACTTCTCCCCTTAGTTCTTTTAGAATTCTGGTATGAATCCCATCAGGCCCCATTGCTTTGTCCACCTTGCATTTTAAAAGTACTTTCAGGACCCTTTCTTCTGCAAATGGACTGGTATCGACCCCCCTATCCAGAGTGCTTCTATTGTTTAGTTTCAGTACCTCCCCTCCTCTTCTTTTGTGAATACTGAGCAAAAGTATTCATTCAGTATCTCTGTCTTTTCAATGTCACCCTCTGCCCACCCACCCTCCCTTTATTAAGCCTCACAATCCTTCTCTTGGCCTTTCTACTCCCTAATGTACCTATAAAAGGTTTTATTCCCTTCTTTACTAAGTTGGCTATCTTTTCCTCGGTTCAGGCCTTTGCTATTCAAGCAGCCTTCCCTGCTGCCTTCTGCTTTAACTGGTACAGTTCTTTGTTCTGCTTCTTCTGTGATTCTTTATTCTTCCTGAATGTTATCTTTTTCTCCCTAACCTTCCTCGCCACCTCTTTTGAGAACAATAATGTTTTTTCCTGCATTTTGTTTTGTTTATTTGCTTCACACAAAGGCTTGTTGCCTCTCTGATAACAGTTCTGATTTTTCCCCATTGTTCATCCACCCCTCTTTCCTGCCCATTTGCTAGTGCATTCCTTAGGCACTCTCCCATTTTGCCAAAGTCAGCCTTCCTAAACTCCAGTACCCTCGCTTATGTATGGCTTGACTCTATGTTAGTGTTTATTGTGAACTACACTGTTTGGTAGTTGCTTGTTCCCAGATGGCTACCCACTTCTAAATCTGAGACCCTCTCTCCGTCCCCATTTGAGAGTACCAGGTCTAAGATTGCTTTGTCTTGAGTGGGTTCCAACACTAGCAGTCTGAGGCATGCTCCCTGTATTGCATTGAGAATGACCCTGCTCCTGCATGTGCCTGCAGCAAAGGTGCTCCAGTTAACATCTGGCATATTCAGGTCCCCCATCAACCATATCTCCCCTCTTTCTACCATTCTAAGAATGCTTTCTATTATTTCCTTGTCCATTTCCTCCCCCTGAGATGGGGGTCTGTATACAACCTCATGTGGATTGTAGTGTCATTTCCTTTCTCCAAGGTGATCCACAGTGCCTCCTCTCCTCCCTGTTTACCCTTTAGTTCCATTGCTTTAATCTCTTCCCTTACATAGAGAGTTACTCCACCTCCTCTTGTGCCCTCCCTGTCCCTCCTGTAGATTGTGTACCCTGGTATGTTGACATCCCAGTCATGGTTCTCTGTGTACCTTGCTTCTGAGACTGAAAATAACCAGGTGTCCCTCTTCCATCAAGGCCACTACAGGCATTGGTATTCACCGCTCTCCATTTTAGGATGCCTAACCCCTTTTAGCCTCATCCCTGTCCTTATGCCTTTGCCTTTTTCTTCATTTACCCCTGTTCTGCTCCCTATCAACCTCTCTGCCTTGGTGTTCACCTCACTAACTACCCAGTTTAATTGGTGGAAGGCTGGGAATTCCTACTCCTTTTCAGTGCCTCCCCCTTGGCTAGTTTAAAAGCTTGCCAGTGAAGCATTTAAAACTACCACCTAGGATCCTGTTTCCCCTCCCAAACAGATGCAGACCATCGTGCCAGTATAGGCCTGTATTCCTCCAGGTGAACTCCCAGTACCCAATGAAGCCAAAACCGTGTGCTCTGCACCAGTTTTTCAACCATTCATTGAATCCCATGGTACAGAGTACTCTAGCCTTATCCATGCCATAGACAGGCAGCACCTCTGAGAAAGTTACTGTGCATGCTACTTGTCTAAGGCCCCTTCCTAACTCCACAAACTCCTCCTGCTCTGCTTTGATCCCATTCCTAGCTAGGTCATTTTTCCCTTGGTGTACAATGGTGTCCAGTTCCCTCTCCAGTACAGCTGCTCCCACAATCCTGAGGATTCATTTTCTAGAATGGTGGAGAGGTACAAGTGGAGGGACGCACCTCTGTTCTACCACCCTCACCCTCCCTGAGCCCACTGTGGTCCAACCACTCCTCTTTCTTGGCAACCTCTGAGGCAGCAGTGGCAGCACTGGTGGTCCCTGGGTGGGAGAGGAGGTTTCCCTACTCCTTGCCAGGTCAGCCTGGAGAGAGGCCACCTCCTCATAGAAACATACAAACATAGACTTTGATGGCAGATAAGGACTGATTGGCCCATCTAGTCTGCCCATTTCCCTACCTACAGGATAAGTTGCAGATCCTAATTTACCAACAGCCTATTTCTTCCTACCTCCCACAAGAATTGCCTTATGTCTGTCCCATGCATTCTTGAATTCTCCCGCAGTTTTAGACCCTACAACCTCCTCAGGAAGGCTGTTCCTTACATCCACCACCCTCTCTGTAAAAAAATACTTCCTCACATTGCCCTTGAGCCATCCCCCCTCTATCTTCAAATTGTGTCCCCTTGTTCTTGCACATCTCTTTTTCTGAAAGATGCTTCCCTCTTGGACTTTGTTGATTCCACTGAGGTACTTAAAAGTTTCTATCATGTCCCCCCTCTCCCTCCTCTCCTCAAGGGTATCCATATTAAGCTCATTTAGTCTCTTCTCGTATGGCTTCTCTTGCAGACCCTGCACCATTTTAGTTGCCCTCTTCTGGACTGCCTCCATCATGTCTATGGCCTTGTGGAGATCGGGTCTCCAGAACTCGGTGCAGTACTCCAGATTAAGTCTCACCAACTGTCTGTACAGAGGGATAACAACTTCCTGTTTTCTGCTAGTGATGCCTCTCCCTATACATCCCAGTATCCCCAGCCCTCCCTACTGCCTTCTCACATTGCTTGCCAACCTTAAGGTTATCTGATATGATTACCCCCATTTCACTTTCCATTTTTGTTGTTGTTACTACCTCCCCCCATTGTGTAATCTTCCCCTGGGTTTTTGTTTCCCAGGTGCATTATTTTGCACTTCCTTGCATTGAATACAGGCTGCCATACTTCTGACCATTCCCCCAACCTTGCCAAGTCCCTTCTCATCCTTTCCATGCCTCCCTGTGTATCAACCCTGTTGCAGATCTTTGTGTCATCTGCAAAGAGGCATACTTTTCCTTCCAGTCCCTCTGCAATGTCACTTATAAAGACATTAAAAAGGACTGGACCCAGTACTGAACCCTCCAGTACCCCACTAGTAACCCCTCTTTCTTCACAGTGGACTCCATTTACAATTATGTTCTGTGTCCTGTTGTCCAACCAATGTTTTACCCAGGCTACCACCATGGGACCTACTACCAGGCTGGTAAATTGATTATTAATCTTTTGTGTGGGACTGTGTCAAATGCCTTGCTAAAGTCTAGGTAGGCCATGTCCACAGCCCCTCCCTGGTCTACTACTTTGGTCACCCAGTCAAAGAAATCAATTAGATTCATCTGAGATGACCTTCCTTCTGTGAACTCATGCTGCCTTGGGTTCTGTACCCCACTGGCCTCTATGTACTCAACAATTCTTTCCTTCAGAAGTGATTCCATCACTTTCCCTACCACAGAAGTCAGATTGACAGCTCTGTAGTTTCCTGCCTCTGTCTTGCTCCCACTTTTGTGAAGAGGAATCACATCCACCTTCCTCCAGTCCTCAGGTGCCACACCATCCTCCCATGATTTGTTAAAAAGGGTAGCTAGTGGTGTCACTAGTTCTCCCCTTAATTCTTTTAGAATTCTGGGGTGAATTCCATTAGGCTCCATTACTTTGTCCACCTTCAGTTTTAGGAGTTCTTTCAGAACCCTTTCTTCTGTGAAAGGACTGGGATCAACCCCCCCCATCCAGAGTGCTTCTGTTAGTTGGATTAGGCACCACCCCCTCCTCCTCTTTTGTGAATACTGAGCAGAAGTATTCATTCAGTATCCCTGCTTTTTCACTGTCCCTCTCTTCCCGTCCTTTCTATTCAGCCTCACTATCCCTCCCTTTGTCTTTCTACACTCCCTGATGTACCTATAAAAGGTTTTTTCTCCCTTCTTAACTGAGTTGGCTATCTTTTCCTTGGTTTGGGACTTTGTTATTCTGACTTCCTTCCCTGCTTCCTTCTGCTTTAACTGGTACAGTTTTCTGCCCTGCTCCTTCTGTGTTTCCTTATACTTCCTAAATGCTATCTTTTTCTCCCTAACCTTCCCCACCACCTCTTTTGAGAACCATAGTGGCTTTTCCTTTCATTCTGATTTATTTAGCTGCTTCACCAAAACCCTTGTTGCCTCTGTGATGGCTGTTTTGATGTTTCCCCACTGTTGCTCCACCCCTCCTTCTAGCCTGTTTGCTAGTGCTTCTCTAAGGCACTCACCCATCTTGCCAAAGTCAACCCTCCTGAAGTCCAGTACCCTCACTTTGGTATGGCCTGACTCTGTAGCTGAGTGTATCATGAACCACACTGTTTAATGGTCACTTGTTCCCAGATGGCTACACACTTCTAGATCTGAGATCCTCTCACTGTCCCCATTTGAGAGTATGAGGTCTAAGATTGATCCCTCATGAGTGGGTTCCAAAACTAGCTCTCTGAGGCATACCACCTGTAGGGCATCAAGAATGGCCCTGCTCTTGGAAGTGGCTGCAGCAAATGTGCTCCAGTTAACATCTGGCATATTCTGGTCCCCCATCAACTGTATCTCCCCTTTCTCTGCAATCCTAAGGATGCCTTCTATCATATCCTTGTCCATTCCCTCCCCCTGAGATGGGGGTTGGTATACAACCCCTGTGCAGATTGTGGTGCCATTTCCAGTCTCTAAGGTGACCCACAGTGCCTCCTCTCCTCCCTGTTTACTCTTTTGATCTGTTGCCTTTATCCCTTCCCTTACATAGAGATCTACTACTCCCCCTCTTTTACCCTTCCTGTCTCTCTTGTAGGTTGAGTACCCTGGTATGTTAACATCCCAGTCATGGTTCACTGTGTACCATGTTTCTGTGACTGCTATGAAATCCAGGCATCCCTCTTCCATCAAGGCCACAAGTTCAGGGAGCTTGTTGCCCAGACTACGGGAATTGGTACTCATCACCCTTCATTTCTTGATGGTCTTACCCCTTTTTGCTCCATCCCTGCCCTTATTGCCTTTGTCATTTTCTCCATTTATCCCTGCCCTTCTCCCTATTGACATCTCTATCTTGGTGTTTACCTTACTTACTACCCTGATTTTTTTGGGGTGCTAAGATTTCCTGGCTCCTTTCCAGTGCCTCCCCCCTTGGCTAGTTTACATGCTTGCCAATGAAGCATTTAAACCTATCACCTAGGATCCTGGTTCCCTCCTGGACAGATACAGACCATCAAGCAAGTATAGGCCTGTTTCACTCCAGGTGGACCCCCAGTCCCCAATGAAGCCAAATCCCTGAGCTCTGCACCAGTTTTTCAACCACTGATTGATTCCCACGGTGTGGAGCACCCTAGCCTCATTCATGCCATAGACAGGCAGCACCTCTGAGAAGGTTACCATGCATGCTACTTGTCTAAGGCCCCTCCCCAACTCCACAAACTCTTTCTGCACTGCTCTGATCCCTTTCTCAGACAGGTCTTATGTCCCTAGGTGGACAATGACATTCAGCTCCCTCCCCCATGCAGCTGCTCCAGCGATCCTGAGGATTCGCTCCCTGTCCCTCCAAGCCATGGCACCAGACAGGCAGCTTACCTCCCTCTCCCCTTCCTCCCCCAGTTCTACCCCCTAACAATGGAGTCCCCCACCAGGAGTTGTTTCCTTCCTCTATGGGGTCCAGTGTCACCCTCCTGTGGGTCTCCTTTGTGGATGTTCCCAGCATCCTCCTTGGTCTCCACTGTGGGTGCCTCCATAGAGGAACCACACTTTGCCAGAATGGCATATGAATTGTGAAGAGATACAACTGGAGGGATGCACCTCTCTTCCACCACCCTCACCCTCCCTGAGCCCACTGTAGTCCATCCATTTCTCTTTCTTAGCAACCTCTGAGGCAATGGCAGTGGCCCTGGTTGTCCTTGAGTGGGAGAGGAGGTCTCCCAAATCCTGGCCAACTCAGCCCCGAGATGAGCAACCTCCTTCCTCAGCCCAGAGAGGTGTCTGCAGATGGGACAACACCGCATCCTCCAGAATGTATCCTGGAAGATTGCTGCTCCACAGCCACTGCACTGCACCACTCCCATCATGTCTTATTTATGGCCCCTTAACTGTTGCTTGGAATACTTACTCTTTCCTCTGTTTATTTTTTTTTTACTTTTTTTATTTTTTTCTTCCTGCTTACTTACTGCCTCTGTGTCCTTTAAGCTCATGATCTTCCTGTTCTGAGATAAGAAGTTCCTATATTTCTCAGTAGTCTTCTTACTTGCTCAGAGTCTAACCTCCAGTAGCTGGGGGGGGGACAGGGAGCTACTCTTTTATTTCTAGGATAGTGAGTCTTTTGTGGCTCTGTGATCACTCACTTCCTGCTCCCAAACAGGAAGGTCTTGTTGTCAGTCAAATCCTGTGCCTATAAAAGTAGAACTGGCTTATGGTGGGAGGGTAAAGGGGAGGGAAGGAGGGCAATATAGTCCCAGTAGAGAAGTATAGTTATAACAGCAGCTCCTTCTTTTTGGTGTTCTCTTCCTTTTCTCTGGCAGAAGTTATCTAGGGCAGTTTTTAAATCTGGCTTTAACCTGGCTTCCTTCTAGCTAAGCCACTCCCCTTACTTCACAGCTCTTTTTACACTTAGTTAATTGCACAGATAACAATTCCCTTCAGCCACCTGAGACAAACACCTAGATAACTGCACAGATAAAAAGTCACTTCACCCAACTCAGACAAACACACTAACTTTTTTGTTTTGTTTTTACCCTAAATTGAAGGTCCCAGTGGTAGAGTTCTAGTTCTTTAGTTCCAGTAGAGAAGTATAGTTATAACAGCCACTCCTTCTTCTAGGTGTCCTCTGCCTGTCCTCCCTCAGAGCAGAGAGATGCCTGCAAATAGGACAGTATTGCAGCCTCCAGAATGTCTCCTGGAAGACTGTCACCACACAGCTAGTGCATTGCACCACTCCTCACATGTCTCTCTCCCTTTCTGTTTAAAAATTTTTTTCTCTTCTCTTTTTTGTTAGTGTGTGCATGCATTTACCCCTTATGCAGTGAGCTGGGCTATTAAGGATATGACAGGTGTATGCCCTTTGCCCTTTTGGGGAAGTGATGTACAAACCCTTGGTATAAAGGAAATTATGCCCTTGGGATGGGCAGGGTGGGTGGGATCAAGCCCACACCCTCCAGAAACAATCAGACACTCTGACCCACCACCCTGGTGAGTGCTTTCCTTCCTTTCAGCAAGACAACATGCACAACAATTTAACAGAAAATATACCCTGCAAAAAACAATTTCAATCTGAAAAAAATAAAGCAGTTGAGCCCAATACCTATGATGCAAGCATCCCCTGACCCAGCCTTATACAACCTGGTGATCTGTGCTCTGAAGGCAATCAGAGCAAATCAGTTTTAATGACATGAGGCACTGTCTGGGTCAAATACACAACTCCCTAACCTCCACTAAACTGCAGGACTTACGAGGGAAAATCCTCAACCACTAGTAAATACTTCACTGTACTAAAAATAGTTTGATGCAAAATGTCACCAAAATACAGTACTAGTAAACAACAAGCCAAATGTCCACAAGGGAGGAAAAAAAATATGCAGAATTTCAGTCCCTCTGGATTTAAACTCCCAATCTACAAGTATGTAAGCAGTATTGCAAACCTCTTCTTGATTAAAAAAAAAGCAATAACAGGTAAAAAAGGTAAAGTAATGTACACCTCCCTCAGATTTGATCAAGATTGTGCTTTCCTGCAGATTCCCAATTCAATATTGTGTATTCTTCCCAGCTCCAAGTAGTTTGAAGGAAGGTTCCACCTCCAAGAAGATAGGGTCACTCACAATGGGCCTATGATGCCCATTGGGGAGAACCCCAGTTAAAAAAGTTTCAATCTGTGTCAGTGCAGACTAGAGCTGTGTAGGTGATGCAAATTCCCTTTGTGCCACACCCCATGCCAACAGCAAGGAGAACCACAGAATTGATAAAGAGCAGATGGTGAGAGGCTGATAACTGAGCATAGGAGCTGGCCATCTGTTGCCAGTCAACACAATATACTTACTGCTGGGTAGGGTGGGAGAAGGGATACTGAGGGCAGGGTTGTACACCTGCCACCTGTGTAAATAATATAAAAGCCAGTGACTAGGAGGTATGGGGACCAGTGACATGGTTGGGCACCTGCTTCAGGTCATTTAATAAAACAGCTGGGTCTGGAGAGGGGATACCAGTAGCAGGGTTGGGAATCCACTGCTGGTGAAAATTATATAAAAGGCAACAAATGAACAGTGGCTGGCAGTGGGGTTGGTCACCAATATAAGCAGAGCTATACTCATGCCATATACTTTAGATTAATTACATGAATGATCCTAATGTGTTCTGTGGCAGCTTTGGGTATTCAACATAAAGAGAGATGCAACCCATCTAGAAATGCTGGCTATAGCTTTTAAATAATTGAATTGTCTTGTATATCACAAATTCAAATATCAATTAAAATTCCCCATATGTTTTGACATAAACATAAATGTCCATTTGATTTTAAAAGCCTAGCTCTATATTCCCAATACTACTGGTGTAAGTTTAGTAATTTCAGCAGCCCATGGTGAGGCATTAGAATTGTAATGAGTACTAAACAGGTTTTGCTATAGATAGATATCTGATATTGAAGCAAAATGTGATGTTTTGGTGGAATGCATACTGTTAAAAATGAATTTCTAATAAGCACAGTGCATTTTGTTAATAAAAATATAATAAGCTGCATAGTATGATGTAGTGAATTACGTGTTAATAAATTAATCCTTATTAAAAGTAGGGAGATTGTTTTTAAAACTGCACTAAGGTAAATATAGGTTCACAGACCCCCAAAAGTCATGAAATGCCAAATTAGGGTATAAGCAAGAAACTTGAATGTGATACCTTTTGAATCTGGATCACTGACACCTCAGTCCTATGCAGAACCTAACTGACAGTACTATATAATCCTATCACTTCAGGCACACTGACAACATGTACATTTACATAGAAACATAGACCTGGACGGCAGATAAGGACCGCTTGGCCCATCTAGTCTGCCCATATATTATTTGCATAATAATAGAACTAAGGCAGTCAAGGGGTTGGGTTACCTTTTATTAATCTTACCCTTGAATCTAAAAAATATAAACATAGAGTAACTTTGGAGTGCCCAATCCTGCTGGTTACTAGCCCTGCCCCCCAAATACACCCACCTGGAACCCTCATCAGTAGCACTGTTATTTCTCCCCCAGACCCCCACCCCTGTATTTCTGACCTCTGCTGTTGTGCTGAAATAATGCACAATCATATCATAACATTTTTCTAAATCATTCTTAATTATTTTATAATATTTTATAAGGGGAGAGTGCTTCATAAATTATGTCTTAGGCAAGAGTTGCAGTTTAACTATATGGCCTATGGATAGCTGGCAACCAAATGTGAAGGACCTATGGACAAGATGGAAGTAGATTTGCATAGGTTGCAAGAAAAATGCTGGGCATCACAGCAATACTGGCACTTGACTACATGTTAGTCATATTAAAAAATATTGTTTATTCATTTTTATTTATGACTTTGATAACCAGGTAGGTGCACTGATCCCAGGGACCGTTTTGGGGCATGACCCATGCCACATACAATGGTGCAGGAGTAGGCTTTAAGCAAGGCACATAGAACAATTCAGCAGTTAACAATGATGCCAAAAGAAAATACAACAGTATTCAAAATACAAGGTAGTACAATTTAATTAAAGTAGATGAACAATGGACAAGGTGTCAGTTTCCATAGCAAACAAAAACAAGAAAATGTTCAATAAAAGTAATTGGACTAACAAGATAAGTGGAGGTGGAGAACCCCCTAGACAGGGAAGGGGTACCCATAAGTGCAGGGGAGTACAGAGGATGGAGGGGGTAGGTGGGGGTAGGTGTTGGAGAGGGAGGGACTGTGGGTAAAACACAAAAGGGAAAGGTGATACTAATATTGTTTTCCAAAAAAGATAAAATCAGCAGAAATTCGCTTTTATCTTTTTTGATAATAAATTATATTTTTAACATGACTAACATTTACTCAAGTATCAGTTTTGCTGCGATGCCCAATATTTTTCTTACAATTCTGGATTTCTTTGCCAGGGCTCCAGCTGTAGTCTCTTAGTTGCCGCCTTTGTACCTTTTTCTAGATTTGTATAGGGTATTTTGAGTAACAACACAGATTTGAAATCAATTGCATTAGCAAGGACTACTGGTCTGGATAAAGCTGCAGTTTATAACTACAGTAGTAGAAAGCCACTAGGTGCCGAGGCCTTGTAAATAAAAATAAAATAGCTGTATTACATTTAGTAGGTGAGCTGTTTTGGTTCTTTGCCTCCTCTCCTTATTCTGATTTTACATTATCATTCCAGGAAGTGCTATACTTTCTTGAAATAAAAAGGAGTTTTACAATATACGGTCAGAATCTGTACATTTTACAGCAGCTGCATTTGAGATTCTCATATATTTGCACTTTTCAGTTTGTCTCTATTATATATTGATATATCCTCCGGAGCCACTCGTTCCTGGATAAGAGTGGTTTCATGCGCATTCTGCTTGTGAAAGAACAGTGAAGCTTTGCTTCCCCGTTCGTTCTGGCACATACAGAATGCAAATGAAACCATGATCATTCAGCAAATAGTGGCTCCAGGGGACAAATTAATATATTATAGATCCTGTAAATGAGAAACTGAACCCTTGTTGTCCTGAGAAAGAAATTAACATTATCAGCTTTTCTAACGTGCTCAGTGGTTAAATTACTCTACTTACTGTTGTGACTGAAAGTGTTTGTTGATCATGGCTTCTAAGTGACACTTCCTTTTATTTGTTGCTTTTTATTATCTTTATTGCAGCTGATTGTGAGGAGGCTGAAATTGTGTGTGGGGGCTATAAGGAGTCACCTTGTTTGCCGGCATCACTTTCTCTCTTTTTTTTTTAAATACATTTATAGCAGTTAATCCTGAGGAGGTAGAAATGTTATCTGTGTGCTTAGGGGTCAAAGTTCACAACTGACAGGAGCGTGCTGCATAAGGGCAAATGCCACAAAGTGGGTGACTCTTTCCTATTTATGGCGATGAGTTGTACTTTACATACTGTACATTTCTTTTTTTTTTGCAATGAAAGGAACTTTATTGAACTTTTAGATACAATAATAAAAATAACCACAAGAAATACAGCAATAACACTCCAATAACATAAACATCAACAATAAAATATATATAAAAAATAAGAACAATACCACCCACCCAGCATCCCCCCACCCCTATGGTCATGCAAGGCATATGATCAGAAAACCATAACCTGAAAATAAAAATGAAGGTCCCCCCTGAAAAGAGCACAGCATTAAAACAGGCTTGAAGGGACGTCCTAACAAAAAAAATAGGGGCTTTACTAATTCCCAGCTATTTATGGGCAAGGAGTAAAGTATCAAGAGTGCCCCAACGAGATTTAGAAATGTGAAAAGTTCAGTGAAAACAAGCAATTGACTGCTCCACATTCAGGGCATGCATCATTTCAGTCACACATTCAGCCCTAGATGGATTGACTGAATAAAACCAGTGGCAAAGAATAAGCAACTTAGCCACAGCCATAATTAAAGCCATATTGGCTTTTTTAGGCTTCCAAAGAGGAGGACCATAATCTCTCAAAACACATATCTCAGGAGTGGAGGTGCCCTGGAGGCCTAAAAGCAGATCTAAACCCCTGCCGATAGTGCCCCAAAAAGATCTGACTGGAGGACAATGCCAAAACATGTGAAGCAACGTGCCCACTGCACCACTGCAATTAGAACAAAGGGAAGATGTTTTTTTTCCCATCCAATGGAGTGTCACAGGAGTAAAATATAAATTATGCAAGATATTGAGCTCTAGCAAGCACAGAAAATCTTGTTTGATATGGTTATAAACTTTGATCCATATTCGCTGCCAGTAGTCTGTGGGATGATCAATACCCAGGGCATTGGCCCAGTAAAATGCAATGGGAGAAGTCATATCCCAAAAAGGCTGACTAATAGCATAATAAAGTTGAGAAATAGGATGCACTTGCTAAGAAAGGACAGACACGTTTTCAGAAAAGAGACCCACTTTATTACACCAGGGAGGGCTGCCCAAGAATTGCAGTAAACAGTGTTTCAATTGGCAAAATGTTAACAAAATATTGAGCTGACTCACTAAATTTGTCTTGGAGAATACTAAAAGAAACAACAGATCTGTGAGTGAGAAACTCCTCAAAACAATTAAATTCTTAAGTGCTCTTCAACAATTAGGTAGTATAGCATTGTTATCAATACAAAGATTGGGGTTATTAAATAAGGGTTGGTGAATAACAGAATAAAATGAGAGATTCAAATGTTTACACTATTGAAGAATGGACCCAGAGATACCAAGCAATTGGGAATGCTGAAGCCCAGAGGGGAGCCATGACAAGGGGAGGTAAAATAACAAAGGAAGACATACCTGTTGTTGACTGCTGAGATCCTTCTCAATCTGCAACCAAACGGGCACATAGCCAGCATCAACTTGAGGCCCTGATAGACAACCCCACTGAAAATATTTTGCCTTATGCAAAGCAAAGTAGTAACATAAAAGATGCGGAAGTTTCAAGCCCCCTAGCTTCTTAGAACGGACTAACTTTTCATATACTCTGTAAAAATCTAGTAAACAGAACATGTAATTTTTGAAATCAAGATTTGGACAGGGCAATGTTTAACATTCCTAGAGGATACAATAAGCAGGGTAAAATATACATTTTTATGTTGTCTTTAACAGGATCAAGCAACATCTTGCAATTGTCATACATTTCACACAGGTGTGTTAGTGTTGGCCAATGCAGGGAACGCTTTAGTGGGTGCATCCCTCAGCCTCCAATTAGCAAGCATGCCAGTGCTGATGCAAAACTTCAACGAGTGCCAAAACCTTGAAAGAAATCTACCTCTCCAATGAGGTGTAGTTACCTCATTAGAGTTTCAGACGACAAGGCTCCATTACATGCCTTTCATGGTGAAACATTTCAGAAAATATGGTAGCTCCTGCCACCCGCCACACATAATTTCCACAAAGCTGACATCGGGGGGTGGGCAGTCTCTGTGTCGGCATGTTCTACAACCCACACAAACTTTCTTTGCCGACAGGGGGGCCCAATCCCCATAGGCATATGTTCCCCCTCCAAACTCATGGGGCACAAATGGAGCCCACCCCAGTGTGCCCAACATTTTTTTTTTACCAGTAAACAAAGAAAACCATCCCCTGATGTCTACTGTGAGAGAAAGGGAGAGAGAGAGAGAGAGAGAGAGAGAAAGAGAGAGAGATAATGTCCTGTAAAAAAGAAAACTGTCCCTTGTCATCCCCAGCACCCCATCCCCCAACCCGCACCCACCCTCTGCGCACCCCACTTCCCCGGACTCCCCTTATCCCATATTTACCTCCAGAGGTCTGGCGCTGTGATCTTCTGTGGACCGGGAACATATCTGAACTTTTCAAAAGCCGACCGCAAAATGAAGAAAATGGCGGTAAGCTTTATAATGGCAGCAATAGGGGGTTTCAACTTAAGTTGATATCACAGCCATTGTTTGGAATTTGTGCTCCAAATTTTCAACATGGGGTCCTTGGGACCCGACCTCATGAACCCATGCACTTTCATACCATTACTCTGTCCTGAAAGGTGATTTCTTGGTCACTGCACGGAATCACCTTTTGGAACTGATTAATGAAATGAAAGTGCCACTGTTCATGAGATGGGGTCCCAAAAAGCCCTTGTTGCAAATTTAGTGAAAAAATTCCAAACAATGACTGCGTTATGAGTGTGCATTGCTCAGTTTCCATGCACACTCATAACTTTGACAATTTTTAATATTTTCACTCCAGATGTTCAACATTGTCATTTTTTCACACCTCCTTATGAACAGTACAGCTGACATTTTTCACATCCTGCCTGAAATGTGTTTTCGCACATGTGGAGCACAATGGCATGGTTGCTGTGGGAAATCAATTTTCGGGACAGATTAACAAAATCACAGTGCCACTGTTGAAGAGCGCAGGTCCCAAAATAACTATGTTGAAAATCTGGTTAAAAAATTCCCAAAATAATTGTGTTATGGGCATGCGTTACGCAGTTTCTATGCATGCTTATGACTTCTTCAATTTTTCATATTTTCTTTCCAGATTTTCAATATTGCCATTTTTTGTACACCTCCTCATTAAGAGTACAGCTGTCATTTTTCACATTCTGCCTAACATGTGCTTTCACACCTGTGGTGCCAAATGGTGCAGTCACTGTGCAAAATCACCTTTCAGCTAATGAACTGATAGTGCCACTGTTCATGAAGTGGGGTCACAAAAAGCCCATGTTGAAAATTTGGAGTGAAAATACCAGCAAACTCCTGGGGCATTAGGGTTTCCAACCATAATGCCCCACCCTGTAGAGACTGACAGGCATCAGGGGTGTGACTTGGGCTTGTCGGCTGTAATGCTCACGCCATTCCACCTTCACCCCCACCCCACCCTGCAGACAGTGGTAGGCATTGAGGTGTGCCTTGGAGTCTATGGCCCCAAAGTTCACCTCATTCTCCTATACTGCATCCATCTCAGCATATTTCCTTATGGAATGGGATGAGCGTAAGGCCCGAAGACCGCAAGGCACACCGCAACACTTGTCAGTATCTGCAGGGTAGGCTGAGGTGAAATGGCATGAGCATTATGGCCGATGACCCAAAGGAACACCCCAATGCCTGTCAGTCTCTGCAGGGTGGGGGTGGAAGTGGCATCAGTTCAATACTTCACTGCTATTCTTATTATGCATCACTCTAACTCTTGCACTACCAATGCCAATGCCAGCAAGACAACATTCAGCATTGACAAATGCTTGTTATGATATTGGCACTGCCCCATAAAGACAAAGGACAGCTTTCCAGTGATGTAAATCATGCTCTATCTGTTTGAAATGGGGGTCTAAATTAAGCGCTTTCAGGGAAGATAAATCACAGGTAAGCTTTATACCTAAATAAGTGAGAGACTGAGTCTCCCACTGCAATCCTAAGTTAAAAATATCACTTTTAGTTATATGAGGAGACAAGGGATAATCCACCATTTTGTGAAAGTTCAATTTATACCCTGAAAAGGAGACAAAAGCATGAAGCAGTTTGAGAACTTTGGACAGAGAAGTCAGAGGATCAGTTAAATGCAAGAAGACACCATCAGCAAATGTAGAAATTCTCCATTCCTGATTGCCAACAAAAATGCCCTTGATATGAGGAGATTAAGCTATTTTCTGAGTCAAGGTTTCAATATATAAGTTAAAAAGAAAAGAGGAAAGAGGTCAACCTTGCTGCATACCACATGCAAGGGAAAAGAGTTCAGATTGAACCCCATTACAAAGCACTCTGGCAGTTGGAGATGGATGTAAAATGTGTAACTAGCTAACTTAAGTGACCAGAATTCCATAGTGGGGCATGGGGAAAATAAATAAGGCCAGGAGACCCTATCAAATGCTTTCTCTGCATCCAGGGAGGCCAACACCACATCGGGTTCAACCTCCCTGGACACTGAAATCAAATGAAATGGTTTTCTAAAATTATCACTAGGGAGCCTCCCAGCCATGAAACCCACCTGTTTGGGCCTGATGAGACAACTTCAAACTTTACACAACGAGGCAGTCAAGACCATAGTAAAGATTTTCATGTCTACATTAATAAGTGAAATCTGTCTGTAGCTGCCTGGATGAGTCTCGTCTTTGCCTGGCTTAGGCAACAAGACTAAATGGGCCTCAAGGAGAGGAAACTCCCAAAGATAATGAGTATGTAAATAATTAAATAATCGAGTCAATAGAGGAGAAAGTTCCACTGTAAAGATTTATAAAAGTCAGATGGAAATCCATCTGGTCCAGGAGCTTTGCCAAGCAGAAGGGAAGAAATTGCCTCACTAACCTCACCTTCTTGAATGGATTTTGAAAGCACTGCATGTTGTTCCTCAGTCAACTGAGGTAAAATGATACCATCCATAAAGTGAAATAAGGCTATGCTAATATCTGGAGGGGACAACTCTTTAGTGTACAGCGTTAAATAATCATCCCGGAAGATAGATGCCATCCTCCTAGGATTAACTATCAAAGAACCAAGTACAGGATCATGTAAAGCATTAATCTAATGAGAGGAAGCTTGCTGTTTAAGATGAAGAGCCAGTAATCTACTAACCTTTTCTTCATGGCCCACATACAGTAGGTATCCTTAGTTCATGCTATGGCCTTCTCGGCTTGTTGTAATGAATAGACTAATTATTGGGCTTTATGCTGAGAGAGATGGCATCTCACCTCATCCAGAGATGAGATGGAGAGCCGTCTTTCCAATGCCCAAATATAATGCAACCAAGCATGCATCTGGATTTTCTTAATTCTCTTATGGGAGGTGGCAATACAAATAAGTTCCCCCCTGCAAAGGCAGCTCAGGGAGTCCCACAAAGTGTCTAGGGCAGAGATCATGACTAGGTTCTCCTGCACTGATTGCATGATAAAGAATCTCAGACAGTCGGTTGAAGAAAAGTCCCTTAGTAACTGGGTATTCAAAGATCAAGTGTTATCCCTATCACTTTGACTAGAAACCTCTAAGGCCAAAGTAACTGGAGCATGGTCCAAAAGGACAATAGCTTCAGTTCGACTAAAATACAACAAAAGGATTAAATGTCTACTAATAAAATAATCGAGCTTTGAAAATGAGTTATGAGGAATGGAATGGAAGGTGAATGCGTGTTCAGTTGGGTGGAGGGTCCTCCAAGGATCAACGAAACCTGATTGATCGATAAACTATTATAAAGCACATTGTGCCAGTGATAAACCTGCAAAGGGTTTATGGGTTCAATCTAGATCATAGTGAAAATCTAGATTCCAATCACCTCCCAGAATCAACGATAAATGTGCATATGGAGTAAGGGCTGATGTTAATTTGGGGTAAAAAGGACAGTTGACATTTGGGGCATATATTGACCCCAATAGGACTTCAGCATGCCCGAATTGCCCATTAACCAAAATATGCCTACCCTCCAGACCCTCTACCTCTGTTAAAAAGACAAAAGTGATAGCTCTAGCTACTAAAATAGTAAACCCCCACTAGTGGGAACTGTTCCCAAACCCATAAACTTGCCTAATCCATTGAAGTCTAAAATGGTAAATATGATGATTGGGAAGATGAGTCTCTTGTAAAAATGCTAATGGACATGAAGTTTCTTGAAGTGTTTTAATATACAATAGTGCTTGGATTTCTCCGGCCCGCAATTAATATTCCAAGACACTACTTTCCAAGGAAGATACATAAAAATATAAAAGAAGGTATTGTCCAAGTATCAGCCATAAAAAATGGAAATGACCATCCTGCATGGCCATATATTCCCCAACCCTCCAACTCCCAAAATAAAAAAGACCAACAATAAACACTAACAGTAAAACCCTTAAACAAGAAAAGGAACAAATAAGAATTAACCAAGCCGGGGTCAGAGAACCCCCTCCTCACCATCCGGTGTGTGAAAGGCTGATGGTAGAGCAGCTCCCATCGAGCCCAGCAAGGAAAGGAGGAACATAGACACTGTTCCCCATCCATTGAACCAACATTGATACTACTTAAGAGAAGAAGAAAAAAAGGGGGAGAGGATAAATGAAAATAATTAACTATGCCCCCAGAAAGTGAATAAAAAATCATAATAATAAAGCTTGTTTCAGGTGAGCATCTATTCCTATAGGACAACACCTAAGGAGGCAGCTGACTAAGAAGCTAGAACTTTACTACTAGAACACTTTTGACTCAGCAAGAGAGTCAGAGCCTGTTGGGATTAAGCAAACAGATACTTTATTAGAAGTGTAGGGTCTCAATCAGAGTAGAAAACCAAAAATAAAACAAAAAAGAGTTAGTGTACTTCTCTGAGCTGGGGAAGGGGAATGTATCATCTTGGCAGTTTGCTAAGTGAGGAGGAGAGCTATTAATTGGGGGCGGTGGCTTCGGAAGAAGTAAACCAGGTGTTTGCAGTTAGACTTCCCTGCTGCTAGCTTTTGGCAGACAGCAATCTTGCTATCAGAGCAAGGAGGCAGCTGACTAAAGAGCTAGATCTTTATTACTAGAACACTTCTGACTCAGCAAAGAGAGCCTGTTACATGTCGGTATTGCCCTCCCACCCTTAGCCAGTTCCACTTTTATAGGCACTGGCTTTCACTGACAACAGGAACTTCCTGTTTGGGAGTAGGAAGGGAAGGATCACTGAGACACATAAAATTTGCCATCCTTGAAGGAAAACAGTAACTCCCCCCCCCCAGCTGCTGAAGGTCTGACTCTGAGAAAGGAAGATGGAGACTAATGAGGAATACAGGAAGTTCCTGTCCCAGAACAGGAAGGGTGGGAGCTGTATGGGCACAAAGCCAGTAATAAAGTAGGGGAGAAATAAATAAATATACAGATGGAGGAGAGAGTAAGCAAACAAAGCAACAGGAGAGGGGCCACAAATAAGGCATGATGGGAGTGATGCAGTATAGTGGCTGTGGGGACAGCAGTCTTTTGGGAAATGTTCTAGAGGATGCAATGATGTCCCATCTTTGTCCAAAAATGTTCAGGTGTTACACAGGTTAGTCTAGGCACTGCCCCATCTGCAGGCACCACTCTGGGCTGAGGGAGGAGGTTGCTCATTTCCATGTAGAGTTGGGCAGTATTCAGGGGACTTCATCCTTCTTCCAGAGACCACCAAGTCCACTCCCACTATCTCAAAGGTTGCCTGGGTAAAGAAGTGGCTGGACTACGGTGGGCTCAGGAATGGTGAAGGTGGCGAGGCAGAGATACATCCCTCCTATGGTTAAACTCCACAACTCCTATGCTGCTCTGGCAGAGTGGGACTGTCCCAATGAGGCATCCACAGTGGAGACCAAGGAGAATGTGGGTGTCCTCCATCCATAGTGGAGAACCTGGGGGGGGGAGGCAGAGGACCCCAGAGGAGGAGGAAGCAACTCCTGGTGGGGGATTCTGTTGTTGGGAGGGGTAGACTTGGGGACAGATGGAGTGGGAAAGAGGGAGGTTAAGTGCCTACCTGGTGCCATGGCTTGTAGGGATGGAATGCCCATCCAAAGAACTGCTGGGGCAGCAGGATGGGAGAGAGAGCTAGACATCATTGTCCACATGGGGACAAATGATCTGGCTGGTGATGAGGTTAGGGTAGTGCAGTAGGACTTCTGGGAGCTGGGGAGGGGTCTTAGACAAGTGTCAGGCACTGTAATCTTTTCAGAGGTGCTACCAGTCAATGACAAGGGAGAAGGCAGGGCACTCCACACCACGAGATTCAATGCATGGTTGGAGGACTGGTGCAGAGCAGGGGGCTTTGGCTTCATTGGGGGCTGAGGTCCCATCTGGAGGGATGCAGGCCTTTACAAGTGGGATGGACTGCATCTATCAAGGGGGGAGCCAAGATCCTCAGTGAGAGGTTTAAATGCTTCATTGGCAAGCATTTAAACTACCCACAGGGGGGAGGCAATAGTAGGCAGGAAGAGGCTAATTGCCCCCCCCAAACAGGATGAAGCAGTCAGTAGGGAGGACCCTAGGGTTGGGAAATTGGCACTAAAAACCTAAAATTGAGATAGTTAGAATGCAGAGATTAGGAAGAATGGGAGTAAAAACAGAAGAGGAAGGGAGGGAAGACATAGGGATAGGAGGGGAGCTACTAGAAGGGGAGGTTGCAAAACTTGGAAGGCCATGTGCATGAATGCCTGCAGCATGGAAAATAAAATCTCAGACCTAGTGGCCTTGATGACAGAGGCAGTCCTGGACAATATCGCTGTTACCAAGACATGGTACACTAGGAACCATGAATGGAATATAGCCATATCAGATTACATTCTATTTAGAAAAGACAGGGTGGGGAAAAAAGGGTGGCAGGGTGGCTATCTACGTCAGGGAGGGAATGAAAACAACTGAAGGTCAGGGAATGCAGGAGGGAGTGGTAGCACTGTGGGTCACCCTGGAGAAAGGAAATGGCACTGCCACTCACATAGGCATGATCTACAGACCTCCAGCACAAAGAGAGGAAATGGATGGGGTGCTAGTGGAAGCCATCCACAAAATGACAGCCAAAGGCGAAGTGCTGCTGGTGGGAGACTTCAGTATGCCTGATGTGGATTGGAGCACCCAGGCTGCAGCCACAGCCAGAAACAGGCATCCTGGATGCCCTGCAGAGGGCGTGCCTCAAGCAACTTGAGGCAGAACCCACCAGAGAAGGATCAATATTGCACCTGTACTCACCAGTGGGGACAGAGTCACCATTGTAATGGTGGGTAGCCACCTGGGGTCCAGTGATCATTGTATGGTGTGGTTCAATGTGAGAACAGTGGAGGAGTCAAACCACATGAAAGCAAGGGTCCTGGGTTTCAGACGTGTTGACTTTGCAAAATTGGGGCAATGTCTCAAGGAAGCCCTGGCAGGGTAAGAAGAAGGGGGGATGTAGAGAAACAATGAGCTAACCTGAAGGGAGCCATAGCTGAGGCAACAAACCTTTGTGTTAGGCAAGTAAGCAAAACAAAGAGAAAGAAAAAAACACTATGGTTCTCAAAGGATGTGGCTGGGAAGGTAAGAGAGAAAAGGCTAGCTTTCAGGAGGTACAAGGAAACAGAGTGGAGAAGACAGGGAACTGTATCTGGAAAAGCAGAGGGAGGTGGGGAAAGCAGTCAGGAGTGCAAAGACATAAACTGAGGGAAAATAGTCCAGGCAATTAAAAAAGGAGACAAGACCTTTTTCAGGTACATTACTGATAGAAAGAAGACAAGGGGTGGGATTGTGAAGTTAAAAAGAAAGGAAGTGGTCTGTGCAGAGGGGGACCTAGAAAAAGCAACCATACTGAACAAATATTTTTGTTCAGTATTCACAGAAGTAGGAGAAGGAGAAGGACCACTATTGGGTATAGGAGCACCAGTGGGAGAGAGAGGTGGACACCAGTCCATTTATCAGGGAAAAAGTCCTAAAGGAACTCGAGAATCTGAAAGGGGACAAGGTTATAGGACCAGATGGAATACATCCCATAATATTAAAAGAACTTAGAGAGGTGCTGGCAACACCACTAACAGCCCTATTCAACAAATCAGTAGAGACAGGGGTGGTTCCAGGGGACTGGAGAAAGGCAAATGTAGTCCCTTTCCACAAAAGTGGGAAAAGGGAGGAGGCTGGCAACTACAGGCCAGTCAGCCTGAAATCAGTGGTGGGGAAATTAATGGAGTCACTGCTAAAGGAAAGGATTGTGATATTTCTTGAATCCAGCAGAGCACACGATCCAAGACAGCATGGCTTCACAGTGGGAAGGTCTTGTCAAACAAATCGAATAGATTTCTTTGACTGGGTGACCAGCGCTGTAGATACGGGAGAGGTGGCGGATGTGGCATAGGTAGATTTCAGCAAGGCCTTTGACACCGTCCCACATAAGAATCTGATAAATAGGTTGGGTCAGAAACTGGTTGAGTGACAGGACACAGAAGGTGGTGGTAAATGACATTCAATCCGAGGAGAGGGGGTGACCAGCGGGGTGCCAAAGTGATCCATGTTGGGGCCAGTCTTCTTTAATGTCTTCATAAGTGAAATTGCAGAGGGGCTGGGGGGTATGCTTCTTTGCAGATGACACTAAAATCTGCAACAGGGACAACACTCCAGGGGGTTGGAAAAAATGAGAAAGGACCTAAACATTCTTGAGAGTGGTTGAGAATGTGGCAGTTAAGATTCAGTGCAAAGAAGTGCAAATCATGCACTTGGGGTACAGAAATCCAAGGTAGAAGTACAAGATGGGGGGATGAGTACTGACAGCCAACATTCAAGAAAGGGACCTGGGGTAATCATATCTGATGATCTAAACATAACCAAACAATTTGAGAAGACTGTGGGGAAAGTCAGTGTGATGCTAGGGTGCATAGGGAGAGGCATCAACAGCAGAAAAAAGGAGGTGGTTATACCACTGTACAGATCACTAGTGAGACCTTATCTGGAGTACTGTGTCCAGTTCTGGAGGCTGCATCTCTGGAAGGACATAGACAAAATAGAGGCAGTCCAGAGAAGGGTAACAAAAATGGTGCAATGACTGCACCAAAAGTCATGTGAGGAAAGACTAGAGAACCTCAATAAGTATTCCCTGGAGGAGAGGAGAGAGAGAATATGACAGATATTCAAGTACATCAGGGGTATAAACAAGGTACAGGAGGGTAGCACCTTTCAGAAAAGAAGGTGTACAAGAACAAGGGGACATGATATGAGGCTAGAGAGGGTATGCTCAGGGGCAATGTGAGGAAGTACTTTTTCACATAAAGAGTACTGGATGCTTGGAACAGCCTCCCTGCAGAGGTGATGGGGGAAAATATTAGGGGAATTCAAAAATGCATGGTATTTATATAAGTACTCTTGCAATAGAGAAGAGAGGGTAAGCCTCAGATCAACTAGGCTCTGTGATAATGCATTAGGTAGGGGAAAAAGGGCAGCCTTGGTGAGCCACATGGTCCTTATCTGCCGTCACCTTCTGTGTATCTGTGTACCTTAATTATATCCAGTGGGGTGGGATGAGAAAGGTAATGAACCAGCAAGAACCAGTCTATCTAACAGACTAATTAATGAGGGTTACAATAAGAAAAAAGGGGAAAGAGAAACTCCAGCAGGAGCCAGTAGTTTCAATGAGCCACAGCAATACGATCGAGGGGGGGGGGCTCACCACAGTAAATAAATGGGCACATAGCAAGTCACCAGATATGAGGTCCATACCAGGTCAATCTGAGATGATAAAGTATATAAAAAAAATATATCAACAGAGGTATGGGAATCCCCCTAAGGAAACACTAGAACTATCTAATACGATAGAAAAAGAGCAAAAGATGACCCCTAGCAGACCAATAATAAAAGAATATTCCCTCAGAGAGAAAGAAAGAAAGGAAATGATCCATACTTCAGAGGTATATTAAGTGTCTGCTAATGCTAGTCCCACAAATCAAGGGAGACAATAAAAACAAATACTAGATTTACCGTCCATAACTAGTACATTAAATACCTTGCCGGTTCGTGTCTCCCCCCTCCAAAACGGCACAACCATCCAAACACACAGTACAGGAGGTCCAATATAAGAAGCATTACAATGCTAAATAAACAATAGACAGATAAAGTTTATAAAAAGGTGGACAAGAACCTGATGCTTCAGATGATGACTGAAAGAGAACGATACATAAAATAACGTATGGGCTAAACTAAACAAAATACAGTGTCCGATATTAAATAAGTGATGACATTACAGTCCAAACCACCAGAGGACATTGCTGGCAAAATTAAACACTGCATCCATTGTGCATACCAAAAATAAGCATACACTATAGTAATTACATACTAAAAATAAACAACAAACTGGAGATAATAAGGTCACAGTTACAAAATACCATCCAGCAAGTGGCCATACATCAAAAGAATTACATCATAAATAAGAAGAAGCAAGCTGGATTAAGATTAAATGTACAAGTCACAAGTCAAAGAACACAGAAAGCACTAACCAAGTGGCAAAAGAATGTTCACAAGTACAAGAATCTTGAAGAAGATCCAGGGGTAAAATATAGACCCAACAGTTGTTTGAATGAGGAAGATAAATTATCAAACTGCAGGCAAAGCAGCCATAAAATGAAACAAATGTCTTGAACCACCAATTATAATGCTAGAAAGGTAAACAAAGTGGCCCGCATATTTGTAAACAGTCTTGGTCAACAGGTGACTAGGACTGCAACCTCTAGGGCAAAAAAAAAAAATGCAATAGGTTTTATTAAATTATTAAGTGGCAAAAAGGTCTAGGTAAATCAAAGGCAGCTCCTTCATAACCTATGCAGCTGAATGAAATCTCTTAAGACCGGCCAGAGTAGAGGCTTCCAACTGAGTGGATTATGGCATCTGATGTTTGATGTGTGCAGCACAATGTTTAGACTTAATAGCTGTATATTCAGCTCTCAGTTGTCTGACATGGGGGGGGGGGGGGGTCAAATCTTGAACCACCTATAACCGATGACCTTCCCACTGAAGAGATTGCAAGCCCCTGACAGACCAAAGAATATGCACATGGTCTAGATAGTTGAGCAAAAGAAATATGAGGGTTCTTGGCCATTCTCCAGGGGCCAGTTTTGGCCACAATGCTCATTGAGTGCATTCCACCACATATATTGAGCCATTAGGAGAGGGACCTGCAATTTTTGTGCAAAGTTTCTAGATAAACTCTACCATATTAGGGCCCTCTGCAGACTCAGCCAAACTAAGAAGAGCTAAATTATTACACTGGCTTCTCCACTCCAAATCTTCAAGCTTCTCTTCTAGTTTTGCTACTGTGAGCCTAAGAATGACTGCCTCCAGTTCCAGATGATTCTATCGGTCTTCCACCGAAGAGATCCTCTCTTCAGAAACAGTCACCCTCCTAGATAGTGAAAATCTTTTTTGTTGACAGTAAGTAACAGCATGGCTTCTTTAATGGAATTTTATTCCAAGAAAAAATTGTCAGTGGTTAACTGAGAGTTAAGTACACATTTTTTTCTCTGCTTCTTCTTCTAACTTGTTAGGTAAAATCAGGTATGCAGATTGACTAGTATCCATCATTTTTCCTTATCTTTGGTCTTGCTTAGGTCATTTTCCTCTGTTGAGGTTTCATCGTAACTTGATGACTACATCCATTCAGGACCTGCAGGAGCTGTGTTGTGTCTGTGGAAGACAAGGGTGTTGCTTGAACTGTGATGTTGGTCACTGGACTGGTGTCCATACCATTACCATTAATGAGTATTAAACAATGGGCACCAAAACAACCCGAAAATCCTCTACTCTGATTAGCTGCCTGGCACTCTTCTCCCATTGTAAAAGCTACAGTCACCCCACGGGAAGAGGTGCCAGTCACCAGTGACCCGCATCACAGAATCCACCCCCCAAAATCACTCCCCCAAAATTGCCAAAGACGAAATGGAACAGCGAGCTGCCGTTCCAGCTCCGAACCCTCCAATGTCGGATACTATACATTGTTTCAGAAAGCAGAGGCACACTTTAAAACAATAATTTGTTGTACTTGAGCCTCCCATAGTATACTGCCAAACAAAGAACGCTTTTTTTTTTGTTAAAAAATCTTTTCAGTTTGAAAAGTCCCGAGGTAACATTCCTTACGTCTTCACACTTGTTCGTCCATATGGGCTTTTTTCCAAATCCCTACCACACAGTCAGCTGCCACCTCACAAATCCAGTACAAAAACCAAACAAATAAGTTAGATATAAAAATAAATACATCTGCCTAGGACCACCCCATCCTTCCGTTTGCAAAATTCACGCAGAACCCCGAACCGCTAAATATATCGAAACCCGGAAACAAAAATCAATCTCGCTACTGGCACTGCGCTCTCAAAACAATGTCACAAATGAATATCAGGCTCTCTCAAAAAAAATTTAAAATGAACTCTGGCATGCGTTTACTCTTGTAAACATAAGACTCACTCAGCACAATGGGTAAGGGAGAATAAAAAAACTTTCACCGCATCCACTCTATTACTAAACATGGGCAGTGAGTGTAATAGTCTACCTAGCAGCAGAACTTTTTTTTTATGGTGCAAGAATAAATTAAAACAAAAAATTATCTAAACCACAAAAAATATATATTTTTTTCTCTCTTTTTTTTTAAATAAAAACAGAACATTGTATAATCGCAATATGCCCCTCGAGAATGTTGGTGATGCTAGGATTTACCCATACCCTGGGGTGTTTTGGCCACTTGGCTGTGCCTCATGGTCAAACAACACCCCAGGACATGGGTAAATCCTGGCATTACCAACACCATCTCATGGTATATTGCTTAAATCACCACTGCCACCCACATACAGGGAATAACTATATGTGAAAACAGATGGTTGAGATGGTGTTTAGTAAATAATTAGGTGGAGGGGGTGAATGTCTTACCTAATCAATGGAGATTGCATAGCTGCAGTAATCATGAACATTTTGAATCCATTCTAAAGTGAGGACAGCAGGACCCTTCCTCTGCCCTGCCCCCCCCCCAGGAACCATTGCGATTTCAGTGTACCTTAACCTGGTACTGTAGCATAAGTACCCTTTTTGGGGAGATTTGATGTTGTAAGTTGTTAAGCCTCTTCATGATTACTTTTGCAATTAATGACTCGCATCATTAAAGATGGCCGCCATTTACCATTTCTCAAAATGTGTTCAGCTTGTGATGTTAACTGTTGAATTACCGTGTTACATTCATATGCTACTTGTACTAGTCTGGGAGCCAGGGTTCTTGTACATGTCACTGATACTACGTGGCAGAAACATTATTTTCAGTTGCATGGAGTGCATAGGTGTGTTAGGTCAGATCAGGTGATGAGAGGGGGCAGTGGGGCAGTGTGGAATTTGTCATCATGGGCACTTTTAAGGACATCCAGATAAAATATCTTGCTGTAAGACAGGGTTGGTATAGTCAACACGAAAAGTAAGATATTTTTGGAAGAAAAATATTGTAACTGTAATCATGCAATTGCAAAATCTTTATGGTTATGGTAATTACATTGCTGCTGCTTTATATAGTCTTGAGAGACTGGTGGTGAGGTGACCAATCAACGGGTTATGGCAAAGGGTGATCAAATGAAACTTATACACACTGCAGCACATAACAACACATTACCATAACCAATCAAATGGTACATAGCTAAAAATAAGGTATAACATACACACCCCAGCTACCATACTGAGTTGAAAGTTGGGGGGGCCTTGGAGTAAACTCAGCCTTTTTCAATTTCCAATTCCACATCATCCAAGAAGCACCCCTCACAGTCCTTCAAGACTGGAGTTCTCATCAGGTGGGAATTCTCCCAGGATTGCTGCCTCATCCACCTCGCTGCCAGTGGATGCCTTAGTCGAGGGATTGTCATCATTCTCATCACCGAGACACAGTTCCTATTGCAATACCACTGATATCACTGCATTGTGTGGAATGTGCCTTTCATTCATTTTTTAATTTTTTTATTTATCCTCCTGTAGCCACCTCTCTACACCCCAGCTGTACTTCTTGCAGCCCATCAGCTGGGATCCGGCCGCCATCCATCTCTCCCAGAACCGCTGGCACCCCTATGCCCTGTGGCTTACCCCCCGCAGCAGGGTGGCAGGGAGCCCCCTAACTCCCCACCCAGAAGGATCCAGCTCAGGGTGCCCACGTCCCAATGAACACTCACGGACAGCTATCAAGCCATAGGAGGCGCCACTCTTTTCCCTTTTCCAGGATTCCCCAAGTAGGTGGGCATGCAATGACGTTGATGGTCGGGACTGTGCATGCGTCCGCACATGCCTACATCCAGGTGTCTGCCCCCAACTCCACCCCTAAGTATGGCATGCACCTCCACCTCCCAACTCCACCAGGTGGCAGTCAGGCACCGACCATCATGGACCCCCCTTCCCTGGAGAGGGAGAACAGTCCTTCAGATGCTCAATCCTTCTCCTCCCCTCTCCTGCCAGCCCACGGCGACCTGAGCTCACTCCCAAACCCGGGTCACCGGCATGGTGTGAGGTGTGGCGTCCAGCACCTCAACCCTCAGCACCACCTGGCCGGCGCCTTTCATTCATTTTGATGAATGTTAGCATGAACACATTCTTGGGTGACAAATTGGTCCGACAGTCACTCACAATTGCCCCAGCCGCACTAAACACTCATTCCACAGTGACACTGGATGGTGGGCAGCTCAGGTATTTCACAGCAACCAATGTTAGTGCTGGTCAGTCAGTCATTTTACTGCTCCAGTACAGCAGTGGTTTGTCAGTAATGGCAAGGTGCTTTGGGTACCCCATGTAGGCCTCCACCATTTGTTCTGCTGCCTAGAGTCCAGCTGCCTCATCTCTCTCCTCCTTTTCCTCCATATTTTCCACTCCCATCTGAAAGAAAATATCCCAAAATGGATTGCTTGCTGTTTTCTCCTCTGCCTCGCCCATTTTCTCTGATTGGGTTGCCTATGAGCAGATGGTGGTGGTAGCAACACCCGTTTTTGAAGTAGTGCATGCATTTTTCATTTGTGCAGTATGTACCAATCTAATGAGGTTCTCTGTCAACTGTTGTACTCGCTGACGACCTCCTTCAGTTATAGAGGGCAGGCCACGTTTGTAGCGTGAATCCAACATGGTGGAGACTGCAAAGTCAGCTGACTGTAAAATGCCAGATACATGGGTATTTTTGTCCAGCACATGGAGCGTGTGATCCATTAGATCACAACTGCCATGATCCCCACTTGCCTCTGTCTGGTGTTGCATATTCACTAGTGTTTGGCTCAGCACATGTATGACCAGATAGTGAGGATGCTTGAATGGATGGAAAATGTGTATTAGCCCATCAATTTCATGCCACTACTCTGTTGTTAGAATGATGGATACTTCAGCACTGTCACGGGTGGTGTGCAGCAGCAGGTATTCTGACACAGCCTTATACTGTTCATACTGCCGGTCAAGCATGTACAGTGTGGAGTTCCACCTGGTGTCAACATCAAGTTTCATCCGGTGCTGAGACAGATGGTTATTGCACTGTAGCTCACGTATATGGTCATGGGCCTTTGCAGAACGGGCAAAGTGGACACAAATGTGACGGGCAACAGTAACTATATCCTTAATGTCTGAATGGTTGAGAAACTGCTGAACAACAAGATTAAGGCAGTGTGCCAGGCAGGGCACTCTAAAAAAAACACCATCGCTAATGCACTTCACTACATTGGAGCCATTATCACTTCCGATGAATTCTGCTATGAGTGACTGTGGTGTACCTACCCATCAAACTCATCTAGCAGAATAGTAAGCAATTTTGCAGCTGTGTGAGAACCTGTGATACTTGTCATACTCAGGGTTGCATGCTGCCAAATACCAGGTGTGTTGCTACCACCACAATTTTGCTTCACACATGTTTTGCAAGGCCCAAAATCAAGTACCGCACCAGGCAACTGTGCCCAGTGAGCTGCCATGCACAGATACGAGCTTGCTGTTGTTTGTCCACTGGCCCATATATCCATGCTAAGATGGATATAGTGTGATGCACTATGCTTCAATGCATGTCTAATGTAAGCAGCAACTCTACTGTTCAGCTCTGGCATGACATGGTTAGTAAAATAGATTCTCAATGGAACCTGCCATTTGGGACAGGCACAGACCATCAACCTGTGGAAACCAGCATTCTCTACGAATGATAATGGCAACAGATCGATGGCCAGCATTTCAGCAGTGGCAGCATTTAACTCTCATGCAGCAGCATGATTGGAAGAATACTTTTTTTGCTGCTCAAGGATGATCTTCAGAGTGGGCTGCATCTTTGGGGTGGCCTGACCAGAACGCTGTACTTGTGGCTGCAATGATTTTCTTTTGGGGGTAACACTTGACTCTTGGGGCTGTGTAGACTGCATGAAACCAGTTATTTTGGTTGCTTGTGGATGTGGTGATGTACTTTTCAGACTCATGGGACTGGGACTCACGCTGCCACTGCTATGCTCACTACTCGAGAGATCAGAGGATTGTTCACTCTCCTCCTCCACCACCACCGAACCACTCTGTCCTCTCTCCTCCTGCTCTTGCTCTACTACATGTAGCTTGCTACCAGCAGCTCTGGCATCCTTCTGGTGTTGCTGCCATCCCAGCAGGTGCTTGTTTTTCAGGTTGGCATGTTGGTCACCGGTGCCTATGTGGCTTCCCCTTTTCCCCCAACTAACATGGGCTTGACAAAGCTGGTATATTGCTATGGTCTCATCAGCAGGATCTTGCACATAAAAGTCCCAAACTAGGGACTTTTGACCTCTGGACTTCAGATGCTTCTGGGACTGGGATAGTTCAGAAACAGATGTGGAAGTGTGTGTATGGGGGGTTACTTGACTGCTTGTAGGTTTGCTTATAGGCTTGGTGACGGACTGACCCATGGGCTGTACATGGGTCAGGTCATGAGAAAAGGTTACCATAGTACAACATAGTTGTATTACTAATTTAAAATCTTACCAAAATAGCTACTGCAAATATATGTTTTCCATAGATGGTCATCTCAAGAGATACCTGACAGTTTCAAAGTTTTAACTTCAGTCTTTTTTTTTTTTAATAGATGGCCATCTATGAAAATGCACATATTTGCAGCAGCAAATTGTGACATGCAAGATGAGAGTATGTTGAGTGTGTTATATTCTGCATATGCCTTGCCTGTTGTTAATAAAAATCATTTAAAAAAATGTGTGGTGTGTCTCTTTTTTCAAATTTACATGCTTTCCCCCTGATTTCCACATTGACTGTTATAAACTTTCCTGTACAAATTGCTGTGGCGCAGGCAACATGCAGTGTCCTATGTAAAGCTCAACATAGATGGTACTCCAACGTTGGTCCTAGATATCATCTCCAACACATTCATCAATGCATTCTCTGACCTGAGCAGTATCCTCCCTCCTGATTTTTTTGATGCTTCCACCACCAACACCGTTCCTGCCGCAGCATCCCAAGCACACTCTGCTCTGCAGTTCTTCTTCAAAAGGATTCCAATGCACTTAGTCAGGACCCATATTTGTAAGCTCTCAGCAAAACTGGCTATAGTGGTGATGCACTTGACGTTAAACTCCTTACACTAGTTCTAGATGAGATCCTTGAACCACTGACAATGATCTTCATCCTCTCCCTAAGGCATTGCCAATTCCCATAACTTTTGAAAAAGGCTACCATCACTCCTGTGCACAAAAGTGGAGACAAGTCACTGCATGCCAATTCCAGGCCCATCTCTATCCTCCCCCCATTATCCAAAGCACTAGAGTGAATTGTTTCTGACCAGCTTGTAGAGTTCCTGGAAAAACATAAAATACAGTGCCCTGAACAGCATGGCTTCCGCAAAGGGTACAGTACCACCACGGCATTGTTGGAATTCACCGTTTGTATCCATGACACACTTGACCAAGGACTTTGTGGGGGGGGCCATATTCACTGACCTAACAAAGGCCTTTGATACAGTGAATCACCCACTTCTACTCAGGCAACTGTCTGCTCTTGGGCTCTCCAATGATGCACTGCTTTGGTTTGCTAGCTATCTTGGAGGGAGGGTCCAAAGTGTTAAAGTTGCTGGTGTCTCCTCAGGTGAAAAGCCAATACTCTCTGGTGTCCCTCAGGGGTCTATACTGGGTCCACTACTCTTTTATCTCTTTCTTAACAGTCTCCCTGTCATCTGCCTGCAGAGGATACTGCTCTATGCAGACGATGCAGTCCTCTTTTCTAGCAATCAGGACTTTAATCTGCTTGAGAGTCAACTGCAACAGGTTTTCAGGCTTGTGGAAAAATGGTTTAACTCTCAGAAACTTATCATGAACTATAACAAAACTAAGGTCATGTCCTTCTGCAATGCATGTAGCAAGTATAAACCTCTACATCTCACCATCAAGAACCAAGATGGGACCTCACTTGATCAGGTCCAAGAGTTCAAATACCTCGGCATCACCCTGGACTACTCACTCTCTTACTCCCAGCACATAGGGCAAGTTGCTAAGTCTGCCAACATACGCCTCATCCTGCTCAACAAGTACAAACACTGTATGACCTCTGATGCCCTTAGACTGGCCATCCACAGCTCTGTTACCTCCATAGTTGACTACGATCTAGTCATATATGGCTCTGCCTCTCCTACTGACCTCAGGAGGATATCTGTGATGCTCAACAAGGCCTGTAGACTTCTCAAGGGGGCTGACCACCTAACACACACCTGTGACCTGTAAGCCCAGGCTGGATGGTTACCACTCATCAGTAGAATTCAATACCAGACCTGTCTGATAGCCAAAAAAGTTCTCCTCGGGCTCATGCCACCAGGTGTGGCTAGGCTACTAACTACCAACAGCAGTATCCAGCCGGCACGTGGTTCTCAATCCTGGACTTTCCAGGTTCCCAGGCACCGGACTTCACTGGGTCAGAGATCCTTCATGCACAGGGCTCCTCAGTGGTTCAACACGCTTAACAAGGAAACTCTAGCAGCTGTAATGCTAAGCCCCTTTAAAAGGCAACTACGTCTATTCCTCCCCTCTACCTCACAGTGTGACTGCCTCCCTTAAGCATTGCTGTATGCCCCTTACTCTTACAGTGGCTGTAACCAGCTTTTCCTGCCATGCTTTCACTGCACCAGCCTCCCCCTTCTCTCCCTTTGCCCCCGCTCACTCACCCATCCCCCTTCTTAAGGACACATTCTACTCTATGGCTACTGGCCCCTTTCCCCCTCGCTCTGTCCATCCTTGTCTGACAACGGCACCTACCTGCTGGCTTCTTCCTGACTTCCTCCTACATAGATACTGTTCTACCATGAATTCTGTTAAAGCTGGCTTATGTTGATCTACTTCAACTTATTGACTGTGCTACATAGGCCTTAGTAATCGACATGTTTAGTTTGTAATCATTGCTCACCTTTGTGATATGTCACCCGCATCCTCTGATGTGGAACCTTTGTAAATGAGTAGTCTCTGCTCAAAGGTACTTGTAATCCTAGAGTTTAATAAATAAATAAATAAATAAAAAGTTAAAATGCCCCACAAATGATTTGCTTCTGCGTTTCTGTCCTAGCAATTTCCCCAGGTGCTATCAAAAGGTTCCTAGGTACACGTATGTTAATCATTTCATAAAGTCCCATGCTGTCCCTTTGATAGTGGTGAGATTTAACCTCCGGTCCCCATTTCGTGTCTCCATTCCTCGTATGTCAGTGCGCCACTACGTGACCCGGACCACTCACAGCAGTACCATGTCGTGATGTAAGAGGATGTCAGCAGTACGCAGGTTCTGATGGGAAATAAAAGCCTGTGTACTGCTTAGCTGAGTCCCCTTTGCTTGTGATTTCTTGGCGTGTTTGGAGAGTTGCGTCCACCTCCAAGTAACCTGTTGACTGCGGCATGCCATACTTCGGACCACGCTGTATGTTGCGCCACTGGCTGTTTATTGCACCACGGGTTGTTTGCTGCACCACTTAAGGTAAGCTATTTGCACTGGCAGCCACCGTTGGGGAGTATAATTTGTTTGTAGTAGAGTTTTGATAGGCTTTTGCTTGCATTTTTAATAATAATGAGCACTGTGTAAGCCACAGGGGAGACAACTTACCCCCCCCATGTAGCAACAGCATGGAAGGAGCCATGATGCACCAAAGTAAGCAAAGGCAAGTGTTTTGTTGGATTCTTTGGGGTCACACTAAATCAATTTTTTGTGTATTTTTGGGGGGGTTGATGTGAATCCTAATAACTAAGGGGACTCTCTCAGCAGGGCTGCAGCCACTTTCTTTCATTTGATTCTTGTGGTGGTTGGGGTGGGGTGAAAACTTTGCTGTTATGGATTGAAAGCAACACAAAGTCTTGCTGGAGGCACATGTCCATTATTGCAAATGCCCATTATTACACATATGCCCTTTTGGTGCTTTTTTTTAATACTATGCTGCCTCTGCCTTATGTTTTGTGGGCCACTATCTTTTGGGATGGAAACTGGAAACTGGATAATATGTGAATTATTTTGTCACAGTTGTAGCCGATTGTCCAGGTATGTTCCTATGTTTATTATTTTTAAAAATCAAGATGAGGCAGGCAATGTTTTTTTACAGGGGTGTTTGTTTTTATTTTTGTTTTGGGGATGGTGATCACCAAGCTGTTCGGCCTTCGGAAGAACGCTTGCTTTGTTTGGTGGGTGGTGAATAAGCACTCCTGTAAATATGCATTGTCTTCATTATTACTGTGCTGCATTATGATTGCTGACTGTTCTGTTTTATTATTCATGCTGAATTTTGTAATTGCTGCCATTACATCTTAAAATGAGATATGTGGTTGGGGATAGGGGGCCAGGTGATGTATTTTTCCAGGCCTCCTTAAGGCTTGGCATTTTGAGTGCCATGTTCTTTCTTGGTTTGGGCAGGGGGTGAAGGATGTAAGTCGAGAAGCATGCCTGGAAAGATGCATCAGCTGGGGCTGGTGGTTTATGCAATGCTTTGCCTTATTCCTGTGGAATTTTGTGATCTGCCATGTGTTAAAATGTACAGGCAGCATTTGTTTCCAGGTGTTATTGTCCACAGAGGCTCACTCAGCCATCTTGAGTGCCATGCTTTCTTGGCTCGGTGGGTGATGAATAAGCACACCTGGAAAGATGCTTTGCTGAATTGTGACTGCTGCCTTTCTGTTTAATGTCGAGACTTGTGGCTGGAGGGGGTGACCAGGAGATGCATTTTTCCAGGACTGCTTAAGGCTCGGCTATTTTGAGCATCATGTTTTTTTGGTATGGGGATGGTGGAGGTTGGTGAAAGGGTGTAGGAAGAGAAGCACACCTGGAAAGATGCATCAGCTGCAGCTGGTGTGTTGAAATAACACTCTGTCTTTATTTGTGCTGAATTTTGTGATTGCTGCATGTTTGGTTTAAATCAAGACCAGTGGTTAGGAGTGGAATCCAGATGATGCATATTTCCAGGCCTGCTTAAGGCTCAGCCAATTTGAGCACCATGCTTTCTTTGTTTGGGGAGAGCAATGGGTTGGTATAAGGGTGTGGGCCGAGAAGCACACCAGGAAAGATGCATCATCTATAAGCGGTATGTTGAAATGTGCAGATTTTAATTTTTTATTTTAATTTTAAAGGGAGACGCTGAGGAGCTGAATGTACAGGCAGCATTGGTTTCCAGGTGCGCTTGTCCACAGAGGTTCACTGGGCCATCTTGAGGCCATGCTTTCTTGCTGCAGTGGGTGGTGAATAAACACACCTGGAAAGACGCTGTGTCTGGATTATTATTGTGCTCAATTGTGACTGCTGCCTTTTTGTTTAATGTTGAGACTGTGGCTGGGGGGTGATTGACCAGGAGATGCATTTTTCCAGGCCTGCTTAAGGCTCAGTCATTTTGAGCACCATGCTTTCTTGGTTTGGGGAGGGTAGGGGGTTGGTGGAAGGGTGTAGGCAGAGAAGCACACCTGGAAAGATGCATCAGCTGCAGATGGTGTGTTGAAATGATGCTTTGTCTTTATTTGTGCTGAATTTTGTGATTGCTGCCTGTTTGGTTTACAACAAGACCTGTGGTTAGGAGTGGGATCCAGATGATGCATATTTCCAGGCCTGCTTAACGCTCGGCCATTTTGAGCACCATGCTTTCTTTCTTTGGGGAGGAATGGGGGTTGGTGTAAGGGTGTGGGCCAAGAAGCACACAAGGAAAGATGCATCATCTATAAGTGGTATGTTGAAATGTGCAGTTTTTTTTTATTATTTTAAAGCGAGACGCTGAGGAGCTGAATGTACAGGCAGCGTTGGTTTCCAGGTGTGCTTGTCCACAGAGGCTCAGTGGGCCATCTTGAAGGCCATGCTTTCTTGGCGCAGTGGGTGGTAAATAAACACACCTGGAAAGATGGTGTGTCTCAATTATTATTGTGCTGAATTGTGACTGCTGCCTTTTTATTTACTGTCGAGACTTGTAGCTGGGGGAGGTGACCAGGAGATGCATTTCTCCAGGCCTGCTTAAGGTTTGGTCATTTTGAGCACCATGCTTTCTTTGTTTGGGGAGGGCAAGGGGTTGGTGTAAGGGCGTGGGCTGAGAAGCACACCAGGAAAGATGCATCATCTATAAGTGGTATGTTGAAATGTGCTGGTTTTTATTTTTTATTTTTATTTTAAAGGGAGATGCTGAGGATCTGAATGTACTGGCAGCATTAGTTTCCAGGTGCGCTTGTCCACAGAGGCTCACTGGGCCATCTTGAAGGCCTTGCTTTCTTGGTGCAGTGGGTGGTCAATAAACACACCTGGAAAGATGGTGTGTCTGGATTATTATTGTGCTGAATTGTGACTGCTGCCTTTTTATTTACTGTCGAGACTTGTGGCTGGGGGGGGGAACCAGAAGATGCGTTTCTCCAGGCCTGCTCAAGGCTCGGTCATTTTGAGCACCATGCTTTCTTTGTTTGGCGAGGGAGGGGGGTTGGCATAAAGGTGTGGGCTGAGAAGCACACCAGGAAAGATGCATCATCTATAAGTGGTATGTTGTAATGTGCAGTTTTTTTTTTTATTATTTTAAAGCAAGACACTGAGGAGCTGCATGTACAGGCAGCATTGGTTTTCAGGTGTGCTTTTCCACAGAGGCTCACTAGGCCATCTTGAGGGCCATGCTTTCTTGGCTCAGTGAGTGGTGAATAAACACACCTGGAAAGATACTGTGTCTGGATTATTATTGTGATGAATTGTGACTGCTGTCTTTTTGTTTAATGTTGAGACTGTGGCTGGGGAAGGGGGGATTGACCAGGAGATGCATTTTTTCAGCTGCTTAAGGCTCAGCCAATTTAAGCACCATGCTTTCTTGTTTTGGGGAGGGTAGGGGATTGGTGGAAGGGTGTAAGCAGAGAAACACACCTGGAGAGATGCATCAGCTGCAGATGGTGTGTTGAAATGACATTTTGTCTTTATTTGCACTGAATTTTGTTATTGCTGCCTGTTTGGTTTACCACAAGCCCTGTGGTTAGGAGTGGGATCCAGATGATGCATATTTCCAGGCCTGCTTAAGGCTCAGCCATTTTGAGCACCATGCTTTCTTTGTTTGGGGAGGAATGGGGGTTGGTGTAAGGGTGTGGCCAAGAAGCACACCAGGAAAGATGCATCATCTATAAGTGGTATGTTGAAATGTGCTGTGTGTTTTTTTTTTATTATTTTAAAGTGAGACGCTGAGGAGCTGAATATACGGGCAGTGTTGGTTTCCAGGTGTGCTTGTCCACAGAGGCTCACTGGGCCATCTTGAAAGCCATGCTTTCTTGGCGCAGTGGGTGGTGAATAAACACACCTGGAAAGATGGTGTGTCTCGATTATTATTGTGCTGAATTGTGACTGCTGCCTTTTTATTTACTGTTGAGACTTGTGGCTGGGGGGGTGACCAGGAGATGCGTTTCTCCAGGCCTGCTTAAGGCTTGGTCATTTTGAGCACCATGCTTTCTTTGTTTGGGGAGGGAGGGGGGTTGGCGTAAAGGAGTGGGCCGAGAAGCACACCAGGAAAGATGCATCATCTTTAAGTGGTATGTTGAAATGTGCATTTTTTTTTTTTTTTATTATTATTTTAAAGGAAGACACTGAGGAGCTGAATGTACAGGCAGCGTTGATTTCCAGGTGTGCTTGTCCACAGAGGCTCACTGGGCCATCTTGAGGGCCATGCTTTCTTGGCTCAGTGAGTGTTGAATAAACACACCTGGAAACATACTGTGTCTGGATTATTATTGTGCTGAATTGTGACTGCTGCCTTTTTGTTTAATGTTGAGACTGTGGCTGGGGGAAGGGGGGATTGACCAGGAGATGCATTTTTTCCAGGCCTGCTTAAGGCTAAGCCAATTTGAGCACCATGCTTTCTTGTTTTGGGGAGGGTAGGGGGTTAGTGGAAGGGTGTAGGCAGAGAAGCACGTCTGGAAAGATGCATCAGCTGCAGATGGTGTGTAGAAATGACACTTTGTCTTTATTTGCGCTGTATTTTGTTATTGCTGCCTGTTTGGTTTAAAGCAAGACCTGTGGTTAGGAGTGGGATCCAGATGATGCATATTTCCAGGCCTGCTTAAGGCTCGGCCATTTTGAGCACCATGCTTTCTTTGTTTGGGGAGGAATGGGGGTTGGTGTAAGGGTGTGGGCCAAGAAGCACACCAGGAAAGATGCATCATCTATAAGTGGTATGTTGAAATGTGCAGGGTTTTTTTATTATTATTTTAAAGCGAGACGCTGAGGAGCTTAATGTACAGGCAGCGTTGGTTTCCAGGTGTGCTTGTCCACAGAGGCTCACTGGGCCATGTTGAAGGCCATGCTTTCTTGGCGCAGTGGGTGGTGAATAAACACACCTGGAAAGATGGTGTGTCTCGATTATTATTATGCTGAATTGTGACTGCTGCCTTTTTATTTACTGTTGAGACTTGTGGCTGGGGAGGTGACCAGGAGATGTGTTTCTCCAGGCCTGCTTAAGGCTTGGTCATTTTGAGCACCATGCTTTCTTTGTTTGTGGAGGGCGAGGAGTTGGTATAAGGGTGTGGGCCGAGAAGCACACCAGGAAAGATGCATCATCTATAAGTGGTATGTTGAAATCTGCAGGTTTTAATTTTTTATTTTTATTTTAAAGGGAGACGCTGAGGAGCTGAATGTACTGGCAGCGTTGGTTTCCAGGTGTGCTTGTCCACAGAGGCTTACTGGGCCATTTTGAGGGCCATGCTTTCTTGGTGCAGTGGGTTGTGAATAAACACACCTGGAAAGACGCTGTGTCTGGATTATTATTTTGCTGAATTGTGGCTGCTGCCTTTTTATTTAATATTGAGACTGGCTTGGGGCGGGGGGTTGACCAGGAGATGCATTTTTCCAGGCCTGCTTAAGGCTCAGCCATTTTGAGCACCATGCTTTCTTGGTTTGGGGAGGGTAGGGGGTTGGTGGAAGGGTGTAGGCAGAGAAGCACACCTGGAAAGATGCATCAGCTGCAGATGGTGTGTTGAAATGACGCTTTGTCTTTATTTGTGCTGAATTTTGTGATTGCTGCCTGTTTGGTTTACAACAAGACCTGTGGTTAGAAGTAGGATCCAGATGATGCATATTTCCAGGTCTGCTTAAGGCTCGGCCATTTTGACCACCATGCTTTCTTCATTTGGGGAAAATTGGGGGTTGGTGTAAGGATGTGGGCCAAGAAGCACACCAGGAAAGATGCATCATCTATAAGTGGTATGTTGAAATGTGAAGTTTTTGGTTTTTTTTTATTATTTTAAAGGGCGACACTGAGGAGCTGAATGTACTGGCAGCATTGGTTTCCTGGTGTGCTTGTCCACAGAGGCTCACTGGGCCATCTTGAAGGCCATGCTTTTTTGGCTCAGTGGATGGTGAATAAACATACCTGGAAAGACGATGTGTCTGGATTACTATTGTGCTGAATTGTAACTGCTGCCTTTTTATTTAATGTCGAGACTTGTGGCTGTGGGGGAGGGGTGACTAGGAGATGCATTTTTCCAGGCCTTCTTGGTTTGGGGAAGTTTGGGTTGGTGGAAAGGTTTAGGCCAAGAAGCACGACTGGAAAGATGCATCATCTGGACCTGGTGTTTTATGCAACATTTTGTCATATTCCTGCTGAATTCTGATTGATGAAATGAGGTACTTTTTAATTATTTTGTGATTGCCTTTTTTTTTTGCTAGTTTAAAGTGAAACTTTCTTGTTTAAAGTGAGACCTTCGCATCACTAGAGCACCATGCTGGATCCCCCAGCGCTAACCACCGACCCGCATTGCTGCCCCTAAGTAACCTGACGTGTCTATTCATTGGACACTCATGCCATCCCCCCCATGCCAGCCCTCTGAGACTCTCCATTTTGTTTGCAAGGAAAGTGCAGGTGTGCCTCCATTTTGTTTGCAAGGAAAGTTCAGGCAGGCCTCCATTTTATATGCAAGGAAAGTGCAGGCGGGCCTCCATTTTGTCTGCAGGCAAGTGCAGGTGATCCTCCATTTTGTCTGCAAGGAAAGAGCTGACGGGCCCCCATTTTGTTTACAAGGAAAGTACGGGCATGCTTCCATTTTGTTTGCAAGGAAAGTGCAGGTGTGCATCCATTTTGTTTGCAAGGAAAGTACGGGCAGGCCACCATTTTATCTGCAAGGAAATATATAAGCAACACCGCTTCCTCACAAGAAGGCATTTTCTAAACAAACCAGAAAAGCCAGATCATTCCTAGACAAAACTCTGAAAAGGCTGCACCAAGAATTCTGTGAGCAAAACCCACATCAGAAAATTGGACTAACTAAATTCATCAGTCTCCGCCCCAATATTGTTAAACTCGCACAGGTTCAAAAACTAGACCAAAGTCTATGTGAGTATTGCACCAATGGTAAACGAAAGCTGTTAGCAAAAAAGTGATTTGCAGAGCAAAAAAGACTGGAGTACAAAATGTCTAATATTTATGAAGCAGTAGAGCTGATAATGTGTCCTAAGAAAGAAGGTGTGAAATTCTTTAAAAAGTCCTGTGCTGAAAAAAATTGCAAAAAGTGTAGCACTTTTGCTATTGACAAATCACTGGAAGAACTTTTACAGATACAAGGTACTGAGGAAGTGAAATGGCAACAGTGGGACAACATGACCATTTCCAGGGTCATAAATGGATCAGAAAGTAAACAAACAAGAAAAGTCATGAAATGAAAAGTTGCCACATTGCAATGTCTGGTTGAAATCACTCAAAGATAATCTTCCCGACAGTTGGGTATTGATGGTACAAGACTTTGCAGAGAACTGCACATGAGGTACCAGGATGAAATTCAGTCATGCCATTGGCACCATGAGCAAGCCACTGTTCACTCCGTAATGACTTACTACAGGCATGAAAGATGTACAGACTTAGTTACAGAGTCACTTGTCTTCATATCTAGTGATCTTAAACTTGACCACCACGCGGTTCTGCATTTCATCAACATGTCCAACTCCTACCTCAAAAACATCTGTGGCATCAATATTGAGAAACAGGTACACTTTACTGATGGGTGTGGGAGTCAGTACAAATCAAAATGGACCTTCCAGAATATATCATTGTCTCCATCACTACATGGATTCCCAATAGAGGGTGCATTTTTTGAATCCAGGCATGGAAAAGGACCCTCAGATGGTGAGAGTGCAGTGGTGAAGTCACGTGCAAGCCTAGCTGTGCAGTCCCAGCAGGCTTTCATTTCAAATGCTGTGCACCTCTTTCAGTACTGCAAGAGGAATTTGACAAAGATACCTGCCATTGAAGGTTGCACTCATTACTGACGAACATTCTTCTGGGTCGGTGAAGGAAAAATTAGCAGAAATGCAGGACCAGAACTAAAAACAATAGCTAACACATAAAAGGTTCAGAGTGTCCAACCGGTGGCAGATGGTGTTGAAGTCCAAGACTACAGCTGTTTCTGCAGGCCATGCAGAAAGGAAGATGGACACTGTGAGAATGCAAGATACGTTGATGGAGGGAAGAAGAGGATTATTCAAACTGCACCAGGCTATGTGTCTTCAGTGAAGGAGAAAGAAACTGCAGGGCCCTCCACATTGCCGATTCTGGTCTCTAGTGCAATCACTTCCACTTCAGATATTGAGACCCCTGGGCCCTCTACATTGCCATTTCCTGTTACCAATGCAATCACCAGCACACCCACCCCCACTTCTGGTATCACACCTCCAGTGATGACCAGTACGTCTACTGTGGCGAACCAGATTCGTGAACATGCTGCCACGTTGACAGATTCTGCAGCCAGCACAATAACCAATACATCTGTTGCCAGCGCAGCCTGCAGAAGAACCAATACATATGTTGCTAGCACATCTACCAGAAGACAAAAGAACTATGATCACATACAGACAAGCCAGTTTTATGCCATCTATTACTTTAACACATTTTACATTGGACAAGTAACATCATTTGATGCAATGAAAGAAGAATTTGAATGTAAATTTTTGCAATGGAGCAGGGATGGCAAATTCTATCAGCCATGGCATCCAGACATCGATGTCATAAAGGCAAGGTGACTTTTTTATGGACCAATAACAGTGTAAGGACAAGGAAAATTCAACATCTCACCAGATGACCTGAAAACCATCATCAACGAACATGAAAAACTGCAACAATGTTGGAATTAACAGAATTTGAAGGAAGTATTGTCTTTTTATCATTTCTGAATGGTCCTGTAAGAGGGTGGGCAGGTAGGGGAAGGGTGGGCAGGAAAGGGGAAAGTATGTAGCTAGATATGGTGGACAGCAGTAGGTAAGAAGATGGACATAAGCATAGAGACACAGGGCATGCTGACAGTGGAGAGCCATTTGGTTGACCAGAGACTGCTGAAGGTGGACAGGTGTCTGGGAAGAATTTAAAGAAGGATGGTGGACCCAAGGGCTGCTAAAGGTAGATGGAAACAGGGCGGCCAAGTGGAGGTTGTCATATGGTGGAATTAAGTGGAAGGGGGTGCTGATTGAAGGAAGATGGGATGACTACTTGGAAAATGTATAAAGTAAGGTGGAAGGTGTGCAGAAAGAGGATAAAAGGGAAAGGTGTGAAGGAATTAAAGAATGTCATGGTGGAAGGGCTCATGGATGAGTGGATGTCTGCCCTCGGGCATTGGCAGAACATGATTTTGGTTATGTGTGGTGGCACATGATAAACCTATTGTCATTTTAGCAGGTGTCAGTGGGTGCAGGCCCTTGGGCACTGACAATCACTGGATTTTGAGTGTTATAAGATGTGGGAACTGATTTCAATCTGTGTTTTTTGTTTTGGCGGGTGTCGGTTCAAGGAAGAAACTACATTGGGTGTGCAGCTGTTCATGAAGATTGAATTCCAGGCAACTCCAGGGAGGCAAAAATCAATTTTTTGAGCAATGGCACTCTGATGAACTATAAACTGTTCTATAAAACTAAGAAGAATGACCGCCAGTTTAAGAATGCTGCAATGAGAACATTGATGGACACTATTGGTTGGGTGGTTGTTATAAGGAACGAAGGGCTCGGGATTAAAAAGACATTATTGTGTGGTGTGTGTTTGTATAGCATAAGTTTTAGATAGGTTTTTATTTATTTATTTATTTTATTAAACTCTAGGATTACAAAATACCTTTGAGCAGGAACTGCTCATTTGCAAAGGTTCCACGCCAAAGGATGTAGGGAAACATACATACAAAGGTCAAAAATGGTTACAGTCTTAAAAACACAAAGATGTCTAAGCATTTATTATACAGCCAAGAATGGAGAGGACAACTTAAGCCAGCTTCAGACAAGTTTCAGGGTGAACAGTATATAGTTAGTATAGGGTAGGAGGGAGTCGGGAAGAAGTAGGCAGGCTAAAGGGTCATTGTCAGTGGGTGGCAAAAGTATGAGGTGGATGTGCTGGAGGGCCCCATATCTGAAAGTGCCATTAGTGAGATCACGTGATGGTCTGGGCTTGCTTGCTGCTGCTTCCCTTGGCTCCCGCTTCCCTGGCTGATAATCTAACTTCATCTAGTGCTTTGTAGCTGGTAAATCGGGGTATCCTCTGCATCATTCTATTCCTGCTCACTTAATGGAGCTTGTTGGCTGTTTCTCTGGCAGCATCTATTGTTTTAACACACACAGATGGAGGCCGAGATGAAAACGGCCTTACCCAGACACACGCCCCCAGTCTCGCCTGACAAACAGGCAAAGAAAGTAAAGCCTCTTCAGTAACTATCAGCTAAACAACCGACTACCTTGGCGGCATCAACCCCGCTTTCAGAAGAGCATTTTTTGCAAGAGCTGCAACCATTTAAGGAGGCGCTCCTGGATATCGCTGCTGATCTAAAAAATATTTGTACTGAAATGGCCGAACTCAGAACTCGCATGGCAGACACAGAGGCTCGCACCTATGCTCTAGAGGCCTGGAGGGACAGGACGGATCCAGAAATCACTAAGTTAAGGCAACAAATCTCTAAACTACAACTCAAAACTGAGGCTCTAGAGGGGTGCAGCAGGAGGAACAATATTTTGATCTTTGGCTTACCAGAAGGAGCAGGAGGTCCCTCTGCAATTTTATTTGCTCAGAAACTTTTTACCAAGGTTGTGGGCCCTTCCCCACACAATCCTACCTACTTAATAGAAAGGGCGCATAGGTCTCTATGTCCAAAACCGGAGGAGAATGCCTCCCCTCGCCCGATGATCATTTGTTTTCTCAACTATCTTGAAAAACAGCACATTTTGGCCAAAGTCAGAGATCTACAATTTATACAGTGGGAGGGCAAGCGCCTAAGAATTACTCAGGATTTGCCATTAGAAACCCAAAGGAAAAGAGCCTCCTTTCACTCCATAGTCAGCAAGTTGATAGCTGCCAGTGTTAAGTTTTGCATGGCATACCCAGCACGTCTGCAGGTTTTGGTGGATGGAGCATTTTAGTTTAGTTTAGTTTATTAGTCTAGGAATTAATACCTTTGAGCCAGGGCTCTTTTACAAAGGTTCCATGTCACAAAGAACATCTAACAAAGCACGATACACATTACAGGTAAAACCAGACAGGAAAGTTACATCATAAATTTGCTATTAACAGTTTAAGGCAGAGCATGACTATCATACGACTCTGCCAAACAGGCCTAAGCCGATCTCTGCAAGAAGTTGTCGGCATTATTTCAATCTTAGGATGACTTTCTCGCCTTCTTGCTATCAAAGATCTATTTGTTCTGACTGTACCTTCTGTTGTTTGGCTGGCTTACCAGTGAGGAACTTTTTCTGAGGGACGTCCTTGGGAGGGGAGTTCTTCTCTGGTGTGGTAAGGATGGCGGCGACCGAGGAGAGAGGCGGAGGATGGCCTGTGGACCCGGAGGACTCTGCTCGGCAACGAGGCACCATTTTCCCTTGGATCCCCTTTTCCTGGTGCCATTTGTTTCCAGTGGGGACTCTTTCTGACCACACAGTTTGGCCCATTTCCAATATGGTTCCCCAGGGGAACGCCTGCATATTCGAGAAGCTGTCTGTTATGCTTTTACTTTTTGGTGATGATTCTGTCATTATGATATACATATAATTCTGGAAATGCTTATGTTACCTAGTCTCCTGTTCACTACCCAAACTATTCTCACGGGCTGTCTCAGTTTCTCTCTCTATATCTTGATTTCTGGTATTTAGGGAGACAATTATGTTACGATTAATATATTGGGGTTTGTCTCTTCTCGAACTCTCTCTATAGGACTTTAGTCCTTCTATCTTCCTTTATTGTTCGGGTCTCTCTCATTATCTCAACACTCCTCTTGGTACACCTATCTCTGGAACTTTTTCTCTGCACTCTTGATAATCTTGTCTACCATACTCTCATATCGCTTACTTATTAATTTTGGTCGGAGAATGTGGAGCTGAATTTATTTCATTTCTGGTTCTCGTGAAAATAAGAAGTATTATATGGAGCTTGTATGTAGCTTACATATTGTTGGGGTATTCCAGTTCGATCCATAGATTAAACCCAATACACCCTTTTTTTCTTCAGAGGGCAGGGGGTGGAGGGGAGGATTTTGGCTGGAAAGAAACCCATCACACATCCTGAAGTATGGGGGATAGTACCCTAATTACTCTCGCATTTTGTTTTATTTGGTTTGGTATTCTGGGGACACTTTTTGGCATGTTAGGCTGGTTTGCATTAATACTTAAGCTGGGGTCAGAAGGGTACCCAGTATGGGCAATTATTACATTTATTATCCTCTATCAGGTTAGTAGTATTGGTGGTAGTTATAATGGGGTACTTGTGGGCTCTCAATCATTGAACAAAAAGGTAGCTTCCTTAATAGTGTCAAAGCTAGGTGGAGAGATATTTGTAAATAGTTATTTGGGGAGGGATTAGGGGGGTTGGTAACTATGGTATTCCATTGTTCTCTATTGTTGGTGATGGGGTTTCCCCGTATCCTGTAGTTGTCATCATGGTCAATAGTATGCTCGGGGTTTTCTCTTGGGTTTTGTGGGAATACCTATTTAATAAAATGTATGCAAGATTGGTGGGGTAGGGTTTAGCGGTGCACTCTCATAGTACATCATTTTGGTTATGTATTGTTCGGTATAATATCCAATGGCTACAGGTTTGAAAAAATTTATATCTTGGAATGTAAGAGGGGTTCGTGATCTCAACAAGAGAATTCAGATCTTAAAACACATATCATTGCTGAAGGCCCATATCTCTTTCATTCAGAAAACCCATCTGCTCCCTGGGGAAATGGGGGGTTTGCGCAGATTTGGGATTGGGCAAGTTTTTGCTGCTGGTAACTCATCTGTCAGTGGTGGCACTGCTATCTTAATTCACAAGACAATAGCCTTTCAACCCAAAATAACAATTGCTGATCCACAGGGGAGATATGTTTTAGTCCAAGGATTATTGGACTGCACTGAATTGGTCCTGAGGAGTGTGTATGGGCCTGTGTGGGGAAATCCTATATTTTTTCAGGAATTATCGACAGAACTACAGAAGTTCTCGATGTTCCCCTTAATCCTGGGAGGGGACTGGAACCTGCCACCCACTCAAGATTTGGATAAATCTAATTCATTGCCTAAGCCCCTTACTCAAACCCAAAGGGCTCTTGCTGAATTTCTGGATACTAACAGATTGTGCGATCCCTGGCGTCTCTTAAACCCTGAGACCCGCGCTTTCTCATTTCACTCTATGGTGCACTCCACTTGGTCTCAGCTGGATTATATCTTACTTAGTCATCTCTCATACACAGTCTTAATGCTTCCGCCCTAGAACCAATTGTTATATCGGACCACGCTGTAACTTGGGTCACAGTTATGTTAAAACAAAACCTCCAAAGGGACTCAATATGGCAGTTCAATACACAGCTTCTAAAGGAAGATTACGTCATTACCAGGATCTCAGACATGATTCAACTCTTCATTGCAAATAACCAGGGTTTGGTCACCAGGATGGACCATGAATGGTGTGTCCTAAAATGTTTTTTGCGAGGCGAGTTTATTAGGTTCTCCTCCACTTGTAAACGAAAGAGAGAGGTGGCTGCTATTTCCCTTCTGGGTCAGATTTGCACACTTGAGCATTCTTTTACCTCTTCCTCTTCTCCTGATGTGCTAAAATCTTTATTGAATCTAAGGAATCAGTATTCTTGTCTGCTATAGGAAAAAGCAGAGTTTCTTATTTTAAAAACTAAGGCAAAATACATAGAGCAGGGGGAAAATGCAAGTCATCTTCTGGTGCTGTGTCTGAGGAAACTAGAGGCATCCAGATTTATTCCAATGATCAATGATCTGGATGGAACCATTAAAACACACCCAAGAGACATAACTGCTGTTTTTAGGCAGTTTCAACTTTCCCTTTATAGTCAGCATCTTGTATCCCCATCTCAGGTTGAATTATTTGAGTATTTATCTGCCTTACTATTACCTACTCTCTCTCCCTCACAACAAGCTTGTTTATCAGCTCCTATATATCTTCAGGAATCTTGTCTGCTATCCATAAGCTTGCCTCTGATAAGGCCTCCAGTCCAGATGGTTTCCCTTCGAACTTTTATAAAGTTTTCACTAAAGATCTTGCTCCCTACTTATTACGTTTATATCAATATATGCTCTCAGGTCAGGCTATAGATCCATCCCTATTAGAAGCCTCTATTATCCTTCTCAAACCAGATAAACCACCCCAATCTCCGGTGAGTTATCTCCCCATCTCTTTGTTAAACTGTGACATTAAAATCTTGGCTAAGATACTTGCTAGCAGAATTGAAAGGGTTTGGACTCTGCTTCTTAGCCCAGAGCAAATTGGGTTTGTGTCAGGTAGAACACCTGCTGACCATCTTCATAAATTAGCGTATCTGGTCCAGGTGGCTAAGACCTCCCCCTCTCCAATAGCTCTCATATCCCTCAATGCTGAAAAAGCATTTGGTAGAGTGGATTGGAACTTCCTGTGGGCTACGTTGCAGACAATGGGCTTTCCTGAAATCTTTATCCAATGGATTCAGACTCTATATTCCTCTCCTAAGGCAAAAATAAACTGTAATGGAGTCTTGTCCGAGGCTTTCCCTCTTTTTACAGGCACAAGACAGGGCTGCCCACTATCCCCTTTTTTATTTAACATATATCTCGAACCGCTGATTAGGAGATTAAACTCCTCCCCCTTAATCACTGGTATTCCAATAGGGGATAGGACTCTCGCTCTTTCGGTTTATGCGGATGACATATTGCTTCACCTTTCAGATCCGGTCTCCTCTTTAACAGAAGCATTGCATATTATTGATACTTTTGTGAAATTTTCAAATTATAAACTTAATATTACTAAAACTGAAATTTTTCCCCTTAATTCATTAACATATAGCTCAGCTTTCAGTGATTTTGGCATGAAATGGACTCCCAAGTCCATTAAATACTTGGGCATTTATGTTACCTCAGATTTATCATTACTCTGCAAACTTAATTTAGAAGATCTATGGTCCAACATTCAACAGGACTTATCAAGATGGAAGAGGCTCCCTCTCTCGCTTTGGGGTAGAATTAATACCGTCAAGATGAACGTCCTCCCTAGACTGTTTTACCCATTAAATCTGTTGGATGTCTGGTTACCCCTGTCCTTCTTCCAAAGTATCCACTCTGAAGTTAGTTCCTTTATTTGGCAGGACAAGGCGATTAGAAGATCCTACAGTAAGCTTTCTTTACCCAAGGAGATGGGGGGCTTACGTCTTCCTAACTTCTTGTTCAATTACTGGGCTTGTCACCTCAATAAGTGTGGGAAATGGCTTTCATTAACTGATCTCTGTGCTCACCACGACTATGTTCCTATTTGGCTACTTATAGAGGCTGACATTCTCGCTACCCATAATGTAGCCCCCATCGCTCTTTTATACGCCCTTTAAAAAATTGCCAAAATCCCTGCAGCCCTTCCCACAAGGTACCTCACTAAGAGTTCTCTCTCAAATGTTCAGATTCTACAAGGTACATTCGAGTTCGGATCCTTCTCAGCCGTTATATGCCAATTTGAATCTTAAAATAGGGGGAGCCTCCATAACCAGGCGTTGGCTAACTCTTCCCCCTGAGCTTACAGTGGCAGATTTCTACTCAAATGGTGTTATACTATCTACTGAGGAGATTCTCATTAAGCTGGGCCTTAAGTCATGGGCTGTCTTTCAAATTTTACAGCTTACGCACCCTACTAATTAAGGTAATGGGAAAGAGTGTAACCCTCTCGTTTGAAGCTTTTCTCAAACAAATAAAGACTTTGGCTTGTAAATCCCATGGCATTTCCACGGTATACAAGCTGATTCTCACTTTCTCTCAGTCTCACTCGATTGCCGGTTCTCGGGTCTGGCAGGTTTCATTCCCTGATGAAGTTATTAACTGGCATACAATATGGAAAGGCCTATACACATATCTCACCCAGGACCGATACAGACTTACACAATACTGTATCCTAAATAATTTGTATTATACTCCGGTAAAATTGGCCCGAATGAAGAGGCTTACCTCCAATATGTGTTCTAGGTACAATAAAGAGGAAGGCTTACTCTTTCATATATTGTGGTCCTGTGAAAGGATATCCCCATTGTGGAACCAAATTGAATCCGCTCTGGATCCTTTGTTGGGCCTACAGGGCATTTTCTCCCTTGTCATATGCATCTTGGGAGATTACTCTGGAATTCCGGTGAAAGAAAGACGGTTTCACATGGCTTTAATCTCTATGGCGGTCAAAAAATTAGTGCTTAGACACTGGACGGATCAAGTTACCATTTCCTATGCCGAATGGTTGCATGAAATTTCATTTGCACTCCGCCTTGAACATTTAATTGTGAGTGTGCACCATCACCTCTCATCTTTTAACAAAAAATGGGGGAAGTTATATGCTCTGTATTTATCTTGATATGACCTCTCCTGTTGTCTTCATGAACCCCTCCTCCCTCTCTAACTATATCTCAATGACTACTCTTGCTGTTCCTTTGTTAACCCTAGGATAATAAAGATTGGAGAGTGCACCATGGGGGTGGGAGGGTGAGGGGGGATTTTGGGGGAGATATTTTAGAGCTTTCTTGGCAGTGTACATGGATGATACAACATTCAATCCTTAAATGTTGTTGCACTGTGATATGCCTAATAAAATACATTGAATTAAAAAAAAAGAAAGTGCCATTAGAGAGGGAAGGGGGTGGTAAGGCAGTGTGGTGAAGGGGGGGTAAGGGGTGAGTAAGAAGTGAGAGTGTGGGAAACTGGTGCCAAAAAAGTGGAGCTCTAAGGAAGGATACAGGTCACCTTCGACTAGGGTAAAATGAGGAGGCAGTTACTTAGGAGAGGCAGTCACATTGAGTGGTAGAGGTGAGAAATAGTTGGAGTTGCCTTTTGAAGGGACCAAGCATCGCAGTTGTAAGTGTTTCTTTGTTATGGGTATTGTACCACTGAGGAGCCATGTGCATGAATGACCTCTGACCCATTGTGGTCCGGCATCTGGGGACCAGGAAGGTTTGATTTAGAGCGCTGCATGTAATCTGGGTACTGCTGTTGGCAGTAAGAAGCTTTGCCACTCCTGATAGCATGAGCCTGAGCAGAACTTTTTTGGTTAACAAGCAGGTCTGGTATTATATTCTGCTAAGGAGTGGTAGCCATCTGGCCTGGGCGTATAAGTCACAGGTGTGTATTAGGTGGGCAGCACCCATTAGAAGCCTACAGACCTTGTTGAGTGTCACCGATATCCTCAGAAGGGCAATGGGGAAGCAGAGCCATAGATAGTTGATGATGGAGGTGACAGAGCTGTAGATGGCCAGTCTAAGGGCATCAGTGGTCATGCAGTGCTTGTGCTTGTGGAGCAGGCTGATACGTATGTTGGAGGCCTTACCTACATTGCCAATGTGCTTCATGTAGGAAAGGGAACTGTCCACAGTGATGCAGAGGTATTTAAACTCAGGAACTTGTCCAAGAGAAGTCCCCACGTGGTTCTTGATGGTGAGGGACAGAGGTTTATACTTGCTCCTCGAGGTGCGGAATGTCATGACCTTAGTTTTGCTGTAGTTCAGGATGAGTTTATGTGAGCTAAACCACTCTTCAACATGCCTGAAATCAAACTGCAACTGACTCTCAAGTTGTTTAGAGTCTTGGTTACTAGTAAACAGTACTGCATCATCCACACAGAGTAATATTCTCTGTTGACAGACGTTAGGGAGACCGTTCAGGAAGAGAGAAAAGAGTAATGGCCCCAGTATAGACCCCTGTGGGACACCTGAGAGGACTGTTTTTTCATCAGAGGTGACACCAGCAATCCTAACACGTTGGACCCTTCCCCCGAGGTAGCTAGCAAACCAGGGCAGTGCATCTTTGGAGAGCCCGAGAGTGGTCAGTTGCCAGAGTAGTGGTGGGTGGTTAACAGTTTCAAAGGCCTTTGTCAGGTTAATGAATACTCCCCCCCCACAGATTCCTTGGTTGAGGGTGTCATGGATGAATCCAGTAAATTCCAACAGTGCCATGGTGGTACTATGCCCTTTTCAGAAGCCATGCTGTTCTGGGCACTGGATTTCATATTTGTCCAGGAACTCGACAAGCTGGTCCAAGACTATTCATTTCAGAGCTTTAGATAAGGGGGGAAGGATAGAGATGGGCCTGTAGTTGGTGTGTAGTGACTTGTCTCCACTTTTGTGTATAGGTGCGATAGTCGCCTGTTTCCAGAGTGATGGGAATGGACCCAATCTTAGGGAAAGGTTGAAGATATTTGTCAAGGGTTCAAGGATTTCATCAGGGACTAGTACAAGCAACTTCAGGTCGAGTGAGTCACCACTGTAGCCAGTTTTGCTGATGGCCTTGCATACTGTATATAGGTTCTGGCTAAGTGCATTGGGACCTCTTTGAAAAAGAACTGTGGAGCTGTGTGTACTTGGAACACAGTGTCAAAGGGGGACTTGGTGGTGGGAGCATTGAAAAAATCAGGTGGAAGGACACTGCTGAGGTTGGAGAACACATTGTTGAACGCATTGGTGACAGTGCCAAGGTCTAGCGTAGGTGTTCCATCAATGTTGAGCATGGTGGGTGGTGCCTTAGTATCCTTGCCTGTGAGGTCCTTCAAGTTATTCCCAATTTTTTTCCATCTCCCCTGGAGTTGGAGAGTGCCTCCCTAAAATATTTGCTTTTAGCTCTCTGTATAGCTTGGGTACAGCCATTTCTTGCAGATTTGTATTTTTGAATGTCCCCTTGCGTAGATGTGGCTCAAGCACAGTGCTAGAGGTGGTCCCTTTGTTTGAGCTGTGCTACAAGTTCAGAGTTTATCCATGGGTTAGACCTGCCTTTAACCTTCATCTTTTTAAGTGGTGCATGGATATCACAGGCCGTTGTAAAGCTGCTGATGAACAGTTCCAAGGCTTTGTTTGTGTCATTGAATGAGTCAATTATCGACCAGTCCAGCCTTCTTAGATGTGATTTTAGCAGCTGAAGGTGCCCTTGCTTGAGTACTCTGGTGTGTATTATTTTAGGAGGGGGCTCGGTGAATTTGTTAGCCCAACAGCAGATAACAGGTGAGTGGTTACTTAAAGTATCAGGGAGTACAGACACCTTAGAGATTCTTTCAGGGCAGTTTGACAGTATCCAATCAAGTAGAGTGTAGGTCCCTGTCCTATAGTTGCACCTAGTGGGGGTGGGGAAAAGCTGTGTGAGATGTTGTGCTGTGACAGCATTCTTGTAGGTTCAGGCCTCAAGTGAAAGCCAGTTTATGTTAAAATCACCCAGAATTATGGTCTCTGAATTATGGTGAAGTCCCATGAGGTATTCCATGATGCTGTTGAAACCACTGGCCTGGTCCTTGGGGGTATGTATACTGAGGCTATAGTAAGATATTTATTATAGGCCCCTAGGAGAATTTTGATGGTGAGGATGTGAGATGAGGATCCCAGGTTAGAAAATGGGATGACATGTCCCTTGAGGGTATCTCTCAGGTAGATGGCACAGCCACCACCCCATTTTGAAATCTTGTTCTGCCTGAAAATAGAGTATCCAGAAATTGTGACCGCAGTGTCAGGGATCTTAGGGTTTAGCCAAGTTTTAACAACAGAGAAGATGTCAGGATTGTGTTGTTGAATCCAGGTTTGGAGGTTATCAAGTTTACTGAGGAGGCTACAGACATTGATTGACATCAATATGAGGGACCCCACCCTCCTATTCTGGGGTGAGCGGTCAGCCCAACTGGTCCTGGTTTGGGGGTGTACATTTCCGGAGAGCAGAAATAGCATAAGAAGAATTCTCAGGAGAGAGGTTTTAAATATTTTGAAAGCTTGCTTGTTTGTTAGGCGTATGTGCACCTTGGTGCTACGGTACCGGGGTTGTCAAGCCTTGTTGCAGAGAACTGCTAATACTTATAGGTTCCTTGGAAGGCTGAATGCTTGTAACTTCAGAAGGTAACCAGTGTGCCAGATAGGGGTGCAGTGGGCCATGGTATCATTGTGTTGGATCCCCATTGTCATACCCAGTGCATAATGCAGGGCAGAGGGTGGTGTTGGCTGGCAGGTAGATTGAGAAGAGGTGACCTCAGCAGAAATGGGACAGCGCAGCATTATCATCACCACTACTAGCAATATAGACTGCAGGTTTAAAGCAGCCATGATTTGGTTTCAGGAAGGAGACGCAGTTTGTCTGAGAGTGGGCACTGTTGAAGGCTAAAAAAAAAATAGCAGTTTGTCAATTGAGTGATACCTGGTGGTTAAGTCAAGAGCAAAAAGAAATTATCAACAGCTGAGGTCCAGAGTCACAGAATGTGTTAAAATTCCTGAAGGTGATTAACTGTGCCTGTGCATAAACAGGATGTGAAATCCTTTTGTCTGTATGCTTCTTTGTCATTCAAAGAAGTTGCTGAAAAGCCCACATACAGATCATGAAGCAGGTCAGATGAAAATGTGGATTCAAGCAGGACCCAGAGTCACTGAGTTTATCAGATTTAGCTGTTTCACTTATGTTTTGCTAGGGATAGCTTCCAAAAAGTTAATTTTAAAATGAAAATGCAGATACCTGGTGATGATGTTTTGCAGAAATCCAGTCCAGGAGACTTTCACAGATGAAGTGAGCAAGAATGGTGTAGTTACTCCAAGCAGAAAACCATGTAAAATCCACAAAAACTAAGCTACAGACAGACAAACACAAGTAACCACCATACAGACACAGGAGGTCAGGTGAAAAGATTTTAGATTACATCCAGTGGGTAGTGCACCCACCATGCCCCACCATTGTAAAAGCAGATGTGGGTCAGTATGGTCTTGCTGTCTCTGTAGGGGAGATCGCCTTTGTGGTTGTGAAGGAATATTCCTGGTTTTCCCACAGGGTTTTTCTGGGTTGTTTGCCTTCTCCAGTGAGATCAGGTTAGGCAGTAGGCAGGACCAGTTAATTTACTTACTGTTATGTCTTGGGTTGCACAGAAGTCTTGGTTGATGCTGAAGAGGGGAAGGTACTAGCATTCTTTATGCCCATTTTGTGCATCTGGACGTTCATGTTTTTTGCTTGAAAGTTCCCAGACACTGTCCTTGGCAATGCCCATGGAGAGCGAGCTGTGCCCCTGTGTCCACATGGCTTGTAAAGAAAGAATCTGTAGAGCTTGAGGGCACACTCCATTGGTTTACTGTAAGGCTGTTTTACAGATGGTGACTGCAAATAAATTATGGCCACTGCTCAACTAACAAGACCACTGTTAGTAGCATGGTGGCTGTAATTTGTTTAAACTCACGCATTAACATTAGAAATGGCAGATTCAAACATGTCCCCATACAGAACAATGGAGCATACTCCTGTGCTCTACAGAATCTTAGCATCACAAGCCATTCAGGTGCAGGGCCATGGCTTGCATGTATTTAAATGAGGACCCCCGGAAATTTAATAGGGGCTTCCACTGTTGGGATATGGCATCCCAACTTTTTTTAAAAGAAAGTAGTGGACCCCCTAATGAAAAAGTAGCGGACCCCCTAATGAAAAATCCATCTGAGAGCATGGCTGAAGACCAGTTAACTCATGTGGAAGCACAGAGTTATGAAGTAGAATACCAATCAAGACTACCTGGCTGCCCACATCACGCAGATTTGTTAATTTTTTTTTTTTTTTTAGCACATAAATACATGGCAGTAGCCATTTCTTTGCAGTGCTGGTTGTGTGTCTCCTTTTGTTTGGGCAGCACAGGGGGAACAGGGCAATACAGCATAAGACAATGACAAAATAACAATATTGGAAAAGATTTTAGGGGTTGGCGGAATTGCACCCCGGAACACTTCAAAACGGTCATAGACATAAATATGCTAGTTATGCAATGTTTGTTGTAAAATGGTTTTAGTATTATAATGATTAGATGCTGAGAAGAACACAGTTTTGGTGTCCAATGTTGCATGCACCACACTGTTTGGTGTGCAATGTTGCACGCTGCACACTGTTTGGTGTCCCCTGTTGCACGTGCCACACTGAGTGGCTTTTATCTCAAGTTTCTGTTAAGCAGTTATCTCACTACATGGTTACTTTTTCACATTTGGGTAAGAGTGTTCAGAAAAGCTTCTCAAAATGATTCTACTGTGAGGTTGAAAAAATGACCTCTATGTCACACTTTGGTACCCCTTTCTTGTAAACAGACCCACATGCAAATAGCCTACATCACCCTTGACCTTTTTTAACTCAGGCTCCCATGTGGGATCATCCCAGTCATCATCATCTCACCACCAATAGCGCTGATGTCCTTGTCTTCCTCCTCCCCCCCACCACTGTCTTCTTGGAGGACTGCACCTTTTTCTTTCTCTACAACCATCTCAGGGGGCTGACTATCCTTATCTCCAGGATTATCAGACTCTTGTTGAACACTATCATCACCATCTCCTGCAGGAACATGGACAGTCACACTGATAGACTTATTATCACCCTCCTCCAAGTCCTGGACCACTGTTCCTGTGCTGGTGTCAGTGCCTACCTTCTTCTCACTGTCAGCATCCCCCACTAGCATGGCTTCAACAGTTTAAGCTTTGAAAAAGTAAGACACAGGTATGCCTGACCCAGTTCGGCCACCAACTCCATTGCTGTTTCATGCCGCACCACCAGAGCCCACATCAGAAGACACTGATGCAGACATATGTGTGCTTTCACTGCTATGGGGGAACTGGAACTGAAATTGTACTTTTTTCAGCAGACTTCTTAGCTCCCTCATCCCCCCTGCCACGTTTCCCCCCTGTACTTGGTCACTTCTTAGCAGGCATTTTTGTTGACTGCTGCTTTGAAGTTTTGCCTTTCTCTTGGAGTATTTGAAGAAAGGATGCATTACTACTAACTGTGTGAATAACACCTCACACATGGATGATGACATCACACACCTACATTACTGGTTTCTTTACAGGTCCAAACACAATCAGGACAGGTACCCGCACTTAGAGTACAACTAATACCATATATGGTAGCAACCTATTCTAGTAAAAAACAAAAAGGTAACTTTTCTCCCCCCAAACAGGATAGGAATTAAAGAAACACACACAAGGAAAATGGGTGCAAGTGGCCGACTTTAAATACAGATCACCTGTGTCTCTTGACAAATAAAGTACTGTAATGTGTTATTACTTAGTACCACAATTTTTTTTTATAGAAAGGCAGAGACAACCATAAAACCAAAACAAAGGCAAGTACCACACAATATAGTAGTAGTCTGGTTGGGAGGGATCACCAAGAAATCTCTTGAAAATGACTATTTTAATATATACTGTTTTATAATGCGGTGTCAGGTGTTACACAAACTATACTATAACAGAGAAAGGGTAAGGTAAGTTAAAACAGGAACCCCACGCAGTGTGCAGTGTCAAGCTCCAGCAATAACATACAGGGGAACAATTCAACAATGCAGTCCAACTGTAAATGGACAAGTTCAAGTGATCAAGTAGAAGTACTTGAGTAAAGATACAAAAACAATAGAACTGTTGATTTTCACAGTTTTAGTAACACAAGTTAACACTCTAGCAAACAGAACTAACCACAAACAAATAAAATAAAGGATCAGCTTTGTGTCTTTAAAACTTTAGAATTCACAATGTATTCACAACTAAAAGTGGAAGAATGGTATATATATATAACACAGCTAACAGCGGCAGGAACTCTTTCAAACAGGACGGAGAAACTTTTCAGAGAAAAATAAATGGCAAGATATAACAAAATTAATAAGAAATAACAGTAAATAAATCTAACTCACAATTGTGAGTAAATACCAATCTGCTTGGCTAGAAATAGCCTGCAATGCTTTACGCTCCTACCCTACCCCACACAACTCTTTCAAAGACAGAGAAAAGTAAAATTTAATTTAAACTAAGTATTATACAAACTCCACAAAATTAGAAAACGTTCCATAGCAGCACAGTAGCACTAGGAAAAAACTTTATATTTTGCAGCAATTAGCTCTCAAAAACAGATTTTAGCTATGTTTTCAAAGGTTTTATTGGCTCTGATGCACCACAACAGTCTGCTCTCCAACTCAACATGCAGCAGAATGAGCTGTAAACAAACTACACATGACTTTTGACCTATTTACCCTCAATGTATTGCAAATTTCACCTTTGGACCAAAATTTCACCAGCAAAATCAAAAGTTATGCCAGTGAAATTATGCCATGAGGCAAAATTTGGAGCATCAATAGGCGAAATTGGCAGACCAACAAATTTAGATGAAATTTCACCATTTATGCGAAATTGTGGAACCAGGTGAAATTTCCCTTTGCATAGGCAAAACATTTCACCAAGGCATGTTAAGCGAAATTTTGCCATTCGTGAAATCAAGGAAACAGGCGAGATTTTGTTTTAGCATTCGAGAAAATTTCATAATTGCTCAATTACGTGAAATATTTCACTCTCGCACAACACCACTTGCAGCTGCCCCTCCCTTGCCTCCCCACAGTTACCCCCACCCTGTCCCATCCCTTTAAAACTGCTCACCATTTTATAGGATACCACCTCCTCGGGTAGAGCTTTCCATTTAGCCACCACCCTCTCCATGAAGAAATGTCTCCTCATCTCTCTGCTATATATTCCCCCCTCCAATCTGAGACCATGCCCTCTCGTGTCCCTCCCCCTCTTCAACTTAAATACCCTTTCTGTACCTGTCTTGTTTATCCCTGTCAAGTATTTAAAGGTCTCAATCATATCCCCCCCATCCATCCTCTCCTCCAGGGAGACTATATTTAACTCATTCAGCCTGTCCTCATAGGGTTTATCCTCTAGTCCCTGGATCATCTTTGTTGCCCTGTGCTGTACCCCCTCTAGTAATCTGACATCCATCCTCAGAAACAGACACCAGAATTGCATGCAGTACTTCAGGTGTGGCCTGACTATTGCCCTGTGCAGAGGCAGGATCACCTTCCTACTTCTGGATGAGATACCTCTTGCAATACACCCCAGCATCCTGTTGGCTTTAGCTTCTGCCTTCCTGCATTGAGCTGTGTGGTCCATATTCCCCATTATAACCACTCCCAGATCCTTTTCCTCCTAAGTATTATCTAATTGAATCCTTCCCAACTGGTAGCTCCTCCTCAGGTTCCTAGCTCTGAAGTTCAATACCTTGCACTTCTTAGCACTGAACCACAACTGCCATGTTTCCTACCACCCCTCCAGCTTAGTCAGGTTGTCCTGCAGCCCCTGCCACCCTACTATGTCATCCACCATCGCCCCCATCTTGGTATCATCAGCAAACCAGCTGATCCTACTCCTGATGTCATGTGAGATATCTGCTATGAACATCCCAATCAGCACCTGGCCCAGTACCGAGCCCTGTAGAACCCCGATCATCACAGCCCTTGGGGTGAGAGTTCCCCCCCCACCACCCATTGCTGCCTCCCATTCAGCTAGTTCATGATCAATTTCACCATCTTCATCTCCACCCCCACGTATTCCAACTTTCCCCCCAACTGCCCATGAGACACTGAATCAAAGGCTTTGCTGAAGTCCAAGTACAGGATATCTACTGCATGCCCTTATCCAGTTCCCTTGTCACCCAGTCATAATACTCAACTAGGTTGGTCTGGCAAGATCTTCCATAGATGAACCCATGTTGCTGACTGTCCTAAATTCCATTGACTTCCAAAAAGGTCACCAGCCTCTCTTTCATGATTGTCTCCATTAGCTTTCCTAGGATGGATGTGAGGCTTACTGGTCTGTAATTGCCTGGTTCATCCTTTGGGCCACTTTTGTGGAGGGGCACCACGTGAGACATCCTCCAATCTTGTGGTACACATCCTGTTTCCAGGAAGGAGTTGAACAGGTCTGCTAGCGGCCTCATCAAGACCTCCGCCGGCTCTTTCAGCACCCTGGGATGAATGATGTTTGGTCCTGGTGCCTTATTCACCCTCAGTGCCCTCAAACCCTCCAGTACCCTCCCCTCTGTAATTGCCTCATCTGTCACCCCTTCCCCCTTCTCCACCTTTCCCTTCCCCTGAGGTAACTGTCACCCTTTCTCCTTTGTGAACACAGAACAGAAGTACTTACTCAGTGCTTTTGTCTGCTCCACCCCTTTCTTGACCCATCCTCCATCCTTCTTAATCCTCACTATCTGGTCCTTGCAGCTCCTTCTCTCCCTTATGATTACCTGAAAAAGTCCTTTTCCCCATCCTTGATGCCCTGTGCCAGTCTTAGCTGTCTGGAAGCCTTGGCCTCCCTGACTAGTCTGGTTACCTCCTTGGACTTCTTCACATACATTCCCCTGTCCTCCCCCTTCCAGATTTCTTGAACCTCCAAAATGCTGCTTTTTTTGCCCTCACTCATTCCAAGACCTCATGACTTACCAGCTTGGTTTCTTAGCCCTTCCCTTTTTGCTCTGAGTCCTAGCACATGACCCAGTAGCCTCCACCAGCCCTAGTTTGATAATTTCCCACTTTTGGTTTGTATCCATGCTTAGATGAATTCCTGCCAGGAGTCTCACCAAAATCCCCCCCATCATGCCAAAGTCAACATGTCTGAAGTCAACCACCCTGGTTCCTGTACTTACAGCTTCCTTGCCCATGTTGAGTGTGAACCACACTGAGTGATGGTCACTCCCAGCCAGCGGGTCCTCCACACCCAGCTTCCTAACCACCTCCCCATTAGATAGTACTAGGTCTAGAGTTTTTCCCAATCTTATCAACTCGTTAACCATCTGTGTCAGGAAGCCATCTTGGAATGCTTTCAGGAGTACCTTCTCCCTTGCACTGGGGTGGCTGGGGTGCTCCAGTCCACTCCTGGTAGATTGAAGTCATTGGCAGTGTCAGTGGCTCAGTAGGTAGCACACTCGCCTCTGAGGCCGGGAGATCAGAGGGCTGTTGGTTCAGTTCCCATATCTGGCACTTGGGTTAATATCCCAGTACTGACACTGTAATGCAGCATGAGAGGGGTGCTGCATTTCTGAGGTGCCGTCTTTCAGATGAAACGTTAAACCGAGGTCCCATCTCTCTGGATTGGTGGTAGTTCAGGTGGATGTTAAAGATCCCATGGCACTTATCGAAAAGAGTAGGGGGAATTTCCCCGGTGTCCTGGCCAAATTTCCCTCATTCACTAAAAATACCACCAACAGCTTAATCTGGTTCAAGGTCAGCTGGCATTCGTCTGTATCCCCTTCCCCCAGGTCGTGCCTGAAAATAGGCAGGATTTGTCTAGTGCACTTACCCGGTCAACAAAAGCTAAAATAAATAAAAATAAATAAAAATAAAAAGTCCCCCATGATCACAGTGTTCCCCTTCACTTATACCCTCCTAATCTGCTATGCTAATTCCCTGTGCAAGTCCTCTGCTTGAGCTGGTGGCCTGTACACCACTCCCATCCTCAGTGTCCTACCTTTTGAATCCTGGAATTGCATCCATAATGCCTCTGTCCTCCCTGCTCCCCCTCATCTCTGGTACACCTCATCCCCTCCCTTATGTAAATTGTCACCACTCCCCCTTTCCTCTTGCCCCATCCTTCCTGTATATCCTATACCCTGGTATCATCAGATCCCAGTCTTAGTATTGTGTGACCCATGTCTCCATGATGGCTGCAGTGTCCACCATCTCCACTGCCAACAGAGCCTGTAATTCAGCTGATTTGTTCCCCAGGCTTCTTGCATTCAAGGAGACAACCCTCCAATCTGTTCCCTTCCTTTCCTTAACCCAATTCTCCCCATCCTTAACCCCCCCATGATTCTTTCCTGGTACCATCCCTGCTTGCTTGGGGGGGTAAACTCATTTGGCTCCCCTGTCTGGCAGCTCTTCATTCCTGCTGTACACTCGCTCCCCCCCACCTAGTTTAAATCCATCTTAGCTGCTATGTATTCCCCCATCTCTGTTTCAATACCCCCGTCCTGCCTTACTCAAATGTAATCTGTCACCTGCGAACAGGTCACTGTTGTCCCAGATGTTTCTCCAGCTGTCCACTAGCCCATGCCCTTTGGATCGACACTAAACTCTCAGCCAAGTGTTGAACTCCTCGATCCTTACTTTCCTCACTATGCTTGCCCTGGGTACAGGGAACACTTCTGAGAAGGCCACTGTTCTCCCTGCCTCCTCAAACAACTTCCCCAGTTCCCCAAACCTCCGCTTTACCAACTCAACTTTATGACCCCCAAAATCATTCATACCCAAGTGCACCACTACGTGTGGTTTCTCCCTTCCTCTCCTTACACACTTGAAGAGGGACTGTCACGCCATATCCACAGTCAACCCAGGTATGGATTCCACCCATATTTGACTATGCTGCTCCCCTTTACTTCCCCATCTGACCCCTTTTAGGATTGAGTCCCCCAGTACCAAGATCCCACCCCCTTCTTGCATTTCTGCTTCCTCACCACCCCACCTTCATTCCCCCTGCTTTGAAAATTCACCCTGTCCTGTAAATTCGCGGCTCGATCTGTTCCCTCTGCTCACGCCCCACCTCTGCCTGTCAGATTGTCCTCTTTCTGCCCCAGCCACCACCCTATTCCTGCTCCCTCCCTTCTTGCCAACCTTCCCCCCACTACTCTCCCTGCATCATCACCCTCCTTACCTTTTTCCCTGGGTCCCCCCTTCCTTGCCTCATTGGGTCCCCACTTCCCTTCTTCCCTTCTGCCTCCTCAACCTTATCCCCTTGACCTCTCTGTTACCCCATCCCTTTTCCCTTTCCCTCCATACCCCTGTCCCCCACTTCTGTCTGACTGTTACCCACTGGTATTTTACTTCCCTTCCTCCACCTGCCCTGTACCAGAGAGCCCCTCTCTCATTATCCACCATTGAAGCTAGCACAGTGAACATATTGCCTGACCCTAAACTTCTACCATTCTCTCCTGTTCTGTACACCTGGTTCCCTGAGGAGGTGGCCATCCTATTCCAGTCATCTCATTCATTCCCCCAATCCTTGCTAACTCATGTCCTAGCCACTGTACCTCTGCCTCCAGTCCCCGCAGCCTGTAACAAATGGGACATGCCCTAACTTCCATAATGTGCCCATCCAGAAAGCTGCTTCACAACCATTGCAATCCACTATTCTCCCCCATACTGGTTTGTCTGTGGTCCACCTGCCCTCTGTACCAGTCCCCCTTCCCCAGCTGTGAACCCCTCCCCTGCAGCCCTATACCCCCCTACTGTAACCTTCACCAGCATGCCACATTGTTCTCCTATTTCCTGCCCTTATACTCCTACATTCTGTGCAGGAGCCCCTTACAATGTAGTGTACTTAGTAAAGTATTGATGAGTCCCTAAGCACTAAATTAACACAGTTTCATCATCTTCTACCAATTATTAGTGAGGTGTCTTATTCAACTCCCTTCTGTTGGTAATTCTTCTAATTTTTTCAGGTACTCCTGTGATTCCCCCCTTACGACTCCTTATCAACTTCCCAAAACATCCCTTCTTCAAACTACATAAAAATTCAGACTTATAGTAATCCACTACTTCCTAGAATACCCCATGCTATCCCTTATTCAAACATTGTTATATTCAGCCTTTTAGTAATACAACTACTTTCCCAAGTACCCATGTGATATTCAATTGTAGAATTCTTATCAGCTCCACCTCCCCCATTACTCAAGCATTGCAAAACACTTAGGCTATTAGGGCTCATTCTCTAGATCAAATTAAATACATTTTATCAACCAGTCATAAGACTCATAACACTTATCTCCAGCTCTGTCAGTGCTTCTCCCTTAGAAGAAACTTCCTCCCAGTAGTTCTCCACCTCCACTCATTTCCCACTGGTGCAGTCCCCTCATGGAGGAACCCAGGGAGAGTATTTAAAATAGTAGCAGGGTGGGGGCAGAGGGGTGGGCAAAAATTCCTCCTTCAGTGGCTGTCCTTTGCGGTTATGGTTGCTGAACCCCAGTGCGGCAATGACCTCTGAGAACCTCCACTCCAAATTTCAGCTGATGCAGTTGAATTACAGTTCTTAGTTTATGAGCGGGCAGCCTGGCCATTTAAAGGCTGCTCACCAGGTTTAAATCTGGTGCCTCTTCTGCTGACTGGCTCTCCAATCTAGATCCAATCTCTGCTGCCATCCCAGGACTTTTGGTAGTGGCTATGGGTGCCAAATGGTCTAGCTGCAGCTATGGCTACTGAATGCCTCAGATGTGGCTATAACTGCTGACTGCTCCAGTTGCAGCTATGACCACAAAATTTCTCCTTCAGTGGCTGTCCTTTGTGGCTATGGCCACTGAACCCCAGGGCGGCAAGGACCGCTGAGAATCTCTGCTCTAAATTGCAGCTCTTAGTTTATGGGCAAGCAGCCTGGCCTTTTAAGGGCTGCTCACCAGGTTTAAATCCAGCACTTCTTCTGCTGATTGGCCCTCTGATCTAGATCCAATCCCTGCTGCCCTCCCAGGACATTTGGTAGCAGCTACAGTTGCTGAATGCTCTAGTTGTGGCTATGGTCACCAAGTGCTTCAGATGCAGCCATGGCCATCGACTGCTACAGTTGTGGCTGCAGCCACAAAATTCCTCCTTCAGTGGCTGTCCCTTGTGGCTACAGCCACCAAACCCCAGAAATGCAATGACCACCAAGAACCTCTGCTCCAAATTGCAACTGATGCTGTTGACCTTTACAGCCACCAAACCCCAGAAATGCAATGATCACCAAGAACCTCTGCTCCAAATTGCAGCTGATGCTGTTGACCTTTACATTATATGCTTTAATCGTCGTCACTACTGACTCTGTAAGCTACAGGTAACTTGTCTAACTATATGCTTAACTTCCCAAATTGTCATATTGTAACAGAAATGCTTTTTTTCAGGACATTTGTCTGTGGTCTGTCACTAGTGTATGAATTTCATATTGCTTGCTTTTCCAGTTCCTCTTAAGTTCTACTGCATTAGTAACATGCAATACTGGTGCCTGGAAGTTTTTATGATCAATAGTGAATCTCCCACTCACAACCATGTCACAATTGTACATTTCAAGGAACATGGGATGGTAAGGTTTGTCTCTGCAGAGCTCCCATTGTTCATGTTGAACAGTGGCATATAGACTAAAGACAAGTAAACTCTGTATGCCTTATATGGTTTAGAAAACTCGAAATATTTCTGACTCTGTTGGAATATATGGTGCTAGCATCCCTGCAGATGCATTGAGTTTATTTACACACAGGATTAATATCCAAGAATTGAAAGCTACCCATTTGAAAAATTCACAGTCATAGCCTGTAAGTAAATGATGGCTGCAATTATTCCTTAAATAGCTCATGAGCAACAGCCAGTGAATTAAAGGTGTCTAAATGACATGTGTAGCAACACGGGTTAAACTGAACTGGAACTCACAGTAGTTACCCCTTCTCCTACAAAACTGCATTAGACTTTCTGCATCTGTATCATTATTTTTTATTGAATACCACAGAAGACTTCCAGCACCGGTTGATGGCACTAGTTTCCTACTTGCAAATCTTGAAGTGAAAATTCACCCACCTAAGTGTGTTCAAATACAGAAACATAGAAACATAGACATTGATGGCACTGGAATGCCAATTGGTCTATCCAGTCTGCATATACCCCTGCCCAATCATTGAAACATAGATTCTGCTGGTCACTCATCTCCTTCCTCTTGTCTTCTCTCACCCCAATTTTTTTGATCCACTATTTTGGTGTCATCTGTAAAGAGACAAATGTTGCCCTGAATATCCTCATTTATTTCACAAACTAGTTGAAAAACACTGGCCCAGATATCAAACTCTCCTTAACTCTACCAGTGGCTGCCCTCCTTTTTGAGAATTTTACATTGAACAACACTATTTGTGTCCTCTCCACCCCTGCCATTCAGTTTTCAATCGAAGTATTTCATTTCTCCCCTACACCCAACTCAATTTCTTAATAAGTCACCAATGCAGGATGTAGTCAAATGCCTTACTAAACTTGAGGTACAGTGCATCCACATCCTGGCCCCTGTCAACAGCCATTGTCACTCTATTAAAGAAGTCTTTCAGGTTCTTCCATCAAGATTTCCCTCCATAACCCAGTGCTGTCTACTGTCCTATAGCCCACTGACCTCCAGAAACTCCACCAGCCATTCCTTAATAATGTCTTCCAGCCTCTAACCCCCTACTGAGGTCAAGCTGTGTGTCTAGTAGTTTTTCAGATTGTCTTTATTGCCACTCTTATGTAGTGGCACTGTCAGCTGCCTTCCAGTCAGTTACTACCTCACCTGTGTCCACTGAGCAGTTGAAGATGTTCATTAGGAGTTCTTTTCTCAGGTCCTTTAATACCCTTGGGGGCAGACTATCTGAACTGTGGAGTTTACCTGGTATAACCTCAGCCCATTTATTATCCTCTCCTCTGTTATAGCCCCCATGCCAATACCATGTCTGCTCTCTGCCTGAGCCTGATCCCACACTGTGGGAGCAGCTCAATCACTTACATCATAAAGACAGAACAGACACATTCATTTAGTACGTCTACCTTACTCTTGTCATTCTCCTCCCACATCACCAGTTTTCAGACTGAGAATCCCTTCTTTGGTTTTAAGTTTCTTGCTGATGTAGCAGAACAAATCTTGTCCCCTCTCTCATTCTCATTATACCATTATAGGGGCTACATCATTTGGTCACTGACATTATAGCACCAGCATTAGAGCACCCATGATGAGTGCAACTTGGGGTTTAGAGCATCTGTAATGTGTGCGACCGTGAAGAGTTTACTGTGGTTTGTCATGTGCTTGACTGGAATTGTAGAGCATGCTGGGAGTATGGTGGAGTAGAGGCTGTTTAGTTTAGGGAGGTGTTGTGCAGGTCAGGCAACTGCTGTGAAATGTGTGCTAAGCATTTCACCCACTAGGCTATGGCAGGGAACAGGTGGATGATTTTTAACAGTTCATTAAAAGACTGTGTTTTCCCTTAAAGTTGGAAATTATCCACTATCAAACCAATTTTGAAGAATAGTAACTCACAGATTGTATCTAATTATTGACCTATTTCTTTGTTGAATCCACTATCTAAAATTTTGGAAAGGATTATTTTAGATCAAACTTTAGAATATCTTACAAAATATCAAATGTTAACTGATTGTCAGCATGGGTTCAAACCAAACCATAATACTGAGACGGCCTCGATGAGGTTCACTAGCCACATTCAGTGTGCCCTTAATAAAGGGCACTCTGTTGGGGCTTTATTTGTGGACCTCAACAAGGCCTTCGACCTAGTTGATTATACCTTATTGCCATTAATATTAACAAATTAGCATTTTTCAGCTGAGGCAGTTAGATGGTATTCTGACTACCTCACAAATAGGACCTTCAGGACACTAATTGGTGACAGTTTTTCAAAAACAATTGTGATGCAGTATGGGGTGCACCCAGGGTTCTATCCTGGGCCCCCTTATTTTTTATCTTTATCTTAATTCTGCTCCAAGTGTTTTTCCAAAAACATCTATGATTTTATACGCAGATGATGCAGTCTTTTATAGTGATGGAATTAACTTAAGTGCAATATTAAATGATGTTCAGAGAGATTTAGATTTCTTTCAAGATTGGTTGATTCAGAACCATATAGTCCTGAATCCAAAAAAAACTAAATTTATGATTTTTTCCTGTAGGCCTAGTGGGAATGATGATGAACTTATTCCTACTAAAGATAAGGAGGGGGTTATTATTGAGTTGGTGGAAAATTTTACGTATTTGGGAATATTAATGGATAGTAAATTATCTTTTGAATTACATATTAAATCTTAGAAAGGTTATACATCAAAGACTAAGGGCCAGATATTCAAAACTTTGCCCAAGGGCTAAATTAACACTGCCGGGTGGGCAAACTTAGCACGTAGCACAAATCAAGCTATATTTAAAAGGAATAGCCTGGGGCAAACAGCTTCTGAATATAGCATGGGAATGAGGCCGGCAAAACTGGTCTGGGAGTGCAGAGCTAACTTAGTCCTGGAATAAGACAGCTCTGAATATAGCAACCAGGAAGTGCAAACCACAACAGCAACACAGTGCAGAGTGATGTGAAGGTAGGTAGAGGTCAACTATGAGGCCATTATATGTGCCGGCAAATGTGTGGACCCAGTACAGCTGCAGGTAGCAGCGCATGTGAAAGTACAGTGTTCAAAACTGTATAATATTCCCCGAACTGTTTGCGCAGTGCTAACACATTTGCGCAGGTTTAGTGCAGGGCTAAACCATTAGCTCGGTGCAAACATATTTGCCCAGCACTAAACTTTGCCATATTCAAAAGTGACATGCAAATGAGCCTACTTAGGTAGTCTCTGGGCAAACATCCAGATTAGCGTCTCATTGTGCCCTGATTTGCATGCAGTTTGCCCAGTGTTACTGCAGGGTCCCACAGCTCCATCTGTAAGTCAGTCTGGAAGTACAGGGGCTGGCCAGGTCTGACCACAGCTCCACCTGTTGGTCAGTCTGGCAGTGCATGATGATAGCTGTAGGCTACATGTAAACAGTACAGCATAGCATAGCATAGAATATTGTACCCCAGGGGACAACACAGCATAGGCACAGATGGTGATGGTTCTGCATGCAACTGTCACACTGTAGGTCATGCTACAGTACACAGCAGACACTACAGTAGCAAGGGGCCTAGTAGTGTGTGGACACAACACTGCCTATGGTGTGTAGGGCAGTGCTGATGACTGCACTATGCACAGTGACAGGCCCAACATGCAGGTGTTTACTGACAGTGGACATTACTGTTATGCTGTTGTGTGACCCACAGATGCTGCACCTCTGGCATGGGATGCTCATAGTGACATATACATGTCCAGCTTTGTACGCTGTGGCAGTTGTACAGCTGTGTGGTATGTGGCCTGGGGGGTATATATTATCAGAAAGGCACTCAGGTGTTGGGGTATTGCCAGTACTGGTCCATGTGTACTGCATGATGTGTCCCAGCCTTGTGGCCACACATGGTCTGTGTCACAGCCTGGCCACCTGTACAGTCTCCCCTCAACATCCTCCATGCTCACAGTGCTGCATGTATGTGCTGGCATCTGTTGGTGTCCACAGAAGAGTAGTCCACAGGTGTGTGCTGTGTGGCCACACTGCCATGCTGTCCACTGGTGGCAGGGTCACCACTTACTGCCTGGCGTGTCTGGGACAGGTGGCAGATGATGGCATCAATGTGATGCCATCAGTCAGCAGCATGTTTCCTCTATGTCTGGCTTTGTCTATATGTCATATTTATTTGTTAGGGTCATGCAAAGTCATGCAAAAGCTGCGCAAACACCGTGCAAAGCCAAACTGTCATGCAAAGCTGATTGCCCAGGGTTAAGACTACCTTTTCCTGGGCAGTAATGTGCACCATGCTAAGTATCATGCCAAGTCGTGCAAAACCATTTTGCATGGTGCTAGTTGCTGAATATAGCATTATGCCTGTATTCATGTACACACACCCTCAGTTTGCCCCTTGCATAAATTATGATTTTACCCGGCGCTAATGCAGTTTGCACACGCTATTTGGCCTTTTGAATATAGCAAACCCATGCTAATCCTGCACTAAACCTGCGCAAATGTTTTTTGCCCATCACAAGGTTTTGAATATCTGGCCCTCGGTCTTTTATATCGTGCAAAAACATTCCTAACAGCAGATTCCAGTAGGCTATTTGCACATAGTTTTCTTTTAAGTGCTTTTGATTACGGTTTATTGGTTTATTACTCAACTATGACTACAGTTTTGAACAATCTGAGGGCTTTGTACAACTCAATATTATGGTTTATGCTTAGTGCACCTTATCATATGCACCACTGTCAGTTATACAAATCCTCTGATTGCCTATCTTTGGCTGATAGAATCTCTCATAAAATGGGAGTCTTTCTGTTTAAAATCATAAATGGGCTTCTTTCTGCATTAGTTATTGGTGTTTTCCCAAGACTTCAACATCCTTGTAGAACTAGGTCCCAGAATATATTTATTTTTAAAATACCATCCATCAGTAAAACTGTGGGCCACCCCTATTTTTTAATACCGTTCCAGTTAACCTGGCCAACTGTAAGACTGTTCACTGCTATAGAACTCATCTTAAGCAATGGCTTTTTAATAAGTCTGACTGCACCTGCTGACCACAAACTATTATGTAATTGTCATAATCTTATGTATTTTGTGTTGTATAAGTTATTATTTTGTCTTGTGTGTTATATTTTTGTAGTATTGTAACTTGTCATCTGTGAAAACAGGTAAATTTGCTCATCAGATCCACAAGTATAAAAAATAAAATGAAAATGAAATGTTATATAAAGTTCTGGGGGAATACCCTTGTTTTAAAAAACATCTACTGTATGTGTGATTTATACGTATGGGAGGTAAGCTGTCCACAGTTCCATGTCATAATGGTGACTGCTAAACAGCGACTGCCATCACAGCAAGTATACATTGCTGAAAATCAAAAATGGTGATATACACTATACCAAATACAACAACAGCAGAAAATTCAAATTTTAAATGGGCAAACAACAGTAACTAACCTATATTTTTATAGCCATTTCTGGGGAGGTGGGTGCATGTCAGGGAGGAGGAGAAACTCGAAGGTGGGCAAAAGGAGGAGAACATGAGGGACAATGTTTTTGTACTGACTTACTAGATCTTGATTTTTCAGGGAATTTCTATTATATTTCACTATCTTAGATGTATTTTTAAAGTCTTATAAATGTTTCTAATTATGAAGATTGTTTACAACCTTACTATGATGTTTAAAACTTCTGTGTCAAACAAGTACAGTATTTGTGCCTCTTAACAGAGAAATCCCACAGGTCTTCAATACCTTAGCCTTTATTAGATATTTCCTGGGGGACTCATCTTAGAATGAGAGCAGTCTGCATTCATGCAGTCATTTACATTTTCTTGTTTATTCCTGGGTCTCTGGATATCTTCTGAATGTATTGCTTTTTGATAAATTATTTTGTTAGCTTAATAATTCCCCTTCATGTGTAATGAAATAGTAGCATGTAAAAGTAATTGCTGGTTATATACTGTATAGGATAGTGTATGGGAGCCCATACACAACCACACTATTCTGTTACCGAGTGGTTTTCATGACAAAGATGACCTTGAAAGCGAAGTGCGAGAGGTCCCTGTTGTTATGGAAACCACAAGGTAAGAGAATAGTGTGGTTGTGTATTTGGGTTCTCATACAATTTTCTTTATAGTGTACAGTGACCAAAAATACCAAACTGCTTACATTTTAGCCCTTTGTTGTCAGCGTTTGCACTGGAAACTGGCTCTTGTCTTCAGTCCGAGCGCCATCCAGCTCACTCATGCAACAGGTCAACCACCCCCTGTCCTATGAACAGCACTGATGGGGGCAGTTGCATTATGACATCCTCACTAACGCAGAATGAAAAGTTGTTCTGCGTTAGTGAGGACATCACTACAGAAGCAAAATGACTTTCTGCAGTGTATGGCTTTTCATACACAACCACATTCCACCATACACTATAATACTGGTCTATATTGCATGTGAACTCTCTCCATGAAATTAGAGTTCTGTTGCTTTTGTTTAAAAATACTAATGAAGTTGAAAACAAAATAGGTAGGACATGAGAAACAGACAGTTAAAAGTTGCCAGGATATACTTTTCAGAGGGAGTCAGAAAGAGAGTATAACAGGGTTGTGCAAAGAAGGTTCTGAGCTGTTGGCCTTTGGGTCTCTAGCAATATGTAAGTGACAGAGGAGGACGACTATGTGGGGCATCCCCTCAAGGGAGGCACAATGATTGCCTTTGGGCCTGCATACAGTCTTGAAAAGTGTTCCCTGACCTATGACAGAATTCCACATAGAGGGATACATTGAGAAATTGCTCCAGTCCAGCCAGAAGTGCATGTGTTGTGCCATACATATATAAAGGTCAGACTGTTCATGTCTAGTCAGCCATGAAGTCTTTGATGGAGTACACACACTGTCACAAAGTAGCAATCAGAGTAGAAAGCTAAAACAATTGGAAGCTTGCTGGCTATTTGGCACTGGGTCCCCTTCCCTTCAAATAACCACATCACACATATTGCTGTTTGGGTGCTCAGTTGGCAATCATCTTTATTTGTAACAACATCTTATTCCAAATTCTCTTTCCGTATTCCTGTCCTCATATTTATATTATCATTTTCTTGTTACTTGTTTCAAAACCTCCATCACCTTTCTATATCCCCATCATATAATTTCTAATCTTTTATTACTGATTTGCCACCCAGACATACATCCAGGTGTCACCAATCTTCTTGTTATCTCCTCTGTTACATTTTGAGGTATGGGTGTACCCCCATACCCCTCCTACATTAGCCTCTTGGAACGCACCCCAAGGGTCCCTCTCCCCCAGCTTGGATGTACACCCAGGCTAGTCCCCCACCAGCATCTCTTACATTCACCTCACTTCACCTACCACATACTGCCATCCACCTTCAGCAGTCCCCCACTGTGGGCATCATTGCTTGACTCTGTCCCCTCCCCTTTTATTTTTATTTTCCCCTAGCCATTCTCAGGGGTGGGCAGGTGGGTGGGCAACATTCTGAATAGAAAAGAAATGAGGCTTTCCTCATCCTTACAGAGCTTTTTAACCCCCCTTGCTCTATATTCCCCCTCTCTTTTGTGCCAAATCATCTGCTTTTCCTTTTTAGACTCCACCCCTTTCCCCTGGCCATCAAGCTATCCCTTCCCCTTCCTTTGTTCCCTTTGTCTTCTCCATCCCTTCTCTCATTCCTCCTCCCTTTCCTTTCTCGTGTCCCTCATACTGACCAGTCCTCCCCAACCCCCTGGTCAGGTGACTGAGTCAAGCAGGCCCACCTCTTTAATCAGGCAAACCCCCTTGTACTTCATACAATGGATTAAAAAATAAAACTAAATTCACAGTCTTGTTGTGAGCTAGTGGTTGATCTGTTTGCTTCTATGCTGATGAGGTATAATTCACCCTGAATGTCTTTACTATAAAATTGAAATATTAGTACTGTTTTAGATTGGTACTGTATATATCACAGGTATCATAGGTGTTTACAAGCTACCTAGACTTTTGTCCTTAATGTTTGCCTTCCCTTTTTTAAACTGGATTGTATTTGTTTTTATAAACCTTATCTAACCCATTTTTAAAGGAGTCCATTGTATTGCTACTTTCCACTTCCACTGCTAAAGCGTTCCAATACTGCACCACTCTCTGACTGAACCAATCTTTTCTCTTTAAGGTGTTCCATTTATCCAATTTCAAATTAAGTCTATGTCCCCTTGGTTCATGGTGACAGTTTGTTCTTACACTAATCCCTAGATCATCTCTTAATTTTTCATCTTGAAGGATCCTGAACACCATGCACATATCACCTCTCACTCTCCAATATTGCAATGTATATAGTCCCAAGTTTTTTAATCTCTCTGGGTATGTTTCTAAACCCTGACCTATTATTATTTTTCTTGCCCTACACTGCACACCCTCCAACCTTCTAATGTCCTTCTTTTTATATGGAGATCATACCTGGATGCAGTACTCGAGGTGCAGCCTCACCAATGCCTGATACAAGGGTAACATTACCTTGCTGTCTCTACTCCCAATATGCCATAGTATGTAGTTTAATGTCTGGTTTGCCTTTTAAACTATAAAACTGTAGGGTTACTAAATTGTAGATCATTTGTTATTTTCACTCCCAAGTCCCTTTCCTCTATTGTGTGATGTAATTCGTTCATCCCCAGAATGTATCCATAATTAGTGTTCTCCTTTCCCAAGTGCATTACCGCACATTTTTTCAGATTTAGCTCTAGTTTGTACTTAACTGTCCACTGAAAAAGCATATTTAGGGTCTTCTGCACCTTGTAATGGTCTTCATTGTTGTTAACAATTCCGCCAATTCTGCAATTATCTGCAAATTTACTTAACCATATGTTGGGATAGTTGCATTTAATCGAGGAAACATGCAAGTTAAATAAGCAGGGGCATAAAACAGAACCCTGGGGGACTCCACTGGACACATTTTCCCATTCTGACAATACTCCTCTGATTGTTACCCTCTGCCTTCTATTTCTCAACCATACCTCCACCCATTTAACTATATTGGTATGCAGATTAATGCTAGTTAAAACGTCTACTAGTTCTTTATGAGGTAATTTATCAAACGCCTTGGAGAAATCCAAGAATATTACTTCTACTACATTTCCTAAATCCAGAGCCCTGTTTGCTGTTTCATAGAAGGACAGCATATTTGTATGGCATGATCTTGTTTTCATGAAGCCGTGCTGAGTAGGATCGGTTAAGTTGTGTATTTTTAAATGTTCATATATATGATCTTTTAATATCCCTTCAAATAACTTGCCCACTATTGATGTTAAGCTTATAGGTCTAAAATTCTCTGGATTTGTTATGGGGCCCTTTTTTAATAAGGGGACCACTATTGCCTCTCCTCAGCTCTGTACCACCAGCCTCTGGTCTAAGAATTTTTGAAATCAACATGTTAATGGTGGAGCCAGACATGCTGCTAATTCTTTCAGTACTCTGGGGTGTAGATTATCTGCTCCCAGAGCTTTATTGATGATAATGTTTTTCAGTCTTTTTAAGACATCATTGGGATCTATTAATAACTGTTCTTTGTGGAAATATGTTATGTTCCCATTTGCTGTGTCTGTACTTTTGTTGAATACTGAACTAAAGTAGATATTTTGTATATCAGCCATTAGTTCTTCTTGAGAATTTGTGTATGGGCCTATATTGTTTTGCATTTTTTCTTACCATTTATCTAAGTGTAAAAGGCCTTATAATTATCCTTCACTCTAGAAGCCAGTTTAACTTTATATTCTGCTTTTGCCTTTTTGATTTCCTTTTTTAGTTGCCTGACCTTATCTCTGTACACAAACCACTCTTCAGGGTTATTATTTTTGTTTACTTTCTTAAATATCTTATCTTTTTCTCTGATCATGTTTTTATCTTAGAATTAAGCCATCCTGCCTTAATTGTATTGTTGTATTTAAAGTGCGCTCAGTATGTAATTATTTGTTTCCCTTGTAATTTTTTCAAGCAAGATTTCCCACACCCTATCCACTTTTTGGTTAGAAAATTCTGTTTCCCACTCCCAAGAGGACATTACTGCTTTAAGAGGGGGGAAATTTTGCTTTACCAAAATTTTATTTATGTGTTGAATCTGCTGTATTGCTAGTGCTTAGTTCCCCTTTTAACCTAAAGAACACTTTGCAGTGGTCATTATTACCAATGGGACTATCTGTGCTGATATTTTCTATATTTTCCCCCATGTTTGTCAGAACTAGGTCCAGAATATTTTTACCCCTAACTGCTGTCTTCACTCTCTACTCCATACTAATCTGATCAAATACTTCTAAATAGTCCTTTTCTAAGTTGGTTTTACCCTTAAGTTCCAGCCAATCTATTTCTGGTAAGTTAATGTCCCTCGCCAAGAGAATATTATCTGTTGGATCTAACTTGGAAATATAATCCAGTAATAGATCATCTTCTTATTTAGACATAGAAGGAGGTCTATACACTAATCCCTGTTTAATCTTGGATGCTGTCTTCTGTGTTATTTTTTTCCAAATTATCTCCATATTTACCCCGGCACAATACACCAGTTGGGGGGGGTGAGGATATAGCATGCACCAAGCAGGAAAGGGATCTTGGGGTTAACATCTCTGAGGACCTCAAGGTAGGGAAACACCATGACATGGCAGCAGGTAAAGAAAATAGGATGCTGGGATACATAGGCAGGGGCATCACCAGCAGGAAAAGGGAGGTCATAATTCCACTATACAAGACACTAGTGAGGCCCCACCCGGAGTACAGTGTACAGTTCTGTAGACCTTACCTATGTAAGGACATAAACAAGGTAGAGAAGGTTCAGAGGAGGGCAACAAAGATGGTACATGGATTGCATCACAAGTACTGTGAGGACAGGCTGAAGGAACTGAATATGTACTCCCTGGATGAGAGGATGAAAAGAGGGGACATGACAGAGACATACAAGTATCTTACAGGGAGGAAGAGGGTGCTGGAATACACTATTTTTAAGTGAAAAAGATGTTCCAGGACTAGAGGGCATGGGATGAAGTTGGAGGGAGGATGATTTAGAGGAAATGTGAGGAAGAATTTCTTCACAGAATGGGTGGTGGACAAGTGGAACACCCTGCCAGAGGAAGTGGTGGGGGCTGAAACAATCACAGGATTTAAGAATTCATGGGATAGACATAAAGGAATTATGGATGTCAGGGGTAAGGGGCAACAGAGTTCTACGAAAACATAAACTGAACTTACAAACTCAAATGGGCAGACTGGGTGGGCCATAGGCCCTTATCTGCCGACACTGTCTATGTATCTATGTATTTACTAAGTTGATCATTTCTTGTCACTATTTATGGTGTTTTTTATGTAAATAGCAATTCCTCCTCCTCTCCTGTGGGGTCTAGATCTAGAATATAAATTGTAACCTTTAATGTTTTTTTCCCAGAGGTCTGTTTTGTCCCACCAGGTTTCAGTTACTAATGCTATGCCGATTTCTCTAGATGTTAACATGTACTGGAATTCATCAATTTTTTTTTACTAAGCTCCTGGCGTTTAATAATACCACATTCCAGCCTTCAGATGTGCCTCCTGATAAACCCATTGCATTTTGTTTCCTCCATGTCTGGAGCCTCCCTTCCCATCTCTCTCCAGTTTAAATGAAACTGAATTATCTTGTTTATTTTCATACCTACTATTCTAGTTCCTGCCCTATTTGGGTGCAGTCCATCATGTTTAAAAATAAATTTGTTTTGGAATGTTATGGTGTTGTCCATAAATCCAATTTGTCTATCAGCAAAAAAGGAGTGTAACCAACTGTTTGTTTTGTTTATGGCCCAATTTATGTATTCATTTGGTCCATGCCCTGGTAAAATTCCTGAAATTATGAGTTCTCCTCCTTTTGCTGTGTTTCTAGCCACTATTTCAGTGACACTTTTCTGTATATCTGCTATTTGGTTTCTGCCTATATCATTTATCCCCACATGTAGTATAACCAATGGTTTATGTGTATTCTCCATTAAACCACCCAGCATTTTTTTCTATATCGGTTACTCTCACCCCAGAAAGTGTACTAACTGTAGTATACAACTTCCTGTTCCTGCAAACTAATTCATCAGTTCCTTTTGTAATTGAATCATCAATGACAAGAATATCCCTTTCTTTTGCTTCCTTGTGGTTTAAATGATCAGCTGCTGCAGTTGGTAATGTAATATTACTTTCACTATTCACAGCTGACTCCTGCTCTACTCTTATTTCCCCTTTTCTTGCAGTTCCTTCTTCCAGTGTCTTGTTTAAGGTCTCATATTTATTAAATAATCTTCAAAATTGGTTAAATAAATTAAATACCTTAGAATACCCTCCCCAATGGTAACATAAAAATAAATTATTTGGAGGGAATGTGAATTTATAATATTTGGAGATTATTCCCATAAGTTCTTTTTTTTTATTTTCAGCACTGTTTATACTTATTTTAATGCATCCGTAATTATAAATTTGTATCTTGTTGGAGTATAAAAATGGAGAGCATTTTCCTTTGTTAATTTAAAATATACATCTGACACTTCAAGAAAATAAACTTTGTATTAACATATTTAAAAAGTTATTTAAAATATTTTAGTATATTTGGGGTATAAAGGGACAGCTCCCTCTTTCATATATCACCCCTGATGAAGTGATGTCTTAATTATAGAGTGCTGGGTGATTTGGTTCACTGCCTCTGCACTTTTGGCTCTCCATGCAGAATAACATAGCATTAACCTAATGGAACACTGAATGGACTTTCTTTGCTATAAGTTTGCTGAACATCTTAACCTGCATTACTGCAAGTTTGCTGTAAGATTTAACCTACACTTTTTGAAATAAAATGAAGCATATAATTTCACCCTTTGATCTCTGTGCTGTAGTTTTTGAAACTTAAGTTGGGATCTATTTTGAATGTGAGTACCCCTTGATTTGAGTGCTACTGTAATAGGGATTTTTCTTCATTTCTTCTAATGGTTGGTTTGGAGCAATTGCATGAATCACTAGCACCACAGCAGCCATAGCTAGGGCAACTAAAGAGGGATTTACATCACACAGACATTGTTTATATTAAAGTGCAGCAAATGTTAATCCTGCTTTTGAGAATATTTAAGAGGAAAGGTTATCTGCTGCAATGGGTGAAGTTGAAAATAATTCAAGTTCAGACATTGCAACTGAATAAGATATCTCATAATGCTTAATTAGTGCAGAGACAGTGGTCAGACACTAGCAAGCAGTGTCTAAATCAAGTTCTTACAATAGCACTACTAAGGGTGAATTGATATCATTATTCCATAAACTGGAGAAGATTAAGACCAATGAAATTTAACATCTGGTACAATAGAGACAATTTAACTTCAAGAAAGAAACTGGGTTCCCAGAGGTTTGAGAATAGTTACATTTCCAACCGCTGGATTGAAAAAATGTTAGGTTAAAAGATGAATGGCTGAGTATTTTAACAGATTTCTCATCATGCCTTTTAGCATGTATAATCAAAGAAGATGATTTACATTATAACTGATAACTGAATTAAAATCTCTTCAACAAATCTTCTTAAAAATAATGAGAGTTTTAAGGAATCGCATGACAAAGTAGAATTAAAGTTAACAAAATATGGAGTGGAAATAAAAAGGGATGAAGTTGATAATACTAATGATTGTGTGTTTAATTGGCTGAAGATGAGACAGAGAAGTAGAAGCCAAGTAAGAACACATGGCTGCTACAACAACATAAATGATAATGGAGGTCAATCAACTCAAAAGGATAATGAAATTGCAGATATTGATAACACTTCATTTGGTTTTATTTTTATTTTATACTGAAAAGCATGTGAGCAAAAATGCCAATATTCACAAGCATGCAGTGTTCAAAGAACACATGAATACATACACATAACACAAAGGTAGCTTCCTGGTACAGAGGGTAACAGAGCCAACCAGGAAGGATAACATACAGGACCTTGTATTGATTGACAGAGAGCACACCCAGGACATAGGGGTGGAAGACAATCTAGCAGGCAGTGACAACTGTGCAGTGTAATTCTTCCTCAATTTAGGTAAGGAGGCAGCCAGGACCAAGACAGAGGTGGTGAATTTCAGAAGAGCAGACTTCAGTAGGATGAGAGACATACTATTGGGGTGTCTTGCCAAGATCTGCCCAGCCATGGATGCTGACCAGAAATGGTCCATTATCAAGCTGGGTCTGGTGAGGGCCACTAACATGTGTGAAAAGACCCAGAGTAAGAAGCCCAGGACCAAAAGGCTGAGCTGGGTATGCAAGGAGGTAGTAGAGAAAGTGAGGGAGAAGTGGGCTTCCTTTAGTAGGTATAAAAGATCCATGTAAGAGGTGGACATGGAGGAGTAATAGAGGAAATCCAGAGAGGTGAGTAGAGTGATCAGGGCAACTAAGGTTTCAAGAGAATGAAGGCTGGCACAGTGGATCAGAGAAGGGGAAAATGATTTCTTCAGGTACATAAGGGAGAAATGAAGCTGTAATGATGAGACTGTAAGACTCAAGAGTGATGGAGTGGTGGGCAGGAAAGGGAAGGACCAGCTAGAGGCACTCAATGAGCTCTTCTGTTCGGTGTTCACCAGGGAAAAAGGATAGGGTTATGCCACAGGGGAGAAGAGGGAAGGGCATGGGAGGAGTGGAGGTAATGGATGGGGAAATCCTAGAGAACATGATTTTGGAGGGCCTTTAGTCCCTGTGAGTGGTCAAGGTGCTGGGACAAGATCGTGTGCATCTAAGAGTCCTGAGGGAGTTGGCAGAGGTCTTGGCAGGCCCTCTGGCAGACCTGTTCAACACCTCTCTGGAGACAAGGTGCATGCCCCAGGACTGGAGGATGGCACATGTGGTGCACCTCCACAAGAGTGGACCCAGGGATGAGCCAGGTAACTACAGACCAATCAGCCTTACCTGCATTGTAGGAAAGTTAATGGAGACCATTTTTAGAGACACTAGTGATCTTTCTGGAAATAAATGGTCTCCAGGGTGAAAGGCAACAAAGGTTTGTCTCAGGAAGATCCCGCCAGACCAACCTGACTGACTTTTTTGATTGAATGATACAAGCACTCAATAAGGGCCATGCAGTAGATGACCTATATCTGGATGTCAGGAAGGCCTTCGGGTTAGTGCCACATGGAAGTATGCTCAGTAAACTGAGGAACCTGGGAGCCAGGGAGAAACTGGTGGGATGGGTTAGGAGCTGACTGCAGGATAAGCAGCAGAGGGTAATTGTAGGGGGAGAACTCTTGAAACCCAGAGCTGTAACAAACAGGGTCCCACAAGGCTCAGTACTAGGACCAGTGTTATTTAACATCTTTAATGGTGACATAGTAGACAGGATTAAGAGTAAAATAAGCCTGTTTGCAGATGACACACAGATCTGTGTGAGGGTACACAGTGTGGAAGGGATGCAAGAACCCCAAGAGGACCTGGCAAAGCCTGAGCACTGGTCAAGGAGAGAGGAGTCATCCTGCCATTGTACGGGTCACTAGTGAGACCACACATGGAGTACTGTATACAGTGCCTATTTAAAGAAGGATGTCAAACTACTGGAGAGGGTGAAGTGTTGGGTGAAAATGATGATCCTAAACCTGGGGACAAGCCATATGAGGAAAGACTGATAGAGCTCAATGTGTATTCCCTGGAGGATAGAAGGGAGAGAGAGAGGATATGATTGAGACCTTCAAATACTTAAAGGGCAAGAATAGGGTAAGTACTGAGGGCATTTTCAGACTAAGGGGGAGGAACATGAGGGGGAACAGTCTGAAATTGGAAGGGGGAAGATTCAAGAGGGAAATGAGGAGGCACTATTTCATGGAAAGGGTAATAGCAAGGTGGAATGAACTACCAGAGGAGGTGATATTGCTGAAAACCATGGGCTGTTTTATGAGGGTGTGGGACGGGGTCAAGGAAAGGTTAAAACTGAGGGGAAGCTGGGGAGGGGGAGTGGGTGGACTGGGTGGATAAATCAGGTAGATGGAAAATAGGTGAGGGGCAGCTGCAGTAGATTAGACTGGGAGCTGCAGATTCGAGCAGACTTGATAGACCATTATGGCCTACATCTGCTGGCATTTTCATATGTTCATAAGGGATATACGCATAATATATATGGTAACAATAAAATCATATATTACTTGATTATAATCATATATTAATCATATAACACTGAATGTGTGGAAGCAACCCAAAGAGAAAAATCAAAGCAAAAAGCTCCTCAATGTTCTAACAATAAATACAGCGAGAAATCAAAAAAGCTAAATGAAAAACCAAGTGAGGAAGACTCTGGAGTAGCAAAACACAAAACAGACTGGAATTTCAGAAGCAACATACTTCAATGAGGCAGGAACAACTAGTAGTGAATCTAGCACATTAAGAATTAACATCAGTACAGCTTCAAGTCCTCAGCTGTGGACTTAACCTTATTCCGGCATTAAATGTAAATAGATTTAAGTTGGACGTTGAACTAACACTGTTCATGAAAGTAAGATTAAAATATTTTTTTGGACTGAAGCAAACTACAGAAACATTAACCACGGAAACCTCTGATCAAAAACAATCAGACTATTAGATAACACAATTGAATGATACAGATGGTGATTTATTAAGTTCTCAAACTTCAGCAGAATTATTAATGGACCAAGCCATTCTGATGTTACATAATGAAAACATGACTGAATTATAAACATACGAACATACAAAATAGCCAGCAGAAGAAAACCTCCTGGTCTATTGAGTCTGCTCGATATATGATGCAGGGTCCTGGCCTTACAACTTGTGCCAATGATGTGTATATGATGCATGGACCTCACCTTACAACTTGAGCCAATTAGATTATTATGCTGAAAAGAAAAACTGTTTAAACCTCAATCAACTTTTAAAGGAGAAATTAAGAGAAGCTCAGCTATAGAGGTTTTGGAAAAAATAGTATGGAAAGAGATACAATAATTAGTCAATCAGAAATGGCAACCATATTATCTGAATATTACAAAGGAAAACATCTGCTTTGGAGGAAATTAAAAGCTGGACTGATGTCATCATTAAAAAAAATTTGACAAAGAAGGAGTGTGGTGTTAATGAAAAAGGACATGTATTTATTGGAAGTGAGGAGGCAATTAAGTATAAGTACTATATGAGACTGAACAGTGATCAGATTTCCATATTCAATAAATAATTAAATGATCTACTCTATACAGCCCATGAAAATGGTTAGAGTACTTTGGATGAAAAGAATTACTTAATGACACCTTTTCCTGTAACACAAACTTTTTACATTATACCAAAACTGCATAACACCCTGAAGAACCCTGATGGCATCAAATTGTCTGTGGCATAGGTTGCTTGACTGAAAATGTTTCCAATTTCATGGATTTGTTTTCTAAACAATATAAAAAATAAGTTACAAATCTATGCCAGAGACATTATGGACATCCTGGGGAAGTTAAATAGTATCAGATGGGAAAATACATTACATTTCTGTGGCTCACAATAGACGTGGAGCGTTTATATACTTCCATTAGCCATGATTTGGGTTTTCATGCATTAGAGCAGATGTTATTATATGTAAATCTTGATCATATAATTGATCCTGAATTTCTGATTGTGGGTACTGAATTTGTTTTAAAACACAATTACTTTGTTTTTGACAAAAAGTACTGTTACCAATGTAATGGTACAGCAATGGATTCTGCATTTACTCCATCATATGCAAATTTAGTGATGGCATGCATTGAGAAGGAGTTGATTCTTAATGAAAAAATCCATATTAAAAGAAACTTTTTAAATGGTTTAGGTACCTGGATGATATTATTTTTATCTGGGATGGTACCCATGTAAAAGTTCTACAGTTAGCAAACTGGTTAAATGACAATGCATGCTGTCTGAAATTCAGTTTTAATGTGCACCCCAATCAAATTCCATTGTTAGGAGGGTAGAACTGGGGGAGGGAGGGGGAGAGGGAGGTAAGGTGCCTGCCTGGTGCCATGGATTGGAGGGACAGGAAGTGAATCCTCAGGATCACTGGAGCAGCTGCACGAGGGAGGGAGCTGGATGTCATTGTCCACCTAGGGACAAATGACCTGGCTGTGAAAGGGATCAGAGCAGTGCAGGAAGAGTTTGTGGAGTTGGGAAGAGGTCTTAGACAAGTAACACGCATGGTAACCTTCACAGAGGTGTTGCCTGTCTATGGCATGGGTAAGGCTAGGGTACTCCACACCATGGGATTCAATCAGTGGTTGAAGAACTGGTGCAGAGCTCAGGGACTTGGCTTCATTAGGGACTGGGGGTCCACCTGGAGTGATGCAGGCCTATACTGGTGTGATGGTCTTAATTTGTCCAGAAGGGGAACCAGGATCCTAGGAGATAGGTTTAAATGCTTCATTGGCAAACATTTAAACTAGCCAAGTGGGAGGCACTGGAAAGGAGCAGGGAAATCATACCCCCCCCTGAAAAAAATCATGGTAGTAAGTGAGGTAAACACCAAGATAGAGATGTCAATAGGGAGAAGGGCAGGGGTAAATGGAGAAAATGACAAAGGCAATAAGGACAAGGATGGAGCAAAAAGGGGGAGACCATCAAGAAATGGATGGCAATGAGTACCATTGCCCATAGTCTGTGCAACAAGATCCCCAAACTGGTGGCCTTGATGGAAGAGGGATGCCTGGATATTGTAGCAGTCATAGAAACATAGTACATAGAGAACCATGACTGGGATGTTAACATACCAGGGTACACAACCTACAGGAGAGACAGGGAGGGAGGGAGAAGAGGGGGAGGAGTAGCTCTCTATGTAAGGGAAGGGATAAACGCAACAGAACAAAAGAGTAAACAGGGAGTAGAGAAGGCACTGTGGGTCACCTTAGAGACAAGAAATGGCACCACAATCTGCACATGGGTAGTATGGGGCTGGAGCTGCAATAGATTGGGTCACCCAATTTAAGTACTTGGGTGTGTGGCTGGATAGTGGCCTTACTTTTTCACTCCATATTAAGAATGTTAGTCAAATTATAAATCAGAAATTAAGTATTTTGTTTAAATTCCGGTCATTTTTTCCCTTTGAAATTAGAAAATCCATTGCTATTGGTTCATTATTACCTCATTTTGATTATGTTTGTTATTTGTATCAGAATTTGAATGTTAAGTATTATAATGTTTTGTCAGTGGCTTATAATAACATTTGTAGATTTATTTTGTTGGCCCCTTTCAGGATGCATCATTGTTTACTTTATTCACAACTGGGTTGGTTATCTCCTATGGAAAGAATTCATTATTTCTGTGGATGTCTGCTTTATAAATCTGTTTTTGTTCCTAAATTTCCTCTGGAAGATATGGTAACAATTTTTCTTCCCTTCCTAAACTACGGTCTGCAAATGGGATTGTGTTAGATCTCCCAGTCATTAAGACAAGGATTGGATAGAGGTCCTTTTCTATTGCAGCCCCATCCCTTTGGAATGCCTTACTCCCTGATCGTTGTCAATTTATGCCTTTGTATTGTTTTAAAAATAAGGTTGTTTTTTTTTTGTTGAGTAAGTCTACTTGTAATTGTTGAATTTGTATGATGTTTGTATTTTTGTTGTTTGTTCTGGGCTGGACCTGAAAAAGGACACTGTCCAGAGTCCCTACCTGGTTACCAAATTGTTAAATAAAAAATTAAATAAATACAGACCCCCCCATCTCAGGGGGAGGGAATGAACAAGGATATGATAGAAGGCATCCTTAGAATGGCAGAGAAAGGGGAGGTACTGTTGATGGCGGACCTGAATATGCCAGATGTTAACTGGAGCACCTTTGCTGCAGCCACTTCCAAGAGCATGGCTATTCTCGATTCCCTACAGGTGGCATACCTCAGACAGCTAGTTTTGGAACCCATTCATGAGGGAGCAATCTTAGACCTTGTACTCTCAAATGGGGACAGTGAGAGGATCTCAGATCTAAAAGTGGGTAGCCATCTGGGAACAAGTGACCACCAAACAGTATGGTTCATGATAAACTCAGCTACAGAGTCCAGCCATACAAAAGTGATGGTACTGGACTTCAGGAGGGCTGACTTTGGTAAGATGGGAGAGTGACTTAGAAAAGCTCTGGCAAACAGGCTAGAAGGAGGGGTAAAGCAACAAGGGGAAACATCAAAACTGCCATCACAGAGGCAATAAGCCTTTGTGTGAAGCAAATAAACAAATCAAAATGAAAGAAAAGCACTATCGTTCTCAAAAGAGGTGGCGGGGAAGGTTAGGGAGAAAAAGATAGCATTTAGGAAATATAAGGAAACACAGAAGGAGGAGGACAGAGAACTGTTCCAGTTAAGGCAGAAGGAAGCAAGGAGGGAAGTCAGAATAGCAAAGTCCCAAATTGAGGAAAAGATAGCCAACTCGATTAAGAAGAGGATAAAACCTTTTATAGGTACATCAGGGAGCATAGAAAGACAAAGGGAGGGATAGTGAGGCTGAATAGAATGGACAGTGGGTGGGCAGAGAGGGACAGTAAAAAAGCAGGGATACTGAATGAATACTTCTGCTCAGTATTCATAAAAGAGGAGGAGGGGGAGGTGCCTAATCCAATTAACAGAAGCACTCTGGATAGAGGGGTCAATCCCAGTCCTTTCACAGAAGAAAGGGTTCTGAAAGAGCTCCTAAAACTGAAGGTGGACAAAGCAATGGGGCCTGACAGAATTCACCCAGGATTTCTAAAAGAAATAGGGGAAAACTAGTAACACCACTGACTCCCTTTTTAACAAATCATGGGAGGATGGTCTGGTACATGAGTACTGAAGGAAGGAGGATGTGATTTCCCTTCACAAAAGTGGGAGCAAGACAGAGGCAGGAAACTACAGACCTGTCAGTTTGACCTCTGTGGTAGAGAAAGTGATGGAATCACTTCTGAAGGAAAGAACTTGTGAGTACCTAGAGGCCAGTGGGGCACAGGACCCAAGGCAGCATGGGTTCACAGCGGAAAAGTCATGTCAGACAAATCTAATTGATTTCTTTGACTGGGTGACCAAAGTAGTAGATCAGGGAGGGGCTGTTGACATGGCCTACCTAGACTTTAGCAAGCCATTTGACACAGTCCAACACAAAAGATTAATAATCAAATTAACCAGCCTGAGAGTGGGTCCCAGGGTAGTAGCCTGGGTAAAACATTGGCTGGACAACAGGATGCAGAAGGTAATTGTAAATGGAGTTCACTCTGAAGAAAAAGGGGTTATTAGTGGGGTACCGCAGGGTTCAGTACTGGGTCCAGTCCTTTTTAACGTCTTTATAAGTAACATTGCAGAGGGACTGCATAGAAAAGTATGCCTCTTTGCAGATGACACAAAGATCTGCAACAGGGTTGATACACAAGGAGGTGTGGAAAGGATGAGAAGGGACTTAGCAACATTGGGGGAATGGTCAGAAGTATGGCAGCTTGGATTAAATGCAAAAAAGTGCAAAATAATGCACCTGGGAAACAAAAACCCAGGGGAAGATTACACAATGGGGGGGGGTAGTAACAACAACAAAAATGGAAAATGAAATGGGGGTAATCATATCAGATGACCTTAAGGTTGGTAAGCAATGTGAGAAGGCAGTAGGGAGGGCTCGAGGGATAGTGGGATGTATAGGGAGAGGCATCACCAGCAGAAAACAGGAAGTTGTTATCCCTCTGTGCAAACAGTTGGTGAGACCCCATCTGGAGTACTGCATCCAGTTCTGGAGGCCCCAGCTCCACATGGACATAGACAGGATAGAGGCAGTCCAGAGAAGGGCAACTAAAATGGTGCAGGGTCTGCAAGAGAAGCCATATGAGGAGAGACGAAAGGAGCTTAATATGTGTACCCTTGAGGAAAGGAGGGAGAGGGGGACATGATAGAAACTTTGAAGTACCTTAGTGGAATCAACAAAGTCCAAGAGGGTAGCATCTTTCAGAAAAAGAGATGTACAATAAACAAGGGGACACAATTAGAAGATAGAGGAGGGACGGTTCAGGGCAATGTGAGGAAGTATTTTTTCACCGAGAGGGTGGTGGACGCATGGACCTGCCTTTCTGAGGAGGTTGTGGGTCTAAAACTGTGGGAAAATTCAAGAGTGCATGGGACACACATAAGACAATTCTTGTGGGGGGGTAGGAAGAAATAGGCTGTTGGTTAACTAGGATCTGCAGCTTATCCTGTAGGTAGGAAATGGGCAGACTAGATGGGCCAAGCGGTCCTTATCTGCTGTCAGAGTTTATGTTTCTATGTTTCTATTCAGTTTTTGGATTTATGTTTAATTAGTACACCAGAGAGCACTATAGAAACTCATGAATATCAGAAACTCACCACTGGCAACTCTTTACTCTTACCTGTTGTAGTAGTACTCACCCATGTAAAACTATCAAAAACATCCCTAACAATCAATTCTTGCAATTATGACATAACTGTAGCACTTTGGAGAGGTTTCATTTGACATCTAAGGAGTTAATGGCTCATTTAAAAAATAGGGATTACAAATTACAGACATTAATGAAGGCATATAAAAAGGCTGAACACATAAATAGAGGTGAGATTTTATCCCTTCTTCCCAAAAAATAAAAATGAAGTGAATAAGAACAGTATTGTGTTTGTGACAGAATTCAATCCCATTTTAGGTTCAGTTGTGGGAGTAATATGCTCTAAATGGAAAATCCTTCATACAGATAATGTACTTAGATCATTTATTGGTGAAAAAACAATTATTGCTTTTAGTAGAGCAGCAAATGTAGCAGATATATTGATTGATAGTCATTATTCAGAAAAAAACATCTTTACAAGGAAATAAAGGAATAAAGGGTTTCTATAGTTATCATTCATGTTCTGTCTTCAAATACGTGGTGAGATCAAAGCAATTTGTACATCCAGTAACAAACAGAAAAATAGATATAAAACATTTTTATAATTCTAAAAGCATCTATATTATTTATGCTATTTGGTGTAGCTGTGGAAAAGTATACTTAGGTAAAACAGTTAGAGAAGCCCACACTAGAATTCTTGAACATTTGATGTCTATCAGACCAAAAGCAATAGTGCAGTGAGTCAACACTTTAGAGATGTACATAATGGTGACACATTGGGTTCGATGTTCAAAAAAAAATCTGACACAAAGTGCCTGCGCCAAAGGTGTATAATGCAAGTAGCACCTTGTGTTATAGTTTGCTGTGATCCAGATTTTCAAACGCTGGCTGTGGCAAAATCAGGACACTTGCAGCAAAGTCCCCTGTGCCACCCTTGTGGCAAAACTGCCCCTGTGCCAGGTTACAAGGGGGCTTGTGCCATGGCAGGGCTTCACCATCCCCTTATTTCACATTCTGTAAGTCCTGCTGTAGCTGTAAGAGAGGGCTCAAGTTAGACCAGCCAGGAGGTAGTCTAATGGCCCTGTACCATTGATTGGCAGGGCAGAGAATGAGCAATGGGATTGGGAAGGTGGGGAACAGCTGCTGCGGGGGCACTGAAGGTGCCATAGGGCATGGGGGGGCATAGCAGCAGGTATAGGATGCAGATGAAGCATGACAGAGGTTCCATAGGGCATATTGCTATGCCCTATGGCACCCCTGCCAGGTGCCTCCTCAGCTCCCTATACCTGCCACTGTGCACACATGCTCTATGACATGCTCAGTCCCCCAGCTGTCCCCATTCTTACCTTCCTGCCAGGGGTTCTCCCCTCCCCACCTCTAGGGGTCCTGTATGCTTGTTGGGGGGGTGACTGATCACTGTATCAAACTTCACAAGTGCACCCAATACTTGGTGCAGCCCTGCAGTTGCAACAACTCCTGGGATGTTGGTGCAGGGATCTCCAGTTTTACAGAATCAGATGCATTGTTCCTGATGCACTCGGACTGCACCGCAGCCCTAGATTGCAGCCAATTGCAGAAATCTTAGGGATCTTTGAAAATCAAGCCTATTGTCTTTTAGATTCATAGTATTTGACAGAGTACAACCATTGCCACAAGGTGGCAATATGGGGAAAAAGCTGAAAAAATTGATACTCGCTGGAGGTTTATACTTAATTCATTGATACCAAATGGATTAAATAATGAAATTAATTTCACTGTCTTTTTGTGAGCCAGTGGTTGAATTGCCTGTTTATATGCCGATGTAGTAAAATTCATCCTGAATGTCTTTGCTATAAAATTGAAATATTAGTGTTGTTTTAGATTGGTATATAATCTCCAAATTTTTTGTAAAATAAATTAATTACCTTAAAATACTCTTGCCCAATGGTAGTATAAAAATACATTAATTGGAGGGAATGTGAATTTACAATATTTGGATATTACACCCTTAAGGTCTTTTTTAATGTTCAGCACTATTTATACTTATTTAAATGCATGCATAATGATAAATTTGTATCTTGGTGTACAAAAATGGGGAGCTTAGTCTTTTGTAAATTTAAAGTATATATCTGGCACTTTAAGAAAATGACTCCTGTATTAACAATTTAAATTTAAATTTTGAGTTTATTTGGGGTATAAAAGGACAGCTCCCTCTTTCATACTGTGCATCACCCCTGATGAAGTGATGTATTTTATTTTTATTTATTTAAAACTTTGTTAACTGGGTAAAAAAGCACTGGGCCACATGGCTGTTTTACAGGCTTAACCAGGGAAAGACAATCAAAATTACAGTGTAAAGAAGCCCATGCTTATGGACACCAGAGGGCGTGTCATGGAACCTGAGAGGGTTTAGTGCTCAAGGTTCACTGGTTTTGTACCATGGTAGATAGTACAAAGCTGAAAATAACAGTATGCCCTCCATGGACTAAACTATTAACACCCATGTGAGGTGAAACATTAAATAAACTTTCTATAGGACTATCGATTGTGGGAACAGTAGCTTGATTGGCAAGTAATGTAGCCTGAACACCACATAATTAAAATTAAGTGCACAACTTCATACACCTCCTTCATTTTCATTCTGGGTGCTCTTAGTATGAAATGGGGTTGCCACTATAAGGCAACCAGAATTGTCAGATGGCATCCCTTAAGAAATGGCTGGAAGTAAACTAGAGGGGGAAGTGGAGGGACTAGTGAGGTCACAGATGACATCACCAAGGTGTGTGATGTGGGGGGCTCAGGTGGATCAGGATTGGCCCAGAGGAGGAGCCAGGTTGGGGTCCATGCAAGGGGTCCTTAAGGGCTTTATAAGTCCTTGCATGAGGCAGCTCCCTCTCTTTCTTCAGTGATTTTTTATTGAGTGGGCCTCAGCACATCATTTGGAAATTTTGGCATTTCTATTGACCCTAAGATAAGGTAAAGCAGGGGGTTACTCAAGGCATGGGCCAGAGTGGATCTAGAGGGCAACGAGTTTCTGCCTGTAAGTAACAGTGTTGGTTGATGCTGATAAGAAATATGCAAGTTTTTGCAGGTTTATATAGGAGGGAGGGTATTTATTTAAGTTACCTGTAACTACTGTGTTTTTTCTGTTTTACTTGTTTTTAGTTGTGTTGCTTCAGGGCCTATGCACTGCTCAGTCCAGGCTGTTTCATTAAGAATTAAGTAGGGAGAGCTAGTTCGAATTTATCATCATTTTATTTGCCTTCCTTAGAAATGTTGAGGATGCAGTCTGTTTTGGAGCAGGAACAAGGACCTGATGCCAGGCCCGAGGTTGCTTGCTTTGGGCCTCCGCAGGTGGGGGGTCATGAGCTTTCTAGGATTGGTGGCAGTAGAAGCCACTGATGAGTAATTTTTCTCTGATCATGATTGTCATGGTTTTTAAAGGTTTGCTGGTGTGGGGGGGGTTGTATGGCTGGGAGGCCAGAGATTTAGCAAGGAGGGGGCAGGAAGCAAGGTCCATAGTGTGTTCCACAGGCAGCATGGGCCGTGGGAAGGCTGAGTGGGCCTTTGTGATGCTGCATCACATGGTGTGGCCCTGCATGGCATCCATAGTCCACCTCCTCACTCCTCCCATTTCTGTGAATGTGGACACTTTAATTCTCCATCTCACTGGGTAGTGTGTACCTGGGTTGTTGGGTAGGCCTCTTTAGTTTTTGGGCCCAGGGCTGGCTCAGAAGCACCAAGTTTGGTCGACAGTAAATCTATTGACTACCTGTACAGCGATGGCACAATACCAATGCAGGTATCATGCCACCCTAGCCCCCAGTGTTTTCTGTGGGGGGCTGCACCCTCCACACCCCAATGTGGAGGGTTCTGCTCCCCGCACCCTTGAGACTTTAGGATTCTCAACTCCAGGTCAGAGTTGGTCCAGGGAGGGGGCAGGACACTGGGTGAAAGTGAAACATGGAAATGGACCATTAAAGCGACTGTCACTGTAGTGGTCATTTTCAGTGTTTCGCCATCAGGGTGTCAGGCAAATGGGGGCCACCCAGCAGGGGACAGAGATGGGGTGCTGGGAATCTAGGGGGCAGTTACCATTGTGCAGCCAGGTCAGAGGTATGGCAACCCTCAGTCTTGAGGTCAAGGGCAGTAGCAGGCTCAGGTTGGCTATCATTTGAGGCTCTTACATGATTTGTAAAAGTGGGGGAGGTTCAGCAAGACACCACAGGGGGGACAGATATAGCCATGGCTTGGGGGAGAACATTGGATGCAGGCTGTATCAGTGATGGATTGTTTTGTATGTTATAGAGTCCAAACAGTATAGAACAATGGCACCCAGAAGGCCAGCAGCACTCACTTCTAGTGCCCAACTGAGGAGCAGCAGCTCATCAACCTCACACAGAAGAGGGAGGAAGAGGAGGAAGCCACCAGGAAGCAAAAGGAACTGACTGGCCCACAGGGTGGGGGCTGGGGCAGAAAGTGCCCACAGGGTGGTGACCCTGAACCAAGACCAGAGTCTCTGCTGGAGCCAGTTCCCAAACCTCAGGAGCTGGACACAGAAGCAGGTAAGGGAAAGAGATTTTTCAGAGGAGGGGAACTTGAAGGACTACTTAGCGGGCCTTTTAGGGGACATGGGGGATAAAGGGCTAGAAAAGATGGAAAAGGTAATGAAAGATTTACAGAAGGAGAAGGGAGACAAGGCAGAAGAGGGAGCCACAGGTAAAGAGACAAAGAAACTTTACGAGGACCCACCGGGTTTCTGTTTGGGTGGTCACATGCCTTCTTCCATTAAAGAAAAAATTTGGAATGGGGAATATGCTGACACTTTTGGCCTAGTTGATAAGGAGATGGCCAAACAGTACGAGCAGAAGAAGTCAGCAGGTAAATCGGAGATGGCCGTATCATTGACAGTAGTGGGACACAAGGAAGAGGAGTCCACCTATAAAGGGAAGAATATAGACACTTGGCAAGTGGGTTTATAATATACAGTGCAATAGTCTTGGAAAAGCAACCAGAATTAGGAATACCATTGCTGACTTAAGCAGCCATAATATGGGAGATGAATATCAACCAAAAATGTGATGCGGGTGGCTCAAGTATGACGAAAGCATCTCAAGGCAGATGGCAGCAAAAGGGGATTCCCCGCTGGGACTGTACCACCAGAACTAATGGATCAGACATTATCGGGTAAATATGGTGGGGCAAAGGGGAGAGAGTGAGGTGCCCCAGTGGCCAAGATGTGCTGGGGGTACAACAAGGCCTCATGCACTTAGGCTAATTGTAAGTTCAAGCATGTGTGGTCAAAGTACTCCTGCCAGTACCCTTTGTCAAGGTGCAGGTCAAATGGGGGAAGGTGGGAGCCAGCAGCACAATGACCAGTCCTTTCAGGTGGGCCTGGGGAGACAGGGAGTACACAAACTATAGTAGCAGAGGGAAGGTGTCCAGCAGCTGGGGGGGTTACAGCTCTAATTATGGCTGGAACTGATGGAGTTAGGGGTGGGCCAAGAAGATGGGGTTTTCCATTAGCATACACACCCATCAGGGTCATGGTGGTGGAAGAATGGACAAAGAAAAGGGTGCATTATTGAGGTAGGGTTTCAGAGGGGGTTCATATTGGCTTTTCAGGGTATGCTCTGAGCCATGATAGCCAAGAACTTGGGCTCAGTGTGGGGGAAAGAAGGGGTGGTGTGGAATAAGATCAGGAAGGAGGTGATAGTGGGCAGGGTGGGAGGCCCCTTTAAGGAACCACCTTGTGGGGAATTCAGGGTCTCACTGATGGGAGTGGTGACTAAAAAACAGCCAGTTAAATATCAGTTAATCCATCACCTGTCATATCCAGAAGGGGTGTCCGTAAACAACAGCATCCCAGAGGAGATGTGCATAGTGTCCTATGCCTCCCTGGACCAGGCAATTTAATTGATAAGGGTAGTACAGGGGGTGTGGCTGGCCAGAACGGATATAGAGTCCACTTTCCAGTTACTTCCAGTGAGGTCAGAGGACTGGGATCTGTTGGGATTCTAGTTCAAAGGGGGCTATTACTTTGACAAGGCAATGCTCATGGGGTGTTCTGTGTCATGCTCCACATTTGAGGCCTTTAGTTCATGGGTACAGTGTGTGTTTGGACATAGGTACAGGCACAGAAGGTTGATCCATTACTTGGACAACTTCCTGTTGGAAGAATTCAGTTGGAAATAGAGTCAGAATTCAGAAAGAATGCAGAAAGGATTTTGGCAGATTTCAAGCTACTATGCCAAGAGATAGGCATTCCATTGGCTGAGGGGAAAACAAAGGGACCCGCAAGGACCCTCGAGTTCCTGGGTTTGGGCCTACAGAAGGTGGAGTGACTTAAGGGCCTGTTAGAGAAAGTCATGGAGAGAAGAAGAGTGCTGCTAGCATTAGTTCAGCAACTGCTAGGGCACCTGAATTTTGTTTGTAAAGCAATAGGGCTTGGGCGGGCATTCACACCAGTTGGCGCAGGCCACAGAGAAAGCAAAGTTACTGCACCACTGGGTGGACATCACCAGGGGTTTAAAGCAAGATCTAGCAGTTTGGGATGCCTTCATGAGAGAGAAGAATGCTGTGACCTATTGGCAGGATTGGGAGTACAATACAGATATTAAACTGTACACAGATGCAGCAGGGGCTTGGGGATGGGGGCATATTTCAGGGGACAGTGGATGTCAGAGGCATGGCCAGATAGCTGGAGGGAGGCTGGGCTCTTGAAAGACATCATGCTACTGGAAATCTTTCCCATTTGGGTGGCCATAAAAGTGTGGGTCAAGAGATGACGAATAAGAAGGTGTTGTTTTATTGCATTAACAAAGGGGTGGTGAAGGTCATAAACAGGCAGAGGGGGGTCTTTTGAGATGGTGACAAGAGTTTTGTGACAGTTAGTATAACTGGGCCTGAGGCTTAACCTGTCATTCAAAACAAGTCATACAGATTGAGTTCGGAATGAAATCGCTGACAGTCTCTCCCATCATCAATTGGACAGGTTCTGGAAGTTGGCCCCCCAAGCAACGAGACAGAAACCCCAGGTACCAGAGATACTGTGGGAGATATGGTGGAACAAGCACAAGTGCTATACTGGAGCTCCTTGTTGGCCAACACTCTGAAGGTGTATGAGGGGGCATGGGAAGCCTTCCAGGAGTTTAGGTGGCAGAAGGGTTTGGTGGTAAGTATGCTAGCAACAGAAGAGCAAGTCATGAGGTACATGGTGGAGAACTGGGAAACAGGCATGGCAGTCTCCACCATGGGGCTACATCTGGCAGGTACAGGGTGGGCATGTGGCTCCAGGGGGTGGCCTGAGCTGAATAAGTCCAAAAATGTAAGATGCATGTTACTCAGCTGACAGAGGAGGCAATGTCCTCAGGCACATGGTAGGAAGCCCATCATAGGGGAGGTCCTAGTGAGGCTGATGGTAACCCTACGAGCAGTGTGTGTGGTCAACCAAACAGGCATACCTATTTCAGGCTGTATTTGCAGTAAAGGCAAAAGGGGCATTCAGTGTGGGGGAGGTGGTAGCAAGAAACAAAGGTGACAAAGGGGGCCACCAGGCAGAGGTTGTCTCTGTCAAGAAAAACACATTGGTGGTCTGGTTTAGGCGGTCAAAGATGGACCAGCTAGGATGAGGGACAAAGGTAGTAATTAGAGGGGAGACCGAGCAAATGATGCATGGTACAGGCCATGGTAGAATACAAAAGGATCTGGAGAGATGGGACTTGTCCGTGGTTTTATCACGGTGATGGGGTGGTGGTCATGGGTTACCAAGGGGGGGGTGTTGAAAAAGGTTCTAGGTTTCATGAGACTGGATCCTACGCAGTATGCCCCACACTCATTCAAGAGAGGAGCAGCATCTGTGATGGTGGCCTGGGAAGGGTCTGAGGAGGAAATCAAGGCCATATGGAGGTGGCGGTCAGGGTGTTATAAGACGTATGTTCGAAAGTGAAAAATCTTATCTCGCTATGTCCTGGGAAGTCCACGCAGGAGCAGTTACATCTGGATAGTGGGACACTCATTCATTTATTGGGCTGAGATATACGTGGCAATGGTGCTGGAAGGGAGGCAGTTTCCAAGGGATCGCAACTTGATGCAGGTGCATTGAAAGGGGATCCAGCACATGAAATGGGCCCAACTGCTGCCATTACTGGAAGAACAAAAACCTTCATGGGGAGACCTGATATCTTGGTAATCCATTTGGGTGGGAATAACCTGGGGGAGACACAATAAGGAGGCACTTTTCCATGCCAATAGGGAGGATCTAGAGGTTTTTAAAGGGTGGTGGCTATGGGTTCAGATCACCTGGTCAGAGGTGATCTCCAAGAGGGTGTAGAGACATGCCAGGGACATTAAATCTGTGAAGAAGGCCTAGAAGCAGCTGAATAGGAGGGTAGCAGGGTTGATCATGGAGATGGGTGGGATATACATGGGGCACAAGAACATAACCTTTCACACACCAGGGCTGTACGGATCAGATGGGGTCCACCTGTCTGAGGTGGGGACGGCATTTTTCCTGATGCCTTTCCAGGAGCTAGTGAGTAGGTGGGATTAGAAGGGGTTGAGGCCTTAGCTCTCAAGGGGGTGGAAGTCCATCTTCCAAGGCAAGCTGGAGATGGGCTAGTGGAAGGGGAAGGGGTAAAGGGGGAGGACTTAGCAGGAAGGGGGCAGGTTTGGGGAGGGGGTAAGGCAACATGGGCTGGGGGCAATAACACCTGGACATGGAGTAAAGGGGGGCTGGAGGAGAGGGACATAGATGTCCTAAGGGTTGGGTCACTGCATTAGGGCCTAGGAAGTTAAAGAAATTTAAAGAAAGTGAAATGGTATGGGGTGCTGGACTGGACATCCGGGCCCCAAGAAAACAAGTGAGAATAGAATGAAAGAAGGAAGAGGAGTTAGAAGGTATTCAATGAAAGATTGAATGTGGACACTTTAATTATGATGGATGTTTCATATGTAAGTAAGTAAGTAAGTAAAATTTTATTTATATTAAGCGCCCTTCCCAAGCTCAGGGCGCTTTTACAATAAAACAAGTGAAATCATATTTCAAACAATAAATCAAACAACCATACAATACACTTACTCATTATGTACCAACAAATGCTAAGGCAAAAAGGAAAGTTTTTAATTGTTTTTTAAAACTTTCAACAGTTAGGCATTCTCGTATCTGACGAGGTAGAGAATTCCACAGGGTTGGTGCCATATAGGCAAAAGATCTACCTCCAGACATCTTTAGATGTACCCTGGGAATCTCTAGCAATCCCTCATCAGAGGAGTGACGAGAACGGGCAGAACAGTAAGGCACCAAGAGCTCTTTCAGGTAGTGGGGTCCCAAATCATGTAGGGCCTTAAAGGTCAATAATGCGACCTTGAAGGTGATCCGCCACTGTACTGGCAGCCAAGGTGCAAATCACGCAGCACAGGTGTTATATGGCTAGATCGTGAACTCCCATCAACAACCTGGCCATCGCGTTCTGCACAAGCTGCAAGCGGCGGATATCCACCCCGCAGCCCTAGATAAAGCACATTGCAGTAATCAAAACGGCTGGTAACAAAGGCGTGGACCAAAATGGGAAGATCTTCCATGGAACCAAGTGTTTCACCGGCAATATTCCTCAGATGAAAAAAGGCAGATTTGACTACGGCCGACACCTGCATCTTCATAGTCAGGCTTTCGTCAAAAATTACTCCCAGGTTATGTACTTGGCCAGAGGCTAGAAGCTGGGCCCCCCCAAGATATAAACCCGAGGGTTTCCCCATCCAAGCCCCTGTTATCCTCCCTCCAGGGTCCACAACCAACACCTCAGTTTTCCCTGGATTCAACCTAAGCCAACCAGCACTCATCCAATCCTGAATCTCCAGGAGGCAGTTATTAAACATAGTGATGGAATCCGACTCTGATCAGGCATAAAGACAGGTAGAGCTGAGAATCATCAGCGTAACAATGAAAACTCAGCCCATACCATCTTATAATGTCCCCAGTGGAAGCATATACACTACGAATAACATAGGAGACAGCACCGACCCTGCGGTACCCACAGAGCTGAACAGTGAGGGGCGAGATGTTAACCCCGATACCACCTCTGAGATCTGCCCTCCAAAAGATCGAAACCAACTGTGGACTGCCCCCCTCAGACCACAGAGAAACCACAGGTGGTCGAGCAATACCCCATGATCCACGGTGTCAAATGCTGCTGAGAGATCCAAGAGAACCAAGATGGAACGGGTCCTCTGATCTCTTGCCATCAGGAGATCATTCAATACCCGAACAAGAGCCGTCTCTGTACTGTGCCTCTTCCTGAAGCCAGATTGGAGAGGGTCATAGATATTGTGGTTGGACAAATGATCCTCCAGTTGCAGAGCGACCACCTTCTCAATAACCTTCCCTACAAAAGGGAGGTTAGAGACTGGTCTATAATTTGCTGAGCAGTCGGGGTCAAGAGAGGGCTTTTTCAAAAGGTATTACCGCCTCTTTTAAGGGATCCGGAAAGATCCCTCTCTCTAATGACACCACCACTATCCCAGCCAGGACTGGGCCGATAACATCTACACACCCCACCACCAGGTGAGTAGGGCCTGGGTCCAACTTACAATAGGTAGGTCCAGAGTCTGGATAATCCTCACAATATCTATTACTGCTGGTAGTCTAAAGGTAGACCAGTACAACTGGGCATTAGTACCACCGACTGATCAGTACAATGCTCAATAGAAAGACACTGGCTGATCTCATCCCTGATGGTGGATACCTTGTCAGCAAAGAATTTCGCAAACTCCTCACACTGTACCTGTGATAATGCTCTATAGTCTGGAGACAGACTGGATTGCACAGTCTGTCCACAGTCCGGAAGAGCTGGGATGGTCTATTCCTAGCTGCAGCAATTTCCTGACAGGAACTCTGCCTTCTTATGGGAGATTGCTGATTGGTAGAATTTATAATGTTCTAACAATTCAAGTCTATCCACCTCCAGTTGAGTTTTCCGCCAGCGTCTTTCTAATCTTCGTCCCTTCCTCTTCCACTCACGGACCTCCCCGTCAAACCAGGGAGCCCCTAGGTAAAGAGTATGGGGAGGAACATGAATTGCAGCTATGGCATCCAGGGCCTCAGTCACAACCCTATTATTGGCCAAAACCAGTGGCCCTGGATCCATACTATCCCTTGGAAAATCCGAGAAGTCCAGCTCCGTCATTAGGCCCTCTGAGGTAATCCCTCCTAAAGGATGGAACTGTACTAACTCCCTGGGGGCAGGCCTATTTCAGGGGGCCGCAAATCTAAACCACAGGGCGTGATGGTCAGACCATCCGACTGGCTCCACCTCCACATCAGATATTTCCATCCCCAGATGGAAAACCGAGTCCAATGTATGCTCCCCCTCATGGGTTGCAGAGGTAATTACTCGTGACAGGCCCAATGAATCCATTAATTGGAGGAGATTTTGACCAAATGGTGAGAGTTCATCGTCAACCCAGGCATTGAAATCCCCCAGAATTATCCATCTGGGAGATTCCAATACCATGTCGGCGATGAAGTCCGCAACCTCCTTCAGGAACTCCCTCTCATCCCATGGTGGACGGTAGATAAGAAGGGTCCTGTAGCGTGCACCTGCACCCACTATGCATTCAAAGGAGTTGGTATCACCAACTGGCACCTCCCTGAGATCCAGATCTTGTCTAAAACAGACGGCAACCCCCCGCCCCTCCGGTCCACTCCGGCGGTGAATCACGAGAACCCAGCCGGAACCAGCGGAGTCAACACAGGACCAGCATTTCCATCTAGCCAGGTCTCGTGATGTAAGCCAGGTCGACTTGAGGAAACAAGATCCGCAAATCACTGCAGTCTTGTTCCTAATCGACCTGGCATTGCTTAACACTGCCCGAAAGGGACGGAGATCCAAGGGTGATCCCACTTCCTGCCTGACACACTCCAAGTCAGTGCTCTGGGTATGGGAACTAGGCAAGGAGGACCTCGCCCAGTACCCATTTTGCCCCAGGCGCTTCCTAGCCCTCACTGCCCGTATCCGTTTCTCTTCCTCCCATCCCCCAACAGTTCCAAGATCCCTGTATCCTTCTACTTTTGATCTTACAATGCCAAGATTTCGACATCTAGTATAAACCTCCACTGTAAGTGGGGGTAATTCAAAGGGACGGAGATCCCGAAGTCTTGAGGGGGAGTACTGCCTAACCATTTTACTTATAACTCAACACATATTTTAAACCAATTTATTCACTCTCATACAAACAACAACCCTCCCACCCCAACTTAAATAATAATAACCAAAAAATGAAAAAGTAAAATAAAATACCTCTTAAAATATTAAAACAATTTTATGCACATCTAAGAGAGTCCAACTGATCTAGGCCCAAAATTCCAATCAGATAACTATCAAACAAAACAATAACTAATAAAATAAAACCCCCAGGCAACCAGGAACTCTCACTAACTGGTGCCACTAAATAAAAAAAGAAAACTTAATAAACCCCCCCCAAAAATAAATAAATAAATAAATGAACGCTATTAGGATTTAATGAATGTAATGATTTTATGGAAATGGGTAAATAAAATATTGCCATTCAAGTACCCGAAGCATGGTTTAGAAGTGAATCATTTCTGGGGGAGGATCAGATGACAAATGGGGTTGCTACTAAAAGGCAACCAGAACTTTCAGATGGCATCTTTTAAGAAATGGCAGGTAGTAAGCTGGGGGGGAGGGGTTTGTGAGGTCACAGATGACATCACAAAGGTGTGTGATGTGGGGGGTTAAAGTGGGTCAGGATTGGCCCGAGGGAGGAGCCGGGTTGGGGTCCTTGCAAGGGCTCCTTAAGGGTTTTATAAATCCTTGCACAAGGCAGCTTCCCCTCTTTCTGCTGGGATTTTCAATTGCCCTCCCACCTGCCCAAATCCCAGCAGGGTTGAGGGGCAGTTAATGGGTGCCTCAGTGGGTAGCATGGGGATTGATGTGGAAAGCAGTAGCCAGGGCAGGTTTGGAAGGTAACCTGCAAAGGGTGCCAGACCGCTGAAGAAGCAGTGTTAAAGGAAAGGTGAAGGGGGGGAAGGGGTGGAGGGAAGGACTTAGCAGAAAGGGGGCAGGTTTTTGGGAAGGGGGTAAGACAACACATGTCAGGGTCAGCAGCACCCAGATGTGGACTAAAGGGGGACTGGGAGAGGGGGACATAGAAGTCCTAGGGGTCAGGTCACTGCATCCCGGCCTAAGCAGTTAAAGAAGGCTAAAGAAAGTGGAATGGTATGGGGCACTGGCCTGGACATCTCGGCCATGAGAAAACAAACAAGAACAGAACAAAGGAAGGAAGAGGAGCTGGACAGAATTCAATGAAAAATTTAATGTGGACACTTTAATTATGATGCATGTTTCATACAATTAAATGCTATGAGGATTTAATGAATGTAATGATTTTATGGAAATGGTATATAAAATATTGCCATTTTCTAGCACCCAAAACCTGGTTTGGATGTGAATCATTTCCGAGAGAGGATCAGATGACAATGGCTCTGGGTGGATGAGTGGATGGTGTCCTTGGTTAGCCCAGTTCCATTTTGTTTTTACTAATTAGCTAGCGCCAAAGAGATGTAGATGAGAAAGTTAAACTTCCAGCCTCTGAAAGGTGCTGCATTACTTTGCCTTTTAGATCCAACAGGTACAGTATATGTTTTGGACACATTCAGTACCCATACATAACATCTGTGCCAACTCCTGTTTAAAATGTGAATGTTTGCGAACTTGGTGATTATTTATGAAAGTACTCCCGCAGTTTGGTAAAAAATAAGATCAGAAACACAACATCTGCATTTTAAGTGCAACACACTGCAACTGTTCTTCAGATTTTTTACAGTTCATTTGCCCAGAGTAGCTTAGCTAAAACGTAATTTTGTATTTTCTTTAGGGCCTTTCTTTTACCTATTGTTACAGCTGTGAACTGAAGCACTGAGAGGTTAAATGATTTAGGTAAAGGTCACACACTAAGTAATTGTCTCTGGGGTTTGAACTAGGTCTCCTAGTTCTCAGTCCTGTGCTGTAGCCAGCAGCATTCGCCTTCCAGATGCACTTTATTTCTAACGTTATGAAGTGTCATTTGGCACCGAGGCATATGGCTTTATAATCATAGTCTAAGTAACAGTAATGAGAACTATAGGAATGATCATTCAAACCAGGAAGGTTACTGGCACTAACAAGGCATGTCACGCATTTGAAGCTTACTAGCACTGAATCAATCCTAGCAACCAAGGCAAACTCTTTTTGACTCATTTCTTTCTCAGGTTTGATCTATGACAACACAGACTCATAATCCTGCAGGCTGTTAAATCCCAATGGACTAATATTTAATCTCTTAAATCATCCTATATTGTATTGGTTGGTATTGCTGTATTTTTTCTATTGACAAAAGAGAGGTTCTTGAATTGACTTCAGCCATCAACAATCATCCAAAACTGGTTTACTTTCTAGGATGCTGTACTGTTTACTGTATGTAAAACTGTTTAATAACAATTATGTCACTTGTTTTAGCTACCCCACGCCCTATTCCACAGACAGTTTGTTACATTCTGCATGTATAACAAAAGTTCTTTGAGAACAGGATCCATAAAGAGTGGCCATTCTAGATAACTGAAATGATAGAGCCATTTTAGTGATCAAAGATCAATTCTTCATTGTTCTTCCCAGTCAATAATCTTCAATGTCCTTCCCAGTCAGTAAGGGTGAAGTACAATAATTGCTTGCAGCTTCTTTACTGCAGTAAGTATAAAACTGGAGATGCTTGATTTTGAAAACTACAGCATGTAAGGTCTTAAAAGCCTTGTACTATTGGCTGGAGTTTGTCAGACTGTTAGGGCCTCCATCTTTCTACTGCAGGTGGATAATTTTAAAAGCATTAATATATAGATAATAATGGATAGGCGAATGTGTGTTATGAATATTTTTTTCACAACTGAGGTGTGTGATGACTCATAAACCTTGAGAGTGAAGCTCGAGAGGTTTTTGTAGTCATCACACACTGAGGGTGTGAAAAAAATAGTCATAGGCACACAGTTGCCTATCTTTTATTTTTTTATAATTACTGGCACAGAATCTTAAACAGCATTTTTGTTATACGAAAAAACATAGAAACATAGAAACATAGAATTTGATGGCAGATAAGGACCGCTTGGCCCACCCAGTCTGCCCATTTCCCTAACTAATGGATAAGCTGCAGATCCTAGCTAACCAACAGCATGCTTCTTCCAACCTCCACCCCCTAGAATTGCCTTATGTTTGTCCCATGCATTCTTGAATTCCACCACTGTTTTTGACTCCACAACCTCCTCAGGAAGGCTGTTACATGCATACACAACCCTCTCCATGAAAAAATACTTCCTCACATTACCTCTGAGCCGTCCCCCCTCTAGTTTCAAATTGTGCCCCCTTGTTTTTGCACACCTCTTTTTCTGAAACATGCTACCCTTTTGGACTTTGTTGATTCCCTTGAGGTATTTGAAAGTTTCTATCATGTCCCCCCTCTCCCTCCTCTCCTTGAGGCTATACATATTAAGATCCTTAAGTCTGTCTTGATATGTCTTCTGGTGCTGACCCTGCACCATTTTAGTTGCCCTTCTCTGGACTGCCTTCATCCTGTCTATGTCTTTGCGGAGACTGGGTCTCCAGAAACTGCATGGAGTACTCCAGATGGGGTCTCACCAGCTGTCTGTACAGAGGGATAACAACTTCCTGTTTTCTACTGGTGATACCTCTCCTTATGCATCTCAGTATCCCACCAGCCCTACTTACTGCCCTCTCACATTGCTTGCTCACCTTTAGGTAATCTGATATGACTACCCCCAGGTCCCTTTCCACTTTTTTTGTTGTTAGTATCTCACTCCCCATTGTGTACTCTTCCTCTGGGTTTCTGGTTCCCAGGTACATTACTTTTCACTTCTTAGCATTGAATCTGAGCTGCCATACATTTGACCATTCCTCCCACCTTGCCAAGTCCCTTCTCATCCTTTCCACCTCACCTTGTGTATCAACTCTGTTGCAGATCTTTGTGTCATCTGTAAAGAGACATACTTTTCCTTCCAGTCCCTCTGCAATGTCACTTATAAAGACATTGAAGAGGACCAGTTCTAATACTGAACCCTGCGGTATCCCACTAATAACCCCCTTTCTTCAGAGTGGACTCCTGCTTACTATTAACCTCTGTGTCCTGTTCTCCAGCACAATTTTTACCTAGGCTACCATCCTGGACCCACTCCCAGGCTGGCCAACTTGTATATTAATCTTTGTGTGTGGACTGTGTCAAATGCCTTGTTAAAGTCTAGGTAGGCCATGTCTACAGCCCCTCCCTGATCTACTATTTTGGTCACCCAGTCAAAGAAATCTATTAGATTCGTCTGACATGACCTTCCTGCTGTGAATCCATGCTGCCTTGGGTCCTGCGCTCCTCTGGCCTCTAGGTACTTAACAATTCTTTCCTTCAGAAGTGATTCCATCGTTTTCCCAATCACTGAGGTTAAACTAACAGGTCTGTAGTTTCCTGCTTCTGCCCTGCTCCCACTTTTGTGAAGTGGAATCACATCTGCCTTCCTCCAGTCTTCAGATACCACCCCATCCTCCCATGATTTATTAAAGAGGGTAGTCAGTGGTGTCATTAGTTCTACCCTTAGTTCTTTTAGAATTCTGGGATGAATCCCATCAGGCCCCATCACTGATATTGTTTTAAAAATTTCCATAGTTCCTCATAAAGTTGTAATTACTGTTATTGAAAAGTAGGGATCTGAAGCATAAAATATTGCCAGACATTAATGCTAGGCTTTTTTTACATTTCACACTAAGCCTCATAATAGAGCAAGCTTCAGGAGCTGATATTTCATTTTTTAAGATGGTCCCTGATTTTGGTCATCAGTCCCTGATTTTTTCAGCCCTGTCCCAGATTTGATGACATGAGATTGAGGGTAGGCATAGTGGTACCAGTACGTGATGAGGAAGGATTACCTTTTCTCAGTGTCCAGATCACAGCAAATGACAGCAATAGGGAAGAAGCAGGCCGGTCATTCAGGAGAACAGTATTTATCCAGGAAGCCCTGGACATACAGACCAAAATCCATCATACGGGGAAGGTAATCTGGGTCAGCATTCACCAGTCCAATGATCTTGCATAGCAAAAATACTGTTTTTTGTGCATAATTTTATTTTAATTCATGTAACAGAGTAGACATTTTTAGACTGATTTTGCTATGGTTTTAAAATGTTAAACCTTTGAGGAACAGTATGATTTTTTTGTTTAAATACAGAACTTTAAATCGTTTAAATACCAGAAGTACAAATGTCCTTGAGAAGTCCAGTGGAGTATCTTGTACAACTCTGGTGATGATCTCAGTTAAACAGTGGAGAACGAGTAAAATATTTCTTAACATTTAACAAACTTTCATAGAAAGGTTTACATTTTAAATGCTGAGGAACTAGCTTTAATGGTGCTGTTTGCAGTTCATCAAGAAGGAAGTGTTGCTGTGCTGATGAAGATCTTCCAGTTGCTGTGGTGACATACAAAAGAGGAAAAAAAACTGTAAGGGAGCATGTTGAAATTGGGTAGTTGTACAGTGTTTTCTGATCTGGAAAATAAAGACAGTTGCAATGAAGCTCGGACTGGTAAGCTGAAGGGCTTTGTGGGAGAAAGTGTTTGGGTTACCCGTCGAGCTGTCTCAAGCGCAGGCTACCACACAAGAAATGTGACAGTGACTATGAAGTTTTGAAACACCGTAATACCTTGATTTTGGGTTGTTACGGCATTTTTACTGTGCCTGAATTTAGGTTATTAATGGGGTCACCAGTAATTATATATCATTTATGACTGTTCTTGCTACTATATGGAAGTGTTTACTGCCATTGGTTAACTACTAGCAGAGAAGGAAGACATTAAATAAAAAGTGGCCTCCTAAAAGTGTCACAAAAACTGTGAAAGCCTCAATTATAAAGCAAAAATGCACCAAATGCTTGGCACATTTGCACTTTACTCCAAAACTGATATTTTTAAAATCTGACCAAAGAGCTATTATCATTTGAGACCAGATATTACAAAGGTCACCAGTCTGTCAGTGAAGTGCTACCAACTGTAGCACAATTATGCCCAGTGGATAATTTGATATTTTATATTAGTGCAATAACTTGTTATTCCAGTTTCTCAGTTTACAGTTGCTTGTGGGAAAAATGTTCCTGAAAGTAGCTGAAAATAGCACAGATGATAGCCCTGCTTCATAAACACCAACTTGTGCCAAAGTGCCACATGTGCTGCATTTTAATAGACAAAATCAAATTGCCACAAGCTACAGCTTCCAGTACTTCAAGTGCCTTATAAACCACAAGCCTTTTTTTAAACCCTGCCTTTTGATTTTTCTGTTGTTTCCTGATTATATATATTGAAAACCTAGTCATAAGTAAATGCCGCATTTTAGTAGTAGTTAATGTTTGTGATAAATAACTATGAACCATGTGAACTGAAACGTGTGATAGAGTTTTTTGTTAATTTTCTATATAAATGTAAAGCATTTCTTTGGTATTGTGTATGAATATACAACATGATGTTATTGCTTCTCTGTGCTATGTTGTCACATGGTGTAGTGTTTCTCATTTGCATATCTGTTTTGTGTTTTTATATTTTTACTACCTTTGGTGTTGTCTATTTTTGGACACCTCATTGCTCCACTATTTTTTACTTTGTTCTCCTATATTTCCCTCAGCATGCATCTGGAAATAAATTGTTCTCCGCTCAGTATGCTCTTCTGGTAAAAACCTTTTAAATAAATACAATGGCCCAGGCTGTGGTGCAAGCCTGGGTGCAGCTCAACTTTGTTGTGCAGGGGTGTGGCCTGGGTGATATTCAACGGAGCTGTGCTATGGCACAGCAGCTTTGAATATCGCACCCTGGCCACCCCCACTGTGCATGGTGCAGTGGCACTGCACCAGCGCAAGTGGCCAGAGTGGAGCATGGAGATGCCCTAGCGCAAGTGCCATTGCGCCATGCACAGCACCTGTGATATTCAAAAGGGGACATGCAAATGGGGCCATAATTTATGCAAGGCACACATGGGTCCATTTGCATGTCATTATGGCCTATTTGCATCCCATTAGCATGCTGGTGTACTGATCTCCAACGACTTGCGCCTGGTGCCCTGCCAGGCAGCAGCCATCGGGGACCAACACCCCCTTCAGCCCGATCACGGGCATTCATCTAAATGACCCCCCTCTAATATCCCTGGTGGTCCAGTGAACTGCTATGTGCCCAATCGCGGGCATCTGTTGAAATCACACTGGTCCCCTGCAACCCATCGCGGGCATTTGTCTAAATGAAACCCCTCTCTAATATCCCTGGTGGTCCAGTGGACGCTATGTGCCCAATCACGGACATCGGTATAATAGCCTCGTCAATATCCTGGTGGTCCAGTGGACTGATCGCTGCTTCATCATGGCATCTGTAAATTATCAAATAGTCCTATTGCCTGGTGATACCAGTGTACCCCTCCCCACCTGCCCACTGAGCTCGCTGCTCCCCTCCTGGTTAGCTGGCGGGTAGCAGCACCCCACCCTGCCGACTTGTCGCCCACCGACTGACAGCTTGGTAGGCTGCATTCCATTGTCTGACAGCATGAGCCAACCGCATGTAGCCCATATTGCGATTCCAGATATGTGAATGGAATTATTCACATATCTGAAATGTGTAGACGGTATGGTTGCATGCCCATTGACTCACGCCAGAACTGAAGGGTGTAGCCCCATATTGTCACGTCGGCAGGCGGCGGGGTGCGGCAGTATGGGTGGGTGCTGCCACCCGCCGCTGACCGGGGAGCGGGTGCAGGGGCCCAGTGACTGCTGAGGGGTACACTAGACCACCAGGGTAATATGACCTTTATGATTTACAGATGCCCGCCATTGGGCAGGTAGCGATCAACCACTGACCACCAGGGATATTGGACGGGGGTTTACTATACTGATGCCTGCAACTGGGCACATAGCAGTCCACTGGACCACCAGGGATATTAGAGGAGGGTTTCATTTAGACAAATGCCTACGATCGGGCTGCAAGGGACCAGTGTGATTTCAACAGATGCCCATGATTGAGCACATAGTGGTCCACTGGACCACCAGGGATATTGAAGGGGGGATTTTGTTACAGGGATGCCCACAATGGGGCATGGGGGCACTGCCAGGTGTAACAGGAACTCAGGTGGCCACCCACAGGTGGCAGCTGCCGTGTTGCGCCCTGCAATGCAGCAACTCACCTGTGGGTAGCCATCATTTGTTCCTTTTTTTTTTTTTGGTTTAACTTTGTGCAGGCGCAGGTATGGGTTGTGCATGCCTGACTCTGCACATCCCGGGCTGAATATCAGGCTGTGCAGGTTATGCATGGGCATGCCCCCCCCACCTGTGCCTGCATACATTACTGATGCACTCCAGCGCATTGGGATTTGTGCGGCGCACTTTTCCCTTTTGAATATCATGCTAGGGTGCATCAGTGGGTTGTGCATGGTGCAACACTGTTGCGCCATGCTCAACCATTTTGAAAATCTGGGCCAATGTATCTTTGCTGTGACTTTTTGAACTTTCATTGGAAAGAAGGTGTAGGAAGCAATGCTTACTTATTATGAGTGTCATGTTTGTAGAGACAACTTCCCTTTACTTTGAATTATGTTTTGTCTAAATATTGAAGTTTAGGGATGGGCAAAGTTTGTTTGCTATGTTTCATGTGGTCTTCTGGGAAAAGCAAACAACAACAACAAAACTATGCTTTTCCTGTATAGTCTCAACCATGAAGCAAAAGGGAAGGGGGAGCTTTGCATACTCTGATGATGTAACTTTGCCAGTAAAGTGTAGTACCCCCCACAAAGTGTATGCCAGAGAACATATCATATGACTGTCCTTTATAAAAGGATGTTTCTCATGGTGCCCAATGCTTTTGCAGTAGATGAGAGCAATAAGATTCAGATGTGTTTCTAAATGCTGAACAAAATCTGTCATATTAGGTTGAATAATCATAGTTAACACATAAATATTTTCTCTGAGTGCTGACACTTTGTAAATAGACTTTGAAAAGTTTCATTAAAGAGACAATGTTTTAGGAGACATTTTAATTTTGATTTTACTCTGCGTATTGTGATAGTGTATCTGAGTTGTATCCATTAGCGGAGGGGAAAGTAAGCTCCCTGTTTCAGTTTTGCTTGACTAAATATTTTAAACTTGGAATGCATTTACTAGAGCAGCATTTTGCCTTATGGTCTGTGTTCCTGGTAACTGAACATCAGGGGCCACTAGGTATGTGGAATTCAGAAGATACTTTTTCAAGTATATAAACAAAAACTGTTATTGGCTGTACCACACAACAGTCATAATTATTTGTGTAGGGCTGTGAAGCAACAGTCTGGGGCACATTAGCACTTAGTTCACCTTTTTGTTTTTACAAAAAAACAATATAAGTATATTAATGGGCTATGTGAGACAACAGTCAAGAGACACAAAGTTATTTGTGTAGGATCATATTTGGACTCTGAAACAACTGACCAGAGAACCTCATTACTTGCATTACTTGCAATGCACCTTTTTGTTTTAATGTAATACACATTGGCCCAGATATTCAAAGGGGTTGTGCTGGTGCAACAGAGTTGCACCGGTGCAACCCCACATTGTGCCCCATCGGGATATTGAAAAGGCTGCCCAGTGCAGCACAACTCCCGATGCACCAGGGTGCAATGTAATGGTATGCAGTGCAGATGCAGAAACAGAAAAAGGAAGGGATGGGATGGTTGAAAAGTGATGTAAAAGGTTTTTTGCCTTGTGGAAATTGTGTCCATTGCAATAATGGCATCTAAACTAAAAGTATTAAGAGCACTTGGGATGACCATACATACCATATTAAGGATTTTATTACTTGTAATACAGAATATGTAATCTACCGTGTAGTTTATCCTTGTTCTCTGTATTATATTGGTGAAACCACTAGATCATTCAAAATAAGGATCACAGAACACAAAAGTACCATTCGAAGGCAAGACTTACACTCTCCATTAGCAAGGCATTTCACTGAGAGACAACATCAAGTATCAAGCCTGAAATTTTTTGGTGTTGAGAAAATACCTGAATTACAACGAGGTGGTGACAGAGAAAGAATTTTACTTAAACGGGAAGCGTGGTGGATCTTTCACTTGAAAATCCATTTGCCCAGATATGGACTAAATGAAATACTAAACTGGACTGTCTATGACTAATGAACAACTATTTGTTTTGAATATAGTCTGTACTGTGTGTTTTCCTTGTACTCTCTCAACATTATTTAAATATTCGCTAAACATCATGTTTTTGATATTATGTTATGTTAGCCATGAGTGATAGATTTTTCTAAATTAACCAGTGAATGAATGTACTCAGTTAAGTACTTTAGAAAGGGGGGAAGCTCCACTAATTAGTGGAGTTTTCATTTATATGACCGGACCTCCCGGAAAAACATCACAGAGCGACGTGTACACGCTAACGTGTATACCTGTGGGGTCCGGCCCCCTTTCTTCTTCAATGAGCACCTGTGAAAGTAGTTAGTGTGGTGCAAGGTAAAGCACGGCGTGTGTGATTAATGGCAGCGGCTTCAAATTCGGTTCCCCTTTGAAACATCTTTTTTGTGAGCGCTTGGAGAAAAAAACATTGCCAAACTGGTAAGAACTCTGAGAATTGCTTAACAAATTTACAATTACACTAAATTTAAAGAACAATATTGTAAAAAGATATTTTTTATTTGATTTCAGTATTCAGTGTTTGTGTGAAGGGAGACATTAAGCTTGGACCTTATTTTTTTTGAATACACATTTCATTTGAGGTAATTCTTTTATTTAGTGGCCATATTATCTTTCAAATTGGTCAAGGATGTAAAAATATTGCTACAATGATACTTTGTTTCTTTTAAGCAGAGTAAGTCCAGCACTATGCAAGCTCCATATGACAAGCGCTTTCAATAAGGGCCATTTTTAACAGTAAGCAACTTTCAGTGCATCAATACTATTAAACTTATTAAGAAAGATGTTAAAATTTACTGAGATACTCTATTTTAATCACAGAATAAAGATATGTCGAAGTGTTTGATATTGAAGTGAGCGCGTGGCGCCCCAATTAAAGGAACAAGCCATGGACATTAACATTACCATCTTGGAGAGATTTTTAAGCATCAATAGGTTTGTCCCACCTATCAATGATTGCATTATTATTATTATTGAATGGCAAATAATATATTTATTAGCTCTGTTCTCTTTTCTTTTATTTTTGTTCACAGAATAACACAAGCTCCGAGTCTGATGAAGGAACTTGAGTTCTGAAACGTTACAATAAGTTTTTTGGAGCATTGTTATAATAATTTGGAAGTAATATTATAATATCAGAAAGAGAGTGAGGCATTTTTATGGATTAATAAAGTGTGCAATTATTATTTGAGAGCTATATTGATTTACATTACTTAATAAGGGTTGAGAGAGGTAATTTGTATTAGTTTGTTGATTCTCCTATCTCTATCTTCCCTTAAAAAACTTTAAAAGGAACACTGGGAAACTCAGAAAAATTTATGATTTTACCCCAATGGTCACTGTCATGTCCCTTAAGTACTGTATCTGCCATTTATCGCCACCCTCTGCCTCCTATCGTTCAATCAGTTTGAGACCCGGCTTACCACCTTCTCCCCAACTCCCAAGCTGCTAAGTTTCTTTATTAATCTCCTGTGCAGCACAGTGTTGAAGGCCTTACTGAAGTCCAGATAGGCCATATCTACTGCCCTCCCCTGATCCACCTCACTAGACATCCAGTCAAAGAAATCTATGAGACCTTTTTGACATGACCTTCCCCCTGTGAAATCATGCTGCTGGTAATCCTGCAGCCCATTTGCATCCAAGTATTCCACCAGTCTCTCCTTCAGCAGGGTTTCTATTAATTTCCCCACCACTGAAGTAAGACTAATGATCTTGTTATTGCCTTTTCTTGTTTATAAAAAAGCCTTCAGAAATGAATAAGTCTTTAGTGAGGTCTTGAAGAAGATCTCCACCATGTGTGCAGATAGGAAATTTGTAGGAAGGGTGTTCCAAAGCAAAGAAGCAGCCAAGTTGAACTCTCTGTTCCCAAATTGTCCCAGACATGAGGTGGGGACAGAAAGCAGACCTGCATGGAAGGAGTGGAGGAAGTGATTTGGGTGGTATGGAGTCAGGAGATCTTTTAAGTAGTCAGATCCCATACCATGTAGGGCCTTGAATGTTATAACACATATCATGATGGTGATGCATCACCACATAGGCAGTCAGTGCAGCACACTCAGAACCAGTAAGATATGATCCCTCTGAAAGGATCTCACAATCAACCAGGCTGCAGGCATCACAACAAACCTTCAGGTAACTTTAAGTACAAAGCATTGCAGTAGTCAAGCTGGACGTGACAAAAGCATGCAAAATCATAGCCAGATAAGCTGGGGCAAGATGTGATTTAATTTTGGTGAAAAAACAGAGGTGCTAAAAGCTAGATCAGACCACAGCTGACACTGGCTAATCAAGCATCAGCTTGTGATCCAAAATTACCCCAAGATCCTTTGGCACGCCTACAGCTCTGAGTTGTTGGCCACCAAGTGAAGGAGGAATCACAATACCACCTTCATTCCAGAGCCCTGCCTACCCAGCTCAATGATCATGACCTCCATCTTACTTGGGTTGAGACATAGTCAGTTTGTGGCCATTCAGTCATTAATTTTTGCAAGGCAACTCCCCAGCACGGATACAATCTGAGTCCCATCAGGAGTGCCAGACAGGTATAGCTCAGTGTCATCTGCAAAAGAGTGAAATTCAACACTATACCATCTAATAATCTCTCCCAAGGGCAACATGTACACAGAAAATGATATGGGGCCAAGGATAGAGCCTTGAAGTATACCACAGGAGAGCACAGAAGCTCTAGAGATATGCTGTTTAAGAGACAGCTGCTGTGTTCTCCCAGTTATGTAGAACTCGAACCAGCACAAAACTGTTCTGGAGAGACCCACATAATTCTTCAGATGATCCAGTAGCATTACATGGTGAACTATATCATCTGCTGACAAGAGATCAAAAAAGAACCAAGATGGAACAAAGTCCTTGATCTACTGCCATGAGAAGATTATTTATCATCCTGATGAGCACAGCTTTTGTGCTGTGGCATTAATGAAAAACCAACTGGAGAGGCTCATGGATGTTAAAATTATCCATGCAATTAATGAGTTGTACCACCATCACCTTCTCAATAACCTTACCCCAAAATGGAAGATTAAAGACAGGTCTGTACTTCACCCAGTAATCAGGGTCCAGAGATTATTTTTTTTTTCAGTGGGAGTCTAACCACTGATCCTTGCAAGGCAGATGAGAAAATACCCTGCTTCAAGGACACCTGGCAATCTGGGAGATGACTGAACCCAAAGATTCCTGGGCACCCAAAAGCAGCCAGGTAGACCCAGGATCCAGCATACAGTAGGTGCGGTACACACCTGAAATCACTCAGAGCACTTCCTCCTCCCCAGCTGGCAGAAACATATCCCAGGTATGCAGATCTACAATGCTGCTTGCAGGCTGACCATCATCTCATAGGTTCCTAGGTCATAGGTTAGTTATGAGCTGAGTGGACAATTTGTTCTTATTTGCTCCACACACTTGAAAAAGCATACCCAGTGATTTTATTCTCAATGCAATCATTGTCAAGCTTTATTTTAAATTCATTAATTGTTCTACAACCTACTATCTCAAGGGGTAGCTTATTCCATACTGAAACTACTCTCTCTGAGAACTGAGTTGCTTTTTCTAGTATAATTTACACACCCTATGAGTTGGAGCACATGAGATTTTGTCTTGTATTGAGATACTTTTAATTCTAGGCCTATACTATTCCAATGTTCAATATTGTTAAAAGCTCACAAGACCAAGCACACACCCCCTCTCATCCTCCATTATTCTAGGGTGTGCAAATTCAAACTCATCAGCCTGTCCTCATAACTCAGACTTTGCATACCTTTTTTCAACTTGGTAGTTCTGCTCTGTACATGTTCCAATTTATGGATATAATTTTTGGTTGATGGAGCACAAAATAAAGCACAGTAATTGAAGCGTGGTCTAATCAGTGCACTATAGAGCAGCAAAATCAACCCTCTGTCCCTGCTAGCTATATGCTTTTTAATACATCCTAATGCCCTGAAAACTTTCCTTATGATCTAGTCACAGTGTCTCTTGGTTTTCAGATTATTGGTAACTATAATTCACAAGTCATTCACTGCACAAGCAGTTTTTAAGACTTGACCACCAAAAACATATGATATTTTACTGTTAGTGGCACTGAAATGCATTATAGAACATTTCTCAATATTGAATTCCAGTTTTTGTTTAAGTCCCATAGCTCGATCCATAGCAGCACATGCTGTAGGTTTTCAATCTCTTCCTTATTTCTTACAACAGAGTCCAGTTTGGTGTCATCAACAAACTTAGTCAATCACACTTCCTCATTACCCTGAAGTGTTTTGATGTAGATGTTGAATAAGCACAGTCCCAGAACCGAGCCCCTGCAGAACCCCACTAGTCACTGCCGCCCACCAGGATTCAAAGCATTGCAGTACCACCTGCTGTGCTCTGTCCATCAGCCATGAATCTGTCCATGAAATCAACCTAGGGTTTAATCCAGTGTCAGTTAAGCTCTTCACTAGCTCCTTATGAAGAACTAAAATGCCTTACTGAGGTCCAGATAGGCCACATCCACCAGGTTGCCCTTGTCCATTATCCTACTCTTCCTATCAAAGAAGGTTAGCAGGTTTGTCTGACAGGACTGCCCTCTACCAAAGCCATTCTGAGTATGGTCTACCATACTGTTGGTTACAATGTGGTTTTCAAATTCCTCTTTGATTATATTTTCCAGGATCTTACCTAGTACAGATATTAACCTAATCTGCCTGTAGTTCTTACATTCTATTTTGCAACCCTTTTTATAAATCAGAGTCATTGCAGCTTGTCTCCAGTCCTCAACTACAACTCCACCATCCAGAGAGGCTTAAAAGATTTTTGTAATGGGCCCACCAAGAACCTCTGACATTATCTTCATTGTCCTTGGATATATGCCATCTGGGCCAGGTGCCTTATTGGGATTTAATTGTTTTAACACATTTTTAATACCCTCCTCCTCATTGATGGTTATTTTAGGAGTCTTCCCTAAATCCTGGTTGACTACTGGTGTGGCATCTTTTTTTTGTACCGTACTGGGTCATAATGACATACGCTTAATAGCATACAGCATTATGGTGCACTCTGGACCTGTGCACTTTCCGAATTGAACCCCCCCAGGAGTTGGAATCCTTGTTGGTGGATCCAGGGGTACAGCCCCCTGTAACAGGGGGTGTGGGGGGAAGAGCCCCCCACATAACAAAAGATAACGGGAAATCTCACAATGCGATTAAGTAGCACGGCATACTGCCGTGTGACATTTTAACCCATTGCCCTTTTGTACTATCCTTTACAGAAATAATTATATGAAATGTTTTCATGCTGCGCACATAAAACTACTCATGTGATATGCCTGCTGCAAGCATAATTTAAATGTTAAATTGAAGCCAATTGCATGCATGTGGCATGCATGCAGCAAGCAAGTGAGGAAAGCATGCTTTTTATGTTAAATTGGAACAGACTGCATGCATGTGGCATGCATGAAAAAAGCAAATGGTCACTGATAACTGCACACATAAAAGTTAAGTGACTTGCTCAGGATCCCACAGTATGCAAGTATGGGTTGAGGAGATTCAAACTCAGATCTTCAGGTATCCTGGTTTGCAGTTCAGTGCCTTTAACCACTAAGCCATACTGGCTGCACACATACGGCTCGCTTGTACTTCAATACAAATCTGCATACATCTGCACCCATGCAGCATGCTTATAGCCACTGATATACTTTTTAGTTTTCTTGTCCCTCCTCATTTCAGCTGCACAGCTGAACTGCAACACACATACCAATGGAAACACGTGTTTTTTCCCATCCACAATACACACACATACCCACAAAACTACTTAATTACGTCTGTCCGGCTGTACTCCTACTATGTTCTCTTCATAGTTTTGAATTCTTCCATGCAAACAAGACTTTAAGGGGCAAACACAAAAGTAGCACTAACTCGGCACTCACCCACATGGCCAGGTCTCCCCCTCCATGCACACACACTGTAGAGGGTGCAGCCACACTGCTACAGACAACCCACCAAGTATAGATATAAGTTGAGAGTCTCTTACCTGAGTACTAGGGAGCCAGAGGCAGGAGTCTGTAAGAGATGATGTCCATGAGTGAGAGTGCTGGGCCATACCCCCTTAAAATGTATGAAGCTACTTTTTTTTATTTCTATTTTGCACATTATGATGGCTAGTTGAAGAATAATTGAGGCCACTGTTCTACAAGCAAGGCCCTTGTTAGTCGAGCTGTGGCATTCATTCATCTCCAACTCTTCATCAATAATGTATAAAATAGTAATAAAAAAACTTTCATTTCAATGGGGCATAACTCTGCACTCTCCCTTGCCCTATGTCATAATGTGCCTGAGCATGGGGATGTGGAGGTCAGCTTCACTGGGGGGCATATGCTTGACTATAGTGGGACTCCAATAGTCTGTGCATACCACACTGCTCAGCTGTCCCTGAAGGCCAGGGGCAGCCCTCATTTTACCCTTGAAAACTGCTCTGCCTCTCATCCATCCCTCATGGAAAACATGCTGCTCACATAGAGGATGTCCTGTAAATTCTGACTTTATGGCAGGGGCGCCATTTCAGATTTCAGCAGGCCGGAGCCAACAACCAGTGGAGGCCGGGTGCTAGTTAGCCCTTAGGTGGCCAGCTCTGGAATGTCTGGAATATCTCTAAAAGGTAAAACTTATTTGTTGTGACTGAAAAGTGATATGTAAATCAGGAAAAGTTCAAATGCATAAGATTCATCTGTCTATATCTTGGAGCAGTACATCAGATTTAAGCTTAAACCCACCCATTCACTAACCTATTTTTTTCCTGGCTGAAGTTCTGCCCTCCCCCTAAAAAAAAATAACTTGTCCCAATTTACCTCCCCGACTCCTTTACATTCAATATCCACCCCATATGGGTCATGAAGCTGCCCAAAGGAACAATGATGTGAAAAACACATTAATATTTCAGTCCGTCATCCTTCCCCAGTCCCCTATAAAAAAAATTATTTACTTTTACTTACCCAGCCATCTGGCCAGAACCTACGGCCTGGCCCAGTGTGTCACCAGTCCAGTTTTCAGTCTGCTCCTACTCAGTCCTTCTGCCAGAAGCTGGATTCTAGTACTAACCATCTCAGGACCCCAATGTGGTCTATGACCAATTCACTTCACCAACCAAATACACCCAACTTGTGTTGCTTGCTTCTTGCTTGGCTGCTGCTGCACTGGACTGATCAAGGCATATGCATACCACTCGCACCACTGTCACTGCTGCTGCTAAAGCTAGCTTGCTGCTGCAAGGAGCCAACACTTTTTTTTGTGGGGTAGGCCTATTAGAGTAAGTAGGTAGCCTAGTCTCAAGTTAGCTTCTAGCCTACCCCCTGCCCCTTTAGCCACCAAGGGAGACAGAGACTCACTAACAGTAGACAAACAAAAATACACCGCCACAGCATTACTATTGACAGTTCAGTGCTCACTGACTCCTCCAAGCTGTAGTGTACAGCCTGTTTATTCTGTGGTGAGAAAGACAGTGTTGCTCTCATGAGACTCATGTGCTCTTGCTTGGCTGGAGCTCATCCACATCACATGTGACAGCACCACTGCTAATAGGTGGAGAGATTGGACAACACAATGCAGCCACAGTTGAGTCAAGAGTGCATCTGTAGCTTGAGAGCACACCTGCCAGGGTGGCACTTGTTGTGCAAAAGATTAAATCTGAATTTAATGCCATTATTGTCACACCATAAGAACAACCTAGGCACAAATGCAGGAGGGGGGCCCACTGTCCCCCCAGCCCTATCTAAATGGCATCCTTTCTTTATGGTAGAAATTCATTCTCAGGTGCTAATGTCGGTACAAGTAAATACAATGGCTTCCACTGTGTTCTGAGGTACTGTATTTCCATGTTTCAGGATGCGTCCTGATCATTGTGAGGGTTAATGTCCTTCATTGTTCCTCATTCTGAGTGTCTATTTCCCTCATTTCAGTGACAAAATGTGAGGTATAGTGCATGCTTCCAAGACCCTACTCAGCACAAAGAGCAGTGAGCATGGTTATAGTGTGTATGCTTCATACAGAAAGACAAAGGGAAAGTTAGTGAGCCATAACAGTCATGGAGAAACACATTTGTGGCACTAAATATGCATAAGGGAATTTTCATGGTCCAAAACAAAAAGGTCAGGCTTCACAACACAGAGGCTCCTCTTTACACATCTGGAATGGGGGATATTGGCTGACTATATCCTAGATATTTAATGCAATAAGCAAGCAATACTTTATAAATTAATGGTAATTTAATAACAAAAAATCAAAAGCCATTAAACACCTTATAAAAGGATCAGATTTAATGAGTTTACCTAATTTAATGGGGAATCAATGAAAAGGGCATTTTAATGGCTCTAACTGCTAGCTGTAGTATGAGAAATAGAAACTGATGTGTTTCTTTAGATGAGATTTGAACCAGCTTACTTGCTACACACATGGCAAGCGTGCAACATGTGAACCTGATGTGATTTTTAAATGATGTTCACACTAGCTTAACTACTACACTTATGTCAAGTGTGCAACATGTGAACCTGATGTGCTTTTTAAATGATGTTCACACTAGCTTAACTATTGCACTCATGTCAAGTGAGCAACATGCGAACCTGATGTGATTTTTTAGATGTTTGAACCAGCTTACCTGCTGCACATGTCAGCTTATAGCAAGTGAACCTGATGTTCTTTTTAGACTTGGTTTGCTTATGTTCACTTTGTGCATGCAAACCCATGTAAACATTGCACAATTAAGCATGTGGCATGCATTTTGTATGTATGCAGGGCACTTATATTTTTGTAAGGGATACACTACTAAAATGTGTTCAAAAGCTCCACTATGTCTTTCACATCAGTTAGTGTATTGCCCACGGCATCACATATTGACCCTACCCCTGGAGTCACATTCCTCTTGGCATTGATGTAATTATAAAAAGATTTATAATTTTCTTTGACTTTTGTTGCAAGATTTAACATATGCCACCTGTTTCCTTTTTGTACAGTGGTTTTGCAATCCTTGACTGACCTCTTGTATGTGTACCATGCTGACTGACTGTCACACTTTTTAGCCAGTATATGCCTTGTGTTTTTTCTAAATCTTTTGTTTAATTTCCTTATTAAACCATCTAGGAACCATCCCATATTTGTTTTACTTAGTCTTTTCTGGTACAAAGATGTCTACGTGATTGGTTATTTTGTGTTTAAAAATGTCCCACACTTCATTTAGGTCCCTACCCTTAAACTCTATCTTCCAATCATGACTTTCTAGAGCATCCCTCATTCCAACAAAATTTGCCTTATTGAAATACTCAACTTTTGTGGCTCCATCACTACATAATTTATTTTTTGAATCTCCAAGAATGTGGTGTTACGATTGTTTCCTCCCAAAGGTATACCAGTCCTACAATTTATAATTTTTCCCTCAACATTACTGAACACTAGGTCTAATCTGTGATCTCCTCTAGTTGTAGCAGTCACATACTGATCCAAATTCAACCTACCAATGATATCTAAGAAGCTTTTTCCAATGATGTTCCCTGCCACCTTGTCCAGTCTATTCCAGGCATATTGAAATCACATAGTAACATAATTGCATCTTTATATCTAGGCAATCCCAGCCTTTTAACTTAACGAGATCTAATTCACTACTCTGTGAGGGTGGTCTATATACAGTATTAATCCAATGATAATTTTTTCCCCTACTTCACAATATTTCAATCCATATCTGCTCTAGACCATTTTCATGTAATTTGAATTGGTTTGCCTTCATATCATTATATATAACATGCTACCATAGTTAGGGTTGAGTAGCACTTTTAAGGTTAAAGGGTCAAATTTTGCACCTTAATAACTTTGCCACTGTTAAACAGATTTGCCTGAAATTTAGTACACTTGATTGGACTTGATAGATCTTGGGATTAGCCAAGTTTTGTACTGATCGTATATATGGCTATGGAGTTATTAAGTGACAACAAATTGCACAATTATGCTTTTTTGTGATTTATTTGCTCTCGCCTACAGGTTGCACAGTTTGCTCGACCGGTCCAAAAACTTCAAGGAATGTGTGGCCAGGGTGCCCAATGTGCCTTTCAAAGATTTCATGAAAAAATATTGAACGGTTCAAAAGTTATTCAAAAAACAAGTTCCCATTATAAGTCAATGGGAAAAGTTAACAAAAAGTTTGAAAGTGTCGCAAATGCAGTTTTTACTTTCGCAAATGGCCCTTTTACTTTTTCAAATCCATGATTTTGTTTTCAGTTGGTGATCAGAAAAATGCTTGGCATTTAAATTTGGGACCATCTAGCAACCTAATTCTTTTTGTATTCACCTAGTCAGACCCTGAGGATGCTAGGCATGTCTTTATTTTGGGGTAAAACAACCCAGAAATATGTTTTTCAAATTTCTGGAAAAAGTACTTTTGCAAAGTACTTTCACACTTGCAACACTGTTGAATGAATTTGTGGAAGCTTTCACAAAGTTCAACAGTACTTTTCCATGCTATGGCAAAATGACAGCAATTCTTTGCCACCCTTCTGCAAAAGAACGGTTTGGTCTTTTGGGCTGCAATTTGGAGGCAGCGCAGCCAACATCTCACAGATATACCCTTCACTGTTTTGGCAAAAAATATGACAGGGCAGCAAAGTTACAGTACTCCAAATTTGACACTTTTTCCTATAGGATAACATTACGGCGTCTGCCGCATTACAGGAATCCTTTGCCGCCCTGCTGCAAAATAACGCTTTGGTCTTTTGGGCTGCAATTTGGAGGGAAGAAAGCCAACATCCCCCTGATGTGACTTTTGGTGGTTTGGTGAAAAAATATTACAAGCTAGCACAGTGACAGCACTCCAAAGTTGATGCTTTTTCCCATTGGATAACATTACGGTATTTGTCGCGCCTTCCGGGGCCCGTATCTCAGAAACGGTGCGAGATTCGGACTTTTCATCACAAAATGTTTAGCCTCCCAAAGAGGTGCTAAGTGCAAAACTAGTCAGGAAAGTCATCATTCATATGAAATTAACATTTTTTTTCTACGTTATACGGTTCCTGAGATATATGCAATTTAATATTCCAAGTCCTCATTTTCTGCTCCAAGGCCCATTGTTCTGTATACATTCTTTGTTCTCACTGTGTTTTCCAGTGCATTTTTTGGGGAAAAGAAGGGAGTGCCCTTACGTTACTGTGCCAGTTAAGGTTTCCAGTTGTGTTTCCATTACCGTTTGTGGCACTGTTACCATCTATGCCACTGGGTGCCATACGGTTTTGCGCTTACATTTGCATTTCTGTCTCGTTTGACGTTATTGTTGCTGTTATCATTACCTGTTTCATTTGCAATCGTGGTACTGTGCACATGTGTTATGGTTTGTGTTTCTGTACGCGCTTGCGTTTCTGTTTCATTTTTGTTTCCTTTGGCGTTATTTTTGCTGTTACTGTTACCATTTGTGTTTACAATTGCGGTACCATCACCATGCACATAATGGTTTGTGTTTCTGTACTTGCTTGCATTTGCATTTCTCTTTCCTTTGGCTTTATTGTTGCTGTTACCGTTACCATTTGCATTAACAATTGCTGTACTGTGCCCATGCGCGTTTCAGTTTGCATTTCTGTACGCGCTTTTGTTCCTGTTTCTGTTTCTCTTTCCTTTGGCGTTATTCTTCATGTTAACTTTACTATTTGCATTAACAATTGTGGTACCATGCCAGTGCATGTTACGGTTTGCATTTACTTGTGCGCTTGCGTTTGTGTTTCTGTTTTTGTTCCCTTTCACGTTCTTTTTGCTGTGACACTTAACATTTCAATTTAAAATACCACTGCCATCACTGTTCATGTTACTAGTTGCATTTTCATACATGCTTCAATGTCCGTTTGTGTCATTGTTGGCTTTGGCATCACTTTGCACTTGCGTTTCTATTAATGTTTCCTTTACCATTTATATTTCCATTACCATGTCTGTCACTGTTGGCACTTCTGTTTGCATTGCTGTTCCTGTTACTATGTCACAAGACATCATGTGGCAGGAGCACGGGGCCCAAAGGGCCCCTCGCTCCTGCCACTGCATTACTTTCACTGGTTGTCAACATCATTCTCAAAAGGAAGGGAAATTAGAGGCAAAAACTCTGCTCAATGCATCAGTTGGTTACAGTGACAAAGTGTAGAAATTGGAGTTGGGGTTGAGCCCTTGCCTTCCTAGCCACCTACAACCGGCATCAGGTAAGATTGGTCATCAGTCCCAACTCTCACCCCATTCTCCTATACCTCTGCTTCTTTACACATGTAATGGGATGAGATTAGGGCCAATGACCCAAATCGCCTCGCCGGTGCCAGCTGGAGGGGTGGACTGGGGGTCCAAGGGGGCTTTCAAACCTAACACCAAATTTCCTCGCTTTTGTCACTGTGGAACAACCCTAACTGATGCATTAAACTGAGTTTTTTTGCCTCTAATATACAAATATATATATATATATATATATATTGCCACTCCCCCACCCATTCTGTCCTTCCTTTCTCTACTAAACAATCTGTAACCATCTATATTCCTGTCCCATTGGTCATCTTCCAGCCACCAGGTTTCTGTTATAGGGCAGACATGAATCTGCTGGCTATACAATATATACTCCAGTTCAGTCTTTTTATTTCTCATACTCCTCGTTGATCAGCATTACTCTCCAACAAGCATTACTTGATTCCATTTGTTGTATGCTTTTCTGCAGTGACATCCTCTTATTATCAATGAATTTCTCTAATTGACACAATTCTTGTTGTACATGCAGACATTGTTTTAAATCGCTTATTTCTTCAAATGATTTTTTGCTGCTGACACATTTATGGCATGTAGTGCTTGCAAAGCAATCTTCAGTCTCATACATTTTGCAGTGTGTATATAACTTAAAACTCTCCATTTTTGTGGGGGCGGAGCTAGCCAGCCAACTTGGTGGATGTCTAAATTCTACTAGAGGATAAGGGTTGTGGCTAATCTAATTCATCCATCAGCAGCACAAAACCAACTGGCCCAGTGGCACTGAGGGTTGAGGCTGGATGCCACCTCATGCCATGCCTGTGACTAGGGTTCGGGAATGGACTTGGGAGCCAGGGGTCCGTAAGTGAAGGAGAGGACTGAGCATCCAGTGCTGCTGTCCTCTTCTGGGGTGGGTGGTTGGTGCTCCTTGCTGCTCCACTGGCCCTGGTGGAGGCCAGAAGACTGCAGCAAGACAAGGAGCTTGCATCTGGGGTATGGGAGCAATGGAGGACATCCTGTAAGCGGGTGCAGGAGTATGCCCCATTGTGTTGGATGTCATTGCACATCCACACTGCCAGGGTAATGCACACAAGATAAATATCCCGGTGGCTGGGTGAGGCGATGGCTGGTCTTCAGGGGCAGACATCCCATATGCTCAATGCCAGCCACAATCCCAACCCTACCCCTTGGGGATCCTCTTCCTTCTCCTGTGTGGGTGGCAGGAGAAGAGGGGATTCTGATCCCAATGCTTCGGTCAGGGGAGTGGTTCAGGTGAGCGGTTAGGGATGATTGCCAACTGAGCCATCCTGAGAGATGCCTCGGACCACCATGTGAAAAAAATAGAATAAAAAAACAGCACAAAAATCTGGAGGGCAAGAAAGACTTTATTGCATTCTATGAACTCTGAGGTCCTGATCAATATAACAATTGTGGAGGTCAGTGGTAATTCCTGGGAGAAATCTTAAGACTTTGAATACTGACTTGTCACCACAATGTTACAAGTGGAAAACTGGGCTGAAGCCCCACAGTGACAGTTTGACAGTTTGTCAATTTCACATCAACACTGCCTGACAGTTGGAAATTGAGGATGGCAGTGCATGATTTGGAAGATGTGCTGGCATGGCAAAAAGCACAAGCTTTGCAGGCAGAGTTGGGGAAAATCACTGGCATGTTGTCCTGCATGTTAAATGACACTGCAGAACTTAAAATTACCACCAACAAAATGAATGAAGACCTACAAAGACTAGCCATCCAGGTAACAGGAGCAGAAACTGCCTTCAGGCCCTAAGGTTACCCCTGCACAGACACCAAGGCCAGTTGAGAAAACAGCATGATCAGCTGGAATACCTTCTGGAAAGGTTGATGATATGGAAAATGGAACCAGAAGGAGAGATATTAGAATTGTGGGGTGCGTTGGGAGCAGAAGGTCAGGATATGGTGGGATTTCTCCAATTTGTTTTCTCCAGAAACTACTGCAGCTCAACATCGGGTGCCACCTGAAACTGAAATGGCCCACCAGTCCCTGGCACCTGTGCTCAAACAAGAGCAAGAGGCAAAGCCAATCCTCTGCTAAAATGTTAAGATATCCAGTAAAGGATTAGTATCTTCACCTGGCATGGAAGAACAATCACCTCAACTGGGAAGGACATCTGTATAGCTTTAATAAGATTACTCATATGAATCATCCAAAAATGGAGGGTTTATGCCAAGGTAAGAAGACAGTTTGCAAGAAGGAATATCCCAGCATCCCGAGATGCCCTGTGATGCTAAGATTACCTACAATAGGGATTATGTTTTATTTCCATGATGGACACTGAGCAGTTTCTGAAAAAAAATCAAAATTTAATCTATTGGTGCAACAGGCGCCAAGATCACCATGTGATGCTAAACCTCAAGATGTGGAGATCAGAGATAACAGGGCAGACAGAGGCCAAACCCAAGATGAATTGCACACAAAATGATGGTGGCATTTCCTCTCAAGGGAACAGTGATAGCAAGTGTCCTCCACTAGTCCCTCTGCTGGATGACAAAATGGAGGACTAAGCACCAACAAGTGGAGCGCTTCATCATCGGGCATGCTCCAGGAGCTGAAAGAGACTGCAACAAGTGGAGGAAGTGAACAGTGTTTCTCCAAGGAAACTCCAGTGACAGTCTCTAACAATATATTTGTCTTGAGGGTACTCAGTGAGAAGCCGATATCGCTGAATCTCGAAGGGTCGTACCATGAGAAAAAGCCACCTACACAGTGGAAGAAATGGTGTACTAGGCTGGTTGTGCCAGAAATACCAGGAATAGGCAGATTGTGACCTGGGCCCAATGTGATGGCCATGCAGCTGATGCCCAAGCAGCAGGTGCAGTTAAAATTGAAGTAGCTGAAAGGGGCGGTGAAAAGATGGACTGTATCGAGCTCTTACAAGATCTGAATGTGCCCCTACTATAATCTGAAAAGGGGTAATCAGAGGGGAGATGGAGCTAGTAGTGTGGGCTGTGGTGATGTTCCACCTTCTTCAAGGGAGACATGTTTTCAGCTGCTAACTGAAGTGTGGGCTGGACATGTGGCTGTTTCAGTTTAATCTTTGGCTGTATTTATAACCTAAGGATGTAAAATACCCAGGGGTTATTCAGTTTAATTTGAATCAATCAGGGGTGCAATGTGTCTCAGTGTGATAGAGTCATAGCTGTTGTTCAGTCCTGGAGCTTCCCACCCCCATTTTGTTACTGAAAACTTCCTGTGCTCTGGATTAATATAGAGCACTTCGGTATGGATAAATCTCTGCAAGTGCTGGAGTGTGGCACTAGGTAACCACTCCATCGGAGATAAGGGTACAGAATGTAAATAAGCTGATATGTGGGTTCCTCGCCTACCAATGGCAGAAATTCACTAAGGATGTCTCATACCCTCACGATTCTGGCGGTGGCAAACACAAGGTACTCTGAAATTGAACAGGGGAGACATGACTAGGGGGTAATAGAGCCACAACTGCTGGGCAACCTGAAGCCTGTCCCACTATGGCAGGAGATCTGGTTTGGTCTTGTGTTAATATAGGGCAAGAGTGATTATGGATAACCCTTTCTATGACCCAATGCAGAAGCAATGGATTGAGTCAGTAGTTTTAGGAGATGTGAGTATATTGTTTAGTTTTAGGGGCTCACTATTTCTAAGTTATGGGCACAGCACTCAATACTTACCAGACTCACCTACATCTCTTGGTCTGTGCAGGTGAAGATGTAGTGTTTAAGCTGCCTGGAGGTATGATGTGCCTCTTGAAATACATGAGCCTTGGTGACTAGGCAGGTGGATGCTACTTCTTTCTGCTGGGCAAAAATGTCATCAACTTTGAAGTGCTGCGGGCGCTAATTGGTCTGTATACTTTGCTTTGTGATGCTCACTGTGTCGAGGAGGGCAGTTTTGGAGAACAAGACCAGAGGTAACTAGATGATTTAGAAGGCCCCATCTATAATTTCAAAATGATAAAATCCATTGATGCTCCTCTGAGGTGCACCCATGTTGTCGGCAACTGCAACCACAGAGTTGTAGGTGAGAACTGCAGTCCAGGAGGATCAGCTGAGTAGAATGAAAGGAATGGCCCCATGGGACTATGGTTGAAACACCACTAACTTTAATCTTCATTGCAGGCAGTTACTATTCCAACCTGACACCTGGTGAGCTTGCAGCCTCAGATCTACAATGTAGGAATGACATTGTTATTAAACCAGCTGATAAGGAGGTGCTGTTGTGGTCTGGCAAAGAGCTATACATCACGGAAGCCACAGCAACTTCTGACAACAGGTTTTTTCTTCTCTTCTGGGACCCCACTGCTGACTATCAGACAGAGGTCACCACCTATCACCTCTGCTATTGAAAACAATGGCTCCTTGCTTCTGCTAAGAGACTCATAGTCCAGCATCCCCAGACATCTAGGTTTTATCTTCTTCCAAAATCCACAAAACAGGTAACCTGGTCATCCCATAGTGTCTGCCTGCTCCTGCCACATCCCACATCTCCGCATTTTTGATGGCCTCCATGGGGCCCCTTGTTGAGTCCCTGCCCTCCTATGTTAAAGACACTAACCATGCTCTCCAGTTATTTGACAGGTTCAGATTCATTGACTCTCATCAGCTCATCTTCACCATGCGTACATCAAATCTCTTTAACAGTGATCCCCATGATGATGTCTGACAGCTTTGCAGCATTTCTTGAACAAGAGGGAAGTCAGCAGCCACCCACACACACTAACTCGTCTGGCAGAACTGTTTCTAACCTCCATTGCTTTTCTTTAATAACATTTTTTCAGCAGGTCAGTGGAGTTGCCATGGGTACCAAGATGGGTCCCAGCTTTGCTATCTGTTTGTGGGTTGGGTGGAGGAATGTTTTTTTTTCTCTCATTCAGGGACTGTGCCTGAACTCTACAGCTACATTGATGACTGTGTGGGGGCCACCTCCTGCTCAGGAGACCACCTACGTCTTCCTGACAAGTTCACCACGGCTCATCCTTCCCTTCAGTACATAGTTCGATATCCTCCTCTACACTGCCTTTCCTGGATATCCAGCTCTCAGTCCAGAACACTGGTCTGAAGACATCAGTCTATTACAAACCCACTGACTCTCTACAGTTTCCTCCTCCATAGCTCCTTCCATCCTAAACATGTCAAGAATGGCCTGCCTTATTCACAGTTTCTTTGACTTCACAGGTTATGCAGTGAAGAGGATGATTTGCTGAGCAGACCCAAATAATCCGCCTTTTTTTATCAACAGGGATACCCTAAAGCACAGTGGACAGAGCACTCTCCTGGGTCAGTAACATGCCCCATAACCTGGACCCCGCAGGAGGATACTGTCACACAAGAACAATCGGCGAATTCCACTAGTTCTTCCTTTCCATCAGAGCACACCTTCTCTTCACAGGATCATCATAGTAACTTTCCCATTTTGCAAACTGATTCTAACATTGGTGCTTCCTTTAGAACCACCTATTGCCTCCTTACCGCTGGCCACCTAACCTGCAATCTCTCTGGTAAAAGCAGCCTACCCACTCTAACAGTTCCTCCCCAGGTACCAAACCTTGCAACAGGGCTCACTGCTACACCTGCAAATTTATTTCCTGTAACTGAAATTGGAGCCTACAGGTGTTTTCACATCACCAAGGGTTCTCATGCACCTCACTAATGTAGTGTACTGTATTCTTTGCAGGAGGTGTTCAACTATTTACATCGGAGAAACTGGTAGGCGTCTTGCTGACCCGTTTCGGGAACATTCTAGGGCGGTCAGGAATGGTGAAACTGCTAAACCCATTGTATCCCACTTTATCTGCAGGGACCACAATGTCAATGACTTTTCTGTTTGTGTCCTTCAGCAGGGCTTCCGGGATCCTAACCATAGAAAAGCATGAAGCCAAGCTGATCATCAGCCTTGGCTCCCAGCAGCCCTCTGGTTTAAATGATGGACTTATTTTCCACTAGCATCTTTCAGCCCCTTTTTTTCCTAAAGTCAATTTGTTTTGTACTGATTTATTTTTATATTTTCACCATATGTTCATTTCTGTCTCCTTCTCACATATTTGTCACCTTCAGTCTTCTTACTAGGCCCTGTTAATCAGTCTCACCTGGGATCTTCCCAGCTCTTTCTCTCATTATGTTTTATCTTTCCCATCATCATCATCTTTTGTTTCACAGATTCTCTTAATCTTATCATTTATCACTTCTTCTCCCTTGCCTCCCCTTCTTCTTTCTCCACATATATATCTCTCATTTTACCTCTCTGCTACATTAACTTGTGTTTTTTTTTCTCTTTAGATATTTCCTGAAGAAGACTAAGGTTGAAACGTTAGATTTTTAACTCTATTTTCTATTTTCAGCGTGCATTTAATAAGTAACCATTTGTTTTGCTAACAGGTTGAAGTGTAAATAAGTTTGTTGTAAAGGTCCCGCCTGGGATGTGTGAGGGAAAAGGCGGTTGGGTGCTCCTGGGCTCCCACTGAATAAAGGGAAGTAACTCTGAGGAGTGAAGTGGCTCAAGGCACACCTGTAGCTGGGGCTAAGGGTGAAAGCTGGAAGTGGGACAGCTGAATGGGGTGGTGAAGTATACTGCACAGTGGCTGCATGAGGCTCACTCCAGCAGCTCTACATACCTGCCATTGAGGGCTCAGTTGAATGGGTGGCAAGGAGAATGGTAGGGATGTCCTTCCCTGGTCTGCTTGATGACACCAAACATCTTACTTGCTCCTCTACCCCAAAAATAACTTCTAGTCAATGGTGGCAGTCGGACTTACCAGGATCGAAATGGTGAGGGGCAGCAGGCTGAAGCACAGAATTGCTATCCTGAGGGGTGGATAGTGCAGCCTATAACCATCTCCATAGCTTTTTGCATCCAGGAAGGGATCTATGAGGGTAGTAGAAAGGGTGTGACCATTCATGGTCAGGGAGGGAGGGAGGTTATTTACACAAAATAGGCAGGGGTTTATTAATGAAAAGAGTAGGAAATGGGTACTGGCATGTCGACTACCACTCAAGTCCAACATGTATAACTAGACCATTTTTCCCCTCCCAGCTCTGAGTCCACCACACCAGTACTCAAAAGAAAGATGGTAGTGGCTGTAATTCCCATGAGCTCAGAGGAAACACAGAGCTCTCCAGATGGAGTCAAGTCATACTGGCTCCGTCTAGAAGTTGCTTTGGAATTGTCTGAACACTTATCCTAGCCTCAGTCTGTTGGCAGAATAACACAGGGATATAAAAGGTATTTTTTTTCCTCAGGGAACATTCCAGGCCATAGTTGGCCTGGATGGAGAGCAACAGGTCACAAATGGAACCTATCTCTTGTATAATCATTTTGGTTGTGTTTATTATACAAGATGCTACAGAAGGTTTTTAATACTATGTTTATGGTAAACGTATTCCAAGCCAGGGCCACAGAGGGGCACAAGCAGCCAGATCTCATTGCTGTATATAGCAGGAATAGCTTCTGTTAGACACCCTCTGAGCACATTGCATACCAGGCTGGATAAGTTTGATTACAAAGAAAAGAGCTGCCAAGTTATGTTCAAAACAATGTATCAGGGTGCCCATAGAATGGAAGGGGCCCTGTCTTATATGATAGGAAGGTTAATGGCATAGGTCTTAGCACACCACAGCATCATCTCCTCTACAGGGAGGTTTCAACCTGAAAGAACAGCCGAGCATACCTCTCACTGCTATGAATTTCACTTGGCGCTATGATTTCACATTCAAATTTACTCTTGCTCCACATAGGTTTACTGATATTCTTGGTAATAGTAGAGCTGTTTCTGGACATACAAACTATTAGATCATTGAACTAAGTTGATGAAACATTCCTTAATACTAAAATATGGTTCCCACTGTTTGTAGACATATTACTGTTTAAGATAAGAAAGTGCTACTACATTCTTGCCATTTTGCTCTGATTTTGAAGACCTGTGCTATGATTTTTAATGCTGAGCTGTTGAGAGGTATGCAGATGAGGAACAAAACATGACCACAGAAGTTATATGGATAGTAAAATGTAATGATAGCCACCTTGGGGAATGTGAGGGGCTTGAATTCACCAATAAAGTGTCAGAAAGTTCTTTCCCAGCTGAAACAGCTCAAAACACAGGTTGCTTTCCTGCTGGAGATAAAGCTAGGGAGGTGAGGCTAAAAGCTGAAAAGGGAGTGGTGTGTGGTAAACACACACTGCTAATAGGGCGCTGGCAAGCGGCAGTGTTTATTTTTACTTCATATAAGTCTGATTTTGCGATTGATTCTGGGATCAGCAAGACAAGAGGGAGATGGTTAAGTCTAAAATGAGAACCCCAGCAGGGCCTATCATCCTTGTTAATCTGTATGCCCCAAATGAGGATACTTTAGGTTTTTTATTGACATTTGCCAAGTAATTATGGATATGGCCTTTGATAATTCAAATTCTCATTGGGGGGCCTTCAGTTTAGCACTGGAATACTTGCTAGATCAATCCAACTCAAACCAGGACCATGTACAGAGCTTACAGGCTTTTGGGTTTTATGCACTTAATCAGTTAGCTGACGTCTGCAGACTCTCACCCAGCAGAATGAGACTATACGTACTTTTCTAGCCAGGGCTATGTCAAAGCAGACTAGATTATTGGTTTCCATCCCCAAGATTAGCCTCAGCAGTGGTGGATACAATGATAGCTCCACTGTACATCTCTGACCATGCCCTGTAACAATCTCTATGGTTGTGGAAGCCCCTGCTAGAAATCTACCTTCAGGTGGCTTGATCCCCTTTCGCTGCAGGATGCAATGTTCTCATAGAATGGGTGATGAAGAGTAACCAACTTCTTTCTAGAACAACTCAAAGGGTTGGTATCATGGCTATGATTTGGGAGGCTTTCAGCGCTACCTTTATGGGAAAATGATTAGTTATGCATCCTATCAGTTGCAAACAGAGAGCAAAAAAGAATCTGCAAAGCTGGAAGAGCAGTTAAAAAACAGAGGAGATATAAGAAAATCTCAGGCGGCTGGGTAACAGTAATCTGTTATATGGAGCTGACTGCACAGAGATACAGTTAAACTATCTTGCTACTAGGAAGGCTGAGTTGCAAATTCAGAGAACACAACACAAATATTAGTCATATGGAAAATCAGGTAAACCACTGGCCTATAGATTAAAAAAACAACAAGCCAAAGGTTTATTCCCCAATTAAAAAATAATAGAATGATTATTCACCATGCCGAGATTATTAAAACAAAATGGGTACAGTTCACAATACAGTGGGATGAGGCAGCTTGTTCTGACTTTATGGCGGACTGAACAGAACCTCCCTCACATTATGGATGAACAAAAAGAAACGTAGATGCTCCATTTATCTCGAAGAATTGGGCTACAATTGAAATATGGCCCTCACAAATCTCCAGGAGGGACAGCTTCCGCATATTTCTTTCAGTTAAAGACAAGGTATCTGATTCGCTACTGGATATGCTGCAGGAGGCCCATGCTAAGGTGAGTTGCAGACATCCTAAAGGGCAGTCATTACAGTACCGCACTAAGAGGAAAGAGATGTTCACTACTATCATGTTATAGGCCTATTTCCTTCATAAATGCGGATGCCAAGATACTGGCTAAGGCCCTGGCATTATGGCTGGAATTAATACTCCCAATTCTGATACACCCCTGCACAAGTGGGGTTTGTTGAGGATGAGGCCAGTGCAGATCATGTGAGAGGCTCTTGTCAGAGTCATGCAGGGGCTACAGTTCTTCCCACTCCAGCCACGGCCATTATGATGAACTTTGAAAAGCTTTTGACTCAGTGGAGTGAGTACCTGCATGCCTTGCACTGTGAGGCAACTTTGGCTCCAAGTTCTGTACACATAAAACGCATAGACTTTGATGGCAGATAGGACTGCTTGGCCCATCTAGTCTGCCCAATTCCCTACCTACAGGATAGGCTGCAGATCCTAGTTAACCAACAGTCTATTTCTTCCTACCCCACACGGAATTGCCTTAAGTCTGTCCCATGCATTCTTGAATTCTCCCACAGTTTTAGACCCCACAACCTCCTCAGGAAGGCTGTTCCATGCATCCACTATCCTCTCTGTGAAATAATACTTCCTCACATTGCCACTGAACTGCCCCTCTTCTATCTTTAAATTATGTCCCCTTGTTCTTGCACATCTCTTTTTCTGAAAGATGCTACCCTCTTGGACTTTGTTGATTCCACTGAGGTACTTAAAAGTTTCTATCATGTCCCCCCTTCCCTTCTTTCCTCAAGGGTATACATATTAAGCTCCTTTAGTCTCTCCTCATATGGCTTCTCTTGCAGACCCTGCACCGTTTTAGTTGTCCTCCTCTGGACTGCCTCTATCCTGTCTCATGCCTTGCAGAGATGGGGTCTCCAGAACTGGACACAGTACTCAGATGGGGTCTCATCAACTGTCTGTACAGAGGATAGCAACTTCCTGTTTTTCTGCTGCTGATGTCTCCTATACATCCCAGTATACCCCAGCCTCCCTACTGCCTTCTCTCATGTTTTGCTATTGCTAAGGTCATCTGATATGATTACCCCAGGTCCCTTTCCATTTTGTTGATTGTTACCTCCCTCACCATTGTCTTCTTCCCTGGTTCTTGTTTCCCAGGTGCATTATTTGCACTTCTTTGCATTGAATCCTAGCTGCCATACTTCTGACCATTCCTCCAACCTTGCCAAGTCCCTTTTCATCCTTTCCATGTCTCCTGTGTGTATCAACCCTGTTGCAGATCTTTCTGTCATCTGCAAAAGGCATACTTTTCCTTCCAGTCCCTCTGCAATGTCACTGATGAAGACATTAAAAGGACTGGACCCAATACTGATCTGTGCCCCACTAGTAACCCTCTTTCTTCAGAGTGGACTCCATTTACAATTACCTTCTGTGTCTGTTGTGCAGCCAGTGTTTTCACCAGGCTACCACCCTGGGACTCACTCCCAGGCTGGTTAATTTGACTATTAATCTTTTGTGTGGGACTGTGTCAAATGCTTGCTAAAGCCTAGGTTAGGCGTCCACAGCCCCTCCCTGGTCTACTACTTTGGTCACCCAGTCAAAGAAATCTCTTAGATTCATCTGACATGACCTTCCCGCTGTGAACCCATGCTGCCTTGGGTCCTGTGCTGACTGGCCTCTAGGTACTCAACTCTTCTTTCTTCAAGTGACTCCATCACTTTCCTATGACAGAGGTCAGACTGACAGGTCTGTAGTTTCCTGCCTCTGTCTTGGTCCCACTTTGTGAAGAGTCACATCTGCCTTCCTCCAGTCCTTGGGACCACACCATCCTCCCATGATTTATTAAAAAGAGTAGCCAGTGGTTTCACTAGTTCCTCCCTTAATTCTTTTAGAATTCTGGGTGAATTCCATCAGGACCCATTGCTTTGTCCACCTTCAGTTTTAGGAGTTCTTGCATGAACCCTTTCTTCTGTGAATGGACTGGGATTGACCCCCCCATCAAGAATGCTTCTGTTAATTGGATTAGGCACTTCCCCCTCCTCTTTTGTGAATACTGAGCAGAAACATTCATTCAGTATCCCTGCTTTTTCACTGTCCCCCTCTGCCCACCCACCATTCATTCTATTCAACCTCACTATCCCTCCCTTTGTCTTTCTACACTCGCTGATGTACCTATAAAAGGTTTTACCCCCCTTCTTAACTGAGTAGGGTAACTTTTCCTCAGTTTGGGCCTTTGCTATTCAGACTTCCCTCCCTGCTTCCTTCTGCCTTAACTGGTACAGCTATCTCACCTGCTTCTTCTGTGTTTCCTTATACTTCCAGAATGTTATCTTTTCTTCCTGACTTTCATCCACCTCTTTTGAGAATCATAGTGGCTTTTCTTTTGTTTTGATTTGTTTATTTGCTTCACACAAGCTTGTTGCCTCTGTGATGGCAGTTTTGATGATTTCCCATTGCTGCCCACACCTCCTTCTAGCCTGTTTGCTGGTGCTTTTCTGAGGTACTCTCCCATCTTGCCAAGTCAGCCCTCCTAAAGTTCAGTACCTCACTTTTGTGTGGCTTGACTCTGTAGCCTGAGTTTAATGTGAACCACACTGTTTGATGGTCACTTGTTCCTAGATGGCAACCCACTTCTAGATCTGAGATCTCTCACGGCCCCCATTTGAAAGTCACGAGGTCTAAAAATGCTCCCTCACAAGTGGGTTCCGAAACTAGCTGTCTGAGGCCTGCCACCTGTGGGCATCAAGAATGGCCCTGCTCTTGGATGTGGCTGTAGCAAATGTGCTCAGTTAACATCTGGCATATTCAGGTCTCCAATCAACAGTATCTCCCCTTTCTCTGCCATTCTAAGAATTCTTTCTATCATATCCTTGTCCATTCCCTCCCCCTGACATGGGGGTCTGTACTGTACCCCTGTGCGGAAGGTGGTGCCCTTTTCAGTCTCCAAGGTGACCCACAGTGCCTCCTCTCCTCCCTCCGTTTACTCTTTTGTTCAGTTGCTTTTATCCCTTCCTTTACATGAGAGCTACTCCTTCCCTCTTCTTCCCTGCCTCGTCTCTCCTGTAGGTTGTGTAACCTGCGGTATGTTAACATCCCAGTCATGGTTCTCTGTGTACCATGTTTCCTTTGACTGCTATGATATCCAGGCATCCCTCTTCCATCAAGGCCACCAGCTCAGGAGCTTGTTTCCCATATTACAGGCATTGATACTCATTATCCTCCATTTCCTGATGGCCTTACTCCCTTTGCCCCATCCCTGTCCTTGCCTTTGTCACTTTCTGCATTACCCTGCCCTTCTCCCTATCAACACCTCTATGTTGGTGTTTGCTACACTTACTACCATGATTTTTTGGGGGGGCTAGGAGTTCCCTGCTCCTTTCCAGTGCCTCCCCCTTTGGCTAGTTTAAATGCTTGCCAATGAAGCATTTAAACCTATCACCTAGAGTCCTGGTTCCTCTCCTGGACAGACGCAGCCCATCATGCCAGTATAGGCTTGCATCACTCCAGGTGGACCCCCATTCCCCAATGAAGCCAAATCCTTGAGCTTCACAAGAGGTTTTCAACCACTGATTGAATCACATGGTGCGGAACACCCTAGCCTCTCCTATGCCATAGATGGGCAGCACCTCTGAGAAGGTTACCGTGTGTGCTAATTGTTGGAGTTGGAATCCTTGTTGGTGGATCCAGGGGTACAGCCCCCTGTAACAGGGGGTGTGGGGGGAAGAGCCCCCCACATAACAAAAGATAACGGGAAATCTCACAATGCGATTAAGTAGCACGGCATACTGCCGTGTGACATTTTAACCCATTGCCCTTTTGTACTATCCTTTACAGAAATAATTATATGAAATGTTTTCATGCTACGCACATAAAACTACTCATGTGATATGCCTGCTGCAAGCATAATTTAAATGTTAAATTGAAGCCAATTGCATGCATGTGGCATGCATGCAGCAAGCAAGTGAGGAAAGCATGCTTTTTATGTTAAATTGGAACAGACTGCATGCATGTGGCATGCATGAAAAAAGCAAATGGTCACTGATAACTGCACACATAAAAGTTAAGTGACTTGCTCAGGATCCCACAGTATGCAAGTATGGGTTGAGGAGATTCAAACTCAGATCTTCAGGTATCCTGGTTTGCAGTTCAGTGCCTTTAACTACTAAGCCATACTGGCTGCACACATACGGCTCGCTTGTACTTCAATACAAATCTGCATACATCTGCACCCATGCAGCATGCTTATAGCCACTGATATACTTTCTAGTTTTCTTGTCCTCCTCATTTCAGCTGCACAGCTGAACTGCATCACACATACCAATGGAAACACGTGTTTTTCCCATCCACAATACACACACATACCCACAAAACTTCTTAATTACGTCTGTCGGCTGTACTCCTACTATGTTCTCTTCATAGTTTTGATTCTTCCATGCAAACAAGACTTTAAGGGCAAACACAAAGTAGCACTAACTCCAGCACTCACCCACATGGCCAGGTCTCCCCTCCATGCACACACACACTGTAGAGGGTGCAGCCACACTGCTACAGACAACCTGCATGTATAGATACAAGTTGAGAGTCTCTTACCTGAGTACTAGGAGCCAGAGGCAGGGTCTGTAGAGATGATGTCCATGAGTGAGAGTGCTGGGCCATACCACCTTAAAATGTGGAAGCTACTTTTTTTTTTCTTTTTGCACATTATGATGGCTGGTTGAAGAATAATTGAGGCCACTGTTCTACAAAGCAAGCGCCTTTGTTAGTCGAGCTGTGGCATTCATTCATCTCAACTCTTCATCAATAATGTATAAAATAGTAATAAAAACTTTCATTTCAATGGGGCATAACTCTCGCTCTCCTTGCCCTATGTCATAATAATGCCTGAGCAGGGGATGTGGAGGTCAGCTTCACTGGGGGGGCATATGCTTGACTATAGTGGGACTCCAATAGTCTGTGCATACCACACTGCTCAGCTGTCCCTGAAGGCAAGGGGCAGCCCTCATTTAACCCTTGAAAACTGCTCTGCCTCTCATCCATCCCTCATGGAAAACATGCTGCTCACATAGAGGATGTCGTGTAAATTCTGACTTTATGGCAGGGGCGCCATTTCAGATTTCAGCAGGCCGGAGCCAACAACCAGTGGAGGCCGGGTGCTAGTTAGCCCTTAGGTGGCCAGCTCTGGAATGTCTGGAATATCTCTAAAAGGTAAAACTTATTTGTTGTGACTGAAAAGTGATATGTAAATCAGGAAAAGTTCAAATGCATAAGATTCATCTGTCTATATCTTGGAGCAGTACATCAGATTTAAGCTTAAACCCACCCATTCACTAACCTATTTTTTTCCTGGCTGAAGTTCTACCTTCCCCCTAAAAAAAAATAACTAGTCCCAATTTACCTCCCCGACTCCTTTACATTCAATATCCACCCCATATGGGTCATGAAGCTGCCCAAAGGAACAATGATGAGAAAAACACATTAATATTTCAGTCCGTCATCCTTCCCCAGTCCCCTATAAAAAAAATTATTTACTTTTACTTACCCAGCCATCTGGCCAGAACCTACGGCCTGGCCCAGTGTGTCACCAGTCCAGTTTTCAGTCTGCTCCTACTCAGTCCTTCTGCCAGAAGCTGGATTCTAGTACTAACCATCTCAGGACCCCAATGTGGTCTATGACCAATTCACTTCACCAACCAAATACACCCAACTTGTGTTGCTTGCTTCTTGCTTGGCTGCTGCTGCACTGGACTGATCAAGGCATATGCATACCACTCGCACCACTGTCACTGCTGCTGCTAAAGCTAGCTTGCATGCTGAAGGAGCAACACTTTTTTTTGGGGTAGGCCTATTGTAAGTAGGTAGCCTAGTCTCAAGTTAGCTTCAGCTTACCCCCTGCCCTTTAGCCACCAAGGGAGACAGAGACTCACTAACAGTAGACAAACAAAATACACAGCCACAGCATTACTATTGACAGTTCAGTGCTCACTGGCTCCTCCATGCTGTAGTGTACAGCCTGTTTATTCTGTAGTGAGAAAGACAGTGTTGCTCTCATGAGACTCATGTGCTCTTGTCGGCTGGAGCATCCACATCACATGTGAGCACCACTGCTAATAGGTGGAGAGATTGGACAACAGAATGCAGCCACAGTTGAGTCAAGAGTGCATCTGTAGCTTGAGCACACACCCTGCCAGGGTGGCACTTGTTGTGCAAAAGATTAAATCTGAATTTAATGCCATTATTGTCACACCATAAGAACAACCTAGGCACAAATGCAGGAGGGGGCCACTGTCCCCCAGCCCTATCTAAATAGCATCCTTTCTTTATGGTAGAAATTCATTCTCAGGTGCTAATGTCGGTACAAGTAAATACAATGGCTTCCACTGTGTTCTGAGGTACTGTATTTCCATGTTTCAGGATGCGTCCTGATCATTAGTGAGGTTAATGTCCTTCATTGTTCCTCATTCTGAGTCTATCATTCCCTCATTTTCAGTGACAAAATGTGAGGTATAGTGCATGCTTCTGAAGACCCTACTCCAGCACAAAGAGCAGTGAGCATGGTTATAGTGTGTATGCTCATACAGAAAGACAAAAGGGAAAGTTAGTGAGCCATAACAGTCATGGAGAAACACATTTGTGGCACTAAATATGCATAAGGGAATTTTCATGGTCCAAAACAAAAAGGTCAGGCTTCACAACACAGAGGCTCCTCTTTACACATCTGGAATGGGGGATATTGGCTGACTATATCCTAGATGTTTAATGCAATAAGGCAATATTTTATAAATTAATGTAATTTAATAACAAAAATCAAAAAGCCATTAAACACCTTATAAAGGATCAGATTTAATGAGTTTACCTAATTTAATGGGGAATCAATGAAAAGGGCATTTTAATGGCTCTAACTGCTAGCTGTAGTATGAGAAATAGAAACTGATGTGTTTCTTTAGATGAGATTTGAACCAGCTTACTTGCTACACACATGGCAAGCGTGCAACATGTGAACCTGATGTGATTTTTAAATGATGTTCACACTAGCTTAACTACTACACTTATGTCAAGTGAGCAACATGCGAACCTGATGTGATTTTTAGATGTTTGAACCAGCTTACCTGCTGCACATGTCAGCTTATAGCAAGTGAACCTGATGTTCTTTTTAGACTTGGATTTGCTTATGTTCACTTTGTGCATCAAACCCATGTAAACATTGCACAATTAAGCATGTGGCATGCATTTTGTATGTATGTAGGAGCACTTATATATTTTGTGAGGATACACTACTAAAATGTGTTCAAAAGCTCCACTATGTCTTTCACCTCAGTTAGTGTATTGCCCACGGCATCACATATTGACCCTACCCCTGGAGTCACATTCCTCTTGGCATTGATGTAATTATAAAAAGATTTATAATTTTCTTTGACTTTTGTTGCAAGATTTAACATATGCCACCTGTTTCCTTTTTGTACAGTGGTTTTGCAATCCTTGACTGACCTCTTGTATGTGTACCATGCTGACTGACTGTCACACTTTTTAGCCAGTATATGCCTTGTGTTTTTTCTAAATCTTTTGTTTAATTTCCTTATTAAACCATCTAGGAACCATCCATATTTTGTTTTGCTTAGTCTTTTCTGGTACAAAGATGTCTGATTGATTAGTTATTTTGTGTTTAAAAATGTCCACACTTCATTTAGGTCCCTACCTCAAACTCTATCTTCCAATCATGACTTTCTAGAAACATCCTCATTCCAACAAAATTTGCCTTGTTGAAATACTCAACTTGTGGCTCCATCACTACATAATTTATTTTTGAATCTCCAAGAATGTGGTGTTACGATTGCTTCCTCCAAAGGTATACCAAGTCTTACAATTTATAATTTTCCCTCAACATTACTGAACACTAGGTCTAATCTGTGATCTCCTCTAGTTGTAGCAGTCACATACTGATCCAAATTCAACCTACCAATGATATCTAAGAAGCTTTTTCCAATGATGTTCCCTGCCACCTTGTCCAGTCTATTCCAGGCATATTGAAATCACATAGTAACATATTTGCATCTTTATATCTAGGCAATCCTAGCCTTTTAACTTAACGAGATCTAATTCACTACTCTGTGAGGGTGGTCTATATACAGTATTAATCCAATGATAATTTTTTCCCTACTTACAATTTTCAATCCATATCTGTCTAGACCATTTCATGTAATTTGAATTGGTTTGCCTTTATATCATATATATATAACATGCTACCATAGTAAGGGTTGGTTAGCACTTTTAAGGTTAAAGGTCAAATTTTGCACCTTATGACTTTGCCACTGTTAAATAGATTTGCCTGAAATTTAGTACTTGATTGGACCTTGATAGATCTTGGGATTAGCCAAGTTTTGTACTGATCGTATATGGCTATGGAGTTATTAAGTGACAACAAATTGCACAATTATGCTTTTTTGTGATTTGTTTGCTCGCCTACATAGGTTGCACAGTTTAGCGACCGGTCCAAAAACTTCAAGGAATGTGTGGCCAGGGTGCCCAATGTGCCTTTCAAAGATTTCATGAAAAAATATTGAACGGTTCAAAGTTATTCAAAAACAAGTTCCCATTATAAGTCAATGGGAAAAGTTAACAAAAAGTTTGAAAATTAGTAGCAATAGTGCAGTTTTTACTTTCGTCAAATGGCCTTTACTTTTTCAAATCACATGATTTTGTTTTCAGTTGGTGATCAGAAAATGCGTATTTAAATTTGGGACCATCTATAACCTAATTCTTTTTATGTTCACCTAGTCAGACCCTAGGATGCTAGGCATGTCTTTATTTTGGGTAAAACAACCCAGAAATATGTTTTTCAAATTTCTGGAAAAAGTACTTTGCAAAATACTTTCACTTACAACACTGTTGAATGAATTTGTGGAAGCTTTCTTAAAATTCAACAGTACTTTTTTCCATGCTATGGCAAAATGACAATTCTTGACACCCTTCTGCAAAAGAACGGTTTGGTCTTTTGGGCTGCAATTGGAGGCAGCGCAGCCAACATCTCACAGATATACCCTTCACTGTTTTGGCAAAATATGACAGGGCAGCAAAGTTACAGTACTCCAAATTTGACACTTTTTCCTATAGGATAACATTACGGCGTCTGCCGCATTACAGGAATCCTTTGCCGCCCTGCTGCAAAATAACGCTTTGGTCTTTTGGGCTGCAATTTGGAGGGAAGAAAGCCAACATCCCACTGATGTGCCTTTTGGTGGTTTGGTGAAAAAATATTACAAGCTAGCACAGTGACAGCACTCCAAAGTTGATGCTTTTTCCCATTGGATAACATTACGGTATTTGTCGCGCCTTTCGGGGCCCGTATCTCAGAAATGGTGCGAGATGCGGACTTTTCATCACAAAAATGTTTAGCCTCCCCAAAGAGGTGCTAAGTGCAAAACTAGTCAGGAAAGTCATCATTCATATGAAATTAATATTTTTTTTCTACGTTGTACGGTTCCTGAGATATATGCAATTTAATATTCCAAGTCCTCATTTTCTGCTCCAAGGCCCATTATTCTGTATACATTCTTTGTTCTCACTGTGTTTTCCAGTGCATTTTTTGGGGAAAAGAAGGGAGTGCCCTTTCGTTACTGTGCCAGTTAAGGTTTCCAGTTGTGTTTCTATTACCGTTTGTGGCACTGTTACCATCTATGCCACTGGGTGCCATACGGTTTTGCGCTTACATTTGCATTTCTGTCTCGTTTGACGTTATTGTTGCTGTTATCATTACCTTTTTCATTTTAATCGTGGTACTGTGCACATGTGTTATAGTTTGTGTTTTGTACGTGCTAGCTTTCTGTTTCATTTTGTTTCCTTTGGCGTTATTTTTGCTGTTACTGTTACCATTTGTGTTTACAATTGCGGTACCATCACCATGCACATAATGGTTTGTGTTTCTGTACTTGCTTGCATTTGCATTTCTCTTTCCTTTGGCTTTATTGTTGCTGTTACCGTTACCATTTGCATTAACAATTGCTGTACTGTGCCCATGCGTGTTTCAGTTTGCATTTCTGTACGCGCTTTTGTTCCTGTTTCTGTTTCTCTTTCCTTTGGCGTTATTCTTCATGTTAACTTTACTATTTGCATTAACAATTGTGGTACCATGCAGTGCGTATTCTGGTTTGCATTACTTGTGCGCTTAGTTTTTATGTTCTGTTTTGTTCCTTTCACGTTCTTTTGCTGTGACACTTAACATTTCAATTTAAAATACCACTGCCATCACTGTTCATGTTACTAGTTGCATTTTCATACATTCAATGTCCGTTTTTGTCATTGTTGGCTTTAGGCATCACTTTGCACTTGCGTTTCTATTAATGTTTCCTTTACCATTTATATTTCCATTACCATGTCTGTCACTGTTGGCACTTCTGTTTGCATTGCTGTTCCTGTTACTATGTCACAAGACATCATGTGGCAGGAGCACGGGGCTCAAAGGGCCCCTCGCTCCTGCCACTGCATTACTTTCACTGGTTGTCAACATCATTCTCAAAAGGAAGGGAAATTAGAGGCAAAAAACTCTGCTCAATGCATCAGTTAGGGTTGTTCCACAGTGACAAAAGTGCAGAAATTTGGTGTTAGGGTTGAAGGCCCCCTTTGGACTTCCCTAGCCCACCCCACAACTGGCATCAGGGTGCGCACTGGGGTCATCAGTCCTAACTCTCACCCCATTCTCCTATACCTCTGCTTCTTTACACATGTAATGGGATGAGAGTTAGGGCCAATGACCCCAATACCGGTGCCAGTTGGAGGGTGGGCTGGGGGGTCCAAGGGGGGCTTTCAACCCTACACCAAATTTCTCGCTTTGTCACTGTGGAACAACCCTAACTGATGCATTAAACTGAGTTTTGCCTCTAATATACTAATATATATATATATATATTGCCCTCCCCACCCATTCTGTCCTTCCTTTCTCTACTAAACAATCTGTAACCATCTATATTCCTGTCCCATTGGTCATCTTCCAGCCACCAGGTTTCTGTTATGGGGCAGACATGAATCTGCTGGCTATACAATATACTCCAGTTCAGTCTTTTTATTCTGCATACTCCTCGTTGATCAGCATTACTCTCCAACAAGCATTACTTGATTCCATTTGTTGTATGCTTTTGCAGTGACATCCTCTTATTATCAATGAATTTTCTAATTGACACAATTCTTGTTGTACATGCAGACATTGTTTTAAATCGCTTATTTCTTCAAATGATTTTTTGCTGCTGACACATTTATGGCATGTAGTGCTTGCAAAGCAATCTTCAGTCTCATACATTTTGCAGTGTGTATATAACTTAAAACTCTCCATTTTTGTGGGGGCGGAGCTAACCAGCCAACTTGGTGGATGTCTAAATACTACTAGAGGATAAGGGTATGGCCTAATCTAATTCATCCATCAGCAGCACAAAAACCAACTGGCCCAGTGGCACTGAGGGTTGAGGCTGGATGCCACACCTCATGCCATGCCTGTGACTAGGGTTCGGGAATGGACTTGGGAGCCAGGGGTCAGCAAGTGAAGGAGAGGACTGAGCATCCAGAGTGCTGCTCTCCTCTTCTGGGGTGGGTGGTTGGTGCTCCTTGCTGCTCCAATGGCTCCTGGTGGAGGCCAGAAGACTGCAGCAAGACAAGGAGCTTGCATCTGGGGTATGGGAGCAATGGAGGACATCCTGTAAGCGGGTGCAGGAGTATGCCCCATTGTGTTGGATGTCATTGCACATCCACACTGCCAGGGTAATGCACACAAGATAAATATCCCGGTGGCTGGGTGAGGCGATGGCTGGTCTTCAGGGGCAGACATCCCATATGCTCAACGCCAGCCACAATCCCACCCACCCCCCTGGGGATCCTCTTCCTTCTCCTGTGTGGGTGGCAGGAGAAGAGGATTCTGATCCCAATGCTTCGGGTCAGGGAGTGGTTCAGGTGGCGGTTAGGATGATTGCCAACTGAGCCATCTGAGAGTGCCTCGGACCACCATGTGAAAAAATAGAATAAAAAAACAGCACAAAAATCTGGAGGGCAAGAAAGACTTTATTGCATTCTATGAACTCTGAGGTCCTGATCAATATAACAATTGTGGAGGTCAGTGGTAATTCCTGGGAGAAATCTTAAGACTTTGAATACTGACTTGTCACCACAATGTTACAAGTGGAAAACTGGGCTGAAGCCCCACAGTGACAGTTTGACAGTTTGTCAATTTCACATCAACACTGCCTGACAGTTGGAAATTGAGGATGGCAGTGCATGATTTGGAAGATGTGCTGGCATGGCAAAAAGCACAAGCTTTGCAGGCAGAGTTGGGGAAAATCACTGGCATGTTGTCCTGCATGTTAAATGACACTGCAGAACTTAAAATTACCACCAACAAAATGAATGAAGACCTACAAAGACTAGCCATCCAGGTAACAGGAGCAGAAACTGCCTTCAGAGCCCACAAGGTTACCCTGCACAGACACCAAGGCCAGTTGAGAGAAAACAGCATGATCAGCTGGAATACCTTCTGGCAAAGGTTGATGATATGGAAAATGGAACCAGAAGGAGAGATATTAGAATTGTGGGGGTGCCGGTGGGAGCAGAAGGTCAGGATATGGTGGGATTTCTCCAATTTGTTTCTCCAGAAACTACTGCAGCTCAACAACGGGGTGCCACCTGAAACTGAAATGGCCCACCAGTCCCTGGCACCTGTACCCAAACAAGGCAAGAGGGCAAAGCCAATCCTCTGCAAAATGTTAAGATATCCAGTAAAGGATTAGTATCTTCACCTGGCATGGAAGAACAATCACCTCAACTGGGAAGGACATCCTTTATAGCTTTAATAAGATTACTCATATGAATCATCCAAAAAATGGAGGGTTTATGCCAAGGTAAGATGACAGTTTGCAAGAAGGAATATCCCAGCATCCCTGAGATACCCTGTGATGCTAAGAATTACCTACAATAGGGATTATGTTATTTTTATTTCCATGATGGACACTGAGCAGTTTCTGAGAAAAAAATCAAAATTTAATCATGGCTTGCAACAGGCGCCAAGATCACCATGTGATGCTAAACCTCAAGATGTGGAGATCAGAGATAACAGGGCAGACAGAGGCCAAACCCAAGATGAATTGCACACAAAATGATGGTGGCATTTCCTCTCAAGGGGAACAGTGATAGCAAGTGTCCTCCACTAGTCCTCTGCTGGATGACAAAAATGGAGGACTAAGCACCAACAAAGTGGGAGCCCTTCATCATCCAGGGCATGCTCCAGGAGCTGAAAGAGACTGCAGCAAGTGGCAGAAGTGAACAGTGTTTCTCCCAAGGAAACTCCAGTGACAGTCTCTAACAAATATGTTGTCTTGGGGGTACTCCCAGTGGAGAAGCCGATATCGCCGAATCTCGAAGGACGGTACCCGCAGAAAGCCACCTACACAGTGGAAGAAATGGTGTACTGGGCTGAATTGTGCCAGAAATACCAGGAATAGGCAGATTGTGACCTGGAGCCCAATGTGATGGCCATGCAGCTGATGCCCAAGCAGCAGGTGCAGTTAAAGTGAAGTAGCTGAAAGGGACGGTGATAAAGATGGACTGTATCGAGCTCTTACAAGATCTGAATGTGTGCCCCCACTATAATCTGAAAGGGGTAATCAGAGGGGGAGATGGAGCTAGTGAGTGTGGGCTGTGGTGATGTTCCACCTTCTTCAAGAGGGAGACATGTTTTGTAGCTGCTAACTGAAAGCCGTGGCTGGACATGTGGCTGTTTCAGTTTAATCTTTGGCTGTTATATTTATAACCTAAGGATGTAAAATACCCAGGGGTTATTCAGGTTTAATTTGAATCAATCAGGGGTGCAATGTGTCTCAATTAATGATAGAGTCATGGCTGTTGTTCAGTCTGGAGCTTCCAACCCCCATTTTGTTACTGAAAACTTCCTGTGCTCTTGGATTAATATAGAGCACTTTCGAGTATGGATAAATCCTCTGCAAGTGCTGAGGTCTGGCACTAGGTAACCACTCCATCGGAGATAAGGGTACAGAATGTAAATAAGCTGATATGTGGGTTCCCTCACCTTCCTACCAATGGCAGAAATTCACTAAGGATGTCTCAGATACCCTCACGATTCTGGCAGTGGCAAACACAAGGGTACTCTGAAATTGAACAGGGGGAGACATGACTAGGGGAATAATAGAGCCACAACTGCTGGGCAACCTGAAGCCTGTCCCACTATGGCAGGGAGATCTGGTTGGGCTCTTGTGTTAATATAGGGCAAGAGTGATTATGGATAACCCTTCCTAGCAAGCCCAATGCAGAAGCAATGGATTGAGCCCAGCAGAAGTAGTTTTAAGAGATGTGAGTATATTGTTTAGTTTTAGGGGGGCCTCCACTATTTCTAAGTTAAGGGCACAGCACTCAATGCCACTTCAGACTCACCTACATCTCTTGTCTGTGCAGGTGAAGATGTAGTGTTTAAGCTGCCTGGAGGTATGATGTGCCTCTTGAAATACATGAGCCTTGGTGACTAGGCGAATTGGATGCTACTTCTTTCTGCTAGGCAAAAAATGTCATCAACCTTGAAGTGCTGCGAGGCGCTAACGAGTCTGTATACTTCACTTAAGGATGCCCGACTGTGTCGAGGAGGGGCAGTTTTGGAGAACAAGACCAGAGGGTAACTAGATGATTTAAGAAGGCCCCAGCCTATAATTTCAATATGATAAAATCCATTGATGCTCCTCTAGGTGCCCCCATGTTGTCGGCAACTGCAACCACAGAGTTGTAGGTGAGAACTGCAGTCCAGGAGGATCAGCTGAAGTAGAATGAAAGGAATGGCCCCCATGGGACTAACAGGTTGAAACACCACTAACTTTAATCTTCATTGCAGGCACAACTATTCCAACCTGACACCTGGTGAGCTTGCAGCCCTCAGATCTCTACAATGTAGGAATGACATTGTTATTAAACCAGCTGATAAGGGAGGTGCTGTTGTGGTCTGGAAAAAGGAGCTATACATCACGGAAGCCACACAGCAACTCTCTGACAACAGGTTTTATTCTTCTCTTCCACAGGACCCCACTGCTGACTATCAGGACGGAGGTCACCACCACCATCACCTCTGCTATTGAAAACAATGAGCTCCCTGCTTCTGCTAAGAGACTCATAGTCCAGCATCCCCAGACATCTAGGTTTTATCTTCTTCCCAAAATCCACAAAACAGGTAACCCGGGTCATCCCATAGTGTCTGCCTGCTCCTGCCCCACATCCCACATCTCCGCATTTTGGATGGCCTCATGGAGACCCCTTGTTGAGTCCCTGCCCTCCTATGTTAAAGACACTAACCATGCTCTCCAGTTATTTGACAGGTTCAGATTCAGTGACTCTCATCAGCTCATCTTCACCATGTACATCAAATCTCTTTACACAGTGATCCCCTCATGATGATGGTCTGACAGCTTTGCAGCATTTCTTGAACAAGAGGAAGTCCAGCAGCCACCCACACACACACAAACTCGTCTGGCAGAACTGGTTCTAACACTCAGTGCTTTTTTTTAATAACAGTTTTTTCAGCAGGTCAGTGGAGTTGCCATGGGTACCAAGATGGGTCCCAGCTTTGCTAATCTGTTTGTGGGGTGGAGGAATGTTTTTTTCTCATTCACATGGGACTGTGCCTGAACTCTCAAACGCTACATTGATGACTGTGTGGGGCCACCTCCTGCTCCAGGAGACCTCCAAGTCTTCCTTGACAAGTTCACCACTTGCTCATCCTTCCCTTCAGTACACGGGTTGAAGTATCCTCCTCTACACTGCCTTTCCTGGATATCCAGCTCTCAGTCCAGAACACTGGTCTGAAGACATCAGTCTATTACAAACCCACTGACTCTCACAGTTTCCTCCTCCATAGCTCCTTCCATCCTAAACATGTCAAGAATGGCCTGCCTTATTCACAGTTTCTTAGACTTCGAGGTTATGCAGTGAAGAGGATTTTGCTGAGCAGACCCAAATAATGCATAGTTTTTTTATCAACAGGGATACCCTAAAAAGCACAGTGGACAGAGCACTCTCCCGGTCAGTAACATGCCCCATAACCTGGACCCCGCAGGAGGGATACTGTCACACAAGAACAACGGGCGATTCCACTAGTTTTCTTCCTTTCCATCAGAGCACCTTCTCTTCACAGGATCATCACTAGTAACTTTCCCATTTTGCAAACTGACCTAACATTGGTGCTTCCTTTACAGAACCACCTATTGCCTCCACGCTGGCCACCTAACCTGCGCAATCTCCTGGTAAAAAGCAGCCTACCCACTCCTAACAGTTCCTCCCCCCCAGGTACCAAACTTTGCAACAGGGCTCGCTGCTACACCTGCAAATTTATTTCCAGTGTAACTGAAATTCGGGGGCCTACAGGTGTTTTTCACATCACCAAGGAGTTCTCATGCACCTCCACTAATGTAGTGTACTGTATTCTTTGCAGGAGGTGTTCAACTATTTACATCGGAGAAACTGGTAGGCGCCTTGCTGACCGTTTCAGGGAACATTACAGAGCGGTCAGGAATGGTGAAACTGCTAAACCCATTGTATCCCACTTTATCTCCAGGGACCACAATGTCAATGACTTTTCTGTTTGTGTCCTTCAGCAGGGCTTCTGGGATCCTAACCATAGAAAAACATGGAAGCCAAGCTGATCATCAGCCTTGCTCCCAGCCCTCTGGTTTAAATGATAGACTTATTTTCCACTAACATCTTTCAGCCTCCCTTTTTTCCCTAAAGTCAATTTGTTTTTGTACTGATTTATTTTTATTTTCACCATGTCTCCATTTCTGTCTCCTTCTCATATTTGTCACCTTTCAGTCTTCTTACAAGGCCCTGTTAATCAGTCTCTACTGGGATCTTCCCCAGCTCTTTTCTCCCATTATGTTTTATCTTTCCCATCATCATCTTTTGTTTCACAGATTCTCTCTTAATCTTATCATTTATCACTTCTTCTCCTTTGCCTCCCCTTCTTCTTTCTCCACATATATATCTCTCACATTTTTACCTCTCCTCTACACTAACTTGTGTTTTTTTTCTCTTTTAGATATTTCCTGAAGAAGACCTAAGGTTGAAACGTAGATTTTTAACTCTATTTTCTATTTTCAGCGTGCATTTAATATAACCATTTTGTTTTGCTAACAGGTTGAAGTGTAAATAAGTTTGTTGTAAAGGTCCCAGCCTGGGGGATGTGAGGGAAAAGGCATTGGGTGCTCCTGCGCTCCCACTGAATAAAGGGCAGTAACTCTGAGGAGTGAAGTGGGCTCAAGGGCACACCTGTAGCTGGGGGCTAAGGGTAAAGCTGGAAAGTGGGACAGCTGAATGTAGGGTGGTGAAGTATACTGCACAGTGGCTGCATGAGGCTCACTCCAGCAGCTCTACATACCTGCCATTGAGGGTACAGTTGAATGGGGTGGCAAGGAGAATGGTAGGGGATGTCCTTCCCCTGGTCTGCTTGATGACACCAAACATCTTACTTGCTCCCTCTACCCCAAAAATAACACTAGTCAATGGTAGCAGTCAGACTTACCAGGATCAGAAATGGTGAGGGAGCAGCAGGCTGAAGCACAGAATTGCTATCCTATGAGGGAGTGGATAGTATTGCAGCCTATAACCATCTCCATAGCTATTTTGCATCCCAGGAAGGGATCTATGAGGGGTAGTAGAAGGGTGTGACCATTCATGGGCGGTCAGGGAGGGAGGGAGGTTATACACAAAATAGGCAAGGGTTATTAATGAAAAGAGTAGGAAATGGGTACTGGCATGTCGACTGCCACCAAGTCCAACATGTATAACTAGGAACCCATTTTTCCCTTCCCAGCTCTGAGTCTCACCACACACCAGTACTCCAAAGAAAGATGGTAGTGGCTAGTAATTCCACAGAGCTCAGAGGAACACAGAGCTCTCCAGATGGAGTCAAGTCATACTGGCTCCGTCTAAAGTTGCTATGGAATTGTCTGAACACTTATCCTAGCCTCAGTCTGTTGGCAGAATAACACAGGATATAAAGAGTATTTTTTCCTCAGGGAGACATTCCAGGCCACGGTTGGCCTGGATGGAGGCAACCAGGTCACAAATGGAATATATCTCTTGTATAATCATTTTGGTTATTGTATTATTATCTAAGATGCTACAGAAGGTTTTTAAATACTATGTTTATGGAAAACGTATGCCTAAGCCAGGGCCACAGAGGGGCACAAGCAGCCAGATCTCATTGCTGTATATAGCAGGAATAGCTTCTGTTAGACACCCTCTGAGCACATGGCATACCAGGCTGATAAGTTTGATTACAAAGAAAAGAGCTGCCAAGTTATGTTCAAAACAATGTATCCAGGGTGCCCATAGAATGGAAGGGGCCCTGTCATTATACGAGTAGGAAGGGTTAATGGCATAGGTCTTAGCACACCACAGCAGCAGCACATCACTCTACAGGGAGGTTTCAACCTGGAAAGAACAGCCGAGCATACCTCTCACCTGCTATGAATTTCACTTAGCGCTATGATTTTCACATTCAAATTTACTCTTGCTCCACATAGGTTTACTGATATTCTTAATAATAGTAGAGCTGTTTCTGGACATACAAACTATTAGATCATTGAACTAAGTTGATAGAAACATTCCTTAATACTAAAAATATGGGTCCCACTGTTTGTAGACATATTACTGTTTAAGATAAGAAAGTGCTACACATTCTTGCCATTTGCTCTGATTTTTGAAGACCTGTGCTATGATTTTTTAATGCTGAGCTGTTGAGAGGTATGCAGATGAGGAACAAAACATGACCACAGAAGTTATACATGGATAGTAAAAATGTAATGATAGCCACCTTGGGGAATGTGAGGGGCTTGAATTCACCAATAAAGTGTCAGAAAGTTCTTTCCCAGCTGAAACAGCTCAAAACACAGGTTGCTTTCCTGCTGGAGATAAAGCTTAGGGAGGTGAGGCTCAAAAGCTGAAAAGGGAGTGGGTGCGGTGGGAAACACACACTGCTAATAGGAAGGCCAAGGCGGCAGTGTTTATTTTACTTCATAAAAGTCTGAAATGGCAATTGATTCAGGATAAGCAAGACAAAGAGGGAGATGGGTTAAGTCTAAAATGAGAACCCCAGCAGGGCCTATCATCCTTGTTAATCTGTATGCCCCAAATGAGGATACTCCAGGTTTTTTTATTGACATTTGCCAAGTAATTATGGATATGGCCTTTGATAATTCATAAATTCTCATAGGGGGGCACTTCAGTTTAGCACTGGAATACTTGCTAGATCAATCCAACTCAAAACCAGGACCCATGTACAGAGCTTACAGGCTTTGGGGGACCTTATGCACTTAATCAGTTAGCTGACATCTGCAGACTCTCACACTCAGCAGAATGAGACTATACATACTTTTCCCTAGCCAGGGCTATGTCAAGCAGACTAGATTATTGGTTTCCATCCCCAAGATTAGCCTCAGCAGTGGTGGATACAATGATAGCTCCACTGTACATCTCTGACCATGCCCCTGTAACAATCTCTATGGTTGTGGAAGCCCCTGCCCAGAAATCTACCTTCAGGTGGCTTGATCCCCTTTCGCTGCAGGATGCAATGTTCATAGAATGGGTGATGAAGGAAGTAACCAACTTCTTTCTAGACAACTCAAAAGGGTTGGTATCCTTGGCTATGATTTGGGAGGCTTTCAAAGCTACCCTTTATGGGAAAATGATTAGTTATGCATCCTATCAGTGCAAACAGAGAGCAAAAAGAATCTGCAAAGCTGGAAGAGAAGTTAAAAACAGAGGAGAGATATAAGAAAATCTCAGGCAGCTGGGTAACAGTAAACTGTTATATGAGCTGACTGCACAGAGGATACAGTTAAACTATCTTGCTACTAGGAAGGCTGAGTTGCAAATTCAGAGAACACAACACAAATATTAGTCATATGGGGAAAATCAGGTAAACCACTGGCCTATAGATTAAAAAAACAACAAGCCAAAAGGTTTATTCCCCAATTAAAAAATAACAAGGGCCAGTTATTCACCATACCGGAGATTATTAAAAACAAAATCGGTACAGTTCACAAATACAGTGGGATGAGGCAGCTTGTTCTGACTTTATGGCAGGACTGAACAGGACCTCCCTCACATTATGGATGAACAAAAAGAAACGTAGATGCTCCATTTATCTCTGAAGAATTGGGCCTGGCAATTCAAAATATGGCCCCGCACAAATCTCCAGGAGGGGACAGCTTCCCCAGTATATTTCTTTCAGTTAAAGACAAGGTATCTGATTCACTACTGGATATGCTGCAGGAGGCCCATGCTAAAGGTGAGTTGCCAGACATCCTAAAAGAGGCAGTCATTACAGTACCACCAAAAGAGGGGAAAGACTGTTCACTACTATCATGTTATAGGCCTATTTCCTTCATAAATGCGGATGCCAAGATACTGGCTAAGGCCCTGGCATTATGGCTGGAATTAATACTCCCAATTCTGATACACCCCTGCACAAGTGGGGTTTGTTAAGGGATGGGCCAGTGCAGATCATGTGAGGGCTCTTGTCAGAGTCATGCAGGGGGCTACAGTTCTTCCCACTCCAGCCACGGCCATTATGATAGACTTTGAAAAAGCTTTTGACTCAGTGGAGTGGAGTACCTGCATGGCCTTACAGTGAGGCAACTTTGGCCCCAAGTTCTGTACATAGAAACATAGACTTTGATGGCAGATAAGGACTGCTTGGCCCATCTAGTCTGCCCAGTTCCCTACCTACAGGATAGGCTGCAGATCCTAGTTAACCAACAGTCTATTTCTTCCTACCCCCCACAGGAATTGCCTTAAGTCTGTCCCATGCATTCTTGAATTCTCCCACAGTTTTAGACCCCACAACCTCCTCAGGAAGGCTGTTCCATGCATCCACTATCCTCTCTGTGAAATAATACTTCCTCACATTGCCACTGAACTGCCCCTCTTCTATCTTTAAATTATGTCCCCTTGTTCTTGCACATCTCTTTTTCTGAAAGATGCTACCCTCTTGGACTTTGTTGATTCCACTGAGGTACTTAAAAGTTTCTATCATGTCCCCCTCCCTTCTTTCCTCAAGGGTATACATATTAAGCTCCTTTAGTTCTCTCCTCATATGGCTTCTCTTGCAGACCCTGCACCGTTTTAGTTGTCCTCCCTGGACTGCCTCTATCCTGTCTATGTCCTTGCAGAGAGGGTCTCCAGAACTGGACACAGTACTCAGATGGGGTCTCACCAACTGTCTGTACAGAGGATAGCAACTTCCTGTTTTCTGCTGCTGATGTCTCTCCCTATACATCCCAGTATACCCCCAGCCCTCCCTACTGCCTTCTCACATTGATTGCTAACCTTAAGGTCATCTGATATGATTACCCCCAGGTCCCTTTCCATTTTTGTTGTTGTTACTACCTCCCCACCCATTGTGTCTTCTTCCCCTGGGTTCTTGTTTCCCAGGTGCATTATTTTGCACTTCTTTGCATTGAATCCTAGCTGCCATACTTCTGACCATTCCTCCAACCTTGCCAAGTCTCTTTTCATCCTTTCCATGTCTCCTTGTGTATCAACCCTGTTGCAGATCTTTGTGTCATCTGCAAAAAGGCATACTTTTCCTTCCAGTCCCTCTGCAATGTCACTGATGAAGACATTAAAAAGGACTGGACCCAATACTGAGCGCTTCGGTACCCCACTAGTAACCCCTCTTTCTTCAGAGTGGACTCCATTTACAATTACCTTCTGTGTCCTGTTGTGCAGCCAGTGTTTACCAGGCTACCACCCTGGGACCCACTCCCAGGCTGGTTAATTTGACTATTAATCTTTTGTGTGGGACTGTGTCAAATGCCTTGCTAAAGCCTAGGTAGGCCATGTCCACAGCCCCTCCCTGGTCTACTACTTTGGTCACCCAGTCAAAGAAATCTCTTAGATTCATCTGACATGACCTTCCCACTGTGAACCCATGCTGCCTTGGGTCCTGTGCCCGACTGGCCTCTAGGTACTCAACTCTTCTTTCCTTCAGAAGTGACTCCATCACTTTCCCTATGACAGAGGTCAGACTGACAGGTCTGTAGTTTCCTGCCTCTGTCTTGGTCCCACTTTTGTGAAGGGGAATCACATCTGCCTTCCTCCAGTCCTTGGGGACCACACCATCCTCCCATGATTTATTAAAAAGAGTAGCCAGTGGTTTCACTAGTTCCTCCCTTAATTCTTTTAGAATTCTGGGGTGAATTCCATCAGGACCCATTGCTTTGTCCACCTTCAGTTTTAGGAGTTCTTGCAGAACCCTTTCTTCTGTGAATGGACTGGGATTGACCCCCCCTATCAAGAATGCTTCTGTTAATTGGATTAGGCACTTCCCCCTCCTCTTTTGTGAATACTGAGCAGAAACATTCATTCAGTATCCCTGCTTTTTCACTGTCCCCCTCTGCCCACCCACCATTCATTCTATTCAGCCTCACTATCCCTCCCTTTGTCTTTCTATGCTCGCTGATGTACCTATAAAAGGTTTTACCCCCCTTCTTAACTGAGTAGGGTATCTTTTCCTCAGTTTGGGCCTTTGCTATCCTGACTTCCCTCCCCTCCCTGCTTCCTTCTGCCTTAACTGGTACAGCTATCTGTCCTGCTTCTTCTGTGTTTCCTTATACTTCCAGAATGTTATCTTTTTCTTCCTGACTTTCACAGCCACCTCTTTTGAGAATCATAGTGGCTTTTTCTTTTGTTTTGATTTGTTTATTTGCTTCACACAAAGGCTTGTTGCCTCTGTGATGGCAGTTTTGATGATTTCCCATTGTTGCTCCACACCTCCTTCTAGCCTGTTTGCTAGTGCTTTTCTGAGGTACTCTCCCATCTTGCCAAAGTCAGCCCTCCTAAAGTTCAGTACCCTCACTTTTGTATGGCTTGACTCTGTAGCTGAGTTTAATGTGAACCACACTGTTTGATGGTCACTTGTTCCTAGATGGCAACCCACTTCTAGATCTGAGATCCTCTCACGGCCCCCATTTGAGAGTACGAGGTCTAAAAATGCTCCCTCACAAGTGGGTTCCGAAACTAGCTGTCTGAGGCCTGCCACCTGTAGGGCATCAAGAATGGCCCTGCTCTTGGATGTGGCTGCAGCAAATGTGCTCCAGTTAACATCTGGCATATTCAGGTCTCCAATCAACAGTATCTCCCCTTTCTCTGCCATTCTAAGAATTCTTTCTATCATATCCTTGTCCATTCCTTCCCCCTGACATGGGGGTCTGTACTGTACCCCTGTGCGGAAGGTGGTGCCCTTTTCAGTCTCCAAGGTGACCCACAGTGCCTCCTCTCCTCCCCTCCGTTTACTCTTTTGTTCAGTTGCTTTTATCCCTTCCTTTACATAGAGAGCTACTCCTTCCCCTCTTCTTCCCTGCCTGTCTCTCCTGTAGGTTATGTAACCTGGTATGTTAACATCCCAGTCATGGTTCTCTGTGTACCATGTTTCCGTGACTGCTATGATATCCAGGCATCCCTCTTCCATCAAGGCCACCAGCTCAAGGAGCTTGTTTCCCATATTACGGGCATTGATACTCATTATCCTCCATTTCCTGATGGCCTTACTCCCTTTTGCCCCATCCCTGTCCTTGCCTTTGTCACTTTCTGCATTTACCCCTGCCCTTCTCCCTATCAACACCTCTATGTTGGTGTTTGCTACACTTACTACCATGATTTTTTGGGGGGGCTAGGAGTTCCCTGCTCCTTTCCAGTGCCTCCCCCTTTGGCTAGTTTAAATGCTTGCCAATGAAGCATTTAAACCTATCACCTAGGGTCCTGGTTCCTCTCCTGGACAGACGCAGCCCATCATGCCAGTATAGGCTTGCATCACTCCAGGTGGACCCCCATTCCCCAATGAAGCCAAATCCTTGAGCTTCACAAGAGTTTTTCAACCACTGATTGAATCACATGGTGCGGAACACCCTAGCCTCTCCTATGCCATAGATGGGCAGCACCTCTGAGAAGGTTACCATGTGTGCTACTTGGCTAAAGCCCCTCTCCAATTCCACAAACTCTTCCTGCACTTCTCTAATCCCTTTCTTAGCCAGGTCATTTGTCCCTAGGTGGACAATGACATTCAGCTCTCTCCCCTGTGCAGCTGCTCCAGCAATCCTGAGGATTCGCTCCCTGTCCCTCCAAGCCATGGTGCCAGGCAGGCACCTTACCGCCCTCTCCCCTTCCTCCCCCAGTTCTACCTTCCTAACAATGGAGTCCCCCACCAGGAGTTGTTTCCTCCCCCTGCGGGGTCCCCTGCCACCCTTCTGTTGGTCTCCTTTGTGGAGGTTCCCAGCATCCTCCTTGGTCTCCACTGTGGGTGCCTCCATAGAGGAACCACACTTTGCCAGAATGGCATAGGAATTGTGGAGAGGTACAACTGGAGGGATGTGCCTCTGTTCCACCACCCTCACCCTCCCTGAGCCCACTGTGGTCAAACCACTCTTCTTTCTTGGCAACCTCTGAGGCAACGGCAGTGGTACTGGTTGTCCCTGGATGGAAGAGGAGGTCCCACAAATCCTGGCCAACTCAGCCTGGAGATGAGCAACCTCTTCCCTCAGCCTAGAGAGGTGCCTGCAGATGGGACAACACCGAATCCTCCAGAATGTCTCCCAGAAGACTGCTGCTCCACAGCCACTGCACTGTACCACTCCAATCATGTCTTATTTCTTGCCCCTTAACTGTTTGCAATCCTTACTCTTTCCTCTGTTTTTTTCCTCAGTCTCTCTCTCCTTACTTTCTGCCTGTGTGCCCTTTAAGCTCCTGATTGTCCTGTTCTGAGACAAGAATAGAATATCCTATATTTCTCAGTAGACCCCTTACTTGCTCAGAGGCAGACCTCCAGCAGCTAGAGGGTGCTGGAGAGCTACTCTTGCCCTTCTAGGATGGTGGGTCTTTGGTGGCTCTGTGAACACTCATTTCCTGCTCCCGAACAGGAAGTTCCTGTTGTCAGTCAAATCCTGTGCCTATAAAAGTAGAACTAGCTTTGGGTGGGAGGGAAGGAGGGTAATATAGTCCCAGTAGAGAAGTCCAGTCACACAGCAGTCCTTTCTCCTGGTGTCTTCTGCCAAGCTATTACAATTTTACATTACATGGATAAAAATGCTTTATAACATGCCCCAACCAAGGGTAATAACTAACCACAACCTTTCTGCCCCTTTCACTCTGTACAAAGAGACCAGACAGGGATGTCCCTTTCCCCACTACTTTTTGTATGCTATGGGCATAATACAACAGGACCTCTGTTGGAGATGTGAAGACCCAGGTGCAGATCTTCTGCACATCCTCTAGAGTTGTAAGCTAATCCATCCACTGTGGGTCCAAATCTCCCAGACATGTACAAAAATACTCAAGAGACCCATCCCCATGTCACCAGCCATGATCCTCCTAGGGTTACATCAATCCCCCCATCTCCTAAGCCAGCCCCAGAGGCTCTGGCTGGTGCAAGCTTCAGTAGAGTTAAAATGACTACTCCTCAGAAGGTGGAGAACCACTGAAGTTCCATCCATGAAAGAATGACTTGCAGCAATGGAAGAGCTAGCTACTTATTCAAGAATGCCACATTATGTGAGTAAATCCAAGCAGAAGTTTACAATACAATGGTCTCCATACCTGGCATACATACAAGACACAGCTTCGTCATCTCTGGTCCTGCAAGCAAGCATTTGCTAAGCCCCCCCTGAAATTGTGGCCAGTTAGCAGCTGGAATCAAGGTATGGAATGCTGTGCTACTCTACCAGGAAGGTCACCTGAGGGTAAAAAATAATAAACTAGAACAATTACTGATCCTGAGTGTAACATTTGTATAAGTATAGTCAGCAAAATGTAAATAATATGACTCAGGGTAGACCTAGAGCATATGCTTCCTTTGCTGTTCAGACATGAGTTTATGTACCTCCAATGGTCAGTTAAAATGTGAAACAGCAACTTGTAATGAGATAACTTTGTGTAACAAAGAAAAACACCTGAGAAAACTTGTGATGTACTGTATGTAAAAATGATATAACTTTAAAAGCTCAATAAAAAGATTAACTGCATGTAAAAAAACTCTATTTTTGTAATGTTGTATCTCACTCATACATTATTAAAACAGGAGCCATTCTGGCAACACTAGGTTTAGTATAATTTTACTAACCTCTGTTGCACTCTGGACTTTCAGACCCCTTAACCCCACTGACCCAGTGGACACAGCAGAAATGCTTGCCTCTATGTGCGTCTCCAAGTGCTCACACCCACACTCGAGCTCATCCCACTTGCTCAAGAGATGCTTCTTAAGCTGACAGTACCAGGAAGTAGGAGGTGTGGTTATATGTCACCTGCCCACTTGTGCTAACACTTTCAAAAGTTTAAAATCTATTGTATAAATTTATAAGTAAAATGAGTTATCACCCTCAATAAAAACTATTTCTTTGTCAGTTCTGAATTCAGAATTCAATCTGAGCTTTGTGACACACAAATTTCTGTCATCCTAAATACTCCATTTGGACTACAAACCTCAATCTCCCTCTGTGTTAGTCTCCAGGCAACGGAGCTACACAGTTCCACCCCAAGAGCAAATATCTATTGCTCTGTTCAAAAATACACTTCACACAAGTTCTATTTGCTTTCAAAGCTGCCTTTAGGGTTTGAATCACTGCTGCCAACTGTAGCACAGCTATTACACCATGACAGGCCACTTAAGGAGATACCCGATGGAGATCACCTTATCAGAGAAGAAATTTTCAAACTCCTCACACTTTTTAGTGCAAAAAGCCTAAGTGTATTGTAGACAGGCTGGATTATTAATGTATCCATGGTACAAAAAGCTTAGTTGGTTGATTTCTTTCTTCAGCAATTGTCCATGACAGGAACTCTGTCTTTTTCAGGATGATAGCCCACTGATACTTGCCATAGTGAGTCTTCAATTCAAATCTGTTATCCACAGACTGGGACCTACACCAAGAGCATTCTAACTTCCATCTTTTAGTCTTCAACTGACACAGCTCATCACAATACCAGGGAAATTTGAGATGGGATGTCTAAGGATAAACATGGTTAGGTGTTATGGAAGTCCATGCAGCTATACACTGAGAGCCATCTTAAATAGGATAGAATTAGAATTTGGATTTGTCAATGTCTTTCGTACACATTGTCTTATGTGTCTTATATACCTACTGCATGTATGTCCTAGATAGACAATGATATTGCAGGACTGTGTGCAGAAAAACAGTGCAGCATTTATATATTCAACACACCACAGAATCTGTATTACTGTAACATAAAAAAAATAGTAATTTGAGGTTGGAAAGGACTCTTGCCACCTGGCTTCCCTCCAGTAAGAATTGTTAAGTATACTGTACAAATGTTTACTAAATTACAAGATGCACTATACTCATAGAATACAAAGAGAGATAATGTTGATGAAAACACCAGGAATATCCCTGACTTAGGAATAGTATCATGGAATTTGTAACTTTGATCTGAATGACAGCAAGTGAAGGGAGTTTAACAAGCCACCTGAAGAACAACACATCGTAGTAGGGCAGAGTCCCATGTCCCTTTCCCACAAGAAATTATACCATTGTTTTATTGCTTCAAACCTAAGTTCTATTTCTCTTGCTTGTTTTATTTTCTGCACTACTAGTTATGGCCTGTGTCATGCCTGAAAAAGGTTCATTGGAAGAATCCACCTATCTGGTTAACAAAGTAATAATACATAACATATACAAGTAAATAAAAAAGGATGGCTAAGTTGGAACCAAATAAACACATTCGCAAAAGTTCACAAAATTCCACAATTTTTTGCAAAAGTTTACAAAAAGGTTTGTGGATGCAGAATGTGTTAATTTTATCTACAGTAGCTGTAGAACAGCTATATACTGTACAGTGAGTGCATTAACTAAATCAGAAGTAAAACTACTAAACACCCAAAGTAAGCAAATGTGTAGGACAAACCAAACTAAGGAGTTTTAGTCGATTTCCACAAATAGTGTACAATCAGGGGTTTCCCAGGATACCACATGAATGAAGTGGTAGTGAAATACAAGGACCTACAGATAGGCAAGAAAACAAGCATTTGTCAATGCCGTATGTTGATTGCGTTGGTGTGTTGAGCTAGCTCACTGCCCCTCTGTCACTCGCTCAGTCTGTTTCTCCCGGTGCTGCAGGCTGCTCTTTTGTACTGGGCTCCTGCCTGCACTGGCACCTTGTTCTGCCCACTAAGAAATCTGCAGCTGTCCAGACAGATCTGCATTGAGGTGCCTCACTACCCCCTCTCTCACTGGGTCATTCTGCTTCTCCTGGCGCTGCAGGCTACCCTTTTGTACTGGGCTCCTGCCTCTCTTGGTGTCTTTTTCTGCCCACAAAGAAATCAGCAGCAGTCCTGACACAGGTCTGTTGAGCCTGCTGACTCCCCCTCTCTCACTCACTCATTCCATTTTTGCCAGCATTGCAGGCTGGCCTTTTGTACTTTTGTACTGTGCTCCTGCCGGCATTGCCGCTTTTTTCTGCCAACAAAGAAATCTGCAGCAGTCATGATAGAGCTCCATTGAGCTCGCTCACTCACCCTCTCTCACTCGCTCATTGTGTTTCTCCTGGTGCTCCAGGCTGCCCTTTTGTACTGGACTCCTGCCTGCATTGGCATGTTTTTCTGCCCACAAAGAAATTCACAGCTGTCCTGACAGAGCTCCGTTGAGGTTGCTCACTCCCCCTGTGTCTCTCATTCACTCATTCTGTTTCTCCTGGCTCTGCAGCCTGCCCTTTTGTACTGGGCTCCTGCCTCTGTTGGCACCTTTTTCTGCCACAAAGAAATCTGCAGCAGTTCCAACAAAGCTCCGTTGAGCTCACTCACTCCCCTCACTCACTCACTCATTCTGTTTCTGCCGGAATTGCAGGCTGCCCTTTTCTAATGGGCTCCTGCCTGTGTTGCTGCCTTCTTCTGCCCACAAAGAAATTTGCAGCAGTTACAATACAGCTCCATTGAGCTTGCTCACTCCCCCTTTCTCACTTGCTCATTCTGGTTTTCCTGCCACTGCAGATTTCCATTTTGTACTGGGCCCCTGCATGCATTGCTGCCTTTTTCTGCCCACAAACAAATCTGCAGCAGTCCCAACAGAGCTCCGTTGAGCTCATTTACTCCCCCTCTCTCACTCGCTCATTCTGTGTCTCCTGCCACTGCAGGCTGCCCTTTTGTACTGGGCTCCTGCCTGCATTGGTGGCTTGCTCACTCCCCCTCTCTCACTCATTCATTCCATTTCTTCCTGCACTGCAAGCTGGCCTTTTGTACTGGGCTTCTGCCTGCATTGCCGCATTTTCTGCCCACAAAGAAATCTGCAGCAGTCACAATAGAGCTCCGTTGATCTCGCTCACTACCGCTCTATCACTCACTCATTCTGTTTCTTTTGGTGCTGCAGGCTTGGCTTGTGTACGGGGCTCCTGGCTACATTGGCACCTTTGTCTGTCCACAAAGAAATCTGAAGCTGTACCAATAAAGCTCTATTGAGGTTGTTCAGTCTTCCTCTGTCATGTGCTCATTCTGTTTGTCCTAGTGCTGCAAGTGGCCCTTTTGTACGGGGCTCCTGCCTGCATTGGCACCTTTTTCTGCCCACAAAGAAATCCACAGCAGTCCTGATAGAGCTCCGTTGAGCTCACTCAGTCCCTCTGTCTCACTCACTCATACTGTTTCTCCCACCGCTACAGGCTGGCCCTTTCTACTGGGCCCCTGCCTGCATTGACGTCTTTCTCTGCCCACAAAGAAAACTGCAGCAGTCCTGACAGCACTCCTGTGAGTTTTCTCACTCCCCCTCCATCACTCGCTCTCTCGTTCTGTTTCTCCCAGTGCTGCAGACTGCCCTTTTGTACTGGTCTCTTGCACTGGGGCTTTTTTCTGCCCACAAACAAATCCAGAGCAGTCCCGATAGAGCTCAGTTGAGCTCAGTCATTCCCCCCCCTCACTCGTTCGATCTTAATCTGTCCCAAACACTGATGTCCCACAGTGACCGTGCTATTCCCCATCGGGAGTGAAAAAACATATTTTAGCCAGGATGTGAAAAATGACAGCTGTACTGTTCATTAGGAGGTGTGAAAGAAAACCACTGTTGAAAATGTTGTGTGAAAATATTACAAATTTTCAAAGTTACAAGGGTGTGTGGAAAGAGTTGAACGCACGTTTGTAACACAGTCATGTTATGGAGCTTTGTCACCAAATTTTCAACATAGGGATTTTAGGAACTCTGCTCATGAACAGTGCCACTGTCATTTTCTTAATCTGTCCCAAACATTGATTTCCCACAGTGACTGTGTTATTCTGTGCCGCAACTGTGAATCCACATTTCAGTCAGGATGTGAACAATGACAGCTGTACTGCTCATAAGGAGGTGTGAACAAATGCCACTTTTGAAAATGTGACATGACAATATTACAGATCTGCAAAGTTACAAGGGTGTGTGGAAAGTGTGCAATGCACACTTGTAACACAGTCATTTGATGGGTGATCATCACCAAATTTTCAACATAGGCATTTTAGGACCTCTGCTCATGAACAGTATCACTGTCATTTAATTAATCTGTCCCAGACAGTGATTACACACAGTGACCACTCTATTCTGCGTCGGAACTGCAAAAACACATTTTGGCCAGGATGGGAAAAATGACAGCTGCACTGTTCATAAGTAGGTGTGGGAAAATGGCAATTCTGAAAATCTGGAGTGAAAATATTATAAATTCACAAAGTTACGAGCATGCGTACAAACATTGCAACGCGTTCTCGTAACACAGTCATTTTATGGAGTATCTTTACCGAATTTTCAACACAGGCATTTTAGGACCTCTACTCATGAACAGTGTCACTGTCATTTTCTTAATCTGTCCCGAACATTGATTTCCCATAGTGACCGCGCTATTCTGCGTCAGAAGTGCAAAACCACATTTCAGCTAGGATGTGAACAATGACAGCTGTACTGTTTACAAGGAGGTGTGAAAAAATGACAATGTTGAAAATCTGGCATGAAAATATTGCAACTTCACTAAGTTACGAGCGTGCGTAGCAACTGTGCAACGCACACTCGTAAAACAGTCATTGTTTTGAATTTTTTCCACCAAATTTGCAACATAGGCTTTTTGAGAGCCCACCTCAGGAACACTGGCACTGTCATTTCGTTAATCAGCCCCAAAAGATGATTCCATGTAGTGACCGTGAAATCACCTTTTGGGGCTGAGTAACACCATGACAGTTCAAAAATTCATGAGAAGGGGTTCCAAAACCCCCATGTTGAAAATTTGGTGCCAGAATTCCAAAAAATGACTGAGATATGCATTAAAGTTGGAAAAAAAACATTTATTCCATTATACAGATTACAGACATTTCCTCAGTTCACGGTCAGCTTTGAAGAGTGCAGACGTGTTCCCAGTCCACTGAAGATCGTCGTGACAAGCTCCGGAGGTGGGATATGGGGTGGGGTGGGAGGCTGGGTGCACAGTGGGTGGGTGCGGGTTGGGGGGAAGGAAGCTGCAAGGGACCATTTTTGTTCTTATAGATTAAAAAACACAGAGGGACGGTTTTGTCTTTACAGGGGCATTGGGCATGCTGGGGTGGGCTCCCAGCATGCCACTCAACTTTTGGGGGCAGCAGTAGTCTACAGAGTTGGGCACCTCATTGGCACACAACAAAGGGGGTTAGATTATGCCGACGGGATTAGGGAACCCCGCCGGCAAAGAATATATACGGGAGTGGGGGTTACATAATGCCGATGGGGGAGTGAGCTCCAATTGGCAGCAGAAACACGCTGGCATAGAAGCCGATGGGGATCGGGGCCCCATCAGCAAGTATATGCAGGGAGGGGTTACATAAGCTGACGGGGAGTGAACTCCTCGCTGGCAGCAGAACATGTGGGCAGGAAGCCAACAGAGATTGGGGCCCTGCTGGCAAGTAAACAATGGCGATATTGTCTGTGAACACGGTGGCAAACCACAACCATGTTCACAAACAATATCACTCTGTAAAGATCCTGCCCTGCAATGATGGGTCACTACCTCATTGCAGCGGATCGCTTATGCTGCAATGATGAGGCAGCTCCTAATTGCAGTGGCTAAGTTGTCACAAGTTGGTGCCGATGTTCCGAACTTGTGTCACCAGCAGTCTGCCATGGCATTGGGGGAAGCAGGATAAGCCTTTGCAGGCTGTGGGGGCATTGGTCGCAACAGTGCCACACCTCCATAGCCTGCTTCTCAGCAAGCTATCCTAATATGTTTCTTGTGCTGCACGCAATCAACATAAATATGGGGAAAAGGTCAACAGCAGAAATTTTTCTAAACAACTACATAGATACATAGACAGTGTCGGCAGATAAGGGCCTATGGCCCACCCAGTCTGCCCATTTGAGCCTGTAAGTTCAGTTTACGTTTTCCTAGAAGTCTGTTGCCCCTTACCCCTGACCTCCAGAATTCCTTTATGTCTATCCTATGCATTCGTAAATCCCGTGATTGTTTCAGCCCCCGCAACTTCCTCTGGCAGGGTGTTCCACTTGTCCACCACCCATTCTGTGAAGAAATTCTTCCTCACGTTTCCTCTGAATCATCCTCCCTCCAACTTCATCCCATGCTTTCTAGTCCTGGAACATCTTTTTCGCTTGAAAATAGTGTATTCCTGCACCCTGTTCATCCCTGTAAGATACTACTTGTATGTCTCTATCATATCCCCTCTCTCCCTCCTCTCCTCCTGGGAGTACATGATCAGTTCCTTCAACCTGTCCTCATAGGACTTGTGATGCAATCCATGCACCATCTTTGTTGCCTTCCTCTGAACCTTCTCTACCCTGTCTATGTCCTTACGTAGGTAAGGTCTACAGAACTGTACACTGTACTCCAGGTGGGGCCTCACTAGTGTCATGTATAGTGGAATTATGACCTCCCTTTTCCTGCTGGTGATGCTCCTGCCTATGCATCCCAGCATCCTATTTGCTTTACCTGCTGCCTTGTCACACTGTTTCCCTACCTTGAGGTCATCAGAGATGATAACCCCAAGATCCCTTTCCTGCTTGGTGCATGCTATATTCTCACCCCCCCAACTGATGTATTGTGCCAGGGTTTTTGTGCCCCATAAGCATTATCTTGCACTTCTTTGCATTGAATTTCAACTGCCAAAACCTGACCATTCCTCAAGTTTCTGCAGGTCCCTTCTCATTCTGTCTACACCCTCTGGTGTACTACAGTACTGTATATCTTAAATCCTATTAAAATTAATGAACTACATGAAAAACAAAAAGCTCTAATAATCATTATAACCCTTTGGATGGAGGCTTTCTAGATTATAAATCTACATGTTTTAGTTTTCCTTTGTAAAAGGTATTTTGTGCAACAACCCACCTGGAGCTGTCCAGGGGATTTCTTCATAACCAATAATTTCATTTCATTAGGGTTGCAGAAATGAAATTTTATTAAATGGTTACCAAACAGAGCATTGTATGGAGACTCAAATATGTTTTGGGATTTGTGTTTTAAGATTTCAGATCGTACTACTAATATAGATTTTATTACAGGTGCATTGGATTTTGTACAGTACAAATTCAGTGTTAAAATCAGTTGGCAATTCAATATTGATTATTTTGTTGGAATCAGGATTTTTGAAAATTATCACCTTCTTCACCAAAGCTGTTGATATTGCATGTTTTGCATGTCTTGAACCACCTAGATCTGCTTGGAAGATAATGTATCTATTTTGGTATTACAAAATAAATATGGACTATAAGGTAAACAAACAGTACCCCATGTACCCTTTATGCAACTAGAAAGAACATGCAAATCATTTTAACATTTCTCTCTCTCTCTCTTTCTTTCTTTCTTGGTTTTAAAAGCAGTACTTAGTTTCATAAATCAGCTGAGGTGTGATTAACCCTGGCTGCCAATGACAAGATGAACCCCTCATAGATCACATAACCTACTCTTTAAATTTAGTATGTCAGTATGAGCTATGATCTTACTACCTACTCTGTCTTGTGTGAAGAGCCATATATGGCTTTCTTTTTCAAACTGAGCCCTTATTCATGAGGGGCTCCAAGGTGGCTAGTGGGAGCATGCTATATTGGAAATGATCACACCTCTTCTCATCATTTCATAATTAAGGACATAGCAAGCCCTGCCTAGGCTTATCCTCTTTTAATAATATTTCTTTTGCATTTTTTTCTTTTCATTTTTTAGAGGCGCTACTGGTGTGTGGTCAGTAGCTCAAACAATGAGTACCATAACATATCCCTAAAAATGCTGCTCAGAAGAGTCTGCAACTCATTTTATTCTCTTCTGTTTTCTTACTCAGTCTTCATCCTATGATTTTAAGTAGACCAACACTCTGTTTAAAATAGGAAGCCAGAGAGTGGAAGGAAAAAAGAAACTCTTTTAAAATTGTAAAATAAAAAACTTCAAAATCATTTGCAGGCTCTTTTGATCAGCATTGGGAGGATGCACTAGACACTGTTTGTTTCTGATATTGGTTAAACACATTTGTAATGCCCCTACAAAATTAAAATAAATGTATACAAAATGTAAGTTAAACTCAGTGGATGAGCCAGGGTTAAGACTGTTATGTCCTTAATTACCAAAATGATTAGGAAAGGTGTTGCCATGTCTTATTTAGCATGCTCCACAATGACCACCTATGAGCCCCTTATGGGCAAACACTGTTTAAAAAAGGAAGTCACAAATTAGTCTTTACAGAAGACAAATAAAGCAGTGAGTTGACAGATCAGATTCGCATATAAAAACTCAAAGAGTGGGTACATGGTCTATGAGGGGATCACTTGGTCATTGGTGGTCAGGCTTCATCACAACTCAAATGATTTCTGAAATCAAGAACCCCTTTTAAAATCATGGAACAAGCTGGCCTGTCAGCACAGTGACAGGGCTATTGCTTGCAATGCTAGTGACCTAGATATGGAAACGAACTTGAGTCACTGGGTGGGGGGGTCAGGGAAGTGAGGATCCAGTGTCTAAGGGACAGTTTCTTTCCTTGTGGTGTTGGGACACAGTGGGCTAGAGTTTCAAAGGCTGATGCAAGGCTTGCATCAAGCCCTTCACTGAACCCTTCTGTTTGTGCATCTGTGTTGAATACCTGTGTCACAACAGCACCCACTTTTCTATTGTTGGGTAACTGTTTCCTCACTTTACGGCAGCTTGCATCAAATATTTGGCACAAGCCCTGCAAAAATGGTCCCCTGAATTCTGCAAGCTAGACTGGGAGGAACTGGTCTGACTTGTGGCATTGGGTGCACAGGAGTGAAAATCCTGATCACCGGCATGGAGAATGCCAAGCATGCGGAAAAGCTTTTGGGTTGCTTGGATGCATAGGCAGGGTGTCACCATCAGAAAAAGGGATGTCATAATACCCCTGTATAGATTACTTATGAGACCACACCTCGAGTTCTGTGTCCAGTTTGTGGAGGCCCCACCTCCAAAAGGAATTAGACAGGGTAGAGGTGGTAACAAGGTAGGCAATCAAAATGGTGAGGACCTGCATCAGAAGCCCTATGAAGAAAGGCATAAGGAATTAAATTTGTATTCCCCAGATGAAAGGAGGGAAAGGGGGGATATGATAGAAACATTCAAATACCTTACAGGTATAAACAAGATACTGGAAGGGAGCATTTTCCAGAGAAACAGATGAGGAAATGTGAGGAAGGTCTTTACAGAAAGGGTGGTGGATGCTTGGAACAGCCTCCAGTAGAGGTGGTGGGGGCTAAAATGGTTACAAGATTCAAGAATGCATGAGATAGACACAAGGGGATCTTAGAGGTAAGATAAGGGGGAGTGCAATTTGGGGACTAAGTTGGGATTGTGGTGGTACTATAGATAGGGAAAATAGGGCATAAGGGTGGGTCAGAAGGTCCTTATTTGCTGACAACTTCTATGTTTCTATGTAAGCTAAGAGCAAGGGACAACAGCTGGAGCCGCTTTAAGTCTTCTGGCCTGCCAGTGGATTATAGCACCTACAGACAGTAGTGGAATACTTGCAAAAAAGAAATAAGAATGGCCAAAGGATCATACTTCAAAAGCTTACTAGTGAATGCCTCAGGTGACCCCAAAAAATTGTGTTTACACATAAAAACCTTCCTGGGGTCTACCCACTCTGCCACCCCAAATGACCTGGTTCTCAACGGTACACACTGTAACAATCCTCAGACCATAGCTAACATTTTTAACAATCAATTCTCAGATCCAAATAAATACACATCCTCCTTCCCTGCCTCACAACACCACTGCCCTCCTGCGACCTCCAGCCAAGAAGTCATTGGCTTCTCCTTCTTCTTTAAGTCTATCATTCAACAGGAGGTCTCTAAAATACTTAGCTCAATCTCAGACAGCACAGCCACAGGCTTGGATAGTCTTGAACCCAGACTACTAAAAATAGCAGCCCCGCTCATTGCTGCTCCTTTAGACAAAATTTTCACACTCTCTCTATGTCAAAGTAGTGTCCCTGACATATGAAAGCTAGCCAGGGTCACTACTGTCTTCAAAAGGTGTGACCCAAAAGACCCATTTAACTACAGACTCATTTCCATCCTCTCGGTTCTGAGCAAAATCCTGGAAAAATGAGTTGCTACACAAATCATCGAATTCTTTCTCAAAAATGACCTTCTCATAACTGACCAGCATGGTTTCTGCAAGGGCCATAGCACCTCAATGGCACTGCTTAAGTTTACTACTGACACACTCACTGCTATGAACTCAAGCCTTCTAATTGGAGCTGTTTTCATAGACACGACAAAGGCCTTTGACTTGGTGAGCCACTCCATTCTCCTTGCCACCCTGAAATCTTTAGGCTTTGCACATATTGTTGTCAACTGGTTCAATAGTTACCTGTCAAACAGGGTTCAAGTTGTAAAATCCAATTCAACCTATTCCAACCTGGCAACAGTGAATAGTGGTGTACCACAAGGCTCAATTTTTTGAGCACTGCTATTTTCCATATTTATCAATAACATCACCTCCAATCTTACTTCCACTTCTTGCCTCCTCTACACTGACGAAATAGCCCTCTACACCAGTATGAAAGACATCTCTGACATCAACCTGTGGCTTTTCACTGACTTTCAGAGCACTCAAGCCTTGCCCTCACATCACAAATTAGTCCTTAATGAGGCCAAAACCCAATCCATGCTATTTGGGACACATTTTAAACTCAAAACCTGCCAAAATAATTTCACAGTCTCTTGTCTGGATGGCTCCCCTATTGGTTCAGTGACCTCATTTAAGTACCTAGGGGTAACACTAGACCAATCCCTAAACTCTGATCTTCATATCCAGAACTCATGTAAATCTATAAACTCTAAATTAGGTATAGTGTACCGGACCAGATATGCACTAACCCCTGCAGTGAGGCTTGCCATTGCTCATGGTAGTCTTCTACCCACCATTACATACAGAGTTGTAACCTATACTGCCTTACCTAAATCCAATCTCCATAGATGGGACATCACCTATGGAATAAAAAATGGAAGAAAGCAAAACAAACAATGTTAAATCAGGATTGGGTTTCCTATAGACAGGCTCGAAATTTTTATACTACCAAAATTAGGGACTCTAAAAAACAGTTTGTTCATTCTAATTTGGAGGCTAATCACAAAAAGAATCCGAGGAGGTTCTGGGAATTTTTTCGAACCTAGTGGGGAAAAATAAACAGAATTGTGTAAATAAAATAGAAAAAGATGGTATTGCACTGCCTTTGGGTAAAGAAATGGTCGATGCCTTTAATGACTATTTCTCAAAAGTGGCTTCATCAAGCCCTTTAGATAGGGTCCATAGTGATCAAAATGAGTTTTCGAGGCCAAACTATAGAGATACTAGTATAGAAGTTGGAGAAATAGGTGGCTTCAATTTTGATTATATTTCCCCAGAAATTATACAATCTGAACTCTTGAAATTGGATACTTCCAAGGCGAAAGGATCAGACATGATTCCCTCTACATTGTTGAAATATGCAGCACCTTGTGTGGCTTATCCTTTGGCCTACATTTTCAATTTATCTATTGAAAGCGGGGAATTTCCAGATGGATGGAAGACTGCAAAGGTTAGACCTATATTTAAAGCTGGAGACAAGAGTGAGTTGGGCAATTATCGGCCCATCTAGCACTTGTCTCAGATTTCTAAAATATTTGAAAAGATTGTATCTTGTCAGTTGAAAGGCTTTCTGGAGGATAACAATAAATTGACATCTTTTCAATCGGGATTTAGGGTACTTCATAGCACACAAACAGCATTGATAAATGTTGTAAGCGATCTCCAGCTGAGTCTGGACAGGAGGTTAATGACAGGTGCTCTATTTATAGATCTCTCAAAAGCATTTGATACCCTCAACCATCAGGTACTCCTGTCCAGACTCAATGGGATTGGCTTGTCATCTCGATCAGTTAAGTGGTTTTCTTCTTACTTGATGGACCGAAGACAATTCGTAGAAGTGGGCTCCTATAAATCTAAGATACTGGAAATAAAAATGGAGTACCGCAGGGTTCGATCTTGGGGCCTTTATTATTTAATGTTTATATGAATGACCTCAAGATTATATCTACATCTGCACAGTGTCATATGTATGCTGATGACACTGTACTGTATGTTGAGGGAGATACTGTAGAATCTATAAATGAGAGGCTGCAACTGGCCTTTGATGAAATTCAGGCTTTCTTTAAGATTAATTACCTTATCCTAAATACTAACAAAACACAATCATTGTTGTTTAAAAATAATAATAACAATAAAAAAGATTTGCATTTGGAAATACACATAGCCGATGGCATTGCCATCAAGCAGGTGGACTCATACAAATATCTTGGGGTCTGGTTAGACCCTATTTTAGGGTGGGATATATATATAAACTCTTTTATAAAAAATATCAATAGAAAATTGGGTATATTGTATAAATATAAAAGGTTTATGACCAGAGAAGTCCACCTGACTGTAGTTAACTCTTTGATACTTCCAGTGATGGATTATGGTGATCTGCTTTATGGAGGAGCCTTAGAAAAATATACAGGCAGCGTAGACTTAGTCTTTCGCAGATTGGCTCTTTTTGTTTTGGATGCCCCTTATAGAACACACAGGTGTCTACTCTTTAAGAAATTAGATTGGCTCAGTTCCACAGTGAGAAGAGATCTACATAGGCTTCAATTTATGATTAAAGTATGGCATAAGGAAGTACCCAACTATATCATTGACCTATTTGAGGTTAGAAAGATCAAGGAAGTATAAGGGCCTCAACCGGAACTCAATTTGTTCCACTTAAATGTAATCTGAATATAGGTAGATCTTCTGTGCTTGCCAGAGGCATTAGCCTATGGAATAGATCCCCTCCAGCTTTGAGAAGTAACAAAACCAAGCATAACATAAGTGAACTAAGGAAATGGCATATGTTTGCACTAAACAAGAGCACATTATGTAATAACTGTTAGCACTTTAAAGTTTGATTGTTATGTTTTTGGAATTTTTTTTTTTATTTTTATTTATTTATTGTTTGTTAGTTGTTTCTACTTGTTATTTTGCATCTTGCTGTATTGTTAATTCATGTGGAATCTCCTAATGACATTTGGAACTTCATTGAAAATGAGCTATGCTCAATTGATAGTATCCAATTATTCATATTTGAATAAAAAAATGATTTACTACTACTACTACTACTACCTATAATAATATCTATTGCTATGCCTCCTTCTCCCATCAGCGTAAACACCATTGCTTCCTGTACTCAGATCTAAACTGGCTGTCACCAAATGCTGCTAGACTTTACTCCCTTGGGTCAACTGTCAACAGTATTATGTGGTCTCAAACTCCAAAAACTTGAACTGATCTACTTGTTCCTCAGATGTATGGCTATGGCCTATGCTTGGCTGGAAAATCCCTTCTATGTGTCCCAAAAAGTAACACCTCCAAAGGCAGCAGTGCTTTTGCACACCATGCTTCTCAGCTATAGAACTCCCTCCCTCTAGCAATCCACCAAGCACCTTCCCATAACACCTTTAAAAAAGGAACTCTGTAGCTACCTCATCTCCTCTAATCAATGCCCTTGCTTCAACCCCCCCTTAGCACCACTCCTGCTTTCAATGCTGTGCACCTGATCTACTTTTTACCTAATGTCTTGCACTTAATCCTCCCCATGCATGTCTACTTGTCTCCCCTCACAAACTTGAAGTGCTTCTCCTCTTTGGCCTGTTATCTCAAACCCCTTGCCCTGTCCTATTATAATTAATTCTCAACTCCTTAGATCTTTGTAATCATTGCCAAAAAGCATCTACTTGCAATACTCTGTGCCCTATCTCCCAAACCATGTGAATGTTTCTTCCCTAAGGATCTGCCTACTGTATGTTATTTTGTAACTTTCCCTGCTCATTATACCTGATAGTTCCTTGCAAGTATGTGGTTGTTTGTTTTCCATGACCTCTTGCTGAACTTTGCATCATGATAATTCCTTGCAAATATGTGAGCTATGTCCTGCACTAGCCAACAAATTGCCTTATCGCATTTTTTGTCATGAATCACACTGTTTTGTACCTTGCTGTTATCACCTTGCTTGTATTTCTACTGTAAAACCTTGTTTTGTTTCTGTGTTTTATGTAATTCTACTCTGTAACCTCCTGGGTCGTGCCTGAAAATAGTCATTCCTATGGCTAGCACACCTGCCTGGCAAACAAAAACTAAATAAATGAAAATAAATAAATGTAAAGATTCACCATAAGTGACTCCCTAAAACAGCCTAGCCAATGTAACAAGGCCTACTGTAAGACAATCAGAATGCTGGGGTGTACTGGGAGGTGATTTGATACTACTTCTCTATAGATCACTGGTGAGGCCCCATCTAGAATACTGTACCCAGTTCTGGAATCTCCAGTTAAGGAAAGACAATGACAGGCTGGAGATGACACAGCACAGGGTAACCAAAATAATTCAGGACCAACAGGGCAGATCCTATTAGGACTGGATTAGGGAATGGATCATGTACTCACTGGAGGCTAGAAGGGAGTGGGGCAATATTAAGTTGTTAGACCAGAAATGCAGCAAAATACTCTTTCATTTCACATTATCTTTTCCTTTTTCTTTCCTAGCTGCTTGCATCCTCTTTTATAATTTTCCAGGTCCTCTCTTCTTTCATTTCTGTCTTTCAGACTCTCCTTTCTTATCTGCCTCCCATCCTCTGATCTTTGGTTTGTGTCCTTTTTACTCTTCCATTACCCTTTCACAGCTTCCACGTTTGCTTCAAGACTCTTCATTTTCATAGACTACTGTCCCCTTCATTTCAGTTTTTCACCCTCTCTCCTATTTTACCTCTTTCTCTCTGCTTCTTTGTTTTCTACCATTTTTTGTCCCTTCTGTATGTCAAGTTAAAGTCATCTTCAGCTAGATTATGCTATATTGTGGCACACTGGTATACTATTACCAAGATCATGCCATGTTGTGACACACTGTTATATCACTTCCTCCCCATTGAAAAGTACTAACATCTTTAAAATTGTTATGGTTTGCTTAGAGGAAAGGTATAAAACATAGGAGCTGTCTACTAACTCTATAGTGCAGTCAGTACTCATATATCTGCTTCTCACCTGTCATACTGTACCTTAGAGAGAGTACCAACTTCTTTTTCAGAGCAGTGACTGGCTCAGCTGTGAAGCTGACCTCCAAGCTACATGAGCACTCTTTGCTACTTTTACAATTATGCCTACATTTGCCTCTGCAGTCTACCAAGTCTCTACATTTCTTTTTTCTTTTTTTTTCAAAGGAAAGTTATTTGACAGAAAACAGTATTTGTGCACTTTTCAGGCTGTGAAAACTCTCATTTTTAAAGAAACCAGCCCTACCACTGCACTACTGGAAAACATTCTGAAGCTGTGGTAGAATCATAACCAGGAAGAAAGCCTTACTCCTGGGCTGGGCTGTCCGGCATAGTGAGGGAGCTTGCTGTATTTGTGATGTGATTCCTATACTGCTTTCAAAAACAAAGGCCATAGTCTGGGTGCTCAAATGGAAAATCCCACCTAAATTTGAAACTTGTAGTACCCCCCCACAGAAAAGGTTTAACACTTTTTTTATAAAGGGATGAACCCCCAAGAGTGATTTGATGGGAGATGTAGTATTATGCAGTGTTACATTTGAGAAATATGGATGCTTTTCTAAATTAAGTCAAATGGCCATCATAAATTTCTTGAAAAAGTCAAAATAATGGCTCTCCTTTAACATGTGTAGAATATTACATTGTTTTCATCCTACATGATTTCATTATAGCAAATTTACTTTAAATATGTTCTCTGCTTGTTGTTTTGTCTATATGTATAATTTACAAACCGCATACACTATATAATTTATAAAAAAATTGCTTATTTCATCATCATGTTTTATAGCTATAAAACATGAACAAATGGTGTTTTCTTTTTATAATTTTCAAGATGAATAATGTACTAATGAAAATACTTCTAATAGAATTTTTTTTCAGGTAATAATAGTAACAACTGAGAGGCAACACAATGGCTGATGACCCTGCTGAGAATGTGACCCTCCTCACTAAAAAAAACTCTAGTGACTGGTCTAAATGTATCATCTGCTGAATAACAAAATAGGAACACCTGAGGACTAGGCAACCCCTGGAGGAATAAAGACATTTTATAATGCATGCCTTCTTAGAAAAGACCGTGTTTATCAGCGACAGCAGCCATTAGACATTGACACATTAGCTTTGCCTGTAGTACATTATCATGCATGCATGATGCCATCAGTCCTACACCAGCAAAACAAACCTGAAGCATTTTGGAGGTTGAGGAAGAAGCTCAAGTCCTAGCTCTTCTACTGATACAAGTCAGTGTTCAAGCTCACAGAGTAGGTGATTGACTCACAAGCCTGTTAACTGGAATTTGTGTATAATATGCCAGAAGGTGTATCACAAAACAGACAAAAATCTATCACAGATTGTAACCTTCAGAGGGCAAGAAACTCTGCTTGATTCGGCTGAAGCTAGAGAAGATGACACAGTCTTAAATCAAATAGCTGGACTGGACTTAATTGCATTTGAAGCAAAGTACCAGAAAGACTGCCATAACACTTTCACCAGCAAAATAAACATACAGACAGAATGTTCACTATCCAGTGACAAGGAAGAAGAGTGTGTGTATAAAGCATGTTTCAGTGAACTGATTTCTAAAATTGAGAATGACCTTGTTATCAGCAGAAAACCCTTGTCCACATCTTACCTGTTACAGAGATACCTAGATACTCTGAAAGGCAAAGTTCCTAGCAGTGAGAGTTACCAAAGTGAGATGCTAAAGTAGAGACTAAAATTATTTTGATGAACAAATTATTTTTTCAAATGCAGTATGACCCAAGAAAACCAGAGCTTCTGTATAGCAGTGCTATGCCTTTGGAAGATGTCATCAACATAGCTTTCCAGTTGCATTCAAAGCAACAGTATGATGAGGAAAACCCTCTCCCTACTTCTGAAAATAAAGATATTCAACTGCATCTATGATGTTTCATGCAGCACAGGTCCTCCGTAGTGTACTCAGAATTTGTGAGGGACTGAATATCAATCCAATAGATAATTCCACTATCAATTTAGAACAAGTATTAGACATGATTCCTGATGATGTGTATACTGTAGGTTCCTGAAATGGGTATTCCAAAGGGATGTTGGTGATGAACCTATTGAAGATGGCAGTCCTTTAGTAACAGCCCCTCCACAGACAGATATTATCAATTGGCCAGGACTTCATTCATATAGTATCCAAAGGTGCAAAACATACATCTAAACATGTTGGGCTTGCAATGCCTTTGATAAAGGACTAACATCTGAAATGCATCAAGCATGGCCAGCGTTTTTATTGTTTTATTATGCCAGCCTGTATAGAACAATAAATATGTTTACTGATATTTTTGAGCTCCAGTGGTTTTTACATGGGTTGTGATTGCCCAATTTTCTGGATTGTACTAGGCTTACAATGTCCATACACCATATGACAGGCTCTAAACTGGTAGTAACAATGGTGCACAAGCTAGCACACTGTGTCAGTTATGAAGCCCTAGAGAGAACTGACACACCTATTGCAATGGATCAGCATGAAAAAGCTGCCAGGGACAATATCATAATTCCATCAAACATACAGCATGGGGAGTTGATTCAGTTTGCTGCTGACAATAATGATATACAGTGAAGCTTGCCAGGATGAAATCCACTTCTAAGGCATTCTGCAGTATGTTGCAGCAGAGTTACTGCAGTAAACAATGGCATTTTAATGGGAATTAATCCATTTTGTCATGCAGGAAAATGTGATACTGTCAGGAAGAAGTGAAAGTCACAGTTTACTGCATGATAAAAGGAACTAATTGAAATTTAAATGACATTGTTTTCCACAGTAATTCTGCCGCAGCATGCTGCAGAGTGCTGCAGAATGCTGCAGAATTGGGTTTCACCCTGGCAAACTTCACTGTAAATGAGGAAATGTTAGATGAAAAGCCCACAACCCATGCCACAACTATGGTAGTATATCAGTGTCAGACTCCCACAATTGCAGAAGACAGCTTTGGTACAGTGGCAGCTCAGGCTCAAACAAAGAAAACAGCACCGCGAACATCATCACTTGAAACTCCTGCAATGTGCCAAGCCATTCTGGAGTACAATCCCCATTCCAGATGCCCTACACCAAATCTTGTGGGGAAAGTAAAAAGTAACTGGCATACTGATGTTGAGGTTTGTCCACAAGCCGCTGATCTTGATCTGCAATGGCTAATTCTAAGATGCTGCCCAACCAAGCTATTTGAGGTTGAGTTTGAAAAGGTGAATGCTCAGGAAGTACCAGGATGGACTGCTTTTAATGTGATGATTTAATCTACCATACCAACAGTAACATCTATTGGGTACTGTCCAATGCTGCCAGCATCACCTACCAAATGAAGTACAGTTTTCACTGTAATGAAGAATGTCTGCAAGATGTCTAGGTCACTTAGCCAAGATTACAATGTCTTGACATTTGACAAGGCTATATATTGTAAGGCCAAAGAGATTCAGTGGAGAAGGCTGGAGGAATTTCAGAAAACAATTTTGAGAATGGGTGGTTTCCACATAGCACAGACATTTCTAGCTATAATTAGAAAGAAGCATGGAGAGAGTGGTCTGGAAGACATCCTCATTGAATTGTAGGTGTATGGTAGCAACACAGCAATCAATCTACTTAAAGGCAAATCATACAACCATGGCATGAGGGCCCACAAGCTTGTAATGGTGGCTCTGTCCAGACTGAGGTGGCAGGCATTTTTTAACTGGGTATAAGACAAGAAACATAGAAACATAGAATTTGACGGCAGATAAGGACTGCTTGGCCCACCCAGTCTGCCCATTTCCCTACCTACTGGATAAGCTGCAGATCCTAGTTAACCAGCAGCCTACTTCTTCCTACCCCCAAGGAGATTGATTGTGATGTAGACCTCAGCAACAGCAAGCTCCAGGAATGTCAAAATGCGGTATCAAACAATGATGCAACAAGCCTAACAGCAACACTTTCCCAGCTGGGTGATGCCCTCAAGAATGTACAGAATGCATTGCACAGATTCTGCATTTTTGGAAAAGCAACTTCCCAAACATTTGCATTCTGGGATGATTACATCTAAACAGTTAACATCCTAATGTGACTCATTAGAGCAGAATGTGAGAGCAACTGGGACCTGTATCTTGTGGTGCTTGTAGAGATGCTACTACTACTTATTTTTTACCTTTGACCACACCAACTTTGCCCATTGGGTATCTGTGTACATCAGTGATATGAAGCTTCTGTTAGATTATGCCCCTGAAGTTCATGAGCAGTTTGTCCAAGGAAATCATGCTGTAGCTCAGTTTAGAAATAAATTCAGCAAAGTCTGATCAGACCTGGCACTTGAACAAACAGTAAACTGTGATAGTAAAGTAAAAGGGGGTATAGTGAGTTTCATTTTAAAACCAGAAATCTTGGCTAGATGGTTCATCACTGCTCATCAGTTCTCAGCTATCACAGATTCCAACAAGGTAATGTGTGACATGGTAGACTCAGACATTTCACAAGGAAAACATAAGGAGGCTGCACCATGTTGCATGAAATGATATGAATGAGATGTAAATAACATTGTTAATGCAATCACTGACTTCATGACAAACCCATTTGATTTGAATGCTGACTTGATAGCAATCACCAACATTGCAAATGGCATTGTTGCACCTGCAGAAGTTACCATCAAGCTTGTTACTGCAAATGATACAGGAATCAAAGCAATGAAACAGTTTGTGGAAGACAGACTAAATTCAAATACCACTGGATTCTTTGAACCACTCCACAAGCTCAGCATCAAGACATTTGCATCTCTAAGCAAGAAGATCAAATCAAAAGTTAGTAATGATAAGATAATGACTATCAATGCAGACAGGTAGTTGTTTAGTCATCTTGTAGTAGTTGCACAAACAAGAGAGATTGATTTGAAGAAAGTTATCACAAATGAGCTTTACACAGTTCCATATGCTCTAGCACACTCTGGTGGTACCCTGAACAAAACTGCAAAGAGTAAGCTATTGCCTGAATTAGAAAAAGAAGCAGAGTCAATGTATTAACTACCAGCATCCAACATGTCCACGGCTTGGATAGTAGATGGCATGGCTGTTATACAAATGGTCAAGCAAGAAGGTGCAACTAGCTTTGGAGAACTTGCTGAATTGGCCTTCAGAATAGTACAGCAGCCTCAACAAAGTTATGAGAGCTGCAAAAGAGTAGATATTGTCTTTGAGCAATACGATGTCAAAGATTCAATTAAAGCTTTTGAGCATGCACAAAGGCAATCCTCACAAAGCAATGAAGTCAAAATCCATGGTCCCAAAACACCCATCCCAACACAGTGAAGTAAGTTCATTGGAAATCCCAAGAATAAAGAACATCTAATAAAATTCCTGTCTGAATCATGGTGCGATATTGCAGAAACTTTACTTGGTCCAGATCAGAAAATGATAAATGCAGGTGGATTCAAGGACGGCCTCATTGCTCGCATGGTCACTTCAGATGGAGTTGTAGACCAAAAATGAAGACGCTGATATTCGGCTTCTACTTCATGTTTCACATGTTTCACAAGAATACCCTTGTGTAGTAGTGTAGTCTCCAGACACTGACATTGCAGTTCTCTGTGTACATTTTATTCACAAGTTGGAAGCAATTCAGGAGCTTTGGTTTCATACTGGGGTGAAGGATAAAGCCAGGTTTATACCAACCCACACCACAGCAGCTGAACTTGGCCAACAACTATGCAGAATGTTGCCAGCAGTATATACACTGACTGGATGCGATTCAACTAGCAGTCTTGCAAGGATTGTCAAACTAAAGCTATGGAAGCTTGTTATGAAGAATCCACACAAATTTAGAAGCCTTACCAAGTTTGGCACTATGGCGGATATACCTCCTGCACAGTTGAAAGCAGTAGAACTTATGATAACCCTTCCGTATGACCTAACAGCTAACTCAGTGGATGTAAATGGAGTACAATATAAGCTTTTCTGTCACAATCAGGCCCGGAATGAAGCCCTGCCCTGAACTTCTGATAGTTTTTTGCAACAAACCAAGCACACAAATTACCAGACCCTTATCTGGACCATGCCCTGGAAGCTGAGCCTGACATCCCATCCCCAATTGGAAATGGCTGGCATCACAACATGGATGGACACATTTCTCCAACACTAACAACACACACCTGCATCTGAAGCACTCCTGGAACTCATTACATGTGGGTGTAAAAAATCCAAGTCTGAGTGCAATTGCAGTTGTTCCAGACAGAGCATGGTGTGCGTACAGCCTTGCTTGTGTACTGGTGGTGAGGACTGTTATAATCCTCATAAAGTTGCCAGTGTGGATCCAGATGAGTCTGATACTACAGATGATTCAGATATAGATATGTAGCATATGACAAATATATTGAAAAAGGATAGACACATTAAATGGAAATCTACTCTTGTTCCGTCCCTTTCTGATGTTTGTCAAAGCCTTTCTCAGTATGCATCACTAGACTGTTTATCCCATGTAATTCATGACTGACTCACTGTATGTGACGGTATTGGCAGGATTACTTTAAATACATTGAATCTTCTGGTTCTTATAGACCCTAATCCTTAAGGTTTATCTAGCCTTCTTTTTTATTTTGTTTTCAGATTAGGGTTTCTCTGACACTTCTGTGCACAGATATCTTTCCTTTCCCTCTTTTCCTCCCTCTTTCTCTCCCTTTCCTTCTTCCTTGCCCTTTTTTTACCTCTCATCATATACTTCTCTTCTATCTATTCCTCCTCTACAGTATACTGTTAGTATTCCTACAGGTATCACTTTATGTAACTTATTGAGTGCCTTGCTATATAGTCTGTCCCAGCATCTATTTTGTACTTGGTTGTCTTCTTTGAATTCACAGTGCCTTAATGATTGAAACTCTTCTGTTCACCACTTACGACATAATAAAGACCAATTCTTATCATGAATGTGTGTATAAAAGGCATCTCCATTATATCTACCCTATACAATGTATTTTGTTAAATGATTCCTTTTGTATTCAATGTGAGGATATTCTGTCACTGTATATGCTTGTATATCTTTTTATATACTCAAATTCAATAAAAAGATAAAGTGAAAAAAAAAGGCTAGACAAACATATATACTGTCATATTGTCCATCGCTGAGAGGGAGTCCATTGGATATTAGTGTTTTGCTAGCACCATGGTGTGCAATAGTATACCTGGCTTCTATTATAATGAATATGGTATTTAAAACTTTTGTGACAATGAATACTCTGTGCATTTATCAATACAAACCACAAGGCCAACATTCTTTAAGTAATAAGCCTTATTAATAATTTGTGTCAAAGAAACCTTTTCATAGACTCAGAATCATAGAATTGTGTCAGCAGAAAAAGACCATTTGGCCCATCTAGTCTGCCTGAGATAGCCCCCACTCCCTTTTACATCCCACCCCTTTGTCCTCTCTCCCCTTCTCTCCCTAACCCCATATAGTTATCCCATGCTTTTTTAAATTTCTCCACCATGACCACCTCCACCACCCACTCTGGCAACCTTTTCCATGGTTGTACAACCCTCTCTGAGAAATAATACCCCCTCACATCCCTCTTAAATCTGCCCCCTCCAGCTTATAAGCATGCCCTCTGGTGGTTTTGTTTTTGCTCAGCCTGAAGATTCTATCCCCCCAACCTTGTTTATTCCCTTCATATACTTGAAGGTTTCCACCATGTCCCCCCTCTCCCATCTCATTTCCAGCATATAAAGATCGAGTTCTTCCAGCCTTTCCCCATATATTCTCCCCTGCATCCCCTGGATCATCTTGGTTGCCCTTCTCTGTACCCTCTCCAGCCTATCCTTGTTCCCTTGCAAATGTGGCCTCCAGAGTTGAACTTCATACTCCAGCTGTGGCCTGACCAATGTTTTATATAATGGCATGATCACCTTCCTCCTCCTACTCATGAAGCACCTCCCAAAGCATGTGATCACCCCCATTACTTTACCAGCTGTCCATTCACACTGCCTCCTAGCCTTTAATGTGTCTGTTATCCAAATCCCTAGGTCCATTTCCTGATCTATGGCCTGCAGTGATGCCCCTGTAGGTAGTAAGTGGCTCTAGGGTTATTTTGACCTATATGCATTATCTTGAACTTTTCTGCATTAAACTGCAGCTGCCACTTTTCTGCCCATTTTTCCAGCCTGACTAGATCCTGCCTCATCCTCCCCAGCCCCACTGGAGCATCCACCTTATTGTATAACTGTGTGTCACCTGCAAATAAACACACCTTTCCATTCAGACCTGCCACTAAGTCCTCCATGTACACATTAAATAGTATGGGCCCCAACACCGACCCCTGTGGCACCCCACTCATCACCCCTAATTCCTTGGAGTGCTCACCATTTACCACCACTCTCTAGGTCCTCCCACCCAGCCAATTCTCCACCCACTTTGTAAGCCTAGCACCCCCCCAGACTGTTCAACTTGCTTACCAACCTTCTATGTGGGATGGAGTTGAGCGCATTCCAGAAATCCAGATATTTGTATGTCTAAAATTTGTTTTTGTCTTTTTAAATAAATTAGTAATAATTTGTGTCTAAGTAACCTTTTGCATGACTAAAATGTGTTTTTTTTTTTTCTCTTAAAATAAATTGATTAGCCAGCCCAGTGGCTCTGAAGGCTAAGGCACTGGATGCCTTACCTCATGGCATGCCGGAGACCCGGGTTCAGAAATGAGCCTGGGTCACTGGAGGTCAGCAATGGGGTGAGGCAGGAGCTGGATTGAGCTGCCAACAGGTAGGCTGTCCTCTCCAAGGAGGTGAAGCGGCACCCCTCAGCTAATGGCAACCCCTAGTGCAGGCTGGGAGTGGCATGGACTGGAGGGGGCCAGGGTGTTAGGCCATGGGGTGGATGTAAGGAGCTGTAACTGGGGCCATAGGGCACATTCACATCTCCATGCACATGCACTCCTACTCCTGGGGCTACTGGGTGATAACCAGAGGAGAAAATGCCAGTGGCAGCAGGATGAGGACCGACTCACCACAGGCTCCGTTCCCTGGCTGGGTTCAAGGGAAGTACCAGCTATTCCAGGGGACGGGGCTGGGGAGTAGGTTGGAATGGGGCAGTCGGCTGAAAGGAGATAAAAATAAAGATGTGATAACAAAAAAATAATAATTGTTTAAATCCCATTTTATTGGTCATTTTTACTTTCAAACTTGTCTTGACAACTTTAGTACATTTTTGTGGCCTTTTTACTTGCACAAAAATGCAGTTTTGACATAGGTACAAAAATCTTGCATTGACATACGCTGCTACCACTTTACAAGACCACATCCACCCTAGATAAATACCTAAGGGACACTTCTATCAAAATAACATAACTATTGCTTTCTGTACAGTGGGTGCAACGTCACCAAAGATTTCAGGCCTGGGCTCCCAGATTACCAGGCTAGGCTCCACAGGTGGCACAGGCTTGACTGTTCATCTCACTTCTTGCTCTTTCAGCCCAGGCCATGGCAATACACTGCCTCAATGTTCAAGTGACTGACCATGATGAGTCTTGAAAGAGAAGAGAAATCAGGGGTCATTTTACACTTTGTAATTCTATCAAATATTATCCATTTTATTTACTGTTGGGTAACTGGATTGGCTCTTTTTTTATTCTGTACAGCATTCTGAATGTAAACAGTTGTACCATTGTCTGATACTGGTTCTGCAACAAAGTTCCCTGATGGTCTTCTAATGATGTTCTATTGATTTCATTAATAACACTTGATGTCACTTTGGCACACATAGTAATTATGGCTGTGGCTGATTTTATTTGTTTTGGTGTAGATGAGTATATGTCTAATGATGAAATTCATAAAGGAGATCTGTATGAGTGGATAGGGACAGAGACATACAGTACAACCATATATGCATGAGCTTCTCTCTGCTTGTACACAGTGGTATGTCAGTAACAGCATGATAAATCATAAAACCATCGAGAATGAGGAGACTGCTATTTTGAGTAATAACTGTAATTCTATTGATGATTGGTAGGTGTTTGATTATGGCAGGATTTTAAGTCTAGCGATCCATTAGATCTCTTTATTACTAATGTAATTTTCTTACAGGTTCACTTTGACAGTGATTCTAGGATGCAGGGCCAGCTGTAGATTATACACCAACAGCTGAACCTAGATAAATGGGACATGTTTAGCTCGATTCTGGTGTTTCTGTTTTGAAAAATGGTCAAGAAATACCTTTTCTGGGCATACCAAAAATCTTGAGTACCCTTTGCAGGTGCTCTCCTATGGATCCTATGTCCTAGGTGGTCTATCCAGTCCATCACCCCTTTCCACATATCCATCCTCAGACAACTAGTCACCTCCCTGAGCTGCTCCAGTTGTCTGCACAACAAGAACCCCCTGGCCCTCCATGCAATCCCTAAAAAGATAGCCACTCCACAGACATTGCAGCCTACCACCCTTCATACATCCTTTCTTGCATTTGTAGCAAACATCTCCCTATTTCTGCCCCCCCCACTAAGCCTGCTTGTCCCATCCCCAGGGTCCTTCCTTCCTTCCTGTTAGGTATCCCCACTATGTCCTTTCTTCAACACACCTCATACTTCTACACCAGTGTTAACCTCCAAAACGTCCACCAACCTAACCAGGAGACACTCTGACCTTGTACACCTCCCACCATAACTCTTCCCATTTATCCTCTTCTATCCTTGCATCACTACTCTGACCACCAGAGTTTATGCAGTTTCTCTCCAACCCTTCAATATGCAGACACAGCCCCACTGCTACCAGGTGCCTCCCCATGATAGAATAGGCTATTCCAGACTTCCATTTCTGACTACAAACCTGATCACTTGCTCTTCCTTCACTGGCCCCCTTACCTCCAACTATGGCCTGCACTCAGAAGGCCTGGAATACCCACACCTGAGCTCCTATAAGCCCTCAGTGCCCCTGCCAACAAAGAGCTCTGAAATAATAGCTGAGTTCCTTCCAGAAGATCAGTGTCCTGTAGTATTTTGGACAAAAACTCATCATCTTATCAAATGGGAAAGTATGCTATCAACGCATAGCTCAATACTAAGTAACTTCCATTCCCCACAATCAGTTACAGACAGAAGGGGGGTTACAAAATGAAACTGTCCCAGATCTATCTGCCCTATCTTCAGTGCAGTACGCTAGCTAGTACGTGGTCTACATATATCCAACATGTGGCTGAGCATCAGACATGGGTTTTCCCATATGTGTTTCATTAAATTATGCAAGCGGCCACAAGCCAAATTTGCATTAATTTATTGCCACAAGCTGTCACAGAGTGATGCACTGTCACAACATTTTCAAATACAGCACAATAAAGGCATGGAACTGATACCCTTTGAAAGTGTTAGACAGGCAGCACTTAGGCCACTTTAAAAAAGGTCTTAGAATGTATATGCAAGATCTTGCTATGTGTAATTGTTTTAAATGATGATATAATGAGTAATATTTTAATGTATGCTATTACAAAGCATACTTATATTCAGATTAAAGCAATAAAAGTAGAGAAATGTGGTGTTAAGTTTTCCAACCATAACTCCCCACCCCCACCATCCAAGCAACAAAAGGAAAAACATTATGTTTTTGGGTGTCCTGAGTCTTGGCAAATCAGGACTGGGAGGTCTTCCTTGTGGTTATCAATCCTGATGCTTCCCCCCATTCCATTAACAAATAAGCTCAGATGTGCAGACTATATTAGAAGGGTGAGTGTTAGGGTTGATAACCCCAAGGAAGACCCAAGCCCTGTTTTGCCAAGACTCAGCATAGCCAAAACAGTAATAATTTTTCATTTTGCTTCTTGGAGGGTGGGGGTAGGGTGTTAAGGTTGGAAACCCTAATACCACATGCCTCTACTTTTGTCACTTTAATCTGAACCCTAACCAGTGCATTAATGCAGGATTTTGTTTTTTGCAAACAATGTCATTACTTTTTGAGATAGTATAATAGTATTATCATTCTGCAGGTGCTATCCCTCTGTGCTTCCATCCCCTCCATAGATGCACATTCCTCCAGAAAAGTGATTTATGTGCTTGGTAGTAATTGTATTTTGTGTGGCTCACTGTAAAGGGAGAACTGTATTGTGTCCTTCTTGACTGCCAGTGCTTGATTGTATATGGGCACAAATGTGTTTTTCTGTTTTTACACTTACAGTAAGTCAGTAGATTTTTGTCAGTTTGTTCTGAAATTTGCCGTGGTTGTACTGGAAGACTAGATACACTTTTGGTGCATTTGTGATGATGATAAGACTTTCATCGTGGATTTGGCACCATGGTAAAGATTGAAGGTCATTTTGGGGTGCTGTGTGTGCCTCATGAATGTTGGGGGAGATTTTGTGTTACTGTTGTACTACTCATTTATACCTTTTTTGGATATCTACATTGTTCCTTAACTCCAATTATTGATGGGCTTATGGCTTGTTAAAGCTGCAATGTTATCCTATGTGAATTTTCATTGTTTTAATTTTTATGTTGTTTTATATGGCTCCTAATTTTTTTGGGAGGTGTTATGTGCTAGTTTTGTGGTACTCATTAAGACCTTTTATTTGTTATATAGATTGTCCCTTAACTGTAAATATGTATAAGCTGAAATGTGGGGGGAAAAATACTAAGTCAAAATTATTTTTTCATATGAAGGAATATTTTTTGGTGAAATTGTATCATCCTCACAAAAAATATTCCTTCATACAAACAAGAATGTGAAAAAAAAATATGGCCAAATTCTTTTTTCATGTGAAGGCAATCTTGTTTCATATTGCCCTAGTCCTGTTTTGTATGGCTATATGAATAAAGAAAACTGTCTCATGAAACAAGATTTTAAGAATGTGCTACAAACACATTTCTGGGTCATTTTTCCAAAAACGAACCACATAATCCACCTAATAGAGTCCTAAGTAGCAAGGTACCAATGTTGATGTATTTTCATGATACCATTTTTATGGGTTTTCAATTTTAAAAAAAAAGCAGAAACAAGATTACAGCCATAAGAAAAAATATTTTTTCTCACTAAACAAGATTACCTCTGATATGAAACAGAATCATTTCTCATATGTCTCAAATTATTTTTTTATATGAAAGAGCTATCCAAAAAAGTATGCTGAGCATGCTCAGAACTGAAATTTCAAAAGCTTATAACTCTGGAACTGATTATTTCTTCACCAAAACAACAGAAGGCACCAAACTGGGACAAGCTCTTTCTACCCTGAAAATGTCAGACTAAATTTCTAAACCATATGGGTACTAGGTGATGACAAAAAAAAATAACAGCAAACCCCCTATATTGTTTAACCTATTTCACCATAAGGATCTCAGAGTCTGCACATCCAACTGGAACAAAACCTAGTATATCAATAGAACTTGCCCCCTAGACCATGCATGCAAAATGTGTACAAATCTATGAATGGTGGCAAAAGCTATTAAAGGATTCAGAGTTTTAGCCTTCTAAATCTGCAGACTGATTCCTGAAAGAGGAGGTAATTGAAGAGTTTTCAGAATCATCTTCTCCCCCCTCTGTATCTCCCCATTGTTTTGGTCTTAGCTAAAATTGTATATTTTTTCTGTAAATGAATGGTTTTCTGTTTAGTTGTTTATGTCTTCACTTCCTGCCTCTTTATTGTGTTCACTATTTGCATATCTGTTTCTTGTGATTGGGGTGAGGATAGCATTCTTAGCCGAGGTTCTAAAACAATCTTATCTTCAGCATCAACTGCTATTTTATTTTCTCACATTTCATTATCTTTGTATAAAGGCACCACTGGGTCTAGCTTGTTCAATGGCATGATTACCTCAGAACTGTCTGTAGTCACATTAAGAGGTATCTCATTTGGCCCTTTCCCGAGAGAGTTTGCTTGCTGTACTGACTGCTGCTCTACCTGTCTTTATTTCCTATTTGAATCTACATTGTGTGCCTGTCCTTTTGTAATAAGGTCTTCATGATTCAACCCATCATGCCTATTGCGAAATGCCCCAGGGCACTGTCTGTGTAAGTGTCCTTGTTCCTCACAAAAGTTACACTTAAAAGGGTTTGGACACCTTGTGCTCAGGTGTCCATACTCTACACCACTATTACATCATTCTGCACCACAAGCTGAACTCATATGTATTCTAGATCCACATTTATGCCAAGTTTTCAGCTGTCCAGGATATAAACACCTTCCTCTATCTTACTAGGTTACTAGAATACTAGGTGTATAAGACACAAGAAGGCTGAGGCCCATCAAGAGTGTCTCCCATGACTTTGGGGGTAAATGAGTTGTGTCCCGTAGCCTGGTTCAGATGTCTGTCTTGTCTGTCTTTGAACATATTAACTTCAACTTCATAGTGTGGTAGTATGTTCCATAACTTTGAGGTCCTGATTGTGAAATAACTATCCCTTTTACGTATATTAGTTTTGGGGATTGCTAGCTGTTTTTTATGGCTTCTTAGATTCACACAGCACTCCATGAACTGGAATCTACATTGAGCTGTTTGGACTGGGTTCTGTAGGATCCTGTAAAGCTATAACAGGTCCCCCATGCTTCATCCTACCATTGAAAAATCTCCCTGGTAGATGATATATACCAGTATTGGTTTGTGCCAGTTTCACCTTAAAGAACAACTCTGAGACTATACTTAATCATGTGCTTTCATAAATAAGATGTTTAGCTGTTACAGTTTACCATAGAAATTTTATTTTTCATTTTCAATGGTCCTTTCTATGATTTACAGCACATCTTGGTAGTCTATCTAAAAAGTCTATATAGAAGACATTTCAAAACATTTGCCTCTCCCCGTTAACCTCAGAGTGCCTTTGTTTATGACATCATAGTGCTCACCATGACAACAGACTGATGTCACAAACAGCAATTGTGTGGTTAGCATGGGAGGATCAGATACATTTTCAAAGACTCGGTGAAATAATTACTGCATTATATACAATATTTAAAAGACCAACAGAAGGGGAAAGCAAAAATAAAATAACAGAAAACTAGAAAACAATAAAGTTCAAGCATAACTGGTGTAAATCTAGTGTGTTTTTACTATAAAAGAGAGTTGCTCTTTACATTTTCACCTTCCTGCTATATGTCTCACTATCAATAATGGGGGTGGGTAGATTTAATACCTTCTCCAATGAACAAGCAACTACAGTATATATGGTGAGTTCCTTTCCTACATGTTACAAAGGGAATTATTATCCTGAGGCTGGCAATGCAAGAATATAAAGTCAACAATTAAAGTAAAACAGCTATACAACACAATTCTTCAATAAAATGTAATTATTTTATTGGTCAAGTCTCCAGCATCAGATCCTCATGATAACCTAACATTTCACCCCACAGGGCTTCCTCGGGGAGGAGGATATGCACATGAATGCATACAAATATAAATATTTACCTAAACTTTGCAGTTTCAAAATCTGTCATAATTTCCACTATTTTGCTCGATCCTGGGTAAGTCTATATCAAATCAATATACATAACAGTTATTGGCATTCTCCTGTGTTGTATGATCTACTGAGGAGCTAATCCAATCACCCCAAAGTATTGCTATCTGAGTAAAATCTCTTACAATTTATTATTCATTGCCTTCTTATATATCAATTGCCCACATATTCTAATAAGTTCCATAAACATGTTTTCATTGTAAGAATTATTCATCCTTCGGCATTAATTCAGCATTTACTGTATATTATTAAATCAAATACCAGTATGAGTCATCACAGTCTTAGAACATAAACCATATTAAGAATTCATATATACAATTCGATCAGCCTGTTACTGTAGTTAGCATTATACACACTATGCTCCAATGCCATACCTAAGCATTTCTTGGTCCCAGTTTTCAATTTCAAGGTACTTCCTCAATTCTTATGCATAACCTAAGTAACAGAAATCCCCACAATTATATAATTCCTTCCCATAAAACTGGTTCATGCAATTGTCCAAGGTTGTGTGCAGTGTTGATGTGCCAAATGGCTGGCACTATACATTTAATATCTTCACTACCAGTCTAGAATTTCTTATAAAGCACTTTAGGATACAATGTGTATGAAAAGTGCTATATAAATGAAGATTCTTCTTATTATTATTATTCCTCTGCTTCTCTTAGCACATTGTAAAGAGACAGAAAAGAATGGATAGCTGTGAGGATGATTTTTCTCAAGGACTTTGTTTTAGAGTTGCATGTTGGAGACACGACAGTACTTGAAAATGGTAACTAGTGATGATAGCGATAATAAATGAGCAACTGTAGAAACAGTGACTCATTTATATCACTATCATGATCAGCTACCCTGCTAGGGTAGTGACCCTGTAGTGAGAAGAGTGACCAGAAATGGAGGGATAGGGAGGTGGAGGGGAGGGACAGGAGGGAGGGTTTGTATGGCTGGTGGGATCCTGCTGTAGCTGAGCCAGCCCTGTGGTGTGGTGGTGAGGGTGGCTGGCTACGGTGCAGCAGGAACTGGGTTCAGGACCTGCTGGGGACTGTTATTTTGCCGCTGCTTGTGGCTCTGTTTTTTTTTATTCTATGTTTCACCCTCTCCTCGACATGCACCCCCCCGGAGTTCACAATCTTTAGTCAGGGGGGTATGGGGGCACAGGGGCGCAAAGCCCCCTGGCATAAACACTTGTACTTTGTCCAGAAGTCGGGTCGTTTATAGTTGCATATCACTGAAATGCTTTTTGGTGATATACATTCACAATAATACCGATTGCTGTTTTTCAATCGCTATCATCACATGGAACCCTTGAAAAGGGTCTTGTGTAACAGTGGCATTCTTGGGAAGGGTGGGTGACAATTGTAAAAGCAGTGGGAAGAGAGATTAAGACATCTGCAATGCTGTTCATGTGGAGGTTTAAAGGTTGGGAGTCAGACAAACAGATGGGTACTCTTCTGTGGAAAGTTATGAAGAGAGGATGCACTGTTAGAATTCCTGATATTCTGAAAAAACAAATTAATAAATGATATTTTCTTAAGAGTTTCCATTTCTTGTGCAATCTATAATATTCAGTTTTACAGTCACATCCATGAACATGTTTAGTACTTCCTGATATTTCTGTTACATCTCTAGAGAAATTTGCTGCCTTCCTGAAATGGCTGCAGTACTGTTACAGCACCACCAGAGATGGTTTTGTGGAATCTCTGGAAACAGCCCCAAATATCTTAAAATGTCCACACAGCTCAATGGCGACAATTGTATGTCTGTTTCGATCATTAATCATTTCAAACACCGATATCAGCCTCTAAAGAAACTTAAATGATTTTAGCATTATATAATGTTTAATTTGATAATAAGAGAAAAAATCTTTTAAAATGATAGTAAAAAAACTAATAATTCATGACTTACGAGAATGCATAAAAAAGTGTTCGGTATCCGAGCAGTTAACAATTTTTTGATGGAAATCTAAAAGGATATTTGAAGGAAGAAATCAGTGACTACAGTTCCTTCAAATATAGCCAAAGTATCAAAGGCACTGAGAGGCACCAAATCTACAGTATGAAAACTGAAAAGTAAAAATAAGAGTAGTCATATTATCCACCATTTTTGGACCACTTTAGTAACTGGATGGACACCTCAAAGTGAACACAATCATGAAGAACCCTGCCCAACTGCACCCCAAATTCAAATCACAGAACCAATTAACAATATACAATAGTATGGGGTCAGAGGCAAAAATGAACAGCATGGAAAAATGGAATTTCTCCCAACAGTCACAGCTCTCCTCACCTACCCAACAGTCACACCACTGACTGCCCACACCTGACAGTCACAGCACTGCTGCCCAACCCCAACAGTCACTGCAGCGCCCCCAACCCAACAGTCATAGGACTGTCTACCCACCCAACAGTCATAGCAGTGTCCCTCATCCTGACAGTCAGAGGACTAAAAAATCACCCCAACAGTCACTGCATTGCCCCATGCAGGCAGTCACAGCACTGACCACCCAACCCCCAACAGTAATAGCATTACCACTCAACCCTGGCAGTCATGCCACTGCTGTCCGACAGTCACAGCACTGATCCTAACCCCAGACAGTCAGATCACTGACCACCCATCCCTGACAGTCATATCATTGCCCCGACAGTCGCAGCACTGACCACCCTACCACGCACCTGACAGTCACAGGACTGTTAGCCCATCTCAACAGTCCCAGCACTGCCTCCCCACCTCCATGGTCACAGCACTAGCCACCCACCCCTGACCGTCATAACACTGACTCCCCAGCCCCAACAGTCACAGTACTGACAACCACCCCTGACAGTCACAGCACTACCCTCCACCCCTTTCAGTAACAAGAATGACACATCATCCTTGACAGTCACCGCATTATGTTACCCATACAGTCACATTTCTGACCATCTAACCCAGGCAGTAACAACACTGATACCCACCCCTGACAATCACAGCACTGACCCCCATTCACAAAAGTGGCAGTACTGTCTACCACTCCAACAGTAACAGCACTGACACTAAACCTCAACACTTACAGCATTGCCCCACCCCAACAGTCACAGCACTGACCCCCCAATAGTCACAGAACTGTCCTCTCCACAGTCACAGCACTATACCCCATGACAGTCACAGCGCTGTCCCCCAAAAGTCACAGCACTGACCACTGTCCCCCAAGAATCACAGTATTGATCCCAAACAGTGACAGAACTGACCTGCAGCCCCCAACAGTGATAGCACTGACCTACACCCCAACAGTTACAGCACTGCCCCCACCTCCAACAGTTACAGCCCTGCACCTCTATGTCCAAACAATCACAGTACTGACTCCCATACTCAGTCAAAACACTGAACCCACCCCCAGAAATTGCAGCATTGACACTCTGCCCAGAACTCACAACACTGACCCCCACCGACAACACTCTCATCACTGACACCAAACCCTTGACATTCACAGCACTGCCCCTCTGCTCCTGACAGTCACAGAACTGACCCCACCCTGGACTTCCAGTGACATAACTTATAGTGATGGCAAGCTAAGGCAGGAGCTCTCTCAGGTACAGGCATATTTTTCCTCCTTTCAGCTGTGTTTTTTCAGGTACTTGGTTTAAAATAATAAAAAGAAGGTTACCTTTTTATAAGAAAGCACCGGCAATCAGCAAATCCAAGATCTTTAGTGATTAAGGTATTGAGCCCAGCACCTGCGTCACATATCAGTGTGGCTCCATCAACTATGGTGGCAGGCACTACAAAGGAAGAAATTCAGCCGACTAATGCTGTCCTGATGTTGGAACTCAGAGAATTTAGGGGTGAGACTTGCACTCTCTATAATGAACTTCAATCTTCCATATTGAGAATTGATAGGAAAATCCAGGAACTTGAACAGCAAGTCTCAAAGGCAGATACCTGAGTGGACTGGCTGGAATGGCCATTTATATATTTGTTACAGCAGAAGCAATGTTTAACTGAGAAATGTGATGATTTAGAAAACAGGCCCTGACAAAATAATATTCAGATCTATGGGGTGCCCTAGGACATGGAAGATAAAGTTGATCTGTTGGAATTTTTGCAAGGTCTGCTCAGCTCTATAATGGACAACTCTGATCCCCTGCACCTGCTGATCTAGTGAGCTCAACGGTCACTCACAACCCCTGAGAAGGGTCCTGGTGCTCACTCTTGGTCGATCATTGTATGTTTTTTTAATTATTCTATCAAACAAGTCTTCATTGATTTTCTGTACAGCCATTTACATCCTAAAGCCATGTCTGAATCTTATTATCACACTTGAACTAACTATGTAACTTTTTGTATAACTACAGTATGATGGTAACCTGTATGTACCAAGTGTTTGCCTGAATCTCATATTCATGTTTGTACCACCAATGAAACTTGTTATGCAATCCTTGTATGTAACCAGTATGTACCTACTGATTGCTTACTGTTTGATGTGGAACCTTTGCAAATGAGCTACCAGCTCAAAGGTCTATAATCTGGACTTGAATAAATAATAAATAAATAAATAAATAAGTGGTGCTTACTAGAGCTTGGAGGAATAGGCAGCTAAATTATCAGGGCCACTGTATCACACTGGCTTCTGACTTCTCCCCTATAATTCAACATCGGAGGAGTGTCTTTGTTCCACTCCTCACCATCTTGAAGTCTCATAACTTGAAATTCACTACTCTGTACCAGGCCTGCTTGAAAATCATTTTTCCAGATGGGGCTCAGGTATTAAAGGATTTTAAGACTACGCTTTGTGTTCTTTAGGAAAGGGGTCTACTGCAGGAGGACTCCATGGCAGTTCAGGAGACCAGAGACAAAAGAGCAGCACAGAAAGAAACCTGGGTAAAGGCCGCCCCTGAAGGGAAGAAGTGAAGGAAGGAGCAAACTCTGGAGGAGATACACACACTCTTTACTACAGTAATTTAGGAGAGAACTGCAAGACTGATTTGACTTTTGTTTGGTACCTTAAAATCTAGTGTGATATCTGCATTTGGTTCTGGCTGTCCTGAGGAGCAGATTGGGACTGTATTTGGCAATGGCTCCCTGCCAGAATGATTGGATGTGAACATGGAGGCCATGCTTGGATGGACTCTGTCCAATTGATATTCTTTCTGGACTTATAACATATAAATTATTTTTTTGTATTATGGGTTGCTGAATGCTGTTTGGTGTGGGGAGCTGGGGCTTTGGCAACAGGAGGGATGGGTGCGGAATGTGGGAGGGGTCTATGTGATAATGGTGAACGCCCATTGGGTCTGCCACCAGCTGGGAAAGGAATGCATCTTGGAAGAAATGCAGCAGGAGCTGCTCCCCTGGCTGATGAGGACACCATAGTTTGCCAATCAGCCCCTGGCATGTTGAGGTAGACAATTGGTTATTTGTTACTGCTTTACCCAGTTGATAGAAGCAGCTTAGTTTTTGGTTTATGGGAAAGCTTTTTGCACATTCCTAGCACCAAAGCTTTTCACAGTAAAATAATTCTTTTACTTACTTTCCTCCTTAAGGGTTTTACAGTTTGGATGAGGGACATTTTTTGGAGTAAATTTTTCTGTAGAGTAAACTGGGTTGTAGGGATTTTTCCGCAACCTGTGTTAAGTGTACTTGTTCTGCAGTGTTACACAGTATGTTACTGTCTTTGGTTCTCGGGGTGGGGGCCCGTTATTATCTCAGCGCGGGTATTTGATTTACTTATGGCATATGCTATTTGGTTAGTGGCACAAAGTAATGTTAGTATATATAATAAGTATAGGGTTCATAGTGGAAGTAGGCAACATAGTGTTTATTATGTGTAGTATTTCACGGATCGTCCAGCATGGGAGTGGACATTGACATACGCTTTATCTTGTAAGATTCTATTTAGAGTGGAAGTTATTGTTTAGAATGATAATAGGTTAGGGTTACTTTTATTCAAATATTATCTTTTAATGTAAATGGTATACATAATCCAAGTTAAACGTTACCGTTTACTTCAGTATTTTAGACAACAACATGCTGATTTAATTTTTTTGCAGGAAACACATCTCTCTGATGAAGAACATCAGAAATGTGATAAATTTAGTTTTGAACAACAGTTTATTTCATCCCATAAGTCAGTCCGATGGAGAGGGGTTCTATTATTAAGTCGTAGAGGGCTGTCATTTGTACCTTGGTCTTCAGTCAGTGATTCTGCTGAGAGTTATGTAATAGTTTCAGGTTTTTTTAATAGGCACCCTCTAGCTTTTGTTAATACATATTTTCTCCCAGGCTCCTTGCATCAGGAATTTGTAAAATTTTTCACTGTGCTCTTGGACCATATTCATGGTCAGGTGCTTTGGGGGTGACCTTAATTTAACACTGGCACCCAATTATGATTTTCAAATCCTTCAGCTTTCCGACATTCTTTGGCTTCTAAATATTTTGTAAAAACACTGCAAGTTTCAGGATCGATGGATGTCTGGAGGATTTTTCACCCAAAAGTCAAAGAATTTACTCACTATTCCCCATGCCTTGGCATATTTGCACGGCTGGATTAGTTTTTCACTATGGCCGAGCATATTGGCACATTTAATACATCACACCACAATGCTATACATCTTTCTGACCATGCCCCCCTGCATGTTGCATTTGCTTTGGGATAGGAAGATAGGTAGTCTTTCTGGTGTCTACACCTGGGCCTTATCCATGACCCACTTCTTTTGGATAGGCTTAAGACCCACTCCCAGCATGTCAAATTCAATGGAACATTCTCAGAAATCCATCCCATCCATTCAGGGATCCCCCAGGGCTGTATCCTGGGCCCACTACTTTTCAGTCTCTACCTAAACACCCTGCCCAATGCCTGTTCTGGCAATATTCTCCTGCACGCCGATGATGCCATTATCTATGCCAATCACAGGAATCCTACTTCCCTCCAGGTCTCCCTCCAACAATCCTTCAATGATGCAGAAGTCTGGTTTAAGGAGTGCAGACTCATCATTAACCTAAAAAAACAAGTCTATGCTCTTTGCCCATCACCAGAACAAAGCCAGCGACAAACTCCTCCGAATCCTCCCCAACACTCTACAACCACCTGAACAAGTTTACTCTTAAAAGTACCTTGGGAGCACCTTTGACTCGGCCCTCACCTTTCACACCCACATTACAGCCCTCGCATCTGCCGTTAACTCCCAACTTGGCATCCTCTACTGCCACAAGGACTGCCTCCCATCTCATGCTCTCAGACTTGCCATTACTTCCTCAGTAATGTCCCTTGTGGATTATGACCTTCTGGTCTATGGTGCTGCTGACTCCATGGCCCTCAAGAAGCTTTGACTCACCCTAAACAAGGCTGCAGACTAGTGACCAATGCCCCCAGGCTCACCCACACTTGTCAGTTTTATGACATGGCCAAGCTCCTTAACCTTGATGAACATCTCCACTACCAAACCTGCCTTCTTACTAAGAAAATTCTGCTCGGGCTCTCCCCCACAGAGGTCATTCAGCTACAGAGCCCCATCCTGGTTCAACTCCCTCCCCACAGCTATCTCCAGCACTCCCAAAATTGTCCCCATCAAAACCACCCTTCTGAACCTACTGTTCAACACCCACTGCTGCACCTGTCTCTAACAGATGTTCTGCTACTCTCAAGGCACACTGGACAAAGCCCTCTGGGCTGAACGCAACACCTCACCCCCCCACTCCCTCATGGCCTCCCTTCCTCTTTCTGTACCCGCAGGTACTAAATCTGTTCATTCTAAAATGGTTCTAAATACTCAATGTGTTCAAGCAACTATGTAAAACTATGTTTTTCTGTGTTATTGTTTTCTGTAAATATGTGACACTGTATGTCCTGTCTGTAACGAGGTGTCTTTGTAAATGAGCCCTTGGCTCAAAGGTTGTAAATCCAATTGTACAATAAGTAAGTAAATAAATAAAAGACACAGATTCCTCAGTTTCTTAGTGAAAATGATGTGGAGGGCATCACTCCGAATATTCTATTGGCTACTATGAAAGCTGTTTTATAGGGCACAATTATAGCTTATTCAAATGCGCAACATAAAGACCGGGAAAAGAAGCTTTCAGAATTGCATTGTCTTCTACGGTCTTATCAACTCTGCTGGCATCAAGGCGACTGCATGGCAAAATCCTCTATGCTAGAGGTCCAAGCACAGATTCAGAAGTATTTAGATCAATAAGTGGAACACGCTTTGTTTTATCTATGGCAGCAGGCATTCGAGGGGGGACCTAGGGGTGCTCGTTGACTAGCATGCCATTTGCGAGTCTCAAGGGTAGCTGTTACAGTTGCCCATCTCCATGACCCTCTGTCAGGGGCACTTACATATCATAGGACAGAGATCACCTCTATTGTTCAATCTTATTATTCAGCCCTATATAAAATTGGTACTGCCTTCTCCATCACAATCTCAGATACATTATTTTTTCTTACAAGCCAGCTTCCCTTAGCTTTCAGTGGACCAGATAAAAAGTTTAGTATCTCCTATCACTGAGGTTAAACTTATCCGGGCAGTGCAAGAGGCTAAAACAGGAAAGGCTTCAGAATTTTTATAAATGTAAGGTGTTATTCCTAGTATTAAAACCAGTCCTCCTACACATGCTTGACTCTGCTCAGAGAGGGGAGTCTCCTCCACCATCTTGGAAATATGCTATAATTTTGACTCTTCCAAAGTGGGGTAAGGACCTTACCTCTCCTTCCTCCTGTCATCCTATTTTGGTTTTAAACTTTGATTATAAGTTATATATGTACATATGGGCACATAGGCTTGAGGGTCTTCTCCCATCCTTGCTGGACTGGGACAAATCAGGATTTATCCGAACAAAACAAGTGCATGACAATGTCTGTAGGGCCCTGTTATTAACTGATTATGCCACAAGTCATTCAGTTCCTGTGGTCCTGCCAGCTTAAATATGGAGAAGGCCTTTGATAGGATGCAGTGGGATATTTTGTGGAGCACCCTTCATTTTTTTGTTTTCCCCTTACACTTTATTTGGGTCTGGTACGATCGCCCGGCGCTAATCATCCCGATGGCACAACTCCCATATTTTATTTCCTGAATTTAACCTTCCTGCTCATAATGTATTACTGATGAAGATTCTCCCGACACACACACTGACACTGACATTGCACTGTCAGTGTCATGTCATGCACAGCTGATCAGTAAAGCTGATCATTGCACTGGCATTGCACTGAACAATACAGTCTCTGATAGGCTATTCATTGATGTTACTAACTCATAAAAGACAGGCCGTTTTCCTGGTGATTCACCCTATTAAATCAAAATGACAGAAGCAACCTCATCAGTTTTTGATGCTGTAGTTTGTGATATTGTGCCTTCACAGTGTGGACACCCAAAATTGAGCATTGCTGGCTACCTTTATGTAAAAGAAAGAAGTTGGAACAACTTGTTTTATTGGTGTTGTCAAAGCCGTAAAGCTTTGGCATGTTACGGCCATGCTTTTACTCTACTTGTCAGTGGACAACATCATCTTCGGTCAACCAAAGAACATAACCATAACCCCAATGCCTGTGCTGCTACCATAGCCTCAGCAATTGCTGCATTGAAGAAAAGAGCATTAACAAAGCATGACACACCTGCACAACTTATCCAGAGTGGGACTGCCGGTTTGTGTAACGAAGTTTGTCAGAACTTGCTGCCTAAGCAGTCAATGCGGAAAGTTATTAAGCATGCAAGGTGAGTTAATAGATACCCTGAACCCACGAACACTGGAGGAGGTTGCAATACCTCAATAATTTACAACAGTGAACGATCAAGCTTTCTTAGCCAGAGATGCAACTTGTGGCAATGAGAGGGTGTTGCTATTCACCACAAAAAAAAATATTGAAAAATTTATGTGTGCTGAGTATTGGATCATGGACAGAACATTCAGTATGGTGCCACACCTGTTCCATCAGCTTTATTCTGCAATACAGAGATATGCAGAGTACTGCCACTGGTGTATGCGCTGATGTCAGCAAAATCAGAGGACTGTTATGTGACACTGTTTCAGGACCTGCAAGACATGCAAAGGAGTATGATTGTACAGTGTCCCCCAGTGTTATTATCACAGACATCAAACAAGCAGCTATAAATGCCTGCAAGACTGAGTTCCCCAATGCTGCAAACAAGGGTTGCCTTTTCCATCTAGGCCAAATTGTATGGTGAAAGATTCAGGGATTTGGTCTTGCAACAATGTACAGCTCAGACCCTGATTTCAGTTTAAAAATGCAGCAACTAGTGGCATTAGCTTTTCTACCACCAGAAAAAATGAACACTGTATACGAGGAAATTAAGCCAGAAATGCCTCTTGAGAATGCTTCTATCCTAGAGTGGTTCAAGAAGAATTATATTTTGGGAAGGATTAGGCATAGAATGTGGGATAACATTGCAACAAGAGCTGCCCCTTTATACCCTCCGCAGTTCTGGTCCGTACATTCTCAAATGCTGTTAGGGATACAGAGAACACAAAACAAAATAGAGGCATGGCACAGGTGGCTTGCAACACTGATTAGCACTTCTCATGTTGGTATCCATAGATTTGTTAAAGAATTGCAAAACGAACAAACAGTGAATGATACCATAATTGAAAAAATAAATTGCGGACTCCCTATATCCCCCATAAAGAAACAATAGACCAAAACGGAGGAAAAAATCAGCAATGTTGTCACTGATGTTGACACACGGCCACTGAAATTTGTTCATGGCATAGCACATAATAAGGTGATGTAACAGTTTTTTGGGATTGGATTTAAGAGTTTTAACATTCTAAAGTTTAAATAAAGATTGGATTTTAATTTTCTGAACAATAAACCTTACTAATGAATTAAACTTCTTATGACCGAGAAGCACAGAAACTGGTAAGCCATTTTATTACTTATATTTTACAGTCCGTTTATGCCATTTGATGTCACTGACAGTTTTATGCAGTTTGAATTAGGATGCTTGAATTATGCGGACACGTTGTCGATATCATTTATGTCAGTAAGTTTATTGTCAGTCAGTTTGTATTGTTGGCAATTAGGTGACAGTAAATTTCACGTCGGGCAGTTTGTACTCAGGCAATGGTACTGATCCCCTTTATTTCTATGCTACAGCAACTTTATTCTTTACCAACTGCTATGGTAAAAGTGAATGTTTTTTATTCTTTGTCTTTTTCCTTAGAGCGGGGAATCAGGCAGGGCTGCCCTCTGTCTTCTTCATTGTTTGCACTTTATATTGCACCTCTTGCTTCACATATTCATCTTTCTTCCTTTATTTCAGGCATTCCCTTGGGTAGCCATGAGTATAGGATTTTTTTATTTGCAGATGACATTCTGCTTACTTTGACAGAACCAAACTTGTCTCTTCCATTGGTTTTTCAGGTGTTGTCCCGTTTTGAATTTTTAGCAGGATTTTGCCTGAATAAGGAAAAAAAATAATTATTAACCTTTAATTATACCCCACCTACCTCTATTAAAGACGAATTTCCGGTTAGTTGGAACCAACATTGTTTGAAATATTAAGGGATGTATATTTTTAGAAACTTGGGCCATTTAGAATTGTTTAAGTTTGAGCCCTCAACTATGGCAATTGCAGGTGATGTTAGTCAGTGGTCTGATTATCATTTTTCTTTTTTTAGAGAATTGAGATTATCCACTTGAATACACTATCCAAATTTTTTTCTCCGGTCCTTACCTATCTACACTGACTCATTTTACTTTCGAGACTGGCATTGGATGATATCGTGTTTCATCTGGGCTGGTTGAACATCTACGATTTGTCTAGTAATTTTACACCTTCCTATTACTCGAGGTGGGCTTAACCTCCCTATTCTACAGTGATATCCTGTCAGTTACAGATACTGTGCCTGTGGGTGTCAAATACTTACAGTATCATAGCTACTGGAAGGATATTGAATTTGCCATTAATGATCTTTATGATTTTAACTGTATATTGTTTTGAATTCCCCTGGGATATTTGCCTATTACTAAGTTTACCAGATTTACGCAGGTCCCTTTTCAGATCTGACATAAAATACATAAATACTTTTTGTCTATGGAACTTATGTTCGCAGAGGCATTAACCTGGGATTCACGTAATCCATTGACAAAAACTGATTTGTTCCTATGCCACTGGGCCAGACCAGGTCTGGTGTATTATTATTAAGTCCTTGGAACACAAGAGTTATACTTTTTTTCAGAACTACAGGCAGTATACTCCTTGCCCTCTTCTGACTAATATAGGTATATGCAGTTCCGGCCTACCTTGAAATGTTACCACCTTCTCATAGACAAATGTCTGAATATTTGTCTCTGACTTTTCTAGTAATTCAACAACATCAAAGGGCAGAGTCATGCCCCCATTTAATTGCATTTATTTATTTGAGGTTGAGATCCCACTCATATATTAAACATATATTAAACAAGTGGAATAATGAACTTCAGCAGGATCACGATTTCTTACTCTGACATTTTCTAACCTCTGTTAAACTCAGTATTTCTTTTTACTTGAAGGAGTTCTCTTGGAAATGTCGAGTTCATTCTTTTTGGACACCAGTAGTCACAGCCAGATACCAAGCTCACATCTCAATGGCATGTTGCCGGGGATGTGGGGACAATGCACTGGACCAGGTACATATTTTCTGTTCCTGCCCTCTCCCGAAGCCTTTCCATGATTAAATTATATTGGTCCTTTCTTATTTATTTGATATTCCTTCCCCGTTTCCCCAAGTTTAATTCTTTTACATATTCCTTGTCTAGATATGCATTTAAGTAAATGGCAACTACAATTGTCATTAATTCTTTAATAACTGTGTGAAGAAGATCATTACCAGATTGTGGTTTACTTCTCAGGTTCCTTCCTTTTCACACTGGGTATGGTTAGTAGATTCCATTTATAGTTATGAGAGATGTTCTTTCCAGTACTTAAATCATATGGCTGTGTTCCAAATGATTTGGCAAAAATGGGTGCTATTTTGGGCGGAAGCTGACCTGACTTTTGTACCATAGTTTACTATCTTATTGCTGTTAGGATTTTTGGATTCTCCCATCCTGGAATCTACTATTTTGAATTTATATGAGATGTACAGTATATCTCATAAAATAGGCTAGCAACACTTTTCGATTATGCCCCCCATATGGTTGAAACTTTTAGGTGCCTTTGTTATAAATAAGTACTTACTTTTTGGCATAATATCTCATTTATATGTCTTTTTAAATTTTGTGCTGAAGTAACTTTGATGACATAATGTATGTATTTTGTTCTTCTTTACTGGTCAGTTTGGCAAACTAATAAAGATGCTATTATAAAAAAAGAACTGACCCCACCCTGATAGTCACAGGACTGACCCCTCCACCCCTGACAGTAACAGCACTGGTCCCCCCTCCCAACAGTCACAGCACTGATCTGAATCATGACAGTCACAGTACTGACCTCCCCCACCCCAAATGGACACTGCCCTACCCCAACAGTCATGTCATGGACTCCCACTCAAACAGTCAAAGCACTCACACCCAACTACCAACACTCAGAGCACTGATCCCCACCTGTGACAGTCACTGCATTGACCCCATCAACCAACAGTCACAACACAGACCCCAACCCCTGAAAGTCACAGCTCTAACCCTCCACTGACAGTCACAATACTGACCTTTCCACCCCAGTCTTGACACTGCCTCCCACTCACAACAGTCATTGCATTGACTCCACCACCCCAGCAGCCACAGCACTGACATAACAGTCACAGCACTGACCTCCAATTGTCAATGGTCACAGCATTTATCCTCCCTGTCCAATCTGGACACTGCCCAACACCCTGGAGTCACAGCACTGATGATCCACCCAAACAGTCACAACAATGACACCACACCCCACACAGTCATAGCCATAACCCCATTCCTAATAGACACAGCATTGACCCTCCCACTCCGAACAGTCACAGCACTGACCCCCACTCCAGTCTGGACACTGCCCACACCCAACAGTGACACATTGATGTTTCCACCCATAAAATGAACACCCACACCAGTTTGGACCCTGCCCCACACCTAATAGTCACAGCACTTACTATCCCACACCCAACAGTCACAACACTGCCCCCAACAGTCACAGCAATCACCCCACACCCCCAACAATCAGAACCCTGGTCCCCCACCCCAACAGACACAGCACTGACCCCCACCAAAACAGTCACATCATTGACCCCCACCCCAACAGACACAGTGCTGACCCCCACCCCAACAGTCACAACACTGCCCCAACAGTCACATCAATGACCCCACACCCCAAACAGTGAGAGCACTGACCCCACCCCAACAGATACAGCACTGACTTCCACCCCAACAGTCACAGCACTTACCCACCACCTTCAACAGTCACAGCACTGATCCCCCACCACTGACAGTCACAGCACTGCCACCCCACTCCAATCTGGGCCCTGCCCACCATTCAATATTCACAGCACTGACCCACCCAATCCCAACACTCACAGAACTGACTCACTCAACCCAAATAGTCACAGCGCCAATTCTAAATCCTTAACAGTCACAGCACTGACACGTGCAGTCAAGTCTGGACCCTGCCCCATTCAACAATTGCATCACTGATTCCCCCAACCCCTAACAGCCACAGCACTGACTCCCAACCCTCAGCAGTCACAGGACTGACCCCACCCCACCCACTACCAATAGTCAGTGCACTGAACTCCCAATCCAGCAATCTCAGCACTGTTCCACCCCTGTCTGGACACTGTTCCCCACTGTCAGCAGCAACAGCACTGATCAAAACCACCAGCAGTCACAGCACTGACCTGCCAGCAGTCACAGCACTGCCCCCCCAAAAGTTACAGCACTCAACCTCCATCTCCAATAGTCACAACACTTTTCCTTACCCCAGTCTGGACACTGCCCTCACCTAACAGTCACAGCACTGACCACCACCCCAGTCTGGAGCCTGCCTGCCATTCAACACTCCCAGCTCTGACTCACTCAACAACAAAAGTCACAACAATGACTCTCAACCCCAAACACTCACAGACCTAACACCCCCACTGCAGTGTGGACCCTGCCTGCCATTCAACACCCACAACACTGACCTACCCACCCCCAATAATGACAGCACTGACCCCAACCACCACAGTGACAGCAGTGCCCCACCAACACCCATAGCACTGCCACCCAACAGTTACAGCACTCATCCTTGACCACAGTCATGACACTGCCCTTAGCACCAGTCTGAACACTGTCTTCACCCAACAGTCACAGCACTGACTCTCCACCCAATAGTCATAGCACTTACCCCCAACACTCACAACACTTACCCCTACCCCAACTCTCACTGCACTGACCCCTCCAACATTCACAGCACTGAGTCCCTGCCCCAACAGTCACAGAACTGACCCCAAATCCAGTCAAAGCACTGAGCCCAAACCCAGTCAAAGCACAAATCTCCACACCAAACAGTCAGAGCACTTACACCTCCTCTATAATCACAACACTGACCCCCCACCTCTAATAGTCACAACACTAAGCCGCCACCACATTCTGGACACAGGCCTGCACCCAGTCACAGCACTGACCCCTCACTTCTGAAAGTCACAGCACTGATCTGCCACCATGAGCACTCACAGCACTGACCCTGCACCCAACACTCACAGCACTAACCCCCAACTCCCACTCTTATTACTGACCCACCAAACACTCACAACACTGACCTGCAGACAAACAATCACAGCAATAACCCCCATCCAAAAGGTGCAGCACTGAAACCCTATCCCCAACAGACAGAACAATGATCCCAAACCCAGTCACAAAACTTGACCCACCCCAACAGTCATAGCACTGACCTCTTTCCTTCAAATGTGATAGCATTAATCCCAAACCCAGTCACAGCACTGACCCCCAACAGTGACAGAACTGACCCCCACCCCAACAGTCACAGCACTGCCCCTCTACCCCAATAATCATAGTACTGACTCCCACCCTCAGTTATAACACTGAACCCACCCCCAAAAGTTGCAGCATTGACACTGCACCCAGCATTCACAACACTGACCACCTTTCATGACACTCTCAGCACTGCCCCTCTGTTCCTGACAGTTATAGAACTGACCCCAGCCTGACAGTCACAGGAATGACCCCCAACTCCTCAGAGTAACAGCACTGTCTCCCCAACAGTCATAGCACTGATCCCAATCCTTTTTTTTCAAATAGAAGAAACTTTATTGAACTTGACTAGAATTAAATAATCAATGAGTACAATCTGAGGTTCAAATATACGTAATATATAGACTAGTGTTACACAGAACATAGGGCGATCACTGAGCAGGTGTCGATGAAATAATAATGGTTGTGTAACAATAAACCAGAACTAGGTATCATTCTAATCAAGGTGTGAAACAATATCCCCACCTCCCCAAATCTAAAAAAAACCCACAAAAAACCCTCCCCCTTCTCCAAAGGTTGAGTTGTTTCTGAAGGTAATGTGAACCATGATGTGTCCCAGATTGCATACAATAGATATGAAATCTCATGTTCCTGAACTTGAGGAAATAAAAAAAGGGATATCAAACTAATAAGCATTTGCAACCGTGCCCTGTGTGATCTTGCTGGGCTGCGGATATTATAACTCTTGACCATCACCCATCATTCAGAGTAAGCAGGGTATAAAATGATTGCCATACTTTAGAATATTTTTTCTTTGAGTCTAGCACGTTTGCAATAGTGCTCTCAGCCTGCAAGGCAAAGAGTATTTCCCTGTGCCATTCCATGTAAGAGGAGGTAGACTGATCACACCGGTGCCTAAGAATAACTTTCTTGGCATAAACTGAGATTAAGGCAATATGAGGTTTTTGGTTGCCTACTAGGGCTCCAACAAAATCACCCAGGATACAAGTCTTGGGTCTAAATGCTTGATCAAGTCCTAACAGGAGGTTCAGGCACTGTTTAGTATTTTCCCAAAAAGGCACGACTTTTCACAGGTCCAAATAGTGTGATATAGTATACCCTGTTCCCTCTGGCATCTGGTACAGGTTCTATGTGATAATGGTGAAAGCCTAAAGGCAATCACTGTTATCTTGAAGTCAAAGTGCTGAAAACATTTTTGGCACTCTGACACCCTGGTGCACAGGAAAACAGTGCTGGGGACTTAGTTTTCAACCCACACATGCTCATGGAGGAGCTTCACCCCCCACTAAAGGTTTCTCAACTCCAGGGGGGTGCATGTTGGGGGTTGATAAAATGACAAAATAAAAGGTTTGGGCCGGGCGCAATAAAATCACACCAGCATCCAGACCCAAACACTGTACCTCACCTGCCCCAACCACAGGCCAACCTCCAATGCCATGATGAAGCTCAGCAACCCATCATAGTGCCACCACCTACAGCCCCTCTGTCCCCTCCCAGCCCACACTTGCCATGCTCACTCCCCCGTGTGAGTACACATAGCGACATTCTGTCACCCATTTCACCCATCCTCCATCTGGTCACCCTACCCTCCTATCACCATGAGGGATTCACTGTGGAATCAGTCACCATTACGGATGGCACCCTTCCCTATGTGCGCTCCTCATGGGTTACCCCTGGCACATAGGTTTGATGATAATGTACCCATCTTGAAAAGTTTAGTTGGAGAATAAAACATATTATGTAGTATTTTAAACTGCATGAAATGATATCTGTCCCATTTAATGTGCTTAAACATAGCTTTACATATACCCATCCAGTCATGATGATCTCCTTAAGGGGAAAGAACGTGGTCCCAGGAATAAAAAAAAATGTTCTTTTTCAGCAATAAGGTCACATATCTGCACATAGTAGAACGCTATCATATGAGTTGTAGGGGTGACCATGACCAAGGAAAGCAATTTGTCTCCATATTTCCTGGACCATAACACGTTACCAAAATGAAGCAGCATGTGCCTGAGTTGGAAATACCTAAAGCACATACCAGCGGGCCAGCCAAATTTCTGTTGGACCTCAGAAAAAGTAAGGAGTTTGCCAGACTCCATCAAATGTTTAACAGACAATGAGTCTAGAATAGGCCAGGTAGCCTGGGTCAACACCTTCCCAGTGATTTGTAGATTAGGATTACCCAATATGGGTTGAGTAACATCTAGATGAAGATTCAGATTTAAAAAGACACATAGTTGTTTATGCACATAGAGAGAATGGCCTATGGGACTGTCTTTTAAAGATCCAGGGATCTTTTTGGAGGGAACATATAACAAGGCACAGGGGGTCAAGTTTGTTTGAGAGCACAAAGAGTGCTCAATATCTAGCCAGTAGGGAACATAAATGGGGTCTGACAATCCAAAGATCAGATGGCACCAGGAGATGGCCAAATAATAGAGATAGATATTAGGGACCTTTAAACCACCTGCTTCTCTTATTCTCATAAGTTTAGCTAGAGCTCTTCGAGGAAGTTTCTCATGCCACTTGAATTTGGAGAAAAGTCTATTAACTTTGAGAAACCAAGTCTTTGGCAGAGCTGGGGTAAGCATTATGAGAGGATATAGGAGCCATGAGAGAACATTCATCTTAAGGATATTCAGGTAGCCCCACAGAGACAAGGGCAATAGGGACCAGTGGACTACGTCAATTTGGATTTGATTAAGCACATGATCTAGGTTATATTGTTTCATTTTGTGTGAATCAGTACTGAGGTAGATTCCAAGATATTTGTGTTTCTTCCTAACCCAAAGAAAGCTCAGGTGCTTCACACTGGCCTGCGTAGTATTTACATTTAAAGGCATAAACTCTGTTTTAGAGTGGTTAAGCTTATAATTGGAAATTGTTTCAAACTGAGTTATGATGTCCAATACAGCTGGTAGTGAGGTGGAAGGGAATGTGACATGGAGGAGAATGTCATCTGCATAAACAGACAGCTAATAATGTGATGGGCCTAGGGGACACTATAAACTTGAGGGGACAGATTAATTTTCCTGATCAGTGGTTTGAGATATAAGTTAAACAAGAATAGAGATAATGGACAACCCTGATGCATCCCCTGTTGTAATGGGAATGGGTCCGACAAGACCCCATTACAGACGACATGTGCAGAGGGATGAGTGTAAAGCACGTTGATCCAGTGGATGCATTCTTAAGGGAAAGCATATCTAGGGAGCAGGTGAAACAAGTAATCCCAGGAGACTCTATCAAAAGCCTTTTTCACATCCAGGGAAGCCAGAACTGATGGTGTAGAGGAATCCCTGGACACGGAGATAAGGTACAAAGGTTTTCTGAGGTGGTCAGTGAATAGTCTACTTGATATGAATCCCACATGTTGCCTACTGAGTAGACTATCCCAGACCAAATTTAGCCTGGTGGCCAGGATTTTGGCCAAGATTTTTATGTCCATGTTTATTAGGTGTATAGGTCTGTAGTGGGATACCAATAGGTGATCCCAGCCTGGTTTGGGCAGGACTACTATAATAGCTGCCATAAGTGACGTGTCTTAGAGACCATGTGTGAATAGGTAATTGAATAGGTTCAGAAGATATGGTGCCAAAAGCATTTTAAATTTCTTATAAAAGTTGGATGAGAAGCCATCCAGACCAGGAGATTTATTGGGAGCCAAGGAATCTATAGCCATATAAATTTCTGATAGTGTCATAGGAGTTTAAACATTTCAGCTTGGGCATCTTCTAGTGAAGGCAGATCCATATCTTGAAAAAAGGTATTAAAAAGAGATAGGTCAAAATATTCTGAGGGGGGGAAGCATATAGAGAGAGAGGTAAAAGGCCCAAAATTGTGAAACTGTATCTCTGAGTGAGGTGATGAGATGACTGGAGTCTGACCTGAGAGATGGGATGATTATGTTCGCTCGCTGAGTGCGCAAGCGCAGAGCGAGAAGTTTCCTGACTTTCTCATCTTGATCAAAATGCTTGGTTCTGGTCCTCAGGAGAAGATGCTCAGCTCTGTCTCCAAGTAACATGTTGTACTGGACCCATAGGGCACCAAGGTGCTCCCATTCTGACTGCTGAGAGATGCCAGAGAGTTCCCTCTCTGCTTTTCTAATCTGAGAAAGAAGGGAAAAGGAAGCTTTTTTTTCATCTGGTAGCCAACTGGATGATTTCTTCACAAAGGGTACATTTAAATGAGCCCCAGAGAATGTCAATTTTTGGCATCTTGGGTGAGTTAAAGGCAAAAAAATCAGAAGTAAAGTGCTGCAGTCATGCAACTACTTCCAAGAGTATCAGTAGTTGATTGTTAAATCACCATGTTTTGTCTCGTAGCAGAGAGGGAGCAAGATTAACCTGTAGTACAGCTGGGTGATGTTCAGACACCACTATAGCCCTATAGTGGCTCAAAACAACATCTGGCAAGGCTTCGATACTCAGCAGAAAAAAAATCAATACAGGTGAAAGAGTTATGTGGAATGGAATTAAATAAGTACTCTTTTGTAGCCGGGTGGAAGATCCTCCAGGGATCTGCTAATCCTAAGAAGTCTATAAAACCTTGCAGGTGAGCTGACTCAGAGTGTAAACCTAACCACTTCTTGTGGTCCTGTCCAGATTATTATCTAGAACCAGGTTCCAGTCTCCAGCCAGAATCATGGGAAGAGAGGCCCATGGGGACAGTATGGTGATAAGTAGGAAAAAAAGGGGGGTCTTCCATATTAGGTCCATCTACGGATCCCAAAATTATTTCCAGATGACCCAATAGGGCTCTTATGAAGATATAGTCACCATGAAGATCGAATACTTCCTGGAAGAGACGGAATGGAATAGATATGGCCAGCAGAATGGCTACACCTCTCTTATGAACCCAGTGCCTGCACAACCCAGGAGCATCTTAACAACTGAACCTGGGCTGGGGGAAGGTGGGTTTCTTGGAGAAAGGCCATGTCCACTTGCAATTTACAAAGATATAGTAATGGTTTAGTATGTTTCATTGGGGACTGAGCCCCCTATTATATTCCATGAGCAATATTTAAAGTTGTGTGCCATGAAGTATTGCTAAGAATAAGCAGAAATTGGGAGATAAACAGGCATCACTACCAGGACACAAGATCTCAGATATGCTGACTACCAACCTCCGGAGAAAAGCCCCAACCTCCCTTTTCCCAACCTTTGTCAATAATCCCACATCATTTCCCACTTGAATGAATGATATACAGTGAACCAGATTGATCTGGTTAAAGCAAAAACCCACCCAACCCTCCCCCACACCCCAAAATACCCAACCCCCACCTATGAGTATACAGCAATAAAAAGAAAATATGAGCAAAGTCTATTCTTCCCACCAACCCACAGAGGCTCCCACGATAACCCCAGCCCGAGAAAGTAGTCTGTGTTCCAAAGTTCTGCCTCCTCCCACAATCATAAAGCCAGCAAGAGTTATTAGCAAAGTTAAAACCATATACCCAAAAGATTAGTCCCCTTGCTGTGCTGTGAACAATCCACCCCAGGAATACCCCTGAACCCTTTGCAGCTATTAAAAAAATTAAACCCACTTCAAAGAAATTCTCACAATTCTCATACTAACATGTAGAGCATGCCCCACCCCATGACCGGTTCATGACTGTGATCCCTAAGTAACTCCCACTCACCATTCCCCCTCACTTCCCAAAAAAGAAGGGTAGATTATTTATACTAGTGGCTAAATAACAAGTTAACCTGCAAGTCATGTTTAACAGACATTTAAGAAATGTAACTGTAAGCCTTTAATAATCCTGCCTGGAGTGGTGGTAGTTCAGGTGGATGTTAAAGATCCCATGGCACTTATTGAAAAGAATAGGGGAATTTTGTATTCATAACATCAAAAACAAAATAATTGCAAACAAGAAAGTCTCACAGAACAAGGTATAAATCATATGAAAGAAAAAAATACAAAAAGTGTTACAATCATACAGAATCAGAGCACGATAAAGAAAGTAGTGTAGAAATGGTTCCCCCACCTTTTTTTTGAAAACAAAGAATTATAAACTGTGTTAAGTCACACATAAAATATACCAATCATAAGAGAAAGAACATGAATAAATAATACAGTCATATAATATCAGAATATTGTGTAAGATCACCAAGGATATACCCTCCTCCAACTAAAAAGGTGGGGGAATTTGGTATATTATAAATCATCTAACCAATATGGGATAAGCTTTAATGCCTACAATGTTACTGTCACACTGATTATTCCTTTCCACACAATGTCCTCTTCTGAGGGTTGCCAAAACTGTACTGTATTGGGGGTAGGAAGAAGTAGGCTGCTGGTTAACTAGGATCTGCAGCTTATCCATCAGGTAGGGAAATGGGCAGACTGGGTGGGCCAAGCGGTCCTTATCTGCCGTCAAATTCTATGTTTCTATGTTTCTATGCTTTGTGATTCCTAAACTCTACTTATTTATATTTTACAAACATTAAAAAACCTTTCCACCAATTATTCACCTTTCTAGTGGTATGAACCTCTAACTCTTTGACGTACACTCTCTCCATGGCTCCCTGAATCAACAAAATCACTGTTTCATAAGGCATTAATTTCTGATATAAAACCCATTAGCATCTTGCCTGCCATAAATAATATTTTAGGCAACAACAAAAAATGTGCAAGGTATCTACATGATAATGTCTCCCAATATTATGAAACTGTCCAAGTACTAAAATATACTAATTTAATTGTAATAACCACCCCATCTTCCATTTTAAGGCAAGGAATTTCCAGAGGGAACTGGCATAAGAGCAGTTAAACAAAAAATGGTCAATTGGCTCTTCTTGATTAATGCAGCCTATGAAGGGGTACATTCTTTCTTCTTTAGCTTTATGTTTAGCATTGCCCCGAACCCCAGTCCTCTCATATACTGCTAACCACAAAAATTCCCACATATATCCTGGTAATCTGTCATTATTCAGTTGATGAAGAACCCTCAGAATCATAGTAGAAGGACAATTCTTAAAGGCAGGCTCAGAAGAATAAAGTAATGACCTCACTGTGTCATACAGCTGCGGCCCCTTATATTCTCTTAAACATTGTTTTGTGATACCTCATTTGAAAAGTTTTTGAGCTACTGGTCTAAAGAACTGCAGAACATACAGATGTGAACATTTTGGAGGAGTTATATGCCAAGCTGAATACTATTGAGCTAAAGAATGTTTTATTAAGGAATTATGTCGGGAACTGGATGTCAGTAATCCTTCCTTAACATTTTGTACTGCGAAAAGAGTATGAAGAAATAAGACCAGGTCTACCATTCCCAAACCACCCTTTTCTTTAGCTAAATATGTATATTGTCTCTTAATGGGGTAAAGTCTATTTCCCCATACCATCTGAAAAAATAGACTATACTATTTGGTCTCAAGAGTGGCTGGAAGGGGAAATATTGCTGTACACAGTAACATGGGAATAAGAAACTGTCTAATTATTTGCACCCGTTTCTGCTTAGAGAGTTTCCAATGCTTCCATATTTGTACCTTATGTTCTACTACGGTTAAAGTGGTCTCCCAATTCAAATCCGGAATATTTTGGGGTCCAAACATTATTCCTAAAATCTTGACAGGATCTGAAGAGATCCATAAACCTTGTATACACACCTTGTCTGGATATCCAACACTTACAGAAAGCCCTAGACTCTTTTGGGTGTTTATTTTGTAATTGGAAACTGAAGAATAAGTTACGATAAAGTAAAAAAAGGCAGATACTTGAGTATGGTCTGAGAAAAATAAACAAACATTGTCCGCATAGGCCTGTAAATGCAACACCTCTACTGTAGGTGATCCTAGCACCCACTTCCAGCATGAATACTTTGACAAGGACCAAATCAATGGATCTGTAGAAAATAAATATAACAGCGGACTTAATGGGCATCCCTGACGTACCCCAGTATTAATGTGGGCCCCTTCTGTTACTTCATTTTAATAACTGGATGAACAATGGCATTGTCATAAAGGGATTTTATCCAGTCTAAAAAGGGTCCAGAACCCCTTAATGTTTTAGGGTGGGAAACAAAAAGGGGTGATACACCCTGTCAAATGCCTTCATTTGATCCACTGAAATAATACACCCATAAGTTCTATGTAAGGAAAAATGTTCTATTAAATCCCTAATAATCATCAAAGCACCTTGTATTTTTTTACCGGGAAGCCCACAATATTGTAAAGGAGAAATCACTGCACTTGCATAGGTTTTAAGTCTGGAATTTAAAATACTAGTTAACAGTTTATAATCTGAATTTAGGATAGTAATAAGCCGCCTATTTTTTAGATTCTCCCTATTCCCTGATTTGAATAAAAAAACCTTCAGAAAACCAAATAGGGAATCTAAAATTACCTAGAAAAACATTAAAAACCATCTCTAAACATAGAGAAAATTCTTGAGGATAAGTTTTGTATATCTCTGACGTAAGACCATCCACCCTGGGGATGTTCCATTCTTTAGGGATTTAATAGCACCCTCAATTTCTGTTGCTGAACTAGGGTATACCAATCTAGAGGTATCATCTTGGGTCTTTGAAATTTTAATAGGTAGTAAGAAGTTCCTAATGTCCCCAGCATTATGGGGAACCACTGGGGTATGAGATAGCATAACATTTTTTATTGCTTTATGAAGGCCTGCAGTATCCTGAACAGCTTGTCCCTCCTGATCTAAGAGATAATTCTTCAAAGTGGTTTCATTTTTATATCTTTTAAAGGCCTCATAGGGGTCTCCTTGAGGGTGATTTTTTGTGCCATATTGGAAAAGTGCATTCATAGTAGCAGCCCTGTTATGTTGGACTTCCTGAATTTGCTTTTTTAAGGTAACAGTTTCAGGAATATAGTCAAATTTTGAAGTATTAGCCATGGAAAATAAGTAATATAATTGCTGGCGTAATTTCAAATAGTGCAAAAATTTCACATTGTCTCCCTTCCTACCCTGATTCTTTAACATAACTTGCAAATCAATCATATAGTCCTTCCACCAATCTCCCAAGTCATCATTTAAAAAGGAGACTAAAAGCCTGGCAAGTAGCAGTGTCTTAATTAAAATAAAAAAATATTTAACAGACAAAGAACCTCTGTGCATAAACACTGAGGCAAGGATTACCCCAAAGGGCATCTGGCTGGGAAGCCAAGTTTCTTGAAAATACAAAATCACACATGCCCACACAATGCAAAGCATCATGGGCTGCATATGCAGATCACCACAGAATGTTATGCTGGTTCAACTTTAAGCAGAATTGCATGGTGCCAAAAAGTCTCTCACACAATTTGCAAAGGGTGCTAACAGACGACATAGACACCTGTTTTGTCCTACCGGGACTCATCAGTATGCCTTGTCTGTTTGACACCCCAGTGGAATGAACCAGCTACCCTAAGACCATCTGTCTGGGTTATATTGTGATGAACCCATTAAAATAAAAAACTATTTAAAAGACAAAGAACCTCTGTGCGCAAACACTGAGGCAAAGGTTACCCCAAAGGGCATTTGACTGGGAAGCCAAGTTTCAAGAAAATCCAAAATCACACATGCCCATGCAATGCAAAGCATCGTGGGCTGCATATGCAAATCACCACAGAATGTTATGCTACAATGCTGCTTAAAGTTGAACCAGCATAACATTATGTGGTGATTTGCATATGCAGCCCATGATGCTTTGTATTGTGTGGGCATGTGTGATTTTGTAGTGTCTTAATGTTTTTTTAACACCAAAGGATGTTTCAAAATGGATGAACTTAATTTCCATCTTGACCTCTGTGGTGATGGTAAAGAAACTGAGGAAAAAATACACTGGAGAAGCAAGTGGTCAGAAAAGGCCATCGGGAAAGTTTGAAATTTAAAGGGGGGAAGATTACGTGAGAGAAATATATAATCTATTGTAGATGTGTATGCATTCCATTTATATGTGAATTTAGGGCCACTGTGTTGGTGACATCTACTATCTAGGAGGCCCGATGAGTCTACTAAGTGCAACAAAGCATTGGAATCACAGTAATTTTTTTTCCCATGACTCGTAGTACCTCCATTTTTGACTTAAGTTTGCAATTAAAATTCCCGCATAAGAGGATTTTGAAGGAAGATACTAAAAAGGATCAGAGCACTGCAAATAGAGCAACTCTTTCCGCCTTTACCTGAGAACAATATATATTAGTAAATCTACAAGTCATAGTATTCCAAACACTGTCAAGAATCGTTAGTCTCCCTCGAATTAAGTCAATTAATTTGATTGAAGAGAAGCTATAGGAATTGAAGATAAATCCTACTCCATCTGCTGTCTCTAGTCCAAAGGACCAATATGAGGGGCCCCAAATCTGCTCCCTTTGGAAAAACCTAGCCTGATCATTTGTGTACATCCAAGTTTCTTGGAGTAAACAAACATCTATTGAATTATCATGAATATAATCATAAACTACCTGTCTTCTCATAGAGTTCAATATACTATCAACATTCAAAGACCCTTAACTAAAGGAAGCCAGATTTAGTTCAAAATTCAACTATCTTTTTCCCTCCTCTTTTTCTTCTTCCCTTTATAACCTTCTTGTGGGTGGAAGATTGATGGTGGACTGTCCAGTAAAGGCTGGGAGTCAGGTTCTGCACATTCCATTTCTGAATCACCCCACTGCATAGACAATACAGCAAAGGGATTACTAGACTCAATGTCCATGGGGGGGCAGAAGGAGGTTTAAAGTTCCTTGAGGACCTCCGAACTTTGATCACCGCTGAAGGCCCTGCTGAAGGGTCCGGGAGTACTGTCTTCTATTGTGCATTGTAGCCTACATGGGAGAGAATAGGGGAAACACTGGAAGGGGAGGAGGGGGGTTTCTCCAAAGGTTGTTCAGTTTCATGTAATGGAGCCAAGGGAGGGATAGAAACTTCTGAGGGGGGGATCAGGCTAAGCCTGATCTGGACAAGCAGCCAAGTCCTGGGCTTGTTGAATCAATAAATCTGGACTGGCAACCACTGGAAGCCTTTTTCTTTGCTGCCCAGGAGCATTCAGAAAAAAATGTCCAGTGTCTTCACAGACATCACATTTTGTGAGGTTTGCACATTGAAAGGCTATATGGCCTATTTCACCACAATTATCACATCTGGGCTTGTCACAGGAACTGGACAGATGTGTTTGAGATCTACATTTATAAAATGCCTGGGGCTGCACAGCATAAAAACACACACCCCTATCCCAGCCTAGTAGAAAAGAATTAGGGATGTGGTCTATACCAGTGTCTGTTTGCCAAAATTTTACTTTGTATCACCAACCCCCTGTCCAAAACTGTTCAGTGTCAAGTATAGCCTCAGGAGGACTCATTATCTTACATTTAGGGACAACCAGTATGTAATGTCTTCCACATGAACCCCCATCATTCTGAAACATAACAGTAATGTATTTAATCAAAGGCTTAGTCAATGGAATTACCAAAAAGGGTGTCCATGTGGGTGAGAACTTCACCTGGTTGTACCTCTCCCAAAATAAATCAAGAGCGTAGGCTGAATGAAAACTAACATCAAAGTTATCTTCACCTGAGATGTTAATAAAAGCAATACTTCTCTTGGAGAGAAGTGCAAGGAATCTTTCAATAAACATTTGCCTACATGATGCCTATCAAGCCTAACATCCAACCCCTCTTTATAGCAAATCCTAACCATATTCCTTCATGGTGCTGCTTCCCTGTTTAATTTTAGAAAATAAGTTTGATAGCAGTGGCTTCTCAGGTTCTGGTTTATCTTGTGGTACTGTTATAGATAGTTCACTGTCTTTTATGGGGGAAGAATCAGAAATGTCCTTAACAGGGAGAGTAGTAATTTGCAAGGCCACAGCAGGAGGACCAACTCCACATCATACCCCAGTAGTGTTCTCTGATGTTAAAGGCACTGCAGGTAAATTAGGTTTCCAGTCGGGTTTGTTTTGAGAGAAACAAGTCCCTTGCTGTAATGTCCAACCTGCCTTGCTCAAGGCTCTCTGTGGGGACCATGTTTCTTCAATGAGAGGTACTGATTGGGGAGCAGGTGATGCAGGCAGCGAGATCATACCAGCATTAATTTCTGATACTGCCTGAGCTATAATGTCTTTAGAAACCTCTATTTTCCCCAAATTTCTTTTAGCAAAAGTCACAGTGGTTCATTTATCTTTCCCTTCATCCCCAAATCCCACATGAATTGGCTGGCTCCATTTGGCCAAAGAAAATTCTGTGGCACCATCTTGATTAGAAGGAGTTGTCTGAAATACACAATTTACATCTGAAACAGTAACTCGATCAAGTGACTTCAATAGTGGATTCTGAAATACAAAACCCATGGTTCTAGACAATGTAGCAGTATGTGGGATTAGAACCAGGCTTGGACTAACAGAGTTTCACCCATTCAGGTCTTTAAACTGTTCCATAGCATCAGATGGCAGAAACAAGCCAGGCAACAACTCCTTTGTCTCCACAGATGGCTTTTGGCACTGAACCTTGCCGGGTTCTGAACTTCCAACCATAAGGAGACCTTTATTGTTTACAGTTTTGAGTGGTTTAATAGGAAAATGGTGCAACTCACCTGACTGTTCTCTCATTTCAGGAGCTGCCACATCATCCAAAGAATTCGGCTGAATGACAGCCTGCTCTTGCTGTTTGACAGACTGGGTCTCGGTTTGCAATACTACAAGCTGCTTTTGTAGGCGCTCCTGTTCAAGCACATGAAATTAAAGCCGATGCTGTAGCTGTGCATGAAGTACTTCCTCTGTGGCAAGGGCTGCATTTTTATTTGATACCTCAACAGGTCATATATCCATCTGGGTTAAATCCTCCATAGAAATAAAAACTTCTCCATCGTCTGTTTCTTGCTTAGTATTAGATGGTTTGTCAGATGACATAGGTTCCTCAGAATGCAAGGCAGAACACAAAATTTGCTCTCCCTCCTCTGGGACATCCATCTCCTCCAGGGCTTCAGCAAAAGTGACCAGAGCTGCCAGTCACCAAGTCCCCCTATTGTCAGAGTAGGGGAATGTTTTATTGAAATCTGAACAATTCATAACAGGAATATACAAATCAATAGTATATCATACATAATTATAAAAAAGAAAGAATGAAAAACAAGAAATATTAATTCATACAAAAACTCGAAACATAAAGAAACCCCCTCCGCCCACTATAAAAGTTGAGGAAAGATTATTAAATTGTAATAAATCCAAAAATTATCTACAAGTTGATATTCCTACATAAAAATTTATAAAAGGAAAAGGCAAATGAGAAACATAAATAGAAATCCATACAGTAGCCCCAAACATAAGAAAAACATCTGAAAAAAAAAAAACCTCCCCCACCCTACCAGTAAAGTAGGGGAATTCTTAACCAGCCACAACCTTATTCACAAGAATACCATAAATTTGAAAAACCTCAAATGATAACTCTTTACCCCATCCCAAATACCACAAAAATGTCAACCATAAAACAAAATGATATTAAACAGTCCAATTTAAAGAGAAAATATTATGAAGTGTAGGATCCCCACGCTTTCAATTTTTTTTCCCAAAACGATTGCCCAATACATAAAACATAAAAAGAAAAGAAACTTAAAAAATTAAAAAATAAATCTAATCCAATGACATATCTAAAGGTCTAATACATACAGGAAAAAAAAATCTAGATAAATAGAGAAAAAACACATGAACAATTTGTAAAGTACTTTGACAAATTCCTACATGTAAACCTGGATAAATACCATAGTATAATGAATCAGATAGAGGAGCAATTGTAAACCAACTCATAAAATTTAACCATCTATCTTTTAAAGCATCCCAGAATCTAACCGCATATGGGCATTGAAAATACAAGTGATTCATAGTTTCTAACTTGCCCAGACAATCTGTCCTCAGGCAGTAACGTTCCTGCATACTTTATGCTTCTGGTTGCTTTTAACATTTACCTTATTGTGGATCGCTAGCCAAGCAGTGTCTCATATATGAGCTGGAATCCTATTATTAGTAATATAAATAGTTTTTGCTGAGCTGCAGAGAAATTCAAAAAAGGTCAATCTGCAAAGTATGAACTAATTATTTCCATGTACAATGCCTTCCTCAATACACCTAATGCATTCACATAACTGATATTCCATAATTTTATTTTATCGAAAACAGATTCCCATATAGCTGATAATCTGGGATTTCTCTTATTTTTATGTAAAAACTTGGCATCCCTCCATTCACCTAAAACACCTTTAACTTCTGAAAGACCGCACATTACCCACCATTTCGAATCCTGCTTAATGAGTGGAAACATATTTATAGAGAAAAAAAATGTAAAATAAAATACTACTGGGTTAATCATATCCAATCCCCCTTCTACAACTGCCTTATACAATATATTCCTTCTTACAGGATTTAATCTGCCTCTCCAAATACAAATAAAGAAAACCCTCAAAACCTTAGTTTCTAACTGTTTCTTTAGTGGAAAGATAGCACTCAAATAAAGAAACACCGGTATCAAAAAATTCTTCACATAATAAACTCTTTTCTTCTTTGCTACTTTCCAATGCTTCCAAATTTCCATCTTCCCTTTAGCTATCTCTAATGCACACTCCCAATTAAAAAGAGACATGTCCTCACCACCCCAATAGATTCACAAGATTTTACAAGGCTGTTGTGCCATCGGGAAACCTCCCAAATACTGGGGAGTTTCAGAAAACCCAATTAAATCTAGAATTTTAGTTTTGTTAAAGTTTAAAGTAGCCCCTGTTGTCTTCCCCACCCCTTGAATTAAATCCCTAGCTAAACCAAATGAAAACTAATTCCCTAAAAGCAGACACACATCATCAGCATAAACTACCACTTTGCAATTGCAAACTAAAGGTCGATTTATTCCCTGTATCAGTGGGGAGTTATTCAAAATTCTCAATACAGGGTCTAAAACAAAAACATATAGAAGGGGACTCAAAGGACATCCCTGATGTAAACCAGTGTATATTAACTGAGAACCACCTTTCCATCCATTCTCATAGGGAACTAAAAAATGCCAATGCATAACATAACTTTATCCAGCCAATAAATTCTGTTGGTGAGCTAAAAGCTGACAAACAGTCCCATAAAAAGGAGTGCAAAACTGTATCGAACGCCTTGGCTTGATCCAAGCTTATCAAATAACCTAAGTCTCCTGAAAATCCATTCTCCACTACTGAAGAGCTAATAATCTCCCTCAGCAGTAACAAAGCATCAGAAATGTTCCTCCCTGGGACCGCACAAAATTGCATTGAATTTATCACTGAAGGCATTACCTCTGCTAGTCTATTCCCTAATAACTTTGCAAAAATCTTAAAATCAACATTTAACAAAGTCAAAGGTCTCCATTTATTTAGATCCTTAAAATACCCAGCTTTATTTAAAAAAATTAACAAACCCTCATACATCTCTGTAGGCAAAGTGTTGTCTTCCAAAAAATAATTGTAAATGCGAAGAAAAATAGCCGGCATTATAGACCATAGAACTTCAAAAAGTTCTTTAGACAACCCATCAGACCCCGGTGCAATATTATTATGTAGCAAATTTGTCACTCATTTCTTGGGATGTAAAAGGGCATACCAGAAGAGAATTCTGAAAACATGTGGTCTGTGGAAGTGATGCCATCTGTAAAAACACATTAGCTTGTGGGTCAAACCTTGGCAAAGTCCCAAACTTATTTCTAATATATTCTTCAACTACCCCCATAATACCTTTATTGTCACAATGTTCCACCCCAGAAGAGTCCATTAAACCCATAAAGACCCTTTTGTTCATCCTCATCTTGCTAGCTAAAAAAGGATTTACCTGTTCTGATTTGCCTTGGGTACCAAACAATTGTTCCTTGTATAGCGACTTCATTCGAGAATATTGATAATCCTCCATATTATGTCCTATTATAGAGGTATGGTCAGATAAATCAATTCCCTCCAGACTTTGTCTAGATAATAGTTACCTTAACTCACACCTATAAGTCAGATATATTTCTTTATTAGTTTTCACTCTCTGTGAACCCACCATTTTGAAAAACCAAGACAAACATATTTTAAAATCAGACCACCATTGGCCTACATTTTCATAAAGACCCAAAGTAGATACTTCATCTTGAATAACTTCTTGTAATTCCTGAAGAATATTTGCATCAGACAACAAGGAAACATTTAATCTCCAAATTCCTTTTCCAGCCATACGGCTTGGGAAGGGGGGGACTCAAACCGTATACCAATTAAGCAATGATCTTAAATTTCAATAGGAACTAATTCAGGGGAAAGAACTTGAAAGGAATGGTTAACAAAAAAAATCTATACAGGAAGAAAGAGTACCCTGATAGAAAGTGGGCTTCTTAAACAATGGAGTGTTTACAAAAGCATTCTTTAAAACAGCCTGAGACACCACTTGTTTTAAAAAGTTTCTATTGCAATATTGTTTAACACACTCTCTTTTCTCCTTAAAATTAATGTTAAAGTCACTCCCAAAAATAAATTGATGTTTAGTATATACACAGGGCTGTATATTTTTCAATAAATCAATACAAGATGATTTTCCTTGGGGGGTTATAAATATTTATCAAATGCAAAGAACAACCCTGAAATTTAATATCTAATGTAAAAGCCCTACCTGGCTCAATTTCTACCAATTTAAGAACTAATACATCTAAAGTTCGAAAACAAAATCCCACCCCACTACAGGGACCAATCCCAGAAGACCAACAAGAAAACCCCCATCCCCAATATTTAGTGGACTGCTGAATATCGACTATAGACTGTAATCTTATGTTTTGTAAAAAAAAGAATGTCATAACTCAAAGAATGCAGAATACTAAACATAGCAAAGTGGCATTTCCTGTTCTTAATACTGTTTACATTTAAACTAGCTATAGAGAGTGTTAACATTTAAGGAGGGGTTTCTTTAGTTTCCCACTCGATCTTGTAACCCTCTTTGAAGTAAAACGTAAACCAGTCCCCTCAACAGATAAAACTACCTCTCCATCCCTCCCCTGTGACTGGGTAGGCATATCTTCAAACCCCTGTAAATCGATAGGATGTGCCTGTTCCATCTGTTCACTCCAAGAAGGGATCGAAGAAAATCTGTTTGAGAGTGGTACTGAGGATGGATTAGAAGTAACACTTGCGCCTTTAATGCTCCCCTTTTTGTAACCAACATGAAAGGCTCCTCTGGCCTTAAAGCTTTTGAAATATCTAAAAGAACTAAAGGGTTTTCCACATCCTGATCGTCCATCTGCCTTTTGTTAAAGGAACCACTAGATAGATTTGTCTGAGGCCTAATTGGGGATCCTTGAGGAGTAACAAAGGGAGTATCTTTCCCTATTACTTGGGCCTGCTCAGAACTTACTCTCAAGGAGTCTAGATTCTCTGAGCTTAACTGAGTATCAACATGAGAGGGAACAGGTCCCCTGTTTACTCCTTTTACAGCCCCCCTCCCCCTACGTCTCTCAGACGTCTGATTTCCTATGCTCTGAGTCAAGTGAGGAAGCTTAGCTTTGTGCAAAAAGTTTGCCTGATCAGAAGCCTCATCCAAATTGTCCGTGCCCCATGGACAACCCTCGAAGACATGCTCAAAATCCCCACATAGATTACATAAGGTGGGAGCATCACGATCATTTTCCACATGCCCAAGAACTCCACAAGAAAAACATTTAACCTTGTCACAGTCCTTATTCAAATGCTCAAATGAACCACACTTATAGCAACTTTTGGGCTGACCAGCATAAAAGATTATTCCCCTATCCCTCCCCTCCAAAAAAGGAACTAGGTAAATGCTGTATCCCAGAGTCATTATGAGATAACTGAACTCTAAAAGTCCAACCACCCATCCAGAAGCCATTATCATCAATTATAGGTCTTGGGTTATCTTACAATGCTGTTCAAGCCAGTACATAATATTCACCATATTTACTCCTTCATTCCAGAAAAGGATAGTTACAATTTTAATCATTAGTTTGGTGACAGGAATTGCCAAAAAATCTTTCCATATGTCCTGGTCCTTCACCTCATAGTACCGTTTCCAAAATCTGTCCAATAAGTGCATCGAACAAAAACTTACATCATATTGGGAATTCCCTGGTGAATGAATTAAAGCATAAACATCTGAGGGTACAAAGCCCAAACTCTCAAGTAAAAGGGATTTCCACACCCATATTCTGTCCGGGACAATCAGGGCTAATCCTTTATAGGGCAGCCTAACCAAAAATCTGTGTCGCACTTCTTGTGCAGGACACTGAAATAACCCGGCAAAGGATTTCTTTTTCCCCGTATTTGTATTTCCCGGAGAGATACTATCTTCCTCTCTTCATGTACTAGAACCCCCAGCATCATTATCACAGTCAACCATAAGCGGAAACTTTGTACCTGATGTTGAGTACGGCTCTGCATTTCCTTGACAAGTGTCTAACACAGTGTCTGGCATAGTTTTGTTCACATTAGCCTCTCCCTCAGCCAGCACTTGCGCACTGACACAATTCTGGGACTTTGTTACTTCTGACTGGTGTTCAGAATTCTTTGAAAAGACTCATCATGGGCTAGAGCCGTGTAGACCCCAGAAACAGGAATATTTGGGTCGGGAACCCAGATTCCGTTTTGCTGAATCCAACCTGCTCTAATAAGAACCCCATTCGTTGACCGCATATCATCTTCTCCCATAATCGGGGGAAGCTTAATGTCATAATGAGCCTCTTCTGCCTCAGGTTTTGCCAGTAAAACAGTCTGTGATCTGGATAAAGTAATGATGGGTAGCCTTTTATTACCTGCAGACAAAGGGTTAGCGATTGAATGTTTCCTTTTCTTCTCCTCATCTAGACGTTTTTTACAAAGACTATAATCTCTCTCGGCCAATTGTATCAACTCCAATAGCTGCTTTTTCTTTGTCTCCATTTCCTCTTGTAATACAATTTCTTCTTCCTGCTCTGATTCAGACATATCAAGAAACATATCCTGGTCCTCTAACTGAGGAGAACTTTCTTGAACAACAGAGCATAATACGTCCTTTCCAACTGGTGCTGAAACATCCAAAAGCTCCAGAGCTCCAGAAGCCAAACCTTCCTCCTCCACAACCTCCTTTGAACTGTGAGCCTCCATCCCTGCAGACAGATGGACAGCACCACCTGCCTACAGAGTAGGGGAATTTCCAAAGTGTCCTGGCCAAAATTTCTCTTATTCACTAAAAATACCACCAACAGCTTAATCTGGTTCAGGGTCAGTTGGTATTCATCTGTATCCCCCTCCACTGGGTCGTGCCTGAAAATAGGCAGGATTTGTCTAGTGCACTTACCCGATCAACAAAAACTAAATAAATAAATCAGGCCTAAAGGCTATATAGTCCATCTTTTCTGCTGCATACTACTTATTTAGGCCCCAGCTTTGTGGTTCCTGCGATAAACTATATTAGGGATAACCTCAGCAACTAAAAGACATAACAGAATAGTGAGGTATGCTGCTCCTAAATTAAATATGCAGCTTGTTCTATTCTGCTTAAAGACTGTCCATAGAAATGTCAAATCAACACCTTCTGGCAGTTCAGAGGAGAATAGACAGTGTTCATCTTGGTCCATTTAACAACTTGTAGAGCAAGATTAATGCTTGTGTTTTGTTTGTGGGATCCATGAGACCCAGGGTAGTAAAGGAAGCTGACAGGGCTGCAGAAGCAACAAAACCAAGGAGAAGCTAAGTAGCTTTTGCCAGGTAGATTTTTCTGGGAATGGGCCCAAAAATATATCCACCGTTGAACCAAAACAATAGCTCCAAGCTTTTAAGTGTGAAAGTCCCGGCATTAAAGGAAGGCTGAAACTGGCCTTTCTGAAGAATCAGCTGATGGCTGTGAGAAACCAGATACAACTGTAATGTAGGATGGTCCAATAGATCCTCTCCTGTGTCAGAAAGTAAAAGGTATCCCAAGTTCATCCTATTCGTAATTATCCTTGTGTTAGATCGTGCACACATTTGAGCTGGCAGTGTGCATTAGATTTTAGTGTGCACATTCACAGTGGAGCTTGCATGGATGATCACCACCATCAGCTGAAGACTGGAGCCAGAGATAGGAAAGTAAAAGGTGATTGCCATCCAACAGGGGAAGTCCCCACTAGGAGCCAGGAGAGTTCAGATCATACAGGGCTACCTACACAGGTAAAGGGTCCATTCTATATATGGGTCAGGGCTCCAGTATCAAGATTCAATAATTGTGAAATCCTCAGTCCCTAGACTAGCAATCATTGCTTAAATTGTAGGATGTCAAAGTCAATATATTTACCTAGTTCCAGGGGCTGCACTGATTCTCCCCATGCCATTCAGCAGTCTTTAAACAGATTGGGAAGTAATCTCTACAGCTCTGAGGAAGCTTGCTCAGCATTTTCGAATGTTTTACAGGAGTTTTGATGAAGGACAGAGAGCCATGCTGGATAGAGCACTTGGAAGTGTATCCCAACAGCAATCAGCTTCGTAACCAAGGGGTGGTATGCAGCTGTTCTCTGTTGGGTAGCCATCAGTAGGTCTTGTGCCAATCTGATCCTGGTACCTTCCTATGTAATTTCTTTGATTTCTTTGACTTTGTTCAATACATGTTGCCAGTCTAAATAATTGAGTAATTTAAGGATGAAAGGACAAGGGCTTGCACCTGGTGGTGGTCTAGGGCATAATGAGCGATGGGCCCTCTCGACCACATAGACTGAGTTGTGAGGGGAAGCCCCAGCTATCTTAAATAGAAGCTTCTGGGCAGATAATACTGGCAGAGTTCCCTCTGCATCTTCAGGAAGGCGGAAGACTACTAAATTGTTCCTCCTACTTTGGCCTTCCAAGTCCTCCAGTTTAGCATCCTTCCTAGCCAGCCTTTGTCACAAAGAGACCAGTTCTGGGTTGATTTTCTCATACCAGTTCTTGATAGAGCTAGTGCGAGCAGCCAGGTCTGTAATTTGTTTTGCTGTGTCTCCTAAGTCAGCCTGCAACAATTTTAGCTCCGAGGTAAGATCTAGAAAAGCTGTTTTCAGTGGTTTTAGCTCTGCTAAGAATTTTTCCTCTGCTAATGGGATCATCGCCGGTGTAGTAGTAGGAGTCTTGCAGTGCCCCTTAGTTCTTTTGGAACTTTTGTTCGGCATCTGAGGCAGCATGTGCTGTGGGGGTGCCTGGCGCATCTCCGAGTCCATTTTCATTGAAGTCTTTAGTAGTTTGACTTCCAAAAACAGAGCAATGAGAGGCAGGGTATCGGCCTGAGGTTATCCTGATGGCAGATGGGCAGTATAGACAGTTTAAATAGCTGCTAGTAGAGAAAATAAAGTGTTTGGAGAAGGAGCATGGGTTTAGAGCTACTACTCACAGAAGTGCATCATGTGACTCCACTGATTCCAATCCTGACAGTCATAGCACTGACCCCAACCCTGAATGGACACTGCCCCCTACCCAACAGTCACAGCACTACCCCACCACCCTCAATGGTCACAGCACTGACCACCAACCACAGTCTGGACACTGCCCCACCCCCAACAGTCACATCACTGACTCCCACCAAAAAGTCAAAACACTGACCCCCCAACTACCAGCACTCACAGCACTGATCCCCACCCATGACAGTCACTGCATTGACCCTGTCCCCAGTGTCACAAGACTAACCCCCCACTGAGAGTCATAATACTGACCTTCCTACCCCAGTCTTGACACTACCTCCCACACACAACAGTCACAGCATTGACTCCACCATCCCTGCTACAACAGCACTGAACTTCCCAACTGCCAATGGTCACAGCATTGATCCACCTTGTTCAATCTGGACACTGCCCAACACCCTGGAGTTGCAGCAAAGGCCCCCCACCTCAAAAAGTCACAGCAAAGACTCAACACCCCACACAGTCATAGTCATGACCCCCACCCCTGACAGACACAGCACTGACCCTCCCACCCTGAACAGTCACAGCACTGATCCACCAGCAGTTACAGCACTGATCTTGCCAACAGTAACATCACTCAGTCTCCACCTCCAATAGTTATGGCACTTCCCGTTACCCCAGTCTGAACTCTGCCATCACCTAACACTCACAGCACTGAGCCCATCTCTGACATCACAGCACTGACACTCCACATCAGTCTGGACCCTGCCTGCCATTCAACACTCGCAGCACTGACTCACCCAACCACAACCGTCATAACAATAAATTTCAACCACAAACACTCACAGCTGTAACACTCCAACCCCAGTCTAGACCCTGCCTGCCATTCAACACTCACAGCACTGACCCACCCAACCCTAATAGTCACAGCACTCACAGTCTCACCCCAGTCTGGATCCTGCTCCTACTCAGCAGTCACAGCACTGACCCCCCACCCCAACAGTAACAGCACTGACTCCCAACCCCAAACAGCCATAGCACTGACACTCCTACCCCAGTCTGGACACTGCTTTGCATTCAATAGTCACACCACTGCCCCACAACACACTCAGCAGCCGTAGCACTGACTCCCAACCCTCAACAGTCACAGAACTGATCCCCCACCATCAACAGTCAGAGCACTGAATCCCAAACTCAACAGTGACAGCACTGCCCTCATCACAGTTTGGACACTGTTCCCTACTCCCAACAGTCACAGCACTGACCTCAACCCCCAACAGTCATGGCATTGCCCCAAAAACACTCACAGCACTACCACCCAACATTTACAACACTCACTTTCCTACCCCAATAATCACGACATTGCCCTTAACCGCCATCTGAACACTGACCACTATAACAGTCACAGCACTGAGTCCCTGCCCCAACAGTCATGGAACTGACACTGAATCCAGTCAAAGCACTAAATCTAAACCCAGTCAAAGCACTAAGTCCCAACCCTCAACAGTTAGAGCACTGACCCCCCATAATCACAACACTAACCCCCCCATCTAGCAGTCACAGCACTGAGTGCCTGCTACAGTCTGGACACAAGCCAGCACCCAGTCACAATACTGACCCCTCAATCCTGAAAGTCACAGCACTGAATCTGCCACCCCTAACACTCACAGCACTGACCCTGCACCCAAAATCACAGCACTGACCCCCCACTCTCAGTACTGACCCACCAAACACTACAACACTGACCTGCACGCCAACAATCATATCACTAACTCCCACCATAAAGTTACGGTATTGAAACCCTACCCCATCAGACACAGCACTGACCCCCACACCAACAGTCACAGCACTGACCTCCCACCTTCAAATGTGACAGCATTAACTCCAAAACCAGTCACAGCACTTACCCCCAACAATCACAGCCCTGACCCCCACCACCAAATCCAATCAAAGCACAAACTCCCACACCCAACAGTCACAGCAGTGATCTCCCACCTTCAAATGTGATAGCATTAACTCCAAAACCAGTTGCAGCACTTATCCCCAACAATCATAGCCCTGATCCCCCACCGCCATTAGTCACAACACTGACCCCACCCCTAACAGTCACAGAACTGAACCCCACCCCCAACAGTAACAGCATTGACCCTCACCCATCAGTTACAGCACTGTGCCCCCCCCAGAGTCACAGCATTGACTGTACACTTGACAGTCACATCACTGATCCCCCAACAGTTACAGAACTGAATCCCATACCCTCACTCAGGACACAGCACCACTCAGCAGTTACTGCACTTCCCCCCATCCACACAGTTACAGCACTGCCCTCCCTTACAGCATTGTCCTCCATCTCAGCAGTTACAGCACTGTCCCTACTCCTAACCAATGTATCACAGACTGTCATCATCAGTCTGGACAATGCCCCCCACCAAACAGTCACAGCACTGACCTCAACAGTCACAGCACTCAGCCACTACCCTTATCAGTCACAGCACTGACCTCCAACCCCAGTCAGAACAGTGGCCCCACCAAAGAGTCTCAGCAGTCCCCCCACTCAACAGTAACCACACTAACTCCCCACCCACAACTGTCAGAGCACTGACCAATATGGCTGTCAAGCAAGCAGCAGCATTCTGAGGGAGTTCCCACTGTTTTGGCATGTTGACGTTTAGAGCTGTTTGAAACTAACGAGTACTTGAATTTTTTTTTACCTTTTCAATGGATAAAGCAAAAATAGACCCTCATCAACTTCTAGTGAGAAGTTCGCCTCTCCATGTATATGCCTGTTAGATAAGAGATTTCTTCAGCTAGGACTCAGCCCAGGTAGTGGTGTGCCTGCTAGTGCAGCTACTACTGCAGCATTCCCCCCTACTGGAACATCAAAGTAACCAGCTTTGCAATTCCTGAACCAGCCATCAGCCTCATTGTCTGTGAGTAAATCTATTCTATCTATGAGTGAATCAGTAAATTTCATTTTCCCCAAAATATTGGAACAAGAATTTACTGCTCAGCCTGAGGGAAAGATGCAAGATATGATAGCAATTTCTGGCTCACCAATGGACCGTCGGTCTTTGGATCAGTATATCTTGGAAACTTTTGGGGCTGCCATTGATATAATCTTACAAGTCTTGGAGAGGCAAGAGAGGAAACAAGATATCATGAATGCAAAGATTAATTTCTTACAAAAAGAAATAAAGACCACAAGGGAAAAAACTGAAAGTAATCATAAGCAACAAGCAATGAACTCTGAGAAAATAACTACAATGGAAAATAAAATGGCAGCACTTGAAGCAACAAATGCAGCTGTTGTTAGGGAATACTGTAACATGCTAAGGAAGACTGAGAGTCTTGAGAATCAAATACGCTATAACAATTTAAGAATCGTGGATCTTCCTAATTCCTTGGATGCAAGGTTTGAAAGTGTGAGAGATCTTGTTAAAGATATTTTTGTGAATGTATTTGACCTCCCATCTAAAAATCTGCCATTTATTATGACAGCATTCAGGTTACATAAAAGGCAGCAGAAATATAGTGTTTGTTATTCAACAGCTTTCATAGGATCGTACTCTCAAGTTAAAAGCTCAGTTTTAATGAGCTTTGCATTTGAATCAGACAGAAACTTACTAGTTAAGCTATCATGACTTACAGGAACTTTGACTTACGAGGTAAACAGATTCTTTATATATCCTGATTTTTCGTACCAGACTGAGCAAGACAGCACAAGTTTCTTACGTATAGACAGGAAGTTTTGGAACTGGGAGCTACTTTTTTAGTTGATAACGCCTGCAAAAGTTTGGGTTTTATACAAGAATAAAACCAACATTTTCTTTGAAATTGACCAACTAGCAGATTTTTTCAAGCGTACAATATGAGCCCAATTCTGTTAAGGAAGGAGAGTCAACTGAAGACTCGAATAAGGAACTCTCTGCTGCCGCTCTCAAAATAGAAGAATATATGAACTGAATAATGAACATGAAACCAGGGCTTGTATCGGATCTATGAAATAATATTGAATTAATGAAATAAATAATCCCTCCCCTCTATTTTTTGGGGTCGTTGTTAAGATTTAAGAGGGGGAAGAAAAATAAGAGTGATAAGTAAAGAATTTAGGCTCTGAGTTCCAGTTATGGGGAGTTATTGGATCCTGTATAAATATTGTTTGGCCTGAATTCTAAAGAAATATGAATGTTGTCTGTACAGAAATGTTGATGTTGTAGCTTTGTTTTAATAAGTACTATATTGTTCTCCCCTTTGTCATGGACTGGATACTATCCTATATGTAAATGTTGCATGTTAAAATATTAATTATTAAAGGAGAACTAAAGCCAACATTTACAAAAAGATATGTTGTGCAGAGTGTTTTGATTTGTAGGTGTACTCCTAGTAAGTCCTTCCTTTATTTGCTGAAAGAAGTTTTTTTCTAAATTTGCTTGCTGGTTTTATGGCCCCTGGGGATCTCCATATTAGCATTTCTAATGGCTCTTCTTTTTCTTACAATGCCTCCTGTTTCATGTGACTGTGATGTGTCCTGGACCAACCATTATTTCAACAAAAGCTGTGTTTTCTCACATTTACAGTAGTAGAGCTGTTATGTAAATTAACTCTTTTTGTCCAGGGAGTTCTAAGCGCATTGCAAATGCCTGAGGGATAATTCAGTGGGCTATTCTGTAAGGAAACAGCAAGTCTCCACTAACTGTAGCATCTGTAGCAATTATGACCTTGTGTGATTTGTATGCATTGCTAATGGTTGTGTGTAACTTGATAAAATGAAAAGCTTTAAAAACAAAACATTCAACAATATAAGACATAACAGGACGGTCTTGTAAACTGTGCCATCTGACCTAAATTTCATGTTTACTTGTATAGAAATAAAGTTTTTACTACTACTACTACATTCATTTCTGATGACTAGAGATAGACACATACATAAAAAATAGAATTTTGGATAATTTAGTTGAAGCCAGAATCTTAGGCCCATAACAGTAGATGCTGCTGTAGCAGTTATTACTCTCTGAATCAGTGGTGTAGGCTACATCACGGTCACATGAGACAGGAGGCATTGTAGGAACTAGAACGGCAAAATGGCTAGAAACTGCATGAGGGCTATTCGTGCAGCTAAAAATCAATATTATAAGGAAGTGCTCTCTTAGACCTGGAATGATGGCAGAAAATTTTGGACTAATCTTAAAGAGGTAACTGGGAGAGACCACATATCTGCCCCTACCATGCTTAACATTGATGGTGTGCCCTCACTCGGTCCCAAACTTATTGCTAACACTTTTAATAACGTCTTCACAGACCTGAGTGGTGTCCTGCCACCTGACTACTTTTCTCAGCCCCTCACAAGTGACTACTCTGGGAAAGAGACTCAGCACCCTTCTCATCATCCTTTCTACTTCAAAACCCTCTCAGCCCATGAAGCCAGGAATGACCTACTCAAGGTATTAGGGAAATCAAGATTTAGCGATGACACCCAGGATCTGAAGTTTGTAGCCCTTACGCTGGGTGAAATTTTGTCACCTCTAACACATATTATTAACATGTCACTTAGTTAGTCTCAACTCCCTCAGAAATGGAAATCTACCACTGTGACACCAGTTCATAAGTCTGGGGCTCTCACAATTACTGGGAACTACAGGCCTATCTCTATCCTGCCCCCACTCTTGAAAGCTCTTGAGCATATAGTGGCTGACCAACTGGTTGAATACTCAGAGAAATATCAGCTACAATGCTCGCAACAACATGGGTTCAGAAATGGTCATAGTACCACTACCGCCCTTCTGGAGTTCACAGGCTTTATTCATCACTCCTTAGAACAAGGACACCTGGAAGATGCTGCTTTCATTGATTTAACCAAAGCTTTTGACACAATGAATCATGCCCTCCTGGTCGAACAGCTTACCACCATTGGCCTAGCTCATGACAGCATAGCCTGGTTTAAAAGTTACCTGCACAACCGTACACAGCAGATGAGATTGTCAGCACCCTCTCGGATAGCAGACCTGTCCTATCTGGAGTTCCTCAAGGGTCCATCTTGGGCCCTCTTTTATTTAGCATTTTCCTCAGCAACCTTCCTTACTCCTGTCAGGGTCACATCCTTTTACATGCTGACAATGCTGTCCTGTTTACCAGTGATCCAGACCCTAAGGTTCCTGAATCTAGGCTACAGAGTAATTTCATAGTTGTAGAAAGATAGTTCCTTAAGCACAAGTTAGTTATGAATTACAACAAGACTAAAACTATGCTGTTCTCCAGCTCCCAAAATAGGCACAGAACTTACCCTCTTTCTATCACCAACGAAGAGGGCTACCCTGGAGCTAGTTCAGCTCTTTAAATATCTGGAGATTGCTATTGACAGTACGATGACTTATGCCTATCACATTGTCAATATTGCTAAGGCTGTTAACACTCGCATTGGGCTGCTTTATAAGCATAAGCAATGTTTGACCCCAGAGGCTCTTAACCTGGCCATTCAAAGCTCTCTTGTCTTGCTTATTGATTACGGCTTACCAATCTATGGATCAGCTACTGAAACAACTGTTTGCCACATCATAGTTGCACTCAGCAAAGCATGCCGGCTCCTTACCAGCTCAGCCTGTCTGTCCCATACCTGCGACATATACGCTTAGGCTAACTGGCTCCAATTCAAAGGTAGACTCATGTACCAAACATGTTTCCTGCCCAAAAAAGTAAGCTTAGGCAAAATGCCCCCAGGAGTGCAAAAGCTTATTACTCCCACTATCAACTGTTGTTGCACCAGAAGCTCTACTATCCAGATTTTTAATATACCCCACTGTCACACTTCTCTGGGACAAAGGTCATTTACCTACCGTGCCCCGCTATGGATGAACTCACTGCACCATGACATCACTTCAGCATCCACCTTGGGCTCCTTCAAAGTTAAAATTAAGCAACAGCTAGTTGCTGATGCCAGTTGTGACTGCTTCCAATAACCTTCCTTCTTGTGACCAGCACTTATTCTAAACTTATGCTATCCTGACCTTATGCATAACTGTTCTCAACATGTAAATAACTGTTTTAAGTTGCTAATCATTCTCCTTCACATTTCCTCTTGATCTCTTCCACTCTTTCCCCTCACCCCTATGGCTTTCCCTCTATCCCCCCTCCCCCTGTTATATCTCCTGAGCTCCCTTGCTCACTTTGAAATGCTTTGTCCCATATCTTCTCAACTCTGATGAGGTCCCTGGGCTGATGCCATACCTTACCTTGTTGATTATTAGATATTAAGCTGAGTCTGTTCTCATTTTCTTGTAAAGGGTCATTTCATAAGACCCCACCCCTTCCTATATGACCCTTTGAATTCCAGATTTTAATCAAACATGCGCCATGGAATACATTTTACAATGCCACATGTATTGGAACTTCTCTAGTTATACACTTTTGTAATGTCTTGTATAATTCCTTGTTTTGTTTGTTCTTGGTCTCATACTTTCCAAATATGTATTGTTTGTCTGACGTGGAACCTATGAAATGAGCTTGTTCTCAAAGGTGTTATCCAAAATTTCAATACAATAAAATAAAATAAAAATAAAATAAATAAAAAGAAAGGCCATTAGAAATGCTAATATGGCGATCCCCAGGGGCCATAAAAGCAGCAAGCAAACTTAGAAAAAACTCCTTTCAGTAAATAAAGGGAAGGCCTTACTAGGAGTATACCTGCAAATCAAAACACTCTAAACTACATATTTTTTTTTGCAGATTTTGACTTTAGTTTTCCTTTAATAAAAAGAAAATTAAAAAAGACTACCCACCCCAACAGTCACAGCACTGATCCCCCTCACAGCAGTCACAACATTGAACTCCCACCCCCTGTCACAGCACTAACCCCCACCACTGTTAGTCACAGCACTGAACCCCCATTACTGACAGTCACAGGACTAAACCCCACCACCAGCAATCACAACACTAATTTAGTCTGGATCCTGCCCCCCACCCAAAAGTCACAACAGTGAACCCCCATCCAACTGTCACAGCACTGACACCTCCTAATCCCAACAGTGACAACACTGGCTCCCTAGCACCAGTCACAGCACTAACTCCCAGTCACAGCACTGACTCTCAGCCCCTGACAGTCACAGCACTCACACCCACCCCCAAATGTCACAGCACTGCTCCCCACCCCAAAAGTGACAGCACTGACCCCCCCACCCATTGCAGTCACAGCACTGATCTGTCAGCCGAAATAGTCATCGCACTGATGCCCAACCCTCAACAGTCACAGCACTGGCTCTCTGACAGTCAGAGCACTGAGCACCCACCCCCAGCAGTTATGGCACTGACCAACCCACCCTTGACAGTCCCAGCAGTGACTCTAACTACTGAGAGTCACAGCACTGACACCCCACCCCAGTCTGGACTACTCATCATTTAACACTCAGAGCACTGGCCCACACACCCACAGCAGTCACAGCACTGACCCCCTACCATCAACAGTCACAGCACTGACTCACAGCCCCAACAGTCACAGCATTGACTCTCAACCCACAACAGTCACAGTACTGACTGCCACCCAGCCTCAACAGTTGCACATAGGCTATGTAGGCAAGACTTATATTTACATTGACTCCATGGAAACAAGGAAATAATTTGACTTATTAAGAAAGATTTTGCCCAGCAACAAAGTACCCCCAAATCAGATGGGGAAGACTGACTTAATGAGCACACAATTTACACTGCACTGACTTGTGGTTCTATTCTATGATCTGTGGTAGCTAAATGGTTTAAGAGTATTATGTTCCTAATGGTATTAATGGTGGCAAAGGAGGGTACAAACATGGTGCCAGTGGTACTGATCCTTGGCTGAGTGATTCAACATTTTTTCTTTCTATTTTTGTTTTGCCTTAGAACAGGAGTTCTTGGAGCTATTTGGGAGGTGTTAGTGCCAAGACTGCCACTGCCACAAGGTGTTTGGACAGACAGTATACTACATGCATACATGGATTGCCACCTTAGCACAAAACAAAAGTGTAAGGACTATAGCCACTTCAATGGATCTCATACTAACAAGTGAAATAAATTAATTTTAATGTACCAGTGAGACTGTTTATTTCTGTAATATTCTACCAGCCTGTAGGTTTTTATGCAATCTGGTTATTAAGGGTACCCGTTGCATTCATATTTCATTTTACTATGAATCTTAATATTGCTTAACTGTAGGCTACAACAGTTGGACTATATGACTGAGTTGTTTTGTTTTCCAATTAAATTTGGTGTGTGAGCAATTAACAGACAATATTTGATTTAGTGAACCTGAATCTACTTTCATCCAGTAATGTTACTTTTAAGAGCCGTATTTAAAACCTGATTTTTTTTTTGCATTCCAGTCATGAGTGGCCTTTTACTGACCAGGGTAACATTAGTTTGTGCAATTGCACTAAAATGGACTTGTCAGACTTAGGTATTGTGGTTTAGTCTGTCCTTATGCCACACCATGATTCTATTTTAACTAAATAACTCTGTACATTGTAAAACTTTCTTGAAGCTGTCCTATGTTTGTAGCAATAGCAAATATAGAAGTGCTATAATTACTCTCTGGATGTATACTTTACTTAGTACCAGGCATTTTCAGTTGTACTTCATAAAACCTACCGTACTTGGTTGGACAAGCAAGTGGGTCAGTATGTAGAGTCAGCACCAGCAGGCCACTGCACAACTGGAAGACACTGAGCAGAGAGTGAGGAGCAGGGCAGGCTTTATGCATTTTGAGAGTGGGCAGCAGGGATAGCGATCAGAGGGATGGTGGGCTCTGTGCCATCTGGTAGAAGATTGCATTTTTGGAGAATTTGCACCTGGGGTAGTGAATGGAAAGTGGGTGAGCTGTATACAGTGTGTGGTAGATTGTGTGTTTTGAGAGTGGGCAACATAGGTGGTGAATCAGAGGAGGAAAGGCAGTAAGCACTGGTAGAGCGATTGTTTTTTTTTTTTTGAATGGGGGTTCCAGGGCAGCAATCAGAGTTGGGTGGGCTATATGCAGCAGGTGGGAGATTGTGTTTTTGAAAGTGGGCACCAGGGGTAACAAGTGGGAAGAGGGTGGGCTGTATGTACTGGGTGGGAGATTGTGTTTCTTGACAGCTGGCATCAGGGGCAGAGATTGGCAGGTTGGTGGTCTGCATGCAGCAGGTGGGATTGTGTTTTCAAGGTCAGACACCAGGGGTAGCAGTCAGGAGAAGAGCAGGCTGTATGCAGCTGTTGGCATTTTTTTGAGAGCTGGCACAAGTGGCAGTAATTGGCAGGTGGGCAGGCTGTATGCAGTGGGTAGTAAATTGTTTTTTTGAGAATGTGCACAGGAGATAGTGATCTCAACAGCTCTTGGTCCATGCTGAACTTCGATGTAGAGGAGATTCAGACTTCCCATGATAACATAGAGGACATTTGACTACCCTGTCAACTGCTTCAGTCCCCTCCTAAAAATCTCAGCAAAGGAGGTGAAACATTGCCCTCTGCTCTGTCTCAGTGTTCTAAACCCAATGCTCCAATAAATAGCTTTCATGCAGCAGATAGAAAAAAAAAGACCTGTCAAGAACAGACATATCTATATGCTGATGCAGCTCCGTGCAAAGTCAATGAAGCAAACCTGGGTGAATCACATGACCTCTTCTCTGCTGGGATATCAGTGGGGAATAGTTCCTTACACACATGCCACTGCAGAAAATCTGAGATACAAAATAGATACACTGACAACAATAAGCTCCAAACTTTGTTTGGTGCCTAGAAATAGCAAATCTTGCAACTTCTATTTGATGTATATAGCTGAGGAAAGTGCCATCATCATATGCCAAGCAAATGTCTACCATGCCATGGTTTTTTAAAAGGGAAAGTAAAAATAATGTCAATGAAATGTCAAAACATGATTTGTCATGCTTTTGTATCTCTTAACTTGATAGCAGTTAAACTTGTCTCCTGGGATGTTGTGTTCATGAAAACACTGCCAGAGATAATAGTTTTCGATATGGATAGGGCACAAAGGTCACCAGCTATAATTAATTCAGTTATGGATCTGCATATAGAGTTTCTGCAGCAATGTACAAGATATAAGGGACTCGTGTTTTGTAGGCACTGAGTATGAGCACAGTTATGATAACTGTTCTTAATTAAATACACTGGCAGGCAATTAAAACACTGTTCTTTGATACATTCAATAACATTTTACAAGTTTTAGAAAGCAGTTTTTTTAAATCATAATTATTTTGAGGTCACTCTTGTATTTTATTATGTTTTTTGTCAAAGTAAAATGTGACATTGGGAAATATTTGAAACTGAAGCTTTTAGGTTCATTAGATCTTTACTCAAATGTAGCACATTTGGAGTTTGGGAAATGAAAAAAAAGACAAATAATAAAAGATATACTGTACACCTTTTTAATATTCACAGTCATGCCTGTGTTAGCATTTTCTCTGACTTGTGTTTTCAAGAGATCATCACCACATGACCTCTTGAAAGTTCTATATATTGACAACCTAAGGGCTAGCTGCAGCAATTATCAGACATTTTGCAAAAAATATACTGTGTTCCCCTCAACACCAACCATGGCATTGGTAGTCCCTACCCAGCATTGTACTGCTGAACATATCCAATCCCCCACCAAAGACTGAATATTGCACAGGAGCCCATATCTGGTGCCACCAAAAATCTCCTTCAAATTCTTAGCCAATTAGCATTAACATTTCTAATCTATTTAATTAAAACTGAGGCAGTATTTGTTGATTTCCAGCCATGAAGGTATGAGGTGCCTCTGCACCTGTCACAACCTGGGAGAGGGATTGCAGAATGGGAGTGGGTGTGCCATCAGACACCTGAAGACATATTGCATCGGGGTTGGGGAAGAAGTATCCTATTGGAAATCAAAGCGTCTTTGCTTGGGAGGGATGATTGGAGTGGGGTACCAATGAACACCAGGGACTACTTTGCATGGAATGGAGAGAGAAAAGGGATGCTACTGGATAACAGGGAGCTTTGTGACATAAGATAAGGGGAAAGAAGGGTGCCATTGTACACCAGAAAGAATTTGGCACAGAAGGAGATGCTTAAAGGGGTGTGCCACTGAATATCAGGAACTGCCTGGCATGGAATGGGTTAAGGAATAAAGTGCCATGAGACCCCAGGGAGTACTTAACATATGACAAGGAGAAGGAGTGTGGCCAATGGTTAGTATGAGTGTTTGTCATTGGACAGAGAGGGGGAGGTGTGTCAGTGGACATTAGTGAGTGGTTGACTCAGGAGACGGTGAAGAAGGTGGCTATGCTAGTGGATGGCAGGGAGTGCTTAGCATGAAACTGGATGAGTAAGTGTGGTGTCACTAAACACCAGGGAGTGCTTGGAGTGGTATAGAGTGAGAAAAGGGGTGCCATGGAGCAACTGAAACATCTTGGCATGGGAGGGGGCCACTGAACACTAGGTAGTGCTTGGCATGGGAGAGGGAGAGGCAGGGGTGATTCTGGGAAATAGTGAGTGCTTGTTTAAAAATGTTTTGACAATACTGGACAACAGCATTCATTGTTAATTCAAATTAGTGATCATATTATTATAAATATCCTTTTCAAACAGGATGGAAATTCATTGAAAAAAAACACGGCATTTTGGCACTAGTTAGGGTTACATAACCACACTGCAAAAGTAGGGAAATACAAAGTTAGGGAAATAATTCCCCTGGATGTTGGTGACTGTGTTGTTTGGTGTTCCAAATTTTTGAAAGATTTCTTGAGGAAATATTAACATTTATTTATTATTCATTTATTTGTTTTTGATAACCAGGTAAGTACACTAGACATAGAAATGCCTAATTTCAGGCACGACCCAGGAGAGTACAAATGAAGCAATCAAACTACAACATAATACAGGGAAAAGGTAGTATGGGTCATATACATTAGTGAGAACAGCTCAGTAAACATTTTTTACAAGTGGAAAGAGATACAAATCTAATGTAAAGCAAAGGAGAGGTACTGTATACAAATTTTACAAAGTATACATTTAGGACATAAAATCAATATTAATTTGAAGAGTTCACAGCTGTGAGAACTGCCTAAGTTCTCAGGTGATGTTTAGAAGGTAAGAAATGTAAGGCGCAGATTATAGGAATGCCAGAGAAAAAATAAGAATAGGATATTTTGGGGAAAAATATAAGGACAGTTAGCTGAATAATTAGGTGCACGGAAAGTACTAAGGATAAGTTAGGCGAGGCAGTGAGGAGAAAGGAGCAAAAACAGTGGGAAAACAGACAAAGGTGGTGAGGGAAGGAAGAGCACAGCAATGGGAAAGTCAAGGAGGATGGAAACAGTTGCAAGGGTGGACATTGTAAGGTGAGCGCGTAGCATCCTTTTGAAACTGATATGTGTAGAAGAGAGACAGAGAGCAATCAGTAGAGAGCTCCAGAAATGGGGTGCAGCACAGATAAAGGCATGGGATCTCATGCTAGTTTTGCATCTAGGGACTTGCAAAAGGGTTTGTTCCCCAGATTGAAGGCTGTAACTAAGGTTTGCTTTAGACAACACTGGAGCAAGTGAGGATGGAACACCAATATGAATTATACCATCTATCAGGGTACCAAAGGAGAGAAGTTGGTGGGCCATGGGGGAGGGCCAGTTTAGGTCACTATAAAGCTGACAGTGGTGTTTGAGGCAAGGAGATGCTAATGCAAAGTGACATATGTTATTATAGGTGGTATCCCATTTATGGAGTCTGGTTTTTGCTGCTCCAGTGTACTGTAGGTTGCTGAGCCACAGGCGAGGGCACAGAATGTTCAGTGTGGTGTTCCAAGTGTTTGAACAATTGATACCTTCTGTCATATCCCTATTGAAGAATTTGTTGGTGTGTGACTATATTTTCTAGTCTCAAAAGATATTGCTGAAGTTACGACAGCACCCACACTGCTTTAAGAAATTGTTCAAACACTTGGAACACCACACTGTGCATTCATCAAAATTGAGGAATTTCTTTCCCTAATGTTTAACTTCCCTGTTTTGTGGGGTTGCATTTCAATCCTAATGGGTACCAAGATGTAGTTTTGTTTGCAATTACAATGCAGTACAGTACAATTTATTTTTAATAGTGTCTTTCATACAATGTGTTCATCAAAACTAATCACACTGAAGCTAAAACCCCCACACAGGAGATGCAGAATACAATATTTAGGGAATACAGAATTTAATGTGGAACAATATATTACTATATATACAGCAGGGAAACTTTTTACAGTAGATCCAGTATCAGGCCATTGACATGCTAAGGTAGCAACACGTGTAGGCAGTGCCAGCTGTAGTAACTGGCAGTCAAGAAGCTGAAATATGCAAAACAGGAAACAAAATGGTAATATTAGAGAGAAAAACTAAGAATTATAGGCAAGGTAGAAAATATGCTTTGTTTAGGCAAGACTTGGTGAGGGTAGGTGAGGTGGTAAAGTGTTATGATAGGATAAGAACTGTGGGTTAGCTTTCCTGGAGCAACTGCAACAAAGCTAAGACAGACACACATTCTCCTCTTACCAAACCTCTTGATGACAAGTAAGTTTATTGCAAAGCGCAGAACACTTACAGTAGCCGTCACTGACACCCTGTGCTTTGTCATTGTTGGGGCCATAAAGCATGGTCTGTAGCCTTCTGCCTTCCAGAACTGCAATGTGTGTGAGCTGCCCACATTATGTCTATTCTTATACACTTTTGCAATATGACATCGATACTTGTGAAGTTTCTAGAACTTCCGCATGCTCAGAGGAAGAGGAAGATGCCTAATTGGATTTGTCAAAACCAGTTTTTCTTACTTGGGAAACCACAGACTGTCTGATAGTAACCTTCTCTTGACCATTTTTGTCACTATCAGACTGTCTCATATGGGCAAGACAGAAATCGTATTTTTGCAAAGCTGTTCTGTAGAAACCATACTGTATAGGCCCATGCTGTTTGCATCTGGCTCATAAAATCATATCACGTTAAAAGTGAGGAGAGATGGAGGAGTCACATGATGCCTTCCTTGTAGACAGATGCCTCTGAAACCCGCTCTCTCCTCAAAATCATCAAAATCAAGTAAATCTAACTTTAAAGCTCTCTAACTGAACTACATCAGTTCCACCATCTGGGGGAAGCCCCAGGACTTCTTCAGAGCTAAAAGTAATCAGAGTATCGGTAAACAATTTGGAGGAATGGAGGCCAAGATGAAACAGGCCCTCCCTGCGTGTACACCACCAACAACTCCGGACAAGCAGTCTAAGCGGCCTAAGACCCAGTATACCACATCCGGCAAGTCATCTGTTACTCCACTCTCTGAAGAAAAAATTTTAGCTGAACTGGCTCTGTGAAGATAGCATTTCAAGACTTTACTTCAGAATTTAAATCTATCAAGGAAGAGCTAAAAGACACTAACCAGGCAGTGGCAAATGTATCAGCACGTACATCCTCCCTCAAAAAATGGCAATCCAGGATGGAACTCGATATATCCTCCTTGCAGCAAAAAGCTAACAAGCAGAAGCTGAAACTTGAAGATCTGGAAGGCTGAAACAGGCGTAACAACCTGGTTATTTTTGGCCTTCTGGAGGAAGCTGAAAGCCATTCGCCTGTTATGTTTGCCCAGAAATTACTTTTAAAGATTGCCAGCCCCCTACCTCATTATACAACATACTTAGTGAAAAGAGCCCACAGATCCCTAAGACCAAGGCCACCTCCTGGATCCAAGCCCAGGCCCTTTATCCTCTGTTTACTCAGTTACCTGGACCATCAACATGTACTGGCAAAAGCTTAGGATCTACAAGAGATTAAATGGGAGCATGCAGATCTTAGAGTGTCACAGGACCTCCCGATTGCCACACGCCAGAAGCAAGCCGAGTATCACCCTTGCATCACCAAGCTAATCGCTGCCAGTATTAAATTTCGGATGCAATAGCCAGCTAGGCTCTCCGTAATGTATCAAGGTTCCTGGAGATTCTTTGAAAATGCTGATCAGACTAACCGAGATTTAACAAGCTGGTTTCCAGATTTCTTCAACCAACGCTGTGACCCTACATTCAACTGAAAGGGAAATTGGTCCTCAAAGTGGAATCGAAGTGATTTTTAAATGGGCTCCCTGTACTGATAGGATTATTAAGCGCAGAAGTAAAGACACAGCCCACCCTGCTTGCGGTGGCGGTTTTTCCTTGGGTCTACGTCTAGAGTTATTCGTGCTGTTCAATTCGTGCTTGCCGTTCTTTCTGTGGAAGTGAACATGGTCAGTACATTTTTTTTTGTCTCCCACCTTTACGATCCTGGTTGAAATGTACGGTTGTCTGAGGTTTACTTGTCCCAAGGTATCTCCTCACTTTTCAAGAGATGCCCAACCTCCTGAAACACAATATGCACTTTTGCGAATGTACAAATAGCAGTGCTGCTCGAAGGTGCGCCCACTCGCAAAACCTGTCAGTACTGTGCGAACCTTTTTGTTTACTTTCACAGTGTGGGACAATAAGCAACCAATCAACTACATTTTCTTTTATCTAGCTCCTAATAAGAACAATTCATTTTGGTCTTTATTTGAAACATAGGGATATTTTTCTTTTTATTAAAGTTATGTAAATCGGGCAGGCTGTGACCTGACTCATTTCCAAGCTTTTGTTTTTGGCTGTGTCTATAAGCGAACTCAATAAATGTTAGAGACTCTGTTTACTAAAGTAAATTATTGTTACCAGGGGTTTACTGATAACAGCTTAAACAGATTTAAATGCTTTTCTATTTTTGTTACCCTGGTACATTAGTAAAGTTTTAGTATAAGGCATGGATTGTCACCACATATAACTTTATTGAGGGGCTAATTTCTATACATTAGCAGCTCGTATATCAAAATCTGGAATTTAATTGTGTTTTAGGTAGATAATAACTACTTAGATGGTACTCTTTAGTTCAGTGTTGTTAGGTAGGAATGGTATAGAGTCACTATATTTGTTCTTTGAATGTTGTTAAGTGTTTTTTATTGGGGAAGTCTTGGGGGGGAGTGGGGGGAGGAGTTAGAATGTCTAGGTTTGGAAGCAGTCATGAACCAGACATTGGGTTTTGATCTCCTCATTTCAGTTTCCCGATGTGGGTTCTTATTTATATTAATAATTAGAGAGGGGAGATCATGGGAGTACTTCCAGAGAATTGGAAGTCAGGGTTTAAATAAATGGGATTGGGGGGGTAGAATAATAACTCAGGGGAAGTCTGCAACTGGAACAGAAGTAGCTATCATCAAATTAGATAATCTGATCTGGCTTTTTTCCAGTAAAACATATTTTACCCTTCCAGGTTTAAAATTCACTTATGGCAGGTATTAATTACTGTTCCTGGAATATAAAAGGAGCACAGACCCTGGCTAAAAGAACCAAAATTCTGCTTTATCTTAAAAACCTGCAAATAGACATTGCCTTCTTACAAGAGACACATCGTTACCTAATCAAATAATTTACTTAAGAAGAAACTGGGTGGGTCAGGTATTTGGCTTGGGCATTGACTCCTGTAAAAGAGGGACCACTATCCTCATATCCCGGAGAGTCTCATTTCGATTAATTCAACTAACGGAAGACCCAGGTGGTAGATACATGATTATCAGGGCCCTTCTGGGTCATTCAGAATTAATATTAGAATCCATTTACGGACCGAACAGCGATGACCCAGAATTGTTTGCCAGTCTTATGACCACCTTGCCCCCTGGACTATACCCCCAATAATTTTGGGGAGAGATGGGAATCTGGTCCTGTCTAACCAACAAGGTAGATCTGGTCAGATAAGGCAAAAATCAACACCTGGACAAAAAGCATTATATGAGCTAATGTACTCCATCGGTCTCATAGACCCTTGGAGGTTTTTGCATCCAGACAGTAAGGAATTTTCATTTCATTCCCTTCCCCATAATTCCTTTTCCCGTCAAGATTATTTTCTTATCTCAATAGATCAAGTGCCAGGTGTATCCATGGCTTATTATTCCTTCAAGGTCATTTCTGACTATCATATTGCCCATCTCCTTCTCGATGTTTCTCCCAATGTACATAGAGACAAATCCTGGAAAGTAAACAACCAACTTCTGAAATTGGATGAACAAATACAACTCTTACAAACTTTCATATCTAATTTTATGGACCTTAATGCCCCAGCAATGCCACAAAAATACTATTTGTGAGGATCTCTGAAATGTGCACTGAGGGGCGAATTCATTCGCCTGGCAACTAAATGCAAAAAGAAGAGAGCTGCAGCCCTCTCCACAATCTTAGCCCAGATAGAAGAACAAGAATGTCACCTTTTACCCTCTGCCCCAATAAATGAATGGGCAAAAGTTGAATCTCTCTCTCTGTGCACAATACAATCAAATATTAGCTGAGAAGGCCAAATTTCTTATGCTCTGGTCTAAAATATCTTACTTTGACCAAGGGGAAAGGGCTGGGAGGCTTATGGCCCTCCGTCTTCATACTCAAATGGCAGATAAGATAATCACCTCTATCTACTCGACTTCGGGGGAATTACTTACCTCCTCTCCAGATATTGTGAATGCATTCCAAGAATATTACCAGCATCTATATTCAGCCTCAGGTCTTTCCTCCTTGCCCAAATAATTGAACATTTTTCTCCAAGATATTGACCTCCCAGTGTTATCAGACTCTTAGATCAAAATCCTGAAAGCCCCCATTACTTTATCAGAAGCCTGTGAAGCCATAGACTCCCTGTCATGGGACAAATCGCCTGGCCCAGATAGATTCACTACTAATTTCTACCAAACATTTAAAGACACGATTGCTCCTATTCTCCTTGAGACTTTTCAATAATTTTTTAACAAAGGTATTTCTGACACCTCCCTGACCCAGACCTTCATAATTCTTCTTCCTAAACCTGATAAAAAAACCCTCTTTATTCCCAACTATAGACCAATCTCTCTAATTAATGTGTATCTTAAGATCCTAGCCAAAATACTCTCATCTAGACTAGGTCAGGTCTGGGAATCTCTTATTTGTACAGAACAGGTCGGGTTTGTTAAAGGGAGGCTATCATCCAATCATCTCAGAAAAGTAGTCTATGTTTCTTCTGTGTCCAGGGAGCTCATCTCTTCTGCTGCCCTTGTCTCCCTGGATGCAGAAAAAGCCTTTCATAGGGTCTCTTGGGACTATCTTTTTCTGTTACTAGCCAGATACAATATCCCTCAAGAATTTATACAATGGGTTAAAATTTTATATACATTGCCGAAAGCTCAAATTTATTGTAACAGCGTCCTCTCTTCACCCTTTATTTTATCCCAGGGTACCCGACAAGGTTGTCCCCTTTCCCCCTTCCTTTTCAACCTGTATTTGGAACCACTTATTAGGAAAATTAATAATTCGGCGTTGGTATCTGGGATACAAATTGGCCGTACGGATTACAAATTATCGGCCTATGCAGATGACTTACTCCTGCATATTACCAATCTTACCCAATCCTTCCTGGCAATCTTTCAAATTATATCGCAATTTGAGGCAATTTTGAATTATAAACTAAATATGGGAAAAACTGAGGTTTTTCCCCTTAATAAATTCACAATGAGAAGTGATATCAAACAGTTGGGCTTACGCTGGAATACTAAAAATTTTAAATACCTTGGAGTCCTCCTTCACCCCACTCCCCACATAATGAAAAACTCAACCTAGATATCCTAAACAAGACCTTATCAGATGACTTTAAGTGATGGTCAAAATTACCCATCTCTTTATGGGGACGAATGAGTATAATAAAAATGAATGTACTACCTTGGATATTATATCCTCTACAAATGTTTAACGGGGCTCTCCCTTTTTCATGGTTTTCATAGATACATAGAATTATTAGTTCCTTCTTATGGCAGGGGGAAAAAAGTTAGGCGAAACTATCTCAAACTTACATGTCAGAAAACAGATGGAGGCCTTCAAGCCCCCAACTTTTATATATTTTACTTACCTATTCCTCTGGTGAGAATGAGATTCTGGTTACATTCCTCAGAAGCTATCCGAGAAGCCACCTACTGTCTGTCCTGGGTCAGAATTGAGCAGGATCTAAGTCTGGAAAATGGTACTGACCTTAAGACCCTTCCTTTTATTACCAGAAAGAATCTCCCTAAAGCCTTACGGGACATGCCACTGTATGTCTTACTTCACACTCAGTATCAGTTAAATAACTTCCTTAGTATAGACGCATACAGAGACATTGCCCAACCCCTGTTCTCTAATCATAGAAACATAGAAATGTAGACTTTAATGGCAGATAAGGACCACTTGGCTCACCTAGTCTGCCCATTTCCCTACTTAGAGGATAAGCTGCAGATCCTATTTAATCAACAGCCTATTTCTTCCTACCCCCCACAAAAATTGCCTTATATCTGTCCCATGCATTCTTGAATTCTCCCACAGTTTTAGACCCTGTGCAACAGGACACAGAAGGTAATTGTAAATGGAGTCCACTCTGAAGAGAGATGGGTTACTAGTGGGATACCGAAGGGTTCAGTACTGGGTCCAGTCCTTTTTAATGTCTTTATAAGTGACATTGCAGAGGGACTGGAAGGAAAAGTAAGCCTCTTTGCAGATGACACAAAGATCTGCAACAGGGTTGATACACAAGGAGGCATGGAAAGGATGAGAAGGGACTTGGCAAGGTTGGAAGAATGGTCAGAAGTATGGCAGCTTGGATTCAGTGCAAAGAAGTGCAAAGTAATGCACCTGGGAAACAAAAACCCAGGGGAAGAGTACACAATTGGGGGGTGAGATACTGACAATAACAAAAATGAAAAGGAACCGGGGGTAGTCATATAAGATGACCTAAAGGTGGGCCAGCAATGTGAGAAGGTAGTAAGGAGGTCTTGGGGTGATACTGGGATGCATAGGGAGAGGCATCACAAGTAGAAAACAGGAAGTTGTTGGCCCTCTGTACAAACAGTTGGTAAGACCACATCTGGAGTACTGTGTACAGTTCTGGAGACCCTGTCTCCGCAAAAAGACATAGACAGGGTGAACCATACCTTCTGATGGTCACTGGCCCCCAGGTGACCTTCTACCTGGAGATCTGTGACCCCTTTCCTGTTAGTCAGTACTAGGTCTTCTCCGTGTCACTGGTCACATTCAAGCAGCTGCCGACAAAGGCCACCTCACTTGCACAGTCTTAATTGACCTGTCCAAAGCCTTTGATTCAGTGTCCCACCCTCTTCTCCTGGATGCAGTTGAGGGTGCAGGGCTCACCCCACTGGCCATAACAATGGTTAAACTCATATCTCACTGACAGGTGCCAGTCTGTCAAAATCGCCAATGCCTGTTCCCCCTACCTCCCTATCCTAGCATGCATCCCTCAGGGCTCCATACTTGGCCCCATCTTGTTTTCTATTTTCATAAATAACCTCCCATTGGCCTGCTCAGCCTCCCTCATCCATATGTACATGGATGATACCGTACTGTTCACATCTGGCCCTGACCCTGCCACTATCAACTCCACTCTGCAGTGTGATTTCCACTCAGCTCAATCTTGGTTTAAATCAAAACAACTCAAACTGAACACTAATAAAACTGTCTCTATGACTTTTGGTATCTCTCAAAGGCTAGCCTAATCTCCCGACACACCTCCCATCATCTCTCTTCATGGCACCCCGTTAATGGCATTCACTTCCTACATATAGCTCGGCATATGGTTGAACCCCCCAATTAAACTCTTCTATGCATATTGACTATATAACTACCAAACTGTGCCTGAAACTGGGTATCCTCTACTAAAACTGGGACTCTCTCCCTACCCCTGTCCATCAGAAACTTCTCACAAAAAAGATCATGCCAGTTTTTTACTATGCCAACATTGCATACAGCACTGCCCCCTCCACCACACTCTCTTGTCTTGACTCTCTCTACTATTCCTTCTGTCATTTCACCTCAAAGTCTCCCTTCAGAACTCACCAATGTTCTCTACTCTCCTTCCTAGACCTTCCTCCTCTCTCTCTTATAGGTACCTCAACCACTCTTTATCCTTCATCTCTAAATTCTGGTTCAACCTGCTCCCCTCCTACATCACCACCTCCTCTCTCCTGCCCTATCCCCTACTTGTTCCCTATGCACTAGGGAGTCCCGCTCCTTCTCTCTTCCATCTCCATTTTCCAACATGGGTAAATCTGCCTTCACCTATCATTTACCCTATAAATGGAACTCTCAATCTCCTCTTGTATGCAACTCTTCCTCTCACTCTTCTATTAAAACATTACTGCATCTCCTGCCCTTCCCTAGTTGCCCTCACAACAACACATAGCACTTTATTTTTACACCTTGTACCTAAATTTGCTCTAGACAATTGCCTAACTGTATACTGTATTACCAATCATGTATATTTTTATTATGTTTTATTGTGTTTTCTATTGTGTAACTCTGTAATTGTATTCCATGTTCCCTGTCTCCCGGGTCGCACCTGGTAACGAGCCTTAGCTCAGTGCACCTGTCCCAGTCACCAAATGTTTAAATTAAAAAAAAAAAACAAGAAGATGAAAAATTCAGGATCATGTAGGCCTCCAAGGTTGTAGACTGAAAAAGCAATGGTGAGGTTCAAATTAAGAAATGAGATGGAGGCTAAGGAGTTTGGAGAACTTCAGGCTTTGATACACTGTATTTAGTTGCAGGAAAGTAGTAGTCAGCCAGGCTTTGACCTAGGTTAGACAATAAGAGAGGGTTAAATGATAATTAACATAATATAGGAACATAGTCATAGCTAGAAATTTAAATTTTGTGCACTCACTCACATTCTGAGATGGTATCTCTGTGCTGCGATACTTCACAGTGGCAGCCAGGATTCAATGCAGTACCTTGCAGTATTACTACAGAATGCTGCAGGGAACAGTGCAATTCAATGGCATTAAGCCTTTTGTCATGCAGTATTTTATGATATGTCATTCACTGCAAAGTACTGCATTGCATCCTGGCTGACTCTGCTGTACATGACCACAATCAATTCAGTGAGACAGGGGGAGCAACCAAAGAGAGTGTGTACAAAAGAAAACTTTCAGACCAGACTTCTGATAAGACGTACAGTAAAAATGTAAAAAAGGAGAAAGCAACTTAATGTATAACTTGGGAGCCAATCTTTGGGCTATGCTCAGTATCAGAGTGCTGTCAGTATAGCCTAGAGGTTAGAGGAATGAGGTGTGAATGAGCTAGATACATCCAGCAGACCAGACCTGAGTTTGATTCTCACAACCCTCCATTTGTATACTGTGTGACTCTGAACAAGTCACTTAACCGCCCAGTGCTCCCAGGTCACCCCTGAAATCAGGCACTTGTGCCTAGTGGACCTTACCCAGTAATACAAAAGACTAAAATAAAAATAAAAATAAAATAAAATGTCTCAGGTGTTATTAGATTGTTAGGAATAGCTAGTCTTTTTGAATAATTTACTTCAGAAAGGTTGTGAAACAGCCTTCACAAGAGATTATCTGTTTATACTCAAATATGGGAACCCCTTCACTCCCTAATTCTAGCTGCTAAGAATTAGTAGTGTTTTAGTACAATAGCCCTGTATGCTCCTGTACAATGGTTTTGCACTTATGGTACATTGATATGCAACTGCTGTGGGGAGGAGGGAGGGGTGTTTTAATGTAATAAGTGCTGTATCCTTGTCTTCTGTCATGTTACTGCCTCTTAATGTGGAAAATTTGCTAATAAAAAATTTGAATTGAAAAAAGAAAGGTTGTGAAAGAAAAGGGAATCCACCACAGTGACAGCACTAAAAACATTTTGACTAATGTGAGCAAGCTACAGTTGGGTTTGATGCTTGAGGCAGGTACTGTGAGCCAGACTAAAAAGAAGCCAGGGTTTAGAGTGGGTCTAGAGTACTCTAAATGTTGATGTGGGTTTGCTTACCTACACATTTGCACCTCATAATGCCTGTACCTTTGCACCACAAACACAATTGACATCTTAAAAATGTAGGTTGCTGTTTCAGCTGTAGCCTGCCATCACTGCCACCAAGGATAAAAGAGTTAGTGACATTTTGAGAATGCTCTGTTTCTAAAGTAATGTAAGGAAAAGTGTGGTTGACCACTATTTACTATCTAGCTAACTCTTATGCTAACTTGAGACTAATCCTGTTGATTGTATCAAAGCAAAGCAGTTTTATTTATATAGCACCCTATCCCTAGAGCCCAGGGCTCATGATAGGAGGAAAATAAAAATAAAATTACACAGTAAAGAAAAATGAATAATAAATAAATACATACATCAATCAATCAAGAACAGTATAAAACAGCTGAGGTACATGTTCTCATAGCCATCAGTGCCAGAAGTCAGTGTGAAAAGATAACATTTTTAATCCCTCCTTAAATGCCTCCACCAAGGGGGAACTCCTTTGATGGCATGACAAGGAGTTTCAGATGACTACAGGCTACTACACAGAATGTTGTATCTCCAGATAGTCAAAGACAAGACCTAGAGATGGCAGGTAAAATTTCTTCAATGGACTGGTGGCTGGGAGTATACCAGACCATAAGGTCTTTAAAGCAGCAGTACTATATAAAAAAAAATCTGTGCTTTTTCAACAATTTATTCCCTGTACTCTGCTGAGCATGTACCTGGTATTCTTTCCCTCTGGCATTGTACTATCACCCCAAAATGTGCTCAGTTACCCTTTGTTTTTGTTTACATTTCTGCCGCCTGCTGCATTGACAGCAGCAGTACTTGATGTAGCCGCCATATTTTTTGTGGCGCTGCAACGTTCATAACAGATCACTTCCTGCTTAGGTAGTACTGCTGTTTTAAGGTAGCCAGGACCCAAACTATGTATGTATTTATGTTAAAAAGGCAACAAGTAGGTGGTACTCCACTTAATTGGTAGCCAAGAAATGACAGAGAAATCAATCTGTCTGTGGCAGTCTGCACCAGCTGGAGGTGATGCATCAACCTCTTTGATATCCCTGATAAAGAGCATTACAGTAGTCAAACCTCAGTGCAACAAATGTGTGTATCAGGGTAACTAAATCCTCTTGCATCAGATTTGGTTTAATCTGGGAGATATTCCAAAATTGGGAAATTTCACTGCAGACCAAGGCTGTCGTAAAATGTTCAAGTGTCAACCCAGAGTGCACAGTGGTTCCAAGATTTTCACCCTATCCACAGCCTCCAGGGTGATGATATTTAATGAAAGCAACACAATTGCATCCCTTTTTTCAGCAGAACAATGAAGACCTGGTTCTACCAATAACAGATCTGTCTAAATTAGATTAAGGCATAGCCAGATGGATGACATCCAGTCTGTGATTTCTTTTATGCATTTTCCCAGCACTGGGACCATCCCTTATTAGTCCAATGTATAGCAGGGTTGGGATTAGGATACACACAACATGGCAGACATCAAGTCAGGTACATGAAAATGCCCAAAGGCATTTGTCATTTTATTTTCAGAGTAGATAAAACAAATAAATTATACAGAAAAAAAATTGGTTAGTCAAAATAAATCACATGACAATTACTTCGTTCCAGCAGTGCCCAAGGCTTTTTCTTCAGCCTAACAGTGTGAGCGCACACATTACCAGGAGGTTTTTTACCTTCCTCAGTCAGTATCCAACTGACCACCCTATCTAATTATCTAGCCACCAGTGGCAGGCTTATAAATATATTTCTAGGGGTGATATCATAGTCATATGATCTAAGAAGATCCACCCCTTTTTTCTAATTACTATCATATTACACTTTATTTTATGAAAGTGAAACAACAAATGTCCCTCACATTTATACTGGATACAGTGTATTTCAGGGAACATTAAATAAAGCAACATTGCCTTGTTTTCATGCTTAAAACATTACATGCATACATAATGAACCCTAGTGGGGCTAAGCCCCTCCCTCTGAGCATGACATCACATTCTTGGATCACTATAAATACAGGAAGTTTAAGGGCTTCCAACCCTATAGCATGCCTGAGATACAGCACTCCTTGCCTAGCATATCACACTTTGGTCAAAATCTCCTCCAGCAGATGACGACGCTGTGCCTAACACAGGTGGTTACCTCCTCGACCCATGTAGTGGGTCATTCATTGGATCTGATCTTTCTTTTGGGTATGGAGATTGCTGATTTGGGGGTGGAACCAGTCAGCTGGTCCGACCATCACACCATAAGGTTCAGCTTTAGGGCTCCCCTTAATAGGTCTGCCCCTACGGAGATTGTTCAGTACCTCCCATTAAGGGGCATTAATCCTAGTGACCTAATGGTGGTACTGGACCTATCGGGCTTGTTAGGTGAATGAATGAGTCCAGATAATCTCGTACTAGCCTATAATAAGGCTGTGGGAGATGCTCTGGACAAGATTGCTCCTATTTGTTTTTGGCCTCTCACCCTTCGTCCAAGGATCCCTTGGTTTGATGGCTCCTTGAAGAAGTTAAGGCGACTTGGCTGAAGGATGGAGAGAGCCTGGCGGAAGTCCAGCCATGATGCTGACAGGCTTAGATTGATGGCACATTATGATGGCTATCAATCAGAAATCACCCATAAGAAGGCAGAATTCCTGTCCTGGGAGATTTCTGCAGCACAGAATCGACCAGCTCATCTCTTCCGGACTGTTGACAGATTGTGCAATCCAATCTGTCTCCAGCCCAGAGAAGCTTTTTCTCAGCTGAGACACGAGGAGTTTGCTCGATTTTTTGTGGATAAGGTTGCCAGCATCAGGTCTGGCATCGGTCCAACCTCTCCTATGAGGGATTGCAGTGGTCAACAGGAAGTGGCATGCACTTGATCTGTCTGGTCAGATTTCCACTGGCTGGAGTTCACCGACATTGTGAAGATCGTCCAAACATTGTGCCCAACCAGTTGTAGTTTGGATCCGGGTCCTACATCCCTTTTAGTGGGATGTATAGATGTTGTCTGCCCAATCCTTGCTGACATTGTCTGGAAGTCTTTGGAGAGGGGGGTCTTTCCTGATCCCCTCAAGGAGGTGGTCATTCGACCACTCCTTAAAAAACCCTCCTTGGATACAGATTGTCTAGCCAACTACTGGCCTATCTCTAACCTGCCATTTGTTGGTAAGGTTTTTGAAAAGGCGGTTGCGTTGCAATTGTATGATCATCTTACAACTCACAATGTCTATGATACACTCCAGTCTGGTTTTAGGAAGAAGCATAGCACAGAGACTGCCCTTGTCTGGGTACTGAATGATCTCCTAATGGCTAGAGATTGAAAGGCAAGTACCATTCTGGTCCTTCTTGATCTCTCTCTGCTGCATTTGACACTGTAGACCATGGTGTGCTGTTGGAGCGCCTGCAGCTCTTTCGTGGGCTGTCTGGTACAGTCCTTAAATGGTTCCATTCTTACCTCATGGACAGGTCTCAGAGAGTTGCCACTATAATTTTTTCCTCTGGTGCTCACCCCCTGCTTTGTGGGGTACTGCAGGGTTCAATTCTAACCCCCATGTTGTTTGCAGTGTATATGCTGCCATTGGGAGATATCAGCAGGCGATACAGTCTGGGTTTTCACTGTTATGCAGATGATACTCAGCTGTATATGTCCTTTCTGCCCGGACAGGATGATGCACCCTCCGTGCTAAATAACTGCCTTACTGAGATCAGATTTTGTAGGAGTTCCAGCTGGCTGAGACTGAATCCGGATAAGACTGAAGTGCTGATACTGGACGCAGGTCGTCCAGGGGCAGGCTTGGGGACTGGCCAACCATCAGGCTTATTACTTGGTGGTATGTTGCTCACTACTTCGGATCAGGTGCGTAACCTGGGAGTTATTTTTGATGATGGTCTGACCCTAAAATCTCAGGTGTCAGCTGTTGTCAGATCCTCTTTTTACCATCTGAGGAATATCGCCTGGGTGAAACACCTTTTTCCTCCGGATGATCTTCCAACACTGGTCCATGCCTTTGTCATTGCTCATCTTGATTACTGCAATTCACTCTACCTAGGGCTACCAGGGGTTGATATCCATCACCTGCAGCTGGTGCAGAATGCGGCTGCCAGGCTTTTGACTGGGACTTCTAGAACCAGTCATATTACGTCTGTGCTCTGCAAGCTACACAGGCTGCCTGTTTGGTGGCGGATGACCTTTAAGGTTGGCTTGCTAACCTTTAAAGCCCTACATGATCAGAGACCCAGTTACCTGAAAGATCTCCTGGTACCCTACTGCCCCCTCTGTCCTCTCCGTTCCACCAATGAGGGGTTGCTGGAGATTCGCAGGGTACAATTGAAGACATCTGGATCTCGTGCCTTCGCTTTTTCAGTGCCAACCCTGTGGAATTCTCTACCTCGTTTGCTGAGAGAATGCCCAACTGCTGATAGATTTAAAATTGAGTTAAAAACTTATTTATTTTGCTTAGCTTTCCCTATTCACGGATGATCTATTTTAATATTTTTGTTTTAAATTTTTATCTTTATGTATTTGGTTTTATGTACAGTGCCTTGGTTTTGAAAGGCGCTATAAAAATAAAGTTGATTTGATTTGATATACACCCTGACATCCTTTAGGTATATTAGTTTTGTTTACAAGTTTGTTGCAGCACGCATTATTCAACTTGTCTCAGGATTCTCTGAGTTGGCAAGGGGAATAGGAGAATGAAGGTGCTCTCCTCTTCTCTTGTCTCCTGTCAGCTCAGTAATCCTCTTTTAATTTTATTCCCAGCAATGTCAAAACTGTCTGTTCCTCTGGATAAAACCAGGAAATAGGTACTTAAGAGAAGGTATAAGTGAACTCTTAACTTTAAATAATAGAAATACACCCTTCTCGTTCCCAATGGCTGACATTTCAGCCCGTCGGCAAACTTTTTATTCTGGCCTTTTCCTTATTTATTTTCTTTTCATCTGTCGGTTGAACAACTTATTTATTTTTATCTTTCTGCCTCTTCAGCAGAACCTGTCTGTGTGGCTATCCTGCAACAGGCAATTATGGGGATATTATGTCTAAACACCCCGAAGTGCCCACTTTGACTCCCGATACCCAGAGTCGCACTGCATGCAGTGTGCACTTCTGCTGAGTATTTTTATGCTCCAGTCCTGCTTTTCTATACTGAAAAGTAGTGCACTGGGTGGCTGCAATTAAGAGGGAGAGGGAACAAGGGAAAGAGAGAGCATGGAGCGTACGTACTCCTAATCTTATTTCTAAACCAGCTCTCTCTCTCTTCTCTGCTTCACTACTTCTGACTCCCACAGGGCCTTCCCCTTTTATTTGTTGCAACTAAGTCATGGAGTGGCAGGCAGCAAAAGTAAAAGAGAAAAGGTCGCTCCATGACACAACCCGCTCTTGAGTAAAAATGGTAAAGCTTCTAATATTCTACTGACAATATAATGTACTATTGCCACAGGCTACATTAACATTACTTTAATAGATAAGAACTACACATCTCAGGCAGCTCTAATTTTCTATATGGACATTTCTTATTTTGCATTACATTGCATTTTATTCTCTTCTTTTGCAAAGCTCACTAAGGTCATTTAATATAACCCTCCATCAATTTATTTCATACAGTTTACACATCAATTCCATAGTCAGCATTTTATTATGTAGCTCCTTATACCTATAACACACTTTTTAAAAACATTGGTTATAAGCACTTCAGCACTTAATTTCTGGTACCAGTACTTTATGCAAAAATAGCCAGCTATCATGCCAGTGCAACCGGGGTATGCAAGGAGCATCACCAGTACTCCAGTTTAGAGCACTTTATACTATTTACAATGTACTGGCATTAAAGAATAACTGCACTAAGACCTAAAGGTGCATCTATTACAGCACACCAGCACATTTCAAGGCTTCTAGGCCTTTGGTCTCAATTGGGAGGAGGGGTAATGGGAAGACCTCAGTTTCCTTACCAGGGGAAAATCCGAAAACAGGGGTCACCCTGTCACACATCCCGCTGCATGAGAGGGCAACTGTCCTGCAGTTGTCCCATGCTCAATGAGTACCCTAGAGGGGTGTGTGGAGCTTCAGCCCACCCTTACCAAAAAGATTCACCCCAGGGCCCTATAAATCAACTTCAGTATTTTCAAAAATGCAATGATTCTATAATGGCAATACTTTCAAAACATTACCCGGTGCTAACATTGAAATTGGCATATTATCCATCTATGCACATAATAAACTGTTTCAGTCTGCAATGACTGTCTACTCCATAAAAATACCTCTCTGGATACTAGAACACAGACATTCTCATATAATATCAGACACCCATACATAAGCATGCACTTACTGATATACACCTAAAGGTTATAAACCTTAAAGGGGAGAGGAATCAATGTTTGTAATGATATTGTGCTGTTCTATGCCTGAAATATTGAAATAAACATATGCTCTCTCAAACCCAGTGTGTTTTATTCACTTTTGTGTCATTTTGTGCATAATTTTGAATGCTAGTATTGTTATGATAACCAAGTTTCTCTTTATGCATGAGATATGTGTATAGTAGTTGCATCTCCGTTCTTGCATTCTGTGATTTTGCAGGCTACACTTGAAGTGCCATGTAAGGCTGTTCAGACCTACAAATTTTATGGTTTGGTTTGAAACAATAGTAACATGGTGACGGCAGTTCCACATAGATATGATTCTTGCAACGTTGTCAAGTTTTCAGTTACTGTATTTTTTTTTCAGTGTCATGTATTTGGAATTGGGAAGTGTTTCACAATGTGTATGTTTCTGTGAGCTGAAATGTTATAAAAAGAGAAAAGTTCACTCTCTCCAAACCTGTCATTTGATTTTTGCTAGATTACATCCATCAGGGTGGTAAAAATAAACAGTATCCCCCCACTCATATGTTTCTCAAGTCCAGTGCTTTATAACATTATTCGCGTTGGCGAAAAAATAGGCTAGTTCCCCAGTATTGTTCTCATGATTTACCTAAGTGGAGTCAGTCATACTTCTCAAAGATGGCCTTGCCATTTCACTCAGATGGAATTTCAACAAGGAAAGCACAAATTTTGTAAGGAGGTATGCAAGTAGAGTTTTCCTGCTGCACTGTCTGTGCAGAGCTTATGCGCATTCCGGGTGCATGTCATGCTACTCAAAATATGTCCCATATTTTGTGGGCCATCACTAATCTCGCATAAAATTTAACTTCTGTGCATAGAGAGATGTGTGTTTCTGTGACCAACCACTGGGGATTGTAAAACAATAAAATATTAGTAATAAAGATTTCAGTTTCAGCTGTGTTTGTCTTTTTGTGAAAATGAACTCCACTGTCCTACAGTACCTGGCTATTCCCTAGCATCTGATTGTTTCATTCTACCTGCATTAGAATGGTCCAGGAAACACATTCATGATCTGAAACAATGAGGACACCAGAGTCCTACATAATCGGAACTGCCATCTGCAGTATAAGGACAAACACACTTCCAATATTCACACAACCAGTTTTTTCTCCAGAAACACAAATGTATGTGTATAGACATCACAGTAAAAGCAATAGGATTGTGAGCATGCCGGTGTTTGTTGGTGGCAGTTATGTGACAGGTGGGGGGTGGGGGTCAAGTGGATGTCAGTGACTGGCAACATTAAATTTACATGTAATTCTTTTTCATTGTGTTATATGATGAACTGAAATTATATTTAGTGGGCAGAGATCGTACAGTACATGACTGTTTCCTCAAGTGAAAAATGACAGACTGCATGCTAAGATGATGGGCATCCAGCTATTAACACATGGCAAGTGACTGATTCAAAGGTAATGTTCAGAGGCATTGTTTGAAGGATAGCTCTTCTATCAGCTATCTACTAGACTGCTCAGCTTCTGAAGGCGATGGTGAGGCTACAACTACAGGCTACCCCTGCACCATACCTCTCAACTGCTATGAATTCTGCATAGCTATGATTTTCACACTTACATTTTCCCTTGCTCTTCACAAGTTTACCGATGTTCCTCATAATGTTAGGGCTATTTCTGGGCACACAAACTATTAAATCATTGAACTAAGCTGATAGAAACATTCCTTATCACTTACTATATGGGGTCCACTATCTGTAGACATAATATTGTCTAAAATAAGAAAGTGCTCCACATTCTGACCCTTTGCTGTGATCTTTGAAGGCCAGTGCTATGATTTTAATGCTGAGAGGTTGAGAGGTATGCCCGCACCCCCCAAGGTTATTGCTAATTTAGGGAAGTGGTGAATTGCATGCTGCAGTGCTAGGTGTGTGTAAGCAAGAGAGCTGTGACTGTGCCAAAGTAAAAAAAAAACACTGAGGTAAGGACTGCCAGTATGTTGTGGATGCATAGGCCCATTACAATGCTGCCAGCAGTGTGGGTTAAGGAATTGTGCGGTCAGTATTGGGGGCAAAGAATGAATTGAATAGTGCAGGGTATGGAGCCCATCAGTGATGTCATCCAACCTTCATACCAGTGCAGCGTGCACTATGATGGGGTTAAGGAGATTGAAAATATATACTGCATGGAAAGTAAGAAATTACATTTTTATAATGATTTCACATATATAGAGGATCGGGAACAGCTATGAGATATTGAAATGTGAATGTGGAACTGCAGCCAGATTTGGACATTGATGACAATTCCCCTATTTGAGAACAGAATATGCACATTAACAGCTCAGAAATGGTACAAATAGTTCAGTGAGTACTCGGAAGGTTCAGCGCAAGTTAACATTAACAAACAATGTGGTTCAAATATAAATAGCAGAGCCGGGCAGAGTACAGACATGAATGCAAAGATTGATTAGCCAATCAAAAGCAGCAGCAAATTTAAAAAGGAAAAAATGATGAGTGAGACTCAAAGTAAACAATTAGCATATTCTGAGGATTTCAAAACCAGAACAAGTGAAGGACGTAAAGGGAATGTAAATCTTCATGTGTGTGTGTGGGGGGGAGCACAATCTACAATAAGGAGGCGTGCTCTTTTCATGTAAGTTAAATATAGAAAAACGATGATAGCACATCGTTCATTCAATGTGCAACTACATACAGAACACATTTTCAGAAGAAACTGTGAAAATTAAGTTACCACATTATAAATCCATTCGTTTTATTTTAGCAATATGAAACCAGATTGATTTATAGAGCAGATGCTATTGCTAGTCAGGCACATTGAAATAAGTTGTTTCATAAATGGCACATGTCATTATTTAGACTATAAAATAAAACAAGGCCCGTAATTACAGAATATCTCTTCCTGGATGCTATCATTTTCTGACAGCTTCACTCGTGAGCGTCTGAGTGAGTTCATAGAATGGGTGAATAATAATGTCACCATTTTGCTGCCTCACTCACTCTCCCGATGTCAAAGTAGGAAACCTAAAGCGTACTGATACATAAACAGCCATATTTACTTTTTCTGTTGTTTGACAACATTAAAAAAAACAAAAACACTACCTGCATGGGGGGGGGGAAACAAACACATATACAAACTAAAACTGAGTAAAATCACACTACTCATAGGGCTGCACTGTTTAAATGATTTCCTGTCCTCTTTAACCTCCCTATTCCTGGACCTCAAGAAAGATAAAATAAACAGGAGATAGGAAAGAAGAGGGAGGGGAATGTGCCCACCCTCCAGACTGGAAAAGTTAAAGGTACAATAAACAGGAGAAAACAAGACTGTTGCAACAGATGTTTTTTAAGGAGTCAGAAAAAGTGGTCCAATTTTTCTGGAAGGGAATATCCACCTTCCCTATCCCTGGAAGGGGATGGAACTTTGGCCCACCTTCACTTGAAGCTCCATTTCAGGGTCCCTTCAAAAAAAATTGTAAAGTATCCTATTCATAACAATACAAATACCCTGAGACATCTACAAGTTTACTACATTAGTAAACTATACAGCATGACATTTACCAGGAGAAAAACCATCAACAGCAATATTATATCCTCTCCTGACTTTCCTTGACCAGATACATTTGAACATTTGAACAGCTGGACCATCCAGCATCCAATAGAACTGTCTTCGGGGGGGAGCAGATAACTACTCTGCTCCATCCCCACTTAGGCATTTAAAGGTAGGCTAGTAACATACAATGCTGCATGCCTAGCAGCCTGTCTCTATCCTCTGGGTTTTTCATATCAAATATTTTACACTACTAGTGGTATTGGCTACCACCTAGTCCCTTCTGTTCCATGTGTGAGTCTCCCCCTTCTTCAAGGGTTCCATCTCATTTTTCACCCTCTGGGTTACTCTTCCCACATCACTATCAGGGGTCACTATCTGTCTGCCCTTACAACAGGTTTTGTAGTATGCTGCCACCTGCCTATACATGCTTGGCCAATAGAAATATGGGGTCAATCTAGCCAATACCTTCCCATGGCTCAGGTATCCTGAGTGACTGGGGTACACATCCCCATCACTTTTTCCCTATATTCCATGGGCACTACTACCTGGGCATCCACCTGCTTTGTCCAGGGGTTGGGCCTCATATGATAGAGAACTTCCATCCTAAGTTCATACCACCATAACCTATTCCCCATGCCACCATTAATCTGTATCCCATCCTTGATTTTTGCATATACTCTTATACACAACATATACACACAACACGGCAGACATCAAGTCAGGTGCATAAACAATGCCCAAAGGAATTTTTCATTTTATTTTCAGAGTAGATAAAACAAATGAATTATACAGAAAATAAGAAAAAAAATTGGTTAGTCAAAATAAATCACAAGACAACTGCTTCACTCCAGCAGTGCCTAAGGCTTTTTCTTCAGCCTAACAGTGTGAAAACATACACTACCAGAAGGTCTTTCACCTTCCTCAGTCAGTAGCCAGCTGACCACACTATCTAATTATTTAGCTTCTAGTGGCAGGCTTATATATATTTCAGGAGGTGACATCATAATAATTTGGTCTAAGATGATTCACCCCTTTTTTCTAATTACTATCATATTATTCTTTATTTTATGAAAGTGAAACAACAAATGTCCCTCACATATATACTGGATAAGGTGTATTTAAGGGAACATTAAATGAAGCAACATTGCCTTGTTTTCATGCTTAAAACATTAAATGCATACATAATGAACCCTAATGGGGCTAAGTCCCTTTCTTTGAGCATGAAATCACATCACATTCTTGGATCACTATAAATACAGGCAGTTTAAGGGCTGCCAGCCCTGTAGCACACCTGAGATACACCACTCCCTGCCTAGCATATACGTCCGGACTTCCTTCAGGTATTTAAGTTTTGTTTACAAGTTTGTTGCAGCACACATTATACAACTTGTCTCAGGATTCTCTGAGTTGGCAAGGGGAATGGGAGAATGGGGGGCACTCATCTCTTCTCTCTTCTCCTGCCAGCTCAGTAATCCTCTTTTAATTGTATTCCCAACAGTGTCAAAACTGTCTGTTCCTCTGGATAAATTCAGGGAATAGGTGCTTAACAGAAGGCATGAGCGAACTCTTAATTTTAAACAACAGAAATACACCCCTCTCATTCCAAACGCCCGATATTTCAGCCCATCAGCAAACTTTTTATTCTGGCCTTTTCCTTATTTATTTTCTTTTAGTTTGTCAGTTGAATAACTTATTTCTTTTTATCTTTCAGCTGCTTCAGAAAAACCTGTGCATGTGGCTATCCTGCAGCAGGCAACTATGATGATATTATGTCTACATACCCTGTAGTGCCCACTTTGGCTCCCGATACCTGGAATCACACCATGGGCAGTACACACTTCTCCTGAGCATTTTTCTGTTCTGGTCCTGCTTTTCTATATCGCAAAAGTGGTGCGTCGGGCAGTTACAGTTAAGAGAGGGAGCGAGAACAAGATGTGTACATGCTCCTAATCTTATTTCTAAACAAGATCTCTCTCTTCTCTCCTTTACGGCTTCTGACTCCCGCAGGGTTTTCCCCTTTTATTTGTTGCAACTAAGTCATGAGGTGGCAGGCAGAAAAAGTAAAAGTGAAAATGTTGTTCCGTGACACAACTCGCTCTTGAGGGAAAATGGTAAAGCTTCTATTATTTTACTGGCAATATAATGTACTATTGCCACAGGCTACATTATCATTACTTTCATAGATAAGAACTACACATTTCAAGCAGCTCTAATTTTCTATATGGATATTTCTTCTTTTGCATTTCATTGCATTTTTTTTTTGCAGAGCTCATTAAGGTCCTTTAATATAACCCTCCATCAATTTATTTTATGCAGTTTACATATCAGTTCCATGCTTGGCATTTTATTCTATAGCTCCTTGTACTTATAACACACTTTTTAAAAACATTGGTTATAAGCACTTCAGCTCTTCACTTCTGGTACCAGTATTTTATGCACAAATAGCCAGCTAGCATGCCAGTGGAACCAGTGCATGAAAGGAACGTTACTGGCACTCCAGTTTAGGGCACTTTGTACTATTTAAAATGTACTAGCATTAATGTACAACCGTACTAAGACCTAAAGGTGCATCTATTACAGCACACCAGCACATTTCAAGGCTTCTAGGTCTTTGGTCTCAATTGAGGAGAGGGGGAAGGGGAAGACCTCAGTTTCATTATTGGGGGGAAATCCTAAGACAGGGGTCACTCTGTCACACAGTGTGAAGGACAGGCAGAGATGAGTATCATCTGCACAGCAGTAAAAACTTACACAATACCATCTAATGACCCACCCCAATGGTATTTTATGTACCTTCAATAACATGGGGATTGAATCAACCCCTGAGGAATACAACAACTAATTACAGCTGACCACAATAAGTAAGACCCATTCTGCCAGACAGGAAGGACTCAAACCATTCCAACACTGTTCCAGTAAATCCTACATATTTTTCAATGTGTTCCATCAAAACCCCATGATCCATGGTGTCAAATGCTGACAAGAACACATGAAGAATGACAATAGATCACTCCCTCTATCCCTTGCCAGAAGCAGATCATTAAACACCTTGATAAGTGAAATCTCCATGCTGTGATGAGGCCAGAAACTGACTAGAATTCTTTATAAATATCAAACCTCTCAAAGTGCACTTCTAGCAAGATCACCACCACCGTCCTAAAAGCCTTCCCCAAAAAAGAAAGTTACAGCACAGTCTGCGGTTGGCCAGCACATTGGAGTCCAGAAATGCTTTTTAGAAGTGGTCTCACCAAGGCTTTTCTAAGTGCCTCAGGAAAACACACCTTCAAAAGCGAACACAGGATAATGTCAGCAAACATCTGTCCCAGGGTCTTGCAGCAGTCTACCAGCAGCCATGTAAGCTAGGATCCAAGCCACAGCAGGTGGGACACAGTGTCATTTCTACCTTGAGCAGTGCCACCAAAGAAACTAGTCAAACTCACTCCAAAACCCCCAGACTACCCAGTATCTCTCCACTCGGCTTCTGCTGGCCTGTAACGAATCACCAGGAGAGATCTTGACTTTAATGGAGAATGCTCTGTCCAGAAAGTACTGATCATACTCATCACACCTACCTTGGGACAAGACTCTTCTCGACTGTAGACAGGCTATGAAAAAATAGCGCACACACTAAGTACTAAAACTGTCATATATTTAATGATGCAAGGAACTGCCAACCAGATACCCCCTACAGATCAACTCCAATGAGTCTTCAGCTGGCAGTACTGGACTGTGAACAAGACCATTTATACTGCATACAATTAAAAAAGTGTTAATAATGTGCTAAAATCCACATGAGAACAATGTGCAAGTTTAGAAAAAATCATTTATTAAAAAGCATTCATATCACCAGGTAGATTGGCAATAAGAACTGATGGAATAAAACTAACAGTTGTAATTTTATGAGAGAATAAATTAATGCTAACTCCATAATTAGTTAAAATGGAGACAGATATAAAAGATGATGGCCAATGGACGAGTGCTTGTAAATAAATGGAATAGTAGATACATTCTGGTGTATTATAAGGCAGTAATTCATCAAGAGGATCTGGGGCACACGAGGTTTTAAGTGCCCCCAGATCCTCGAGATGAATTACTGACTTGTAACACCAGAATGCATTTGTTATTTTTTGTAATATATGGATGCAAGGAAATTATAGTTTCTTACCTTTGCGATAGTCAGGACTGGTGGGTTCAGTTGGTGGTGAGGTAATTGTCAATGGAGAAAGCCAATGATTGCGGCAACTTGGAGAACTTTTGAACAGTTTAACAAAGAAAAGCGAGCAGTGTTAAAGAAACTGCAAACAAAACAGTACTAATTTTTTTTTGTTGCTGTTGTGGAACGAGCGACACTTAGTGTGGAGAGCTAGTTGGAGTTGAAGTCTGAGTACATCACGTAGCATCTTTTTTTGGTTGCCTGAGGAGATTTTTGAATGCTTATTGTTACGTTCCCAAAGAAGTTGCAGTGTGATCCAAAGATATTTCCTGTTGTGGTAGAAAATTGAGTACTTTTGCTGGGTGGCTGCTATGCGACTGATTCTTGTTGCAGAAGTTGCATTATGGAGGAAGTTGGTTGTGCAGCAGAGGAAGTGGTCGGTGTGGGGATTTCAGATTCTTTCAGTGTGGTTGCTGATTCTCGGTTGCCGGAAAGGATGGAGCATATTTTCATTTGTTTTGCCTCAGATAAGGTACTGTAATTGTTTATGCTCTGGATGTTTTTGTGGCCAGAGACTTGTGCTACATCAGTTAGAGGGACATTTGAATCAATTCAATTTTGGATTGCAGTTTTGTGAGTTGAGGGATTTGTGATTCTCTTGTCTGGGGGTAGTCCAGACGACTGCTGTAAGAGTTTCATAATGGAACGTATTTTGTTTTCGCCAATGGTCATAGATCTGTACCAGAAGCTTGTTGGCTTTAGTCTTATGTTTGGGGTTAGATAAAAAGGTGCATCAGGTGTGTTCATGTTTTGGGGTCTTTTAGATGCATATAGGTGGTAGGCAGTGAGTGTACCTCGCTCTGGACAAACTTTGTTTTTGTACAGTCTTGTTGGGACAGGCCGAATATCTCGTAGGTTTGTGCCTGTGTGAGTTTTTGTTTGCCTTTCATGATACTCGAGATACTCTTTTCCTTCACTGTTTGTTCCTGGGACTATGTCACCCCATCTTAGTTGGTACTGCTCATTTGTTCTTAAAGCAAAGTGGAGGCCTATGTTAAAAAATAACATATATAGCAGGCTAGTTGGGGACATCAAGCCTAAAGTGCCACTGCTGTAAAGCAAAGTTATGTCACTGTCTGTCAAGGCTTGTGCTTGCCTCGGTCTGTTGTCCATTCCTAGTTTTTTTAAATATTTTTGCTTGGCAGTTAGGGTTTTGAGTGTTTCTTTAAAGACTGATATAGGGCTTTGAAAAATTCATTCCGGATAATTTATTTTACAGAGGTGATGGTCAATACTGCCTAGGATTCCCCGTATGGTGCTGGGCTCATATTCTGTGCCGTCTTGTTTTTTTAATTTAAATAAGAAATCTGCTAGTATGGTTTCTAGTTCTTCTGTGGGAATTGCCTGTATTTCTCTGCACTCACCTGTTTTACTTAGGTGGTTTTGAAGCAGCCGTAGGTCGAAAGCTGGTTTTTGACAGTGTTTATGTTTTCTTGCTCTTTTATAAACTGTTTTCTTTCTTCTGACAGGTTTTGTTCCTTTGAGAGAGACATTTTTCCTTAGAGGGTTACTGCGACGTGAATGTGTAGTCAGCTTTTACTGTATGCGACAGTTACAGTAAAAGCCGACTCATCAGTCAGTGGCTTCTTTCGAGCTGTCGGTGGCACGCGGCTGGAGTGAGTTTGTAATAATACTATCGTTGAGATCTTCCATCGATAGTATTACGAGATCTCAAAGATAGTATTATTGAGTTCCATCTATGGTATTACTGCGTTTGGGGCAATGTATTATAGTAGATTTTTTGTATGTATTTTGGGGGTATTATTTTAATTATCCACATGCTACAAGGTAATAACAATAGGTGCCATTTCATAATAGGCACAATAAACAATATACATACTGAATGACCAGCACTCTAACATAACTAGCTAGCATTTATTAACTGAGAATAGTTATTTCTGTTCATCTGTAATAGTGAAAATAAATTATGTATATGCAATATGAGCGAAGGCCAAAAAAGTTGAAGCTCAAATTGGTTTATAATGGAGAGGAAAGGAGGAAGATGGGAGGTAAAAGGAAAAAGGGAAAATGGGACTACAAAACCCAATACAGTTCAAAAAGAGCCCCACAATGATTAAATGAAATTACTTTTGTATTTTGATGAATAAAAAAGGCAAATGTTAAGAATTAAAAAAACTTACAACCCCCCAAAGTTAACTAACCTTGTGTTACTTATTATATGAAAACATAATTGCCTTCAACTACCTCAGCCTATCATTATACCATGGCAAGCTGTGGTGGGAGATCAGTGGGTGGACAAGGATTGGTACACTGGAGTTCAGAGCTGTCACGATGCCTAACTTTACCTCCATTACATGATGCCTCAATTTCTAAGATGTCCAGAATACCCAGGAGCTTCTCTGACTCCAACTCTGGAATTGGGGAGTACCGTTTCCAAAGGTGTGAGAGATTTTTGGGGCCACCTTCTACAAACTGAACAGCATTGGTTATCCAGCCGCCCCACTAGATTCAGAATCAGAATTGCAGCAACTGCTCTAGCGATTCAGCCAAAACATGTGAATTTCTTTAAATGTTCAATATTTATTCAGTTTCTTTTATATTCAGTGTCCCAACATTTCACCAACAAGTCGTTTCTTCTGGGGAACTGTTAATTAAATACAAAGAATATATATTTAAGTTCTTATACAATACCATGTAATCAGTTTTTATGAGTTTCATACATTATTCAGTTCATCAGTACATTCAGACCCTTCATTCTATGTAAGTTGTACTTTATGTTAAGTATTAAAAAATTGTAATAAGTCATAAAAAATATAGTGGTATGTTACCACATAATAGTTCATGCCCTACTAATTTTATTAGTGCAATAAGCCTCTCCAGTTCTCACCAATCCACTGGCGTCTAACCAACCTGCAATAGTCCACTGTTCAGCATCATCACTTCTAACCACAAACTTTTAGACATTTAACTTCCCTTTTAAATCACTAAAATATCTCATCCTGAGTTTTCAATCATTTTCAAATGAAAACTAACAGCAAAATGTTTTTTCAGACTTACTTCTGAATAAATTAGTTTTGAAACTACATGAAATCCACCTCATGTGAGATACAACACTCCACTTTCTGTAACAATGAACCATAAATACCATTTAGTCTATGTTTATCCAACATAACATTGTTTAAATAAATCCCTCCACATCTAAATAATTTAATTTTAAAGGTAAAAACTTCTAATGTAAACTTACGTAATTAATGATTCATTTTAGCATGAGCACACCTTGCCCTCATTGTAATGCTGTACACAACTCTGTAATAACAAGCAAATGCACAAATTATATCCAAACCTTTTTAAATGTATATTTGTACTCATTTATACTAAAGATAACAGCCTTTGAACAATTATCTATTCCACTCTACCTGGATTGTCATGCACCTTAATATTGGTTCAAAGTGTGAAAGCTCTCTCTCTCTCTTTTTAAATAGTATACGGGGCAGAGATGGTGAGCCACCTGTATTCAAAAAGCATAAATATCAGCTTTTAAGCCTGAACACAGTTGAATAGCTTGAAAATTGTCCAGTTATATAGTAACTTTGTAAAATAAATTACACTTACTGAGGCGACCTGGCATCCTACTCTGCTCATCCAAAATTCCTGCTTTGGCTGAGCGAGCTCCCCGATCAAGGCTTCTTATGTCCGCATTGGAAAGTGTGCCTTAGCAGATGTCATTCACGTCATTGCCATCCAGTCCGTGGATGGCAACCACTTTCCAATGTTGACATATGGACTGAACTGTAAGCAGCAAATCAAAAAAATGAAATTGCATATGCTGTAACAGTATAATGGAAAAAAAACTTAGAGTGGCTAGAATTCAGAGTTAGGCTTATATTCTAAGGTGCAAGGGAGAAAATCATCATTAAAATAACTTGTATGGAAGAACAAACAAGTGGCTGGCAGGGTAATACTGGCCAGGATCTCTAGAAGTTGATGTCTGATTTTTTTTAAAAACAAACCTTAAATACTCTAGAATAACCAGCAAGGAGCTAGCTAGTTTTGCACCTAAGCATCTTATAAGCTAATTTCTATTACTTCTTGCCAGAAGCCTGTCAGTTCATTTCCACATCATTTTTATGATCAGCTGTATGAAAGAAAGCAAGGGGATGGGAAGGTATTGCTGACTGAAATCCCTTAAAAGTCTATGGGCTGGATATTCAAAAGAGTTGCGCAATGCGCAATAGGGTTGTGCCAGCGCAAGTCAGAAAATGTGCCATCCTGCGATATTCAGCAGGAGGCAGCTGCACCACTGAAAACATGCTGAGCAACAGCACAATGATAATGAAGGCATGCGCAACCAAAGGGGGAGGAACCATGCATAAAGGGTGCAGTGCGATGTTCAAAGACTTGTGCAATGCGCAACAGTGGAGCAGGAGGAAATTGCGCCATAGCGGAAATGAGCCCATATAAAAAGGAGCAAGGAAGAGGCGCAAGAATGCTACAGGGAAGCCACGTGAGACAGAGGCAGACAGGCACAGGGAAACAGGGAGAAAGAGGCAGGCCAGGGAAGCCACACCACACAAGAGGGGCAAGTGAAGGTGTGTGGGGCCACAGAAAGCAGAGGCCAGTAGGTGTACCCGGTGCAGGGGAGGTAGCAGTCAGGACAGCAGGGGAAACAAAGCAACAGCTGCTGGGGGGAATGCAAGCCAGGGACATGGACAGTGCCACCTTCCACATGGATGCCGTAATGAGGGGTGAGAAGAAGGCATGCAGGGGGACATGGCCGTGGAAGGGCCCATCAGCAGTATACCCCCAACAGGCAGTACCAAACCTGCACCAGCTTTGAGCCGGTACACGATATTGAGATTGTGGTCGGTACCACCTGAACAGGGAATACTGAGGGCTCTGTGAGCTGTGCAGTGATGTGATGCAGGCACCCACACGCACGGAGTCATGCTCTGTCAGTGAGACAAAGGTAACAGCCTGCATGTGCTTGCTCACCACAGGTACCTTCCAGAGACCAACAGGGGACACCACAGGCATAACACAGTTGGCCACGTCACGCATCCTCACCCAATTCCTCAGCGCACTGCTGCCACATGCTGCGGAGCACATCCATTTCCACAGCACTGCAGTGGAGTGCACAGCAAACATACAGGAGTTCCACAGGGTAGCACGTATGCCTGGCATGCTAGGTGCGATAGACTGCACCCATGTGGCCATAGGCACATCACCTGGCCCTGATGGGGCTGCCTACATGAATCATAAGGGATATGCCAGTGTCAACTGCCAGGTGGTGTGTGATGCCAGTGGGCACATCATCAATGTCTGTGCCACGCACCTAGGGGGAGCACATGATTCCTTCATCTGGCACCAGTCGGCACTGTGCCACCAATTCGAGAGTGGGGACATTCCCACAGGTCATCTAGTGGGTGAGTATGTATGTAGAACTGACATATCGTGGGCAAGGGTATAGGGCCAGAGGTGCTATGGGTGGCCTACAGGGCTTGGGGCAGTCTGAGGCTGAATAAGACACTAACCTCCCTATCTCCACACAGGTGACAGTGATACCCACTCTGTCCCTGGCTGCTCACACCGTACCGGCGGCCCACGACCCCATCACAGCAACACTTCAATGAGGCACATGCCACCACATGCAATGTCATTGAGTGGGTGTTTGGGATGCTGAAGGCACGTTTCCGTTGCCTGGACACCTCTGGTGGTGCCCTACAGTATAGCACCTCAAAGGCCTGTGGGATATTCCTGGCTTGTTGCATCCTGCACAACATGGCCAAAGACCGTGGGATAGTCATACAGGTCGAAGAGGGGGACAGCGATGGGGATGATGGTGATGCCGGTGACTATGGGGATGGGCAGCCCCCCTTGGCGGACAGGACCCCCAACTGATCCGGCTGGCACAGCTGCACCGGGACACCATCACAGAGGAGCACTTCAGCCAGCACAGGTAAGTGATGGTGCCATGTTCAACCACCAGTGGTTAGGGCACAACCCACATACATGCATGGAAACACACCAGGGGTGCATGCTGGCAAGGGATGTGGCAGGGCACAGAAGCACACACATACAACCAGGGAAGGGTGAACAGTAAAATGCCACATGGACGGACACATACACACGCACACACAATAGGCACAAAGTGCACAGGGGTCAGGTGCAAAACCAAGCCGGAATGCAAACACTAGCAACACACACATCCACAGGCCACCACGTCCACTGATTGTCCATGCACATGTGTCAGATGCTGGGCACCATCGCAATTTGGTGTACAGCGCAATGCAGGCATCATCATGCACACGTAACTGTGGACAGCAGCCAGGAGGCTGTGCAGGTGGACTGTGTGTCTGCATACAGGGCCAGGCACCCACCCGTGCACTGCCCACCGAAACACACAATGCACACAGGGCAGCACCAGACAGTGCCCATGCTGGGAGACAGGTCAGTCTTGCGGCACAGTGCCACATCCGCCTCGGATGAGTGGGTGGCCACACCGAGACCCAGCAGCACTGGCAGGCTGACCACGGGCCTCATGGGGTGGCACCGATGGTCCACCAGGGGTTCCACTGTGCGAACGCGACCGTGCCCGCACAGAGGTCTGCAACACACCGAACATACCTGCACCAGGAGTGCTCGGGATGCCCACAGCTGAACCCGGCGTTGACAGGGTGGGTCTCGCACGATGCCGGGAACGGAGAGTGGATAGCGAAATGCGCCGTGTGAGCGATGCATGGGCACCTGACTGTGTGCTCATTGTGGCCATGACAGTGATGAATGTCTGTGTTTGCCTGTCAACAGCAGCGGTCACATCCTCCCGCAAATGGTCAATCCATGACAGGGTCCTATCGGTGTCCCTGCTGTGTCGCTCCTTGACCCACTCCAGAGCCACACACAGTGCCTCCACAGACGTTGCATGCCACATCTGCTGCTGTACTGATGCCTGCAGAAGGTGGGTGTGCTCATCAAAGAGGTCGTCCTCCACCTCGGCATCCCATCCCTCAGGGTATGCAAGGGCCTGATGTTCAGCTCCCCTTAAGGGTGGGCACTGCTCACCAGGACAAGGTATGGGCAAGTACACAGGTGGTGCACAGATGCCACCGCTGAACCCTGAACCCCCAGTCCCGGTGGGCGATTGCTGCTGCTGCCCCTCCACCTGCTGTGCCCAAGGGATCAGTTGTTCCGCCACTGTGGCCGCAACAGTCCCACTGTCCTGACCAGCCACTGGTGCTGCCCCACTGGTGCTGACAGGCACAGCCTAGGACTGTGCTGACACGCTGGCACACATGTTGGAACCAGCCAGGTCCAAGAGCATGAGCTAGCCTGCTGTGTGTCCATTCCGTGGCACACACATGTCACTGCCCATGACGGTCGTGTCTTCTTCATTGGTGCAGGTCTCTGCCACAGCCACAGCATGCTGGTATCCTTGGATGCCAAAACACAGAGACACAGGAAGGGCCTCCCCCACACCTGTCTCAGCGACATCATGTGGACAGCCAGGCGGACCCACTGTTGCAATGCTCGACGTATACCTGTGGAGGTGGGTGGTCCCTCCTCCAACTCCATATGACTGTCTGCAGTGGACAGGCTCTCCACCGCTGACCCCTGCAGATGCGCAGGATCTGTAACAGAAAGTAAGGTCACGTTACTGCATGTGATCTACCCTGCCCCCCCGACAGACCATGACTTACCATGCAGTGATGGGCTACCACCTGTTTGGAAGCCACCTCCTGGAACGCCCTCTATGGCACTGCACTGCATGCTTGCAGCAAGCCTGTCCTCTGCCAGTGTCAGCTGCACCACCTCCGGCTGGCCCCCGCCTGTTGCAGCATGTGCCGCCCTGATGGCAGCCACCTTCTCCTTCACCCTCCTCCTGTCAGTACCCATATTCTTCTTACACTCCTGCACAGAGCGATGGTGGCTGCCGTGCAGGTTGATGGCACGTGCCACCTCCACCCATGCAGCAGCACGGGCCTGTGGGGTGCCCCACCATCCACTGAGCAGTGGCTCCTGATCAAGGTAGGCCTCGAAGAGTGCCTCCATCTCGGTCTTGGTGAAATTGGGCCTCCTCTTCCACCCATCATCGTAGTCCTCCTCACCCAGACCTCGCCCGGTCATCATTCAGCCTGTAAGGATGACAGTGGTTACCTGTGACTGTGCAGTACAAAGCAAGTCCCTGATACCACAGTCCAGACCCCCACACAGCATGCAACTCACCAATAAACTGCAGTAACTGAATATGGCCACTGCAGAACATTGTCGCATCTATATAGCGCAATCCATGCAAATTAGGTGAGAAGCAACTTTAATTAGATGCAAATCATGCTGCTGCCTCATTGAATGGCTGATCGGATGATTAGCAAATGACGGCTGAATATCGCGCCGTTGCGCTTTGCACAATTGTGTTGAACGTGCTGAGCCAATGGCGCAGTTCTGTGGCATGCATAGTACACCTCACTGCGCATGCCCAGGTAGATTACGCAGGTGTCTGCTGTGCTGATGATGTGCTGTGCATGGTAGACAATGCAGGGCATGACCACCATTGTGCCAGTGGCGCTATGGCGAGGGTCACTACATGGCGCTGTGGCACAACTGCGCGTTAGTCCTCTGTGGAGCTGGCAGACAGGCAACCAATCACGCTAGACGCATACATGTCCGATGGTGCTGTGCGTGGCTTTGCGCCAGAGACCCATGACCCTGTGCCAGACCATTGCCTCCTTGGTGCCATACGTCCAGCATGGCTGCACCTCTATCGTGCTGTTTGGTAACAGCATGCTAGGGAATGGCAGTGCTGTACCGCGCAGCATTTCCACGTGGGTTACCACACTGCAGAGCGCCATATTGCCTACTACAGTGGTTGAGATGGCACACAGGAGAGCCCCACAATACAGTGCCCTTGAGTTGGCCAACCTTGGGCCATTGTGGCGCCACACTATGGCCCACTGTTTGGAGATGAGGCACTGGACAGGGCCAGGACCCAGGTCTGGCAGGAGGTGGCCACTGACCTGGAGGTGGCCACTGGATGCAAGAGGACATTGGAGCAGTGCAGGCACCATTATGGGGACCTCAGGAGGAGGGAGCCAGAGCTACTTGCCCATCTGCGGTCGTGTGCCAGGAGGGGCATGGTGCCTCGTCCAGGTGGGTGATATGTCTACACACTTGTATTGTCCATATGGGTAACACTGTCTTATGTGTCCAGCACATAGGGGAGGGATAGTCTAGGGTTGGCTGTGGCAGTGTTTACAGGGTATGGGGTGGTTGGGTCTGTCTGGGTGGGTGGGCACACACATTGGGGCAGGAGGACTTTGCTTTGGGATTGTACTGATGTTTTTCTCTCCTTTTTTCTCCCACAGGCATGGACGAGCAGTGGTGGATGGGGGAGCGGCAGCAGAGGGAGGAGGATGCAGCACACAGGTGTGTCAGGGACCACCACCACCGACAATAATGGCCCAATGAGGGTGAGTATCATGACACCATGATTACTTTTGCATGCTGTGTAACAGGGTGGGAAGCAGGGCATGGCCACCATCCATGGACACCACTGCCATGCATGCGACTTGTGACAGTCAGCACTGTCCAGTGGCACTACATGTCCAAGAGTGTGTCAATGGTGGTCCATGCGTGCACTGCGCACATGGCTGTGGCACTGCCAGCACACCGCATAGCCACGTTACTGTACAGCCTTGGTTGTGCTGTGCTGGACATGAGCGGTGGGTGTGTGCAGTGGTCCACATGGCTGTTGCTGCCTGGTTGGGCATGTCTTGTGGACACGGTCATTGTGGGTGGGTGCACACCATCACAGGAGTGTGGCACAAGGTTGTATGCCATGCAAAATGGGTGGGCTGCAGGGGGATGGACAGTCACACCTATTGACTCTGATCCCTCATCCTAGGTGAACGGCTACTCCTGTGGATCCAGCAGGCTGTGCAAGAGCTTCTGCAGGTGGCACAGGAGTCCCTGAACATCCTGAGGGATGTACACCAGCATGGGGTCAGGAGGAGGAGACAGGTCAGACGACAGCCCCAAGCGGAGGAGGACCAGGCTGGCCGCCAATGTCCACATGCACCTACCTACACCTTTCCCCCTTTGACCAACCCTCATACCCCACCTTCCCTCTCCCATATGTTCACTCCTGCCCCTTACCCACCCCCACCTTGTTTCTGTCCCTTTCCCCCATTTGTACATAGTTTTCTGTATATAGTTGTGTTTTATATTTTGCAATAGAAATATTTTGATATGAATACTGTGGTGGTCTCTGATTTGCAGCTGGCTATAGGTGCTCAGCTGCAGTGGTGTGCATGGCATCTGGGGTGGTTCAGTCATGGGTATGTGTGTGTGTGCGTGGGGCAGTGTCTATGGTGTGGGAGTGGCCATCAGTCAGTGTCTGTGGTGTGTGTGTTGTTCCCTGTGCATTGCATTACTGTGTGCAATGGTCCATGGTGCATGCTGTGAGTCCATTGTGCTCCTGTCTACCCGTCCTTGGCCTGTGCAGCTGACACCCTTGCATGTCTGTGGCCTGCAAGGTCTGCTGCTTTGTCAGTGGTGGCTGTCCATGCAGGTCATCCACTGTAACCGTCACAATGCTGGGTTGCCTCCTGTCACTGGTGTGGTGCATGTTTGCCTCGGGTGACCCTGCGGCCTCCACAGTTCATGTCCCACCTCCATGCTGTGGCTTGTGTGTGTTGCAGGGGCTGTGCACCACTGTCTGTGACTTGTGCTCCAGGCATATAATGGTGGTGTATGGGACCACAGTGCATGTACAGGGTGAGTGTCACACCTATGCCAAGGAGGACTGCAGGCTGTGTGTGCTCAGTTTTCATGGGCCCACACTAGGGGCTTAGTTGCCACACTACTGTGTCCCTGTGTTATTGTCCCCATGGGTATGGGTGTGTGTTTCCCCGTGCACTGTGTTGCATCCAGTGTGCTGCATGCTTCCACGCACCACTGTGGGTGCCTGTGCTGGCTGCTGTGGCTAGTGGTGGGTCGGGATGTGTCACTTGTCTACTGTGCAGGGTGCTATATCAATGGTGGTAGTGTCAGGGGCATGCCCTTTCCCATGTGGGGTACCTCTTGTGCCAACACACGGTCGGTCTCTCAGCTGTGCCTCAGGGGGATTGTGTGTGCTGGCACTGTGTCTGCCATTGTTGCATTGCCGTGTGCTGCCACCCACTGCTGGGTGCTCATGGTGGGGCTGGCTTTTATGGTTCTGTGGTACACGAGGTTGCAGTGTGACAGTGGGGGTGGTGGTATGCATGGGGTTTCCTGCAGTGGCGGTCACTGCTCATGGGGGGTGTCTTGGGGTCACAGTGCAGGCTGTGCTGTGCACTGGGGGGGGCTGGTGTACGGGTGATCCGCCTCCTTGTGTGGCAGTCTCAGCTTGCTGGTGGGTGTGCTGGGGCCCATGGCCCAGCTGTGCTTTGTTTGCTTGTCCCCATGGGCAGGTGGATATTCCAGCCTCCCCAGTTGTGCTGTGCTTGGGGTGTGGGGGCGCATTGTCAGTTCTGTTGTGTGTTCCTGTGCCCATCTGTGGCATGGGTGGTGGGCCCCTACCTACCTCCCTGGTTGTGCAGTTACATTGCTCTGCTACTGGGGGGCTCCCTGCTTGCGCTGTGGCACCTCTGGGCTGCTCAGCTGGGCAGCTCTTGTTGCACCATAGCGCATCGTATCTGCTCAGCTTCCCCTTCCTAGTTGCGCTATGGTGCAGGTTGTGCTGATATTCAGATGTTAGCTGTTAGGCATAATTTGGCTTGCTCCTTTTGAATACTCATTAGCTTTCGCATGGAGCAATGGACTTGTGCTTGCTCCTGCTATTGCGCACTTTTTGGGCGCAGTTTGAATATCCAGCCCTATATGTCTTTCTTAAACAAAAAAGCCTAAGCATATTGTGCAAAGAATAGCAAGGGGCTGGCAGGGTGTTTCAAACAGAATAATTTTTTAAGAATTCTTAAAAAATAAAATTTCTAATTTTCACCAGCAAACCTGACAGTTAATTTCTTTGTTTAGACCCCAGCTATTCTCAAATGTGCCAAGATCAAATATCCATCTGGTTTCTTTGCTTTCTAAAGCTTTTTTATAGTCCCCACCTCTCCCTAGATTGTGTACAGTTTCTAAACCCCAAAATTGTAACTGCACAGAGGTATGACCTCTGTCCATGAAATGGCATGCCACAGAGGAGTTTTCATCTTTTAACCTTATTCTGCTTTTGTGTTCTAGTATACTCTTCTTGAGTTCCCTGGAAGTTTGTCCCACATAAAGATGATTGCACGGGAATTGTAATACATAAATGACCCCAACAGTGTTGCAATCTATATGTTGTTTAATAGTATATTCTTTTCCTGTAAAAGGATGTTTAAAACTTTCCTTCTTTAAAGTGTTTCCACAAGCGACACATCTATTACAGGGGTACATCCCTGGTTTAAAAGGTCCTGAAAGCAATTATCCCATAAAAGGCTTAACAATCCCTTAAATTGGGAGCTTTCTTTGAAGTCACAAATGGAGGGTTTAGAAAGATGTTTTGTGTTTTTGTGATGTTCTGTATAATGCTCCAATTTCTACTTATAATTTTCCTGGTATCGTCAATTTCTAAACAGTATACTGTGCTAAATGTTAATTTCTTAGATTGCTGCTGTGTTTGTGTTCATTCTTTGTACTGTAATGCTGTGGACCTAGGAACTTCTGCAATCTTCTCCTGTGCTTATGACAGAACATTTTTCGGATAACCTCTCTCCCTGAACCTATCTAACATTTCTCTCTCTTCTTTTTTATAAGTGTGCTGAGTGTTACAGTTACCCCGCTATATTTACCCTGGCATCCCAAATCATCAGCCAAAGAGAGAAACAAGGTCTAATGTGGGGCCAAGTTCATGGGTAGCAGCAGAAATTACCAGTGTGAGACTCAATGAATCCACCAACTGGAGAAACTGCTGAGCAAACTGCAAGGAGTCATCATCAACCCATAAGTTGAAGTTCCCAAACGTAATTAGATTTAGGGGCATTTAGTGACAGGTTGACAATGAAATCCTTAATTCCTGTAAGAAATCTTGGTCCTTATATAGAGGTTGATAAACCAAGAGAATCCTGTACTACACAGCTGCATCACCTTTTACAACCACACATTCAAATAACCTTGTCTCCTCAGTAGGTACACTGTCAGTTTCAGGCAGGATGTAAAACAGATGCCCACCCCTATACTCCCACCTCACACAGTGTACCACTGAGAACCTTGCCAGGATAGCCACCTCCGGGACTGGCCCAGAGTCATCGCCCAGTCAAGTCTCAGTAATTTCATGGCTGTTTTATTCCTCAGGGATCTGTTATTACACAAACACACCACAAAATGGAAGAGCTAGTGTACCCAGTTCTTATGCCACCTGCCCCCTACTTCTAGGTACTCTCTGGGGATTGATACATAGCAGGGAGGACCCCACTCTGTTCCACTCCTAAGCCCAGGGCACCAACCTGACCTGATGCTTTCAAGCTGTCACGCCCCAACACTTACCCTCAGGTCATGTCTGTGCCATGTACCCCACCTTTTCAAAATCTTCCGGTCCCTGCAGCTGTCAAAGACTACTACTGAAGGAGCTGGAGTGTTAAAAGGGTGGAGCTGGTGGAGCAGTCCTGTGGAGCAGGTGTGTGCAGGGACTAAAGTAACATGACACATAGCTCAGAAATATCATCAACACCCCAAAAACAAAGAAACTCTATTACAAAGCCAATAAACTAGAATTCTATCCAAAACCCCTTTAACAATGTCACCCCAACCCTTCAAACAGCCAATACACATGCACCTAACAAATACAGTACCCACTAGCAACAATCACACATCCTCATATATACAATATTATAAACAGCATTTAAACAATACACAATAAGTAAAACGACAAACCTGAAAAATGTCAGCAGGGGTGCCAAAGTTCTAAAACCAACAGATTTAAGGTCATAAAAAGTTATAGTTCACAGACAGCATTGATACTTGCTGCCACTAAGTGTGAATGTAAACGTGATTCCAGTTGCCTGATTCACAAATGTGTCAGGAATGCCGCAAATCCCAGGTGCACTGAACATATGGCGCATGGGGCTTATGGCATTCCCCAGCCAGCAATTGGGATTCTCGATCCTGTGTGCCAATTGCCACAAGTTAGACCAGCTTTTTTCTGGTCTAACTTATGGCAATCTTGGGACCCTTATTACTGGGTTTGTGCAGAATAGTTGGCACAAGCTGCTGTAAAGTGGAAAAAGTGTCACAAATGCACCTAATCTTCTTGAATTAGGTGCAGATTGCAGCAATATGTTTGGCACAGCTGTGCCAAAAAATGGGTTTCACATAGGGCTTGATGTGAACCCTGCATCAACCTTCATGAATCAAGTTCAAGGAGTTAAAGGGGGATTGTATGTCCTGGGCAACAAGGTACAGACTGACAATCTACTGCAACAAAGTCAATGATCCAAAAAGTTCATTAGTATTTTTCTGATCCATTCCTACTTGGCAGAGAAATAAGCAAGAAAGTCCATCAAGAATGTCCTTAGATCTGGTGCTCTCTTACTGCACCAGCCAAGACATTAGGGAGGAAAGAAAATAGGAGAATGATGTTCTTTGCATGCCTGTTGGCAGCTGTTTCTCTCACCTTATTACGGAAAGCAGTCTTTACCACCACAGATTTCCACAACTCAAACCTCACACGCACTGCAATGCTGTAAGAGATGTCAATTATTTCATTTTTTTTTTTACTCCCCCTCTCCCGCAGCTCTCCTCTTCATCGGGAGACACACATATGGCCTTTTCAGCCCTCGCTCACCTACCGGGAGGCTGGTGCAGTCCATTCCCCATGGAGCCATGGTTGTACCCCCCCAGGTGGGTATGGGGCAGAGGCCTTACACCCCGATACATCTGTGTTTCATTGGAACGCTGTCTCTGGGCCGGTAGGGGCATTGAAGGTCAGGGCCCAGGTGCTCCATCTACTGGGAGGCTGTGGGATTTTTCCAGTTTTTCTCTCGGTGTGCCATGTCCCTGGACATCAAGGCACTGAAGCGCTGATGTCTGGCACATTGCCCCTCTGTTGAGCGTTGGACTTGCTGTACCTCGGGTCTCCACCCGGGGCCAGACAAGAGCTGAGCTCTGGCAACCCCTTCCCCCTGGAGAGGACGAGCAGTCCCTGGGACGCTCAAGTCCTTTCCCCCAGCCGGCCCTCCAGCTCCCAGGTTTATTCCCAAACCTGGGTAGCTGGCATCGCAAATGTAAATCCAATCGCTGTGCCAGCGGGCTGGCCAGATGTCAATTATATTGTCAGCAGCAGCCTGAATGGGCTGAGCTATTCCTGAGTTGACTTTCTTCTTCCAACCACAGATACACTTCTCCAAAAACTATGGGACTGACTAGATAAAACAGTCATCTTGCTCTGTAGAGCTAAATATTTACTCTCCTTCACATTAGATGTCAACACCACACCCCCCCACTGGACAATTTTGGGGGTGGAGAGTTGAAACAGCCTGCATCCACAGGCATCCTGTGTTACAATGCTACCACTCAGTTACCCAAGTTTAGGTTTTGTTTTAGAATCACTACTGGGGAACTATCAAAACCAAATGGATGAAAATAGTTACGGGCAGAAAAAAAGTTGGTGCCTTTCTGCAGACTAGTAGGCTGCAACTTGAATGATAAACACTCATAATGACAAACCTATGCTTAAAACAATAAAGTTTTGCTCTCTTTCCTTATCTACTAGAAATTCCTAGCTACTCTAAGACACAATTTCTGCATGAACTACTCTACTATTTAACTGAGATACGGTAAAATAAAGCAGAAAACAGCAGTGAAATAAACTAAGAGGGTTTACCTCCTGAACTGCAAGGAGTTAACCTGATGGACTACCCAGCATGGGGACCATCTTTTCCAGGTCAAGCTATATTATTTTTGAAAAGTCATTTCAATTAATACTAAACTTCTATCTGTTTCAAAGCAAACATTCAGCATCACAATCTCTAATGACTCCACTGTTGAAACATTGATGTTCCTTTTTCAAGTATATGTGCTGGGTCCTTGGAATGCAATGGAAAAGCACCCATCCACAAAAACTGTACTAAATCTCGTGGTTTGAATTGGCCCTCGGGGCTGGAAACCCTCAATCAAGGACCAAAGTCCTTGACTTTAAAAGGTTGGTCTTCGATAGGTTGAGGTAACTGGTCATGGATAAGTTAGTAAGGGTGGAGGACATAAGAGGAATAGAGGAGAGATGGAGGGCTATACAGGAAGCCATCCTTGAGGCATCAAAGACAAGAATAAGAACAGTATCTTTACTTTTTATTTATTTATTTAAAAATGTGGTAACTGGGAAAGGCACGCTGAGCCAAGGCTCATTTTCAGGTGTGACCCGGGGAAAACTGGGGAGAAGGTACAAAGAACATAACAAATTCATAGCTATACAATCACAATCACAAATCATAGGCAGTGCAAAATTACACAGTATCTAAAAAAGCAGGTTTAAGAGACCATTATGGTTCTCAGCTACTGTCAGGGAAACAGTTAGGGCCAAAAATAAGGCCTTCTATAAATACAAGGAAAAGTAGGGAGAGGCATAAGGGGAGGATTATCTACAGAAAAACAGAGAGGCAAAGAGGGCCATCAGGTAAGCCAAAGCAGACATGGATCTATGTATTGCAGAGGGGGTCAAGAATGAAGCAAAACAGTTTTTTAGATATATCAGTGAAAAAAGAAAAAAGGGGGGTATCACACAGGTAGTTAAGGGGGTAAGGTGATAGAGAAGGATGAGCAAAAGGTCGCCATCCTGTATGACTACTTTTGCTTAGTATTCACTAAGAAGGACTGTGGGTCCATGACAGATAGTGGCATCAAAGTGACTGCTAAGGGAGTACCAAAATGGCTGAAAAAGGGGAGATACTGTTGATGGGGGACCTGAATATGCCAGATGTTAAATGGATAACATGTACTGCAGCCACATCCAAGAGCAGGGTCATTCTTGATGCCCTGCAGAGAGCAGGCCTTAGACAGTTAGTGTTGGAACCCATTCAGGAGGGAGCAATACTAGACCTGGTACTCTCAAATGGAGAGAGGATCACAAATTTAGAAGTCAGTAGACATCTGGGAACAAGTGACCACTGCACAGTGTGCTTCACAATGAGCACAACCATGGAGATAAGCCATACAAAAACAAGGATACTGGACTTTAGAAGGGCTGACTTTGGCAAAAGGTGAATACCTGAAGAATGCACTAGCAAATGACCAAAAAGGAGGGGTGGAAGAACAATGGAGAAAAATCAAAACTGCCATCATAGAGGCAACAAGCCTTTGTGTGAAACAAATAAAGAAAACAAAATGGAGTAAAAACACTATGGTTCTCAAAAGAGGTGGCAGGAAAGGTTAAGGAGAAAAAGGCTGCATTCAAAAAGTATAAGGAATCACAGAAGAAGCACGACAGGGAACTATATCAATTAAAGCAGAAAGAAGTGGGGAAGGCAGTCAGACTAGCAAAGGCCCAAACCGAGGAAAAAATAGCCAACTCAGTTAAGAAGGGGGATAAAAGCTTTTATAGGTACATTAGGGAGCACAGAAAGGTTAAGGGAGGGATAGTGAAGATTAATAAAGGAGAGAGGACGTAGGCAGAGGGAGACAGTGAAAAGGCAGAGATACTGAAAGAATACTTTTGCTCAGTATTCACAAATGAAGATGAGGAGTTACCTAAACCAAACAATAGAAGCACTCTGGGTAGGGGAGTTGACACCAGCCCATTCACAGAAGAAAGAGTCCTGAAAGAACTCCTAAAGCTCAAGGTGGACAAAACAATGGGGCCTGACGGGATTCACCCCAGAATCCTAAAAGAACTAAGGGAGGACCTAGTGACACCACTGACCACGCTTTTTAACAAATCATGGCAGGATGGGGCGGTACCTGAGGACTGGAGAAGGGCAGATGTGATTTCCTTTCACAAAAGTGGGAGCAAGGCAGAAGCAGGAAACTACAGACCTGTAAGTTTGACCTCAGTGGTAGGGAAAATGATGGAATCACTTCTGAAAGAAAGAATTGTTGAGTACCTAGAGGCCAGCGGGGCTCAGGACCCAAAGCAGCATAGATTTACAGGAGGAAGGTCATGTCAGATGAATCTAATTGATTTCTTTGACTGGGTGACCAAAGTAATAGACCAGGAAGGGGCTGTGGACTTTAGCAAGCCATTTGACACAGTCTCGCACAAAAGATTAATAATCAAGTTAGTCAGCCTGGGAGTGGGTCCCAGGGTGGTAGCCTGGGTAGAAAACTTGCTGCACAACAGGACACAGAAGGTAATAGTGAATAGAACAAATTCTGAAGAAAGGGGGGTTACTAGTGGAGTACCTCAGGGCTCAGTACTGGGTGCAGTCCTCTTTAACATCTTTATAGGTGACATTGCAGAGGGTCTGAAGGGAAAGGTATGCCTCTTTGCAGATGACACAAAGATCTGTAACAGAGTTGATACACAGGAGGGGGTGGAAAAGATGAGAAGGGACTTGGCAAGGTTGGAGGAATGGTCAGGCATATGGCAACTTAGATTCAATGCAAAGAAGTGCAAAGTAATGCACCTGGGAAACAAAAACCCAGAAGAAGAGTACACAATAGCAGGGGATGTACTAACACAACAAAAATGGAAAGGGACCTGGGGCAAGTCATATCAGATGACCTAAAGGTGGGTAAGCAATGTGAAAAGTCAGTAAGGAGAGTCAGGGGGATACTGGGATGCATAGGAAGGGGCATCACAAGTAGAAAAAGGGTAGTGGTTATCCCTCTATACAGACAGTTGGTGAGACCCCATCTGGAGTACTGTGTGCAGTTTTGGAGACCTCATCTACGCAAGGACATAGACAGGATGGAAGCAGTCCAGAGGAGGGCAACTAAAATGGTGCAGGGTCTGCAGCAGAAACCATATGGAGAGAGACTGAGAGAGCTTAATATGTATACTCTTGATGAAAGGAGGGACAGGGGGCACATAGAAACATTCAAGTACCCCAGGGGAATCAACAAAGTCCAGGAGGGTAGCATCTTTCAGAAAAAGAGATGTGTAAGAACAAGGGGGCACAATTTAAAGATAGAGGGGGGACGGCTCAGGGGTAATGTGAGGAATTTTTTTTCACTGAGAGAGTGGTGGATACATAGAACAGCCTTCCTGAGGAGGTTGTTGGGTCTAAAACAGTGAGGGAATTCAAACATGCATGGGACAGACACAAGGCAATTATAGTGGGGGGTTGCATGAAGTAGGCTGTTGGTTAACTAGAACCTGCAGCTTATCCAGTAGGTAGGGAAACGGGCAGACTGCGTTGGCCAAGTGGTCCTTATCTGCCATCAAAGTCTATGTTTCTATGTTACCAGAAATGAGAAAGCCAATACTTGATAGTGAGAGGGTCCTGATAGGGTTGGTAGCTCTTAAGATAGATAAGGTCCCAAGACCAGATGGGTTGCATCCGTGGCTTCTAAGGGAATTAACAGCAGAACTGGCTGAACCACTGGCTGGGCTGTTCAACAGCTCACTTAGGTCTAGGGAAATTCCAAGAGGTTGAAGAATGACAGACATGGTGCTGATTCATAAGGGGGGGATAGGGAGCAACAAGAGAACTACAGGCCAATCAGTCTGACCACCATCGTGGGGAAGGTGATGAAATCACTAATCAAAGAGGACCTCGTGGACTACCTAGAGAGCAACAGGCTCCAGAATAGTAATCAACATGGGTCTGTGGCAGGAAGAGCTTATCAGAATAACCTGATTATTTTGTTTGACTGGGTGACCAAGGAAGTGGACAAGGGCCATGCTGTGGATCTGCTGTACTTTGACTTCAGCAAGACTTTTGATTTACAACTACAAAAGAGATTGGTCAAAATGATGGAAGACCTGGGGCGGCTAAAAGCATAGTGAACTGAGTGGGTAGTTGGCTAGAAGGGAGGCAGCAGAGGGTGGTGGTCAATAGGGTTAAATCAGAGGAAAAAGAGGTAACATGCAGGGTTCCACAGGGTTCTGTCCTGTGTCCGGTCCTCTTCAACATGTTCATCAATGACATTGGTGAAGGAATCCAGGGCAGGCTGTGTTTCTTTGTAGATGACACAAGACTATGAGAGAGGACGGATAGTGATGAGGGAATAAGGGATATGCAGAGGGATCTGCAAAAACTAGAGGGGTGGTCAAAGGCCTGGCAGTTAAAATTCAATGCCAAAAAGTGCAAGGTTATGCACCTAGGGAAAAGAAAATCAATGGGCATGTACTGTATGCAGTACATGCTCATTGAAAACTCAGTCTGCAGCCAGCTGTGGTGGTGAGTGGAGGGCTGTGCTGGTCACTGGCTCAGGGATGGGACAGGGGAGTGGGGTGATTGGGCACTGCCTGCTGGGGTGAGGGTCCACTATACCACCAGGGTCTGACATACAAAGTATTTTTGGGGGACATCAGGGATTGGGAGATCAACTAGACCATCAGGGATATATATATTTATATTTATTGGGGACATGGAGGGTTGGGGGAGGTCCACTAGACCATCAGAGAATTATATATTTTTATTGGGAACATCAAGGATCGGGTTGGGGGGGCAGGGTACAATTTCCCGCCAGTCCAGGGAGGGCTCCGGGAGTGGAGCATTGTCTCTAATCCTCTCAGAGGACACACTTCTTTTTTTTTTTTTATTTCATTTAAGTCTAGGAATACAAATACCTTTGAGCCAAGGCTCTTTTACAAAGGTTCCACGTCAGATGAGTGACAGTAGGAGATATGACAATTTGAAAACAATACAATTTGAAAGAATAATGCAAATTGAAATGAGTGAGAACAAAGCAGGTTACAGTCATTTCCAAGCAGATAAGCGCAGACATAAATTTACTGTGGTATTTGGAGCCAAAGGAAGAGTAAGGTATACAGGATTATGAAGCTAGGTAGGGACAACAACATCAGGAGCAGCCAGTGGCATTTGTCAGGTAACAAAAAAAGTGCTTGAAGGGATAGGGGGAGAAGGTGTGGAGGGGAGGAATGTTGGAGGAGTTAAGCAGGGAGGTAATAAGTGCTAGTTTAAGAGGAGCAGATTAAGGTTGACAATCACAGGAGATGGAAGTTTTCCCCATTTTCTCCCCTAGGATCCAAGGACCCTGGCAGACAAGGCAGCGCATGCAAGTGGAAGGGCACACACACTCCAGGTTCCAGCTTGGCCCCTTTGACCCCACCCCTGGCTATTGCTGGGCTTCCCATTGCTCAAACTGCCATTTGTCCTCTACCAGGTGGCAGCCAAGCACCAGGGAAACCCCTCATCCCTCCCTGGGAGAGGTGAGTTGCCTCACGGCAGCTCAAGCCCACTTCTCGCCCTCCCCCCCACTGACCCCTGACAACCCTTGCTCATTCCTGAACCCAGGTCACCGGTGTGGTGTGAGGTGCGGCATTCAGTGCATCAACCTTCAGCGCCACTGGGCCAGCTCAGAGGACACACTTCTAAGAACCCTTATACCAACAAATCATTGATGAGGAAATCCCTTAATTGACATCAGCTATGCATTTCTGCATACTACCACACCCAGAGACAGTCTTGCCACTGGCAGCAGTGCCATGGGCAGAAACAGCTTTGATCTATAGATACTGGATAATGGGGATAGTAAGTTGAAGTCAGGTAGGTAATATGTTGCTGCAGTCAACAGAGTAAATGCTATGATACAAGGCTTTAGGAGTCAGTAAGATAGATGTTAAAGTGGGTAATCCTCCCATGTACAAGGCCTCAGTTAGACCTCACCTAGGGTACTGAATCTCAGGGAAGGACTATGATGCAGGGTGCCCACTTGGCAAATGGAAAATGAGGATCAGGGGTTCACACTTTCATCTCAGCATACCACTTGAGTGAAGAATAGTGAATTTGTGTTTGCATTTTGAGTTAACTTGGATCGATCAGATCAATGCTATTAAATTAGAAAACTGATGTTAGATTAAATTATTTCAGTGTTTTCAACATGGGTTGAGTAATGCTTGAGGAGCACCAGAGAATTTCTAGGTGTCTAGGTTGGTCAGTCTATCTCTGCTGCATCCAGCTCTGGTCTTCACAGCACAGAAAGGAAAAACATCAAAGAGGGTCCAGCACAGGACATGTCTGTTTGCAGGCATTTTGGGGATCACCAAGAAAATTCTAAACAAATTTAGATTTCTGAACTTTCAATCTGGGAAGCCAAAAAAAAAAACAACTGTGGCTTGCAGATGGAGACTGGGCGCTAAACAGATGGAAAAGCACAGACAGATTAAGATTGCACTGCACAGTCAAGAAGAGATGCAGACGCAAAGTCACAAGAACACCTTAACCAGTGCTCACAACTCACAATCCAATCTGGAAAATAATTATTTTTGCCAGTTGGGGGTGGGTATTGGGGGCAGTGCACTGCAGTAACAGTCCAAAACCAAGATACCATAAAGCAGTACAAAATCTCTCAGGTGCGGTGGATAGCAGGTTCACACTGCTGCAGTTACTCTGTGGCACAATAAAAGGTGTCTGATTTGATGGCATGTGTCGCACACATATTCACACACACACTACAAGTAATGCGTAGCAGATCGAAAACTTCAGTAATATAACCAAATCTTTTAAACAAACTGAAATTATGCACTGCTGCACCACAACGAGCAAAAATATGTCAAGAATTACTGAAAATATTACTGTGTGTACATTAACACAGTTACACAAGAAAAATATAACCAAAACAGAAAGACTACTATTTTCTCCCAGTTAATCTACATCCACCACAGAAATGTCCCTCCCTCAAAGCACACTTCAAGTGTCTGTCAGTACACAGACTGAGTGTTCTAAATTAACATTCAAAATCCACACACAAACAATTATCACTCGATGATATGAGCACAGGAGGGCTTCCTACAATCGATGCACACAATTTTGAGCAAAATAAAAATGGCACAAAAAGGCTTTTTTAACAGCTTTTAGAGGATTTGAATCACAGAGAATCTGACAGCAAACTGTCCCCAGCTACCACTACATACACACTACACAGAACTGAGGCTATGCAGAACAATCTAGATCCCATGTGAACTACAATCCCATTAATCACTGCAAAATTCACCTTGGAGCTCAATAACAAGGTGAAGTGATGTGAAGTACATTGATTTCCATATACTTCACATTAAAATTGGTTTAGAAGTGGTTTGGGGAAGACAGAGTAATGTGAAGTCATTGTTATCAATGGACTTTGCATTCTTCATTATGGCACAAAGTACTCCACTTCACATTGTGGATTACTTCGCGGATTCCACATTACACTGCGAATTGCTTCGAGGAGTAAATTTTGGCCACTTCACCCACTTCTACTCTTGATGCAGAATTTAAGACTTCAGTGAAACATGGTGAAGTCTTTAAGCCCAAGAGCACCCCTTTGGCTATGGAGATGATGTGGCACCTTCGAAAGCTATTCTCCCTATGATCACCTCTAGTTCACCTGGTATGTTTTAGTTGGAAGGCCAGCTGAGTGCTTCAGCAGTTGTTACTCTCCTCCTCCCACCTTGGGAGGCCTCTTTCGCTTCAAGGGTACTTGTTGTTGCAGAGGCTTCTCACAACCCTTCATGGCATTCTCATTAGAGGAATCATGAGAATTTTCCACAAAATTGGGGTATTTCTTTCCCTTGGACTGAGTTAAATTGCAGCAGCAGAGTCGTCACTAAATAAACTATCCATAGCCTGGAGAGAAGGTGACCTAGGCCTTGGATCCTCAGAAGTTTCCTCCTTTAAAAGGTTTTTTTTTCCTCTTCTCCCTGCCAAAGGTCCTAATATGTAGTTAGTTGTTAATAATATATTCCCAAGTTTCCTTAGGTAGGTTTCCGCTGTTGGATGGAGATGGCTGGTGACCCTACTAGCTTTCCCTCTTTTCTTAGGAAGCCCCCTTATGTCATTAGTGTAATCTGTTTTATCTGTGCAGTCCTGATAACCTGCACATCTCATTCATATTCTTCAAGCTGTTTAGTTGCTGTCAATCTGCTCTCAACCTGATAGTCAACATATACTGATGAATACACTTTTTGTGGCTCGTTCCTGAGGTACCTTCAGCCAAGGTAATCTTTCCCACAGAACTTCTTGGCTGGAATCCTCTTTGAAGGTTCCTTGCATTTGATAACTCTACAGGGCGGTAATTCCCTGTGGAATAGAGAGTGCAAAAAGATCAAACAGTTATCACAGTTGCCCAAGCATAACACTACTCTGGTTGCATATGCCCATTGAAATGGAAAACTAGAAAATGGGCTATGCGTGGCATTTTTTAGGAAGGCTATGCCTGTAGTTCAATGGGGTGAGCAACCTGTCACACTTCCTTACTGAGCTATATAAGCAGTTCCACCCAGCTTACTTCTGAAACACTTTTTTCTTTGCCCCTACCATCCTGCCCTCCTTCTCCAGTGGCACACTTCTCTCCTTGTGGGGGCTCCTTCCTAAGGTACCTTTAAGCAAGGGAATCTTTCCCAAGGCACCTCTAGGGGTGGAACCCTCTTTGATGGTTCCTTACCTTTGGTACTCCAACAGGGTGGTAATTATCCATGGAATAGAGAGTGTGAATGGCCAAGCAGTTATTACAGTTGCACAAGCATAAGACTACCCTGGTTGTGTAGACCCACTGAAATATAAGAAAAAATGCCAAGAAAATACCAAAAACAAATTGTGCAAATGATTGTAAAGTTTTTTTTTTTTTTTGTAAAATAGTTCCTCCACTGGTATATTTTCCAGTAGAGGTCACTGCAGTCTTTGACAGTTGCTTGCCTGCAGAGAGGTTGCTTACCTCCCCCACACAGGCACCGATTGTCAATCAGATTTACTTCCCTTGAGAAAGTTTAATGTCCCCCCGGCACAAAAAGACACGCAGGCTGTGATATGTTGTTTTGTTTTTTGTGTTAATGGATATTGCTCTATCCCCCCCCAACCCATGTGTTTCTGTGCAGTGCTGATGCCTCAAATGGATTGTACCTGAATTGGGAAGGGCAGTGTGTGTAGTGAGGAAACATAGCAGAGAAGAGGTAACTTTTCTTTTTTTAAATTTCTTTTTTTTTTCTCAGCAGGGAAAACAGTGAGGGAAAGGTGGGAATAGCGAGAGACAAGTGCTATGAGGAACGTCCGTGACTATGCTGGTGATTTTGTTTAGAAAAGAAATAAGATTTCTTAGTTCTGTGTCTTTATTTTTACAGCTTAAATGGCTGTTTACTGTTTCTGTTTAGTGAGCAGTTTGGGTTGTCTTATAGTGGTTAGCAAGGTCAGTCTTAGTACTGGGTCAATATAGTGCTACAAGTATAGCATGACAAGAACTGCACTGTGTAAAGTGTGGAAACATTTAGAGCGACAGGGGTATAATAGCAGTAGAAAATTACCACCACTTATGACTCTCTGTGCTTTAACTGAAAAGGGATTAAGTTGCAGTGTGGTGTGGTGCCTGGTCGAGCCACTCCCATGGTGGTTAGACTAAGGCACCAGCACATGGTAGGGTTGGAGACCTGGGACCATGGTTCAGTTCTCTTGTTGTTGCTACTTTTAAAAAAAAAGTGTTCTCCCTGTCCAGTGTTTATCCACATCCCTGAAGTCCACACCCCCTAACAGGTGGTTATTTTATTTCTGGGGGGTGTGGGTGGTGGACCCCCCTCAAAAAACAAAGAGTACCATTGTGTTGTATGGGGTGTGCGCTGTTGTGGTAGGTTTGGTGTTTTGCCCGATGATATGTCGGGTGATGGCATTTTGCCTATGGCATTTATTGCCATGCTGGTTTTGCTGCCAACATTATGATGCCATGCCATCAATCTCATTAAGTGAGACAGAAAAAAATGGCAGCTGGCCGGTTTGAAAATTTGGGGTTGCACAAGGATAACCTAAGTAATGGGGAACTTCAGATTAGCACATGTTTTAATACCAGACATTATTGAAAAATACATGCATGCCTGGACAGGGCTTTCAGCCAGTCAGGATGCAATATTTTTCAAGCTGAATTTCTAAGTAAAACTACGATCATGCCAGACATTTGGTATCCATATCATCACTGTGATGGTTACTTCACTCATTAGCTCCATATTCACCTTTCTTCCCAGCTCTGCACTCTCTCTCTCTCACACATTTAAATCTGCAGTACAACTTGATGGAGCAGCTAGCCATATTGCCATCATTTTAAGTCCTTGACATGGTATTTTCAGAGTGGGGTGAAGGAAAGATCCCTAAAGCCATTGCCTAAGTTATAGTCACAAGGGGCAGTTGGTTCTAGGTAGGACCAGTCAAAATTGCCTTGTGCATTGAAAATTACAAATTCTTTCAAAAGTCATCTTTATTCATGGAAAATTAGGGAAACATTATACTCAGGACAACCATTGTCTAGACCTTGGCTTTCACACTCTATATTAACTGTGGACAATCAGTGAGCTCCAGAAATGCTTTATATGATAAATATTACATACAGTAATACGTAACCGTACAAACAAATCTGGTGCTTACCTTTAAAGAAACTGTAATTACTCATTAATTACTGCTTGCACCTGTTTTGCTAACTCCTGTACTGCAACCATGATATTATACAGTTATACTGTACTTCATCATTAGTAGGAGGTCATGAATTTTGATTGTGTATATGATTGCAAAACATCCCACATGAAATATATTATGTCTGTCAGTTTAATGTACTTGCACAGTAGGAGATCTGTCACATGTCATATCTGAAGTGGTTCTTCTGTCTACAGGGTAATTGTTTAAGCAATAAGACATGACAGGGTGTACACTGTGGTATGATAATGGTACACCTCGAGTATGTAGTGAGGCATGAGGCATTACTGACTATATTCAACAACCCAAGAAAGGCCATTATCACCCTCCCCCTTCTGGCTACCATCCCTATTCACCATTATCCTCCTGAAGTGTTCCCCTTGTGCCCTAAACACTCTAGCTTCTCTTTCCCTACTTCTTACTTTTTTCTGCACACCACTGATGATGCCTCTTAGGCTGATGTTTCCACCCCCTGTTCTTACTTCTGGCCCCAGCCTACACTCAATTTCCTAAATGCTAAGTGTAAATACTATGATCCCCTGCACTTGTTGTTTACCCACTGCTTGCTTCTTTTTGCACTTGCTCCTACTTGTACATTGATCTTCCTCTGTGTATCATAGTTGTCTCTTTAGCTGCTCACTTAAAGACTGTGATGTACTTTGCAACTTTATTTTTTTCTCCTATGATTGTGATGTACATATTGAACTTATTTGTCCTTGTTATCACTTTGTATAACCTCTGATGTGGAACCTTTGAAATGAGTTTGTTTGCAAAGGTGTTAATCCAAGATCATAAATAAATAAATAAATCATCGCACCACAAAGCACACCCTGCAGTGTCTCACAACAATTATAAAATGGGTCAAGATACTATTTGGGGGGGAGGTGAAAACATTTATAAAAATAAAATAATGTTAAACAGTTAATTTTTTTTTAAAAAACATTCATCCACCCCAACAAAATTGTCCCAGCACATCCCAGCACTGGCATGCCATCTCAGTTTAAAATACTATGCACAGCAAAATATATATTTTTAAATTAGCCCTTAAGCCTTCTGTTTTCTCCAACCCACCCCATTTACCTATTTCCTTGCCATTCCTCCTCCTTTATAATATTTCCTCACTTATCCCCACAGTGTTTCTTTAATATCTTTCCTACATTCAATGGATGGAAATGTTACTGTGGATGGAATACAAAAATTCAAATCTCTGCTAGTGCTCAATCGTACTGGCAGAATGCTCATACCACAATCAAACACTAGAAGGCCTCAGATGGAACATACTGGGGGCCATGTCAAGATGGGGATCTAGCAGCAGCATTGTTCCTGAGCTCCGATCTGGCTTAGACATCAAAACTCGATGTTAGGATCTAAAAGAAATAAAATAATGTTGGAAAATAAAGAGATTGAATACTGCTGTTCATGAATTTGTTTAGTCTAAGCCAGGACTGCTTGAACAGCAGCTTCATTCCACAGCAAACTCAAAGAGTGGTAGTGGGATAGCCTCCCCAGCCACCCTTTAGCCTATGTTTTTTTTTTCTCCAGCAGGCATGCCAGGTGGTCTGGCAATGGAAACAGCTTCACCTGCAGCATATTCTATTGGTTAGTAACCTATTGTTCAGTCCTTCCCCATGGAGCAAAATCATTGCACTATCAAGTCACTTGGTTAAGCTTTAGACAAGTTGTTGGAGTGGACCGAGAAAAATGACTGCTGGTTTGAAGCCTTAACAAAAATAATTGATTACCTGCAAGCAGAGGTTAAAAAAGTTCAAGATAAATCAGTCACAACTGAGCAAATTTTGGTAGACCAAGCTGCCAAATTAGAACAACAAGAGGGAAAACTGCAAGCAACTAATGCTACATCACAAAGTAGAGGTGTATGAAAAATAAATTCCATTGGTGGAATTTCCATGAAAGTGCGACTTTCACTTCCATGAAAGTTCAGAAATCATTTTTGCAACTTTTGCAGAAATTCTGCCTTAAAACAGCAAAATAAATGTACCAGCTGTGGGTTAATGTATTAAACGTCAGCAAAAAAAAAAATCCACAGAACTGATTACTGTCAGTGGTCAGTTTTGAGGCTTTTTTTCCTACAATTTAATACATTAATCTCCCACCACCTGCCAATCATGGGTCCCTGTAAAACAAAAAAAAAACTCAGATCCCTCCCGTTGTCTAGTGGTCCCCCTACCTGCTGATCATGGGTCCCATGTAAAAAAAAAATGATGCCTGCTGTCTAGTGGCCCCCCTGCACTTGCCAATCACAGGTCCCAGTAAAGAAAAGAAAACTCCTTAGATTCCTCCAAGATGTCTAGTGGTCCACCCCATCCACCAATCATGGGTCCCATGTACAAAACCCCTGATCCGTGGTGTCTAGTGGACCCCCCACACGCCACCGATTGCGGGTTCAGTAAAAGAAAAAATCTTCCTATCCCTCCCTGGTGTCTAGTGGTCCCCCACCCACCCATCGTGGTCCCATGTAAATAATTCTGATCCCTGGTGTCTATTGGCCCTCCTTCACCCACTGATCATGGATTCCACTACAAAAAAGAAACAATAAGACTTCCAATCCCTCCCTGGTTTCTAGTAGTCCTCCCCAGCCACCGATCATGGCCCCCCAAAAAGTAATAATTCCCTGGAGTCTAGCAGATACCCCTCCCTCCCTATCCAGGATCCCCTTAATAAAAGAAAGAACAGCCAGCAGTCCATCGAGCTAACTCCGTCCTACTCTATTCCCAGTATTCCCTGGTGTCAAGTGCCCCGCATCCTCAATCCCCTGTAAAAGAAAAGGAATCCCAATTCTCTGGTGCCTAGTGGACCCCCCACCTCCTCACCCTGACAGTTAGTCCACCAGCACCCTGCACTCAACCACCCCAACCGGGAGTGGGCCACCAGTGCGCTCCTCCTCTCTCCTCCATGGTGAGTGGCCCACTGAACTGTCAATGAATGAGCGCATGCTTGTACAAGCACGTATTCATTCATTGACAATTCAGTGGGCTGCCAGCCATGGAGGAGAGAAGAGGGCTGTGCCAGTGGCCAACTCAGAGTCAGGGTGAGGGGGAGCAGGAAGGTGGCAGACTAACTGGAGATGGGGGTCCACTAGACACCAGGGAATTGGGCTTACTTTTTTATTACATGGTATTGAGGATGGGGAAGGTCCACTAGACACCAGGGAATACAGGGAATAGTATGGGACAGGGTCTGTGCAGTGGACTGCTGGCTGTTCTTTCTTTTATTAAGGGGATCGTGGATAGGAAGGGGGATTCACTAGACATCAGTGAATTATAACTTTTTTGGGGGGTCACAATTGGGGGTGGGGAGACCACTAGACACTAGGGAGGGATCAGATTTTTTTTTACTGGGATCCACGATCGGCAGGTGCGGGGGGGCTACTAGACACCAGGGATTGGGTTTGTTTACATGGAACCCATGATCAGCAAATGGGGAGCCACTTTACACCAGGGAGGGACTGGAGTTTCCTTTTTTCTTTACTGGGACATGCTATTGGTGGGTGCAGGGGGGGGCCACTAGACACCAGGGAGGAATCACAGGTTTTGTTTTGTTTCTTTACTGGGACCCAGGATCAGTGGGTGAGGGGGGCCACTAGACACGCGGGATCAGTTTTTTTTTACATAAGACCTGTGATCGGGGGGTGGGGGTAACCACTAGACAACAGGGAGGAATCAGAGGTTTTGTTTTATTTCTTCGCTGGGACCCAGGATCAGTGGGTGCGGGAGGCCACTAGACACCAGGGATCAGTTTTTTTTTACATGGGATCCATGATCTGCAGGTGGGGGGACCACTAGACACCAGGGATTGGGTTTGTTTACATGGGACCTACGATCAGCAGGTGGGGGGCCACTAGACACCAGGAAGGGATTGGAGTTTTCTTTTTTCTTTATTGGGACCCATGATTACTGGGTCCAGCGGGGCCACTAGACACCAGGGATCAGGTTTTTTTTACTGGGATCCACAATCAGTGGCAGGGGGGAACTAGACACCAAGGATTGAGTTCATTTACATGGGACCCATGATAGGCAGATGTGGGGCCACTAGACACTAGGGAGGGATTGGAGTTTTCTTTTCTCTTTACTGGGACCCATGATCAGCGGGTGTGAGAAGGCCACTAGACAGCAGGGAGGAATCGGAGGTTTTGTTTTTCTTCTTTACTGGAACCCAAGATCAGCGGATGCAGGGAGCCACTAGACACCAGGGATCATTTTTTTTTTTTACTTGGAATCTGCAATCAGCAGGTGGGGGGACCACTAGACACCAGGGAGGGATTAGAGTTTTTTTTTGACTGGGACCCATGATCAGTGGGTGCAGAGGGGCCAATAGACACCAGAGATCAGGGTTTTTTTCATGGGACCTGCGATCTGTGGTTGGGAGGACCACTAGACAGGTGTGTTATTGGAGAGGGGACTGGTGAGGGGGGGAGGACTGTGTTACTATTTAGGATGTGAAATAATACATTAAACTGTGGATGGAATAAATTCCACAGTTTACATGTATTACTCCTCAGTTCATAAAAAAAAGTCAGCAGAACCAGGCAAAAATCTGCAGAAGATTCCAGTTTTGCCAATTTCGGAAGTTCTAAAAATTTTCATGAAACTTCTAAAATTTCACAAAAGTTCAGTGAAAGTGGAATTCATAACTTTTACCCACCTCTATTACAAAGGGTAATAAAGGAGAATTTCGACATGTCACATAAGTTGGAGCAAAATGAAAATCAGCTGTGATGTATACATTTTCAAATGCTCAGCATTCCTGAATCACAGAATCACAGATTTCCCACTTGCATACTGTGTGACCCTAGGCAAGTCACTTAACTTCCTTGTGCTCCCAGGTCACACCTGTAAACAAGCTTTCAGCTTAGTGAGTCTCTTCTGGTTAAAAAAAATGTTCTATGAATTTAGCACAGTGCGAGATCTGGTAAAAGACATTCTAATTAGCACTTTTAAACTTCCAGCTGATAATCCTCCATTGCTTGCTCATGCATTTAGGCTACCAAAGAAAAATATCAATCCCGGTGCATCAGTAAAATCTAAAATTTAGCAACCCTAGCATTTGACTGAGATAGAGATTTTATTTTTAAGCTGGCTAAACTGAAGTGTATGCAAATATACTGTATAAAGGCTGCCGATAACTATATTTTTCCCAATTTTGTTATCAGATGCAACAACGATGCTGTAAGTTTCTTGCTTACAGACATCATGTATTGGAACTGGGGGCACAGTTCTCTCTTCTACCTCTAGCAAAAGCTAAAGTAGTTAAGGATGAAAAAGCTAATATTTTCTTTGACGTTATCCAGCTTTTCACCCAACTCAGACTGCAGTACTCTACTACTTTAAATACATCTGAATACAACGTGTCTATGTCCCCAACTAATTCCAAAAAAATAATATCTGCTTCCATGGAAAGGATGGACTTTTGATGGTTGAAAGTTAATTGCTAAAAGATAGAAAATTATATTTGTTTGCTTTAACTTAACTTAGATTTAACATTGATAGCTATGGTGGAGTGTTAAATGTTTCAGTAAGGGATCTGATTTTCTTATACTGCAGCTGCAGATTTGCAAATTTGATTATTATTTACCCTATACACGACTCCCCCCAAAATGAAATGGTCTAATGCTATCCTTAATGTCTAATGTTCAGGTTTATTGGAAATGTTTGATTCTAGATTTCTGATTGCAAACATTATACTAAAACTCAATAAACAAAAAAAAAAAAGAAGGCCTCAGATGGAATGAGGGTTTCTATTTTACTTGTACCAAGTTAAGCAGCAGATGTTCCTGCTTAGCAGGTGAAGACAGGAGGGGGATTTTTTTCATGGCCAGCAAGGAAACACCAGAAATGAAAGCTCTAAGTGCTGCAGAACCTCATTGTTAAGTGTATATGTGTGTTTGTAAAAAGAGGATTATGAAATATAAATAACATTTAATTATTATTTTTAATTTAAAGCCGTTTTATTTCTAGGGCATTGTTGAACATTTTTAATAAGGAAACACGGCAGGCATGTTTGTGATGGAAATCTGGGATATAAAGTTAGTATTGATTTTATTGTGAAGAGGCTGCTGGATCCTTAGCCAGTGCTGTTGTGCTGAGATAGCAGCATGGGTAAAGATGGCCTCAGCCAATCAGGTTTCACAATTTTTGAAACCCATTTTATAATCAAGCAATAATACATGACAGGACATGCTTTATCATAGGGTATCAGCATGCCTCAGGTGCATTGTGAAGCATAAGGCAAAGTTGAGTGCCTTAAGCTCCCATGAAATGTGCAGTGTATTATTGCGATTATGCACTGAACCCCTACAGTAAAATGAAAAAAAGATACAAACACAGGTCTGACACTTAATTTTTAGGGCTGCAGTGGTCAGAGTTCTGCAGACCTCTTGCTTTCAGTAAAAGGACTCCCACATTCCTTATAAACAAACAATGTGTTGGAGTGTGAAAAAAAGTTGACTCCATGTCAGAACTCTCCACGCTCGCACTAGTTTTGTTTTTACTTTTTGTGGTCAGTAATCCATGACCGCTGAAATACATAACCACAGCTTAATTCCTCAGTAGCATCATGACACCTTTTAACTTCAGTGGTCGGTGGTTCGTGACCACCGAAATACGTAACCACAATTAAATTCCTCAGCAGCGTCAAGACACCACAGCTAAATTCCTCAGCAGCGTCAAGACACCACAGCTAAATTCCTCAGCAGCATCATCATGAGGCTCAACCAAAGGACACTAGAGGGTACAATATCAACCAGGTATCAGCATCACTGCTTTATAACAGAACAAAGTGGCAAAACTATTTTCCAAGTGCAAATCAGAAAACAGTAATTTTGGAGCACAATAGTATTCTTAAAAAACTGACACCTGTTTTAAGTGAAATCTACAGGTATGTTTTTTTGCAACTGTATATTTCCAAATGGATTCTCTACACAGACTGGATTAGCATGGAAGGACCCACATTACTTTGCCCTACATCCCTAAGCATCTCTGCTTCCCAGCCCTTCCAGAGAAATGTCCGGTTTAAATGGCTTGTGGTCTCTGATTATCCTAAGGCAAATGAGGCTTTCCCCCAGGAGCAAACACAATACAGATTTACCTAAATACATCATAAAATAAAGTATCTATTTTACTGCCTCGGATTCATGGAAAGTGCACACCTCCAAACCAGATGACAGCTATTCAGGGCTGAGTTCATTAACACTGAAACTTTTTAATGGCATGCGCAGTTCAGCCAAAACACAACCCCCACCAGACACATGCAGTTCTCATTCAGACCAACAGCAAGACCAGCACCTAGTGCTACAATTGCTATCGCAATCACTAGCTGAACATCATGGAACCGGTCTAGGTCTCAGCTTAATATCTTGTTAGCTTCGAACCACTGCCTGCAGCCCCTGTTGTAACACAGCAAAGACATGACGACAAGAAGCCAAGATCCTGCAATGCGCTCTGCCTGAGAGAATGAATAATCATTAGGATGGATGAGCTCAAGTCACCGGAATAAAGTTCAGTGAGTGGAGAGAAATAACTGTTGGAGTCCTGTAACAAGAAAACCATCCATTGATGTATTTTGCATCATTTCTGACCTCCACCAGACCCTCCCACTGGGCACCCACTACCCCACATCCCCCAAGCCCTTACTTACCCATCGGGGGTCCAACACCGTAATCTTCTGTGGACTGCAAATATGTCTTCACTCTTCAAAGACAGACAGTAAACTGAAGAAACAGGTATGCCATTCGATGTATTTCAATTGGGTTTTGAATTTAGGGGCATAACCTGGGCATTTCTGCATATTTGTGGCCCAAATTTTTAACATGCCTTCTTTGGGACCCCACCTCATGAACAATATCACTGTAGTTAGACAAATCTGTCCCGAAAGGTGAGTTTGTGGTCCCTGTACAAAATCACCTTTCAGGCAGAAGTTGAACATTTTCTCTGCTCCTGTTCATGAGGAGGGGTCATAAGAAGGGTATATTGAAAATTTGGCACAAAAAATATTAAAAAACAACAAAGTTATGAGCCTACATTGAATTTTGTGAACACAGCCTCATAACTTTGGTAATTGTCAATATTTTTACCCCAGATTTATAACATAGCCATATCTTTACAGTACCTCATGAATGTGACAGCTGTCATTTTTCAACTTATGGTGAAAATGGTTTTATTTTTACATCCTGAAATGTGATTTTGTGGTCCCTGTGCAAAATCACCTTTCAGGTAGGAGTTGAAAACTTGGGCAGCAGTTAACAATTTTCTGTGCCCTCGTTCATGAGGTGGGGTCACAACAAGGTTATGTTGAAAATTTGGTGTAAAAATATTAAAAACAACAAAGTTATACACCTACGTTGAATTTTGTGAATGCAGCCTCTTAACTTTGGTAATTTTCAATGCTTCTATCCCAAATTCACAATATAGCCATATCATTCCAGCACCTCATGAATGTTGCAGCTGTCATTTTTTGAATCCTGGCCAAAATGGGGTTTTTTTTTGCATCCCAAAAGGTGATTTCATGGTCTCTGTGCAAAATCACCTTTCAGGTAGGAGTTGAAAACTTTTTCTGCCCAGCTTCATGAAGCAGAGTCATAACAAGGCTAAGTTGAAAATTTGGTGTAAAAATATTAAGAAACATATTTAAAATATTTTTACCCCAAATTCCTCAGCTGCAGCCCTATCAGCTCTAGCCAGATTTTGTTTTTTGACTGGTTTTAAACTGTGGAAGTACAATAATACATAAAATTGTCCAATGTTGGAATCAGAGTAATTGGAATAACTTTTAACTGGCTGCAATAAATATTTCATAAATAACACATTACAAGGAATCAGTTTAGTGTAACATTAATAAATATTAGAAACTGGGCTTTTTTTATTCTGATAATATTAAGTAAGCATTTTGTAATGCAGCAAGTCAATAATGGTAAGTTAGGCTTTGTAAATGTTGAATTGAACATTACCAAGCAGGGTCCCCACTTGTAGACAGTGCAGGAATTCACTTGAAGGAGCAAGAAGGTCTTACTGGTTGGAGGCATGCAGCACATTTTCTTGGGTAGGAATTGCTTCCTGGGTAGAAATGTCAGTGGGGGATGGGTATTGGAAGTCCTGTGAGCTGGAGTGCAGCTGGAGCAGAGGTCAATATCAACACATTGCAGAGCAAGCATTTTTGTTTGTAGCTAAGAATTGCCAAAGGATTTCCTCATCAGAAAAAAAAAAAGTTTGCTGTTTTTTTCTGTTTTCAGGCAGACCAAGACTGGTTTTGTTTGCAGGGCTCTTTGTGCTTTCTCAAGCATGTGCATCACTGTTAACATTTGCAGCCATGCTGGGAGTGCTGTCAAAAGTGTAGCGGTGCCATTTTATGCAGGCAGCTCAGGGGTCATTTTCACTACTTTAGGATTATTGATATCATTGACAACACTGGAGCTGAACTGCCACTCTGATTTTCCTCAGTGATACTAAAACTTTTAGTAATAGAGTCACTTTTCAGAAACTGTGATTCCACTTCAAAATCCTCTGTTGGAGGCTCTCTTTCATCAGCAGCAAAAAAAAGTACAGTGTGGTTGGTGATTTGGTTAGGGCAGCAATCACTCTCGGTGGGCTGCTCAGAACATCCATACTCAAGCAGATTTTTAGTGATAGTGATAGTGGGCAACATGCTTTTCAGTGTTAAATCCTATATGCTGACAGCCTCTCATGTGAGGCTATCCTGTATGCAGACGACCTAGTATTGTTCCACAGTGCCAAGTCACTGACTTGTCTCTCCTCTACAGTAACACAGAATTATGGGTAGCCTACAAATAGTTCCTGAGAAATAGGCTCCTAGTTAACTTGAGCAAAACTAAGGTCATGCTCCTGAGGTCTAAAACCAGCTTCTCTAAGCTGTCCAAAACTCTATCCACCCTAATGGTTCTATCTCCAGATGCCCCCCCTTTGAAAATGTGCCCTGCTTCAGGTACTTGAGTGTCACCCTTGACCCCTCCTTAATCTTTGCAAAGCACATTAATACCACTGTGCAGTGTATCAACCAGAAACTAGGGGTGGGTTTCCAACTAAAGTGCTACCTTACACCTGAAGCCTGGACTGCCATAGCCCATGGAAACCTCAGTTGCAGTTTTAAATAGGCTAAATATCCTAAAGTAGTGAAAATTACCCCCAAACTGCCTACATCAAAATGGCACTGCTACAGTTTTGACAGCACTCCCAGCATGGCTGCAAATGTTAACAGTGATGCTCATGCTTAAGAAAGCACAAAGATCCCTGCAATCAAAACCAGTTAAAGAGGCTAAAAAGTGAAGGCTCACCAGGTAGCGATACTCTGGAACCACGTTTTCTCAAAATAGCAGCCCCAGTCATTGCCACCCCAATCAGGAACCTTATTAGTAAGCCCTTCTTAGCTGGCACTGTCCCTGATAAATGGAAAATGGCAATCATGGTGCCCATACATAAGGGGGGGGCAAAAGGACAAGATAGAAAATGACAGACCTATATCCCTCCTCTGAACAATTACCAAACTGGAGGAGAGCCTCCTATATGAACAAATCCTAGCCTACCTTGAATGAAACAACACGCTTACACATTTCCAGCATGGTTTCTGCAAAAACCATGGCACTGGTACAGACCAGGTACTGGTCACCAATTACATTATCAATGTCCTAAATCAGGGAAAAGCTACTGGAGCAATTTTTGTAGACCTAACGAAGGCATTCAATTTGGTCAATCACATGTCATTTATGAAACTTCAGAACTGTGGACTGGATGCCTGCTCCTGCAGCTGGTTTCAGAACTAGATGAATGCGCTGAGGAAAATTGTCAAATGGGAGGGTATGATCTCACCACCAAAATTAATCACTGATGGGGTACATCAAGGATCAATACTTGGTCCCCTTCTCTTCTCATTATATATCAATGAAATACCCTTGAAATGTGGTGCAGCCTCAGTGCAGTTATGCTGACAATGCCATACTCTACAGGTCCTCCCTAGACCTAGTCCTGATCAACACAACTAGAGAATGACTTCAGGTCACCAGAAAATTGGTTTCTGGCAAATAAACTCATACTCAATGCCAAAAAAACCAAAAGCTGTGCTATTCAGTCACAAAAATCTCGGTATAGATAGGCAGCATTTCCTGAATCTTACCACTCATTCTGGAGACATCCTGGAGGTGGTCCAGGCCTTTGGGTACCTAGGTATGGTCATGGACCAAACCATGACTTTTGAACCACATGTGGATGCACTAACTAAAACCCTAAACTTAAAACTTGGGCTACTCTACAGACTCTCTCCCTACCTAACTAGAGAGGTGCACTACACCATTGCTAACAGCACCCTCCTCCCCCTTATTCTATGGTGTCCCAGTACTGCAGCCTATCCAAGAAGCCACCAAATCCAGGCTTAAAACACTTTATCACAGGATTGGGCATTTTGCAAGAGGTGCACACTCCAGAACTCACCATTGCACAGTGCTAACTGCCCTTGGGTGGCCCTGCTTTAAAACTAGATTGCGCTACCCCCTGTATTGCCTTATCTTTATGCTCATGCAGTCCCCCTCTCCACTCAGTCTGCACAGCATTGTTCCAGATCCCCTTCCCCCAAAAAAGACATCACACTCGATATTGTAGATTTGGCTGCTCAGTCGGCAAAACCTTTTATTGTCCACACAAACATAAATAATATACATTTTTACAATATTGAGTTCCTCTTATTTTCTCTGTCACATTTTTATTCCACTCCTCTTTATTTTACTTTTGTTTTCTTTTTGTTTTCTCCACTGGGCGTTGAAACCCGAGGGGGTCCCGTTCCATTCCTTACCAGGATGTAAACCCGAGCTGGCCTTATACTTTCTCTCTGGGCAAGTCCAATTCCTGCCCCCCCTTTTTCTTGTCCACTTATCAGGGTGTCCATACCCTTTACCTTCTTCCAGATCTTAATTCCTCCATTTTGTTTTCCCTAACCCCCCATACTCATTCCCCCTTTTTACCTTCTCAGATCTTTACTTCCTACCTTCCATTAGCTTGCCTCCAGCTTGTGTTGGATGGTGAGCTTCCCCCTTTATAGGAACCCCTTCAACCACTGATCTATGCCCTACCTAGTTCTGTGATGAATATGTGGTTTCCCATCTGGAATAAGTGTACCCCATCCATCCTGTACAACCCATGTATGCTGTCCTCTATCTCATCATGTCTAATGGCTGCTCCTCCATTCTCTATCATAAACCTCCCCACTCTACTATTCATTCTCCTCCTCACTTTTTCTATGGCCTTGTGCTGCATGGCTTATCTCCACACTCTACGTGGAATCATTTCAGACTACATGATTGTTATCTCTGGCCACCATGTCCTCATGACCTTGACATCCCTTTGTATGCTGTAAAAAATTTCTAGCCAGGGGCCATGTCCCAAGTCATGCCCATCCAGGTATATTATCAGGAGGTCTGGGTCCTTGTTGTTCTTTCTCATCTCAACTGTAAAGGAAGGAGCTGCCCCCATCGCATTCCCCGAATTCCTTTCCACAGGATCCTTATTCCTTTGTGGTCATAACCCAGTTGCCTTCCACCTTTTTTCTGTGCTGCCTCCCTTTCTGCCCAATAAATGTGTGAGTGTCCCACTACCCATATGTCCTTCCTTTTTCATATATCTGTAACACCCAAAAGAAACAATGAGGCAGGCAACAACCACTTGCAAAAATTCATTAATTCCCCCCCCCCCTTTTCGTTCCCTCTTCCTGTACCTTATATTTTCCATTCTTTCCTGTAGGGAGACAAAACCGATAAAGTTAGTGTGTTGTTCCTCTAATATATTTCTTGTAGCAGTCTGATGCCCATCGACCCATGGCTTTTATGTCCTCCCCTTTTTTCCTTGGGAGGCCACCTCTGAGGCTGCCCCAATCCAAAAAGAATGAGATGAGAACCTGTCCAGGTTTTTCCCTAGCTCTTTCACGCTCCACTTTAACACCCCAGATACCTGACTCCCTTTTACCTCCTTCCCGTTTTCATGTGCAAAATAGAGGCCCCCTTGTTTTGGCCTAACTCTGTGGAAGTCAAGCATCAGCCAGCTTGGGCACATATCCAGGTTTTCTTTTGGCTCGATATTCACCCTGTACCCCTTGCCTGTCTGATCCATCTTTGACCTTGCAATTATGAGGGTGAGCCCTATCCATCTCCATTCTATATCCTCCCACTGCAGGCCTTCTCCTGGAGCAGGTGTAGCGGGTCCGACTATTTTGGACACTCTGAATGCACCCTTGTATAACACCATAAACAGTGCCCTGAACAGGATTTCTTTATACGGGTTGTAGCAAACCTCTGACAATTTTCTTAGTATCTTCCCTAGTAAGTGTTCTGTGTTTGGTTCTCTCTTATGCCTCTCCTTCTCTTTTATTCTTTGCCACCCCATCATCATCCTTCTTACTAGAATACTATTGCACAGCTCCCCCCAACCTTTCATCCAGCAGACCCATCCTATGGCCACTAGATGTACTCTTACTGTGGAGCAGGCTGTTTCTTCCTCCCAGTTTTCCACCACGAATCTCCCCACTTGCTCTTCTGTGACCGCCTCACTTACCTCCATGTTGTGGTGAGATCTGAAAGCTTGAAAGGCCCTCCATGAGCTTTCATAAGCTTTTAGGGCATTGTCTGTCCATGCGTTTCGAAAGAGATAAGCTGCTCTCTCCAGCCAATCTCCCATAGCTCCTCTGGGATCCTCTCTCCCGTCGGATCTGCGTTGGGAGCCAGTGCCCGAAATTTTCCCATCTGTAATCGGAAGAGGCTGTTAGCAATGGAGTTCCTTATTCCTACAATGTGCCTAGCCCTAAAACTCATGTTGATCCTCAAGCCTTGCAGCACTAACTGGCGTAGGATATGGAGTACCAAGACCGACCTTGGCCCTCTGTTGTTTAGCACATCAACGACTGCCCTGTTGTCACACCAAAATGTGACCTGCAGGCACTGCACATACTGGAAAAATCACCAGGAAAGTGAAGTCCTTTGTCAGACCCTCTTTGACCCACCTTTTTGGCCAGGGTTCTGCTATCCACTTTCCTTGGAAGTAGGCACCTACTCTCTGCCCACCTGAAGCATCCGTGTACAGTTCCAAATCTGTGTTATATAGCCACTCCTCCTGCCAAATGGCTATCCTGTTGTGGTTTTCTATGACTTGTTCCCAATTTTTAAGTCTTCCTTGGTCTCCCTCCCTATACTGACCCAGTGATATGGCTTGGAACCTCCCGCCATAGCCCTTGCCAGACATCGTGTAAACATGTGTCCTGGCCTGATCGCTCTACACGCAAAATTCAAGTGCCCCATTAATTGCTGGCTGTTAATCAGGGGCACCCTTTTTCTCTTTCCTACCTCTACCAACAATGTCCTCAGTTTGTTTATCTTCTGAGTTGGCAAATGGAATTGACCATGTTCCATATCTACCTCTATGCCCAGGAATTCCAAGCACCTGCTAGGGCCTTCCGTTTTTTTCCCTAGCTAACGGTACTCTGAGTTCCATACACATCTCTTGAAAATCCTCCATAATCCTCTGTACCCCTTTCTGACCTTCCCCTATGAACAAAGAATCATCCAGGTAATGCACTACCGTGTCGTGACCTTACCTGGCTCTGAATACCCATTGCAGCCATGTGCTGAATTTTTCAAATGTGGAGCATGCCACTGAACAACCCATTAGCATGGCCTTATCAAAATAATACTCCCCTTTGATCTGAAAACCCAGCAATTCCCAATCTTCCCTGCGAACTGGCAATAGCCAGAATGCGGACTTGATGTCAGTCTTTCCCAGCCATGGGGTACACCTTGCCCTGATGATCTCTACTGCATTCTCCAATGTCCCATATGACACTCTACTATCCTTCTCCGAAATGTGATCATTGACTGATTCTTTCTCTGGACAGGATAGGTGGTGAATTACCCTATATTCACCTGCCTGCTTCTTTGGGACTAGGCCCAGTGGTGATACTCACAGATGGTTGAAAGGCGGGTCTTTGAACGGTCCCTCCATTCTCTCTGCCTCCTTTTCGGTATTGATTTTTGCCTTTAAAAGTGCCTCCTTACCTTTAATTGAGTTTAAATTTTTTGCCCATGTCCCAAACCTCTTTCCCTGGTAATGTAAACTGAAACCTTTTTGGAAACCTTCTACTAACTCCCACCCCACCCCCTTATTTGAGTATTCTTTCATCCATTGCTCCATTATTTCGGCCCTGATCGGAGTTTTTGCTAGCCGGAAATTACCTTTCCTATCTTCCCCTGGGTGAAATCCTCTCCCACCCGTATGTCCTCTCCCTCTCCATGTGCTATCTGTCTGTGCCCCTCTGTAGCCCCGCCCCGAAAGGAGCCGCTTCCTTGTCCACCCCCAGGGTTAGCTTTGCCATAAGATCTGCATCTTGCAGCTGGGTGGGATCCCCCACATTTTGAACAAGCGTGCGGAAACTTGCAGCCTGGGAAGGAACAGTGTGCTCTGTTGTATCCTCAACAGCACTTCTGATACCATGGCCCTCCCCCTGCTTTCTGCTCCCCCGGCTACTGTCATGGTTTCCCACCATAGGTCATTATATCTAGAATCTCATCTGCAGTTCTCTTCATAGTTGGCCATTCGGATCCTGAACTTCTCATCATACTGTTGCCAGTTAATATCTCCCATCATCTTATATGCATTTCTTATGATCAAGGAGTAAGCTAATAAGGGAATGCCCAATTCAGGCTTTTTCTCCTTGGCTATTGCACTATAATAAGTGAAACCCAGGGTCCAGGCCTCCCATGATTTCCCTTTAAATGCGGGCCCCCTCTGCTGTTCTCCTTTTTTGACCAGAACTACTGCGGCCACCAATTCTTTCTTACTGAAACTCTCCTTTTCTTTGTAGAGCCCCGCTGTTTTCTTATCTACCAACACAAAGCTATCAACGAATCCCCCCTTCCAGATTTTTTCCTTTGTTGCTAGTGGCACATGGTCCCCTATTCTAACCCCTCCACCCCCCGTTTTCTGCTCTATCATTTCCTTCTCCCCCTCATCTCCTTGCCTTTTCTCCTTTTCCTTCTCTTCTAACTCACCCAGCACCTTCTGCAACTTCTTAACACCATCCCCCCATACCTAATAATATTTGCTCCACATACTCCTTCATGGTACTTTCTAGTGTCAACACTGTATCTTTTTCTCCCTGGGGCTACTTTGATGGTTCGCTCGTTGCCTTGGGTCCTGGCTCCGCTCCCTTTTGTGGTCCGTTATTCGGGGCCTGCCTCCAGCTGGCTAGCTTCGGGTGCAGGAATGTTGGGTCCCAGTCCTGGGTGAGGCCTAACCCCCTCCCTTGGGCTGGGTTCCAGATCAGGCATCGGCCCCCCCAGACTGGGTGCAGGTGTTGGGTTGGGTATTGCATGGGTTGTTGGTTGTCGCCCAGGCAAAGCTGCTCTCAGGCGTTTTGGCACCGGTGTCCCTGCTCTCTTCCCTTTTTCTCCTGCCCCACTCTGCCCATTCTTTCTGACCCTGTCCTTCTGTGCTGGTACATCCCCCTTTTCTGTGTCTTCCACTGTATCCAGGACCTTGTGGGCCCTGTCCATGAGCTCCATGATCATTTTCATAGCATCCGCTTTCATAGAACTGCTTCCACGGGTGTTCATTCTGTCTTTTTGCTGCTCACAACAAAGAATTTATTTCGTTAGTTCACTCTCTGGGTCTTTCCCTGCGAATCGCTTCCCCTGCAATTTTTTTTTTTTTTGAGCAAAACGCTGCAGCCTCCCCCTTCCTTTTTTTTTTTGACCTTTTCTGTTATGGCTGACCTTACTATTCACTGAAAAACACCTCATATCGTCTTTCCCTCTTTTTTTTTATACAATTGGCAATATGCAGGGTGACACAAACCACCACACAAACAGAAACAGTAGTGGCAATGCATGAGGTAACAGTAACAAAATTGCAAAGTGGTAAAGTTTTGCTTGCCAGTTTTATGCATTACAGTGCTGCTATAGCAAGAATTTCAACATGTGCCTTTTTAAGACTGCAACTAAATCCGGCCGATTTTGACCTCTCAGCTAGCCCTCGTACCTCCTGCTAAGAGGTAACTGACACTAACACCTGGAGTCTAGCTTGCTCCTCATGATTAGGAAATTTCCTGTATGTATTCTCATATATTTAAATTTTTTTATATTGCCCCACTCTTCTTGCAGCCCTTCTTTGATGACAATGCCCCTGATAGAGTAAACAAAAAACTTGCAAAAAAGGTCCTTTAATGCCCCCCAATAGAAAGCTTACCAAGGGCTCTTTAATAATACAATGTGCTTTGCAAGGCCCCTGCTCCCTCTTGCGGACACCATCCAATTGCTCTTGGGCCTTTTGTAGCCCTTCTCGATTTACCTCCCTTCCCCCTAGCAAAAACTGCCTGCACCGCCCTCGATGCGCAATGCTAAATCCAGTCAACAAAGGAGGTCTACCTAACATTGTCACTGCTTTCCCTCTTTTTGGGGCCCCTTTGACTGTCTCTCCCACGATCTGCTAATCCTGTGAAAAAACTGCCTAATCGCACATTCCTAGTCATAGCTCCTCCCCGAGTGCTTTTTCCCTGATAGCTGTTCCCTTTATATGAAACCTTAGGGCCATAACAAATGCTGTGAATGCTTGTGCTCCACCATGTGGCCCATTGTTCCACCATGCTCCCTCGCCGCATCTTTGTCCTGCGCTTGCTTCACCACTTCACCCTTTTATTTATTTATTTTTTATTTTGAAGGCCCATTCTCCTCCATGCTGCCACTCACTGGCATTCTCCATGTGGTCCTTTCCTCCCCTGCTCCCCTGGCTTGCTAAGCTGCCTCTTTGCCCTAAGGCCGCATTGGTAGCCTCCTGCCTGGTTAGGCCTACCCTGCTTATTAGAGCCCTGCTGGCTCTTCACCCCCGACTTCTGCTGACTCTTTGTCCATTTTGGCCCCCATCCACGCTACTGTCCACCCCACCCCCCCAGCCTCCTTCCCCATTCACAGTTCCCTTTCCAAAATCACACCATGATGAAATCCCACGTGGGTCCCTGAGCACGCCACGGTCCTCTAGTATCCAATCTGCTCCACTACCCCACCACGTGGTTCTCCCCCAGACACCCCGGTCCTGTCTCTTCTCCCCCAGGATTACCCCTTCTCAGCCTGAATCCTGTACACTGCTCTTTTCACCACTCGCTCCTTTCTCCGTCCCTCATAACTGCCTCCTAATGCTAATACCCCCCCATTTTGCACACCAGATAGTGCTCTCAGCCCTCCAGTTGCCCTCTTTTCTCTCTGCGGCTCTTCTCTCCCTTCTCACCACCTATTTCCTTTTCCTTAGCCTGACGCTCGAAAAAAAAAAGAAAACCTCCGACCCATATCGGGATAATTATCCCATTGGTGGGGGAGAAGCCCTTGGTTGTGGCAGCATCTGGGGATTTTCACTCTAGGAGAAGAGCCTGCTATGCCTTTTATGCAAATATTGCTCTACCTTTTTTCCCTAGTAAGCCTGCTACATCTTGCTACAGCCCTTCAAGGCATGAACACCACATATTCTAACGCTAAACATTGACCAGCATTTTCTGCTCCATTCAGCTGACTCGCCCCAGGTTCTTCTAGCAATTAGCTGGCTGTTGCATAACTTGAAACTGTGGTCTCCTGGTCTCAACCTAGTGTTCTGACCATACTCAAACTGCCTCTCCTTTTTTTTTAAACCACCTGCTACTTTCATTCAACCATCCTACTGCATCCCAAGCTTGGCGATCTCTGTCTGCACAAACTTCAAAGAATATCCCTTTTTTCTTACCTTTTCTTGAGGAACTCACCGACTGATGTGCTAGGATCTTTTTCTTGAAATTACTTACCCAAAGAAACCTAGCAGAAAGTGACAGAGCCCCTCTGTGTTGCCCTTCTTAAACCCCTATTGCTCTACCCCTCCCTGCCTGCCTTTGTTTTCCATTGGTCCTTATCCTCCACCCCTTCTGATGCTCTGGTGATGTCATGAGAGAGATCTCCCCTTTTATGACCTCATTCTCCCTTCCCCTTCCCCCCTTCTGCCTCTGTTGCTATCCCAGCCTCTTCCCAAGGTCAGCTGGCCTGGAACAATGGGGGCTGCCCTTAATGGCAACCCATTTTATACAATGCAAGCAGTTTGTCAGACTTCTTAGAACTGCAGCCCTTCCACTGCTGGTAGTCCCTAAACTGCAGTACAAAATAGGAAGAAGGTCTTTCTCATTCTCTGCCCCTCACCTGTGGAACTCCCTGCCCCAACCCCCCTGTGATCCTGACTTGCCTTACCCTAGAACTGTTTAAAAAGAGACTAAAATCTCTCTTCTGGACCTTGCACCCTGTAACTGCTTTTGCTGAAGTCATATGCCCCTCCATCTACCCCCTCAACCCTACTGTTATATACTGTATATACACAGAATTAGTGAAAGGATGACAAGTGTAGGCAGTTCACCCTGTATGTAAATATTCATAGTCATTGAACAAGAATTGTATGTATGTATATATGTTGTGCTATATAGTGTAACTAATTTAAACATGTCTATATTCTTATATATTATCTTGTTTAAAACTGTACATCTATGTCTTTTACTGTACTGTACATCTATGTAACTAATTCCGGGTGGCCATTGAAAAAGGGACATCTAGTCTCAGAGGGCTTACCTGGTCACCAAAGTTCAAATAAATAAATGAAATAAAATAAAATAAATATCTTCCCCTACTAGACTACTGTGCCCCCATCTATGCACATACCTCCTCTCAACTGCTCATGAGACTAAATGCAGCTTACAATAACGTCTGCAGGTTTGCCCTGATGGCCCCCTATTCCACCCACCACTGCTCACTATTCAAGACCCTGGGCTAGCTCCCCCCAAGGACAGAAACAACTACTTTCTTGGATGCACCAGAGGCAACACCCTCAGAAGTGGAAACCAGTCCCCTCTCTTCCCCCCTGCTCAAGCAGAAAGCCTGCCTTCTCAATCTCTGACATTCCACTGTCCCACCATTAGAAGTTCCCTGGATATATACCTCCATGGAATGCAAAGCACTCTCTTTTGCTGCTCCCAAATTATGGAACAACCTACTCTCTAGACTAGCAATTAACTTTCAAATCTCACTATAAAGCAGAACTGTTGGCCACTGCCATGTGTAACTGCCCCGCCAGGTGAACTTACTGAATTACTTTTAATGAGTCCTAATCTCTCTGTATCTATGCCAAATGGATCGTGTTGTACTGTACTGAATGCTTACTTGTAACTTTGTGTACTTTGTTCTTGCACATTACTCTTATTCTGCATTGTTCTATTTTCTGTACCATCTTAATTTGTGTAACTGTACTGCCTGTTACCTATGTGCCATCTTCATGGCCCAGGTTGTGCCAGAAATTGGTTCTTTGGATCAGTGCACCTAGGAAGTAAACAAATAAATAAAACAAACAAAAAAAAAGTTAGTGTCACCCTGTCTGTGTGCAATTGGAGTCGGGGCATTTTCTTTATAGGAGGTACGTGGTCCTTGGTAGCTTGCTGTGGCTGCATTTTGTAGTCTGTGTTTTGTTGCTGTCAGCTAACTGTTGAGGAGCTGATTTAAACATGAAGACTGGATTATTCTGTGCAGTGCAGTTTTTGTAGAATGGTAACAGTCTGTACAAATTCTGGCTAAAAACAGTTTGGGTCTCAAACAGCTTGGATTTATAACAGCATTTTCTTGTCTTGTGGCAAGTACAGAAGTACTCAATGGTGCAGAATGATGCTCCATTGCTGTCTTTCTTGAAAGGATGGCTGCTAATAACTTTTGACTGAGGATTCAGATCTGTGACCAGTTACACTCATCACTTGTTTTGCATCTAATCCTGTGTTTGATAAGATTTGGATAGCAGTAGTGTGAATGCAATGGTTTGTACTGTATAGATGACAAGAAGATTTGCTTCCTTGCAGATTTGGGGCAGGAAAGATCCCAGAGTTTACTCCAACAAACTCCTGACTGTACCAAATAGCCTGGTTGTCTAAAAATTGCTGTGGCACTCTTAGTGAATATCAATAAAATGCTGCAGCATATGGTAGCAGTTTTGAGATATATTTGTTTAGAGACATTATTGTGCACAATGGATCCTCAGGCTGACCAAACATAAATCGCTGTGGTTTTTGGTGGACTAGTTGAAAGAAAAAGAGGCTTATTCAATACCATTTTCATCGGTTTTAATTGTAAAACAGTTTGGTTTTAATCTCTATAGTTTTTCTTTACCACGACGTGCAAAATGTAACTGTATGTCCAGACACACTTTTCTGAGCAGAACTGGAGCAGTTTCTGGTGAAAGAACTCCTGATTTGTGAAGCATTTTTAGGTGGATTCCAGAAACTGCAGGATGATGTTTTATACCATCTTTCCCTTCTGTTGTTAGTTGTTTAACAGCGCCCACAAAAACATTACTGCTGGTGTTAAAAGTTGAATCGTCATCAGATTGAAAGGTCTGTTGAGGGGAGCTTCATTCAGAAATCTGTTGATTCCTGCCCAGAGACAGACATAGCTGGCTATTCCACATTCTTCTTTTCCAGTTTGAATTCTTTCATAAAAATCTCTCACGAGAAGGTTTAGGTTCTCTGCTGTGATTGTTTTAAATTCAATTTTTTTTCCTTCAAGCCAGTGTTTCAGAACACTAAAGTCCTATTTGGTTTGTCCCTTGGTATTAGCTTCATTTTTACTCAGCTCTAGATTAACACTAGAAGCTTCATTTACTGCAGCATGTTGACTTGTGGTTGTTGTTTTCTTTTTAAGTTCACCATACATGCGTATGCAGCAAACTTCTTGTGGCAGAGTGACTTTTGAGAGGTGTGTCACTCTCTGTCCAGTGCAGAATGGTCTGCAAGGGGCAGAACAGTGCTACCCCAATCATCAGCCAGGCTCATCATGATGCTATTTTGCCTGAAGCGGTCTGCACTTGAAAAGAAAAAGCAGCACCAATCATAATGCAGCTTTTTCTTGTCATCTGCAGGACACCACCCAGCAACCAGCAGTTACATGTCCTGATTAGCCTGGCTGATGTGACATCCCCCCCATCCCGTCTGTCTCTTCCCTCACTGAGGCACCAAGACATGCAGTGATTTGTATGCCGCCTTGCTCCCTGGTCCTGGGTGGCCACTGAGTGCTCCTGCCGGTCCTGTTATCTGTTGGCCTTGATTGGGGGTCCGGCAGAATGTAACTGCAAAGCCACATGTTGTGGCGGGGTTGCCGATCACTGCACAACTCAATTTGTGAGCTGCTGTGGTCGGCTCCTCACGTCATCTCTCTCCCTCTCAAATTGCTGAAAACTGCCCCTCTTTTTATGTTATCCCCCACACACACAACCCTCCCTCTAAGCACCCACCACCCTACACCACTCCCCAAACATAAGGTACTGACACTGGGGGTGCCCAATCCCCAGTGTCTTCAGCAAACTCTCCCTGAAAGAAAAAAAACCATCCATTGTTGTCTGTTGTGCCATTACCCCCACACGTAACCCTCGCAAGGGTGGCCACCAAGAGCTCCTGGCCCCATTGTCTGTTGGCCTTGACTGGGGGTCTGGAAAAGTGTAACAGTAAAGCTGAAACATTCCTGTCCCTAAAAAAAAGAAAACCTTCCCCTGTCATCTTTATTATTATTTTTAACCCTGTAAAAAAGAAAACAATCCCTCATCATCTTCCCCATTGCCCCTCACCCATCCTGACCCTTCCTCTGCACACTCACCTCCCTGCACCCACCCTTACCTAATTCTTCCTACCAGAGGTCAAGTGCTGTCATCTTCTCTGGACCTGGACACATCTGCACTCTTCAAAGCCCAACTGCAAACCGAAAAATCAAGGTAAGCCTGTATAATGGCTGTCAATGGCAGTTTCAACTTATGTTGATATCTCAGCCATTTTTTGAGATGTTTGCATCACATTTTCAACATGAGGTTCTTGGGACCCCACCTCATGAACACTGTCAGTGTCATTTCGTTACTCAGTCCTGAAAGGTGATTTCACAGTTGCTGCATGGAATCACCTTTTGGAACTGATTAATGAAACAATAGTGCCACTGTTCATGAGGTGGGGTCCCAAAATGCCCATGTTGAAAATGTGGGCCCAGATATTCAAAAGGGTTGCGCTATGTGCAATAGAGATGTACCAGCGCAAGTCCAAAAATTCACCATTCTGTGATATTCAGCGGGATGCTGCTGCACGGCCCAAATTACAATGCACAAGAGCGCAATGGTAATGAATGCATGTGCAACTGGAGGGGGAGGAACCATGAATAAATGGCGCAGTGCGATATTCAATGACCTGCGCCATGCACAATAGGGGAGGTAGTGGAAGTTGAGCCATAGCGGAAGTGAGCCAAAATAAAAAGGAGCAAGAGAGAGGTGCAAGAATGCTACAGGAAGGCCTGCAGTGGGAGTGAGCTGGCAGCAACAGGAGAGAGAAACAGAGAGAGGGACAGTGGTGGAGCAGGACAGGGCACACTTGTGCCACACAGGACAGGTCTGGGGAGCCAGACAAACAGGGCAGGGACAACAGGGCAGAGCAGCAGAGTGGGCAGAGCAGGGGCAGGAGGCAGTACAGCAGAAGGCCGGAGGTGTACCCAGTGCAGGGGGAGCAGCATAGAGGGCAACGGGTGGACTGAGACAACATCTGCCAGGGGGGTGAACAACAGCCAGGGACATGGCCAGTGCCACCATACAGATGGAGGCAGTAATGAGGGGTGTGAGAAGGCAGGCAGCAGGGGGGCGCCACCATGGAAGGGCCCATCGGTGGTACACCCCCAACAGGTGGTACCGAACCCGCATCACCTTAAAGCAGTATAGTGATACACAGATCGTGGGCCAGTACCGCCTGAACCGGGCAATCCTGAGGAGGCTCTATGAGCTGTGCAATGATGAGATGCAGGCACCCACACGATGGAGCCATGCTCTGTCAGTGGAGACCAAGGTGACAGCTGTCATGTGCCTGCTCACCACGGGTACCTTCCAAAGACCAACAGGGGACATGACAGGCATAATCCAGTTGGCCGTGTCATGCCTACTCATGCAGTTCCTCAGTACACTGCTGCCACATGCTGCGGAGTACATCCATTTCCCCAGCACACAGGCGGAGCGCAGAGCACACATACAACAGTTCCACAGGGTAGCACATATGCCTGGCATGCTCGGGGCCATTGACTGCACCCGTGTGGCCATCCGCACACCACCTGGCCTGGAAGGCATAGCGTACCGCAACCGCAAGGGATACTCCAGCATCAACTGCCAGGTGGTGTGCGATGACAGGGGGCGCATAACCAATGTCTGTGCCATGCACCCTGGGGGAGCACATGATGCCTTCATCTGGCACCAGTCAGCACTGTGCCACAGGTTTGAGAGTGGGGAAATCCCCACTGGCCACCTAGTGGGTGAGTATGCACAACATGCAGGATAACATGGGCAGCCGTGGGGGGGAGGCATAGCCAGAGGTGCCATGGTTACAGGCTTTGACGTCCCACGGCAGAGTGATGCAGACCACCATACTAATGTACACCCTCTATACACAGGTGACAGTGGATAGCCACTCCGTCCCTGGCTGCTCACACCATACCGGGGCCCCACCACCCCATCGCAGCAACGATACAATGAGGCACATGCCACCACTTGTAACATTATCGAGCGTGTGTTCGGGATGCTGAAGTCACAGTTCCGGTGCCTGGACACATCTGGCGGTGCCCTACAATACAGACCCTCAAAGGCCTGTGGGCTATTCCTGGCCTGTTGTATCCTGCACAACATGGCCAACGACTGTGGGATAGCTGTGGAGGTCAAAGAGGGAGACAGCGATGGAGATGACGAGGACGCCGGTGCAGACGGTGATGAGCAGCCACCCCCTGGGTGAAGGGACCCCCGCCTGCACAGGATGGTGCAGCTGCACCGGGACACCATCACAGAGGAGCATTTCAGACAACACAGGTAGGTCACGGGGCCATGTACAACCACCACTGGCAAGGGCACAACCCACACACATGCATGGATGAACACCAGGGGTGGATGGTGGCAAGGGAATGGGAATGAGCATGGATCTGCACACGCCGTCAGGGATGGGCATGGCCACACACGGCACGCGCACACACGCACACACGCACACACACACACATCCCCCACCCCCACCCCATACCACAAGACATGCACAAGGGGTAGAAGGCATGCCGACCATGACTGCAACACCTAGCCACTCACAGTCCCACACATGGCAATGCCCAGTAGCTGTCACTGTGCGTGTGTCAGATGCTAGGCAGCATTGCACACTGGCAGACAGCACAACGCAGGCATCATCATGCACACGCCACAGTGGCCAGCAGCCAGGAAGGTGTGCACGTGGACTGTGTGTGCAGTGCTGGGTACCCCACCCATGCATCTCATGGTGCACAACACACTGCACACAGGACAACGGCAGACAATGACCATGGCGGGAGACAGGTCAGTCATGCGGCACAGTGCAATGGCCACCACGGATGCATGGGTGGCCCCGCCAAGACCTGCCAGCCATGCCAGGCTGATCATTGGCCTCATGGGGTGGCACAGATGTACCCCCAGGGGTGACACTGTGGGAACATGACCATGTTCATGCAGAGGTCTGCAGCTCACTGAACATGCCTGCACCAGGCATGCTAGGTATGCCCACAGCCGACCCCGGTGTCGACACGGGAGGTGTCACACGATGCCAGGAACGGGGGATGAACATGGCACTGCATGGTGTCTGCGGCACATGGGCAAATAACTGGGTGCCCACTGTGGCCATGACAGCTGTGAATGCCTGTGTCTGCCTATCAATGGTGAGGGTCACATCCTTCCGCAGCCAGTCCATCCCTGCCAGGAGCAGACCGGTTTCCCTGCTGTGCCACTCCTCTGCCTGGTGCAGGACCACACTGAGTGCATCCACCGCTGTCACAAGTCACAACTGCTGATCCACTGAATCATGGAGTATGCGGGTGTATTCATCTAAGAGGTCATCCGCCCGATTGGCATGCTGTCCCTCATGGTGTTCGCGGCCATGCAGGGCAGCACCACTTGAGGCTGGGTGCTGCATACCAGGGCCATGCCTGGGCATGTCCACAGGCAGTGCACTGATGCCATCCCCCGACACTGTCCACCCGTCTCCATCATCCGACTGCTGGCACTGCCCCTCCGGCCACCGAACACAAGGGCCCACCAGTGCCGATGCATTGTCCACAACAGCCCCACTGGCCTGGATGCACACCAGTGCTGCCCCACTGGGGCATACAGGCACGGGATGGGACTGTGATGTCATGCATGCCTCCGCAGTGGCACCACCCAAGGCTACGCCCGTGCCGTTCCCTGCAGTGGAACCATCCTGCGTCCCACATGTATCACTGTCTGGGATGTGTGATCCATCATCATCATCAGTGCCTGATCCAGCACCAGTCCATGTCCCAGCATGCTGGATTCCATGGCTGCTGTCACGCTGGGACACAGGTAGGTTCTCGTCCACACCATCACCACCATCTTCAGTCCGAACAGACAGGCAGGTATGCAGTGGTACTGACCCATAGACACCTGTGGAGGTGGATGGGTGCTACTCTGTGCCCAGGGCCTCGCCACGGTGGACACACCCACCACCACTGATCCATGTAGACACTCAGGAGCTGCAAGGGAACACAATAGTGCTAAAGTCACTGCCGTACCCTGTGACAGTCCCCCTGCCACCCACACAGTGACAGCACAGGACCTACCATGCAGTGATGGGCTGCCACCCATCTGGAAGCCACCACCTGGAATGCCCTCAGTGGCACAATGCCACATGCTGCTGGCTATCCACTCCTCCTGTGGCATCAGGCGAGGCACATCAGGCTGCCCACCACCAGTTGCAGCATGTGCAGCCCTGATGGCAGCCACCTTGTCTTTAATCCTCCTCCTGTCTGAGCCAACCTTCTTCTTACATTCCTTCATGGAATGCTGGTGGCTGCCATACTGGTTCATGGCATGTGCAACCTCACCCCATGCCACAGCATGGGCCTGTGGTGCTCCCCGCTGTCCACTGAGCAGTGGTTCCCTGTCAATGTAAGCCTCGAACAGGGCATCTGTTTCTGCCCATCTGAAGTTTGACCTCTTCTTCCTCACATTTGTTCATTGTAGAGCCTGTGGGAATGACAGGTGTTACCTTTCACTGTGCAGTCCCATGCATCTCCCACACACCACAGTCCACACTGGCAAACAGCATGCAACCCACCACAATAGACTGCAAAACCAGACTATGGCCTGTGCAGCCCCATGTCGCATTTATATAGCGCAACACATGCAAATGAGGCTAGGCTCAATTTTAAGTGGATGCTAATGCAGTAGCTGCACCATTGAATTGCTGATGAGCTGATTTACATGTGCCGGCTGAATATCATGCTGTTGCACCTTGCGCAATTGTGTTGAATGTGCTCAGGCAGGAGCGCAGCTCTGTGACATGTGTAGTAGACACCGAAAGGCTCATGCCCGGGGTGCTGACCCTGATGTCTGCTGTGCTGCTGATGTGCTGAGCGTGGGAGGCAGTGCAGGGCATGTCCACCACTGTGACAGTTGCGCTAGTGTACTGTTCACATGTATAGCGCTCTTGCCCTGGGGCGCCGTAGGCACCATGGTGCCACAGCGTGGTAGGCCACTACAGGAAGTACCACACATGTGCCCTACTGCGCTACATGCGGTGAGCACCAATCGCACTATGGCGGTCCGTGCGCAAGGGACCTTTGACCCTGTGCCCGACCTTTGCCCCCTAGGTGCCATGCATCCGCATGAGTGCACCCCTATCGCGCTGTTCGGTGACAGCGTGATGGAGAATGGCAGCGCAGTACCATGCAACAGCTGCACATGGCGGACGTGTGCTGGGTAGTGCCATTTTGATTCAGACTCGGTGGAAGGATGGCATGGAGATGAGAACCTATCTGGAGCAAGATGGAACTGGCAAACCTTGTCTCACTAGTTGAGCCCCATGCTGGTGCTCTCTTTGGTGAGGCACCCCTGGACAGGCCAGGAGTGCCATGTGGGTGGAGGTGGTGGTGGCCCTGGAGGAGGCAACAGGGCTCCAGAGAACAGCAGAGCAGTGCAGGCACCGGTATGGTGACCTCCAGCAGAGGGACCTGGACAGGCTTGCCCACCTGCGGGCACGTGCCAGGAGAGGCACTGTCCCACGGCCAGGTAGGTGCCCCATCCATACACTGGTTACATCCATACGGGTATCGCAGTGGGCACGTGTCCACCACATGGGGGATGGTCCATCCACTGTGGGCAGTGGTGGTGGTGGTGGTATGGGGGGGCTTAATGGTTTGGCTGTGTGGGATCACACACACCCAGGGTTGGGGGGCCTTTGCTACTGGATTGTACTGATGTTCCTCTCTCTATGTTTGCACCCTAGGCCCTGAAGAGCATCGTCATGTAAGGGAGGAGAAGCAGCAGCATGAGGCACATCCCATTGCCGGAGGTCCCATAGCGGCTCAGCGCCAGGACCAGCCTGATGATGATGAGTGCCTTACATCCAGGATTTTCTGTGCATGCTGTGTAGCAGGGCGGGCGGCGGGGCATGGCCACCATCCATTGACACCACTGCTGTGCACACCATATAGTACAGTCAGCACTGTTCAGTGGCACTGCATGTCTGGGAGTGCATCACTGGTGGTCCATGCGTGCAACAGGGACATGGCTGTGCCACTGCCTTCGCACCGTTAAGCCATGTCACTGTACAGCCACGGTGGTGCTGTGCAGGACTTGGGTGGTGGGTGTGTGCAGTGGTCCGCATGACTGTGTGCACCTGGGTGGGCAGGTCCTGTGGACACAATCACTGTGGGTGGTCGCACACCATCACAGGGGTGTGTCCCACGGCTGTATGCCATGCACAATGGGTGGGCTGCAGGGGGCTCTGCATCCACACCTATTGACTCTGCTCCCTTTTCCTAGGTGGACGGTGGTTGGTCCAGATTGAGAGGGTGCTGCAGGAACTGCTCCAGGTGGCCAGGGCCTCTCTGGCCATACTAGAGAGGGTGGATCAGCATGGCGTGTGGTGAAGACATGGCAGGAGGTGCCATAGGAGTGAGGAATGGGGCTCCCACTGAAAAAAGTCCACCTATGGACTACAAAAACCCCCCTGGACCCATGCTCACATCCCTCCTTCCCTCTCCCATTTGTTCACCACTGCCCCTTACCCACCTCCACCCAGTTTGTGGTCCTCACCCCTTTTTTTCTGTAAACATGTACATAGTTTTGTTTATACTTCTACTACATTTGTTTAGTTATGCCTACTGTGGTGGTCTCTGATTTGCAGCGGGCTAATGGTGCTCAGCTGCAGTGGTGTGCATGGTGTCAGGGTGGTGCTATCATGGGTATGTGTGTGTGTGTGTGTGTGCCCATAGGGGAGGCAAGTTTGGTGTGGGCATAGCTCTCAGTCACTGTCTGTGGTTTGTGTGTTGTTTCCTGTGCACTGGATGACTGTGTGCAGTAGTACACAGTGCATGCACTGTGTCTATGGTGCACCAGTCAGACCGTCCATGGCCTGTGCAGCTGCCACCCTTGCATGTCTGTGACCTGCACAGTCCACTGGCATGTCAGCGGTGGCTGCCCATGCTGGACTGCCACTGTACCCAGCGCGATGCCGGGTTGCCTCCTGTCACTGGTGTGGTGCACATCTGCCTCAGGTGGCACTGTTGCCTCCGCTGTTGTTGTCCCACCTCGATGCTGTCACTTGTGTCTGTTGCAGGGGATGTGCTCCACTGTCACTTGTGCTCCAGCCACATGCTGGTGGCGTACAGTGTTGTGGTGCCTGCACAGGGTTGCTGGCACACCTGTGCTGTAGAGGGGTTCTAGTCGTGTGTACACGGCTGCCGTGTCCACACACTGGTGATTTGGTTGACCCGCTACTGTGTCTCTGTGTTGGTGTGCCCTTGCGTATGGGTGGTTGTTTGTCTGTGCACTGTGTTGCATCCTGTGTGGTGCATGCCTCCATGCAACACTGTGGGTGTCTGCGCCGGCTGTTGTGGCCAGTGCTGGGACAGGGTGTGTCCTTGGGAGGGTGTGCAGGGTGCTGTGACACTGGTGGTGGGGTCCAGGGCATGTCCTGTCACGTGTGTGGTACCTCATTTGCAGACGCATGGTCGGCCTCACAGCTGTACCTGGGGGGGATGTGCGTGGCTGCACTGTGTATGCAGACATTGCTTCGCTGCCTGCTGCTGCCCGCTGTTGGGTGCTCGTGGTGGGGCTGCCTTGCACGGTTCTGTGGTGCACAGGTTTGTATTGTCACAGTGGGGGTAGTGGCATGCTTGGTGTGTCCTGCACTGTTGGGCACTATTCCTGTGCAGGGTGTATGGGGATCGTGCTGCAGAGTGTGCTCTGCATTGGTGGGATGGTGTGGTATGGGGTGGATGGGCATCCATGTGTGACGGTCCCAGCTTGCAAAGGGGTGTGCTGGTGCACTATGCCATGGTGGTGGGTTTCTTGCTGGAGTCCCTGGGCTGGTGGTTCTTCCTGCTCTCCTCCGGTTGTGTGGTGAATGGGGTGTGGGGGGCGATGTCTGATCTGCTGTGTGCTCCTCTGCCCATCCCTACCATGGGTGGTGGGCCCCTGCATCCTGTCCCTGTGCATTCCTGGTTGTGCTGTTGCGCTGCTGCTGCCCTGCTCCACTAGGCATCCCTGGTTTTGCTATTGCTCATCTGACCTGCACCACTGCACATCTCTGGTTGCGCTATGGTGCAGTTGGTGCAATATTCGGTCATGTGCTGCAGGCACATCTTGACCTGTCCAGTGTTTGAATATCACGCGTGTTGTGCATGGGCGCAGTGGACTTGTGCTTGCTCCTGCTATTGCTCACCTTTGTGGCGCAGTTTGAATATTTGGGCCGTGGTGTAAAAATACCAAAAAATGGCTGGGTTACGTGCGCTCATTGAAATTTTTATATGCACACACGTAACTTTGGTTATTTTTTTATTCTGACTCCAAATTTTCAACATAGCCATTGTTTCATACCACCTAATGAACAGTAAAGATGTCATTTTTCACATCCTACCCAAAATGTATTTCTGCACCTGTGGCTCAGAATGGCACAGTCAGTGCATGAAATCACCTTTCAGGATAGAGCACTGAAATAATAATGCAACTGATCATGAGGAGGGGTTCCAAAAAGCCCATGTTGAAAATTTGGAACAAAAATACCAACAAACACCCAAGTTACAGTACTTGCGCGGATTTAAATTTTCCTACACATGAGTGTAACTTGGCCAATTTTAAATATTATCACTCCAAATTTTCAACATAAACATTTTTCAACACTGCTTCATGAACAGTACAGCTATTGTTTCTCATCACTGCTAAAACATTCTTGCACCTGTGGATGACCACCACAGTTGCTGTGTGAAATCACCTTCGGGATTGAGGTAACAAAATGATAGCACCAATCTTCATGAGGTGGAGTCCCAAAATGCCCAGGTTGAAAATTTGGAGCAAAAATACCAAAAAAAGACAGAGTTATGCACACTCATTGAAATTTTCCAACACATGTGCGTAACTTTGTCAATTTGTTATATTTTGATTCCAAATTTTCAACCTAGCATTTTATCACACAACCTCATGAGCAGTACAGCTGTTATTTCACACATACCACCCAAAATGAGTTTCCACACCTGTGGCGTGGAATGGTGTTTTGCATGGATAAAGAAATTTTCACCTATGGGGTTTATGAGGTACAGTGATAAAAACACTGTGTTGAAAATTTGGGGTCAAAATATGAAAACAATTACATGGGATGTATAGGAAGGGGTGTCACCAGCAGAAAGAGGGAGGTAGTGATGCCGTTATATAAAACCGTGGTCAGGCCTAACAATGGGTAGGCCGTGTCATATGAATCTGATAGATTTTATTAACTGGGTGATGAAGGAAGTTAATCAAGGAGGGGGGCATGGACATTGCCTACCTCAATTTCAGCAAGGTCTTCGACACTGTCTCACGTAAGAGGCTTGTTAACAAGACCGGTATTCTGGGCATGGTAGACAAGGTGGTGAACTGGGTTAGGAACTGGCTAAAAGACAGGAGACAGAGGGAGGTGGTAAATAGGGTACAATCTTGGGGGTGGTGACCAGTGGGGTACTGCAGGAGTCAGTTCTTGGGACAGTCCTGTTCAATGTCTTCATTACTGACATTGCAGAGGGCCTGGAAAGAAAGGTTTGCCTGTTTGCAGGTGACATCAAGATCTGCAACAGGGTGGATACTCCTGAAGGGGTGGAGAAAATGAGAAAGGACTTAGAAATGTTTGAGAAATGGTCTGAGAAGTGGCAACTGAGGTTTAAATCAAAGAAGTGCAAAATTATGCACCTGGGGAACAGAAACACTGGGGAGAGCTACAGGATGGGGGGGCAGTTGTTGACAGTCACCAAGGAACAAAGGGACCTGGAGGTTATAATTTCACATGATTTGAAGATGTCAAAGTAGACTACAAAGGCAGCAGGGAGGGCCAGTGGCATGCTGGGGTGCATAAGCAGGAGTATCACCAGTAGAAGGAGGGAGGTAGTGATGACGCTATATAAAACCCTGGTCAGGCCTCACATGGAGTACTGTGTGCAGTTCTGGAGACCACACATTTAAAAGGGCATAAACAAGCTGGAGACAGTCCAGAGAAAGGCGACTAAGATGGTACAGGGCTTGCACCACAAAACAAACAAGCAGAGATTAAAGGCCCGCATATGTACTCACTGGAGGAGAGGAGGTAGACAGGAGACATGATAGAGACATTCAAGTACCTCAAGGGTATAAACAAAGACTTTGTGGAGGAGTTATACTTTTGGTTTGGATTTATTTTTCTGTTTTTGGGCAGTGAGAGTGCCCTAATTATTTTCATTATTCTCCAGGTAGTGTGAGTGCCTGGGAATTTTAAATACTCATTTTTATTACATTATCTAGGCAGTGTGAGTGCCTGGTTTAGCACTGACTCCCAGGGTAGTGAGAGTACAAGGGGTTGAAAGTGCAACTGTACTTATTATTGTTCATTCAAATATATATTTTTTTTATTAAGTAGAGATTATTTTATATTTTATTTTGTAGATTGTTTTTTATTTCATTCAGTGTTATATTTTTCAGTTAATTGTTACTTAATTTTCTTGGACTTGAACTCTCTTTAGAGTGGATTCTATATGGGGCTTCTTTTTTGTGGTTTGTATTGCTTTTAATTTAGTGTCTAATTTCTAACTTATTTTGGTTTGAGTGGGAGGGTAGTGTGTTGTCATTTTAAATTTTTTGGTGAATTGGATAGGTGCAGGGATGGTCAGGCAATATTCCTCCTCCAGACTCAGGAACCTACACCCCTTTGTCTGTCCCTGACTGACCCCGGAGGTATATAGGTGTTGTAGGGCTCTGGGGATAGTGAGGAGGAGGAGGGGTTGGGGGCTGGGACTGGTTGGGGAATGGAAAGGAGTTGGCAGATTGGGGTGGTGGGGACAAGGAGATGCCCTGAGGCAAAATGGGTTCAGGAAAGTGGTCCTCCCTGCCTGATTCCCATACCCAAGGGCTCTGCTGTTTGTAGGCAAGTTTCTCGGTATTCCTTGATCACTCATCCTACTCGGGTGGTGTTATGCAATGCCAGGGTCCATTAAGAACAAGATTGCTATAATAGTGGATCTTGTTGAATCATCTGACCTTACTTGCATCACCGAGACCTGGCTGGATGAAAAGACTGACCCAGTTTTGGCATCAGTAGTTCCAGTGGGGTTCTTGGTGATACACCGCCCAAGGAAGGATCGTAGAGGTGGGGGGGTAGCTATCTGTTTTAGATCAGAACTGAGCCTAGTGGAAGTTCCAGTGGGGACCACCAACTCCTTTGAATGCATCCTTGGTGAGGGTGTAGGGTGCAGGATTCTTCTCATCCACTATCCACTCGGAGATGGGAAAGTTTTCCTGCAGGAAATTGCAGAATTCATTGTCGAATTAGCTTTGGACTTCCCCAGATGGCTGATCCTGGGGGATTTATATGCTTGGGTCGATGATGAACTCTTGAAATTTGGTAAAAATTTCCTCCAGTTAATGAATTCACTGGGCCTTACACAGGTTATTACCTCCTCAACCCATATTAAGGGGCATTCACTGGACTTGGTGTTCCTCCTGGGGATGGAGATATCCGATTTGGTCGTGGAACCAGTTGGATGGTCTGACCATCACACCATCGGGTTCAGTTTCTTGGCCCCCCAAATAGGCCTGCCTCTATGGAAATGGTCCGGTACTGTCTTTTAAGGGCTGTTACCCCTGATGGCCTAATGAGTGTACTGGACCTACTGGGTGTACCAAGTGAATGCATGGATCCTGGGGTAGTAGTACTTGCCTATTATAAGGCAGTGGTGGAGGCCCTGGATTCCATAGCATCTGTTTGTGTTCACCCCCTTACCCTCTGCCTGAGGTCTCCATGGTTTGATGAGTCCTTGAAGGAGCTGAGGAGATGGGGGCGAAGGCTGGAGAGGAGCTGGTGAAAATCGGGCCTGGATGATGACAACCTTGGATTGATGGACCATTATATGATCTATCAATAAGCAATCACCCATAAGAAGGCAGAATTCCTGTCCAGGGAGATTGCTGCTGCACAGAACTGACTAGCTTAGCTCTTCCAGACTGTGTACAGATTGTGCAATCCAATCTGTCTGTGGTCTGGGGGAGTCTTGTCACAGAAACGATGCGATGAGTTTGCTTGATTCTTTGCTGATAAGGTTGCCACAATCAGATCTGAGATTCGCCTGTCCCACTCCATTGGAATTTGCGATGGTCGGCAGGAGATATTGGGCCCTCAGTTTACCTGGTCCAACTTTAGCCGGCCTGAAATCAGTGACATAGTGATGGTCATCCAGATATTGTGACCAACCAACTGTAGTTTGGACCCAGGCCCTACACGTCTCTTGGTAGGCTGTGTTGATGTGATCGGCCCAGTCCTAGCCAAGATAGTCTGGGGGTCATTGGAGAGAGGGATCTTTCCAGATTCCCTGAAGGAGGCTGTTGTTCATCCTCTTCTTAAGAAGCCCTCCCTTGACCCTGACTGCTTGGCAAACTACAAGCCTGTCTCTAACCTACCCTTTGTGGGTAAGCTTATTGAGAAAGTGGTTGTGTTGCAGCTGGATGGCCATTTGACCAGCCACAATGTCTATGATTCTCTCCAGTCTGGATTTAGAAAGAGACATAGTACAGAGATGGCCCTTGTACGGGTGCTAAATGATCTCCTAATAGCGAGAGATTGGAAGACGTGATCCATCTTAGTCCTCCTTGATCTCTCTGCAGCATCTGACACTGTGGACCATGGGACATTATCAGAACACCTACGGTTTATCTGTGGTCTGTCTGATACAGTCCTCAGATGGTTCTGATCTTTCCTCAAGGGGTAGAACTCAGAGAGTAATGCCTGGAATTTATTCCTCGGCCTCTCTCCCTCCTCTATCCTATGGTGAACAACAGGGTTCTAGTCTGTCACCTATGCTGTTCACAGTGTATATGCTGCCGTTAGGAGAGATTATTAGGCAGTATGGTCTGAGTTTTCACTGCTATGCAGATGATATTCAGCTATACATGTCCTTTGCACCTGGTCAAGATGTGTTCCTCTCGACATTTAACAACTGTTTTGCCGAGATCCAGGATTGGATGATTGCGAACTGCCTACGGTTGAATCCATGCAAATCTGAGGTGCTGGTGGTAGACCCTGATAGCTGGGAGGCAGGTATGTGGGCAGGATCACCCTCAAGACTATGTCTTGGGGGTGTGATGCTAACTACCTCAGACCGGGTGCGAAACCTGGGCGTTATTATTGATGACCATTTGAACCTTGAATCACAGGTGTCAAAACCTCTTTTTATCATCTGAGGAATATTGCCCGGGTGAAACACCTAGTTCTTCCCGAAGATCTTTCTACACTGGTCCATGCCTTCGTTACCTCCCACCTTGACTATTGCAATGCCCTATACCTAGGGCTGCCGGGTGTTGACCTCCGCAGCCTTCAGCTAGTGCAGAATGCGGCAGCCAGACTATTGACTGGTACAGCTAGAACCAGTCATATAATGCCTGTGCTCCACGGACTGCACTGGCTTCCAGTGTGGTGGAGGATCACCTTCAAGGTTGGTTTACTGACCTATAAAGCCCTACATGACCAGGGACCTAGCTACTTGCAAGATCTCCTTCATCCCTACTGCCCCCTTCGCACTCTCTGATCCACCAATGAGGGATTGCTAGAGATTCCCAGGGTTCTTTTGAAGACATCTGGAGCCCGTTCTTTCAACTTTGTAGCCTCGACCCTGTGGAATTCTCTACCTTGCTGGATACAGGATTGCCTGTCCGTCCAGGAGTTTAAAACTGCATTCAAGACTTATCTATTTGAGTCTGCATACAGTGATTTTAATGAATTTTAATTCATAATGGATGTTTAATTAAGGCTGTATTTTAAATAATATTTATGTTGTATGTTGTATTAATTATGATATATACAGGTGCCTTGGTTGAAAAAAGGTGCCTTTTTTACAAATAAAAAATTACTTACTTACTTAAGTGCAGCGGGAACACATATTCCAATACAGGAGGAGTACAAGAATGAGGGGGCAGGACATGAAATTGAAAGGTGGCAGGCTAAGAGGGAATATGAGGATGCTTTTCTTCACTGAGAGGGTGGTGGACACATGGAATGGTCTGCCACAGGAGGTGATGGGAGCGAGTAGTGTGGCGAGAGTTAAACATGCATGGGACAGGCATGGGAGAACCATAGAGGTACAGCTGAGGGAGGATCAGAAACTGTAGTCAAGTACAGGGCTTATGCTCAGACTGGATTGGCCTACTGGTCCTTATCTGCTGACAATTTCTACGTTTCAGCCTCTGGCAGCTATGTTCACAGAGCCAATATGGTGGCAGTGACAATAGCAATACCAATAGCAATGGCGAACTTTCAGCATTGACAAATGCTTATTCTTTGATATTTTCAGAGACTCATCCCAGTCTTTGAAAGATTTTCCCTCTAGAAAGACAAAAGTTATCTTTGGAAGCTGATCCACCCGAAGGTGAGTAATTTCTGTGATGCAGGTGACAGGGCACTGGGATATTGGAGTATGTAAACAGGTTCTGGTCATGGCTCTTGTTTTTACCCATTCCTTTATGAAGAAATATAAGAATGGGCATAGAATGCTGCTGACCAATCAGATTTCAAGACTGTTCCTGTCCAGTGCATAATGACGATTAATACCCAGCTGGATGAATTTTCAGGCAGTGCCCTCTATGGAGGATATTGTTGCTATTATTGACAAAATCATGTTTTTAATTAATTTTGCATTGTTTCTCTCATTACTGGTTTGAAAGCAGCATGGAATTTTTTACTTTATAGATGGTAGAAATGAACAACTGCTAAGGTAGACAATCATATCTCTGGATTTGTGATCATATATTTTGACCCTTATTATCTCTTCAAGATCCAGGTTGGAGTTCTCATTAGCTCTAATTTGCATCAGAACCATTGATGGCCATAATAGAAAATTATCACAACATATACAAAACAGAAAATATGACATTTCTTGTGCCTGAGTGTGTTGGCCTGTCTTTCTGACTCCATGCTGTGCACTTTTCTGCTCAGGCTCCTGATTTTCCCAGCTATGAATAAGCTACATGTGATCCTTTCCTTTACCCTGTGTGTAGTCATGTTATCACTTATTAAGCACATCTATAGCCCATTCCTGCCCCAGCCCCTCCACCATTCAAACAGCCTTTTTATTAAAATGTATTTAAAATTTGTTGACCGGAAAAGGCACATTGAGCAGAAGCTTGTTTCCAGGTGCAACCCTGGGACAGGGGGTACAAATACAAGGGATGACAAAACAATTCAGCTACAGTATAATACAGAATATAAAAAATACAGTATAGTACAGGATACATACATCAACACGCATTGCACAATGAGCAGATAAATTTGCATTACTGGAATACATTACAGAGTATTCTAAAGGAGTACCGAACAGGAATATTTGACAGGAGATTCGATAAGCAGGATGAGACAACAAGAGAAAAAATCAAGTGATCACTAGCTATTCAGGAAAGGGAAGTGAGGGAGGGGGACAGTAGTACGGTTGTGCATCCCATAAATCTGGTTGCTGAAGGGAGGTTTTACTTTTATGTCATGCAAATTTGGCATTTGTACCCCAGGACTCAGTTGCAGATTCAGAAAGGTGGTATATCATTGTTACAGGGTTGCTTGAAGAATGCCCTGTAACTCTAATTAATATTTTCTTCCCGCCTCGCTCTCCTTTCAGATTTTTGGTAAATTCTTTGCCACTCTTTTGGACCATCTTCATGGTCAGGTAATCTGGGGAGGAGACCTAATTTTGACTTTGTCACTGGACTGGGATTCTTCCAGTCTTAGACCATATCAGCAGTCTGCTGCCACCAAGTACTTTGTGAAGACAGTACAACAATTAGGATTAGTTGGTGTTTGGAGATTTCATCATTCAAGGATAAGAGAATTCACCTATTATTCCCCTCACCATGGTTCCTTTGCCAGGCTTGGCTACCTTTTTACATCAATAGAACATATAGGTTCATTTAAGGTGATTCATTATGGAGCCATCCATCTTTCAGGTCATGCCCCCCTTCAGGCCACATACGTTTTAACACAGGCACCAAAGAAGCCTATTTGGTGACTGCACTTGGGCCTTCTCTGGGACTCTGTTCTCTTGGATAAGCTTAAGACAGATATCCCCCAATTTCTCAGTGAAAATTATTTAAATGGCATCTCACCTAATATCCTGTGGGACACCCTGAAAGCCGTACTTCAAGGTATAATAATTGCTGATGTGAGTCAACAACAGAAGGAGAGGGAAGCTCAGTTGAAGAACCTATATTCCCTATTACAACATTTCCAACAATGCTGGAAACTGGGGGAAAATACAGTAAAACCTCACATTTTAGAAATAAGGGGCCGGATTTTCAAAGGCCCTAGTATGACGCAAGGTGCCTGCGTCAAACAAGTCTGACGCAGAGGCACCTTTGCGCCAAAGGCAGCAATTAAAGAGCTATTTTTCAAAGGCAACCTGGTAATCACTCAGCAGGCTGCCTGCACCAACCTGTGCTAGCGCCAGCCTTGCACCACGAATGTGGCTGTGGTATGGTGCTAGAGGGTTTGCGGCAGACCGAGACTGCCACAGCCCTCAATTCCCAATTTTCAAAGACCGCCACAGGAGCTAAATGCCAAGTACCCTTAGACCAGCAAAGGGCTGGTCTAATGGTACTTAGACATCTCCTGGGAGGGTCGGCCAGTATGTGCCACTGTGTGGCCTGCCCCAATCCATCTCCAATAGTTGTACCCTGGTGATCTAGTGATCTCCCTTCCCCACCCCTACTGTCCATGTAATTAACCTCCCTGGTGATCTAGTGGTCTGCCCACCCTGCCCTGACTGTCCAAGTAATTGACCTCTCTGGTGCTCTAGTGGCCCCCTCATCCAGCACTTAGTGCCCACAACCCTGTACACTCCCCAATCCATATCCCAGATTTGGCAACTGGCACAGCCCTCTGCACGCCTCTATGGCCAGTCACTGAATGAACTGTCAGTGCGTATACTATATATGCACTGACAGCTCATTCAGCGGCCAGCTGTGGTGGCATGTGGAGTGCTGTGCTAGTCACCGTATCTGGGGTATGGATTGTGGGGGTGTGGGGTTGTGGGCACTATGTGCTAGGTGGGGGGGCCACTGGAGCTTCAGGGAGATCAATTATTTAAACAGTCAGGAAGGGGGTGTTGGGTCACTGTAGTGCCACTGACAGGCACATTGGGCATGGTGTTGGGAGGGGAGCAGCAGCATGGCCCATTCCAGGGAGCAGATACACATACCATCCCATGGCAATTGCGACATTCCTTGTGTGTGTGCCATCCATTTGGTGCATCCATTCCATTGCCACAAGCAGCAGGACTTAGGTGCCAGGACCATGCCCTTGTAAATTCAGGAGCAGGGTCCTGGACGTACCAGCATTCAGTGCAAGCTGCCACTGCTGCAGCTTGCATTAGAGTTTTGAACATCCAGCTCAAGAGCTCAGATTCAAAACATTTTAGACTTAAAAGTAGAGCTTGTCTTATTTTATCTTCGGTAGTGGGCCTTCTAAGAGGGCCATCCATGTGCACGTCCCTTGGTGTGTAGATTGCAAGGCTTTCACATGGCAGCTACGGTAATTTGACTTTGGGACTCAGCGACTGGTTTGCTTCAGTCCCGGAGTGAGGAGATTGCATCTGTGTTCAGATCTTACTATTCTGAGTTGTATAAAGCTGATCCTGCTTTTTCATCAGAATCTCAAGTGAGTTCATTTTTGACTCAGGCAGCACTCCTGAGACTTTCGCAACACCAAGTTCAGACTCTGCTTTTTCCTATAACCGTGGCAGAAATAAAGCACGTTATTGTGGAAGTGAAGATGGTTAATCAATGGGAATAGATGGCTATCCCTCTGAGTTTTATAAGCTAAAACCTCTGCAACCTCTAATTCTCCCACTTTTGCATCAAACATTTTGCTTTCTGCATGATGCTGGGTTTCCTCCACCACTATGGTGGTATGCTGTTATCACGACTATCCCTAAAACTGGTAAGGCTCCTACACTTCCCTCCTCCTATTGACCTATTTCTATCCTAAATTGTGATTATAAGTTATATATGTCTCTTTGGGTTTGTAGACTTGAGGGCCTTCTCCCATCCTTGCTGGACCAGGACCAGTCCGGTTTTATTCGTTATCAGCAGGTACACAATAGCATATGGTGTGTTTTGTTATTGACTGAATATATCTCTTCTAGATCAATTCCTATGGTCCTGGCCGACCTGGACGTGGAGAAGGCCTTTCACAGAGTCTCTTAGGGTTTCTTGTGGAGTGATCTACTTTTTTGGGAGTTCCCTTTAGAATTTGTCTCTATGTTGCAGAGGCTTTATCAATCCCCTACAGCCTTTGTTAAGGTAAATGGGCTCTATTCCTCCCCCTTTACCCTTACCCATGGAACTAGGAAAGGATACCCCTTATCCCCACTTTTTTTTGCTCTATATATAGAACCCTTGGCCTTGCATATTCATCTTTCCTCATCTGTTACAAGTGTTCCTTTGGGCGGCAGGGATTATTGTATTTCATTGTTCGCTGAAGATATCTTATTGACCTTAAATGAATCAACAACCTTTCTTCCCGTGGCATTCCAGGTCTTAGTGCAATTTGAATTGTTCGCTGGTTTTCGGTTGAATAAAGAGAAGAGCAAGGTGCTGACTTTCAATTATCTTCCTCCTCCTCCTTCAATTAAGGGTTTGTTCCCAGTTAGATGCAATAGGAACTGGGTTGCATACCTAGGGGTTTATATTTCACACTATCCAAGCCTCTTGGAGCTATTAAATTTTGAACTTATAACTACTAGCATTTCCCAAGATTTGCGGAAATGTTCCACATATCGGTTTTCTTTCTTCCAGAGAGTTGAGGTTATACAATCTAACGTATTACCTAGAATTTTATTCCCATTGCAGACATTGCCCATTATTCCTAGTGAGTTTTATTTCTGGGGCTGGCAATGCCAGATTTCCAGATTCCTCTGGGCTAATTGGCCACCCAAGATTTGTCTTTCTCTCTTTCAGTCACCACTTTCCAAGGGGGGGGGGGCTAAATTTACCAAATTTGAAATGGTATGCCCTTTCCTGTCAACTTTGAATGCTGTGTCTCTGGCTCACCAGATCTTATTCCAATCATTGGAAGGCTATTGACTTTTCCCTTAAAGACCTCTGTGACTGAAATTGTCTTTTATTTTCAATTACTCCTACTTACCTTTCTATTTCTAAATTTTCTAGATATACACAACCCCCTTTTAAACTATAAACTATGTAATTCTTTATCTTCTGCAGAACATACTTTTCTAGCAGCCTTAGAGTGGGATGCCCATAACAATCTGACTAAAACAGTATTTTCTTCATGGTTGGAATCGCCTAGGTTTGGTATATTACCATCAAATACTTAACTTGCTAGGAATCCCTTTTTTTCTGAATTACAAGCCTTTTATTCCACCCCTAATACAGATTATTATAGATATTTGCAATTCAGGGACTTCCTCCTCATGTTGCTACCTGCGCACAAGCATTTGTCCAAAGTAACTGCTTCATTATATGTACACTCTTAGAAAGGAAGTGTTAAATTTGACTACACATTAGTTAATTTTTAACACAGCAGTTAGTGCACTTAGGAAAAACACAGTGTGAGTTAAATTTAACACATGCAGTGTGTTAAGGTTTGTAATTCTGAATTTACAGTAAAATAAAATAAAAAATAAATAAATAAATATAACACAGTGGTGTGTAAACTGTTCAGCACACAAATGTGTAGATTTTACTAACACTGGTGAGCTGATTTAACATATGAATGTGTTACAATGTCCATATTAAATGTGTTATTTTAACACTTAAGTGTGTTGAATTCTGAAGAATTTTAATCTCACATTGAATGGAGAACACAATTGTTAACCAAAAAAGTTCACAATCCTCCATAAATGAATTGTAACTTCAGTGTCAACAGGTCTTGTCACATAAGCAACAAAGCCAAATGCACAGAAAACCTACACAGATGACATGCTCTTGTTGGAGCTCATCAATATGCTCTATTTGCATCATAACCTAGTGCTTGGGAGCCCTGAGGGTACTATGGAAGTCTTACTTTTTAATGCTATCGGGAGCCCATAGTAGAGAAGAGATAAACTACAAATGATAAGAATCCCAGAGCAAATTCCCTGGGGCAAAGGTTATCCTGGAAAGGTATTGACCATGCAGCCAAATTTGAAAGAAATACACAATTTCAAACACCAAATTAAGCAAAGCATCATGGGAAATATATGTAAATTGACATGAAGGAATTTATACTGGCTGAACTCTAAAAAAAGTATATATTTTAGCATGTATAGAAACATTGTTAAAGCTGTAAAATAAAATAAAAATCACAATACTGCTTGCAAAAACATTTTATTTAATTACTGTAATACAGCACTATACCATTTCTGGGTACAATAGATCAATTATATTAAGTGTTAGTTTTTAACACATTTATGAGTTAATATTACACAATCTGGGTGGGATATTCAAAAGGGTTGCGCCATGCGCAACAGGGTTGCTCATGCGCAAGTCCAAAATTGCGCCATTCTGCGATATTCAGCAGGAGGCAGTTGCGCCACTGAAAACAGGCTGAGCAACAGCGCAATGCAAATGAAGGCATGCACAACCGAAGGGGGTGGACCCATGCATAAAGAGCGCAATGCGATATTCAAAGACTTGCGCAATGTGCAACAGCAGATGAGCCGGAAGGTGTGTCATGGCGTAAATGAGCCAAAATAAAAAGGCTCAAGGAAGAGACGCAAGAACGCTACAGGGAAGCCACATGAGGCAGGGAGAAACAGGGAGACAGTGGCAAACAGTGCAGGCCTGGGAGTGCACAGGAAAGGAGAGGGACAAGGGAGGGTGTGCAGGCCACAGACTGCAGAGGCCAGTAGGTGTACCGGTGCAGTGGAGGTAGCGTCAGGACAGTGGGTAACAAAACAACAACAGCGGGGGGACACAAGCCAGGGAGATGGACAGTGCCAGCTTCCACATGGAAGCTGTAATGAGGGGGGTGAGAAGGCATGCTGCAGGGGGACGTGGCTGTGGAAGGGCCCATCGGCGGTATGCCCCCAACAGGCAGTACCGTGCCTGCATCAGCTTTGAGCTGTACTCATACGTAGAGATTGTGGGCCGGTACCACCTGAACAGGGCAATACTGAGGTGGCTCTGTGAGCTGTGCAGTGATGTGATGCAGGCACCCTCATGATGGAGTCACACTCTGTCAGTGGAGACAAAGGTAACAGCCTGCATGTGCCTGCTCGCCACGGGTACCTTCCAGAGACTGACAGGGGACATCACAGGCATAACACAGTCGGCCACATCACGCATCCTCACCCAATTCCTCAGCGCGCTGCTGCCACATGCTGCGGAGTACATCCATTTCCCCAGCACCACGGCAGAGCGTACAGCAAACATGCAGGAGTTCCACAGGGTAGCACGTATGCCTGGCGTGCTAGGGGCCATAGACTGCACCCATGTGGCTATTCGCATGCCACCTGGCCCCGATGGGGTCGCATACAGGAACAGGAAGGGCTTTTCCAGTGTCAACTGCCAGGTGGTGTGTGATGCCACTGGGCGCATAATCAATGTCTGTGCCACACACCCTGGTGGAGCACATGGTGCCTTCATATGGTATCAGTCCGCACTGTGCCATCAATTCGAGAGTGGGGACATCCCCACAGGCCATCTAGTGGGTGAGTATGCATGTAGGAATTGCAAAATTGGGGCAAGGGTGGGAATGCCACTGGTGCCATGGTAGTGGCATGCAGGGATATGGGCAATATGGACCTGAACATGAAACTTATCTCCACTATTTCCACACAGGTGACAGTGGATACCCACTCCATCCCTGGCTGCTCACACTGTAATGGCGCCCCATGACCCCATTGCAGCAACGCTATAATGAGGCATATGCTGCCACACGCAACATCATCGAGCGGGTGTTTGGGATGCTTAAGGCACGCTTCCAATGCCTACACACCTCCGGCGGTGCCCTACAGTACAGCCCCTCAAAGGCCTGTGGGATATTCCTGGCCTGTTGTATCCTGCACAACATGGCAAAAGACTGTGGGATAGCCATACAGGTCGAGGAGGGGGATAGCGATGGGGACGCCAGCGGCGCCGGTGATGATGGTGATGAGCAGCCCCCCCTTGGATGGCAGGACCCCCGACTGATCCGGCAGGCCCAGCTGCACCGGGACACCATCACAGAGGAGCATTATGCACGACACAGGTAAGTCAAGGGGCCATGTGCAACCAACACTGTCCAGGCGCAACCCATAGGCACACAGGGTAACACACCAGGGGTGCATGACGGCAAGAGGAGTGGAAGGGTCCAGGCACATGAACACACCATCAGGAAGGGGTGAACAGTCATATGGACACACACACACACCAGGCACAAAGCGTACATGGGCAGGTGCACAGCAGAGCAGGAACAGACATGGCAAACACCCAGATCCACAGACCACCCCACCACCTGTACTGTCCAAGTACGGTGTCAGATGCTGGGCACCCTTGCACCTTGGTGTACAGTACAATGCAGGCATCATCATGCACACGCACCTGTGGACAGCAGTCGGGTGGGTGTGCAGGTGGTCCGCGTGTCGGCGTGTTGGGCAGAGCACCCACCAGTGCACTGCCCACCATGACACACATTGCACACAGGGCAGCACCAGACAGGGCCCGCACTGGGAGACAGGTCAGTCATTTTGCACTGTTCCACGGCCACGCCGAGATAAATGGGTGGCCCAGCGTATCCCAACAGCACTGGCGGGCTGATCATGTAGGCCACATGGGGTATTTAACCGATGGACCACCAGGGGTCCCACTGCGTGATCACAACCTTGTCCGCACAAGGGTGTGCAACATGCCGAACATACTTGCACCAGGTGTGCTCGGGATGCCCACAGCAGAACCCAGCATCGACAGTCTGGGTGTCACACGATGCCGGGAATGGGGAGTGGTAAGCGTACTGTGTGGGGTTTGCGGTACAGGGGCACCTGACTGTGTGCCCAATGTGGCCACGACAGAGACCACTGCCTGGGTCAGCCTGTCAATGGTGGCGGTCACATCCATCCACAGTCTGACCATCTCTGCAAGGATCAATGCATTGTCCCTGCTGTTCCACTCCACAGCCACGCACAGTGCCTCCACACACGTTGCAACCCGCATCTGCTGCTCTACTGATGCGCCGCGAGCGGGTGTTGCTCGATCAATGGGTCCTGTGCCACATTGGCATTCTGTCCCCAGGGTATGGAAGGGCCTGATGCTCAACACCCCTTGAGGGTGGGTGCTGTTCACCAGGACCAGGTGTGGGCAAGTCAACAGGTGGTGTGCATGTGCCACGCTGGGCCCTGTACCCCAGATCTGGTGGGTGACTGCTGCTGATGCCCTCCAACTGCTGTGCCCAGGGACCACTTGTTCCACTGCTGTGGCCAACAAGGAAACCCAGAGACCTGCACAACCACCGGTGCTGCCCCACCGGTGCGGACAGGCACAGCCTGGGACTGTGCTGACATGCTTGCACACACATTGGAACCAGCTAGGTCTAGGGGCATGACTGGCCTACTGTGTGTCCATCATGGGACACACACGTGTCACTACCCATTGCAGTTCTTGCATCATCAATGGTGCAGGTACATACAGCCACAGTCACAGCGTGCTGGCATGCTTGCATGCCAGACTGCTGAGCACAGGCTGTGCACCCCACCACAGCTCACCGACGAAGAGGTGGCAGCCAGGCGTGCATGCTGGTGCAGTGCATGCGGCTGGTGACGAAGGTGGATGGACCCTCCTCCACCTCTGGCAGGTCTTCCTCACTCCATGGTCCCACCACCACCATCCCCTGCAGAGCGAACAGGATCTGTAACAGAAAGTGAGGACATGTTAGTGCATGTGATCCAACCTTCCCCCAACACCACCACCATGTCATACCGTGCAGTGATGGGCTTCCTGTCTGGAATCCACCTCCTGGTATGCCTCTACAGCACTCTGCTGCATTGATGCAGCCAGTCGTTCCTCAGCGGGGTCAGCTCCGCCACGGCTGGCTGACCCGCCTATGCCAGCACGTGCCGCCCCTGAGGGCTGCCACCTTCTCCTTCACCCTTCTGTGGTCTGTCCCCATCTTCTTTTTGCATTCCTGCAGGCGCTGGTGGCTTCTGTGCAGGTTCACTGCCAGGCTACCCCTCCATGCAGCCGCTGGGCCTGATCTCAACACCCTTGAGGGGTGGGTGCTGTTCTGGGACCAGGTGTGGGCAAGTCAACAGGTGGTGTGCCTGAGGGGGTGCCCCGCCGTCCACTCAGTAGTGGATCCTCTTCCAGGTAGGCCTAGAAGAGGGCCTCTGTCTCCGCCATGGTGAAGTTGGGCCTCCTCCTTCACCCACCATCCTCACCCTCACCTTGGCTCTGCTCAGTCATGTCGGTCTGTATGGGTGGAAGTGGACACCTGTCACTGTGCAGTCTACAGCGTTATCCCATGACCATCGGCCAGAACATCACCCAGCATGCAACTCACCTCTCACCTGCAGTAACCGAATCTGGCCAGCACAGCCCAATGTCGCGTATTTATAGCGCAATGCATGCAAATTAGGAGTGGCACAACTTTAATGACATGCTAATCGCGCCACTGTGCCTTTGAATGGCTGATCAGATGATTTGCATGTGTCAGCTGAATATCGCGCTGTTGCACTGTGCGCAATATGGTTGAGCCAGCTGAGCCAATGGTACATTTCTGTGACTGTGTGGTACACTGCATTGTGCATGCCCAGGTAGCTTACGCAGGTGTCTGCCACACTGATGACGTGCTGTGCACAATCAGCAATTCAGGACACGGCCACCATTGTGCCAGTGGTGCTACAGCACTGGTCACCAAATGGCGCTGTGGCAGTACTGCGCAATAGTCCACTGTGGCACTGGCATGCAGGTGACCGATCGTGCAGGACGTATGAATGTCTGATGGCACTGTGCGTGGCCTTGCGCCACTGACCCATGATCTTGTGGCCGACCTTTGCCCCCTGGCGCTGTACGTCCGGCATGTGTAAGGCTCTATCGTGCTGTTCGGTGACAGCGCGATGTGGACCGATGGCGCTGTCCGAACAGTGTGATAGGCAGTGATGGAGTTGTATTGCACAACATTTCCACGTGGGGTTGCCGTGCTGCGGAGTGCCATATTGCAACTGTACATTTTGAAAATAACACGCAGAAGATCACCACAATGGGGGGCCTTGGAATTAGCAAACCTGGTGGCTGTGGTGGACCCTCACCATGGCTCACTGTTTGAGGAGTGCCCTGCAGGTACCACGCACCCATGTGTGGCAACAGGTCGCCACTGCCCTGGAGCAGGCCACTGGGCGGGAGGACCCCTGAGCAGTGCAGGCACCGCTACAGCGACCTGCAGGAGGTAGTGTGCTCTGCTTGAGCAGCCTCAGGTCATGTGCGAGGAGGCATTGTGCCCAGGCAGGTGGGTGTGCTGTGTTGCACCAGTATTGTCCGCATGGGTGACTGTGTAATGTGATCTGCGCATGGGGGTGGGTTGGGCTATGGTTTGTTGCTGAGGGTGTTTGCAGGTGTGTGCTGTTTGGGTCTGGTTGTGTGGGCAGGCACACTCAATGGGGCAGGGGCTGTCTGCTTTGGGGATTTCACTGATGTGTTTCTCTTCATTTGTCTCCCACAGGCATGGAGGAGCAGAGGCGGGCATGGGCTGAGGCCTGGGTGGCGGTGCCAGGGTGGCTGGCAGAGGAGGTGTGCCACAGCCACAGCCACAGCAGCAGCTGCAGCCACAGCAGCACCTGCTGCAGCGGCTTGATGAGGGTGACTGTCATTACATCATGGATGCTATTGCATGCTGGAGGGGCACGGACACCTTCCATGGATGACACCACCATGCACGCAACATGTGACAGTCATCACTATCCAGTGGCACTGCCTGTGTGTGTGTGTGCATCACTGGTGGTCCATGCATGCACTGGGCACATGGCTGTGGTACTAGCATCCACCATGTAGCCACATCACTGGGCAGCCTTAGTTGTGCTGTATTGCTGGACATGGGTGGTGTGTGTGTCAGTGGTACACATGGCGTTGCTGGCTGGTTGGGCATGTCTTGGCACGGTCACTGTGGGTGGGTGCAGTCCATCACAGGAGTGGGGCACTTGGCTGTATGCCATGCATGATGGGTGGCATTCAGGGGATGGACAGTCAGCCATTGACTCTGATCCTTGTCCTAGGTATCCGGATCCTTTGCATGTTGGAGCAGGGCGTGGAGGCTGACTCAAGTAGGCCATGGACTCGCGTCCATCCTCCTCAACCTACAGCAGCATGGCATGCAGGCGCCAGAGGAGGCCACGGGCTGGCGCAGGCAGAAGGAGAAGGGCAGGCATGCCAGGCGGTAGCCAGACATCGACAATCCCACCTTCCCTCTCCCAGTTATTCACCCTGCCCTTACCCACCCCTACCCTCATACCCTTACCCCTGCTTAGTACATATGTTACTGTTTGTTGTTCTTGTTATGCATCTTTATTACATATATATTTGATATGAATACTGTGGTGGTCTCTGATTTGCAGCTGGCTATAGGTGCTCAGTTGCAGTGTTGTGCATGGCATCAGGTGTGGTATGGTCATGGGTATGTGGGGTATGTGTGCATGTGTGTGGGCGGTGTCTCTGTGTGTGGGTGAGCTTCCAGTCAATATTGCTGTGTGCTGCCACCCCTGCTGGGTGGTCATAGTGGGTTTGGCTTGTGGGGTTCTGTGGTTCACGAGATTGCAGTGTTCCGGGGGCCTGGCGATTCCTGCAGTGCTTGGTCAGTGCGCATGGGTGGTGTCTTGGGTCACAGTGCTGGAAGTGCTGTGCAGAGACCCATGGACACTGGGGTGCTCCGCCTTTGTGTGCCAGTCTCAGGTTGACAGTGGGTGTGCTGCAGTGCTTACAGCCGGGATGCTTTGTTTGCTTGTCCCCATGGCCCCAGTGGCTCTCCATCCCTCCCCCGGTTATATGCTGTGCTTGGGGTGTGAGGGGTACATTGTTGGTTCGGCAGTGTGTCCCTGTGCCCATCGTGGCATGGGTGGTGTGCCTGCCTACCTCCCTGGTTGTGCACTTCCATTGCTAGGCTGCGGGGTCTCTTTGCTTGCGTATGGTGCCTCTGGACTGCTCAGCTGGGCTAGCCTGTTGCACTATAGGCATCATTCTCTCAGCTTCCCCTTCCTGGTTGCAGCTATGGTGCAGTTTGTGCGATATTCAGGCGTTGGCTGCTTAGCAGATTGGCCTTGCTCCATGTTTGAATATACGTGACAATTGCGCATGCGCCAAGTAATGCGCTTACTCTGCTGTGCGCACTTTTTGAACTTCAGTTTGATATCCACCCCTGTGTTAAACTATTATGTAAAACTTACAGTGTAAAAACACTTATGAAGTCATTTTTACACTGTAATTGTATAATCACCATTTTCATAAATATGACACAGTTGTGAGTTAATGTTACACATACTGGGCTGGATATTCAAACTGTGCCACAATCATTAATAACTGATAACAGCTAGAAGTCCATAATGCCCATGCGCAATAGGCGTGATATTCAAAGGAACAAGCCAAATTAGCACAGCTAACGTCTGAATATCGCACAACCTGCGCCATGGCGCAACTGGGAAGGGAAGCTGATCAGATACGATGCGCTATGGCACAAGCAAGGCCCAGCTGAGCAGCCCAGAGGTGCCATAGCAGCAAGCAGGAGCCCCAGCAGCAAAGCAATGTAACTGCACAACCAGGAGGTAGGGCTCACCACCATGCCAGATGGGCACAGGAACACACAGCAGAATTGGACACGCCCCCACACCCTAAGCACAGTACAACTGGGGAGGCTGGAATATCCACCAGCCCATAGGGACAAGCAAACAAAGCACAGCTGGGCCATGGTGCCCAGCACACCCACCCACAGCTGAGACATCCATACAAGGAGGGCGGACCACCCTGTGCCACCAGCCCCCAGTGCAAGCACACCCTGCACTGTGACCCCCAGACACCCCCATGAGCAGTGACCACCCTGCAGGAAATCCCATGCATACCCCACTCCCACTGTCACACTGCAACCTCGTGTACCACAGAACCATACAAACCAGCCCCACCTTGAGCACCCAGCAGTGGGTGGCAGCACACAGCAATGCAACAACGGTAGACACAGTGCCAACATGCACAATCCCCCTGAGGCACAGCTGAGAGACCGACCATGTGTCAGCACAATAGGTACCCCACACAGGAAAGGGCACGCCCCTGACACCACCACCATTGAGACAGCACCCTGCACAGTAGACAAGTGACACATCCTGACCCACCACTAGCCACAGCAGCCAGCACAGACACCCACAGTGGTGCATGCAAGCATGCATCACACTGGATGCAAACACAGTGCAGGGGCAAACACACACACCCATACCTACGGGGACAATAACACAGGGGATGCAGTAGTGGCAACCCAGCCCCCAATGTGGGCCCAGGAAAACTGAGCACACACAGCCTGCAGTCCTCCATGGCACAGAGGTGACACCCACCCTGTGCATGCACTGTGGTCCCATACGCCACCATAATATGCCTGGAGCATAAGTCACAGACAGTGGTGCACAGCCCCTGCAACACACACAAGCCACAGCATGGAGGTGGGACATCAACTGCGGAGGCCACAGTGTCACCATAGGCAAACATGCACCACACCAGTGACAGGAGGCAACCCAGCATTGTGACGGTCACAGTGGATGACCTGCAGGGACAGCCACCACTGACAAGGCAGCAGACCTTGCAGGCCACAGACATGCAAGAGTGTCAGCTGCACAGGCCAAGGACGGGTTGACAGGGGCACAATGGACACAGAGCATGCACCATGGACCACTGCACAAAGTAATGCAATGCACAGGGAACAACACACACACCACAGACGCCGACTGTTAGCCACTTCCACACCATTGACACTGCCCCACACACACACACACATACCCATGACTGAACCACCCCAGATGCCATGCACACCATTGCAGCTGAGCACCTATAGCCAGCTGAAAATCAGAGACCACCACAGTATTCATATCAAAATATATCTATTGTAAAATGTAAAACACAACTATATACAGTAAACAATGTACAAATGAGGGAAGGGACAGAAACAAGGTGGGGGCTGGGAAAAGGGCAGGGGTGAACACATGGGAGAGGGAAGGCGGGGTGTGAGGGTTGGTTAAAGGGGGGAAGTTGTAGGCAGGTTCCTGCAGACATTAGCAGCCAGCCTGGTCCTCCTCCGCTTGGGGCTGTCGCCTGGCCCGTCTCCTCCTCCTGACCCCATGCTAGTGTATGTCCCTCAGTATGGTCAGGGACTCCCATGCCCCCTGCAGCAGCTCCTGCACAGCCTGCTGGATCCACAGGAGTATCCATTCACCTAGGACGAGGATCAGAGTCAATAAGGTGTGACTGTCCAGTCCCCTGCAGCCCACCCATTATGCATGGCATACAGCCATGTGCCACACTCCTGTGATGGTGTGCACCCACAGTGACTGTGTCCACAAGACATGCCCAACCAGGCAGCAACAGCCATGTGTACCACTGCACACACCCACTGCCCATGTCCAGCACAGCACAACCAAGGCCGTACAGTAACATGGCTATGCAGTGTGCAGGCAGTGCCACAGCCATGTGCCCAGTGCATGCATGGATGACCATTGATGCATTCCCAGACATGCAGTGCCACTGGACAGTGCTGACTGTCACAAGTCGCATGCATGGCAGTGGTGTCCGTGGATGGTGGCCATGCCTTGCGTCCCACCCTGTTACACAGCATGCAATAGTAATCATGGTGTAATGGCACTCACCCTCATTGGGCCATTGTTGTCAGTGGTGTTGGTCCCCGACACGCCTGTGTGTTGTGTCCTCCTCCCTCTGCTGCAGCTCCACCATCCGCTGCCACTCATCCATGCCTGTGGAGAAAAAAGGAGAGAAAAACATCAGTACAAACCCAAAGCAAAGTCCCCTGCCCCAATGTTGTGCCCCACCCACCCAGCCAGACCCACCCACCCCATACCCTGTAAACACTGCCACAGCCAACCCTAGACTATCCCTCTCCTATGTGCTGGACACATAAGACAGTGTTACCCATATGGATGATACAAGTGTGTAGACGTATCACCCACCTGAACGAGGCACCATGCCCCTCCTGGCACATGACTGCAGACGGGCAAGTAGCTCCAGCTCCCTCCTCCTAAGATCCCCGTAATGGTGCCTGCACTGCTCCGCTGTCCTCCTGCATCCAGTGGCCACCTCCAGGTCAGTGGCCACCTCCTGCCAGACCTGGGTTCTGGCCCTGTCCAGTGCCTCTTTTCCAAAGAGTGGGCCATAGTGTGGTTCCACAATGGCCACAAGGTTGGCCAGTTCAAGAGCACTCCATTGTGGGGCTCTCCTGTGTGCCATCTCAACCACTATAGTAGGCAATATGGCTCTCTGCAGCATGACACCCCACGTGGAACTGCTGCACGGTACAGTGCCACCATTCCCTATCGCGCTGTTACCGAACAGCAAGATAGAGGTGCAGCCATGCTGGACATATGGTGCCAAGGGGGCAAAGGTCAAGCACAGGGTCATGGATCTCTGGCGCAAGACCACACACAGCGCCATCAGACGTCTATGCATCTAGCACGAGTGGTTGCCTGTGTGCCAGCGCCACAGCGAACTATCGTGCAGTTGTGCCACAGTGCCATGTAGTGACCGTCGCCATAGCTCCACTGGCACAATGGTGGCCATGCCCTGCATTGCCTACCATGCACAGCACATCATCAGCGTGGCAGATGCCTGCGGAAGCTACCTGGGCATGCGCAGTGAGGTGCACTACGCATGCCACAGAACTGCGCCATTGGCTCAGCACATTCAACACAATTGCACAAAGCGCAAAAACGTGATATTCAGCCGTCATATGCTAATCATCCGATCAGCCATACAATGGTGCAGCAGCGTGATTTGCATCTCATTAAAGTTGCTCCTCACCTAATTTGCATGGATTGCACTATTTCTTTTTGTAAATAACTATACTTTATTGAAATAACACCATAACATACATAAATCCCCATCCCACAAAACCCCATACATTGAATACCATGATATAATAGAATACAAAGGTGCTATACAATTTAACCCACCCCCCTGACCCAACCCACCCTCTTTGGTCACAGCAGCTCAATATCTATAGATAGGTAAATAAAATCCAGATTGCCTAAGCATTATTATAACAATACACAAAGGATAAGAAAATAGAAAGACAAAGTAGTAGCAGGGGGGGAGAGAAAATAAGGGAGAAAAGGAAGGAGGGAGGAGATTATCATTACAGAGAAACAAATCTACTAACCTACTGAGGAGGGGTAGTAAGAGACTATATACTGTTGCCTTTATAATATAAGATTATGCAGCTGCTAAATACTTTAATAACCAAATTTATCTTTTAACAGCTGGTAGAAGTTACCCCAACATTTATCAAATCTTCTGTTCGAATTGAACAGGATGGCCATGGACCTTTCTCCATTTAAAGCTTCCAAGAAAGTATCCCACCACTCTTTATATGAGGGAATCCCTTCCTTGCACCAATAACGGAGGAGTAGCAGCTTGGATACCAAAGAGATTAGGGCTATGTGCTGTTTATGAATTGTCGATGGGACATATGTAAACCTGCCAAGGATACAGGTCTCGAGGTTCAGGTGTGGTATTACATCACAAAGGGGGTCATCCATAAATGGACTGAATCCCAAAATTTGACGCTTTAGGACAGTCCCATAATTTGTGAAGGGTGGTAGCAAGAGGGCACCACAGTCTTGACATTTGGGGATCTATGTTTGTATATACGTGAAAGCTTGGCTGGAGAGATACATGTTATGTAAGATGTTAAATTGAAGGCCTGCAATCTATCTTGCTTAATATATGTGTATAAATCCTGCAAATCCTTGTCCAGGTTTCTTCAGGCCACTGTGAGATAGGTTCACCTTCCAGTAATGCGAGGCAGGAGAGACGTGAGAGTCTCTTTACGTTAAAATAAATTTGTAGATCTTGGATATTGCCTTGTTGGATAATGCTAGAGCTTTTATTCTCATTACAAGACTACGGCCTTCTCTGACCCTAGTCCACCTTTCAGAAAGGGAAAGCATCTCTGAGTTTGATAAAGCGAAACTTGTCTTTAGGGCCTACCTCAAACTTTCCCGTCAGTTCTAAGAAGGAGGCTAGGCGGCCATCCAAAACAAAATTGGCTAGTCTAAGTTTTTGGAGGAGGTTGCCTATACATTTTTTTAATGGTTGATTCCCAACCAATAGGTTAGGATTATTAGTAATGGGTTGCATCAAATCTTTTTTAAAGGGAATATTTAGGAGTGAGTATAATTGGTGAAGAGCCTTAATAGCCCAACCAAGTGGGGTGTCCTTAAGACCAGGAGGAATTTTGGACCAGAGAGAAAATAAGAGGGACTCCAGGTCCAAATTAGCTCTCTGGGCCATCATACAATCTAAAGTTCCACTTGCAGTATTCATTAAAGGTTCTGAGGCCCATAAGGCGGATTTAGCCAAGTGGCTTGCCAAATAATAAATGTAAAAGTCTGGTAGTTGTAAGCCCCCATGTTCTCTATGTTGAGTAAGCTTCCGGTAGGCTCTCCGAGGGAGATTGCCATTCCATATAAACTCTGTACAATATTTATGACAAAGATCAAAAAAGGATTTTGGAAGATATACATTAAGGTTAAAAAGAAAATAAAAAATTCTTGGTAGAATGGTCATTTTAATTACGTTAGACCTTCCCCAGAAAGTTAGGGGGAGTCTGGCCCATCTTCTAAGATCCTCTTTGATCGATTTAATTAAGGGTTTAAGATTTAGGTCTGGTAACTCAGTTAGATCTTTAGAAATTTTTATGCCCAAGTATGGCAAGCAGCCCTTCTGCCAACATAACCCTAGGGATGTGCACCAAGACTGTTGTAAATGAGGGGAGAGTGGGTAAACCATGGTTTTACTCCTATTAAGTTTATATCCTGAGAATTCACTGAATCGTGAAATAATAGAGAATAACTGTGGAAGGAAGCCTGGCTATGCCAGATGTGAATACAAATCATCCATAAAGCGGACACTTTATATTCGAATTCCCCTATTCGCACCCCGTGGATTCCTGCGTCCATCTTAATGGTTCTGATAAGGGGCTCTAGATATAAATTAAATAAAAATGGTGAGAGGGGGCATCCTTGTCGCGTTCCCCACGTTAACAAAAAGGGGGATGAAATTAAGTTGTTGCAAAGGATCCTTGCAGAGGGTCTTGTATACAATATCCAAATATAACTCAGAAATTTCTCTGGGATCCCAAATTTGGAAAGTACATCAAACATAAAATCCCACTCCACCCTATCGAATGCTTTTTCAGCATCTAACAAAACCAGAGATGCTTCCATATCTAGGCATTTAGACTCTTGGATTAAGTAGAACAACTTTCTGAAATGGTCTGCGGACGACCGTCCCGTCACGAATCCAACTTGCTCGGGACTTAGTAAGTCCCTCCAGACAGCCTTCATTCTATTAGCCAGAATTTTCGCAAAAATTTTTATATCAATATTTAATAAAGATATAGGTCTATAACTGGTCACCAAATCTGGGGGGTTTTTCGGGTTTTGGCAGGAGGATAATCCTAGCCTCGAACAGGGAGTGGTCTTCTATCCCTGTTCATACCAAAAGGTATACTCTTGGAGTAGCAGTGGCGCCAATGTTTCTTTGAAGGTCTTATAAAATAGTGCGGTAAACCCATCTGGGCCCGGTGCTTTATCGAGTTTCAAGGCATCGATAGATTGTGCTATTTCTTCAAGTGTTAAAGGGGCCTCTAACATCCGACTAAAATTTTGGGGGAGTTTAGGAAAGGGGATATTGGTAAGGAACTCTTTCATTCTAGAAGCCACATCAGATAAGAGTGGCTCCCTTGAATATAGGTTCTTATAAAAATCCACGAAGATATTCAAGATGTCCTCCGGGTTAGAAATTATGTCACCAGACTGGGGGTGTCTTAACGTAGCTACCCATCTTGCCGCCGCTCTCTGTTTCAACTGCCATGCCAAGAGTTTCCCAGCTTTACTGCCTTGCCCTATATAAGTCGCCCTCAGGCTGGAAGCTGATCTCTCTACCTTCTCCTTCATGATTTTTCATTACCATGCCCTTAGGGAGGCAAGCTCCTGCTCCTGAGAGTAGGATCTTGATGCCTCATCCATAGAATCCAGAATCTTGATCCTGTTTAGGCAATTGGATGTTAAGCGTGTAATGCTTTTTTTGCGGTTTGATGCCAGCCTGATAAACTCCCTCTCCATGTGGCCTTCAGTGCCGCCCAGACTCGGTCCACTGCTTGTAATGACCCCCAATTGCAGTTAATGGAATTGGACATAAAGGTCCGGAATCGGTCCAGTAAGGGAGGGTCTTTAAGTAAGTAGTTATTTAGCGACCAGGAGTATGATCTAGGTGGTAATGATAGTGGACGGCACCGAAGGCCTATAGGAGAGTGGTCAGAGATTACTCGACTGAAAATAGTACTATCTTGGACTAAGGAAAGGATTTGGTGGCTCACTAAAAAATAATCTAATCGGGAGTAGCTTTTGTGGACCGGAGAATAAAAGGTATACTCCCTAGTAGTAGAATTGAGTAGTCGCCATGGGTCAGATAAGCCTATCGAGGACATGAGTTCTGATAGTGCTCTCTGGGCTTGGGAAGGGGGAGAGCCTTTGGACCACGAACGGTCCAAACTGTTGGATTGCACCAAGTTCCAATCCCCCCCTAGGATTATTGGTTTGTCAGCTAAAGAAGCAATACGGACCGCCATCTGGGAAAAAAAAGTTGGCGAATCCTGATTGGGTCCATAAATGGATCCTAGTACTAAGTTAGCACCTGCCAGCTTGCCCACCACAAGGACGAACCTACCTTGGGGTCTGAAATTATCTCTGATGGGGAAAAGGGGATTTTGTTAGCCACTAGGACAGCTACACCCCTTCTGCTCGTGGAGGATCCCGCACCAAAAGCTTGACCCACCCATCTTTTTTGAGAAGCGGAGCTGTTCCGAGTCATATGTGTTTCTTGCAGGAATACTATTGAAGGGTCATAAGCCAAGTGGTTTAAAATAATATGCTTCTTTCTGTTATCTCTACCCCTTTTATATTCCATGAAATGATATTCAAATGGAAGCCATACAAAGAGTTGCATTATGTACAAAATAAAATGATGAGCTGCCAGACCCCTCCCCATATCCCCAACATATCCCAAAGAGAAAAGGAAAACCTCACCGTTAGAATCCACCACTTACCCTAGTCCTAACGACTAGGATAGTCCTGCCCCAGGCCGCCTCCGAACAAGTGGTCCGTGCGCGTACCAGAAAGGTGGGGCCTCTCCCTCTCCAAAAAAGAAGAGTTGGCTAACAAACCTCTCACTTTGTGAACATTATATCACTTTAGTAGTTTTTCTTAAACAAGCTATCCTTAACTACCTAATACTATATTTATATGGAATCAAATATAAGAACATAATAATGGTGGTCTAGGAGGCTCCCCTGGGGAGTCACAACCACCCCTATTGAGCTTTAAATATTTGAACAATCTAGGTCTGTAAGTGTCAAAAAATTATGAAATAGCTGTAATCATTACAATAACGAACAGTGTCATTTAACTAGTGTAACTACCTAGCAACCTAGCCTCTGAAAGCTATAACCTTAAAAAGCTACACAATATATAATACCCATGAACCCACAAATAAACAATAACCTTCGGTTGAGATAATATGAGTAATGGGTTCCCGAACTGGTCTAGCAAGGTACCAATGAAGGCCTCAGGTTCAAGTATAAGATGGGTTCCATAAGGAACACTGAGGGACCCCTGGTCAGGCCAACATCATGAAATTATCTCAGATAGAGGCATCCAACGCCCGCAAGGCATAGCTGCCATCTTGTCCGAGATGGCTCTAGGAATAGATGCATTAAGGGCCTTTATTAGAGACACCATTGGAAACTATCTCTAACATATTAGTATATGGCTTAACAATAATATCTGAGACCTAGAGGGTCTGGTGTGTTTGCAAATAACTGTGAAAAGAGATGAGAAGGGAAACCAGGGAAGAAAAAAGGGGGAGGGAAATAGGAAAAAGGGGGAGGGGAAGAGGGGAGAAAAGGAGGGAAATAACAGGCGATGGGGACACAATTGCCCATATTAATTAAAGTCCCGTTCAGAAATCGGAAGGGTGGTTCCATATTTGAAAAGATGCCAAGAGCTAGGACAGGTTCAAATGTCCTGAAGATGTCTTCACGGGCAGTCCTTATCAGGTCTTGTGGAAGAGGTCAGCAAATTCCTTTAGGGCGTTTGTCACTTCTTCTGGCATCTCAAACCGTTTTCTCCCCTGCTTGAGAGTAACTTCTAGCTTGGCTGGGTAAAGCATACGATGTTTTATCCCCGCAGCCCAGAGTTTTGAGGTGATTGGTCGGAAACTAGCTCTCGCCATTCTGCTCTTCAGTGTAAGGTCAGGCACTACCCGGAGTTTCTTCCCCTCCCATAAAATAGCTGAAAGTTTCCTTGCCTCTTTCAAGATGTGCTCCCGATCCAGATAGTTTAAGAGTTTAAAAATTATAGGCTTTGGAGGGTCCGATGGGGAGGGTTTTGCTCTCAGGGCCCTGTGCCCCCTTTCAATGACGTATTCTGGCCCATTAGGAGAGTTGCCTACCGTTTTCTTAAGAAATTTCTGGAGGAAAACAATTGTGTTTGAACCTTCCTCACATTCTGGCAGCCCAAGCAATACTAGGTTGTTCCTTCGGTTTCTCCCCTCAAGATCATCAAGGCGATCTTCCAATTTTGCCAAGGATCTTTTAAGATCTGATAGGACAGGGCCCTGTTTTTTGGAGCTACGTTCCAGAGAAGAAATACGGGCTTCAGTATTTGTGACACGTCGCGCCAATTGAGTTAATGCGGGCTTGAAGTCCGCTACTTCTTCTATTAATTTAAACAGAGCGTCTTTTATTTGGGAGAGATCGGCATATATACGTGAGGGAGTTATATCCTCCGGCTGGGCCTCTGGGGAAGAACTGCGCCGCGGACGTTTTGCCTCCAGTTCCTGTTTCGGGTTCCTCCATTTCGCCGGTAAATAGTGATCACTCCCCCGATCGTACCCGCAACTTATTACCAGCGCGATCTGTTGAAGGAGCGGTATAAAAAAAGGTACGGAGAGGTTTATTTTCAGTACTTTGGCGAGAGAGAGCCCCTTAGCCGCCCGCTACCGTTCCCGGCACATCACGTGACTCTGGATTGCACTATAAAACTGCGACACTGTTCTGCAGTGGCCATATTCAGTTACTGCAGTTTATTGGAGAGTTGCATGCTGTGTGGGGTTCTGGACTGTGGTATCAAGGACTTGCTTTGTACTGCACAGTCACAGGTAACCACTGTCATCCTTACAGGCTGAATAATGACCGAGCGAGTTCTGGGTGAGGAGGACTACGATGGTGGGTGGAAGAGGAGGCCTAATTTCACCAAGGCCGAGACGGCGGTACTCTTCGAGGCCTACCTCGATCAGGAGCCACTGCTCAGTGGATGGCGGGGCACCCCTCAGGCCTGTGCTGCTGCATGGGAGGGGGTGGCACATGCCATCAACCTGCATGGCAGCCACCAGCGGTCCGTGCAGGACTGTAAGAAGAAGATGGGTACTGACAGGAGGCGGGTGAAGGAGAAGGTGGCTGCCATCAGGGCGGAACGTGCTGCAACAGGTGGGGGCCAGCCGGAGGTGGTGCAGCTGACACCGGCAGAGGACAGGCTTGCTGCAAGCATGCAGCGCAGTGCCATAGAGTGCGTTCCAGGAGGTGGCTTCCAGACAGGTGGTAGCCCATCACTGCATGGTAAGTCATGGTCTGTCGGGGGGGCAGGTTAGATCACATGCACTAATGTGACCTTACTTTCTATTACAGATCCTGTGTGTCTGTAGGGGTCAGCTGTGGAGGGCCTGTCCACTGCGGACAGTCATCTGGAGTTGGAGGAGGGACCATCCACCTCCACAGGTATCCGTCGAGCAATGCAACAATGGGTCCGCCTGGCTGTCCACACTGATGTCGTTGAGACAGGTGTGGGGGAGGCCCTTCCTGTGTCTCAGCATTCTGGCATCCAAGGATGCCAGCACACTGTGGCTGTGGATGTGGCAGAGACCTGACCAATGATGAAGACACGACCGTCATGGGCAGTGACATGTGTGTGCCATGGAATGGACACACAGCAAGCCAGCTCACGCCCATGGACCTGGCTGGTTCCGATGTGTGTGCCAGCGTGTCAGAACAATCCCAGGCTGTGCCTGTCAGCACCAGTGGGGCAGCACCAGTGGCTGGTCAGGACAGTGGGACTGTTACGGTGACAGCAGCAGAACAACTGATCCCTTGGGCACAGCAGGTGGAGGGGGGCAGCAGCAGCAGTCACCCACTGGGACTGGGGGTTCAGAGTTTAGCGGTGGCGTCTGTGCACCGCCTGTGAACTTGCCCATACCTGGTCCTGGAGAGCAGCACCCACCCTCAAGGGGTGCTGAACATCAGGCCCTTCCATACCCTGATGGACGGGATGCTGAGGTGGCAGACGACCTCTATGACGAGCACACCCGCCTACAGCAGGCATCAGTACAGCAGCAGATGTGGCTAGCAACGTCCGTGGAGGCACTGTGTGTGGCTCTGGAGTGGGTCAAGGAGTGACACAGCAGGGACACTGATAGGATCCTGTCATGGATTGACCATTTGCGGAAGGATGTGACCGCTGCCACTGACAGGCAAACACAGACGTTCATCGCTGTCATGGCCACAATGGGCACACAGTCAGGTGCCCATGCATCACTCACACTGCGCAGTTCGCTATCCACTCCCCATTCCTGGCGTCATGCAACACCCACCTTGTCGACGCCGGGTTCAGCTGTGGGCATCCCAAGCACTCCTGGTGCAGGTATGTTCAGTGTGCTGCAGACCCCTGTGTGGGCACGGTCACGTCGTGCAGTGGAACCCTGGTGGACCATCGGTGCCACCCCATGAGGCCTGTAGCCAGCCTGCCAGTGCTGCTGGGTCTCGTGGGGCCACCCATGCATCTGAGGTGGATGTGGTACTGTGCCACAAGACTGACCTGTCTCCCAGCACAGGCACTGTCTGGTGCTGCCCTGCGTGCATTGTGTGTTTCAGTGGGCAGTGCATGGGTGGGTGCCCAGCCCTGCACGCAGACACATGGTCCACCTGCACAGCCTCCCAACTGCTGTCCACAGGTACATGTGCATGATGATGCCTGCATTGCGCTGTACACCAAAGTACGATGGTGCCCAGCATCTGACACACGCACATAGACAGTCAGTGGACGTGGTGGCCTGTGGACATATGTGTTGCTAGTGTTTGCATTCCGGCTCTGTTTTGCACCTGACCCCTGTGCACTTTGTGCCTATTGTGTGTGCATGTGTGTGTGTCCGTCCATGTGGTGTGTTACTGTTCACCTCTCCCTGGTTGTATGTGTGTGCTTCTGTGCCCTGCCACATCCCTTGCCAGCATGCACCCTTGGTGTGTTTCCATGCGTGTATGTGGGTTGTGCCCTAGCCACTGGTGGTTGCACATAGCACCATGACTTACCTGTGTTGGCTGAAGTGCTCCTCTGTGATGGTGTCCTGGTGCAGCTGTGCCAGCTGGATCAGTCGGGGGTCCCATCAGCCAAGGGAGGCTGCCCATCCCCATCGTCACCGGCGTCACCGTCGTCCCCATCGCTGTCGCCCTCTTTGACCAGTACGGCTATCAAACAGTCTTTGGCCATGTTGTGCAGGATGCAACAGCCCAGGAATATCCCACAGGCCTTTGAGGGGCTATACTGTAGGGCACCGCCAGAGGTGTCCAGGCAATGGAAATGTGCTTTCAGCATCCCAAACACCCTCTCAATGTCATTGCGTGTGGTGGCATGTGCCTTATTGAAGCGTTTCTGCGATGGGGTCGTAGGCCGCCAGTTGGGTGTGAGCAGCCAGGGACAGAGTGGGTATCCACTGTCACCTGTGTAGAGATAGTGGAGGTTAGTGTCTTGTTCAGCCTCAGACTGCCCCAAGCCCAGTGGGCCACACCCATGGCACCTCTGGCTATACCCCCCTTGCCCACTATATGCTAGTTCTACATACATACTCACCCACTAGATGACCTGTGGGGATGTCCCCACTCTTGAATCGGTGGCACAGTGCCGACTGGTGCCAGATGAAGGAATCATGTGCTCCCCCAGGGTGCATGGCACAGACATTGATGATGCACCCACTGGCATCACACACCACCTGGCAGTTGACACTGGCATATCCCTTATGATTCATGTAGGTGGCCCCATCAGGGCCAGGTGGTGTGCGTATGGCCACATGGGTGCAGTCTATCACCCCTAGCACACCAGGCATACGTGCTACCCTGTGGAACTCCTGTATGTTTGCTGTGCACTCCACCACAGTGCTGGGGAAATGGATGTACTCCGCAGCATGTGGCAGCAGTGCACTGAGGAATTGGGTGAGGATGTGTGACGTGACCGACTGTGTTATGCCTGTGGTATCCCCTGTTGGTCTCTGGAAGGTACCCGTGGTGAGCAAGCACATGCAGGCTGTTACCTTTGTCTCCACTGAGAGAGCATGACTCTGTTGTGTGGGTGCCTGCATCACATCACTGTACAGCTCACAAAGCCATGTCAGTATTGCCCTGTTCAGGTGGTACCAGCCCACAATCTCAACATCTGTGTACAGCTCAAAGCTGGTGCGGGCTCGGTACTGCCTGTTGGGGTAGTATACCGACGTGTTCTTCCACGCCACGCCCCTGCAGCATGCCTCTCACCCCTCATTAAGGCATCCATGTGGAAGGTGGCACTGTCCACGTCCCTGGCTCGTTCCCCCCCAGCTGATGTTGCTTTGTTCCCCCACTGTCCTGTCTACTACCTCCCCTGCACTGGGTACACCTACTGGCCTCTGCTCTCTGTGGTCCCACACACCTTCCCTTGCCCCTCTTGTGTGGTCTGGTTTCCCTGGCCTGCCCTCTTTCTCCCTGTTTCCCTGTGCCTGTCTCTTCCTCTGTCTCATGTGGCTTCCCTGTAGCATTCTTGCACCTCTTCCTTGCTCCTTTTTATTTTGGCTCATTTCCACTATGGCGCAACTTCCACCTGCTCCACTGTTGCGCATTGCTCAAGTCTTTGTACACATTGCACTGCGCCCTTTATGCATGGTTCCACCCCCTTTGGTTGTGCATGCCTTCATTATCATTGCGCTGTTGCTCAGCGTGTTTTCAGTGGCGCAACTGCCTCCTGCTGAATATCGCAGAATGGCGGATTTTCTGACTTGCGCTGGCACAACCCTATTGCGCATTGTGCAACCCTTTGGAATATCCAGCCCACTGTGTTAAACAGTGAGTTACACATTTACAGTGTAAAAAAATAACACTTCATTTCTTAGAGTGTATGGATACACCAGCAACAAATTGCAGACCTTTATCCTCATTTAATTGGGTGTATTTACTCACTGATAAGAGATTTGTCTGGTGAATCTACTTTGTCTATAATGCACAGATGGAAATCCGATACCCATTCGAGTTGTGCTTTCCAGACATGGGAAGCAAGTAGTTTAGTATCTATGAAAGTTATTATTTCTACGTATCTGCATGAATTTTCCTGGAAATGCAGAATGCATTTTATCCAGATCCCAATCACATCTAAAATAGATGATAATCTCTCTGCTACCTGCTGCTGGGGCTGTCGTGAGTTGGAGATGGATCATGCCCATATTTTCTGGTTATGCCCCTATTTATGACCATACTGGAAAGAGGTTCTAGCATCTTTGTCTGTTATTTTTGATGCTCAATTCTTTTTATCTATGACTTTTGTTTTAATGCAAGTTCCTCCCTCAAATTTAGGTTTCTCCAAGCAACAACTTCAATTACTTCTAATTCTCATATCATGTGTGAAGAAAATTATTACCAGATGCTGAATCAACCATAGAATTCCAACAGTTTCAGACTGGTTGCATTTAGTTGACTCCATTTATTACTATAAGAAATGTTATTTTAGGTATTTAGACCACTAGACTGTTTTCCATTTAGTTTGGCAAAGATGGATTTCATATCGACTTGCTTCAAACCAGACATTTGTTCCCTAAGTCTGCATGGTGGTATTGCAATTCGTGAGAATTGCTAATGTTTTTGCCCTTCCTCTTTTAGTTCTATCTGTGTATCTTCTTATAAAATGGACTGTATTGGTATGAGAACTATATAGTTAGGCCCCCACATAAACTTTATTGGCTTAGAATAACCTTTCTTTCCTTCACTACTAGTTTGTATCTGTAACCTTAAAGATTAGATAGTGTGTTGTTCCTCAGTGTTTCATATTTTACATATTGTTCATTACTGTAACTTGTTTTATTTGACATCTACAAAGGTTATGATGTTCTACCTATATTGTATTGCTTACTGGCAGAACTATTTTAATAAAGATCTTGTTATAAAAAAAAGTAGTATGGTTGTGGATTAGGGCAGTGGACAGCAACAAGATATGGTGGGGGTGGCCTGAGGAGGCACTTAAGAGCAGGAAAGGAGGGGGTGAGATGGGTTTGAGTGGAGTAGCTATTCCGGAGAGAAGGGAGTCTATAGGAGAAAGTTAGTTTCCCAGTCGAGGTACATGCTCATGGGAGAGTGAAGGAGTGGAGGCAATTCGAGTATGAATTGTAGGGCAAGGGAACAGCAGGATTTAGGAGAGAGGAGAGGCCGGAAGGATAAGTCCCAAACTAATATTTGGAGATGATAGTGGAGTAGTGGGACATATGCCTCTTCGACAGGGATTGGAGGGATAGGAAGGAGTAGAGGCCACAGTGATGTGTCACTGGGGGGGGTGGGATTTGAGGTGAAACCAGAGAAGGCGTTAAAGAGAATGTCTAGTTTGACAAGGGAGGTGGTGGGAGCTGTGTTGAAGACAACATCTGCATAGTCGAAAGCTGGGAGTATCCATTTGACCAACAGGTCACGTCTGACTGGGATCGAAAAACTACCCTTATGATGGTAGAGTAGACCCAGTTTGGGATGTAATTGGAGTCAAGGGCCTTGAAGTGGGAGGAGAAGTCATGAGAGGGATCAAGCCACACTCCTACACATTTGCAGGCCAGGACATCATCGAGTGGGGTGTTGGCTGCGGTAGAGAAGGTGGGGGGGTGGAGAATCTGGCTAGTTTCTGTTTGGAGCTGAACATCATAGCTATGGTATTTTTGGTATTCATTTTTAGGCATTTGACATTGAACCAGTTAGATACTGTGGTAAAGTTGTGTTGGAGTGGAGTCTGGATGGCTTGGGCAGAGAGAATGGATAGGACTAGGATAGTATCATCCACATAAATATGGATCTTGGCATAGGTGCATACAGAGGGGAGGTCATTGATAAACAGAAGAAAGATAACAGGTTCAAGGATCAAGCCCAGGGGGACGCCTGTAAGGATGGGGAGGGAGGGAGGGAGACAGGACATGACTGGCCAGTTAAGTAGGAGCTAAACCAGGAGACAGTTGCTGGGGAAAGGCAGATGGTGCTTAACTTGTAAAGAAAAAGTGGGTGAGAGACAGAGCTGAAGGCTTTTGCAAGGTCAATGAAAATAGCTGAGGTGATCTGCCCTTGATCCACCGCAGAATGGATAGTGTCTGTAAAGTGAAGCAGGGAGGAGGTGGTTGAGTGGAGTTTCCTAAAGCCTGATTAGACAGGGGAGAGAGTGTTGGAAGCAGAGAGGAAATGATTTAGCCTTGGGAGGACAAGTGATTCTTGGAGCTTGGCAAGTGAGGGGAGACGTGATATAGGGCAGTAGTTTCCAGGGACCATAGGATCACCCCCTTTATGGAGGGGTATGACCATGGCTACCTTTCAGGCTGAAGGAACTGTAGAAAAGGAGAGAGATAGGTTGAGGAAGTAGGTTAGAGGGATCAAAATTGAGGGTGCAGAGACTTTGAGGAGTCTAGGGTGTTAGACATCTGGGCTGGATTTGGAGGATTTCAAGTAGCCAAGGGCTCTAAGGATGTCTGCTGGGGATACCGGAGGCAGTTGATAGCCAGTGGACCACATGAGGAGAGGGACAGGAGAGGAGGGTGGAGGTCTTGCAGAAGGGTATAGGTCATAAAGAACTTTTTAAGGGCATCTACTACAGAGACAGGTTCTGAAACAAGGGAACCAGCCATGAAAAGAGTGGATGGAGGTGGTTCAGTTGAGGGGTGCAGGAGCGAATGGAGATCATTACAGAAGGAGGATGGAGAGTTGTTGGAGGTGTGCAGACGGGTTTTGAAATTGTCAGATTTAGCCTGCCAAATACACATGTTGTAGCTATTTCGGAGTGTTTGGTAATTCTGCAGGTCAGTTGGGTCATGTGAGGATTTGAAGTGTTGCCAAGCGAGGCTACAGGTTTTGCAGGCAGATAGGATTTCCAGAGAGATCCAGGGATTGTGATGGCATTTTACCCTGACTGATTTCAGTGGAGTGTGGTTATCCTAGACTTTTAGGAAGATTGTTGTGAATTGGGTGAGATCAACGTCAACAGAGGGAGTAGAGAGGACCGGTGACCAGTTAGCCATGGCCAGGTCCAGGAGCAACTTATTTGAGTCAAGAATTTTGAGGGCCAATATTAGATATATTGGGGGGGGGTTGGAGGAGGTCATATCTTTCTGACACAAAAAGTGTGGTAGTGATCACTGAGCACATTGGACAGTACACCTGCAGAGATGATGTGGTTCAGGGTGGGTGATAATACCCAGCCAAGCAAGGTATGGGTCATTTTGCACAACCATGATCCTCCTCCCATCTGTTGAAATTCACTCTGCTCCAGTATGCACAACACTGTTCATCCCAACTCCTGGCACCCACTCAGTCCCCATTTGCACATCCATCCTACAGTACATTCAAATCTCCCTCCCATTATGGGCATCAACAGGAACAGTGTGTATCCCTAATACCCATCTATAGACACCCACACTACACCAGTATGCACACTCCTGATGTCCCCATCTATTTACAACCATCCTGTCCCAGTGTACACATTCCTGATCCCCGCCTTTGCTGCCTCAGTAGTTCCCTGATCTTACAATCTTCTGATTCCCAACCTATCCCAGTATGCTTCCCCCATGATTTGCTGGTCTGCTGACATCCATCCAGCAACAGTGTGCACACTCCAACCTTCCATCTGCTGATCACTCTCCCAACCCCATTATTACACCACTGATTCTCTCATCTGCTGTACACCCTCTCTGACACTGTATCACACCCCTGCCCTATACTGTCCAGTTGCAGCTTGCCCCTTGTTAAATGCAATTGAACATCCATACACAAGTCCAACACCCATCCACATCATCAAAGCTATATGCTACCTACTGTGCTGCACGCTGCACATAACAGTGCATCATAGGGAATATCAAAGAACAACAGGGGTAACAGAAGATGGGTACACACAGCTTTTGCCCCAATTTTTTTTTTAACATCTATACAAACATGGAATCTGTCAATATGCGACACTTAACAGAATGCCATCCTCTACAGGGACATGGGGGAAAGAGGATGTGAGTAACATATTTCTGTGTTCCTGAATACTTAGGGTAATCTGTTAAGTGTCAGGAGAAAAGGGGGCTAGGATAGGGTTGGTCATAAGGGTAAGGAAAGTGGGATCTTTAACCAAATTTGGTTAGAGCATGGGTCTGTAAGTCTTGGGGTTCCAACTGCCCTCTAGGCATGCAGACAACTTTGTGAACTACATAGCAACATTGGAGCAGCTTCTTCCCAGTACTCTTTACCACTGTGCCTGAGTCTACCAACAACTAAAGCTCCATGGGTGGGGGGAGGCTTCTGATAGCTCCCTAGATTCAAGGACAGCAAATCATGTATTGAACTCTGGGGGACATTGGAAGGTACCTCCAAATAAATTTCTGGTGACTGAATTCAAAACTGGGCCTCCAAGTTCACACATGCCCATTCTAGAGGACTCCAAACAGGTTGGATGGGACCAGGCTAACACAGGAGAGGTACAAAGTGAATTCACTTTGTTCACACTGGCAATTTCAGTGCAGCAGATCTGTAGCCGCTGGACAAATTAGTTCCGTTCCTTAAACTGGTTATACCATTTCATTTTCATCTTCTTATATACCTGTATTGCAATTTTTGTCATGGTTCTAATTTAATGAGTACAATTCAACCTTACTCGACCTGTTAAAATCAGAACAGCTGACCTACATACCCCTGAAAATGATTAGTTTCACTCTAATTGTCATACTTTAGAAATACCTCTAACATAGCTGTGTAGTTGTTTAATCTAGAAAGATATTCCATATCCATTCTATCAGGTGCCTACCTGTTTAATAAGCAAGGATTAATAAGCATACTGTGCAACTTATTTAAGAACTACCCTACCAAGCTACCACCCAGGGTACCCAGGTTTACTTTGAAGTCCTTTACTTTCTTTATATCCACAATACAGTATATCTACTATAAGACTGTTCCATAGCTTCATCACTGGGAAAAGAAGTGTCTCCTAACACTACATCTGAACTTTCCACCAAAACTTAGGGGCATATCCTTGCATCCTGTTGTAGGATACCAAATCAAACATCTGTCAATTACATCTTGTTGATACGCTTGAGTATGCAGAAGACTGATATTACCTCACTCTCTAAACCTCTGTGTCTCCTGAGTAAACATATTCAGGACCTCTAGTTTCTTCTCATAGCTTTAGTCCAATACACACCTGATATTTGTTAGTAGCCCTGTGTTGTGCCCTCTTGACTGCCTAAATAGCCATATCAAATTGAAGAACCACAGTATGCAGGTTCTTCTTCTGCTTTTTCCTCCACAAGTGTACCACCATGCATTTGGCAAAATTGAATCTGAGACTCCTTGAATCTGACAAATCATAGAACTTGCTTGAGTCCCCCTAAAGTTTGTCCCCATCATCAGCTGAATCCACTACACTGGCCAGCTTAGCATTGTCAGAGTACTTAAGCAGCTTGCTATAGGCCCCTGTTGCAAATCATTAATGAAAATTTTGAACAGCTGTGCCCCCCAGCACTGATCCTGGAGGGACATCCTTGAGTACCCCTCTCCAACTGGAGTTGTGCCCATCCTCCACAACCCTGTGATTCCTGCCTGAAGCCAGATGGTATTGCACTTTGTGAATGCCTTGTGTATACCACACTGGTATGCTTTTCTCAGAAACTTACCTGCACTACAGTGTTGAAGGCCTTGCTGAAGTCAGATAAGACTATGTTTGTGGCCCTACCTTATACACTACCTTGGTCATCAACACAAAATAGAGATGATCTACCCCGATAAAACCATGCCATGAGGGGTGAATATAACTCTGGATAAAAAAAGTGCTCTCATATTCGTTCCTTGATAACTGCTTCTATAAAATCGCCCATCATGGATCCCAGGCAGACCAACTTATAGTTGTGCAGGTCAGACCTTTCCCCATTCTTAAAGATGTAAACCACCTTTGCTATTTCCCAGTCCTCTGGCACCATAACAACTATCCAGAAAGAATTTTAAGAGACTGCAGCAAGTGGTCTTGTCAATTGTTCCTTGATCTCCACTATGATCCCGTGTACATTCTGCCTGTCATCTTGACTAAACCTGCTTAAGTCTTTGTCAAATAGTCAACTAACAGGACGGTGTGATATCTACAGGCTGCAACACAGCTACACCAGATGCCATGGGCCTCTCAATGTCTATCCCAGGTCCTTTGGTGAGCAAAGTAATGAAGGAAGGTAGAGAGTTAGGGATGCAATATAGCCCAGAGGTTACAGCACCAAGCTGTGAACCTGAAGACCCAACATACCTTGTTTGAATCCCACAACCAGCACATGCGTACTGTGTGACCTGTGCAAATCACTTAAGCCCTCTGTACTCACAGATCACACCTGTCAATGAGGGTCCTCTCACTGTGCCTTTCAGGCAAAAATTCTGAAGAAAAGGCAGCTGCAAAGGCCAACAAAATGCTGGGTTGTATTGCAAGGGGTATATCCTCGAGGAAGGAGGAGGTGATTCTGATACTGTATAGGTCATTAGTTAGACCACACCTGGAGTACTGCGTGCAGTACTGGCGTCCGTATCTGAAGAGGGACATTAAGTTACTGGAGGAGGTGCAACAGAGAATGACAAAGATGATTAAGGGGCTGTGGGACTTATCATACGAGAGGAGGTTGAAGGAGTTGAACATGTACTCACTGGAGGAGAGGAGAGACAGGGGTGACATGATTGAAACCTTTAAATACATGAAAGGAATAAACAAGACAGGTACAGAGGGGCTGTTCAAAGTAAGGAAGGGGAGAGACACCAGGGTCCATGATATGAGACTGGAGCGAGGAAGGTTCAGGAGGGAGATGAGGAGACACTTTTTACAGAGAGGGTGGTGGCTGGGTGGAATGCGTTACCTGCTGAAGTGGTATGCAGTAGAACAGTGGACTGCTTCAAATGAGGATGGGACAGGACAAGGGGGAGGGTTAATGAAGGGGAAGGGTGGAAGGAAGGGGCAGCTGCAGAATAAGGGGTGATAGCTGCACATTCGAGCAGACTTGATAGACCTCTAGGCCTTTATCTGCTGGCAAATTTCATATGTTCATGCATTCATTAAGCATCTCAGCAGCTCAGAGCTGTGTGAAATTTGCAAAATACGCTTTGGCTGAATTTTCACATTTCACAAAAGGTGGTGCACTGGATGAGGGATAGATCCCAGAGGGTGGTAGTGGAGGGAGAGTTATTTAGCACCAGGCAGGTCACCAGTGGGGTCCCACAGGGCTCAGTGCTTGGACCAGTACTGTTCAATGTCTTCATTAGTGACACTGGGGATGGCATGAAATGCAAAATGTGCCTATTTACCAACAACACCAAGCTCTGTGGGAGGATGGACACAGTCAAAGGGAAACAGGATCTACATGATGATCTGAAAAAAAACTGAGAGATGGTCTAGGGTCTGGCAGCTTGGCTTCAATGTCAAGAAATGCAAAGTTATCCACATTGGAGCCAAGAATCCCTGGATGGAGTAGTACCTAGGAGGGGTCTGAGTATCTGGAACTGATGAGGAGAAGGTCCTGGGAGTGATGATCACTAGTGACCTGAAGCACTCCACACAGTGCAAGAAAGCATCAGCAAGAGCAAACAAGATGTTGGAATGCATAGCTAGGGGGATCAGCAGTTGAAGTGGGGAGGTTATACTGCTCCTGTTCAGGTCACTGGTGAGGCAACATCTAGAGTATGGAGTTTGGTACTGGTGCCAACACCTCAAAAAGGACATTAAACTGCTGGAGATGATCCAGAGAAGGGCTACAAGAATGACTGCTGGTCAGCAGGGTAAGGCACATGAGGAGAGGTTGAGGGCACTGAACATGTACTGCCTGGAGAGCAGGAGATGGGGGGGCATGATTGAGACCTTCAAGTACTTGAAAGGGATAAATAAGTGGGTAAGGAGGGTCTCTTTAAGCTAAGTGGAAGCCATAAGATGAGCGGACACAGTTTTAAGCTGGAGGGGGGAGAGTTAGGAGGGAGGCCAGGAAGCCCTTCTTCACAGAGAGGGTGGTGACCAGTTGGAATATGCTGCCTGAACAGGTGATCTTGTTGAAGACGGTGGGAAGCTTCAAGACAGGCTGGGATAGACATAAGGGGAAGGTAAGGGTCATGAGTGGGAAGGATGGAAAGGATGGGAGGATCAGGGATGGGGGCCAGGATCAATAGCTCAAGCTGTGGACCCTGCAATACTAGCAGACTAGATAGACTAAATGACCTTCTTCTGCTGGCTTATTGGTTTATTTATATTGTAAGTATGTATGTAAAACATTTTGTAGAATTGTGGGAATTTTATTATTTGTCTCTAACTCATCTGTTCTTCTAATTAGTGACTATTGGCTCATGAAGGAGTGTCAGCTCATGAAAGAAGAGGGTGGGACTTAGTTTTTTTCCTCAGAGGTCATACAAAAAAAAAATGTTCATTACTGAGATCTCATGAAAAATCTCTGAGAAAAAAAACCTAAGTCATTGAGTGGGACTTTCTTGAAGTGTATAGCCACAGCTGGAGGCATGCAACTTGCTTAAGTTGGAGCAGTGAGGCGGTGGACTTGGTGATGGCTTATACAAAACAGCAATACGAAAGAACTATACTGTGGTTCTTTTGTACTGTTCTTTTGTGAGAACAGTGGGCCTTTCTTGAATATTGAAACTATAGCTGAAGTCATGCTACTGGCATCAACTGGAACAGTTAGCCACCAATCCCCTGATCTGTCTGTCTGTCTGTCTCTCTCTCTCTCTCTCTCTCTCTCTCTACTCACTCTATCTATCTATCTATCTATCTATCTATCTATCTATCTATCTATCTATCTATCTCCCTACATATCTATCTAATATCTTTTAAGTGGACTGGGATGCCCACCCCAGTGCTGTTTCTTTCTCCTCTTCCCCTCACAGTCACCTAATCCCCTTCCCAATGTTCATTTATTTCTTTTTTATCTTTAGTATAATAAATGGACCAGAGTGCCCATCCCAAGTACTGCTTTTTTTGCCATCTCCTACCCCCCTGGTTGCCATCACCTTTCCATAATACACGTGGCAGCACCAGGGTGCCCACTCCCCAGGTATGCCGAAGATCAGCATGACACTGGGGTGCCCAATCCCTAGTATTGGCCTGGATCCCCCTAAAATAAACAAAGACATCCCTTGTAGATCTGATTTACCTGAAAAAAAATGGTCTGTTGCAATCTGATCCCCCCAGACCTCACCCACCCCACCCCGATCACCCATTCAGCACCCACCACCCCACCACCCCCACACACTCATCACCCTACCACCTCACACACATTCACTCACCGGAACATGTCCCATGATATAGATCTATTCTCCAGTTGAAGACATGTCTTGCTGCTGGAACTAGTGACTGCAATATGAGAAAACAAGATCAGTTTAGTTTAATGTATTTCAATGGGGTTTGCATTTTTATTCATAACTTTGTCATTATGTTGGCTCGCACTTGTACGCCAGCCAACATCTTGCGGTAGTAGCAGATTTGGAGGCGTGGTCACTGTTGGGCGAATGCAGGGCATGCATCAGTAGGTGCGTCCTTCATTCCCCAATCAGCCAGCATTCAGGTGCCACACCAGCAAATCGGAATGTGGCCACCAGATCTAAGAAAAGGTCTGCTGCAATGAGAAGCAAGCTTCTCATTACAGTGGCACAATAACATGCATCCGACGTAAACATGGCAGCACTGACTGCCACCGTCCAATGCATGCCTCACTCCACTTCATTTGCCGACGGGTAGCCCACTCCCCATTGGTATCATGACCCCCATTTAAGGGCATGCCGAGGGGGTGCCCAATCCCTCTCAGCATCATGTGCTCTCCCCCCCAACAGTCTTTCTTTGCTGATGGGGGGCTCAATCCCTGTTGGCTTCAGTCCCCCTTCTCTATTTATTTTGCCGATGGAGGAGCCCACTCCCTGTTTGCATAATGTCTCCCCTCATCTGTTGTGTGCCAAGGGGGTGCCCAATCCCCCTTGGCTCTTGCCCCCCCTTTTGTCATGTGCCAATGGGGGGTGCTCAATCCCCAGTCCATTACAGCACCCCCAAAAAAATCAGGTGACATGCTGGGAGCCCACCCTAATGTGTCAAATGTCCCTGCAATTAAAAAAACATCCCACAATGTTCTCTTTTTTTCACCCTGTAAAAAGAAAACTGTCCCTCATGGTCTCCCTGCCCCTCCCACAACCCGCACTCCACCCACCCACTGTGCACCCTACCTCCCCACACCTCCCTCACCTCATACTTACCTCTGGAGCCAGGCGCTACGATCTTCGGTGGACCGGGAACACGTCTACACTCTTCAAAGCTGACCGCGAACTGAAGAAATGCCGGTAAGCTGTATAATGGCATAAATAGGGTTTTTTCAACTTTGGTCCATATCTCAGACATTTTGGGTAATTTTGATGCTAAATTTTCATGAATTCTGTCACTGTCATGGCGTTATTCAGTCCCAAAAGGTGATTTCCCAGTCACTGTGTGGAACCACCTTTTGGACTGATTGATGAAATGACAGTGCCACTGTTCATGAGGGGGGATCTCAAAAAGCCTATGTTGCAAATTTGGTGAGAAAATTCAAAAAATGGCTGTTTTATGAGCGTGCATTGTGCAGTTTCCACGCACGCTTATAACTTCATCAATTTGTAATATTTTCACTCCAGATTTTCAAAATTGGCATTTTCCACTCCTCCTTGTGAACAGTACAGCAGTCATTTTACATATCCTGGCCAAAATATGTTTTTGCATGTCCGGTGCTGAATAGCGTGATTGCTACACAAAATCAGTTTTTGGGACAGTTTGAGGACATGTCAGTGCCACTATTCATGAGCAGAGGTCCCAAAATGTCTAAGTTGAAAATTTGGTGATGAACATCTATAAAATGACTGTGTTACAAGCGCGCATTGTGCATTTCCCACGCACCCTTGTAACTTTGCAAATTTGCAATATTTTCATGCCACATTCTCAACACTGGCATTTTTTAACACCTCCTTATGAACAGTACAGCTGTCAATTTTCACATCCTTCCCAAAATGTGTTTTCATACCTGTGACACACAATGGCATGGTCGCTGTGGGAAATCAACTTTTGGGACAAATTAACAAAATCACAGTGCCACTGTTCATGAGGGGAGGCTCCAAAATGCCTATGCTAAAAAAATGTGGTTAAAAAATTCCCAAAAATAAGTGGGTTACAGATGTGTGTTGCACAGTTTCTGTGCATGCTCATGACTTTGCTAATTTTCCATATTTTTACTCCAGCTTTTCAACGTTGCCATTTTTTTACACCTCCTCATGAACAATACAATACTCATTTTTTACATACTGCCCAAAATGTGTTTTTGAACCTGTGTCACCAAACGGCATAGCCATTATGCAAAACCACCTTTCACCTAATAAACTGATAATGATGATCTTCATGATGTGGGGTCACAAAAAGCCCATGTTGAAAATTTGGAGTGAAAATACCAACACACGCATTAGGGTTTCCAACTGTAACACCCCACCCTGTGCAGACTGACAGGCATCAGGGGTGTAACTTGGGATCATCAGCTGTAATGCTTCCTATTCCACTCCAACCCCCACCCTGCAGCCAGTGACACACACATCGTGGTGTGTCTTACAGTGTTCAGCCACAAAGTTCACCCCATTCTCCTATACTGCACCCACCTCAGCCTATTTCCTTATGGAATGGGATACGTATAACACCCAAAGACCCTAATGCACCCCACAACACTTGTCACTGTCTACAGGGTAGGGTGAGGTGAAATGGCATGAGCTCTATAGCTGATGACCCAAAGGCACACCCCAATGCCTGTCGGTCTGTACAGGGTGGGGGTGGGGTTGGCATCACTTCAATACTTTACTGCCATTCCTATTATGCATCTCTAACTCTGGCACTACCAGTGCCGAAGCCAACAAGACAACATTCAACATTGACAAATGCTTATTTTTTAATAATTTTACACCCAGTTTTCAAATTACCTTTTTATGACGCCACCTCATGAACATGGATGGTGAAATTATTTAACTCTGCCTCAAAAGGTGATTTTGCGATCACGGTGAAAAATCATCTTTCAGGCAGGATTTGAAAATGTTCACCACCCTTGTTCATGAGGAGGGGTCATAAGAAGGTCATGTTGAAAACTTGAGGAAAAACTATTAATAAAAAAAGGTATGCATGTATGTTGAAATATTTTAATGCTCACTCATAACTGTGGTAATTTTCTATATTTTGACCACAAATTTTCAATGTGGCCATTTTTTCACACCACCTCATAAATGATTGAGCTGTCATTTTTCAAATCCTTGGTGAAATGTGTTTTTGCATATGTGGCATGCAATGATGTTTTGGTCAGGATTTGAAAATTTGTACCTATTGGCTTCATGAGGTGGGGTCATAAGAAGATGATGCTGAAAATTTGCGGTCAAAATAAATACCAAATTAAAAAAAAACTAAGGTATGAGTTTACTGAAATTTTTCTACACTCACTCATAAGTGTGACAATTTTCAATATTTTGACCCCAAATTTGCAGCATAGCCATTTTTTCTCACCACCTCATGAATGTAACAGCAGTCTTTTTCCAGATCCTGGCCGAAATGCGTTTTCACATGTGTGGTGCAAAATGACATTTTATCAGGGATTTGAAAATGTTTACGTACGTGGTAAATGAGGCAGGGTAATAAGAAGGCTATGTTGAAAATGCAGTCTACAAATGTGGCAAATTTGTATTTTTTTATTTTAGTCTTTGGTAACAGGGTAAGGCCCACTAGGCACAAGTGCCTGTTTTCAGAGGTGACCTGGGAGCACTAGGGAGGTTAAGTGATTTGCTCAGAGTCACACAGTAAGCAAGTGGAGGTTGTGGGAATCAACCCCAGTCCTGCTGGATGCACCAAGCTCATTCACAGCTCATTACTCTAACCTGTAGGTTATACTGCCAGCAAAAGTCAACATTTTGTTTTGCACTTTCATGGCCTGATGGGCTCCATATTTAACACAGGTCCCAAAGATCCCTGTGTATCTGCACCTGTAACTGTATAGAAGCACAGTGTCTCGAGGGCCCAGTGCATCTTCAGCCAGATGGAATCTTCACTTGGAGCAGGACCCAGAGAGCCCTGCATGTCTACATTTGTAGCCACATGGAAGTGCAAGTCCCAGAGGGCCCTGGGCTTCCACAGCCTGATGGACTCCACATTTGGTGTTGGGCCTTTCAGGCCCTGCACAACTGCATATGTAGCCACATGGAAGTGCAGGGCCCCCCACCTTGATGTCTGCAACACTGTCCCTGTTACTGAAAGCCAGGTCCAGTATTTGTCCCATCATAAGTGGATTTTCACAGACTAGTTGCCTGAGGAATGCCCCCTGCAGGGAGTCTAAGATTTCCTTGCTTCTAGCTGAAGTCACAGCTGAGAGGCTCCAACCTACATCTGGCAGATTAAAGTCCCCTGCCAACAGTTTCTCTCCCTTTTCTGCTATCTTGCCAGCAGCTTCAATCAGCACCTTATCTAACTTGACCCCCTTGTGCTGGAGTTCTGTGGATCACATCAGTGTGAACAGAGGCTCCATTCCCCATCTCTAGAGTGACCCATAGTACCTGTTACAATTTCTAGAGCTGCAGCTGATACCATGATATCCGCTTCGCAACAGTTCTTCCATCTGCAAAACAGTAGGCACCACAGGGGCCTGCTCTTCTGGAGCCAGAAGTCAGCATGTATGTCTTATACTTGTGGCTAAAGAGGAGCAGGCCCCTCAAGGGACTGCATTTCTGCAGACAGAAGTACTGTTGCAGTTTTGGTATCATGGGTTTTGTGGCTTATGTGCTTCTGCAGCCAGAGGTCAGTATGTATATTTTACACCTGTGGCTGCAGAAGTGTAGGCCCATCAAGTTTGGATATGTCTTATAGTATACATAAGTACCTGAGGTTACAGAAGCATTGCCCCTTTATGGGCCTGCTATTCTGCATTTCAGAGAACTCTTGTAATTTGTGTATCATGGATTTATATATGTGTCTAAAGGGGCTTGTGCTTCTGCATACAGAGACAGTGTTGTGATTTCAGTATCTTGGATTTCTATCTGCAGTGACAAGTGAGTGTGCATTGTATGTCCTGCAATGTGCATGCTGCAGATACAAATCCACAAAGGTAGTACACCAGTGCTACTTTGAGTCATCTGGAAACAGTTGTATGTTGTTCGTCTCACTTGATGATGACTGTCTGTGGTTGCTTGTGTGGTCTTGTCATTTTGCTGCTTGAAGGGGATGGGGAGTGAGGGTTGGAAACCTAATGCCACATTTGCCTAATTTTGTTGCTTTAAGTTGAACCCCAACTGGTGCATTAACAGTTTTTTTTGTCATGAATACATATAAGTGTATATATATTTTTTAAATGTACAGATTGAAATGTTTGTGCAAAAACATATGCATGCATGCATTTTTGGCTAAACCGTGCATTTTTAATTGCCCCTCTCCATTCTAAAAAGATCAGGTAACTAAATACTTCTATTTTAACTTAGGTAAGGACTACAAAAAGGGAAAATAAGAATGTATTTTTTTTTGTATTATGCTTTTTACCCTTCACGCCATCTCAGCTGCCCACTCCTTCAGATAGTCAAGCCCGCCATCTCACTCCTCAGGTCGCCATCCACTGCCCCTCAACTTGTCACCTCCCAACTGACCCAGCATATCCCTTTGCTGGGGGGTCCCCCCTTCTGTGGCAGGGACTGGAAGGGGAGATATTTGTGTGCTCATAGGCACACTTTACAATCCTCATCAGGGTGATGAGGGCACAGCATGGGGCTATTCCAGGCTTCATGGCAATGGGAGGATGGATCGCTGTCATATGGGCAGCATAAGTGGCCATCTTTTTCACATTTTCTTGTCCCTCTCAGCTCCAGAGATGGACCTATGCAATGGTGACCTGGATACATATGGTGGCTTGTCGAGGCAGCACGTTCTCTAGTATGTCTCCCAAACCATTCCAAGTGCCAAAGGTCTGCCCACCCCCTGGGAGGGAAGCATCTAAATAGATGCTTGTACTCCCTCCTTGTTGGTCTCCACTCCTGGTACCCTGGCTCAGGGCATGAACCCGGGTTGCCAGCATGCCAAGCATACCCTTTCACTCAGTGCCATGGAGCCAGCTAAGAATATGTTTTAATGAACTGGGCAACATTTTGGAAGCTAGAATCAGACTGTGAAAGTGTATATATGGCCACCAATCCATAGCCCCTATAAAGAATAAGTATTATTATATGTATTTAAAACTAATATGTGAGCCTGGGTAGAACATCTTTATCATGTAATTTGTTTAAATGATTAGAGGCGATAAGTGTTCCTCTCCTGGGGCTGGATATTCAAAAATGCACAAAGTGGAGCACAGATATTTGTGCTTTGCGATAGGCTGGGTGCCCAAAGATGCTATAATCAGTGAAATAGTGCACCAACACTATTCGACTGAATATATGTCCATATCAGCATAGTGCTAAGCCACATAGTGCTGTGCCAACATGGCTCATGAAACAGAGTACCACAATGGCTTATGCCCGTGCTAAATTTCCAGTATTAAAATGGACCCATGCAAATAAACCCATTGGGTATGCCAGCTGCTAAGGGGCCATTTTCATGCCCATTATGGGCTCATTTGCATGGGGACTGAGGATGGTTTGTGCAGTGCACCACCCCCATTGCCCAGTCCCATAGGAGCTCTCCCTGGTGCTAGTGGTCCCTCCTCCCACCTGCAACTATATCCGACATTAAATATCACTTTCCCTGTTGTGCAGTGGTCCCTTCCTCCAGCTGATGCAAAACTCGATATTTATTTATTTAAATATTTAACCAGAAAATACATACTGAGCTGATAACAGCTCATTTCCAGATGTGTCCTGGGGAGAGGTGAGAAGCAGATAGTTAAGCAAATTAAATTGCTAAAAATACAGGATGTCAAATACAATGACACAGTATTACAAACAAGATCATAAATATTAGAGGCAATTTAGTAATGAATGCAATAAGAAATTATAACACTCTTATATATAAAGAATGGACAACATTTAGGAACAGCATGAAAAGGGGAAACCTAGAAAAGGAGAGGAGGAAGAGGACAAGTAACAAGTAAAAAGGGAGTAACAAAAGAAAAGACTCATTGACAGTTGCAGGAAAGATAATAAAAGGCATAAAGAGATTTTAAGGAGGAAGGAGAAGAGGCAGAATGAATAGTGAGAGGAAAAGAGGACAAGAGTTTAGGAAAGCAGTAAGAAAAAGCAGATCAACCAACAGTAGATTTTCTACAAGGAATAGAGAGAGAATTGGAAGTATTGTTGTGGAAACGGTAGAAGAAAGAAGGAGGAGGGAATAGAAGGGATCTGAGATAAGAGGAAAGGGTGCCAAACCTGAATCTGGATAAAAAAGAGACAATGGGAAAGGCACCTAGCATCAAGAGAGGGAAAGAAAGGAATGAGTAAAGAGAGCAGTAGTGAGGGGGGCAATCCATAACAAAATGACAGATATAATGAAAAAAGGGCACCAGTCTGACAAGGGAGGATTTGGGGCACTACTGTATACTGAGTCACTGTAATCAAAGATTGGAAGGGTAATTTTTAATACAATTTCGCAGCAGGCAGGGGGTGGAATATTCAGTTTTTTCCTGTACAAAGCACCAAGTTTAGGGTGAAGAGTGTGGTGAACTGCATCAGTAAGCACTGAGAAATCAAGGTGCTGGTCAAGGCAGACCCAGAGGTACTTAACGCAGGAAACATCTTCAATATTAGCACCATCAAGGATGTTAACTATTGGGAGAGAAATAAGTTTGGCAAGCCTCTGATGGGTGCCAAAAGTTATTGAGACTGTTTTTGGGGCATTTAGGGACAACTGGCTAGAGTTGAACCAGACCAGAATGTTATCAAAATCCAACTGTAGACAGGAGGTGAGGTCACAGGGAAAGAAGCCAGAAGCAAAAAGAACTGTGTCATCAGTGTACATATGAATGGATGCAGAGGAACAGACAGAGGGTAGGTTATTTAAGGGGATGGTCTCAGTTTTTAACAACTGCCTCACTGAGCTCCAGGGCTGGATGACAGCCAACTGGCTGAAGCTCAATTCAGATGAGACTGAGGTATTGGTTTTCAAGCCTGGTCACCAGGAGGGATGGTGCAATCTGGGCAAGCCTCAGGGCTTAGGCTTGGAGACTCCCAGTTGGTTACCTCCAACAGGGTGTGAGATCTTTGGATTGTTCTGGATTATGGTTTGACACTGAAAGCTCAGTTGTGAGCTGTGGTCCAGACTTCCTTTTAACATCTGAGGAACATCACCAGGATCAAGCATCTTCTACCCCCTGGTGACCTGCCGACACTAGTCCATGCTTTTGTGACTCTGCACCTGGATTACTGCAATGCCCTATACCTAGGGCTAACAGGGTAACATCTCTGCTGCCTGCAGCTAGTGCAGAATAGGCTGCCAGGTTGTTGACTGGCCTGTCTAGGTTGTGTCATATTGCGTTATACTGTTGTAACAGCGATGCTTTTACAGCGATACTGTTACAGCGACAGAAACCTGTCAACACCCGCAGTGTCGACCGGGTTGCTGCTGGAGCAATGCCAGAGTCATCAACTCTGGAGTTTGGTCACTCTCCCCCAAGATCCTCCCCCCAGGAGTTGGAATCCTTAAGTCCAGGGGGGGTGGGAGGTAGAGACCCCTGCTTGGGGGGGCTCGGGTGGGGGTGAGCCCTCTGCATGAACACCTATAGTGTGTTGGTGCATTTTCCATCAGGGACCAGTCAGCAGCATCCAGGATGTCGGTGACCATGTGTCGCAGTAGGGGAGGTCGCAGATATTCCTGCCACCGCAGCAACATGGAACATCATATTACACCTGTCTTGCACTATCTGCACTGGCTGCTGGTTAGGAGGCGGATCTCATTCAAGATCAGTTTGCTGACCTATAAAGCCCTACACAGTCAGTGGCCCAGCTATCTGCAAGACTTCCTTTGTCCTTATTGCCCCCCCTCAGCTCCCTTTGTTCCACAGAAGAAAGACTCTAGAGGTTCCAAGGATTACACAGAATTCATCAGATGCACAGGCATTTTCCTGTGCTGCACCCATGCTTTGGAACTCTCTCCCATGATACATCTGGGAGAGTCCCTCATTAAAGGTTTTTAAAAGGGAGCTAAAAATCCATTTGTTTAAGGAAGTATTTATGTTGTAAATTAATTGATTCTGATTGTTGATTTAATATATTTATGGTATTGTTATTTAGAGCTGTGATTTTAACTGATGTTTTATTGCATGTAAAGTGCTTTGATTCTCAATTAAATTTACACTATAACAAGTAAACCTTAAAAAACTTAAAATATGGAAAAGAGAACAGGAGCCAGGACAGACCCTTAAGGGACACCTGAGCTAATGGGAAGTGAAAATGAAATGCTTTTTCCTATACGGACAGCTTCAGACCTGCCTTCAATATAAAAACAAAACCAACTGACTGAAGAGTCAGAAAGGCCAGCAGCTTTAAGTTTGTCCAGAAGGAGGGGATGTGCCACAGTGCCAAAAGCTTTAGCAAGATCAACAAAAATGGCAGAAGTAATCAGTCCTTGATCCATACCTGTAAGTATGGAGTCAGTGAGCTGAAGGAGGGAGGTAGAAGTGGAGTGGAATTTCCCAAAGCCAGACTGAAAAGGAGCGAAAAAGGAGGAGTTATCAAGAAAGAATGTGAGCAGAGATAGAACAATGTGCTCCTGTAACTTAGCCAAGGTAGTAGGGAGAGATATTGTACGGAAGTTACCAGGAGAAGTGGAATCACCACCTTTGTGAATAGGTATGACAATAGCCTGTTTCCAAACGTCAATAACAGTAGCAGAAGAGAAGGAAAGATTTAGAACTAAAATAATGGGCAGAGCTATGTCTGATGCCAAGAGAAGAAGAAATTTGAGTCAAGGTCATCAGGCCTACCTCCCTTCAGTGGATTAAGAGCAAGTAGAGCCTTTGGGTAAACCAGGGGAGTGATAGAAGAGAAAGAAAATGAAAGTGGCAAGGAAGGCAGAGCGAGAGAGCGAGAGAGAAGGAAGGGGGAGGGGGAAGAGGGGATAAGAGAAAGGGCACAGGGAGCAAAGTAGGAGATAAAAGACTTAGCAACAGCAGAAGGGTCAGAGATAAGGGAGTCACCATCCTTAAGAGTGGGACGGGGAGACTGGGTCTGAGGGGATTAATGGGAATGGATAACCTTCCAGAAGTTGGAGGGTTATGAATGTTGTTTTGGAGCGTGGAACCAAAATACTCAGACTCTGCGAGTATGACAGCTTTGGTACATGCATTGTGATGGCATCTATAATTGGCCAGAGAAGATTGTGAACCAGTGATCTTAAAAGTATGTCAGGCAAGGTCTATGGAGAGGAGACATATGAGTACCTCAGCTGATATCCAGGGAAGATATGAACCCCACACTCTAGTTTTTCTCAGGGGTGCATGATGAGCCCATACAGCCAATAATTTAGACTGAATGCACTGTAATGTAGGGCAGAATTTATATTCCTGATGACAAAGATGGGGGACCAATCAATTGACCAAAAATCAGCTAGGAGACAGGCCAAGTCAAGTGACTTAAAACACCAGAGAAATTTGAATTTGGGGGCGTAAGGATGATGTAATTTGCACACACAGTACACCATATGGTGATCGCTTAGTGCATCAGGAAGGATACCTCTATCCACTACATGGGGGGATGAGAAGCGAGGACCCAGACAAGCAGAGAGTGGTTTAAGGATTTGAAATTTAAACAAGTGGGTCCACTTTGCTCCCAGCTTTCAAACGCCTGCTCAGACTTACTCCTACCCCTCCTTGCTTCTGCCCTTAGCAGCTACCTAATTTGCTGAGACTTATTTGGATCCAGATTTTGTATTTTAAATGTTCATACAAATGTTATAAGTTATTGTTTGTATAATCTGTACTGTTTGCTGTAAAAATTACTGTAATTTTTGCTATCCAATGTCATATTTTCTCTGTATATGTTTCCTACTTACCCAGGTCGCACCTGGAAACGAGCTATGGTTCAGCTTGCCTTTCCTGGTTACCAAAGTTTAAATAAATAAATAAAGAACTAAGTTTTGCATATAACTAGAATATCCAGCTGAAGTTTAAGCATGATAGGTGGTAGCTGGTCATTTTTTGGAAGAAGGCTACTGATGTTTAAATGAGCCACCCTCAAACCTTTGAGAAGTTATAAAGGTGAGGGTGTAATGGGGCCAGGATTAATTTCAATGTCACCTGCTAACAAAAGCAATAAACTGGCAATGAGTTTTAAAGCACAATTATTCTGCTTGGATGGGAGGGGGGAGAAAATGAGGAGGATGAGAAAATGGACAGAAGGCACTGAAGAGTTTCAAGGTGAAGCCAAGGAGCAGGAAGTAATTGGCACAAGGGGAGTGGGGGAGAAAGGGAATTGTGGAGGAGGGTAGAGTAAGTGATGATGACAGGTGAAAAATTAGAGAGTAGATACAGGAAGAAACAGCAGGTTGCAGAATGTAAAGTAAGGAAGATAGGGAAAGAGAAAAACAAGACAAGTTATCAGCATAGTGAAGATCAAATAGAGGCAAACAATTAGCGGTTTAGAGAAATGAGTATAGTAACAAGAAATGTAAGTGACGCATAAAGTTATCAGGCCCAGATACAAAGGCAGTAGAGATGTAACAAAGCTGATAGGCAGAGAAAGTATACACAATGCTCTCTAAAACTCAAATAGAAACAAACAGCATAGATAAAATACCCTCTCTCCAGATAGAGCAACACAATGGTAAATCACAACAGTTAAGAATAGGAGCAATTCGAAATACATTCAATTTAAAAAGACAAGTAAATTCAGCAGTTTGACAAAACTTAACCACAAAAGCTTGCAAAAGACAGTAAGAACTTAGCTAAACTACATTGAATAATGCATGTACAAATTAATTAGCAAGTAGAACATCAAACATGAGATAAGTGCAAGGAAAATACGATGTACATCACATAGAGAAGCATAACCAAGGACAAACTGTAATTGTAGAATACTACTATCATTACTGTGGGTGCAAAGTCACCTGCTGACTGCCGCTCCACACTGACTCCCACAGTATGGCACCCTTAAGCTATGGCCCTTTGATGAAAGGACCTCAGCGGAGGACTGTTTGGGGAATGCAATTAGATACATGAATTAAAACATAACTAGTAGACATACGCCCTTCCCTGTGATGAGCTCTGTTTTGAAGCAGGGCTGGCAATACAGAAAGCCTGTAGGAATACAGGAGCAGGTGGCTGGCAATGGACTTACCACTTACAGTACCTAAGTGAGATAGTGAGAGGGTGGGCAGAGGGTGACTGTGGAAAGGCAGAGATACTAAACAAATATTTTTGCTCAGTATTTACAAAGGAAAGGGGGTACCTAAAACAAACAGTAGAAACTCTCTGGATACAGAAATTAATACCAGCCCATTTACAGAAGAAAGGGTTCTGAAAGAACTCTTAAAACTGAAGGTGGACAAAGCAATGGGGCCTGATGGGATTCATCCCAGAATTCTAAAAGAACTAAGGGTAGAACTAGTGATACCACTGACTACCTTCTTTAACAAATCATGTGAGGATGGGGTGGTACCCGAGGACTGGAGGGGGACAGATGTGATTCCCCTTCACAAAAGTAGGAGCAAGGCAGAAGCAGGAAACAACAGACCTGTTAGTTTAACCTCAGTGGTAGGGAAAATGATGGAATCACTTCTGAAGGAAAGAATTTTCGAGTATCTAGAGGCCAGAGGGGCACAGGACCCAAGGCAGCATGGATTCACAGTGGAAGGTCATGCCAGACAAATCTGATAGATTTCTTTGACTGGGTGACCAAAGTAGTAGATCAGGAGGGGCTGTGGACATGGCCTACCTGGACTTTAGCAAGGCATTTGACACAGTCCCACACAAAAGATTAATATACAAGTTAGCCAGCCTGGGAGTGGGTCCCAAGATGACAGCCTGGGTAAAGAATTGGCTGGAGAATAGGACACAGAGAGTAATAGTAAATGGAGTCCACTCTGAAGAAGGGCAGGTTACTAGTGGGGTACCGCAGGGTTCAGTATTAGGACCGGTCCTCTTCAATGTCTTTATAAGCTACACTGCAGAGGGACTGGAAGGAAAAGTATGTCTCTTTGCAGATGACACAAAGACCTGCAACAGAGTTGATGCACAAGGTGGGGTGGAAATGATGAGAATAGACTTGGCAAGGTTAGAGGAATGGTCAAATATATGGCAGCTTAGATTCAATGCTAAGAAGTGCAAGATAATGCACCTGAGAAACAAAAACCCAGGGGAAGAGTACACAATGGGGGGTGAGATACTAACAACAACAAAAATGGAAAGGGCCCTGGGGGTAGTCATATCAGATGACCTAAAGGTGGGCAAGCAATGTGAGAGGGCAGCAAGGAGGGCTAGGGGGATACTGGGATGCATAGGGAGAGGCATCACCAGTAGAAAACAGGAAGTTATTATCCCTCTGTACAGACAGCTGGTGAGACCCCATCTGGAGTACTGCATGTAGTTCTGGAGACCCAATCTCTGCAAAGATATAGACAGAATGGAAGCTATCCAGAGGAGGGCAACTAAAATGGTGCAGGGTCTGCACCGGAAGACATATGAAGAGAGACTTAAGGAGCTTAATATGTATAGCCTCGAGGAAAGGAGGGAGAGGGGGGACATGATAGAAACTTTCAAGTACCTCAAGGGAATCAACAAAGTCCAAGAGGGCAGCATCTTTCAAAAAAAGAGGTGTGCAAGAACAAGTGGGCACAATTTGAAGATAGAGGGAGGCGGCTCAGAGGTAATTTAAGGAAGTATTTTTTCACAGAGAGGGTTGTGGATGCATGGAACGGCCTTCCGGAGGAGGTTGTGGAGTCAAAAACGGTGGAATCCAAGCATGCATGGGACAGTCATAAGGCAATTCTAGGGGGTGGGGGTAGGAAGAAGTAGGCTGCTGGTTAACTAGGATCTGCAGCTTATCCATTAGGTAGGGAAAAGGGCAGACTGGGTGGGCCAAGCGGTCCTTATCTGCTATCAAATTCTATATTTCTATGTTTCTATGATAGACCACCAGAAACAATCCAAACAGACCAGATGACCTGATGACTTACAGCTCCCCACACAGCTATAATGCGCAACTGAATAGGAATCTGAAGTGCTGATTCAAACAGCTTATACATACATTGAAATTTCCCAGGTGTCCAGTAGTCCCTCCCCCACCCAAGCACTGTCCCCATACTGAGTAAAGCCCCCCTATCTTGTCAACTCTGCCCCCCCCCATGGTGACTGCCAGCCCACCACTGTCGTAAGGCATGCCACTGCAAGTATGTCACCAGCATAACAAAGTCTGGTCCCCATTCCTGAACAGTGACTCAGCCCTCCCCCACAGCCCATCCCATGTTGGTGGTTAGTGGACCCCTACCAGTAGCACTGATAACCCATGCCCCCCCATCCCCCATTACCTGCCTATCGGTGCTGTGGTCAGGGACAGGGAGCAACACAGCCCTCCACACACCACCTCAGCAGCCTGCCATCTGACATGAGCCAGGACCATGCAGCTTATTTATAAGGCAAAGTGCCCTATAACTAAGCTGTGTGCTCCCTGCTCCTCTCAGAGAACAGGTAGCCGAGGTGGTGTGTGAAAGGCTGTGTCACTCCCCATTCACTGACCACAGCACTGACAGGCAGGTACAGGGGCCACTAACCACCACTAAGGGATGGACTGCATGGGGGCCATGGGCCAGGAATGGGGCTATGGCTTTGTTGTGGGAGGACTTACTTTCAAATGGAATACCACACAGCAGTGGCAAGCCAGCGATCACCATGGGGGGACTGACAAGCAAGGGGTGCTTTACTCAGTACAGAGATGAGGACTGGGTCGGGGGAGGAAACACTAGACACCAGGGAATACTACTTACAACATCAGGCATGGGTGCGGGTGGGGGAGGGACCCCTGGACACCAGGGAATACGTACAACATCGGGAATGGGTGAAGGTGGGGAGGGGACCATTAGCACCAGGGACCTGTTTGCACTTTATGAGTATGGGATCAGAAGTGGGGGGCACCAATAGGCACCAGGGACTAATGTGTTGGGAGCTGGGGGAGCCAACACAACTTCCTCCACTAACCAAGTAAGTCATGGTTTAAGTCTGCAGTATTTGTGCTGCACAAGCGAACTGTGCAAAATGCCCTTGTGAGGCCCAAATACTCTGAGTATTGAACTATGCTGATATTCAGGTTACCATCTCTCAATTTGCATTGGGTTCCCTCCACAGTTTGCTCGGGCATAAACCCTGTCTGCCCACATTGACCAGACTTTTGAATATACTGTAGGTAAGCCGCACAAAACCCGGTTTGTGCAGGCAAACTAGGATTGCCTCCCAGACAAGTTTTTGAATATCTGGCCACTGGTAACTTGTTCCCAAAGTGATAACAGGGGGTAACTCCTGTTACTGTAACTAAATTATATAAATTCAAGAAAGAGAGCTTTGAGGGCTTTACTGGAAACTAGAGAAACAGCACAATGCTTCAACTCACTATAGATAGATTAATATTCAACATCCTATGTGGAGCAGGACTTGGTTAATAAAGGATTACCTTGAAAGTGACATTAAGCTTACCAATGTTTCAACTTATATCTGGAAACAAAATGTGTATTTAACTAAAGTAAAAGCTAGAAATAAGAAAAAGAATGAAAGTAATGAATTTATTGCAGGCTGTCTCTAGACAGCACACAGGGGGGGGGCAGTGCTAGACTTTGCCATGCATGTTCAGACTAGAGACAGCCTGCAATAAGTGCATCATGTTCCTTCTTTTTTTCTATTGATCACAAGTTTTAGATATTGTACTAGGAACTAGAGAGAAAGCATAAAACTTCAACTAATTATGAACACATTTTAATATGTTAAACCCACAGTAGATGTTGGCTGATAAGGGATTACCTTGAAAGTACTTCCATGTTCCAGCTGAAATCTGGCAACTAAATATCTTTATGTTAAATAACTTAGGGACTAGGAATAGGGTATTAGAAGAATGAATTACAGGGCCTAGCAGTTGGAATTGCTTACTGAGCTTTAACTGCAAGAATGTGAAATTATTCACAATAAAGTAGGGCAAAAGTATTAGCAGAACTGCACACAATTTGCATAACACAGAATTGTCTTAATTTCACCCAGCATGAATGGATTGGTTTTTTTCTTTACTATATCTGGGGCATCTTGGGTCTGGGCTTTTCCCACCTGCTGAAAAAAGGAATCAAGCTAGGGTCTATCATTTGTTCAGCAACAACATTTGACTCGATAAAATCAGACTGAACATTATCAGGTGTTAGTCCTTTCTGGCTACTATGCCATTGTCTTCCCTGCGTCTTCTTTGCATTATGAGACAGTTTGGTTTTACCTGGCTCATCAATCACATTGTCCTGAAAAGGAAAAATATCCCCCAACTGTTGTTGTTTCTTCTTTTGTGCCCAAGTAGTTACAGCTGTAACAGTTCCTTTTTCAGGAATTAATGCAGCAAAGTCAGGAAAGTCATGCCCAATAACCATCAGTACTGGCAAATGAGGCACCAACCCAGTTGTCATCGTGGTTGCTCGTTCCTTTACAACCATGTCCACCTGTGCAGTGGGGTATACATGGGTGTCCCCATGTATGTAGACTACACTCATTGGAGGTCCCCTTTTTTTCTTTGTTACAAACTGGGCAAATTAAAGTCTGTTTACTGCCTGAGTCAATCAAGGCAGTCACATCTGTATTTTCCACCTTCACCTCCGTGAAGAAATATTCTGGGTTCAACTAAGCCAGATGGGTCGTATCCCCTCTCTTATTTGGACAATAGTGTGCAATGTGTCCCTGTCCTTTACAATTCCTACAAATGGTATCTGCAGGAAAAGTTCTTCCACTTGTACCACCCCTGTTTTCTTGTCGGCCTTCATATCTCCCATATCTAAGCTGTTCATAGACTGTAAGACTGGGGGTGTTGGTGTAGGGTTTAGAGTCTCTAAGGGCCAGGTTCCCCCTTTCTTCACATTTTGGTGGGCAGAGAGAAAGTCATGCACTAATGTAATAACTATTTCTGCTGTTTTGGGATTGTGCTCCCTGACCCATATTTGCACATCCTGGGGCAGGATTTGTAAGAACTGTTCTACCACCACAGTATCTACAAGATTGTCAATAGTTTGACCCTCTGGCTGTAGCCATTTGTTGCACAATTCCCTTAACCGTATAAATGTCTCTGAAGGGGTATCATGTTTCTGGAATTTTAAAGTTTGGAACCTTTGCCGGTATGTCTCAGTGTTAACGTCATACTGTTTTAAAATTTCCTTGTTCACTAAGTCATAAGTGTTGGCTGTTCTTGCATCCATATTGCTGTACGCTAATTGGGCCTTCCTAGTTAAGTATGGAGCTAGGCGTACCACCCACTCTGTCTGAGGCCATCCACATGCCTGGGCAACCCCTTCAAAGGTGGTAAGATACCCCTCTATGTCATCGGAGTATGTCATCTTTGTTAATTTAATGGCCTTCGGGTTTGGGTCTGGCCTACCCCTACCCTGACCTCTACCTACCCCCAAGTCATGTAAAGCTCTTAGAGTCTCTGTCCATCTTACATCTTGACATCTCCTCTAATGTTCTTTCTCTCTCTCTCTCTCTCTCTCTCTCTTCTCTCATTCCATATCCATTTGTCATATGGCCAGCCATCTCAACAACTCCGGTAATCCCTCAGGTGGTTCCTCCGGGTACATCCTCCATTCCTCTTGTTCCTCTTCCTTCCAGTCTTCATCCTCTTCGGTCTGATCCTTCAGCCTCCAAGTCCTCACCATTGGTCCCAATCCGGACATCAGGGTCTCTCCAGATTTCACCTTGTGGGTTCTGGTCTGGACACCAGTCGCCATGTTACTCTTCATCTTCTCCTCGTCATCCGACATGTCTCTCTTATCACCCTAAGTACCAGGGCTTTTACCGGATTCTGGTTTCCCCCCAAAGCTGGACAACCAGATTCCACTGCTGACACCAATTTTCTGTGACCGGGTTATGTGGGTAGGGTAAATGAGAAACACAACAAATCCAAATATGGTTTAAAACACATTTGCTTTCATGTGATATTTATTTGTCCAAAGGACTATTTTTTTTGTATAAAAAATATGCAAAATGAATCAAACCATAAAATTAATAAGTCTTAAATTTCAGACTAAAATAAAACAAAAATAACAAATTAAATAGTTCTCCTCGAGCTCCAGAGTAGTTCTGTCACACAGTAGTTACCTTTAAGTAAGCAATTTAACTACAATCCTCTGTGCTCTTCAGGCAACCTTACAGGATACTCTCCTGGGCTGATCTGTCTAAACTGAGCAATAGGACAGCTTGTATACTATTCCCTGCAGCAGCATCAGGTCAGCTGATCTGCCCCTTTTGTAATAAAAAGACATTCCTGTTCTAATACAGACATGTAGGTGGATCAGCATGACTGCATCTATACTCATGAATATACAAAACAATTAATTAATCACTTCTTTCATCAAAAGAAAGCTTTAAGCACAGATATACAGTAATATACTTTAATTGCCTTATAAGCAAGGAAACTCCACCCCTTTGCAATAGATTGACAGATGGGGGTTTCTATAAAACAGCCTCTATTTGGGGCTGCTGGCTCCTAAGAGCCCCTTTTTTTTGCAGTTATCTATATTGTCCTGGAGTCCTCTGCATCCCTTCTGACATCCCCCCCATGCCCAGCACCGGGTATGAGACCCCTTCCCCTAGACTCCATGACTTACCCTTCATAGCAGGGGTTAGGGAGCGACTCGACCCACCGGATGAGATTTAGTGTTCGGGGAGGTGTCTTCCTGGGCCATCGCAGAGGGGACCATCATCATTCCTGCAGAGGACTCCCATTTTTCCTCTTTCCTTCCCCCAAGGTCTTGGCATGCAATGGCACCAGCAGTGGTGGTGTGCTCGCTCCCGTATGCATCCTCGCCAAGCATCTGCCACAGACTCTCACCCACAAATTCAATGCTGGTGTGCCACCTCCCAGCCTCCACTGGGTGGCAGGCAATCGTCAAGCACTGCGATTCCCCCCTCCCCAGAGAAGGAGAGCAGTCCTGGGGATTCTCAATCCTTCTCCTCCCTGCCAACCCCCAGTGCCCCATGTCTCTTCCTGAACACGGGTCACCAGCGTGACGCAAGGTAAGGCGTCCAGCGCCTCAGCCCTCAGCACCACCGACTATTTTAAACTGAACTCTGCACTCAAGTAAGAGCCTAATTCATATATGTGGCAACAGCAAACAAAACAGTTCTGTTTATATTTATTCTGCCAGTATTATTTTTAAAACATATTCTCATGTTAAACATAGCTCTCTTTAACAGTTTTATTTCTACACAACAGAATGTGAGCTGATAAACCTGATGGCTGAAATAGCAAGCTGTCAGGAAATATTTCATTTGAACATTTATTTTTATAGCTTTGTCTCTTTCAGATTTCAGAACATTTCTTTATTTTATAAACAAGTGTTCTTAGCTACTATGGGAGGATTCCTCCCCATCTGTCTACCAGTTACAGGAGGCATGAGTCAGGGAAAGTGGCAACTTTCTCTTTCCCAAGTCAGCCACACTGTGTGGATCGGTGCTTTTGTGCATGAAGCAGCTACAGGAGAAGCATGCTTTATTTCTCTGTCTCTCATAGCAGCAAGTTGCATATTTCATTCTTGGACTGTTTAGTAGCTCAGATCGAGTTACACAGGCACTTTAGGGACACAGTGGTGTAACAATACCTAGATCTGTCTTAATCCTACTGCCAGATGGCTTCTCCTGTTTCTAATGAGTGACTGCATGAAAACTAACTTTTATTTAAGCTGAGGACAGCTTCTTACAGTGTACAGTCGCTCAATACTTTTCATTACACCCCCGCACTTTGTACCACTTGTACAATAGCGCTAATGCATACTATGGGGCATATTTGAAGTTATTTGCACTTCAATGTAACCCTACTTTTATAGGCTGTTCAGTTCGGACTTCACTCCTATAATAATATGCTGGCAATTTTCACATTGCTTCGAGTTAAGAACTTTACAGAATTGAATTATTGTACTCCAGTACATGGGATGTGGAGGTTTGTGTACCTCATTTCTTTTCTTTTGTATGAGATTCAGTATCATGATGCAATATCATAAAATCTATAAATAAAAGTTTAAACAAAAAAAATTGAGTAATCTTTTGGACTAACTTCTCTTGACCTCCAGTGAGTTCAACAAGACTGAGCACTGAAATTATTAGGCATTGGGGAAAAATACTGCAACCACTACTGTACATTGTATATTGATAAAGTCAGTGAAATAGAAGATATACCGTAGGATTAGTCACCTTGGCTAGTGAATATAGAAGAAAAACCATGGTATATAGTTGAACCAGTTGAGCAGATTACATGTGAATTGGATCATATGGAAGCTGTAACAGAAGAGCTGGGTGAAAAAAATGGTTGCAGTACCAGCTAGAAATTATTATGAAATCAACCAAAAGAGAACTATATATGGGCAGCTGATTTTAGACTTGGTACATGCTAAAGAATATAAGAAGTGAATAGAAAATTTGGCAGCTTTGTTTGCATAGGTCATGGAACTGAAATTGACAACTCATCTTTGTGCTGAGAAAGCCTTTCCTTATCCTACTGCACAATAAAATGTGAAACAAAGAATAAAACTGAAGCAAATAAACAAATAGAGCAGAAAGAAGGTGGCAAACATATGGGTCCTGTACTGGAAATAAGCTGTTTCACAGAATGCTAGTGCAAAATATCACAAAACATTTACTGTATCACCATCTGTACTCTTTCTTCAACAGCAGTATCTTCAAAGCAAATATACTTTCCAGTGTGGCTATGGGAGGACCATAGAGCTAATGGGGTAGATCTGGGGGCCAAGTGTAACTAGATATCTGGTTTTTAATAGTGAGCAGACTTCAAGATGTTGCCATTGCATCCTGTGGGTGACAGAGCCGATCACCTGTGGTTGCTGATCCCCCTCATCGGAAGATAGCTGAGGTGACATTCAGGTTGCTTTATGTGGCTTTGGAACTGCTTATAAAGCATAATGAGCCAAAGAGATTTGTGATTGCGAGTATAACTTGCATCTCAGATAAGGATTCTGTTTTGAAAGCAGGTTAGAGGAAAGAAATATTTACAATCCAGGATGGCATAGACCACATATTGTTAGACAATAGGACAGACCCATGCTCATCAGTGAGACCTTGTTTTACTGAAGCGGACTTTAATCTTCATAGCAGTGTAATTTATAGTCCTTTACCTTTCTAAATACAATTTTGCAGAAATTGCCTTGTTTACTCTAGAATTTTTCGGATACAACTTAAAGAATATGTTTATAACAGTTTCTTCATCTTATACTATACCTGCTTTAAAGTAATAGACTACTTATGAATTCCTATATCCCCTTAATTATTCCTGCACACCATCATCTAGGTTATTATGCATTGCTAACAAGTCATGCTTTTAAAGCAGCATACTTATAATATGACTATGTCTTACTGTAGTGTTTCTTAAACTATAAATGTAAAAGTTGATTGGTGTGATTGGAGCTCTTTGGGTCATGGGCCTTAAGAGACCCACCTCACACTTTTTCTCTGGTCTCTGGAGGCCTGTAGAAACTGTGTGGCTGCAAGGAAAGAGGTGCAGGGAAAGAGTCACAGGGCCCGATTTTCAAAGGCTGACACATGGCTTGCATCAAGCTCTGCACCAGTCCCATTGTTTGGCACAACTGTGCCAAACTTCTTTGACACAACCGTGCCCAGTTTTTTTTTCTTATTCCTTTTTTCCCTACCTGGCTCCCAGTCTTCCCCAGTCTTCTATGCATCCTAGTCTCTGGCCACCATCTGGTACCTCCCAGCTCCCTTGGGGACCCTCGCCCATTACCCCCATGGATTACCCCCCCATAGCGGGGTGGCAGAGAGACCCTCCAATCTCTTCCTGGTCAGGATCCAGTATTCAGTGATGTCCCCCAGAGTCGGGTGCCCCATAGGATGGCCATCAAGCCACCATGACTGGTCACCAGATGTTTTTCCCTTTTCTACCCCTACATGAGTGGGGCATGCAGTGGTGCCAAGGGAAGGAGTGCGCACACATCCACACAAGCTCCCTCCCAGTGCCATGCCCCATCTCAGCCCCCCATGCATGTTGCCAGTGCACCACCCCAAGCCTCCGCTAGGGGCTGAAAGTGCACTGACAACTGGGATCCCCCTGCCTGGAGAGGGAAAGCAGTCACTTGGACTCTTCATCCCTCTACACCCCTGCCAACTCCCTAGTGACCTGAGTCCACTCCCAAACCAGGGTCGCTGGTGTGGAGCAAGGTGTGGCATCCAGTGTCTCAACCCTCAGTGCCACTGGGTCGGTGATCAGGCCCAGTTTTAGTACATTGGGTGTAGTTATGACAATTTCTACAACTTACAGCAGCCTGCACCACATTTTTGCTGCAAGCCCCATAAAAAGTTCCCTCAGACTGGGCAAGGTAGACAGGGTGGGAATAGTGTAACTTGTAGCATTTTGCACATGAGACAGAAAATTGCAATCAGTGCTGAGTAAGTGCCACAAGCCCACTGCACTGTATGTTCGGTACACCAGGGGTCTGTGGCATTCACAAGTCTTTTGGAAATTGGGCCTATAATGTATTCTGTTGAGCTGCTATACCACCCCTGATATCCTCTTGGGGCTCAGAATGCATGGAATGGCATTCTTCACTAGCCCCAGAAATACCAAGAATGGACTGGGCACACAATCCCTATCTTTCACTGGCACAGCCCAGATATTGTGTGCCCAGCCTACAATCCCAGCCTAGGGATTTTGGGCAGGATACACAATCCATAAGGTCTGTTAAGGAGAGGTAGGACCACCTCCAGGACTTCACTACAGTGCAAGCCCAATATAGGCCCTCAAGGGAAAGACTCCAGGTGCCTTCTCATGCCTATATATATAACTCCCCCTGAGACACCAGGGGGAAGACAGCCCGACAGGTGGTCTTCCCCTGTTTCTCAGGAGCAGCGCATACCCTGCAGACTGTTTAGCTGATTTTTTTGCCCAGTTATGATGCAGTATTAGAAGTCAGTCATATGTTGTCTAAATGGAAAGTAGTACCACTCTGCACTGGGATATTGGATGATTCTTGATGAATGATGGAATTTTACAAATGAATTTCATATTAGTAGTCTCAATGTTATATCTAAAATTAATAATCAAGAAGTAATAGTCATAAAAATATGTTTATCAAAATAATGTGCAGAGATGGGGATGGGGACCTAACTCTGGATCAGAAGATTGCTGACTGAGTCCCTTCGCACCATCTGGTTAGTACTAAAATGGATCACAGTTTTCTATGAAATGTGAAATCAGTTTGCTATACTTTATCTGCTCTGTCCCTTCTACTCATGCAGGCACACCTGCAACCCTTATTTCACACCAGACCTGGAACTCTGTGTCCAAAAGACAGCAACTCTAACCATTCAGCTCAATACAAATTCCCCTAGCTGAGAAGTCAGAGTGCTTTATTGACTTTCATATATTTTCTATCTCAAAGAACGCCACTAGAGGCTGTAGCTGTTGCAGTTACTCAGTACTGCTTTTCTCTGTTATTCACAGTTTTCACAAATGGATACCACTGCTTTGCCCAAACTGCCTTTTCACCATTTTAAACCATACCTTCATATCTTTTCTCAGGAAACCTCATGTTCCATTGAGCTAGAAAAGGGAAGGGGAAGCATGAAGACAGAATACAGAAGGCACCCAGTACTGGATTTATTACTTACCCACTTGGGCTGAACAGGATTCCAAGTATTGGATGGTGGGGCACTGCTCTGAGTAGGGGTAGCAAGAGTCAGCTGGGGAGGATACTATTATTTATATACAGTATACTATTCGAGTGGACAGGATTCTGAGTGAAAGTAGGATATACACAAAACACAGCACATCTCAGAGAAGGTGAGGTGGTACAATCCAGGGCACTAGCCCAAATCTTAATGGAGGCAACAAAAGTTCCACACTCAGCACACAAAATAACAAGGCAGCACAACTTTTTTGCTGAGTGAATTAGGGGTTTATTCCAAACTCTTGACCACAAGAAAATTACCCAAGCACATTGGCCAGCAATTTGTCTTTGTCTGGGGGCAATGTCATGCAGGTACAAAGCTAATTTTATACACCAATGATTTGCATATCAGATCAATATAACCTGTTTTAAACAACAATTGATTAAGATTCATTCATCACAAAATTTATATAAAGTTACAATGAAAAGTGCAGGCAAAATGGGAAGGGGGAAGGAACAGGTGTAGAGGGAAGGGAAAGGGGAAATGTAATCAAAAAGGGTATTCACCATACACAAAAATTATAAAAATAATGTGACCAGATACCAGAATGACTGACAGAGCCACTGCTAGTGCTGATGCAGGATACTCTTTTTAAATGTCAGTATAACATATTTGAACAAGAAATTACTTCTACTTCTTCTGATGGTTTCACTTATAACAGTGTGTGTGTGTGTGTGTGTGTATATTAGAGGCAAAAAGCTCCATTTAATGCATTAGTTAGGGTTGTTTCACACAGACAAAAGTGAGGAAATTTGGTGTTAGGGTTGAAGGCCCCCCTTGGCCCTCCCTCTGCCCACACCCCCAACCGGCATCAGGGTGCACGTTAGGGTTGTCAGCCATAACTCTCACCTCATCACATGTGTAAAGAAGCAGAGGTGTAGAAGAATGGGGTGAGAGGACTGACAACCCTAATGTGCACCCCGATACTGGTTGGGGGTGTGGACAGGGGGGCCAAGGGGGGCTTTCAACCCTAACACTGAATTTCCTCACTTTTGTCGGTGTGAAACAACCCTAACTAATGTATTAAATGGAGATTTTTGCCTCTAATTTCCCTTCTTTTTGAGAATGATAATGAGAAATAATGAATCGGACCCTGCGTTCCCACCATGCAATGCGGCGGCAGGCCGCCACATGATGTCTTGTCACATAGTAACATTGTGCCCACAAACGCAAATAGTAATGCATATGGTGATGCAAGGCGAAACAGAAGGAGAAACAGTAGCGTAGACAGAAATGTTAAGAACAACACAAAAGCAAGTGCAAATGAAAATGCAAAGGGTAACGCACATGGTGGCATAGACGTGAATGGTAAGTGAAATGGTAACGGAACCGCAAGCGAAAATGGTAATGGTAACAGTAATGTAAGCGCACAGGCTGGATTTCCCCAAAAGCTGCATAAAGAAAGACAGTGAATACAAAGAATGTATGCATAATAATGATTCTTGGAGCAGAAAATGAGGAGTTGAATACTAAATTGCTTATATATCAGGAACCGTTCGAAGTAGAAAAAAAAATTAAAGGTCATATGATTTATGACTTTCCTGGCTAGTTTCACACTTAAGCATTTTTCCGATGAAAAGTCCGTATCTCGCACCATTTCCGAGATACTGGCCCTGGAAGGCATGGCGAATGCCGTAATGTTATCCTATGGGAAAAAAAGAGAAGTTCGCAGTGCTATAACTTTGGCTCTATTTTTCGCAAACTACAAAAATGGTAAAATTTCACTTTTTGGAGGTATGGCATAAATGGAATATGCACCTCCTACTGGAAATATTGTCGATATTTTGTCAAGCGCCAGTTGACTTTGCCACTGGTGATGTTATTGGGTCAACTGGCACTCGGACAAAAAATATCGACAATATTTCCAGTAGGAGGGTTGCATATTCCATTTATGCCATACCTCCAAAAAAGTGAAATTCTTACCATTTTTTGCCAATTGTAAAAAAACTAAAAGAAATCTATAAATGAAACACCACTCATTTCGTAGGTATTTTTGTCTTGATCAACTTTTTTCACAAAGTACCACACTACTATTTTCCATTTTAAAGTTATATGCATTTGTTTGTTGCAAAAAGTGAAAAAAAAAGAATTTTCTGCAGTTTCTTTGCTAATTATAAAAAACTAAAAGGTATATATATCAATGAAACACCACTCATTTTGCAGATATTTTTGTGGTGAAAAACTTTCATGCTCAGAGTACCACGCTATCATTTTTCATTTTAAAATTATTCACATTTGTTTGTCGAAAAGTAAAATAAAATAACATTTTCTGCTTTTTTTTGTTTATTATATAAAAAATAAAAGTTAGTCATAAATAAAACACCACTCATTTTGTAGATATTTTTGTGCCAAATAACTTACGTGCTCGCAGTACCATGCTATCATTTTGTGTTTTAAAGTTAATCACATTTGTTTGTTGAAAAAAGTAAAAAAAAATAACTTTTTTTGTTTTTCAGATAATTATATATATATAAAAAAAAATAAAAGTTACCCATAAATGAAAAACCACTCATTTTGTAGATATTTTTGTGCTGAACAGCTTTTGTGCTCACAGTACCATGGTATCATTTTTCGTTTTAACATTATTTGCATTTGAACAAAGTTACTACTGCTACTGCAGCTAAATATGCAAATGAGTTCTGAATGAGGCAATCTCTACCTACTGTGTGGATAAATGTACCTACAGTGAGGATAAATGTGATGTCCTCACTGTAGGTCTGACCACCCTGAGAATATGGAACATATTTGCCATTTTTATCCTCACAGGTATGGCATAAATATATATATATATATATATATATATATATTAGAGGCAAAAACTCCATTTAATGCATTAGTTAGGGTTGTTCCACAGTGACAAAAGTGAGGAAATTCGAAGTTAGGGTTGAAAGCCCCCTAGGACCCCTGCCCACACCCCCAACAGGCATTGGGGTGACATTGGGGTTGCTGGCCCTAACTCTCACCCCATCAGATGTGTGAAGAAGCAGAGGTATAGGAGAATGGGGTGAGAGTTAGGACCAACAACCTCAACGCACACCCGGCTGGCGGTTGGGGGTGTGGGCGGGGAGATCAACCCTAACTAATGCATTAAACAGAGTTTTTTGCCTCTGATTTCTTTCCTTTTTGAGAATGATAATGAGAAATAGTGAATGTAATGCAGTGGTGGTGGGATCACGGGGGCCTGTCACATAGTAACACGGTGCCCACAAACACAAATGGTAATGAGCATGGTGATGCAAAGTGAAACACAAAGATAAACAGTACTGTAGACACAAATGGCTAAAATAATGCAAATGTAAATGCAAATGAAAATGCAAAGGGTAACACACATGGTGCCATAGACGGGAACAGTAAGTGAAACAGGTACGGAATCACAAATAGAAGCGGTAAGGGTAACAGTAATGTAAGCCCACAGGCTGGTTTCCCCCAAAAGCTGCATAGAGAAAGACAGTGAGTACAAAGAATGTAGGCATAATAATGGGTCTTGGAGCAGAAAATGAGGAGCTGGAATACTAAATTTCTTATATCTCAGGAACCGTACGAAGTAGAAAAAAAATGAAAAAGTCATATGATTTATGACTTTCCTGGCTAGTTTCATTCTTAAGCATTTTTCCAATGAAAAGTCCATATCTCGCACCGTTTCCAAGATACGGGCCCTGAAATGCGCGGCAAACGCTGTAATGTTATCCTATGGGAAAAAAAGAGAAGTTCCGAGTGCCATAACTTTGGCTGCCTGTAATATTATTTCACCAAACCACTAAAAGACACATTTGTGGGATGTTGGCTTTCTTCCCTCCCTCTAAATTTCAGCCCAAATGACCAAACTGTTATTTAGCAGCAGGATGGCAAAGGATTCCTGTAATGCGGTGGATGTCATAATGTTATTCTATGGGAAAAAGTGTCAATTTTGAACTGCCATAACTTTGCCATCCTGTAATATTTATTCACTGAAATACTCAAAGGAACATCTGTGAGATGTTGGCTGTGTTCCCTCCAAATTTCAGCCCAAAAGACCAAACCGTTCTTTTGCAGCATGGTGGCAAAGAATTACTGTCATTTTCCCACAGCCTGGAAAAGTATTGTCGAACTTTGCAAAAACATTCGCAAATTCATGTGACCGTGTTGCAAATGCGAAAGTACTTTGCAAAAGTAATTTTTCCAGAAATTTGAAAAACATATTTCTGGGGTGTTTTACCCTAAAATAAAGACATGCCTAGCATCCTCAGGGTCCGACAAGGTGAATACAAAAAGAGTTAGGCTGCTAGAGGGTCCCAAATTTAAATGCCAAGCATTTTTCTGATGACCAACTGAAAACAAAATGGCGGATTTGTGACAGTAAAAGGGCACTTTGGGAAAGTAAAAAACTGCATATGCGATACTGTCGAACTTTTTGTTAACTTTTCCCATTGACTTATCATGGGAAATTGTTTTTTGAATAACTTTTGAACCATTTAATATTTTTTCACGAAATCTTCAAAGGCACATCCAGAAATATGTTTTTCACATTTCTGGAAAAAGTACTTTTGCAAAGTACTTTCGCACTTGTGACGCTGTCGAATGAATTTGCGAAAGCTTTGGCAAATTGTGACAGTACTTTTCTAATCTGTGGGAAAATGACAGTAATTTTTGGCACCCCGTTGCAAAATAACGGTTTGGAGTTTTGGCCTGAAATTTGGAGAGAATGCAGCCGACATCTTCCAGATGTGCCTTTCAGTGTTTTTTTTGGAAAAAATATTACATGGCGGCAAAGTTACGGTACTCCAAATTTGACACTTTTTCCCTTAGGAAAACATTACAGCGTCCGACGCATTGCAGCAATCCTTTGGTGCCCTGCTGCAAAATAACGGTTTGGTCTTTTGGGCTGAAATTTAGAGGAAAGATAGCCAACATCCCACAGATGTGCCTTTTTGTGGTGTGGTGAAAAAATATTACAGGGAGCCAAAGTTATGGCACTCTGAACTTCTCTTTTTTTCCCATAGGATAACATTACGTCATTCGCCGCGCATTTCAGGGCCCGTATCTCGGAAACGGAGCGAGATATGGACTTTTCATCAGAAAATTTCTTAGCCCCCCTACTGGCAGCTAAGTAAAAAAACAGCCAGGAAAGTCATAAATCATATGACTTTTAAATTTTTTTCTACTTTGTAAGGTTCCTGAGATATAAGCAATTTAGTATTCCAACTACTTATTTTCTGCTCCGAGACCCATTATCATGCCTACATTCTTTGTACTCACTGTCTTTCTTTATGAAGCTTTTGGGTAAAACTAGCCTGTGTCCTTCCATTACTGTTACCATTGCCCTTTCTGCTTGCAGTTCCTTACCCGTTTCACTTACCGGTCTCGTCTACGCCACCATGTGCGGAATCCTTTGCGTATTCATTTGTCCTTGCATTTCCGTTATTTTTTACCATTTGTGTCTACAGTACTGTTTCTATTTCAGTTTTGCTTTGTGTCACCATGCCCATTACCATTTGTGTTTGCAGGCACCATGTTACTATGTGACAAGACATCACGTGTCGGACCGTTCCGGTCTATGCCACCATGTGCGTTACCCTTTCTGTTCTCATTCGCACTTGCATTACCATGTGCACCACTGTTAGCACTTCTGTTTGCGTTGCTGTTCCTCTTACTATGTCACAAGGCATTATGTGGCGGGAGTGTGGGGCCTGGAGGGCCCCGCGCTCCCGCTGCCACATTACATTCACTATTTCTCGTTATCATTCTCAAAAAGAAGGGAAATTAGAGGCAAAAAACTCCATTTAATGAATCATTTAGGGTTGTTCCACAGCGACAAAAGTGAGAAAACTCAGTGTTAGGGTTGAAACCCCCCCTTGGACCACTCAGTCTACCCCCCAACCGGCATTGGGGCACGCATTGGGGTCTTCAGTCCTAACTCTCACCCCATTCTCCTATACCTCTGCTTCTTTATGCATGTGATGGGGTGAGAGTTAGGCCGATGACCCAATGTGCACCCTAATGCCGGTTGGGGGGGAGCTGGGTGGTCCAAGGGGGAGTTTTCAACCCTAACATCGAATTTCTTCACTTTTGTCGCTGTGGAACAACCATAACTGATGCATGAAAAAGATTTTTTTGCCTCTAAAATATATAAAATATATATATATATATATATATATATATATATATATATATATATGTATATTATGGTAACACAGTAGTGCTACCATAGTTAGAGTTGAGTAGCACTTTTAAGGTTAAAGGGTGAAACTTTGCACCTTAATAACTTTGCCACTGTTCAATGGATTTGCCTGAAAGGTGGCAGGCATGGGGGGCACAAAAGATGTTGGGATCTGCCAAACTTTCGAACTGGTCTGATATACGGCTGCGGAGTTATTAAGCGACATTCTTGTGCACAATAACTTTTTTTGCAAATTCTTTGCTCTCTCCTACAGGTTGCATGGTTTGCGCAACCAGTCCAAAAACTTCAGGGAACGTGCAACTGGGGTCCCCGATGTGCCTTTTGAAGATTTTGTGAAAAAATATTAAACGGTTCAAAAGTTATTCAAAAAACAAGTTCCCATAAGTCAATGGGAAAAGTTAACAAAAAGTTCGAAAGTGTCGCAAATGCACTTTTTAGTGTCGCAAAGGGCCCCAGTAGTGTCGAAAATCCACCATTTTGTTTTCAGCTGCTGAGCAGAAAAATGCTTGCCATTTAAAATTGGGACCATCTAGGGACACAATTCTTTTTATGCTTACCTAGTCGAGCCCTGAGGATGCTAGCCATGTCTTTATTTTGGGGTAAAACATCCCAGAAATACGTTTTTCAAATTTATGGAAAAAGTAGTGTCGCAAAGTAGTGTCGCACCTGTGACACTTTTGCAAATTTTTGTGAAAGCTTTCGCATATTGTGACACTACTTTTCTAGGCTATGGACAAAATGGCAGGAATTCTTTGCCACCTTGCTGCAAAAGAATGGTTTTGTCTTTTGGGCTGAAATTTGAAGGGAAGACAGCCAACATCTTACAGATGTGCCCTTTGGTGGTTCGGTGAAAAAGAAATTTAGGGATGCAAAGTTATGGTACTCCTAAATTGATGTTTTTTCCCATAGACTAACATGGTGGCATCTGCCACGCCTTTCGGGGCTCGTATCTCGTAAACAGTGCGAGATGCAGAATTTTTGTCATGACAATGCATAGCCCATCACTGAAAACCTAGCCAGGAAACTCATGAATCATGTGAAATTAAAAATGATTTTCTGCGTCGCACGGTTCCTGAGATATAACCAATTTAGAATTCCAACAACTCATTTTATGCTCCGAAGCCCATTATTATGCATAAATTCTTTGTACACACTGTGTTTCTCTATGCAGCTGTTGGGCAAAGACAGGGTGAGTGCTTCCGCTACTGTTACTCTTAGCATTTCCACTTGCGTTTCTGTGCCTGTTTGTGTTACCGTTCCCGTGTATGCCACCTTGTGCTTTAGCCTTTGCATTCTCTTTAGCATAAATGCTTGCGTTCACATTTCTGTCTCTGTTTCCTGTGGCATTATTTCACTGTTACTGTTACCGTTACCATTTCCATTTCCAATTGCAGTACCGTGACTGTGCACATCACGGTTTGCATTTTCTTACATGCTTGTATCTCCTTTTGCTTCACTGTTTGCTTTAGTGTCACTTTGTACTTGCGTTTCTACTAATGTTTGCTTTTCCATTTATATTTCAGTCACCATGTGTGCAACCATTAGCGGTTGCATTTTTCTTGCACTTATCTTTACTGTGTCACAAAAAATTACTTGATGGGCCCCACGCTTCCACCACCACATTCCATTCACTACTTCTACTGCACATTCTCAAAAAGAAGGGAAATTAGAGGCAAAAAACTCTGTTTAATGCATCAGTTAGGGTTGTTCCACAGCGACAAAAGTGAGGAAATTTGGTGTTAGGGTTGAAAGTCCCCCTTGCACCCCCCAGCCCACCACCCCAAATGCCAACAGAGTGTGCATTGAGGTCATCGGTCCTAACTCTCACCCCATTCTCCTATATCTCAGTTTGTTTACACATGTGATGGGATGTGAGTTAGGGCCGATGACCCCAATGCACACTCCATTGGCGGTTGGGGTGGTGGGTAGGGGGTTGCAAGGGTAGCTTTCAATCCTAACACTGAATTTCCTCACTTTTGGCACTGTGGAACAACCCTAACTGATGCATTAAATGAAGTTTTTGCCTCTAATATATATACATATATATATATATATATATATATTATATATATATATAAACATAATCCTAACACCACCAGTACTTAGTGTCAATGACATCACTCAAAATTCATGTTGAAGGAGGGTGCAGAATAGGCAAGACCTGAAGTGAGAGAGCAAGAGAAAGATAAAATATGTTTATGGGAAAGAAGTAAAACAAAGTAAAGCATAATTGTTTTAAATATGGTCCATAGTCTACCTCTTCATATAAGACCCAAAGGCTGTTCAGCATTAAGTGACACAATCCACCTTGTCTCCTGTTGAAGCAAGCGATTCACTTTGTCACCACCCCCTCTTCTTGGTGGGATATGCTCAAGACCAATAAAGGTAAATAGGGAGGGATCTAGACTGTGGGCACAATTAAAGTGTGCACCCAAAGCATTAGTTTCATCACCATATATGATGGCTCTGATCTGCTGCTGGATGTGCACTTTGAGTTGTCTTTCTGTCTTCCAACATATAGCCAATAGCACAGACACGAGGTCACATACACAGCAAATGCAGTGGCACAAGAAATAATCTGTTTCACACACACCCTTTTCTTAGAGCTAGGGGGGCCATATTTTCAAAGCCCCGGTGCAAGCTGCAACCATGGCAGCTTGCACCGAGTGAGGTGCACCCGGGACCCTGTGCCTGAATTTCTATTAAACAGGGTCCCAACACCTAAGTCCAATGGCTTGCGGCATAGGGGGTGCTGTGCCTGATGTATGGTGCACCCACCCAGAATGCTGCAACAGCTGCGGGGAGTCTGCAGCACCCATGGACAGGGGCTGGCAACTTGGCACTGCCCCCCAACACCACCGCACCACTGACACCAGTGCCGCAACATTTCCTGTTACCCTGGTGGGCTAGTGTCCCCCCATGGTACCCACCTCAGCATTCCCACCCTCCTCCCATACCCCAATCTGGTGACCGGCACAGCCCTCCATGCACCACTCTGGCTGGCCGCTAAATGGGCAATTCATGCATGTACTGTATACTGTATACAGTACACATGCTGATGGCTCATTTGGAGGCTGGACGTGGTGGCGTGTGGAGAGCTGTGCCTGTCACTGGATAGGGGGAGGGTGGTGGGAGTGCTGAGATGGGTACCACATGGGGATTTGGCAGGACGCACATACGTGAGTGTTGGGAACTGTGACGGGGTGAGGGGGGACCACTGGACCACCAGGGATTGCCCACTGGGGATGGATGGGGCAGGTCACATGGGAGCACATACAGGACAACCCCCCAGGAAGTTCCCTTAAACCTGCCTCTCACTGGTCTAAGGGTACTTGGCACTTGGTTCCTGGGGGGGTCTTTCAAATTCTGGATCAGAGGGCTGCAGCAGTCTGGGTCTGCCACAATCTCCCAGCTCCATGCCGCAGCCACTTTCATGGCACAAGGCTGGTGCTAGCACACATAGGTGCAGGCAGCCGGCTGGGTGATGCAGGCTGCCTTTCAAAATTGCACTTGGCGCAAGGTGCCCTTGCATCACACCTGTTCAATGCAAGCACCTTGCCTTTGAACATCTGGCCCTGGGTGTTCAAACATCTTGGCTATGTGTGCATATTTACACACTATACAGTTGCCACAATGGAAAAATACTTCCTTCCTTACAAGTAACCAATTACAATAGGTTTGTTCTTTCCTACAAGGAATAAAGTAGCTAGATATCACTATGTCCCCTAAATTTTTTTGCTTCTTTGAAAGTAACCCTCAGGTCCAGATCTACTTCTCTAGCCAAGATTTTACATGTGTATAATAATGGCCAATACTTATAAATCAAGTTGCCCACACATCCTGCCAGATCACTGTACACAGTATAAAATGTGATCACATCAGTGTCCCTGGCAGCTTTGTTTTTTTCTGCTCCTTCCCAAGCACCCCCAACTGGCCCTTCTTCAGGTCTCCAAGGTGCACCCACCATTGCTCGGCCCCACTGCCATCCACTGCCCCCATATTGCAGCCCCTACAAATAACCCTATGTAACCCTTCGTCGGGTTGGTCCCTCCCTTCCGAGGGAGAAGCACCTATATGTATCCTGGGTACTGTGGGGATTGGTCCAGACAATTCCAGAGCTTTGGGCAATGGGAACCGGAGGCCATCATCTGGTCAACCGAGGGGGAAATTTTCCATTTTCTGCCCTCTCCACTGCCTCCCCACCCTCATTGGGCCAGTCATAATGGCAACCTGGGATGGGGATGTTCAACAGTGTGTTGAGGCCTCAAGCCACCTAGAACATCGCCCAAGCCACCACCAGGTGCCTAAGTCCCACCCACCCCACTGGGAGGGAAGCATCCAAGGTACGCTGCAACCTCCCTCCCTGCTGTTCTCCACTCTTGACACCCACACTCTGGGTGTGAACATGGGTTGCCAGCATGCCAAGTGAACACTTGCCCAGTTGTCCTTTTTGGTGTTAATAATGTGGCTCTGTTAATATATTTTGCTTTTTCTGAATGGAAGTGATTGGTAGATTTGGGGAGGTAAGGGAATTATACATTTATACTGGCTCTTTCAGGGGATCGTTGTGGGTGGAGGTAGTAGAGATGGTCTATTGGGGAGGAGGGTATTATAGTGACTATTTTGTGGATGGGGTTCTGGGAGGTAGGAGTTTACTGGGGGGACTCAGGAGAGTGATAGTGCAGTTTTTGAAGAGCTATAGAAGGGATAAAATTGAGAAGAAATGTGCCTGTAACAAACAAAATCAGGCATGAAAGCTTGATATGATCCTTCTTTAATGATGATGGGAAAAAAATCTTCAAATAGGTGAAAAACTTGGTGGGGTGTGGCCAACCAGCGGACAAGATGGCAACTTAATTCTACAGTGCTACATACTCAGATCTGAGAACATGAATAAACCCTGCCAATAGTCGAACCTCTCCTGGGAATTTCTGAGGTAAAACTGACCGGAGTCCTATGCCTCGTACCAGACCAACTTTGAGGAGAATTCGCCGAAGGATTCCTTTAATATTGCCTCTTTTCCTCTGAGCAGTCTCGACACAGAAGGCCTCATGGCACACTCTGTAAAGGGGAGTGAGGATCTCTCAATTTGGAAAATACTTGTTTCCATCATAACTAGCATCAATGCCTTAATGCTAGCTTCTAACACCACTACAGTCTCCATGCAACAAATTAATGCCAGAATAGACTGGGCAGAGCAAAAAGAAATTGCCCAAGATGTCATTCTACAGGGACACTGCTCTACCCTGTGAGAACAACCTGCCCAAATCATTATGCTACAAGAAAAGCTAGACGACTTTGAAAACAGGGGCCACCGCAACAACTTGCGGCTCCTAGGTTTCCTGGAAGGCTGTGAAGAGGGCAAAACAATGCTTTTTTTACAAACAGCCCTGCCTGAAATACTTAAGCTTCCACCTGCTACCAGAATTATGATAGAGCAGGCACACTGCTCTCTCTAGCCTAAACCTGCACAAGGGAACAGACCATGGCCCATCATTGCTAGGATCTTAAACTTCGCTGAAAAGGAAGCCATCCAAGACTGAGCAATGGAGCTGGGTACTCTTCAGTGGAAGGTCATAAAATTATGATCTTTCAAGACTACTCGAAAGAACTTGCTAATAAAAGGAAAACCTACACAGAGGTGCATCGGAGGCTACATGATTTGCTAATTCCTTTTGCCCTACGTTACCCTGCAGTACTAAAAATATCTGTGAATGGCACCACACACCAGTTTGCTACTCCTGAAACAGCACTTGCCTACATCTCAGCAACGTGGCCTACAAATACTGGTCCCCTAAATACACTGACCAAGGATGCTGCTGCTGTCTGCCCCAGCTCTCAGCACTCAAGGAGACTGTCACCTAAAATTGATTCTTCTGCCTACACAATGCCAGTGGTTTATCAGGCATCTAAGACTGAGCTAGGGCCTCAAAATCCTAAAGTACGGAAGAGACCTCCACAAATGCCTCACTCCAAGCGTGAGCACCCACAGGATCACAGATGATTTACAGACAGCAAAGATCAAAACTCCTACGCTGAGGACCAGCCTGAGACTGTTTACACTAGCCCGTATTTCTCACAAAATAGATACTCTCTGGTCGACCCTCACCCTGAAGACGACTCCTGGGACACTATGGATCTTTCATCTATTGACCGGGCAGGATCAGATTCAGAAGAAGCAAGAAATTCATGGTCTGCGAGCATGGATGTTGCTTCACCCCTACAGGACTCAGAAATACACCCGGTGGCTTCCTGCTCATCGCCAGGCCACAACCCAGCAACTCGTCCATCTGAAAAACTGATCTCTTCTTGAGAAGATTAATATGGTGACTGACTGCTTGATTCAGATAAGTACTCAAGGTCTGGGGGAGTAATGGGAGGGTTATAAGGAGATGACTGGGGAAATAGTTGACTGGGGATGAGTACTGGGTCTATGTTACTGTGAGGGCAGCCCTTGACAGGGCTCTTTCCCCTCTCTCATGCTTTTACTTGTGTATAGGAAGACAGGAGGTGCTTTTGCATGGTACCCCCCCAAGAGACACTCCACCTCAGAGGTACACCAATGTTGTGTGTAACTGCCACTTGGAACACTCATTTACTGTTACTTTAGACAAAATGTTAATATGTTTAGTGAGCTGTGAGGGTGATTCTCACACCACACTTCTCATCTTTAGCTCCCTCCATGGTCTGTATGGAATCCTTACCTTGTGTATGCCATCTACAGGTGTGGTCATAGGTGAACGAGGCAAAGCTCAGGGAGTTGTGGTTTATACTCATAGACCAGCCCTTCAGTATATTTGCTCCCTTTTCCACTCACCCTACCTTTATACCAACTAACGGACGTGCCCCTCCTCCTGAACTCCATATACTTCATGTACCTCTTCCACTGTAGTTGACTACCCCTGACCTGACTCTCCCAGGAGAGCGGAGTTACTAGAGGGTTATTACCTATTAGACTCTGGGGTACAACCATCAGACTGTGTAATCTCCATGTTAGTATAACCCCTGAGAGTGATACCTTACTAGCTACTCCATTATTTTTGTGGTAGCATGCAGTTATTTCTCACTCCTTCTCCGCTTTTGTTCTGCCTCGCAGACATGAGAGGGCATACAATTGGCTGGATTTCCAGCCGGTTAAGCCCCTCACCACTCTTGCTAGTGTTTAGTTTAAAATTTTGTACTTACTGCAGACATTATAAGATATAAGTGTAAATAGTGTTTTGGACAGTACTATTTATTGGTATACAGTGTAGTGCAGAATTTCATATCCTCTTTTTAGGGGTGTTTTTCTGTAGTCATTCCTGTGCTTTGCATTTCCCTTTTCCCTCCCCCAAGGTGCAATGCTTTAGCCCAGAGTTCTCACCCACTAAAGTCACCTCTTTACTATAGAAGTGACGTCCTTGTCCCCCCTTTTCTTTTGCACCTCCTTACGGTGTTCTAACCCCACCCTCCCACACACCCCCATAGGATTATAATGTTGGACTTAATACTCCACACTTAGAATGTCCGGGGATTAAATTCTCCAGTGAAATAAAAAAAGTTCTTGCCCACCTGAAATGCCTCCATTCTAAAGTGGCATTTCTCCAAGAGAAACTCACAGGGGAAGATCATAACTGTATGTCCAAAGACTTGGTGGGACAACAAATTCACTCCAAAGCCCTTACCAGGAAACGTGGAGTCCTCATTCTAATTCATAAATCTCTCCACTGGACCACTACTAAGACTCTATCTAGCTCTGATGGTAGATGGGTTTTAGTAACATATGATACTCCCTCGGGGCCACTTACTCTCTGCAACCTTTATGCCCCCAATGAGGACACCCCCCAGTTTTTCCATAATTTTGCAGAGGTTATCCTGGAATTCAGTCCCCCTGACTGTCCTCTCCTTAATCGGGGGAGACTTTAATCTCACTCTTATTCCAACAATCGACAGGAACCATGGGGGTAAAGAAACATATATCAGAAGTATTAACGCATTGCAACAAATGCTTTCAGACCAAGGTCTATCAGATGTTTGGAGACTTTTTCATCCCAGAACCAGGGATTATACCTTCCATTCAGAGCCCAATGCTTCATGCAGCAGACTGGACTTTTGGCTGGAGTCATCTGCCATTACTATGAAATATCTTGATGCTGCCATTCTCCCATGGGTCATTTCTGATCATGCCCTGGTCCAACTCCCTCTTCAGTGGGACCCTGTTTCTCCCCCACCCCAAAACTGGAGGTTAGACTCCTTCTTAATGAGAGACTCTGATTTTATCCATTGGGCCCAAAATGAAGCCACTATCTTTCTAGCCCAAAATCCCATAAAGGACACTTTGGCGGGTAATACCTGGGAAGCTTTTAAAGCCACCATGTGGGGCAGTACAATGTGTTTTGCTGCAGCTAAGAGATGGGAAAGGGAACATCACCTAGTAACACTAGAACAGAAACTAAGGGAAGCGTAAACCCTTTTCAAGTCTCTGCTCTTCCCTTCCCCTCACTCCCCAATAGGTAAATCCATTTTAAGTCTGCGCTTTGAAATTAATCAGCTCCTTGACAGGAAAGTGAAAGTGGCAATATTACACCTTCTGCACTCCTTTTGGGAAGGAGGTGATAAAGCTGTCAAGATACTTGCATATCAGCTTTGTAAGCAGCAAGCTAGTAGGTTTATTGCCAGCCTGAAAGACAAACATGGGACCCTGGCCACCACCCCTGAGGCAATAAATGACATCTTGGCCTCTTTTTATAGAGCTTTATATATTCCTCTACACACACGCATCTGAATAGTAAGATATAGCCCTTTGTGCAATCTGACAGCTCCCTAAAATTACTCCCAAACAAGCACAACTCCTTGAGCTCCCTATCTCCCAGAGGAGGTGAGTTTAGCCATCAGTCATCTTAAATTGGGGAAATTCCCTGGGAACGACTGTTACTCAGTGGATTTTTACCTGGCACAGGTCCCCACTATTACCCCTATTCTAACCGAAGTGTATCAGGAAATCGAATTCAAAGGCACTCTTCCCCCTTTCCTAAGAGAGGCAGCTATTGTAATTATACCCAAATAAGGTAAGGATCCCACAAATCCAGGTAATTACCATCCGATATCTTTAATTAACATCGACAGCAAATTATGCGCTAAACTCTGGCATCCAGATTAAGCTCACTTCTTGCAGGACTGATACACCCCTCTCAAGTGGGTTTCATTCCTGGGTGTCACAGCTATGACCATTTAAGGACCCTAATGAATCTTATGTATAGTACAAGATCCCTTCCTACACCCGCTGCAGCCATTGCAGTGGACTTTGAAAAAGCTTTCAACTCCATTGAGTGGGACTATTTATACCTGGCTCTTGCAGAATTCGGCCTAGGCATGAAATTCCTTTGCAGAATTCAAGCCATTTATTCATCTCCCTTGGCTAGAGTTAACATGAACTCTATACTCTCCTCCCTATTCTTACTAGAGTGAGGGACAAGACAGGACTGTCCCCTCTCCCCACTCCTTTTTGTCTTGGCAGTGGAACTGCTGGCTAATGCCATTCGGGGTCATCCTATGTATGCTGATGAGTTCTTCTCCCCCGATGGACATACAGAGAACTGCACCACCCTTAATAAAACTCTTGGACTCATTTTCCAAGTATTCAGGGTTGAAATTGAACCAAACTAAGACTTTGCTACTCCCCCTGAATTGAACTTGCTCCCAACAGATGGCACAGTCCTCAGAGGTACTATGGGCCCCAAAAAGTATTACTTACCTGGAAATTACCGTCACACCCTCCTTAGAGACACTCTGGCAGACTAACATCCAACCTCTCCTGATATCCCTAACAACAGAGTTTGATAGGTGGAAACTTCTCAAACTAACCCTAGCGGGGAAAATTACAGCAATAAAAATGTTCTCTGTGCCCAAAATCTTTTACCTTTTAATGCACATTCCCATTTCCCTACTGAAACAGTGGCATTTGGCCATAGATAGACTCATTGAAGACTTCCTGTGGGAAGGCTCCAAACCAAGGTTCATCTGTTCCCAACTTAGAGCACATTGGAGCCTTGTGGGCTGGAACCTTCCATGGATAGAGGGCTATTGTCAGGCATTCCTCCTAGCACAAACTGTTTGATGGATGCACCTTCTTACAACTCTCTTCCCCACAGTGGATCCACATTGAGCTAGATATCACTGAGACAATTCATTCTTCCTCACTTCTGGTATCCTGTATGGCCCACAGACCCTGTACCCCCGGGGATCCCAAAACATTACCCATTTCGCTGACGGTAGAGGTAGCCAGGTCTAACTGGCTTGCCACCCACAAAAGATTGAAACTGAATCCGCTTCCACTCCCCTACATCTCTCTGTGGTAAAATCCTGATATTACCATTGGTACCCAATGGATCTACTGGAAATCCTGGGCAGACAGGGGCATCCATAAATTGGAGGACCTGATTGACTGCAATCTTAAGGCCTTACATGCATTTTACTCCCTCCAACAAATCTGGAATCTTCCCCAGTCAGAATTCTGGAAATGTCTTCAACTCTGGGCAGCACTCTGATGCATTCTACACCCACGCCCATCACATTACATACGTCAGATTTACATAGCTGGATATAACCCCTGGCAGGTCTAGCAAGGCGTATCTATGTTAAGCTGAGAGATTCTCTCCCCTCACAATCCGAGAGGGCAAAGTACAAATGGGAAAGGATGCTTCAGACCCCTATTTCTTCTTCGTCCTGGGAACAAGCATGGAAAGACATACATGGCTGACTGAATGATGCCAGATTAAGGCTAATACAAAACAAAATAGCTCACTGCTGGTACAAAACCCCAGCTGTTCTCTCTAAAGCCAGACTCCTCAATTCAGATACCTGCTGGAGATGCCAAGGGTCTGAGGCAGACTTATTGCATATACTCTGGTCCTGTCCACAACTACAACCCCTATGGCAAGGAATACAGGACACTGCATCCAAGGTGATAGGAAAACAGATCCCTTTCAGTTCCCTTTTTTACATTTTGGGTATTCAGACCATCCACCCAAAAATGACCCTCTCCGAGATCAGATGGCTGGCTCTGCTGACTCTTCAAATCAAGAGAGCCCTGCTCTGTAAATGGAGATCCCCACTGACTCCAACACTGTTAGAAGTTTTGGCATCTCTCTCATCCCTGGCCAAACTGGGCAGGATCTCCCACCTCCAGAAATACCAAATGACCAAATTAAAACTATGCTGGACTCCTTATCTAAACTTTCTGATTTCTCAGAACTCGGGCGACCCTCAGGTAGGCATTGGCTGAACTTCCCTACACCCAGTAGGTTACAGCTATTCCAGTAAGCAGGTGCTGTGAATGGGGGGGGGGTGACCTCCACCGGGAACTGCGTTGTCAGTTCACAGAGCTTCTGGATACCCAGGTCATCTGAACAGTTGCCTCTTGATTTCTCTACTTGATCCGATTATCAAGTCCCCCTCTTGACCTCACCTTTACCCTCCTGGAAGTTTGCCCATATGTACTGTATCTTCTTCACGTTTGCTGGTTCAGGACCGGATGCTAAACAACTAGCCTCATCTTGTAATAGATTCTTTGGGATATTTATGTTTTTGCTGTAGGTCAATCATAGATCTTGCCAAGAATATGTTCATGCTTACTAACCTATCTCCCTGACCATATACCGTCACCGCAGTGACTCCTCGACTTCAAAGACCACCGCAGTGCCAGAAATCAGACAAAATCTGCCCGTTGCTGTGGTGGTCTGTGCAGTGATCGGGACTGCCTCGCTGGGTGTTTGACCCCACCCAGGTCCAACTCCGACTCGAAGTTAGAATCTTAGAGACCGGGGATGTGGGGGCAGAGCCCCTCTATTCTGTGCACTGACATCCCGTGGCTACAATGCTGACAGTCAGCATTGTAGCTGTAGTGGTAGGGGATGTCATCGCTAGCACTGTCGAAGCGTTATAGGTAAACCCTCCCTGAGGCCTTGAAGAGGGATCTGGCTGGATACAATATTCCTACAGGATGTGCCCTTTCTACAGCTGTGCTCCAAAAACTGAACTCTCTTGGTGAGTACAATATTCTGGTACATATACAGATGCAAAGGAACTTGTATGCTTAACTTGCAGACTGACTGTGACCCTAAACTAGTGACTTCATCTGAATATAGCTCTGTAACACTTGTCCTGAGGGATTATTTCATTGTGTTCCAGTCACTAGATTGTGAAGTCATGGCTGATACTTTTCCTAAATCCCTTCCCTCCCCCCCTCCCCAATCCCTACCTCCCCTCCTTATCATTCCCCTCCCACCCAGTATGGTAAACTATCTGTACAAATGTTGTATTGCCACTGGGCTTCGGCCCTGTTGTTTTCTGTATTCTTATGTGGAAAAACAAAAAATGTTACAACAAAAAAAATAGGTGAAAAACCATACTTTTTAGAGGACTACATTCAGCCCTCAGAAGTCAAGAGATAGTGATGACAAGCAGAACTCTGAGTCTGAGAACTTGTCAGCAAAGGAGCTTGGAGAGGCCTAAACAGCTTTGATGCTCTAAGAGAGAGGCAGTATAGTGCAGTGGGTTAATGCTCTGAGCTGCAAATCTGGAGCCCTGGGTTTGAATCCCACAACCCCCCACTTGCATACTGTGTGATGCTGAGCAAGTCACTTAACTTCCCTGTGCTCCCAGGTCACACCTGGAAACAAGCTTTCAGCTTAGTGTGCCACTCCTGGTTAAACAAACGCAAAAAAAAAATGGTATTTTTGAAATCTTAGGAGCTGTTGGATACATAGTAACCATAGTTGAAGGCAGATAAGGGCCGCATCAGCTAGGAGCCTTTTTTGCAGCAGCTGAAACAGCCCTTTTATTATTACATAACTGAGATTAACCAACTCTTTAAGGATATGACTATAGCATTGACTCATACCAGCCAGATGCTGGAGAGGTATGGCAGCAGATCAAATGTCTGGACACTGCTATTGCAAATATTCAAAATTAGATAAAATCTAATGAACTATGGTTCCCCCGGTTTGGTGTCCCTATCTTAAATGAGATATTAATTTACTGGAAAAGTCACAAAGAAGAATAACAAAATCTATTCTGAATCTATCACTACTTAGCTATCAGGATAGGCTTAAGACTCTTAATTTAGTCCCACCACAAGTTCGTCGACTAAGGGGTGACTTGTTGATACAGTACAAAATGTTACAAAACCAGGATCTAATGTCTCAATGTGGTTTAAAGTTTAAATCCATCAATAATAACATTAGATCCCATAATGGACAACTACTAGTACCAAGATCAAACACTGTTAAGCATTACAATTTCTTTACAGTTTGAGTTACAAGAGTATCGAATGCATTGCCAGGTAATATAGTTATGGCTCCATCCTTTGTATCTTTCAAGAACAGACTGGACATTTTCTTTCTGAATAGTACCCACTAACTATCCCACTATGGTGTGGGACACAATTCAATGGGCTGTTGAGCCTACTTTATCTTAAACATCCAAAGTATATTCAGTAGATATCCAAAGTATCCAAATTTGATTTACACACAGATGTGCAAGATTTCATTGTAATTCAAGGGACAGTGGAGATGTACTAAAATAAATGCAGGGAGAGAAATCTGAGATTCCTGAGTATCTTTTGCTCTAACCACATGGATCACTGAATTGTTTGCATTGGAAGTTTTTTGAATTTGTAGTTTTTTTTTGTTTTTTTTTTTACATTTTTCTGTCCCCCCCTCCGCTAATGGCCGCTGTATATCAGCCTGGTCGTGGACCCCCATGCTTCCATCTCCAGGTTGTCTGAACTCTCTTGGCACTCCTGGCTTACCCCCCAGGGGACAGGGTCATGGCACCAGGCCTTGGTGCCACATTACAAGTAACTATTTAGGAAGAGCCGTCCCTGGAGGATAATCAAAGCCAGAGGCAGGCTTCAACAATGTGGCCAGCAGAGATGTATTTTCTTGTTTTGTTTCCAGGGTCAGGGACATACAATAACATCCAGCATCCACCCCACCCCTCTTAGTGATGGCACTGGTAGCTGTGCAGCCCTAGCCTCCACCAGGGGTCTGTTGAGTACCGGACGCACTCCTTACCCGCCCTCCAGAGAAGGAGATCAGTCCTTGGGATGCTCCATCCTACTCCCCGGGCCAGCCCTCCTGCAATCTGGGTCCATTCCTGAACCTGGGTTGCTGGCATCACAAGTGGACATCCAACCGCTGCACCAATGGGCCGGCTTTGAATTAGTAGTTTGGCCCCCTTGCTGCACTGACTGTCACCCTCAGACTGCCCAATCGGGCCTTTACCCAACTTCTCCAGGACTACCTAGCTCCACTGTCCTCTGCCACAAGACTTGTGCAGGTGTCTGGTCACCAGTGCGGGGCCTGTGGAGAGTCAGGCAGTCATTCTGCAGCCATTTTATTTTGTCCATTTTTCTGTCCTCTTGATCCTGGCCACATGCTATGGTGCATTGTTTGATCTCTGCCTTTGTGGAGATACCCCTGACACCTTCAAGTTTGGTCCCTTTCTAAGTCCTGCTGTGCTGCCACTCAGATTCCTGTAGGTAACAAGCAAGCAGCTGGACACATTAAAACCCCCTTCTTGAGGTAGGAGAGTTGTCTTTGGGATGCTCAATCCTCCTGTCTCTGGAAATCCCCAAGTACCCCTGATCCATTCCCAAACCATGGACACCAATGTAGTAGGAGGTGAGGTATCCCATGTCTCAGCTCTCCATGCCACTTGGCTGGCATGTTTTGGAAGTTTTTGAGTTGCAAAAGGATGACTTTATTGAATGGGTTTTGTGATTAACATCTGTCGTAAGCAATTAAATCCCAGGGTAATATATCTGATAATATTAACATCAGTTAAACATTAGGGGCCAGATATTCAAAACATTGCTCTATGGGCAAAGTTATTGCACCCTTTTAGCCTGAGATTTGCACCCTTGTGCACTATTCAAAGGGGGATTATGAGTGCTCTATGAAGGTTAGCACACATAAAAAACATAATGAGTGCAGTGGGCGAAGGGAGGTGTAGGAATAAGAAGCCCAGTGCAGCACAATATCCAGCACATTTGCCCTTTGAGTAGTACAAATGCCACTGATCAAAACCTTGACTTACTCTGGGCAAACCCATCTATCACTAGAGCCACTGCATTAAGCAAGTTGATGGTTGGGGGACACATTCACTCACTGGCATTTAATGGCACCCCAACCCTCCGATTGTCATTCCAGGTAATGTAAACACCTGTCCCTATTGTCCAGTGGCCCCCTGCCCTCCAATCACCATCCCAGGTAATGTGAAATCCTCTCCCTGGTGTCTAGTGGTCTGCATTGCCCTCTGATCACCAGCCTTATAAAGTACAATATTTTTCCCTGGTATTCTGGTGTCTCTGTATGGGAACCAGAGCACCAGCATATAAGGTGGGGGGGTTGAAAGGGTGGGGTTGTTGGTGCCCACGGAGTGGGGGGGCACTTGCTTCCAGGGAATTAATGCCATCTATGGGGCTGGTGATCAGGAGGGGACCAGCGATTGGTGAGTGGGGGTCCCACTAGGCAACAAGGATAATTTACCTTACACGGAGGCTGGCAGTCAGAGAGTGGGGGTTCCACTGGACACCTTGGACACATACAGTATTATAGTTTATGGAGCTGGTGATTGAAGGTTGGGGGGACCACTAGACACCAGAGAAAGGATCTCACATTACCAGGAATGGTGATTGGAGGGTGGGAGGACCACTAGACACCAGAGACAGGATTTTACTTTATTGAGATGGTGACTTGAGTACAGGGAGGAACCATTAGGAACCAGGGTCAGGACAATTACACCGGGACTGGTGATCGGTGGATGGGGGGGACCGACACTGCCAGGGTATGCATTTCAATATACAAGGCCAGTGACTGGTGGGTGGGGGCACCACTATACATTAGGAAATACATGTTCTGTATGGAAGTGGGCAATCAAGATGGGGCAGACCTGGAGATTAATTCCCCTTCTATGCCATGCCAAGATTTGTTGTGGGGTGCTCTAAAGTGTGGTTTATGAGGGGAATTAATTTGTATCACTTCTAAACGCAAGAAGCAAAGAACATGGGAAGTGTCATCCCTCTTAGAACAGATCCAAGAGCTTGAACACTGTCTCTTGCCCTCTTCCCCTGTGAATGTTTGGGAGTAATTAGAACCTTTATGGGTTAAATACAAAGGTCTTCTGAATTAGCAGCAAGCAGAGCTCCTCCTCCTTAGAACCAGAACAAGATATTTTGATCAAGGAGAGAGGGCAGGTAAGCTGCTTGCTTTGTGTCTAAGGACACAGGTAGCAGATATAATCATTCCCTCTATCTGACTAGATTCCAGCCAGCTGGTAACTACACCTCCAGACATAGCAGCCTAGTTACATGCTTATTTTCAATCCCTATATACCCCTGATTTGGTAGTCCCATTTATCTTACAATTCAAATAATTTGTTTCAAAGAATTGATTTACTGCAACTAGTAGAGGTCCAGGTTGAGTATCTGAAATCCCCACTATCTTTACAGGAAGTCTTGGAATCCATCAATTCCCTTCCACCGAACAAAGCACTGAAGCCAGATGGCTATATGCCCAATTTATATAAAAAATTCAAAAACATTTTAGCCACTGTAGTATTGGATACCTTTAACTATATATATTCACATGGTACCTCAGATCCCTTTTTAATGGAAGCCCTTATTGTGGTTTTATTAAAACCAGGTAAGGACCCTTAAAAAATTAACAGTTACAGGCCTATCTCCCTTATTAACCTCGACAATAAAATACTCTCTAAAATACTGGCAATCTGCTTAAATAAAGTGTGGGGTTCCTTAATCAGCAGAGAGCAAGTTGGTTTCATCCCTGGATGACTATCAGAAGACCACCTTTGGAAGTTAACACACCTTCTCTTGGTATCCAGGGAATCCTCTACCCCAGTGGCACTGGTTTCCATGGATGCAGAGAATGCATTTGACTGGGTCTCATGGGACTTTCTGTTTACAGTTTTGGCCAAGTTTAATACCCCAGTAGAATTTATTAAACGGGTTTGAGTCCTTTATTCACACCCCTCAGCTCTGGTTTTGTGTAATGGGGTTTGATCGGAAGTGATTAACCTTAAGCAGGGCACCAGATGGGGATGTCCTTGTCTCCCTTTGTATTCAATCTCTTTTTTGGAACCTCTGATTCAGAAAATCAGCATTACACCACAGATCCAGGGCATTCCAGTCAGGCTGCAGCAATATAAAATATCTGTTTATGTGGACAATATCCTATTACATTTAATCTCCTCTTCTACATCCCTGTCTGCGACCCTGGAGGTAGTCAAGCAATTCAGAAAAGTCTGCAATTACAAATTAAATCTGGACAAAACTGAAGTTTTGCCATTAAAAGCATGGACATCTATGGCTGAGTTGGCTTGCATGGTGTTAGTGTGGATAAAGAATAAACTTAAATATTTAAGTATATATAAGTGTCTCCCCCACAGAAGTGAAATATTATAATTTGGATTTGCTAATTCAGCAAATTAAGCACAATTTGGACTGCTGGGCCTTGCTCCTTATTTCTCTCTGGGGCGGGTTAACATAGTAAAGATGAATATACTTCCCCAATTTCTCTACCACCTTACCATGCTTAATCAAGTTATCCCACAGTCCAGGTTTACTGGGCTGTAAAGAGTTTTATCATGTTTCATTTGACAAGGGAAACTGCACAGACAAGCATTTGCTAAGCTTGCTGCTCCTAATATATTGGGGGGGTCTCCACCTCCCTAACTTTTACTTATATTATCTGGCAATACACAGCACTCTTTATTTCCAGTGGTACAGGGACCCTATCAAAGACTCCCTGTCTGAATATACACTCCAGTGTTCAGAAATTGAATGGTTTCAGGTGACTACTGAAACTTAATATTACCGCCCTACTGCATGCCCAACCCAGTAAGGCAAGGCAAAGCACATTTTATTTAAAAGATGCCCATCCCAGAGGCTCTGGGTGCTGTTCATCAATCAATAAATACAATATATCACAATAATAATCAATTTAAATACAATACTCTGAACAAGTTAAAACAGAATTTGCTATATAATTAATTACCCTCAACTTCTGCTGCATGTAACGTTTCCAATACCAGTTAGCATCAGATTTATCTTTACTAAAAAGACAGGTAAGGAATTATAAAGCATAGTCCAGGAAGGCCTGATTAAACAAAAAGACCTTGAGGTGGGCCTTAAAAACCTCAACAGACGGGGCCTACCCTAACAGCCAAAGGCAGCGAATTCCACAGGATGGGGGCGGCAACACCAAATGCTCTGTCACCAGCAGTTTTTAGCCTCATCCTGGGAATCGCTAGGAGGCCCCTAGAGGAGGAGTGGAGGGAGTGGACCAAGGCAACAGGTGCAAGAAGGTCTTTCAGGTAGCCAGGGCCCAGGCTGAGTAGGGCCTTAAAGGTGAGCAAACCCACCTTAAAGAGGACCCTCCACCTAACCATCAGCCAGTGCAGTTGACACAGCACCAGGGTAATATGACAATATTTAGACTGTCCTGTCAACAGCCTTGCTGCTGCATTCTGCACCAGCTGCAGTCAGCTCAGGGTACCCCCAGAGATCCCAAGATAGAGTGCATTACAGTAGTCAAGCCTGGATGTCATGAAGGCATGCACCAATGTGGGGAGGTCCAGTGGTAGAACTAGGGGCTTTATCCTAGCGATATTCCTCAGATGGTAAAAGTTGATGCGGACAACGGCCACCACCTGAAACTCAAATGTCAAACCACTGTCAAGAGTAACACCAAGATCATGCACCCTAGAGGAGGCCTTCAATGGTACACAGCCAAGGCAGAGTAGTCTCCCTCATGCCCTCCATGACATGCCTTTAGCTCTACCAGTGCATGCTCACAATCAGTTATGCTCACTTCTCTGTTTAGATCCCATGAAAGATACAGTATTTCACAAACCATATTGGGGAACTCACATTTTAAAATAGCAGGACAGCCTTTTAATTTCACTTTTTGGTCTTATCTGGGGATCAGGCTGGTGGACCAGCTTACTAGCAATGGGACTGTGTTAATATTTCTGTCCTTACAGCAAAATCCTCAGTTTTTCACTAAGCACTGTTTCAAATATCTGCAACTCTCCAATTCTCTGCTCCACCATTTTGGTTCAGGGCTCTGGTCTAATGTATACAGGCAGAAATTACTTAGCCTGGCTCTCAGGGCATACTCTCAATATGCCATATCCTTTTTTTATACTCAATTTAATGATTTACATCCATCTAAAGAGGTGGGAACTGTTGCTTACTGGGTTTAGGCTATCCTTAATTCTGGTATACCATATGACTGGCCCCAAATATGAATCAGCTTGTATAAATACCTTAAATGGGACAGATATCCTTATGTGCAATTTCAGTTATTACATAATCTTTATTATACCCCTGTCAAATTGTTCAAAATGGGTAAAGTGCCATCTTATCTGTGCACTCGCTGTGGTAAAGAAACTGACACCTTGTTACATATTTTGTGGGAATGTGAGAGAGTCATACCTTTTTGGGACTCCATGTGCCGATGCCTTGACCCTCTTTTGTACTGGGTCATAATGCTGTATGCTTACTAGCATATTGCATTATGGCAAAACCTGGACCTGTGCAATCTCTGAGTTGGACACCCCCAGAGTGAGAATCTTTAGTGGGGGGGTCCAGGGGGCTCAGGGGGCAGAGCCCCCCACAGAACAAGTGAACACATGAAATTGCACAACACGATTTTGCCGCACTGCAACATTTTGACCCTGTGCCACTGTCTTTTGGAGTTGGAATCTGCATTTTTCCCAGAGATCTGCCTCCTGGGGTCATTTAGGGATGGTTTGATTGGCAGACAGTGTAATCCTATCACTCTGATATTGGCCTGTTCCAAGAAAATTATTCTACGTCACATACTTGGAATGGTACAATGAAATTTTGTATGCTTTACAAGCGGAAACAATTATTGCGAGTATGGCAGACCACCTGTCAGCAAATAAGGAGTTATGGGAACCATTACATTCGCTACTCTTATTACATGCTGATTAGCTTGCACCCTTTGTTTGCTGGTTCAGTCTGGTGTCTTGTATGAGGTTCCATCTTCTTGTTTCAGCTTGCATTATTCTGGCATGACACTACTTTTTGGTATGTCTAATATCCTTTCCCTTTTTTTTCTTTTCTCTTTATTTACCTAAAGCTCCAAAATCCTGTGCGGAATCTTTCACCAGTGGTTCTGACTTTGGAGTATGGGGGTGGGTGGGGCCAGTGTGGGGGGTGGTTGGGGGTATGTTTTGTGTTTTTAATGTCTTGGTTTTTGTCCTTGTTTGTAGTAGTTAACTGTTCATTTAATTGTTATTTCTCATTGTTAAAAAATCTCAATTAAGCTTATTCAATAAAAAAAAGAGGGGGCAGAGCTGATTGCAGGGGTAAAAACCTGCTGTTGCTTCTCATGCAAATGTGCCCAAATGGCCTCTTAGCACCTTGCATACTCAATGGACTCATCTCTTGGGATTGTTTGAATATCATGCTGAGAGCTACCAGTGTTATTGGGTCTAGTGGCACTGTTCCCTGCACTGGTGGCATCCATGTCAGGGCAACACTGCTTGGCTTAGTGCTGTGCCAACACACCCCTTTATTCTGCTGGATGGTGCCAGTGCACTGTCTGACTGACTATAGGACCCTCAGAATTGTGGGCAATGGGAAGTACAGAGCAAAACTTTGCACTCTTCTTTGCCCATTTTTGAATCTCAGGCCCTTATTCTTTTGTTTGTCACTTTCAATGACAAAATAAGATTTTGAGTTGACCGGAAAGAGAAAAAAGAAATGTGATTCTTCTTGATTGAATACCACCTTTATCCTCTAGTGACCAAAAATATCTGCTCCAGAAACATCCAAGGGATGCCTTAAAAGTAAACACAGTCAGTCAGGAAGCAAAAAACCTAGCACTGAGTGCTAGTTTTTTTTGTTTGTTTGCTTCTCCACTTTTATCTTCTGCATACTTGATAGAGCTCTGCAAAATGCAGAATTGCACTCTTGCAACTCATGCAGAAAGCCAATTTCACTTCTAAATTGCCTTTTAGAATATGTGCTAACTTTCATGGAAATCTGAAAGTCTTTCAATGTAAACCACAGATCACTTTTTGTGGTTCACATTTATTTATTTATTAAAAAACTTCACCAGGAAAGGCATGCTGAGCAAATAAAATTGCTTATCTCCCAGTATGTCTTGGGGGGGAGGGGATATGAGGGACAAAAATTACAGTAAGGTGCAATTACAGAGCAGTATGGCAAGTGCAATAACAGATTTGGCTATCAAATGAAGGGTAAGAGTACACTGACAACAACAAAGTTTTAAAATTTTACATTGAGTACTAATTGCTATAAGTGCTGACAATCTGAAGTGCTGGCAAATAGAGTAAATTGCAGTCAGAAAGTCAATTCGTAGTCAGGAGTGGTGGAAAGGCAGGAAGTCAAGCAGAAGAAGAGGGAATTTGAGGGTGGGAGGAGTATAGATCAAATTAGAAGCAGGAGCAGTTTGGAGAAAGGAAGTTGAACAGGGAGTAAGAGAGGGAGCGGGGGCTGGAGGAGTGCCTAATTTGAGGAGGTAATTGGTTCCAGAGTTTCAGGAATCAGTACAAGAAGGCAGATTGGCCTGCTGCAGTTGAGTGGTGAGGGATGGACATGGTATGAGAATCCTGAGATCTGAGGGAGTAGGATGAAGGGAGAGGGATACTAATAGAAAAAGAGAGGTAGGGAAGGAGAGAGCTGAACCAAAATTTGGACACAAATTTGGTGATGTGGGAGAGGCATCGATTTTCAAGTGAGGGAAAGGCTAGGGAGTGATATAATGTACAGTGGTGAGTGTGGAGGGGACAGTCCAGGGCAATGCAGCAGAAGGAGTTAAAGAGGGTGTCCAACCTGGACAGGGAGGTCTTGGGAGTGGCAGTATATACTATGTCACAGAAGTAAAAAATTGGTAAGATCATTTTCTGAATGAGTTCATGCCTTACCGGAAGAGACAAACAACTCTGGTTCCTATACAGGGCACCTAGCCTGGGGTACAGTTTTTTCAGGATAGCGTACACATGAACAGAAAAGTTTAGGTGTTGGTCAAGCCATACACCAAGGTACCAAAAAGAGGTGGAGTCCTCTAGTGTAGTCCCATCGAAGGTGTGGAAGTGGGGTAAGGAGAGGAGTCTAGACAGTCTCTGCCTAGTGCCAAAGCCCATGCGGACAGTCTTCTTGGCATTTAGGAAGAGCTGATGACAGCTAAGACAGTGTTGGACTTTATCAAAGTCAGCTTGTAATCCGGTAGCGTCATCAACAGATGACTGGCCTGAAGTAAACAACACTGTGTCATCAGCATACATATGGATTCAGGATGTGGTGCATACTGTAGAAAGGTCATTTAGGAAGCTGAACTATGGGACACCAATCCATGGTTTATGTAAACTGTGAATTACATATCAACAACTTAAATATGCATTTGAGAATTTCAGAAATCCACTTCTGATAGAATTCTGCAGAATTACAGTAGGCAGAATTTCTAAACTTCCACAGAATTCCATCTGAGTGGAGTTTGAAAATTCTGCAGAGCTCTAATATTTGACCAAAGCAGTTTAGAGAACTGTCATGACTATTTTTTTCATTGTTTGGTAAAGGATCATGAAAACAAAAACACGTTTCCAGTATTTATAGAGCAAAATCTATGACTAACAAAGAGTACAGTCTGTCTTTGTATAGAATAATATTGGGCAATGTTTTCACTCTGTAAACTATCAACATGGTTATCTTTTGATCTTATCTCTGTTGAAAAATATTCAGCCTTAAATTCAACACTGAATTATTTGTTTTAAGTTCAAGCTTTGTCTTGTGATTGCTTTTAGTATATATTGATATTATTTTCACAAGCACTATTGTATGATCCATTTTGTAATCCATTGACCCAGGTCACCTCTGAAAAGGGGTACTTGTTTTCTCAAAGGTTTTTCCTGAAACCAATAAAAGGAAAATTAAATAAAAAAGACTTCAGTGGTATAGGTACAGAACCAGCCTCATAAGAATAAATTATTTTAATAGGGGATATGCAATGGCCTTACTCAAAATATGCAATTTATATTAAAGTGTGCAGGGAAAGGCCTTAGCTCATGAGTGACAGAATCATGAGTGGGTTATAAAAGTCCTGCCTTTTCACATGGTAATACATTGTTTATTTTGAGTCACAAAATTACATATTTGATTTAAACAGCACCTGTTTGCTACAGTAAATATTGCTCTAGAAATATTTTTATTTTTAAGATTTAACAGCTTCTTTTTGATTTCAACTGCTTCCTTCAGTACTACAAAGAGCTATTGAGATGTGATCAACAAGCTGCTCTCGGATTGGTTTAGTTTTCCATTGTACTGTACTTAACTTTCAGGAGGTAGGCAGTGAAAACCACATGGACTAAAAGAGCGATACCTGGAGTTCAGCTGGTGATTGTTCTACAATTTCTGTACAAACTTTTAACTTTTATTACAGAATTCCATTTGGGGGGGGGGGATTCCCCTAATGGATTATGTGCACAGCCTCAAGAGATTTGTCCCCTGTGGAGTTAGAATAATTAATTTATGTAGAGTCCGAGGTTGTTTGCTGACAGCGTGCTCTACGTCCTCAGGTGTACTCCACAGAAATTAATGAATAAAACTCCATAGTGAAGAATTTTGTACTGTTTAATACAGAATTCTTTAGGTAAAATCCTCCCAAAATGAATTATGTATTAAATGTTAAATGTTTTTACAGAAATTGTTGAACAATCACTGGTTGAACTCCCAGTGTTGCTCTTATAGTCCGCATGGTTTGGATCGAGCTCCCCTTCAAGATACCAATTATGGCAATATATGATATATTGAGGTTACATACTGTATTAAGATATCACTTGTTCTATAGTTTACATGTGCCAATTTACATCAATAAATATCAATGCATTTGTAACCACAACTTTATGGCTATAAGTGTGTTGAAGCATATTTAGGTGTATCCAAGTTAATCATTGCATGAAATCTGTATTGACAAGACAATACTATGCCAACATGACTCCAAGCTTTCATTAAAAAAAAAATGTATCCCTAACAGTTTTCAAAGAGATTATCTTTAGAAAGATTTAACTTTAACATCATTAGGGAAAGAACTCCATAGTTTTTTTAAAGAAACATTGGAGTCTGGTCAAGATACAGTAGATAGGTTCTCTGGGTACATTCTCCACCTGTAAGAACATATGTTTAAAAATACATCAGGCAAATTGTATATTATTATATTTTTAAACCATATACTGAAGATATATTAAACATATAAAAATGTGTTTTAAACATATCAATGCATGTCAACTGTATCTGCAGAGCATATCTATGTCAAGCTGACACCAGAATTAGGTTCCTAGCCCTAATGATTCCAGAGGCAGCCTCATTCAAAGAAAGTAACTTTAGAAAGGGATATATTTTGAACAATTAAAGCTAGCAACTTAATGTTTTTAATGAAAGTTTTGAATCAGTTTGACATAGATATGTTCAATGGATATGGTTTACATGTAGGGATGTTGCATATATACTGATACTTTTTTAACATGTCTACATCATATGGTTTAAAAGTCTAACAAAATACATTTCTGCCTGACATTAAAAAATTAAAAAAATAATGATTTAATAGTATTGAGTTACATTCTGACCAAATAAATAATCTTCTATTATTTTTCATACACATACTCTGTTTGTAAACTATTACAGTTGGATCACAAAGTCAGCAAAAATCTTCATTTGTGTTCAGTGATCACACAATCTTTCTTGCGTTCACAGGCTTATTCCTGGGAAAGCTGCTGAAGATAGTAAATGAGCTTGAAGGTACTTATACCCACACTTTCTAAGACTTGGCATGGAACATGCAATGATGACAATAAAGATTTCTCTCAAATCTGCTATTACTGAAATGGGGGAGGGGCATATTTGTTCTGTACCCAGTGAGACTCAATGCCATTTTTGAAGATCAAGCTCTTGCTTAAATGGACAATGGTGCTGCTTACTGTTTCCAGCATACAGAAGAGGTGACTATTTTGATATCACTTCAACTGCTTGGTCAGCACTATCAGTGGCAATAGGGTAGGGGTACAGCACAGATACAGCTAACGTCTAGGTTACCACCACTGGTAATTTTTATGAGTCTTAAATGTCAGAGCACCCAAACAATGCAACATTTGGATTCACTTTTGAACAGTAGACTGATTTTTACTACAGCAGCTGCCAGTTAACGTTTTGTGATTAGTTACACATGCTGGCCATAAGAAAGTTCTCTTTTACTGCAGCATGCTTTAAGGTACCTGGACTAACTGGGTTAACTTCCCTTTGAAAATAATGGGTTGTTGCAGTACTGTATGTGGTACCACACTTGCTGCAACATTTCACAGCAATGTGGAACCTTTTCCGCAGAACTAAATTAATGATAAATTATTAATGTATACTTGTGATCTGCTACAGTTAAAGCAATTTTTCAGTATCCAGGAAAACATTTTAAAATATGATGTTCAGTTACTATTCAGCTTAAACAGTATTTTATTAATGTTCTTATTTATCTCCCATCATTCTTTATTGCTGAGGAGATGTGCATGAAAACAGAATGCTTGTCTCCTCATCCTTAAGTTTTAAAGGGGGTAGGAATTATGTGCTAACTGGCAGCTGTTTCTAATATTCCTATTTATATAAATGAAATACATACATCCATGTATCATTCTAAACATGTTCTGGAATGAACATTAATGTGAAAATGATGTTGTTTACTGTTTTCTATTTATGGACAACATGCTACTCAGTTGTCATTATGGAACCTGTAATTTGTAATTTTTACAGTGTATATGTGTTCAGAATGTGAGGCATGAGCTGCTGCACTGTAGTATTCAAACGAGGCTTAGAGCTTTGTATACAAACCATGTCAAAGCAAATCTTCAAATCCCTGGTACTATGAAAAGGGCTGAAACAGAATGCTCCCATGAAAGCAAAACAAAACAAAATACATTTCTCTACATCAGCTTTGATTCAAAGCATGTAAACATGGATATTTGGGGGTATGACTTTTATTTCTAAAAATAGGAACATCACAAACACCTGCATATTAGAATAAATGTCCTTTCAGTTTTAACCTCTGGTGAAGTGCTATCCCTCAGTTTGTGATATTGTAGTCATTTACATGACAACACATTGTGACGCAGCAAAGAAGTGTGACTTTATCAGGGGCTAAGACTGGAGAAAATGGTGAAGTCTGAGAGGGAAAAAGAGATCCTGTTTTCATGCAAATATCCACGTAATGAAAAATGGAAGCAAATACAGGAAACTGATGAAATACCGACAAAGTGTGTCTGAGCATCATGGTCCGGTACTAAAAGCTTTGAGCTGAGATTAGTGTCATGAGTCTGGTCTTAGCATTAGACATCCTACATTCAATGCCTCAGTTTTAGACCTCAAAGTTGTTTGCATGGCAGCACAATCTTAGGGTTTGTACATATGCAAAATAATGGGTGTGTGGAGGACCTGCATAGAATGTGCTATGCTATGCTATGTGTAAGCAGCAAGACAGATGGGGTGTGCATTAGACAGTTTTAATGCATGGTCAGGGGTGTAATAAAGTATGAGGCTGCAGGCTGAATGCTTTCAACCCTTAGAACTGTCTAATGCACAATTAGTGGGCTCAGGGAGGGTGAGGGTGGTGGAACAGAGGTGCATCCCTCCAGTTGTACCTCTCCACAATTCATATGCCATTCAGACAGAGTGTAGTTCCTCTGTGGAGGCTCCCACAGTGGAGACCAAGGAGGATGCTGGGGATCTCCACAAAGGAGACTCACAGGAGGGTGGTATGGGACCCCACAGGGGAAGGAAACAACTGCTGGTGGGGAACTCCATTGTTGGGAGGGTAAACCTGGGTAGACCTGGGGAGGGGGGAGAGGGAGGTAAGGTGCCTGCCTGGTGTCATGGCTTGGAGGGACAGGGATTGAATCCTCAGGATCGTGCAAGCAGCAGCAAGGGAGAGGGAACTGGATGTCATTATCCACCTAGGGACAAATGACCTGGCTGGGAAAGGGATCAGAGCACTGCAGGAGGAGTTTGTGGAGTTGAGGAGGGGGGCCTTAGACAAGTAGCACATACAGTAAACTTCTTGGAGGTGCTGCCTGTTTATGGTATGGGAGACGCTAGGTGAAAATGCTTGAAAAACTGGTGCAGAGCTCAGGGGTCTGGCTTCAATGGGGACCAGGAGTCCACCTAGAGGGATGCAGGCCTATACTGGCATGATGTTCTACATCTGTCCAGTAGGGGAACCAGGATCCTAGGTGATAGGTTTAAATGCTTCATGGGCAAGCATTTAAACTAGCTGGGGGCAGGCACTGAAAAAGAGCAGTGAAATCCTTGCCCCCCCCAAAAAAAATCAGGGTAGTTAGTGAGATAAACACCAAGATAGAGAAGTCGATAGGGAGAAGGGCAGGGGTAAATGGAGAAAAAGGCAAAGGCAGTAAGGACAGAGATGGGGCAAAAAGGGGAAAGACCATCAAAAAATGGAGGGTAATGAGTACCCATGTCCATAGTCTAGGTAACATGCTCCCTGAACTGGTAGCCTTGATGGAAGAAGGATGCCTGGATATCATGGCAGTCACAGAAAACATGGTACACAGATAACCATGACTGGGATTTCAACATACCAGGGTACACAATCTATAGGAGGGACAGGGAGGGCAGAAGAGGAAGAGGAAAAAGAGTAGCTATCTGTGTAAGGGAAGGGATCAATGCAACAGAACTAAAGGGTAAACAGGGAGGAGAGGAAGCACTGTGGGTCACTCTGAAGAACAGAAATGGCACCACAATCTGCACAGGGGTTGTATACAGACCCTCATCTCAGGGGGAGGAAATGAACAAGGAAATGATAGAAGGCATCCTTAGGATGGCAGAAAAAGGGGAGATATTGTTGATGGGGGACCTGAATATGCCAGATGTTAATTGGAGCAACTTTGCTGCAGCCACTTCCAAGTGCAGGGTCATTCTCAATGGCCTACAGGGGGCATGCCTCAGACAGCTAGTGTTGGAACTCATCCAGGAGGGATCAATCTTAGACCTGGTACTCTCAAATGGGGACAAAAAGAGGCTCTCTGATCTAGAAGTGGGTAGCCATCTGGGAACAAGTGACCACCAAACAGTGTGGTTCATGATAAACAGAGCTGCAGTCAAGCCACACAAAAGTGAGAGCACTGGACTTTAGGAGGGCTGACTTTGTCAAAATGGTAGCGTGCCTCAGAAAAGCACTAGCAAACAGGCAAGAAAGAGGGGTGAAGAAACAATGGGGAAACATGAAAACCTACATCACGAGTCAACAAGCCTTTATGTGAAGCAAGTAAACAAACCAAAATGAAAGAAAAAAACACTATGGTTCTCAAAAGTGGTGGCAGGGAAGGTTAGAGAAAAAAATATAGCATGCAGGAAGTATAAGGAAACACAGAAGGAGCAGGACAGAGAACTTTACCAGTTAAAGCAGAAGGAAGTGGGGAAGGCAGTCAGAATAGCAAAGGCCCAAATCAAGGAAAAGACAGCCAACTCAGTTAAGAAGGGCAATAAAACCTTTTACAGGTGCATTAGGGAGTGAAGAAAGACCAAGGGAGGGATAGTGAGGTTTAATAAAGGGGATGGTGGGTGGGCAGAGAGGGACAGTGAAAAAGCAGGGATACTGTACAAATACTTATGTTCAGTATTCACAAAAGAAAAGGAGGGAGAGGTACCTAATCCAATCAATAGAAGCATTCTGGATGAGACGGGTCGATACCAGTCCTTTCACAGAAGAAAGGGTTCTGAAAGAACTCCTGAAACTGAAGGTGGACAAAGCAATGGGGCGTGATGGGATTCATCCCAGAATTCTAAATGAACTAAGGGGAGAACTAGTGACACCACTGACTACCCTTTTTAACAAATCATGGGAGGATGGTATGGTACCTAAGGACTGCAGGAGGGTGGATGTGATTCCCCATCACAAAAGTGGGAGCAAAGCAGAGGTAGGAAACTGCAGACCTGTTAACTTGACCTCAGTGGTAGGGAAAATGATGGAATCACTTCTGAAAGAAATAATTGTTGAGTACCTAGATGCCAATGGGGCACAGGACCCAAGGCAGCATGGATTCACAGTGGAAAGGTCATGTCAGATGGATCTAATAGATTTCTTTGACTGGGTGACCAAAGTAGTAGACCAAGGGAGGGGCTGTGGACATGGCCTACCAAGCCAAGGCATTTGACACAGTCCCACACAAAAGAATAATAAACAAATTAACCAGCCTGGGAGTGGATCCCTGGGTGGTAGCCTGTTGGCTGGACAACAGGACACAGAGGGTAATAGTAAATGGAGTTCACTCCAAAGAAAGGGGGATTACTAGTGGGGTACCACAGGGTTCAGTACTGGGGTTGGTCCTTTTTAATGTCTTTATAAGTGACATTGCAGAGGGACTGAAAGGAAAAGTATGCTTTTTTGCAGATGACACAAAGATCTGCGACAGGATTGATTCACAAGGGGAGGGTGAAAAGGGACTTGGCAAGGTTGGAGGGATGGTCAAAAGTATGGCAGCTTAGATTCAATGCAAAGTGCAAAGTAATGCACCTGGGAAACAAACACCCAGGGGAAGAGTACACAATGGGGGGAAGGTATTAACAACAAAAAAGGAAAGGGACCTAATGGTAGTCATATCAGATGACCAAAAGGTAAGCAAGCAATGCGAGAAGGCAGTAAGGATAGCTGGGGGAATACTGGGATGCATAGGGAGAGGCATCACCAGTAGAAAACAGGAAGTTGTAATACCTCTGTACAGACAGTTGGTGAGACCCCATCTGGAGTACTGCATGCAGTTCTGGAGACCCCATCTTGGCAAGGACAGAATGGAGGCAGTCCAGAAGAGGGCAACTAAAATGATGCAGGGTCTGCAACAGATGCCATATGAAGAGAGACTAAAGGAGTTTAATATGTATACCCCTGAGGAAGAGAAGGAGAAGGGGGACATGATAGAAACTTTCAAGTACCTCAAGGGACTCAACAAAGTCCAAGAGGCCAGCATCTTTCAGAAATAGAGATGTACAACAACAAGGTAACACAATTTGAAGATAGAGGGGGGACTGCTTAGGGGCATTGTGAGGATGTATTTTTTCACAGAGAGGGTGGTGAGCACATGGAATGGCCTTCCTGAGGAGGTTGTGGGTTAAAAACTAGTGGGGGAATTCAAGAATGAATGAGACAGACATAAGGCAATTCTAGTGGGGGGGGGTAGGAAGAAGTAGGCTGTTGGTTAACTAGGATCTGAAGCTTATCCTGTAGGTAGGGAAATGGGCAGACTAGGTGGGCCAAGTGGTTCTTATCTGCCATGAAAGTCTATGTTTGTATGTAAAGAACTGCAGGTAAAATCCCTGATTAAGTAAATAAACCATTTGTAATGTTATGAACCCCCATATTCTGAGCTGGCTGCAAGTGTTGTGCAGCCTGTAGTGCTGTACCAAAAATAGTGCATGGCTGGCTCTGAGCTATGTTTAGCCATTACCATACTGTAATGGAGCATGCTAACTGACTGAATATCAGTCCATTTTGGGGCTGCACTAGGTGGATATGCACTGCACTGACATGGCTCAAGGCTATATATGTCTGACAGGAGATATGACTGCCCAAAATGGGAAAGCACCAGGGTCTCTCGGTCAGTATCTTGCCTGCTGGCATGGCAGTTAATGGGCCATCTGCATGCCCATTTAAGGCTCATTTGCATGGATGCAGACCTCTAGTGTAAATGCAGTTTGGCAGCAGTGCAATATCTCTGGTTGTCTAGTGGACCCCCCTCCCCCAATCATCCCAGTCAAATCTATATACCTGTATACCTATTATGCTCCTTTAGTCTCTCCTCATATGGTTTCTCTTGCAGACCCTGCACCATTTTAGTTGCCCTCCTCTGGACTGCCTCTATCCTGACTATGTCCTTGCAGAGATGGGGTCTCCTGAACTGGACGCAGTACTCCAGATGGGGTCTCACCAACTGTCTGTACAGAGGGATAACAACTTCCTGTTTTCTGCTGGTGATGCCTCTCCCTATACATCCCAGTATACCCCCAGCCCTACCTACTGCCTTCTCACATTGTTTTTTAACCTTAAGGTCATCTGATATGATTACCCCTAGATCCCTTTCCATTTGTGTTGTTGTTACTACCTCCCCCCCATTGTGTAATCTTCCCCTAGGTTTTTGTTTCCCAGGTGCATTATTTTGCACTTCTTTGCATTGAATCCAAGCTGACATACTTCTGACCATTCCTCCAGCCTTGCCAAGTCCCTTCTCATCCTTTCCACGCCTCTTTGTGTATCAACCCTGTTGCAGAACTTTGTGTCGTCTGCAAAGAGGCATACTTTTCCTTCCAGTCCCTCTGCAATGTCACTTATAAAGACATTAAGAAGGACTGGACTCAGTACTGAACTCTGCAGTACCCCAGTAGTAACTAGTAACCCCTCTTTCTTCAGAGTGGACTCCATTTACAATTACCTTCTGTGTCCTGTTGTCTGGTCAATGTTTTACCCAGGCTACCACCCTGGGACCCACTCCCAGGTTGGTTAATTTGACAATTAATCTCTTGTGTGGGACTGTGTCAAATGCCTTGCTAAAGTCTAGGTAGGCCATGTCCACAGCCCCTCCCTGGTCTACTACTTTGGTCACCCAGTCACAGAAATCAATTAGATTCATCTGACATGACCTTCCCGCTGTGAACCCATGCTGCCTTGGGTCCTGTGCCCCTCTGGCCTCTAGGTACTCAACAATTCTTTCCTTCAGAAGTGCTTACATCACTTTCCCTACCACAGAGGTCAAACTGACAGGTCTGTAGTTTCCTGCCTCTGTCTTGGTCCCACTTTTGTGAAGGGGAATCACATCCACCTTCCTCCTGTCCTCAGGTACCACACCATCCTCCCATGATTTGATAAAAAGGGTAGTCAGTGGTTTCACTAATCCCCCCTTAATTTTTTAGAATTCTGGGGTGAATTCCATCAGGCCCCATTGCTTTGTCCACCTTCAGTTTTAGGAGTTCTTTCAGAACCCTTTCTTCTGTGAAAGGACTGGGATTGACCCCCATATCAAGAGTGCTTCTGTTAATTGGATTAGGCACCTCCCCCTCCTTTTTTGTGAATACTGAGCAGAAATATTCATTCAGCATCCCTGATTTTCACTGTCCCTCTCTGCCCACCCACTGTCCATTCTATTCAGCCTCACTATCCCTCCCTTTGTCTTTCTATGCTCCCTGATGTACCTATAAAATGTTTTATCCCCCTTCTTAACTGAGTTTGCTATCTCTTTCTCAATTTGGGCCTTTGCTATTCTGACCTCCCTCCCTACTTCCTTCTGCCTTAACCGGTACAGCTCTCTGTCCTGCTCCTTCTGAGTTTCCTTATACTTTCTGAATGCTGTCTTTTTCTCCCTGACTTTCCCCGCCACCTCTTTTGAGAACTGTAGTGGCTTTTTCTTTTGTTTTAATTTGTTTATTTGCTTCACACAAAGGCTTGTTGCCTCTGTGATGGCAGTTTTGATGTTTCCCCATTGTTCCTTCACCCCTCCTTCTAGCCTGTTTGCTAGTGCTTTTCTAAGGCACTCTCCCATCTTGCCAAAGTCAGCCCTCCTAAAGTCCAGTACCCTCACTTTTGTATGGCTTGACTGTATAGCTGAGTTTATCGTGAACCACACTGCTTGATGGTCACTTGTTCCTAGATGACAACCCATTTCTAGATCTGAGATCCTCTTACTGTCCCCATTTCAGAGTACAAGGTCTAAGATTGCTCTCTCACTAGTGGGTTCTGAAGCTAGCTGTCTGAGGCATGCCACATGTAGGGCATCAAGAATGGCCCTGCTCTTAGATGTGGCTGCAGCAAATGTGCTCCAGTTAACATCAGGCATATTCAGGTCTCCCATCAACAGTATCTCCCCTTTCTCTGCCATCCTAAGAATGCCTTCTGTCATATCCTTGTCCATTCCCTCCCCCTGACATGAGGGTCTGTATACAACCCCTGTGTGGATTGTGGTGACATTTCCAGTCTCTAAGGTGACCCTCAGTGCCTGCTCTCCTCCCTGTTTACTCTTTTGTTCTGTTGCTTTAATCCCTTCCTTTACATAGAGAGCTACTCCTCCCCCTCTTCTCCCCTCCCTGTCTCTCCTCTAGGTTATGTACCCTGGTATGTTAACATTCCGGTCATGGTTCTCTGTGTACCATGTTTCTGTGACTGCTACGATATCCAGGCATCCCTCTTCCTTCAAGGCCACCAGTTCAGGGAGCTTGTTGCCCAGACTATGGACATTGGTGCTCATTACCCTCCATTTCCTGATGGCCTTACTCCTTTTTGCCCCATCCCTGTCCTTATTGCCTTTGTCACTTTCTCCATTTACCCCTGCCCTTCTCCCTATTGACATCTCTCTCTTGGTGTTTACCTCACTTACTACCCTGACTTTTGTGGGGGGCTAGGATTTCCCTGTTCCTTTCCAGTGCCTCCCCTTTGGATAGTTTAAATGCTTGCCAATGAAGCATTTAAACCTATCACCTAGGATCCTGGTTCCCCTCCTGGACAGATGCAGCCCATCATGCCAGTATAGGCCTGCAACACTCCAGGTGGACCCACAGTCTCCAGTGAAGCCAAATCCCTGAGCTCTGCACCAGTTTTTCAATCACTGATTGAATCCCATGGTGTGGAGCACCCTAGCCTCACCTACACCATAAACAGGCAGCACCTCCAAGAAGGTTACCATGTATGCTACTTGTCTAAGACCCCTCCCCAACTCCACAAACTCTTCCTGCACTGTTCTGATCCCTTTCTTAGCCAGGTCATTTGTCCCTAGGTAGACAATGACATCCGGCTCCCTCCCCTGTGCAGCTGCTCCAGTGATCCTAAGGATTCATTCCCTGTCCCTCCAAGCCATGGCACCAGGCAGGCACCTTACCTCCTTCTCCCCTTCCTCCCCCAGTTCTATCTTCCTAACAATGGAGTCCCCCATCAGGAGTTGTTTCCTTCCCCTGTGGAGTCCCATGCCACCCTCCTGTGGGTCTCCTTTGTGGAGGTTCCCAGCATCCTCCTTGGTCTCCACTGCTGGTGCCTCCATAGAGGAAGCACACTTTGCCAGAACAGCAGAGGAATTGTGGAGAGGTACAGCTGGAGGGATGCACCTCTGTTCCATCACCCTCACCCTCCATGAGACCACTGTGGTCCAACTGCTCCTCTTTCTGGGCAACCTCTGAGAAAATGACAGTGGCCCAGATGGTCCCTGGATGGAAGAGGTGGTTCCACAAATCCTGGCCAACTCAGCCTGGAGATGAGCAACCTCCTCCCTCAGCCCAGAGAGGTGCCTGCAGATGGGATAACACAACATCCTCCAGAACATCTCCCAGAAGACTGCTTCTCCACAGCCACTGCACTGCACCACTCCCATCATGTCTTACTTCTGGCCCCTTCACTGTTGTTTGAAATCCTTACTCTTTCCTCTGTTTTTGTTTCTTCTCTCCCTGCTTACTTGCTGCCTTTGTGCCCTTTAAGCTCCTGATCATCCTGTTCTGAGACAAGAAGATCCTGTATTTCTATGTAGACCCCTTACTTGCTCAGAGGCAGATCTCCAGCAGCTGGGGGGGGGCAGAAAACTAATCTTTCCCTTCTTGGTTGGTGAGTCTTTGGTGGCTCTGTGATCACTCACTTCCTGCTCCCAAACAGGATGTTCCTGTTGTCAATCAAATCCTGTGCCTATAAAAGTAAAACTAGCTTTGGGTGGGAGGGTGGAGGGGAGAGAAGGAGGGCAATATAGTCCTAGTAGAGAAGTCCAGTCACACACTGAGTAAATTATTACTTTTGGATTTATTTTTATTTGTATTCCCTTCTCTGACAAATAGGGCTGGGTGAAATTTCACTTCCATCTGCAGAACTCAGGTGAAATTATGATTCTGCTTCCATAAAGTTCATGAAATTACCATGAACATTTCACAAAATTTGACTTAACTTAAATTTAAGTTAGTTAACAAAAGCAAATAAATAAATAAATTTCCACCTAATGTTAAACCACTTATCCAAATTTGAACAAGGTTCTTAAGTTTTTTTATTTAAACAAACTATATCGATTTTCAATTATTCTTTCAAAATACAAATTATATAATAAAATTATTCATTCATAAAAAAACAACTTTCTGCTTGAGATGGGGGGAGAATGAAAAGCCACCCACTCCCAAGAATTTAATAGAAATGTCATTGAGGTCCACATGCAGATACATTTGATCAAAGATGATACATTTACAGAACTAGCTTTGTATTCTAAGTTCACTACTGCTAGTGTCATCTTGTATACATCCATGTGTATGAGGAATATTAAAGTTTATTAAGTTTACTTCACTCTAATGCATGCAAAAGAATACTGATTTTCAGATCACTAGCTTTAAAGAGGATGGAGGCATAAACATTCAGAAATTTAAAAATGAGCTTCGCAAGTACAAAAGCAACATAACCGCAAACCCTTATAACTTGAAAACTGCAATGTCACCCATTTTGATAGGGTCATAGACCCAACACATTACGCTGTGTGTTTCAACTTTCTAATCTATTGCTTAAAGGATGGACAGTTGCAAATAGCCAAAAAATTGCAAAATAACATCAGTAAATAAGCTTTTGTGAAAATTGTGGAATTTAGTGATCATGTTATGAAAGCCATATGCATACATTTTTTCCCAGCTATACACATGAGCTGCCAGGAAGGAAGTAGAAAAAGGCCAGGCAAAGTGGTAATAAAGTAGCATTCATAGAGAACTGAATAGTAAGAGTAAAATGGCAGTGTTAGGTACCCTTTTGTCAATCAATACTGTGAGGATGGTGCACCTGTCAAGCACCCTTATGTCAATCAATATTTTGAATAAAGAACCATCAAGAATATTCAAGGCCATTAGTTTACACTTCCCTATCTTTTTTTATTTTGCCAGAAAACCACTAGTACTCACAGACTAAATATCTCATGCAGACATACATGTGCACTATTATTTCTGTATGGTTCCTGTTTCAGACTGTTTACTAGCCCTGCAGATACCAATGCATATTTCTAGAAATTGAATACAGTGACATCAAGTGACACCTAGCATTGCAACTAGTTGTAACTGAGGCCATTGTAACCGATGTATCCTGATACCTTTAGTCATGATGGAAGAAGATGTTAGGTGCAACTGCAGTAGGAGAATTGGAGGGCATTGCATGAGGATGATGCTAGTACAGCTAAGGTGACTTGCCTGCTTGCAGTGTAAGTCAAATAAATGTGATACATAGCCAAGCTAGATGGATTTCGGTTTTGCCAAGAGGTAGGGGATATGGTCATGTCAATGAAATAGGAAGTCAAGGGGATATCAATTAAAGGATTGGGAAGGCAGATGTGGCTGGAATCACCAGTGGCAGGAGTTATATGCATAGCTTCAGAAAGTAAGTGCAGCTGAGATTAGTAGCAAATGAAAAGTACAATAAGCCTTCGGCTGAAGCAATGACACATACAGGGGCAATTCTCACTTGAAAGCTGGTGATATGGGAATTACATTCAACAAAACTGACAGGTCTGAGAACCCAATCCAGTTGGATGTCTAGGACTTAGAGGCACTCACAGAAACCTGGTGATTTTAGAAAATGACTAGGGCACCAAGAAGGAGAAATTCCAGCCATTCAAAAGATATAGGTCTTACAGGAAAATGAGCAGGTGGCTCTCTTTCTAAGGGAAGGTCACTGTGAAAAACAAGAAATAAGTTTGACAAGCAGTTCCAGTGAGTCCATCTGTTCAAGATCAGAAAAAAAAGCAGTGTGGGGAGGTCAAATAGTCATATTCAAAAGTAACATAGGGCATGCCCATTCACCAAAGACTTTTTTTAAATTTTTTATTCTGTTTTCATTGACCATGTGACAGACAATAACTAAGTCAACATTTTGAGATAATTTAATCAAGGCTGTTGGCAAATTTAGAAAATATTGAAAATATTTAAAGCAAATTTTAGAGATTTGTGTTATAACAGTCCAATCCTGGACTGAACATTTCTTTGGGTAGTTTGCAACCATCTGTTAAATTACTCACCATCACATCTGTTGACTACAAATACATTTAAACACCGATTTGAAACTCCTCTCAGTTCGTTAAGAGCTGCAATTCCATGAGATAAAATAATACTTAGTTTTAATAATGAGTTTTATATAAACATTTTACATTTATATTAGATCATATTATCTCAGAAAATAAATCAATAAATACTAATACGGCCTACCATCTCTTATTCTGTGTCTCTTTCTCATTTAATTAATGTTTCTGAAGCAGTCTACAGAGCAACTTGTATTCTATTACATGCATGTTTTTTTCTCCATATCTTTTAACTCTGCTCATTTAACCTTTAAACTCTGCTCGTTTAACCTTTAAAACAATCGTTTCCCCTCAATCCTTAAAACCACTAGCAGAACTTATATGTCCTTGTCTTGTTTACTCTTTCTCTCAAAAGTTTTTTTTTTCTGTACAATTATATAGAACACTTTCTGTGCCTGCTAATACAACTTTAATACACTTCTCTACATGCTAATTTAAACTACTACTTACATTCATGATGTTGGTCCTCAATTCAAAAATGCTGACCTCATTACTACACTCTTTTCTTTTTAAACAACATTTTCTATTTGTCCCTCACTACCTCTAGTCTATGCTCATTGTGGCAAAATGATTTAATACCTAAGTCACTGCCATTAAAGAGGATGCTGAGTGTTCATGCTTTTTCCTCTCTCTCTAAAATATTGTGTGACCAGGCCCTTATGATGAGGTCAGCATACAAAGCACGCACAAGACACTCAATTGGTATGAGCTAAAATTTTTACATTTTCAGAGTTTAAATAACAAGTCACCCAGGAAATCAGTATAGGAATGCAAAGAGCTCAGCATGGCAAAATGGATTTAGTGGGGATAAGTGCTTTGCAAAAGTTAAATCCTATAAGTCAATATACAACAGCATTACTGGTTATGCTTCCACAATTATTTTTTTTAAATGTTGCCAATTAGTAATTTTCAGTATTTTCACACTACATTTTATACCACTAAACTCTTCCAGCAGAGGTAGTGGGAGTGAAAACAGAGATGGGATTCAAAAAAGCCTGGGATAAGTTTAGCGGAATCATAGGGGATAGGTAATGAGGTGGCAGAGAATGTGACGTAGATCTGGAGGGGTCTACAGTGTAAGCAACATAACAAAAAAGAGAGCAGACGGGGTGGGCCATGCAGTCTTTATCTGCCATACTTCTATGTTTCTATTTTTAACCAAATTTCTTCCACTTTTTAGATTCCAGGACCAATTGGCATTGAGTATGCATGCCAAATGTATGTATTTATTTATAACCAGAAAAGTGCACTGATCCAATGGTCCGTTTTCAGGCATGACCTGGGCCATTAAGATGGAATTGATTGACAACATTACAATCAAAATAACAGCAGGACAGAGTTGCAATGCACTGAAGTAGACACGATTATATTTTGGAATTGTGGCATACAAAAATGCAGTTATAGGTCATAGTACAATAAAGACTAGAGGCAATCCCCCCCCCCACCACACACTAACATACTTACATGGTTCACATAGATGAAAAGGTAAGACAGGAACTAGGAGAATGAGACAATTGGGAAATGGGAAAGAGATCCCACAGAGGTGGCTGGTAGTAGGGGAGGGAGAGGTCCCAGCGGTCCATGAGGTGCTAACCTGACTGGCATAGACAATGGGTCACTGCCAGAAGTCAGGTTTTAAAATGGGATTTGAAGACAAGATGGGTGTTAGTTGCCCAGAGCTGTGTGGGAATACCATTCCACAGAATGGGTGCTGCAACTGATAGGGCTTTATCTCCCATGCTGATTAAGATTCACGGGACCTCTAGGGGAGGGATGGCAGATGAGTGAAGGTGCCTAGGTAATGTTCTGATCTTAAGAAGAAATGAGAAAGGGGACACATTCCTGCTCCTAATGGTGGTGTCCATGAAACAGCCAAGGGCATAGTCAAAATGGCCTTGGAAGGGGAGCCATCCTAATGAGCTATACAGGTCACAGTGATGGGTAGAGAATGGAGTCATGAGAGCAAAGTGACAAGCACTATTGTAAACTGACATGAGTCTGGCATGGAGGGCACATGACATGCATGAATAGATGGGGGAACAGTAATCAATGATAGGAAGCAGGTTACCTTGGACGATAGCTAGTCAAGCCTCTGGGGTAAGGAGGTGACGCAAAAGATAGGCAGCTCCTAATTTTTGATTAACCCTGCTGAACTACAAGGTTGATGTGGTCCAAGAACAAGAGAGCTGGGTCAAGTGTTACATAGAAACATAGAAACATAGAAGTTGACAGCAGATAAGGATCGCAAGGCCCATCCAGTCTGCCCATTTCTTTTTCTACCTTATAAATGTGCCATCGGCCTTTGCTCTGTCAATGACCTATCTAATCATATTCATCTGTATTGCTCCCTTATGCCTATCCCAAGTCTGTTTGAAGCCCTGCACTACATTTATATCCACCATTTCCTGAGATAGGCTGTTCCATGCATCCACCACCCTTTCTGTAAAAAAGAACTTCCTTACATTACCCCTTAACCCGCCTCCCTCTAATCTCATGCTGTGCCCTCTTGTCCTGATATTTTTCTTATACTGAAACATGTTAGACTCTTTCACCTTGTTAATGCCCTTAAGGTGTTTACATGTTTCAATCATATCACCTCTCTCCCTCCTTTGCTCTAGGGTATACATATTGAGGTCCGTTAATCTGTCCTCATATGTTTTCTGATGCAGTCCCTGCATCATTTGGGTTGCCCTTCTCTGGACTGCCTCAATTTGGTTAATGTCCTTGTGAAGGTGTGGCCTCCAGTACTTCATGCAGTACTCCAGATGGGGCCTAACCAGTGTCTTGTAAAGAGGGATTATTACCTCCCACTTATGACTTGTGATACCCCTACTAATACACCCTAACATCCCCCTAACCTTACCTACTGCTTTAGCGGTCTACTTGGATGATTGCAGGTCATTGGTGATGATGATGATGATGCCCAAGTCTCTTTCTTCCCTTGTGACCACCAGCAACTCCCCTCCCAGCCTATAGGTGGCTTCAGGGTTTCTCTTCCTTATGTGCATGATCTTGCACTTCTTTGCATTAAACCCCAGTTGCCACTCTTCTGACCATTTTGCTAGTTTATTCAGATCTCTTCTCATTCTGTCCACCCCATCTGGATCATCTACTCTGTTGCAAATCTTGGTGTCATCTGCAAACAGACAAACCTTACCCTCCAGTCCATCTGCAATGTCACTGAAGAAGATATTGAAGAGGACTGGCCCCAGGACTGATCCCTGAGGTACCCCACTTGTGACTTGCATCTCTTCTGACTGTATACCATTTATCACCACTCCCTGTTTTCTGCCCATCAACCAGTTTACCCCCAGTTGACCAACTTCTGACCCACACCGAGCCTACCCAACTTATTAATCAATCTTCTATGTGGAACAGTATTGAAAGCTTTGCTGAAGACAAGGTAGCAACATCAATTGCTCCCCCTTGGTCCACCACTTCTGGTTACCCAGTCAAAGAAATCTATGAGATTAGTTTGATAGGACCTTCCTTTTGTAACCCCCGTGCTGTCTTGGATCCTGTGCTCCTATGGAATCCAGGTGTTGCACTATCCTTTTCTTAAGGAGGGTTTTCATGATCTTTCCCACTACTGAGGTAAGACTGACTGGTCTGTAGTTCCCTGCTACCACTCTTGTGGAGCGGGATCACATGAGCTCTTCTCCGGTATTCTGCGACCTCTCCTGTACTCAGAGACTCACTAAACAGTTCTGATAATGGATCTGCTAGTTCCACCCTTAGCTCCTTTAGTACCCTGGGATGTATGCCATCAGGTCCCATTTTCTTGTCCAACCTGAGCTTATCGAGCTCTTCTAGGGCCCTTTCTTTTGTGAAGGAACTAGTGCTCACCTCCCTCCGCCTGTGTCCATGGTGCTGAGCAGTGGGGCCCTGCCATGCCTTCTCTTCAGTAAATACTGAGCAGAAGTATCTATTTAGGATAGATGCTTTTACTTGGTCCTCCTCTTCACACACACCCTTATCTCCTTTGATCTTAGTAATAACCCCTCTGGACTTTCTCCTTTCACTAATGTATCTATAGAAAGTCTTGTTATCTCATTTTACTGTTTGTGCTGGTGTTTCCTCAGTTTGGGCCTTTGCCTGCCTTACTGCCTTCCCTGCTTCCCTTAGGGAAGTTTGGTATGCCTCCCTATCTTCATCTCGCTGTGTTCTCTTATACTTCCTGAAGGCCAGCCTTTTGGCTCTGACCTTTTCTGCTACTGTTTTTGAGAACCTAAGTGGTTTCCATCTTTTGTACTTCCTTTTCTCTCTAACACAGTGGGATGTTGCTTCAAGTATAGCATCCTTAATGCTTGCCCACTTTGCCTGCACCCCCTCACTTGTATTTCTTTATGCCAGGGCTAGCTTAATTCTGTTAGCCATCTTATCAAAGTTAGCTCCTCTGAAGTCCCATATTTTAGCCTTGGAATGGGAATGATTTAATTGTATTAGACAAACTGAACCATAGCATGTGATGGTCACTGGCCCCCAGGTGACCTTCTACCTGGAAATCTGTCATCCTTTCGCTGTTAGTCAGTACTAGATCTAGGATAGCCCTATCTCTTGTGGGTTGTTGTACCAGTTGTTTGAGGCCTTCCCTCTGCAGGGAATCCACTATATGTCTAGTTCTGGCAGATGTTCCTGCTGGTATTGACCAATCTGTATCTGGCATGTTGAAGTCACCCATTATCAGAACCTCCCCTTTAGCTGTTATGTTTTGTATATCTTCTAACAGTAATGTGTCTATGTCCTCCCCCTCATCTGGGGGCCTGTAGACAACCCCAGTTCTTATGGCTGTCCCATTTACTGTTTCCAGGGTGACCCAAAGTTCTTCTGGCTTCTTATGTGTTCTAAATTTCTGTAGCTTTGATATTTTCATTAACATACAGGGTCACTCCACCCCCCTTTTTTGCACCTTGGTCTCTTCTGAACAGTACATAGCCAGGTACTGAAGTCTCCCAAGTATGGTTACTGGTAAACCACGTCTCGCTAATTTCTACTATGTCCAGTTTACCCTCTGTCATTATTGCCTGCAGATCTGGGATCTTGTTTTCCAGACTGTGAGCATTAGTGTACATGATTTTCCATTGGCCAGATTTCAGTGTGTTAGTTGTTGGATGAGGTCTGCATTTCTCCTGTGCATTGCATGGGGAGCTGGACCTTGTTACTTACCTGGTGATGCAAATGAACTGTAAACATGCTGTACTCCTGTTTTAACCGCTAGCTGAGGGGGGGAGGGGTGTTCTTCCCATTCAACGTATGCGGTGCTGCACCCCTCTCCCCATTTGCTAGTTTAAAATATTCTGCAAAAATGTCAAACTTCTGCCCCAATGCACTGACTCCCTCCTTAGTCAGATGCAGTTCATCAAATTTAAAGAACTTTCGCTCCCAAAACTGTTGCATGTTCCCTACAAATTTGTGTCTTTTTTCCTGGTACCAGCCCTTGAGCCACATGTTTAGCTCCCCTATCTCCCCTTCTCTGACCTTCCGTCCATCTACCCCCCTCTCCCAGACTGGCAGGATCTCAGAGAAGGAGATGCTGGATGAAATGGATGATAGTTTGTCACCCAGTCTGGTTAGGTGTACCTTGGTCTCCACAACTGACCAGCTGGTGAGATCATTAGTCCCTATGTGTACCCCAGGTATTTAAAGGAGGCAACATTCTGTAATACCGAACTGTCAAGGGATAATATTTGGAGGGGAGCATGATTTTTGAGTTTTGGTGAGGTAAGGTTTAGACCCGAATAGCTTGGTCTTTGTTTTTTTTTTCATTGACAAAGAGAATGTTCAGTGCAAACCAACTATGGGCACTGCTGTAGTTCTGGGTGAGGACAGTGGTAATGCAAGACAAGGACTTGTTGCTATAATAGATGACAAGATCATCAGCATACAGGAGTGAATTACAGTTAAAACTGTCTGAGGGCAGGGAATTTACAAATATAGAAAAAAGTAGGGTTCCCAGGATAGAGCCCTGGGGAATGACAGTATAGACTGGCAAGGTGAGGGAGATGGCCAGACCTATGCACACAGATTGGGACTGGCCTGTGAGGTAACTCATAAACCAATATAGGGTCTCAGTAGAGCAACCAAACTGGCTCAGTTTGGGGAGGAGGAAGGCATGGTTGACCAAGTCGAAGGCCTTGGTCAGGTCCACAAAGACAGTGTAGTGGTGCACCCTCGGTCCATGTTAGTAAGGATGTGGTCAGAGAAGAGTGCCAAGGCAGAGGTGGTGCTATGATTTTTGTGAAAATCACCCTATTGGCTACACATGAGGTTATGCTGCACGATATGTTCTAACAGTTGATGGTTGACAATTTTCTCAAGTAATTTGCTCAGGTAAGGGAGGATAGACATTGAGCTGTAGTTGTTGGAGGAGTGGGGATCCCCAGAGTTGAAAGTGAGTACTACCTTAGCAGATTTTCGGGGGTCAGGCATGGAGGAGGTAGACAAGACAAAATTAAAAATAAAAGTAAGGGGTTTAGAGATGGCAGGGGAGATAAGCTTGAGCAGGACAGTGGAGAGGCCATCCGAACCAGGGCTACCCAGTTAAGGAGTCTCTTTAGTAGCTTGGCAGTGTCTGCAAAGAAGATGGCCTTGAAGTAGAAAGGGGGGAGGGGGTGGTTTGGGGAGATGAGGCAGAGGGTGGGGGTTACTACATGTTTCCAGGTTCAAAAAAGAGCTGCCAGGAAGCTTGGAGAGGTGAGATAAGAGATCAGTGAATTTCTTGTTGAAGGCCTGAGCTACCTCAGAGGGTTCTGTCAATGGGCTATTGGGGGAAATAAACTTCACAGCAGGGCTGTTTATACAAGGATTGAGGAGGGAGCTAATGGAGCCCCAGAATTTCCTGGGATTACAAGGCTGTCTCTCTGGAGGTTGAGATAATACAGTAGTTCTGTTTCAGGGATTTGGCCATTTGCATACACTTGCTTCTAAGGTGCCTATATTCATTCCACAGGGAAGGGGAGGGAGACACCTTGTTGTCTGCCCACTTACGGTCCTAGCTTTCATGAGTGTTAGAAGCTCCTTGGTGATCCAACGGATACATCCACCTCCTCACTCTCCTTGTCAGCAGGGGGAAGTAGTGGTCCTGAATCTCCAGGAGGGCATTAGTGAAAAAGGTCACTGCCAATGTCACATCAGTTAAGGTGTACAGGTCTGACCAGTTTATAGTTCTAACATCATCTAGGATGGGAGAGGCATTGGGACAACTAAAATAATGGAAAGCTAGTTACTTGCAGGGGGGCACTTAATCTTAGAGGACCAGATGATGTAAGTGGGAAAGTGATCACTTACAGATTCAGCTAGTGTTCCAGCCTAAATTACTCTGTCTTCTCTGTTAGTGACCACACAATCCAACAGGGTATGGGTAGAGGTATAAGGGTTGAGTCTGGTAGGGATGGTGATGGTCTGAACCAGATTATGTAGTTTCAGTAGGTTGGCAGAGTCTGGTTCATGAGTGCTTAACCAGTTAAGGTTATAATCACCAAGGAGAATGGTGTCCCTGGGATGAGAGAGTGAACCAACACTGGCCAACAGGCATTTTAGGCCATCTGTCCCCCACCACAGGAGGATTGTAACAGCGCCCCAGGAAGAGCTTCTTAGTGGAACCCAGAGTCACCTCGGAGATGAACCACTCACTAGGGGAAGCAGGATTGGAGCAGCGGGAGATTGTGCTAGATAAAGGTTCTCTCCTATAAATTGCAACTCTGCCACCATTTCTTTTCCCAAGCCTGTCATGGTGGAGCATGGAGTAGCCAGCAGTTTATACATGTCATCAGGGAGGTGCAGTTTTCACTAGGTTTCAGAGAGAGGAATGACATGGGGGTTGTGGAGGGATACCAAGGCTTGTAGCTCACAGTATTTGGAAGGGAGGCTGCATATATTCATATGCAAGATTTTCAGTCTGAAGGGCCAACACAGATGATGTTAGAAGAGGTAATGGAGTTGTTCACTGGGCCCGGGTTACTCTTAATATCACTGGCAAGTAAGAGCAGGGAGAGTAAGAGGCTAGAAGTGCAAGCCAACAAGGAGGAAGGCACAGAGAGGGAGTAATGAAAAAATCCAAGTAGGCACCCCTTAGACTTGGAGAGAAACATCAGGGTAATGGGACCAGTAGGGTTGCACTCCCACCTAAAATGGACGAGGGGGACAAACGGTTGATGAGTGTCAGAGAAGAAGGACAATTTGCTTGATCATGGGCTAACACTGAGGCACAAGAGTCCACCATCCAGATGGTCCCTAGCAGTGAGACTGCCAGTAGGAGTAGGAATATTGGATTTACTACTAGAGACAAGCAGCTGGAAATATACTAGGGGCAAAAATAAGTTATTAGTGGAGTCGGGTGACAAACAGGGTGGACTGACAGGGGCCAACAAGACTACCTATCATAAATGGCCTTGAACACTGTCAAGAGTCAGGAAAATAGCAGACAAATTGTGGGGGGAGGGGCAGAGGAGAACAGTGCAATCAAGAGAAGCAAGTGTTGGGGAGAGATTAACTCTTAGTACAAAGGGAGTGGGCTAAAACAACATACAGTAGATATGGATGGGGGTGCAACAGCAGAGCTGAAATGGAAGTGGAGAGTCTAAATTGGCCTGTAGCTAATAGTAGCACAACCTGTTCCCCTCTGTTGGTGGTTTGGTATAAGCTACCAATGGAGAAGTTGACACTTAAGTCATGTGATCCCCAAACTGCCTATATAAGGCAGGCTAACCAAGGGTGGGTATGGGGGAAGGGTGCGGAGCATAGTGGTAGGGGGAAGGCAGCAGTATAAGCTGCATGGCAGCAAAATGGGCAGGCTCCCTTTAGATTGGGACTCTGATAAAATTTGGGAGATCCTTGAGTATTTTGACCTGAACTGATCACTAAAGCTGTTTGGAGCTTCCTACTCTCTCAGTGAAGTACTAATGGGAGCTCTAATTAAGAAGCAGGAACTCTGATTAAGAAGCAGCTTTGGAAGCAAGAAGAGCTCAGGTGCAGAGAATAGCTCCTACACTGGAGTGAAAACAGCTCTGCTCAAGGAAGCTACACGAGTTCAGATGGAACCCCAGTTTAAAAATGCAGGCTCTAAAGTGAAGTGCACTGAGAGAGCTCGGTGAGAAATGTTTAAAAATGCTAAAGGTAATAAGCAACTGAAAGGGGGTGAATTTTCACTTAAACAAAAGACAGCAAGCCACTCACAGGGAGGTTAGCTTAGCTGACAGACTCACTGTTGAATAAAAGGGTTGTAATGGCCAAGTTAAGCAACAGCTCTGAGGGAGGTGAAAATGAAACTTAAAGTTAAATAAACAGCTCTTGGGGGGGATTTGCAGCTCTGAGAGGCAGAAATTAAACTAAAAACAAACAATAAGCAGCACACTGGAGGGGAATTTTACAGGGTTGGTGAATCAGCAGCTCACTGAGGGAGAATGCCCAGAATTAATTGAATTGAAAAAGGCAAGCACTTGCTAATACAGAAATTCCCAAGCCCCGGGAGGCGGGGAGGAGGAAATTCCAAAAAGCAAAAAGGCTTCAAGTTCAAATCGAAGCACTGGTGAGACACAGTGTCCATTGAAGTTTCAGAGGACGTACCTGGTTCACCTGAATCAGTGGTTGGGGAGCAGCTCCTGCAGCTATGGCTGTGGGTGGGAATGCCCAGGTGGGCAGGGCAATGACTGGTCCATCTGAATCGGTTGCCGGGGAGCAGCTCCTGCACCTACAGTTGCAGGTGGGAATGCCCAGGGGGAAAGGGCAGTGACTGGTTTGGCTGATTCGGTGGCCAGGGAGCAGCTCCTGCAGTATGCATATCTACAATAGTAGTTTGAACAGGCTAGAGGGTGGTCTCAGTGAATGCAAGAAGCCTAAGGAATAGAACAGCAGAGTTACAGGCTCTCATAGCAGTGGAGGGGGTGGAACATGGTGGCTATCATGGAAACAAGGACCACCCAGTACTAGGACTGGGATTTGATGATCCTGGGGTTCAGGCTATTCAGAAAGGATAGGGCTAAGGGGAATGGGGTGGTGGTGATCTATGTAAGGTGTAAAGGAGGGGATAAAGTGCAAAAGGGAGGAAGGGGAGGAGGTGAGGACAGAAGCAGTATGTATGCAGTTCCAAGATGCAAAGAATAGGACACTAAGGATGGAGGTGGTGTACTGGCCACCAGCTTTGGGGAGTGACCTAGATAGAGAATTAGCTGAAAAAATTAGGAAGGTCTGCAGGAAAGGGAGCACAGTGGTGGTGGGGGACTTCAACCAATCGGGGGTGTAGTGGGGCACCCCATCCACCACGAGTGCCAGGAAGTGGGTCCTGTAGAAGCATTTCAAGACAGCTTCCTGACACAGCTGGTCCAGGGGCCAACTCAGTTAGAAAGGACTCTAGACCTTTTACTGGATAATGGGGAAGCTGTAAGGAATCTGCAAGTGGAGGAACCACTAGCTGGAAGTGATCACTATACCATGTGGTGCACACTCAACATAGGGAGGGAAACAGGGGGCATGTGTACAAGGATGATTGAGTTCGGGGGGCAGACTTTAAGAAGATGGGGGAAATTTGGGGCAGGCACCTGGCTGGTATGCAACCACACATGGATGCAGATCAGAAATGGGACACCATAAAGGAAGGGCTAGCAGAGGCTACGGAGTCTTGCACTAGGAAGAAAAGCAAGAAGGGAAGGGCAAAAAAAAAAACAGTTGGCTGACACAGGAGGCTATGGAAGGGGTGAGGGCTAAGAGGGCAGAATTTTGAAAGTATAGGAAATTGGGGAGAGGGAAAGATAAAGATATGTACGTGGAGAAGTCCAGGGAGGTTACCAGACTGGTCAGGGTAGCCAAGGCATCCATGGAGCTGAGACTGGTGCAGGGAATCAAAAGTGGAGAAAAAGACTTCTTCCATTACATTGGAGAGAGAGAAGAAGGAGCAAGGATCAGGTGGTGATGATTAAGAAGTACAGTGGGTAGATGGAGAAAAGGGGAGCAGGCAGAGGCACTGAACAAAGACTTCTGCTCTGTATTCATGCAGGAGCATGGGGGCAGATATCCCAAGCAAGAGGGGGTGGAGACAACAGATGTAGGGATTATGGACAGCAGGGTACTAGATGGGTTGAGGGCATCAAGGGTGGATAAAGCACCTGGACCTGATGGCATTCACCCCAGGGTACAAAGGGAGTTAGCAGAGGTCCTGGTGGGGGCACTGACTGACCTGTTCAATACCTCCCTGGACACAGGATGCGTACCACAGGACTGAAGAATGGCCCAAGTGGTGCCCATCCACAAAAGTGGCCCAAAGGATGAACCAGGAAACTATAGGCCAGTGAGTCTCAGATGGAAAAGCTCATGGAGACCATCCTAAAAGAGAAACTAGTGAGCTTCTTGGAGGAAAACAGTCTCCAGGATGGTTAACAGAATGGGTTTGGAGATTCAGCCAGACAAACCTTGTAGAGTTATATGACTGAGTGAAGCAAGAACTGGACAAGGGCCATGCAGTGGATGTCCTGTATTTAGACTTCAGCAAATCCTTTGATCCAGTGCTGCATGGGAGGTTGGAGGGAAACTGGAATGTGTGGGGGCAGGACCAAACATGGTGAAATGGATCAGAAACTAGCTAAAGGGAAGGCAGCAAAGGGTGGTGGTGTGAACCTCTCATCATCGAGAGCTGTGATGAGTGGGGTACCACAGGGATCGGTACTGGGAACGGTGCTGTTTGGGATTTTTATTGCAGATATCTCACATGGGATCTGGAGTAGGATCAGTCTGTTCACAGATGATACCAAGATGGGAGCTGGGGTTGATGACACGGGGGGGCGGAAGGGGGTGCAGGAGGACCTGATTAAGCTGCAGGAGTGAGCAGAAACATGGCAGTTGGGGTCCAGTGCCAAGAAGTACAAGATTCTGCACATTGGAGCCAGGAACCAGGGAAGGGATTATCACTTAAATGGGGTACAGTTGGGGAGCTCCACAGAGAAAAAAGACCTAAGCGTGATCATTATGGAGAGCATGAACAACTCTGCTCGGTGCAGGAATATGGCAGCAAAATCCAACAAAATGCTGGGGTGTATCACAAGAGGGATCTCCTCCAGAAGGAGGGAGGTTATCCTGCCCCTGTATAGGTCATTGGTCAGGCCCCACCTGGAGTACTGCGTGCAGTACTGTCACCCATTCCTGAAGAATGACATCAGATTGTTGGAGGGGGTGCAACGAAGAGCCACAAAGATAATCTAGGGATTAGACAGCAAGCCCTACGAGGACAGGCTGGGAGAGTTGAATATGTATTCATTGGAGGAGAGGAGGAATGGGGGATATGATCGAGATCTTTAAGTATCTGAAGGGGATAAATAAGAACAACAAAAAATGGATTTTTCCAGATGAGAAGGGAGAGGGACACAAGATGGCATGGACTAAGACTGGAGGGGGGGAAGATTCAGAAGGGATGTGAGGAGACATTTTTTCAGTGAAAGAGTGGTGGACAAATGGAACACCTTACCAGATGACATAGTGTCTTGTAAGATGGGGAGCGGTTTCAAGAGGGGTTGGGACAGGTTAATGGGAAGGGATACTGGGAAGAGGTGGGCAGGAGGGACAACTGCAGGATGAGGTGCTAGCTGCACACACAAGCAGACTCGATAGACCGGGAAGCCTGTTTCTCCTGGCAATTTTGTATGTTCATATGAATCTAAAAACATCTAAATGCTTGGATAAGTTTCACAAAATTTCAAAAATAATTAAACTAAAATTATATGAAGCCCTGTGACTTAAAATTTATTTGACCAAAGTTACTCCACATTTAGCAGTATCTGGGACCTGTCCAAGAAGGTTAGACATGAAAATTTACAGCTACAATACTAGCTCCAAGGAGGCTGAGTTGTAAGCAGGTAAACATTTTTTAAAAAGCTTGCAAAAAATAAATTGCCAAATTTTGAGTACCTATAAATTTAAAACTACCTATCCAAAGGTCATGATTTAACATTCCATTTGTAATCCTTACAAGTAACCATAACACGTTTCAGCCTCTACCTGCAAGAATGGCTGAGTTTTATGACCAAATAAAGCATTTTTCAAAATTTGCAAAAGCACATGCAATTTCACACAATTCACAGACTTTCACAAAAGCAGAATTTGCTGCAGAAATTTCAGCCAGCTCTATAAATTTTATTTTTAAGGAATTCCAGAGCAAGGAGGAAAATTATGGGGAGGGGGGTAACCCTGTTGAATCAAGGGAAGATACACTTTGTTTCTGACCTTGACCAAGACTTCTGTACCATTACACATTGTATTTAGCCACTGTACGGTATGAAAATGGAACCCCACTTGTACAGTATTTATCTTAAATTTCTTTGAGGTAAGTTCACTACAGCCAGTCAAATAATTTTTTCGCATATGGAGATAACAAGATGATTTGGAAGTGCATTGTTTGGCAAGCTAAATAAGTTAATAACTCTACATTAATAATTTATGCCTTGAATAACATTCACCTGATCTCAATGAATTAATTTGGTCAGAACCACATTCACTCTGTATACCAAGGCCTTGGCCAATATCTTGCTGTCTATATTTATAGGTGACACCGGCATGCAGCTAAGGCACCTTTCACAGTGAGAGAAGTTCCCTTTTCATTCAGGCTGTTTGAAATACACTCTCAAGTTTGATGATGAGAGGGAGCATAAATGCTTTTCAAAAAGTCAGCTGAGAGGCCATTTCTTCCAGACACTTTACCAGTAGACATACAGTAGTCTGCTTGATACAGTACCTCCTGTGCTAAGACCTTATCTGCTTTAGGAGATCACCATTACAACTGGGTTAGGTTTATCACCTGTAAAAAAAACATCAAGCAGTCTTGAGGATGCACTGATTTTTGGTGATTATAAAGTATTTTAAAAATGTTATAATGGGTTTAGAATATGTACTGGGGTTATAAGAATCTGTCCTGCAAGGTCCATAATACAAAGCATGTTGCTTTTCTTAGAAATGTGTTTTAAGAAATAAGCTAAAAGACACCAAGGGAGTCCACCATCTACCAGTATATTCACCTGAGCCTAAATTGTGCACAATTTCTTTGTGGGTAGAGAAGGATATTCATGGAGTATTTGAGGTGAATTACTTATTTTATTATGTCTGAATCATCACTCTTTTTTCTATAGTTAGCCGAACACTCTTTAAGCTTTTTTATTTGCTTAGCATTTTTTCTTGTGAGGGAAGATCAATGGGGACACTGTCTTGTTTCCTTAGCATTTGTTCTTGCTTTCCAGTTGTAGCTAGGACCAGGACTTGCACCATGGGACAGCACTGATTGATTACTTTGGGGGGTTTCTGCAGGCACTCGGGGGCTTGTTGTTTTATTACAACTGAGGAGAATATTTCTGTTGTTTTACTTTTTTTCCATAGGAGCCAGGGAGCAAAAGCCACAGTAAAAGGCTGCACAAAGGAGCAGAGTATTAAGTCGATTACTGCTAAATAAGGCTGATTGTTTTCTTCCAGACACTGGGAGTTAGGCACAACCCTCCTTCCCAGAATCCCACCCACCTGGGGGTCCCCTACCTTTATTTTTATTTATTTATTTATTTAGAATTGGTGACCGGGAAAGGCACACTGAGCCGAGGCTCATTTCCAGGTGTGACCCGTGTACAAGGAGTACACTGAGAGCTAAACAGAAAAAAATACAACAAGTTCTTGTTACAGACGTAAAAATACAACAGCAGTGTGCATAACAGCGCAGTTAATTTCTGAGTAGACAAGGGATGCATCATCTGGGACTTTCATGTCTAGTGAATTGCGTAATCAGCATAAGTCAGTACAAGTAATCAGCATAAATCAGTAGTTTGTATATGCAGCTTTGGACTGGAAGCATGATAGACTGGACTAGTACAGGGATAGGACAGTGAGTACTTGGAGAATGAAAGGTGGGGCTGAATGCAACAGGAGATTACCATGTGGGTCAGCCATCGAAGGCTAGACCTGAGTCAGAGAGGGACCCTGAGAGCAACTGGGGCAGGAGGGGGAGGGGAGGATCCTAAGTAGTAGCTTAACAGCTGAGAGGGAGGGGGCCTGATGGAGGTTGGGGGAAGATTGTTCCAGAGGATGGGGAGGTGGTAGGAAAAGGCTGCCTGCCCTGAGGCAGAGAGGGGGAATGTGAGTTGGAAAGTGCGTGTGCCTCTGTGGCGGAGTGGGTAGCCAGAGTAACTGGTTGGTGAGAGGCGGAGGAGAGGTAGGGAGGTAAGCAGCCTAGCCAGTATTTAACTAAGAGGGATGCACTGTGGATGTCCCTCCTATGCAAAAGTGGGGTCAAGGATGGAGAAGAGTAGAGGAGGCAGTGGTGAGTAAGTGGGGGAAAGGCTGTGGCAAACCAGCAGAAGGAGTTGAAAAGGTTGTCAGGTTTTGAGAGGGATGAGGCTGGGGCAGAACCGTAGATGATGTCTGCATAGTCCAGGATTGGTAGGATAGTTTTACATATGAGTTCGCTTCGGGTGGGGAGGAGAAGGCTGGCTTTGTGATGATAGAGGCAGGCCAGGTTGGGCTGGAGTTTGGTGCAGACTGCTTTGATGTGGATGGAAAAGTTGAGTTGGCTGTTCAGCCAGACTCCCAGATGCTTGAAAGCAGGCACCATCTCGAGGGGGAAGCCTTCTAGGGTGCAGATTGTTGGTGGTGTGGGTAGGGAGGCAAGCTTTTGTCTAGTATGAAATACCATGGTTACCGTTTTTTTGGCTTTTAGTTTGAGTTGGTTTTGTGAAGCCAGGTTTGAACCCTGTTAAAGTCATTTTGAAGGTCTGGGAGCAGTCCATCATGGGAGGGGCAGGCAAAAATGATGGTGTCATCTGTGTATAGATGTACATTTGAGGAGAGGCAGGCGGAGTGGAGGTCGTTTATGAAAAGAGAGAAAAGGATGGGGCCAAGGATAGAGCCTTGGGGGATGCCTGAAAGGATGGTAAGCGAGGGGGGAGATGGTGTCCCCTATTTGAACTGACTGCTGCCTATTCTGGAGGTAAGAGCAGAACCAGTTGATGGCAGGCTGAGCGAGGCCGAAGGAACTTAATTTGCAGAGTAGCAGGGGGTGGGAGACTGAATCAAAGGCTTTTGCCAGGTCAATGAAAATGACGGAGGTGGTTTGGTCTTTGTCCATGGCAGTAAAAATAGAGTCAGTTACATGTAGCAGGGTGGTGATAGTGGAGTAATGTTTTCTAAAGCCTGATTGAAAAGGGGAGAGGGAGCTGTTTGAGGAGAGAAACACTGATAGTTTGGAGAGAATGAGTGATTCTTGGAGTTTGGTGAGGGAGGGAAGGAGTGAGAGGGGTCGGTAGTTTTCTGGTTGGGAGGGGTCTCCACCTTTATGTAGGGGAAGGATTTTGGCCATCTTCCAGGTGGTGGGGAATGCAGCAGTTGAGAGGGAGAGGTTGAGTATGTGTGTTAAGGGAGCAGTGATGGCTGAGGCAGAGATGTGGAGCAGTCTAGGGTGTAAGCCATCTGGGCTGGTTTTGGACTGATTTAGGATGGTGAGTACAGAGTAGAACCCTGGGGCATGAAGGGGGAGGGAAGCCGGAGTTGGGGTGGGAGTTATGGGGTTGGGTGGAGGGCTGAATTTGGTAGAGCACAGGAGATGAAAATGAGTTAGAGTTCAGCTACAGAAGCCGGATCTTCTACTCTTCTGCCATTTAAGCTGAGGACTGAGCTGGCTTGCTTAGTGGGGGGGGGGTCCATAAGGGAGTTTAGTACCTTCCAGAAGGATACACAGGAAGTATTGTTATGGGTAAGTTGTGCTTTGAAGGATGAAGCTTTAGAGTTCCAAATTGTGTTGGTGCATTTGTTTCTGAGACGTTTGTAGGATTGGAGGTTGCAAGGGGCAAGGGAAGCTTTATACTGTCTCCATTCCTTGTCCCTGGTCTGACATAGGGTGATGGGTCTGAAGTGATCCAGGGGTGATGGTAACGCTTAACTCCAGCTTTCCTGAGGGGAGCATGGTGGTCCGAGGTGCTTAGGAGGATGCTGCTGAAGTGGGATAGGGTGAGGTAAATTTCTTGGGAGGCAAAGACTGGGAGCCAGTCAGTGTTTGAGAGGTCATGCTGTAGTGCGGATTCATCAAGGAGATGAAGAGGGTGAGACCAGATGAATTTGGGGCCGGATTGTGGTGACAGGATTTTGCGGATGCACTACGTGATGCAGTGTTCATTAAGGGCATTGGGGAGGGTGCCTGAGGCAGTGACCCTGTGCAGATGGGAGGTTAAAATCCGGTCTGGAAGGGAGTGATTTTGAGACCGGTGATTTAGGCAGGTGGGTTCCTGGATTAGTTGGAAGAGGTTTAGGGCTTCGATCTTCAGAGCGGTAGCTTTGGCAGTGGAGGAGAGCCAGTTGAGATTGAAATCACCTAGTAGAGTGAGTTCACCATTTTTAGTGACCAAGGAGATTGTAGTGATCACCTTGATGAGGGTGCCGGTGGGGGTCTTTGGGGTGGCATATAGGACCCCAATATAAAAGGGGGAGGACAAGGGAAAGCAGATGAAGGCTACTAGAGATTCATGGGAGGTGGAGCAGGATTTCTTAAAGCTAATGGAGCAAGTTAGGGATAGCCTGACATACAGCGCTACTCCCCCGCCTCGCTTGCCACAGTCCAGCTGGAAGATGATGTAGTCAGGGATGTTAAGCGAAAAGTTGGAGATTTTGGTGAATAGCCAGGATTCCGTGACACAAAGTATATCAGGTTTGTACTGATTTACCCAGACAGAGTGGTCAACTATTTTAGGGAGCAGACTCCTTGCATTAATATGAAATATACAGAGGCCCTTGGGGAGATAATCTGAGAGCTGGGCTGAAGAGGGAGCAGAAGCAGGCGTGGTTAGATTGGGTGCTTAGGGGCCTGGGTTGGGGTGGGTATCACCTGCCATGAGCAGTAGTAGCAGGGGAAGGGGGAGGGGAGAGGATTTCTTACTGTTACGTGTGTTGTGCCTGAGGGGTGGAGTACTTAGGTTTAAGCAATGGAGAAAGGCCTCAAGGTTCAGCAGGTGAGAGTGAAGTAGTGACAGGTGGATGGTAGAGAAAGGTGAGTGTGGGTGGGAAAGGTGGGAGGAAGGGTAGAATGGAGGGGGGAAAAAGAATTGATGTTGTAAGGTAGGAGTGTGCCAGAGAGAGAGATTTGAGGAGGTACACCTAAGGGAAGGGACGAGAAAGAGGGAGGGGTAGTCAAAGGAGTGCCAAGATGGGGGGGAGGAAGATATGTAGGCGCTTTGTTGGAGAGAGGAGACTGAAGGAGTAGGCACAAAGCTGGATAAAGCATCATTGTGGCGAGAAGGAAGGTAAAGGATGCAGAGGCGGCCTCTAGTGGGGAGAAATGATAGAATGCTAATGGTTAAACTCAGCTGATTGGTTTCAGCCATCACATGACTGCACCTATATAATGCAAAGCTGACCAAGGGTGGTGGTGGTGGGGGTAGTGGGGAGCAGACGCAAAGCATCAGCGGGGCTTACCTCAGTCGGGAGCCAAGAGCGCGGTGGTGCTGCTGAGTGGTGTACCTGTGATTTTTCTAGGGGAGAGCTGCTGTGGGGGAGGGCATCTGTCTGCCCTCTCAAACCCTCAGGGGAGCCACCGGAGTTTGTTCTGTGGCGGTGAGAGAGAGACATAGCACTTTAGTAAAGAGAAGCTTTTGGGAGGGGCTGGGGGAGTTAGAAGTGGAGTGCAATTCGAATTTCAATGGGATCATGTATTTCCATTTAAGCTAATTTTGGGCAGGGCTAACATCTAACTCTGGCTGTTGGCAGTATGCAATTTCAACAGTAAAAAAGAAAAAACTTCTACAAGATTAAGAGCTAAATTAGGCAATGCTGACACTTACACAGGCTACAGGCAATAAATAAGTGTGTATAAAGCAAGGCAAGCTAATTAGTCAAGGCTGAGAAGTTACACTGTTTGCAGGCTGTTTGGTTACAAATGCATAAAGCAAGGCTAAAATTGAAAATTAAAGCACCAGAATAAGGAGTAGATTTAAGCAGGCAAATGGTCTTTTTAGGAGGGAAAAAATCTACCTCCATTCATATGCCGAGAATTAATTGTACAGCTTTTAAAGGTACTTCAGTTAATAGGATTCAAAAAAAATGGTGCCAAGTCCTTTCCTCAGTCCGGAGCCGAGAGTGCAGTGGTGCTGCTGAGTGGCATACCTGTGATTTTACTATGGGAGAGCTGCTGTGGGGGAAGGTGTCCGTCTGTCCTCTCGGACCCTCGGGGGAGCCTCCGGAGTTCATTCTGTGATTTTTCTATGGGACAGCTGCTGTGGGGGGGGCATCCGTCTACCCTCTTGGACCCTCGGGGGAGCTGACAGAGTTCATTCTGTGATTTTTCTAGGGGAGAGCTGCTGTGGGTGAGGGTGTCCATCTGCCATCTCAGACCCTCAGGAGAGCCGCCGGAGATCGTTCTGTGGAGGTGAGAGAAAGACACAGCACTTTAGTAAAGTGAGGCTTTTGGGAGGGGCTGGGAGTTAGAAGGGGAGTACAATTTGAATTTCAATGGGAGCACGTAATCCACTTAAGCTAATTTTAGGCAGGGCTAACATCTAACTCTGGCTGTTGGCAGTATGTAAGTTCAACAGTAAAAAAGAAAACACTTCTATAAGATTAAGAACTAAATTAGGCAATGCTGACACTTGCTCAGGCTACAGGCAGTAAATAAGTGTGCATAAAGCAAGACAAACTAATTAGTCAAGGCTGAGAAGTTACACTATTTGCAGGCTGTTTGGTTACAAATGCATAAAGCCAGGCTAAAGTTGAAAATTAAAGCACCAGAATAAGGAGTAGATTTAAACAGGCAAATTGTCTTTTTAGGAGTGAAAAATCTGTCTCCATTCGTATGCCGAGAATTAATTGTACAGCCTTTAAAGGTACTTCAGTTAGTAGGATTAAAAAAATGGCACCAAGTCATTTCCTCAGTTGGGAGCCAAGAACGCAGTGTTCCTGCTGAGTGGCGTACCTGTGATTTTTCTATGGGAGAGCTGCTGTGGGGGAGGGCATCCATCTACCCTCTTGGACCCTTGGGGGAGCCACCGGAGTTCGTTCTGTGATTTTTCTAGGGCACAGCTGCTGAGGGGGAGGGCATCCGTCTGCCCTTTCAGACCCTTGGGGAAGCTGCCAGAGTTTGTTCTGTGATTTTTCTAGGTGAGAGCTGCTGTGGGGAAGGGCATCCATCTGCCCTCTCAGACCCTCAGGAGAGCTGCCAGAGTTTGTTCTTTGGGCAGACATTTAAATTAATACTACCAGCTGTGCACATGAACATACACAAGGAGTATTGGTACCATTTCCATCTATGGTCTTATCAATCTGCAGAAGCATCTGAGGGGTAACTTCTTTAGGTAGATAAAGTCTAGCTACAATACTACCTCTAAGGAGGGAAAGAGGGTGGAGAGAAGATTAAGAGAGAGAAGAGAGAGAAAAAAGAGAACACAGGAACATAAAATGGCAGGAGTGGTACAGTGCAATGGTTGTGGGGCAGCAGTGTTCAGAAGGACACTCTGGACAATGCAGTGCTGTCCAATCTGCAGGCACCTCTCTGGGCTGAAGGAATAAGTCACCAGTCTCTGGGCTTCACTGGAAAGGATGCATGGTACCTTTGTTCCCACCCAAGGACCACCTAGCCAAACCCCACTGGCTCAGAGGTTGTCAAGCAGCAGACGTGGATGGACTAAGGTGAGCTCAGGGAGGGTGAGGATCGCAGTGCAGGAACCCATCCCCATGCTGGTAACACTATGTAACTCCTTCACAGTACTGGAGGAATGGGCTTGTCTAGCAGAGGTCCCCAGGATAGTGCAAAATACACTTTTCTTAAACAAAAATTGCCTCAGAGGCAGACCTGCCCATGATGCAAAACTTTGTTTTTTGCACTAATTCTTTCTCACATGCAAGTCCGTCCTATGTGTGTGTGTGTGTGTGTGTATATATATATATATATATATATATAATTAGAGCAACAAACTCTGTTTAATGCATTAGTTAGGTGTTAGCGACAAAGTGAGGAAATTCAGTGTTAGTTGAAAACCCTTGGACCCCCCACCCACCCCGCTAACGGCATTGTGGGTGCGATTGGGATCATCAGCCCACTCTCACCCCATGACATGTGTAAAGCAGCAGAAGTATAGAGAGAATGGGGTGAGAGTTAGGACCGATGATCCCAATGCACACCCAATGAAGGTTGGGGGTGGGGTAGGGCGTCCAAGGGGTTTTCAACCCCAACACCAATTCCTCACTTTTGTCGCTGTGGAACAATCCTAACTAATGCATTAAATGGAGTTATTTGCCTCTAATTTCCCTTCTTTTTGAGAATGATAACGAGAACTAGTGAATGTAATACAGCGGTGGGGCCCCGCGCTCCTGCCACGTGATGTCTTGTGGCATAGTAACAGGAACAGCAATGCAAACAGAAGCGCTAACAGTGGCACACATGGTAACGCAAGTGCGAATGAGAACAGAAAGGGTAACGCACATGGTGGCATAGACAGGAACGGTCTGCCATGTGATTTATTGTCACATAGTAACATGGTGCCTGCAAACGGAAATGTCAATGGGCATGGTGACGCAAAGTGAAACAGAAAGAGAAACAGTACTCTAGACACAAATAGCAAAAAATAACAGAAACACAAGTGCAAATGAAAACGCAAAGGATAACGCACATGGTGGCTTAGACGTCAACGGTAAGTGAAATGGATACGGAACTGCAAGCATAAAGGGCAACGGTAACAGTAATGTAAGGGCACAGGCTGGTTTTCCCCAAAAGCTGCATAGAGAAAGACAGTGAGTACAAAGAATGTATGCACAATAATGGGTATCGGAGCAGAAAGTGAAGACTTGGAATACTAAATAGGTTATATCTCAGGAACCGTACGACATAGAAAATAAATTTAAAAGTCATATGATTTATGACTGTCCTGGCTAAGCATTTTTCCGACAAAAAGTCCGTATCTCACACCGTTTCCGAGATACGGGCACTGAAAGGCACGGCGAACGCTGTAATGTTATCCTATGGGAAAAAAAGAGAAGTTTGGAGTACCATAACTTTGCCTCCCTGTAATATTTTTTCACCAAACCACTGAAAGGCACGTCTGTGGGCTGTTGGCTGTCTTCCCTCCAAATTTCAGGAAAAAAGACCAAATTGTTATTTTGCAGCAGGGTGCCAAAGGATTCCTGTAATGCGTAGGGCGCTGTAATGTTATCCTATGGGAAAAACTGTCAACTTTGGAGTGCCGTAACTTTGCCGCCGTGTAATATTTTTTCAATACAACACTGAAAGGCACATCTGTGAGATGTCGGCTGTGTTCCCTCCATATTTCAGCCCAAAACTCCTAACCGTTCTTTTGCAGTGGCTTGCCAAAGAATTACTGTTATTTTGGGCATAGTGTTGCAAAGTAGTGTCGCAATTTGCGAAAGCTTTCGCAAAAATTTGCGACACTTTCGTGAGTGCGACACTACTTTGCGAAAGTACTTTTTCCAGAAATCTGAAAAACATATTTCTGGGGTGTTTTACCCCAAAATAAAGACATGGCTAGCATCCTCAGGGTCCGACTAGGTGAATACAAAAAGAATTAGGTTGCTAGAGGGTCTCAATTTTAAATGCCAAGCATTTTTCTGATCACTAACTGAAAACAAGATGGTGGATTTGCGACAGTAACAGGGCCATTTGTGACAGTAAAAAGTGCATTTGCGACACTGTTGAACTTTTTGTTAACTTTTCCCAATGACTTATAATGGGAAATTGTTTTTTGAATAACTTTTGAACCATTTAATATTTTTTCATGAAATCTTCAAAAGGCACATTGGGGACCCCAGCCACATGTTCCCTGAAGATTTTGTGCAGGTCGAGCAAACCGTGTGACCTGTAGGTGCGACAGCAGAATTCCAGAAAAAGTGTAAATGCACGTGCAGATTATGCTTAATAACTTCACAGCCGTATATCTGACCAGTACAAAACTTGGCAGCTCCCAAGGCCTATGGTTCTTGATCATGTATTCTAAATTTCAGGTAAATCCATCAAACGGTTGCAAAGTTATTAAGGTGCAAAATTTTGGGTTTAACATAGAAAAGGCTCCTCAACCCTAACTATGGTAGCACTACCATGCTACCATAATTTATATATATATATATATATATATATATATATATATATATATATAAATAAATATATATAGAGAGAGAGCGAGAGAGAGAGATACACTATTCAAACACAGTGCCACAATGGATCACCACTTAAATGAAAGTCTGACAAAAGAGAAGTAAGAGGACCTTATGTGGATTTGAACACTGAACCTCTAGTTTATCTATTCTGTAGACCCTTCCACTACACCATGAAGCTGGCACAGCAGTGCCCCTCAGCTTTTTAGCTGCAGAGGCAAAAGCTCTGCCTGGGAGACAGCCCTGTCCACAATGTGTATTTCAGAGACAGATCTACCTCAGAGGCTGGGCTGTCTCTGAGAAAGGGCTGTCTCAGAGGTAACTTTCATTAAGAAAATGTCTCTTGCCAATGGCACTCATGCTCACACATGCCGCACATTGGGAGTCTGTCCCACATCTGCCCCATTTAGCAGTGTCAGTGTGCCAACCAATAGCCTCTGCTAGGGGCCAGGCAAACACCAGCCACTGATCCTCTGTCCTCCCCGGAGGAGGAAGAGTAGAGTAGTCCTTGGGATGCTTGATCCTCCTCTACTGGCCAACCCCTGACACCCCGAGGTCACTCCTGACCCCAGGTCACCAGCATGGTGGCAGGTGAGGCTTGGTGCCTTAGCCCTCCACACCACCGTCTGGGTCAATGACTGGAGAAGTTGAAGGATGACCCAAGGACTAGTCCTGGCCATCTGAAAGAGCTATATTTGTGAAGTTCAGTTTTGCTTGATCATACACACTACAAACTATTCAACTGTGGTAAACTGCTCCGCTCAGCCAACGAGGGGTTGCTAGAGATTCCAAGGGTAGTTTTGAAATCATCCGGTGCTCGGGCTTTTGTATTCACAGCACCGACCCTTTGGAATTCTCTACCCCATTGGATTAGAGAGTGCACGACGGTGGGGCGCTTTAAAAAAGGTTTGAAATCTTTTTTATGGAGAAAAGTGTTTGGGGAGGATATTGAGTTGACCTGATTTTATTATTTATCTTGTGGATGTCATTATTTATTTTATTGAATTTTATAATATGCTATTTGGATGTATTTTAAAGCTTGTTCTGTGCCTTGATTTTTGAAAGGTGCAATAAAAATAAAGTTTATTATTATTATTATTATAAACTTTGAGTGGTTCAAAGTTTGCACTTACAGAGGTAATCACAATATTACTCCCAAGAGCTGGGCTAAAGCTGCAAATTCTGCTTAGGCAGAACTTTCACAAAATTCCGTAAATTTTATGAAATTTTCTGAACTTCTGCCATTGGTAAGATTAGAATCTTCTGAATGAGTAGGTGGATTTTCATCCTGTTTCATGATATGTTTTCAATGAACTGCAGAATAATTCACATGAACTGCGGAATGACAATTCTGAGGAATTTTATTACGCAGTTTAATTGATTATTCCACAATACTGTATGTTTAATTATTCTGCAGTTGAGTGATCAGTCCTGCAGGATTTATATCTGCAGTATAATTCATTAATCCACAATTCATACATTCATTCCAAAGTTCAGTGACTCACTGGTATTAAACTGCAGAAAAAAATTCCACTGTTCTGACCACTAACAGTAATCAGTTCTGCTGAATTTTTTCTGCAGTTTAACACAATAATCTGCAATTCATACATTTATTCTGCTGTTCTAAATCAGAATTTCTGCAAACATTGCCAAAGTGCATTCCAAAATTTTCATAAAGTGAAATTCTGACTTTCACCAAAATTCCACGGGAGAAGTTTAATTTAGCACAGCCCTATTATTCTCTAATCTCTTAATGCAGCAGTACTCATTCCTGAAAGTGAAAAAAGTGTTACCTGAGTTTTATGGTGTTAGATGGGGTTAGTATCCTATTTTCAACCTATGAAGGTGTTTCCTAAAACTGTACACAGTTTAATGTATTTATTTTAATAAAATATTTAATTGAATTATTGATCATACAATATAATCAATTTGGGAATATAAATTTTGAAATATCACACATGCCTTCTGTTTGACACTTCATTTCACATTTCTTATCTTTTGCGATGCTAATTATTTCAATACTCTGTAATAGAGCTGTGCAGAATGAGAAAATTCCTAATTCTCAGAATTTTGATGACATTTCATAACATTCTGTCATATTTTGTGGAATTTCAACAGAATTTTGTGGATGTTTTAAATTTAGTAATTTGGTCATAACTGGTCTGTCCTTTGAGCTAGAACTCTTTGGGAAGTGTTCCAAATACTTGCTACATATCACAAAATTTATATGGATGATTTCAATATTATAGGTGCACAAGCTGTCATTTTATTTTTTTTTGTGTATGAAATTTTATGAATATTTTCATCTGCATATACCTCAGCCATCTATTGGACCTAAGGTCATACATTTGGCATGATTACTTGATGGTAGAAGTTCAAACAATTTGGCAAATTTCATGACATTATGATTAATCACCTCAAAATTATGTGTGTTCAGTTTATTTTTTGCAGGAAATTTCATGAAGAATTTCATTTGCATATAACTCAGACACCTTTGGAGCTAGAGATGAGTAAATTAACAGGAATATCCTTTTTGTAATGCTTATATAATGTTCTAAATATGGAGATAATTGGATCAGAGATTTCTAAGCTAGAGGTTCAAAACATTACTATGCAAATATTTTCAATAATTTGTGAAAACTCTCAAAAATGTGGTGCTTTGTAACATTACTGCTCTTGCAGGCATTGACTTAACGTGAGACATGCAAATATCCAATGTCAGTGTATCCTGGTGTCTAACATATGGTGTTTTGGTTTGGTCTGCCACTAAACGACCCTTATCTTCTCTCTGGTCTGCCAGACCCATCTGCTGCTGCTGGTGAGGACCCCATGATGGACCATGTGAATAACTGGACAGAAGCATAAAATAAAGAATAAGGTTTATTCTGTACAGCAGTTGTTCTGTTCATGAGGACAAGTCCCAGACTAACTGATTTCTCTGACTGAGAGGCATTACACAGCACTGCCAGACAGTGCAACAATTTGCTACATGCATGTTCTAAGTGTTCTTGAAGGGGCAGCAGCTAACATTAAGCCCCATGCTTAATGTGTGCTTCACATCACCGCTGGGACAGTGAATGTGAGCACCACTCAAACAAGCAATAAAACTATAAACAGTACTGAAAGAGATTTTAAAGAGAAAAAACATTCTCATGCATTTCAAGGCATTACATTTCACAAAACAGTATTCCACTGCGGGAGGGGAGGGATCTGGACTACACTGGGGACCGGTCAGAATAGCACCAGAAAGGAGGGAACACCATAGCACTGGAAGCTTGGTCATGCCACAAGCACTAAGGTGTGGGGGAAGGGAAAGGAAAGAAAGGGAAGGGTATCAGCAGGAGGATACCCAGAATGCAGGATCGCACTTTAAAAACAATTGCATGACAGTAATATTTACATAAACACAAGAAATGCCATGGACAGTAGATGAATGAGTCCCAAACCACACGGAGTCTGGTTCAGAAAAGTTCAAGCTCTCCATTGACTTTTCTGGTCAGTGGTAATGGAAGCATGTGTGGATTGCAGCAGTTCTTGACAGGATGGGATGAGGCCATTAAAAGTGACCTAGGAGTTCTGCATGCTGTCAAATCCACACCACTTGACTCTGTAAGTCCAGGATTCATTTGTAAACGTCTTCCTTAAGATCTTCTCACTCTGGTGCACTGGTGTGTGTAGAAGAGAGTCCTGAGAAGAAGAAGGCTGAGAAGAAGTCCCAGGCAAATCTTCTGGCAAATCAGGCAAAACAGAATCTGGCTGGAGAATGTCAGGAGTGGGAAGATTTGTAGGAACTGGTAACAAGTTGTCTGAAGGGATCTCCACTTCAGAGAGGATGGCAGACTGAAATGCAGCATCATTGTTAGGTGGACTGGGGTCATCTGGAAGGTTGTTACTCAGGTACCGATGTTTCAGCTGGTTGATGTGGACTTTGTTGTGTACCAGCTTTCCATCAGACTTGTGACATAGACAGACATGCACAGGAGGAAACTTGCCTACTATGTAGAAGGGACCAGTCCAGGGGTGAAGTAGTTTCTTGATGGTGCCTGGAACAAGGACAGGTTGGTACAGATATACAATGTCCCCAGTGGAGAATGAAGGTTCATGTGACTTGGCTGCTGACATTTTCTGCATGGCAGATTTTCTCTGGCCAAACATGGTGAATGCAACATGTCTGGCAAGTTCAAGCTGTTTCAGCATAGGGATAATGAAGGAAGAAGCTGACTTAGAAGCTTCTAGCAGTGAAAGATCTCTGTCCAGTGGAGTTCTTGGGTGACATCCAGGGACTAAGAAGAATGGTGTGTACTTTGTACTGTTGACACAAGGACTGGTATTGTAGGCAAATTGCACAAAGGGAACAAAATGGTCCCAGATGTTGTGAGTCTCATCCAAGTACTTGGAGAGCATGTTGAGAATGGTAGACATCATTCTTTCACTCTGTCCATTGCATTGTGGATGGTAACTTGTTATATGTATCTTTTTTATGTCGAGAAGTTTGCATGTTTTTCGGACAATGGTGGAAAGGTAGTTAGTGCCTCTGTATGAATGCAGGTATAATGGGGTACTGTGATGACAAATGACTGTATTGAGGAATGCACTTGCCATGGTGGCAGCTTTAATGTCTTTTAGAAAGATTAGTTCCAAATGACCCTTGTCTTCCTTGGTCCAAATGTGGAAAAGCACACTATCACTGAAGAAATATTACGAAGCAAAGAAAAGTACATCCTGACGATGTTTCTTTTGTTGCAGTAAGATTCCAGACTCTAAGTATGATATTATGTCTGTGAATTGAGGGTATGTTCTTTGCTGCATTTTGACAGTTGCCAGGGATAGATCAGGAGATGAGGAAATGAGAATCTCTTTGACTGCTTGCAGTAATTGAGGATTTGTGTGTCTTTCTGTAGGAGAAGTTGGTAGCAGCAAAGCAACCTGAGGTGCTGTAGGAGTGTCCACAGAAAGCACATCCATGGCATGGAAGGGAAGAGCTTGGAAGCAGGATTCTTCATCTGTTGAGAAGGATGAAGAGGGATATCATCTCTGGCTTACACCATCAGCATTTGAGTTAACTCGACCTGGTCTGTACTGAATAGAAACATAGAATTTGACGGCAGATAAGGACCGCTTGGCCCACCCAGTCTGCCCATTTCCATACCTAATGGATAAGCTGCAGATCCTAGTTAACCAGCAGCCTACTTCTTTCTACCCCCACCCCCTAGAATTGCCTTATGGCTGTCCCATGCATGCTTGAATTCAACCACTGTTTTTGACTCCACAACTTCCTCCAGAAGGCCGTTCCATGCATCCACAACCCTCTCTGTGAAAAATACTTCACATTACCTCTGAGCCAGCCCCCCATCTTCAGATTGTGCCCTTGTTCTTGCACACCTCTTTTTTGAAAGATGCTACCTCTTGGACTTTGTTGATTCCCTTGAGGTACTTGGAAAGTTTCTATCATGTCGCCCTCTCCCTCCTTTCCTCGAGGCTATACATATTAAACTCCTTTAGTCTCTCTTCATATGTCTTCCGTGCAGACCCTGCACCATTTTAGTTGCCCTCCTCTGGACAGCTACCATCTTGTCTATGTCCTTGCGAGATTGGGTCTCCAGAACTGCACACAGTACTCCAGATGGGGTCTCACCAGCTGGCTGTACAGAGGGATAACAACTTCCTGTTTTCTACTGGTGATGCCTCTCCCTATGCATCCCAGTATCCCCAGCCCTCCTTACTGCCCTCTCACATTGCTTGCCCACCTTTAAGTCATCTAATATGACTACCCCCAGGTCCCTTTCCATTTTTGTTGTTGTTAGTATCTCACCCCTGTTGTGTACTCTTCCCTGGTTTTGTTTCCAGGTGCATTACCTTGCACTTCTTAGCATTAAATCTAAGCTGCCATACATTTGACCATTCCTCTAACCTTGCCAAGTCCCTTCTCATTCTTTCCACCTCACCTTGTGCATCAACTCTGTTGCAGATCTTTGTGTCATCTGCAAAGAGACATACTTTTCCTTTCCAGTCCCTCTACAATGTCGCTTACAAAGACATTGAAGAGGACCGGTCCTAATACTGAACCCTGCGACACCCCACTAGCAACCCCCCTTTCTTCAGAGTGGACTCCATTTACTATTACTCTCTGTGTCCTATTCTCCAGCCAATTCTTTACCCAGGCTATTTCTGTAGTTTTGCAGCATGGCAATTCATCGGGCGAACTTGCCTACTGGCTCCTTAATTTAGAATAATCATCTGTGGGCAGAGTGATCAACAATAGCTGTAAAAGAGGAGTAGTGAAGGTAACAGTCAAATGTATTTATGGCAAATACCATGGCTTTTTCTGTGATGCCATAGTTCTGCTCAGGTGAATAAAGAGAGTGCCCAGCATAGGAAACAACTCGTTCTGTTCCTTCTTGAATTTGACAGAGCACAGTGCCCACTGCAAAGGAACTAGCATCTGAGTAGAGCTTGAAGGGTTGGTTGTACCTTGGGTAGGCCAATACTGGAGAAGATATTAGGTTCTGTTTCAAGGTTTCAAAGGCCTCTTTACATTCAGAAGTCCATGTATAATCACATTCCTTTTTGGTGAGGGCATACAATGGAGCTACAATCTTGGCATAGTTGCAAATGAGCTTTCGGTAGTAGCCATACAAGCCCAGGAAAGCTTGAAGGTCTTTGAGATTGTTAGACTCTAGATAGTCTTTGACTGCTGAGAGCTTGTCTGGATCTAGAGATATGCCTTGAGAACTAACAACATGTCCTAGGTAATGGATGTGATGCTGTGAAAAAATAACACTTCTCTGATTGAAGCTTAAGACTGGCTTATCTGAGACATGCAAACACATCTCTGAGATGTTGCAGGTGCTCTGACAAAGTTCTGCTGAAGACAATAATGTCATCCAGGAAGACTAGGCAAGATTTCCCAGACAACCCATGTAGTATGGCTTCCATAAAATGTTGGAATGTGGTTGGACTATTCTGAAGTCCCATAGGCAGATGTTTGAATTGAAAAAGTCCCAAGAGCCAGCCTGGAAGTGCTGATGGTTGAAGCTCTGGATGCCACAGCTCGTGCCACGCCGGTGACCCATGTTCAGGGACGAGCATGGGCAGCCGTGGTTCGGCAGGGAGGAGATGGATTGGGCATCCAATGGACTGTTATCCATCTCCAGGGAGGTGGTTTTCCTGTAGAAGGTGCTCACCTGACCCTAGCAGAGGCTGGGGATCGGTGGCATGTAGCTGCATGTCATGGGGCAGGAGGCAGCAGATGCTTGATTGGGGTGTGCACGGGAGTGTGTGGTCACCCAGTCGCTGGCATCATTGTATGCCATCAGCCCGCAGGGTAGAAAAAAGAAGAAGGGAATTCCAGTCGCAGTGGCTTGATGGCCATCTGGGAGTACCTGTGCCAGCTCCAGGAGGGGGATCGCCTAGTGTGGATCCATATTAGGTGAGGGAATTGGCTGCCCCCTACCTCCCCACCACGGGGATAAGCCATGGGGCAATTGGGTGGTCACCCTCCATGGAGACCGGGACTATTCAGACGGTGGCCAGAGAAAGGGATGTGAGGTCAGATTGACTGGCTGGAAGCCCCAGGAAAAACAATACCTACACAAAAAAAAAAGAAAAAATCACAAGTGGCAGCATCATGCTGTGTATGGACAAGAAGCTGGATCATTGGAAACTTGGTAGAACCCACTCTGAAGGTCTAGAGAGGTGAAATAAGCAGGACTGGCTGCACCAAGACTCTCAAAGTCATCTTCAGTTGTAAGTAAGGGATGAGCATCCTGCACCATGTAGGCATTGAGTTTTCTGTAGTCCACCACAAAGCAATACCCTTTGTCCTTCTTTACCACCATCAGGCAAGGTGCACCCCAGGGACTTGTTGATTCTTCAACAATGACTTATTCCAGCATGTCTTTAATTATGTCCTCCAGGACTTGTTTCTGTTTTGTACCACTTTGTAGGCTCACTGACCGATTGGTTTCTGGTCAAGCTGCACTTTGATGCTGTGTTGCAGGATATAACGGCATCCAAGCTTGTTATCTGGACCTACAAAGACATCCGCGTAAATGTCTAGAAATTTCAGAAGTTGTTGCCTTTCTGTTGGAGATGCTGGAAGTTTTGAAGAGGATAGTCACTGACTGAGGGGTAACTCTGATGAAGCTGGAGTGATCATGATAGTACTGACAAGACTAGAGTTAGTGAAACAAGGCTGAGGTTCTTGCAAAAGATGGAGCTGGTCCCCTGAAGACAGGCAGACAAACTTTCCGATGTTGGCACCCTTGGAGATGACCAAAGGCTCATCTGTGAAGTCGCTGCATTTTTGGAAGACTGTGCCCTATGCACCACCGATAAGGTGTTTCCTGGAAGGAGACCTGACAAATGCAGCATTGGGGATCCTGTGACAATGCCAACAACACCTTGTGGAAGTGGTTCACCTCAAATTTTGGCAATCAAAATCATCTCTGACTTAGGAAGCACAGTGACTGAGTCTATTGCTGTAAGTTGCCTCCAAGGATCTAGTGACAGTTTGTTTGAGGCAAAGTCTAGGATGGCTTTGTGAGCTTTAAGGAAGTCCAGGCCAAGCATAATTGCAGTTTGATGATCCGGCACTATGTAAAACTTGACAGTAGCATGCTGTGAACCAAAGTGGAGCTTAAGATGGACCACACCTGTGATAGGTGCTGTAGCTGTACTTACTGTGATAATGTACTTTAGGTTGGCTGGAGAGACATTAGGAATGTGACAAATAGCTTGGTTGTTCAGAATACTGCTGCTGATAACTGATATTTCTGCTCCAGTTTCAACCAAGGCATGTGTGGACCAATCTCCGATGGTTACAGGGACATAGTTGGCTAGGAGAGGTGATCAGATGACAAGTACCTTTGCTTCTGGAAGTGAGAGTATGTCAGAGTTAGCAGTAGGAGGCTGCACTTTGTTTGAGTTGTGAGGGTCAGACGGGCAGTCAGTTGCTGTGTTCCCCTGCCCAACTAAAGCCCCATGTCTATTGGGCAGCATTCATTTCCCTAATCCTGGAAGTAGTTGCAGTTATCATGTTTATTGTGTTGCGGTGGGCACCCTTGGTGCTCTTGAATCCTGTTGTAATACTTTAGCTTTCGGCAGACAGCGGAAGTGTGTCATCTGAATCCACATCATTGACAGGTTACCGGCTCTCAGGAAGGCCAAGGTGGATCAGTTCACTGTCTAGGTGGTTGCAGTGTGCTGACAAAAGTTGCAGAGAAAGCAGTCAAGCTGAGGTGTAAGGTATTGACAGTTGAGATAAGCTTGTCAATCATTGCTTGTTGCTGTTGGACATATGTTGCAAGTGCAGCCAGTTGTGAGGTTTTGGGTGCCTGAGCACTGGCAGACTGAAACATTGAGATGGACTCTTGGGTTAACCGTGCCACTTGTATGGTCTCCATCCAGGTGGTTGGCTTTTGCTGTATGACATAAGTACAGAATTTGGGATGCAGTCCCCAGACAAAGGCTGTTACTTGATCTTTCTCTGTTTTCTGAAGATTTTTGCAGCATGACTCACTGTCCACAATGAATGTCTCTAGTGATTCAAAGGGTTGCATGGTGCATTCCCACAGCTGTTGTTCCACTAACCAGGACTGATTTGCTTGAAGAAAATGGTGTTTGAAGGTTGCATACAGGATGGCAGTGTCACCTTTGACTTCTTCTGCAAGTGCGTTGAACCAGGATATGGCAGCCACTCTCAGAAGCAAGCACAAGGAATTGGAATTACACAAAGGATCAGTCCAACCATTGAAAGAAATCCATGCTTGGAAGTGCTTGGGTCAGTCAACAGCATCTTCATGAGCAAGGCCGAGACGGGTACTGGCTGTAGGCTGGTATGGCCATGGACTGTGTTGAAATATCTTTAATGTAGGCCAGGTAATCTTGAATGGCTTGCATATCTGGTGCTCCATGAGCTGAAATAGAGGACTGGATGTCATGGAGGATTATCTGGATTTTGTAGCCCCACACCATTGAGGTGGGTGAAGGTAGAACTCTGGACATTCTGGCACCCATATCTGTGTTGTCATTGTACATTGCGGTTGGAGATGAGCTGTGTTTCACCAATCGAAGGTCATATGGGTGAGAAGGAGTTTCTGTCATGCAGAAGATGGGACATTGTGCAGTAGATGAAGTGCCATGCAAAAATTATTTTTGTAGACAAAAGTACAAATATTTGTAGCAAAGTTCATCAGATTACTTCCTAATAAAGAACTCCTACTCAGTTATGTGTTGTCTGTTTTTTAAATCAAGGTTTCATTGCAAAAATCAGCTATTTGTTGCAGTGTCCATTCATTTCAACAGGATAGCCATTGATTTCAATGGCATGAGTTCATTTTGTGCCCTTCACAAGATGGCAGCTGAACTTTGACATACAGTTCCTGTGGGTTTAACTGGCCTGACTGTAGCATGATGACCACTAGCAGGGGGTTTAAGGGTCACTTCCTGTGTTGTTGTTTTGTGAAACACAAGATGGAAGATCCTTGCACAAGACTGCCTGGCTGCTGTGCAATGACCAAAATGACGATTGTCGCCCTGCTGTCCTTCTTTCCAGCCCTGGCACAGAAAACATGGAGGACTTTTTATTTTGGTGAGTGGCACTTGATGGGGAATACTCTGTATTTATTTGATTGTTTTCTTTGTATATTGGGCTGCTGTTCATTTTATTTTTCTGTAGACTGCCAGCTATGTCCCCATTCAATTTATGTTCTGCCCCAGGTTTTATTTTTGTTATTTGTTGCATGATTCCCTGGTTTGTTTTGTGCTGGGCAGATCAGATTACTCTGTTTTCTTTTCTTTTTTCTTGTTTTGTACAGCCCCAAGTTGTTTATACTGTGCACTGCTTGTGCTTTACTTGTTTTCTCTCTCTCTCTCTCAATGTATTTATTTGTTCATTCTTTCATTCAGTTTATTTGTTGTAATGTCCCGTTTTGTTTAAACTTTTGCTGTGCTTTCAGTTTTACTTTTTGTGTGCCCCTCAGTTTATTAATTTGGCACCTTTGTAATATCTTTCTGTGTAGATAACTCCATTGTGACAGGAGCGGCTGAGCGGAGAGATTGTGCTACGGCCCTGAGTGGAGGAGGTCGTGGAACTGCTGTGACGAGGCCATGTGGAGCACAGAGCAGTAAGTCAGGAGAGTGGCATGTATTGTGCTGAGTTAGTCCTGTTGCTCAGGAGCAACCCTGGTGGCCCTTGTGGCTAATTTAGTGGCTCCATGAGCTGGCAGGTCGGGAAGAGTTCTGTTCAGCTGAGGAACATGAGGGAAGCCGCGGTTGTGTGAGGAGCTCTCTTGGTTGTGGGACCTGCCTGTGTAGGGGCTGAGAGTGGAGCTTGCTGTCTGAGGAGCAGAGGTGGATGGCAGAGGAGTAGCAGGTGCATCTGTGGTGAGCCACAATTGCTGTGGGTGGCAGGGCTGAGCTGTGGGTAGGGAGCGGAAGCTCCAGTGCAGTCTTGATTTAGTTTTATTTATGTGTTGAGTGGCCATGGGGGAGTTCTGTGAGATGGGTGCTCTGTAGGTAGTTTAGTAACGAGCTGCAGCTGTTTTCTTAATTTAAATTGCAGAATTCCCTTTTGGAACAGAGTTCTGTACCGTGAAGTGGAGCAGGAGCTTTTGCACTGATCTCGAGGTGGGAGCTGGGGTTTGCAGTTCAGTGCTCCATGGACAGAGGACGAGAAAAAAAATAACTTGCTGACTGGTCTTTTTTTATTTAAACAGCAGGCTAACAATGCTGAACATTTTTTTCTTCACAGCCTACAATGTTAGAGGAGGGCTGCAGGCTGTTGAACAAACAGGAGACAGTTCATTTGTTTCTCTTCTGTGCAACCAGGCTGTGATGCAAATAACATTCAGGCATACTGTGATGATGACTTTGGGGGTACCAAGCAACGCAGGCAAGTGAGATGGGGTTCTGGGCAGAAGAAGGGCCCTATTCTCCACCATGTGTGGCATTTTGCTTTGGTCTACCACTAAATGATCCTTACATTTTCCCTTGTCTGCCAGACCCGTCTACTGCTGCTAGTGAGGACCCTATGCTGGACTTTGCGAATAACTGGGACGGGTGCATAAAATAAAGAATAAGGTTTATTCTGTGCAGCAAAAGTTCTCTTCATGATGACAAACCCCAGTCTAACTGATTTCTCTGACTGACAGGCATTACATGGCACTGCCAGGCACTGCAACACTTTGCTAAATGCAAGTTCTAAGTGTTCTTAAAGGGACGGCAGCTAACATTAAGCCCTATGCTTATGTGTGCTTCACAAACACAACTGGATAAATTAGTTTAGCAGTTTTAAATTCGCAGTTGAAAAAAAAAATATTGGTAACATTTTTTCAAATATTTGTGGTAGCATATAGAAGAAGTGTCCAGAATTCTTTTTGTGGAATTTAACATTCATAATGAACATATCACTACTTCATTTGATTAGCTGGGTTGAGCTTATTGCAGTCCTGCTGTTCCTCTCTGGGTGACTATTTTGGCCCCCCCTTCTCTCTTGGCAGAGCCAGATTGACTCAGTTGAACAACTACTGATCCCACTGATATCCTCTTTGTTCTTTACAGTGACAAAATCCATTAAAACATGAGACATGCAGAAACAGACCATGATGGCAGAAAAAGACCAGAGGTCCATCCAGTCTGTTCAGATTCCCTCAGTCTTTTCCTGCCCATATGCCCAGCCTTTTCCTATCACCCTATCCTGTTGAAATAGCCAGAATTCTTCCTTCCTGGTGCCCCAGACATTGTTTTCCCCTACTACATCTTTTTGAGTATCTATGTGTCCCATACCTTCATGAGCAGCAGGCTTTCTGGATCATAAATTTACTGGGTGTGATCCTTATATATCCTGCATTCAGGTTGAAATTCTTGACACTTTGCACTTCCTTGCTCCTACCTGGGGGTCTGCCATTGGTGTGCTACCCAGATCAGCTGCCCTTTTCATGGTGAAACTGTGCATCTAACTCCTGAATCTGGTGATTCCCTGCACTACCTGCCTCTCGTACTCCTATCCTTAATTAGAATCCCCAAGATAAGGCTGAGTGAAATTAACAAATTAAAATATGTAATTTTCATGAAATTCTACAATTTTCACAAAGACTCATGGGATTTGACTTTAAGTACAGATGTTATTTTACAATTTCTGGCAGTAAGTGATTAATAAAATTGTCAAACACAGTGGGCCAGATATTCAAAGGTTAGCCCCTGGCTGAGATTAGCACTGCTCGGAGTGCAGACTTAGCCCTGAGCAAAATGCCAGCCATATTCAAAAGGAATAGCCCAGGGCAAAACCAGCTGAATATAGCAAGCAAAGGAAGCCGGGCAAACAGGGCCAGGAGTGCAGGGCAAAAACAGCCCAGGAATAAGACAGCACTGAATATAGCACACAAGACAGCACTGAATATAGCCCCAGGCAGGTAGTGCAAGCACACAATGGAACACAGTGCAGAGGTGAGACAGCCTGACCCTGGGACACATGCAAGGAAATACATGCTGGAATGAGGTATCAGGAGCACACCACAGTGCACATCCTGGAGGATGCTACACATGCATGAGAATGTCCAGCAACAACCCAGACCCATGTGGAGAACACAACTAACAATACAAAGCATGCAGAACCCCAGCACCCAAGAATGACACAGGACACAGTAAAATGTCGTAAATGCACTGTAATGAAAAATATGCAAAAGTAAAGGCAACGGAAACATTACAGTGAAGCAAACACATAAAAAACCAGAGAACAAAACACAGAATCAAAAATGCCCCACCCACCACTGGATGACTCTCCCCACAACAAAGAAACATAACAGGACCATACCCAGCAAGCAACATGCAAACTCCCCCCCAACACACAACCCTTGCAACCAGATGCCCACTACAGGAACAAAAAAAGGAATGCACTATCAGCAAAACAAGGATTACAAAGGGAAACATATGGATGATAATAACTGGAGAGACAGGAAGACACAGGACAAGGGTGCAAAGGGGAGGAGGACATACACAGGGACAGATGACTACATTCAAGGAAGGGATAAACAAGTCCAGTGAGGGGGTGTGGTAAGGAAACACAGCATGGAAATTAGGGCATATCTAGTTGCCTGCCCGCTGGATCCGGGAGATGAGCCTCAAGCACATTTGCCACCCTCCGTGTTTCTGTAATAATGACAGCTTGCTGCTTAATGAGAGTTCTTTGCTGCCTGACGATGCAGCGCAGCAGGTCCTCAGTGCCCTCCAACTCTTCTGGCCTTGTCGCCCACAACGATGCCTGGAGTGGACCTACAAGAGGAAGGGTGAGATCATGAGGACGGTACACCAGACAAGAGGCAGACAGCAGCCAAAGGTGGCCATACGGGGATGGACAGCATGTCCCAATGGGCAATCCCGGCTGGAGTTGAGTTCCACACTGGTAGGCCAACATGGAAGATTCCCACAAAGCAGCACAGGGCGACACAGGCACCAACACAAAACCCAACACACATGATGACAACGATCCCGACAGCACCAGGGAATATGTGACACAGCCCACCCTGATAAAGCACACAGTGAGACACGGCAGACACATTGCTGGATCCCCGGAGAGTTGAGTGCAAGAGACATGCCACAACATGCACAAGGGCATCCACACATTGGGACATGTTGCCCACCAAAATATAGAAATGTACAGTAATGCAGAGCACAGCACCAACAACAATGACAGGCATGCAGGAGCAACAATGAATCATGACAGTGGCCTGCCAATGACTGACCCAGGCCAGGGGATAACAGTCAGCCAGGGCACAAATGCTGTCAGTGAAGGGCCATCACATGCCACCAGGCAAGGCCACTGAAAGCATACCACCCAACTGTGACATGGTACAAGGAAGTGTCCCCAACCTACGTGACAGGAGCCCCCTGTCCCACCCTGTGAGTACTAGTTCCATAGCCAAGGTCAACATTGGCAGGCAACAATGAACATAATGTAATAGCACAGTGATAACAGTACCCTGCAACTAAACTGGAACACAGTAACATTGCCATGAGATACACATGGAAGGACTCCACAATGTGTACGGCACAGTGCCAGGATGTAGCACAGTGTGACAGGCAATGTTACACAGCTGGTGGACAGAAGGATGAGAGGTATGCCCATAAGGCATGCTGCGTGTTGTCCCTCATGCACAGCAAGGCACCACCACCAGTGCAAATGTGGACGCCCTGTGGGTGGGGGGTATGGATGGACCCCAGAGGTGGGCATGGCAGCTGACAGCATGTTGTCCCCATGGAACACTCGCCACCAGAGCAACCACCACCATCAGTCACCCGCACAGCAATGCAAGCCGACAGTACCCCCTTCCCCTCTCCAGGCCAGACTGACAGCACCCAACTGTGGTGTGCAACACAGGTGTGCTGCAAAGCACAGTGCCACACCGCCACTGGCCCACTGCCCATTGCAGACATGCCACCAGACCAGAGAGTGGCAGGACACTCAGATGTGACACACAGCCTAGTGATAGGGCACAGATCACAGAGCAATGAAACAGGTACTCACGCAATGTGCCACTGCTCTCAGAGCTGCTCTCCTGCACCTGCTGCAGCATGGATGGCACCCTCAGGCTGCCTCATCTCTGCTCCTGGGTCCTGGCCTGACTCCCTCCTCCGGCCATGGACTGCTTGATCTGCTCTACGGTGGATAGGTGAGAAAGTGGTGTTTGACCATGACACAGCATACACCACGTGCAGCACAGCAAGATGCACATGCAACCCTAACAACAATACACACACAGGGAGTGAACAGGGAGGACCCCCCACACAGAGGGTGGTAGGGCCCATGGCACATTCACCAGGCACACACAGCAGTGATCAATGGTGCCGCAGTACTGCGATAGTGCCTGTTGCAGCTCCCATGTGAACATCTGCATACCCGTGTGTGTATGTTGACAGTCCAGCAGGAGCAGGATCCCTGCAACATGGTGCTGCCGGCCGCAGGCTGGTGATGCATCAGGACATGCCAAACAGCAGGACCCAACCCACTTCCCACAGCAATGGGCACAGCATGTACCGTGCCCCTAGGGGGCCTAAATGTGCCACCCCACCTGTTCACAGTGTGCCACAGCACCATGCATTGTGGCACAAACCTGCACACTCACACACACACACACCCACATGCACACCCACCACCCCCCCACACACACACCCTCCCCCACGCACACACACCCTCCCCATGCACACACACACACACCCACATACACACACACACACCCACACACATACACCCACACACACACACCCCCACACACACACACACATGCATCCTGACATGATGGTGCAATCAACATGCAAAACTACTTACCTGGCACAGGCACAGTGCCATCATGCACCATGGGCTTGTAGTGCTCCAGCTGCTGATGCTGCCTCCGTCGCAGGTCCGTATACCTGTGGAGGCATTTTTCTGCTTTTCTGGGTATCCCAGTGTGGGCAGTAAGTTTTCTTGCAACTGTGTCCCACACCTGCATACGTGGGAGATCCCCTTCCCTGACCTCCCCAAAGAGCCTCTGATGCCTCTTCAGCACCAGTTGCACCAGGTTGGCTGTCTCAACCTCCCTCCAGTGCCTGTCCCTGTGCACCACTGCACGCTGTCTTGCATGTCCTGCCATCTCATAAACAGCTAGTATACCCCAACACCTGTCAGATCACAAGTGGTTGGCACACCCAGGACTCTCCTTCAACAACCACAGTAGCACCGCGCTATCACATGATGTAGTGCGGCGCTGCCCGGAAGTGTTCACACTGCACATGCATGACCCCCTGCATGACCATAAAGTTGTGTACCATGCATGCACATAGCACCACGCTGTGTTGGCTAGTGCAGCGCTACAACGCGCTATGCCAGGATGTTAGTGTGGACATGGGGGCCTCACGAGCATGCGTGTTGGTCATGCTATAGCACAGAGTGCTGTGCTAATTGGATAGTGTGGCGCTGTCCCTCCAATAGCCCTGTGCTGATGTTTGCACAGTGCTAAGGTGGTAGCCCAGTGCTACTCAGGGACATATTCAACTGGACTATGCAAATGGAGGTACTTATTTATTTATTTATTTATTTATTTGCTTTTGGTAACCGGGTAAGCACACTAGACAGCCGGTGCCTATTTTCAGGTGCAACCCGGGAGAATAACAGGGTAATTACAAGGGAGAGGATACATGGACAACAATTACAATCAGGAGTATTGGAGACACTTACAATCAGGAGCAGGCATACTCCAACAATGAAGCAGAGTAGTAGTTACAGAGATAACATTTTGTCAGAATGCATACAGTACAGAATAAATTACAGATAACAGATAGATACACAGACAGTTAATGTATTCAGGAGCAAAACATTTTGTCAGGTGCATGCGGTACAGAATGAGGAGAAGCCATGGTATTGTATGTAGACAACCACAGGGTACAAAACATACTGACCCAGGGGCTACAGGGTGGTGAGAGACACCCCCACCAGGGTGAAAGGCAGTAAGCCGCCAACCTGAACCAGTAGAGTACTGCACTAAGCCAGCAGCAAGGGAGGGGGGAGAGCTAGGATGGGGAATAACACGCAGAAGAGGTCATGGGGCAGGGCACAGGCAGGTAGCAGCAGGCTTCAGGAAGTGCCAGAGGGAGGTTTTGAAGTAGGAATGGGAGGGGGAGGCTCAGACCTGGGGGGGAGGGAGTTCCACAGCTTGGGTGCATGAGAGGCAAATGCCCTGTAGCCAGTGAGGGTGTGGGTCCTAGGGACCAGGTGGGTCTGGGACACACACAGGACCTAAGGTGGTAGGTGGAGGAGGCACATTTCAAGGGGAGGGCGAGTGAGGCAGGGACGGAAGTATGGATAATGTTGTCGATGAAGTTGCCAAAGGAGTATGTCTGGAATTTATCAGGGGGAGCCAATCAAGACGGGAGTAGAGCTCACATCGGTGGGTAAGTCGGGGGGGCCGAGAGCGCAAAGCGGCATATGTTGTTGTACGTGGTATCCCACTTTGCAAGGCATGAGAAAGGGGCAGAGGCAAAGGCAACAAGACCATAGGAGAGAGTGGGTAGAAGTACCCCCCCCCTAGCTAAGGCCAGCCGAGCAGCGGAGGTGAGGCAGTCCTTGGCCCTGTAGGCAAGGCCAAGTTTACCATTTGTGGCATTGCATATGTTCTGGATGTGCCCAGAGAGGTCCAGCTGGGGGTCAAGGATGAGTCTGAGGTACTTAGCAGAGACTGTTGTAGCCAGTGGGGAGTTACAGGCACCAAGGATTTTTAGGGGGGCGTCGTGCAGGAGGCAATTTTGACCATGGAGCCGAATAGCATTGCCTGGGTTTTCTTGAGGTTGACTACTAGTCTGTGCCCTTCCAGCCATTTACAGATTTGGGAGAAGACAGAGTTGAGTTGGGTATTGATGTTGGAGATATCGTGGGAGCTGGCCAACAGGACGAGGTCATCCGCATACATGGTGAGGTGCCCTTCGGTAGCAGCAGAGGGTAAGCCATTGACAAACAGGGAGAACAGGATCGGCCCAAGGATGGATCCTTGTGGAACTCCACTGGATACGGGCGGGGGAGTGAGAGGGTACAATTGAAGCAGGTGAGTTGCATCCTATCCCCAAGGTAGCTGGAGAACCAGTTGAGGGAATGGCGGGAGAAGCTGAGGGTGTGGAGTGTGCCGAGGAGGAGGGGATGATCTACACGGTCGAAGGCTTTGGATAGGTCCACGAATATGGCCCCCGTGAGTTTACCCTGATCGGTTGCGGTCCTGATCCTTGTTGTAACTTCAGCCAGAGCCGTAGAGGTGCTGTGGTTTTTATGGAAGCCATGCTGACATGGGAAGAGGACATTGTATTCCTGGATGTAGTGTTGAAGCTGAGACACAACTGCTTTTTCCAGCAGTTTGCTAGCGGCTGAGAGTATGGCGATGGGACGATAGTTGTTTATGTCCTTGGGGTCACCATTTTTCAGTACTGGAACAACCCTGGCAATTTTCCATAGGTTGGGGATGGCCCCTGTTATGAGCGAGGTGTTGAAGATGTGGGTGAGAGGCCTGGCAATAAGGGGAACCCCCAGGCTGAGAAGCCTGGGTTCGAGGCCATCGTGACCCACCCCCGCATGGTGGGAGAGACCGACAAGAAGGGCCTGGGTCTCCTTCACAGAGATCTTCTTCTTGAGGTAGAAGGGTGGGCGGGGAGACTGAGGGCCGGAGCCGAGTGCTGGGGCTGCTGGCAGTGGGAAGGGGGTGGACAGCAGGTCAGTGAAGAGACGATTAAAGGAGGAGGCAATGGTAAGGGGGTTATTACAGTTTGCCTCACCAATTGTCATGTCAGTAACTTGAGTTTTGCTCGAGCCACTGACTAGGTTTTTTATGTTCACCCAGAAACGTCTGGGGTCGCACGTGGTAGCAATCAGTGCAGAGCTACAGTACTGACTTTTCGCAGAGCGTATAGCCCTCTTGCAGGAGTTTCTGAGCTGACGATACACCTGGAGATCCATTTGGTTATGCGATACCCTATATTTTGACCAGGCCTTATCCCTCTGCTTCATGAGAGATAGGAGCTCGCTGTGAAGCCATTTAGTTACTGATCCACAAACCTGCCTTTTGGAAAGGGGGGCGTGCCTATTTTGGAGCGGTGCAAATGCCGTGAGGAAGAGGTCAAGGGCTGTGATGGGGTCAGGTGTAGCCAGGATGTGGTTCCAGGACACTCCCTGCAGGTCCTTGAGGTAGGAGGGGATCGAGAATTTTGAATAGTCCCTCATTGTTACCACTCTGCAGGGGACCCTGGGCGGGTTTGAGCCCCAGATGCAGTAAACCAGAGAGTGGTCTGAGATGGAGTCAGGAAGGAGTCCTGACTTAACAATTTTGTCCAGACGGTTGCACAGGATCCAGTCGATGAGAGACCCCCTGTCCCCACGATTGGAGAGTCTGGTGGGTTCTGCAATGACCTGACTAAGGGAGAGGCCAGAGAGTAGAGGTTCATACAACTTGGCGTGTGGCCCCAACCAGTTAAGGTTAAGGTCACCTAGTAGGAGCAGCTCACTGGAGCCCACCTTCTCCTGAAGTAGCTCCAGTAGTGACGACAATCCCTGCAGACCCCCCTTGGGAGGGTTATATGCACACACTATGTGTACCTTTTTGGTGTTACCAAGGAGAAGGAGAGAGTGGAGAAACTCACAGTGCAAGGTTCGAGGGGTGTTGTGTGACACAATGGAGATGTTTAGGTGTGCCTTAAAGTATATAAGTACACCTCCACCTCTTTTGGTACCGACCCAAGTCTTGCCATGCTGTAGCCCGGGAGAGATCAGGCTGAGTCAGGTGTGCGGGGTTTGAGCCATGTCTCTGTAATGCACAGGACGTCTGGTTTGTAGTAGGCAGACCATGTGGTTAGCTCCACCAGATTCGGGAGGAGGCTATGGATGTTCAGGTGGGTTATTTTTAACCCCTTGGCCGTCCCCCAGGAGGGGGGGCAGTAGGGTGCTGGGTGCAGCAGGGGACCTAGGCTGCTGGCGGATGGGCCAGCTTGAGATGGGGGGCCATGCTACAGAGGATAGGCTGTCCTGACACAGCAGGTCCCTAGACAGAAGGGCAGATAAGGAGATGGGGGGAGAGAAATTGAAACAGGGGCGGGTCTTGGCTGGGTGGCAGGAGACCAAGGATATAGAGCAGGAGTAGGAATCTTGGGAGGGGGGATTGACTACAGGAAATGGAAAGAGGAATTTCCTAAGTGAACAGCAGGAGAGAGCAGCAGCGAGAACTATTTGTATACTGTGGAGACTTGTGCAGGAAAAGTGGGAAGCCCCTAGTGGCTGAATGGTATAGTGACCTATAAGAGGGAGAGCTGACCAAGGGTGGTGGTGAGGGTGGTGGGGAGCCAAACGCATAGCATTCGGTGGGGCTAGACCTGGGCCGACAGAAACAGCTGCAGCAGCCTCCCAGAGTGATCGACTTGTGTATGCACTGGGCAAACTGTGTGATTAGCATATCATTATGCGCTGATTTGCATGCCTAACAGGCTTGATTGCCTGTATGGGCTCTAAAAGGGCAAGCAGTGCACCACCAGTGTTGTGCTGTGGTAATGCAATATACTACAGATACTGAATACCTACAAGGGACAGGTGGAGAGATGCAACTGGGGGATGAGCAGCGAGAGGCAGGTACATATGACTGCCATTGGATTCTCGGAATGGCAAGAGCTCAGAACAGGGTCAGCATGGACTGAAGCACACAGATTTACCTGCTGGTGAATGGTCAGACACATGTTGGACCACAGGCAAGCACTGTGCTGTGTGATGGAGCACAGCTATAGAAGTCCGCCTGGGCAGCATACCATCCAGTGCACTGTGCACGTTCCCCTGCAGTGCACTGTGCCATGTGGCACTGCCTGCACACTGTGGGTGCCAGGCAGGGGCCCTAGTGCACTACCGTGGTGTGCTCTGCAACACTGGCTCAGTGACATGACTCCCTGGATGTGTGGCATGGTAGGCTGTGGCCCCCCTGCAGGGAGTACACAGGGTCCCTGCACTGTGCTGTTCCATGCACTGTGTGGACTGTGCCTGGTGTCCTGACATTGTCTACATGCCAGTGCACTTGTCCACGCACTCAGTGTAGTGATCACGCAGGGCACAGTACAGTGCCAGGTGGTTGGCGAAGGGGTAGCCCCATTCATGGGTACACATGCCAGCCATGGGCGACAGCAGTGCACATGTGGGTACAGGGCTTGCTGCCCAGACACAAGGTGGCCAGTGACTTTGTGGCTGTGTGCACCGTACATGCATTTGATGCACAGTGACATGTCCATGTGGCCTGTGTCATTGTAGAGGGTTGCATCATGATGTCTATGCGTAATGCAATGCAGTACTGACATGGCTGCTGACACATGTCCCCTTTCAACTGTCCCATAGGTTTGGCATCACGACAAGAGCAAATACGCACACATAAGTTCTCCAAAGATGAGCCGACAACACTCGTGCATGCTGTGAAGGAGAGGGAGCATGTGCTCTGCTCACCCAGGGCCACGGATGCGTGGTGCGCCAAACCTGGGAGGAGGTGACAGCTGCGGTCAATGCTGTCAGTGGACGTGGCAGGAAGACTGAGACAGTGCGAAAGTGCTGGAATGACCTGCTGCGACATGCCAAGGAAGAGGAGGCACATTGACTGTGGGAATGGATGAGGACCGGTGGAGGACCACAAGAACAACAGCAGCATGTGGAGTAGCCACTCATGGCCGTGGTGGTGTGAACACTGAGGATGGTGGCATTCGCAGATGTGCCGGGTAGTGGATGTGAGACGCCTCTTGCACTGCTCAGGACAGGTCTGGATTTGCATGTGTATACCCTGCATGTTGTGATGGCATGGTGCATGGTCCTACTGTTGGTGTCCTGCACAGGGTGCACTGTGGGCTGCCGAACAGCTGCATGGCAAAGGCATGCGCACTGTGGGTTGGGTGGGTGCATGTGGTCACGGGCTTGTGTGAAGGAGGTACGTGTCCTGGGGTCTGCATGGTGTGGTAGTGGAGGTGGTGGTGGTGTTAGGGCACAGTGTCCATGTACAGGTGACTGACCCTGTCCCTATTTTCTCCACAGCAGTGTCTGCAAGGCCTGTGGAACAACAGGAGCAGCAAAGGATGTACGGCCATCATCCAGAGGTTGTGGAGGATGATAGTGAATGGCCATCAACATCCGGTCTGTGTGCCACTCATGGATGCACAGAGACACTGCATGTGTGGCAATCCCATGAACAGGGGCTGCAACTGCCTGGGGAGAGGTGACACACTTCAATGGGATCCACTGAGTACCTGGAGGATACACAAATGGAGGATTTGGGTGTAGAGGAGGTACTACTAGTCACTGTGACCAGTGGCGATGACACTGATATGTCAGAGGTTTCCCACCACCTGGACATGCCTGTGGAGGGGAATGTAGGGGTGGGGCTGCTGGCAGGCCATGGAACAAGTGCCAGTGGTGTCTTTGGCACTGCCGATGTGGCTGTCCCTGTGCATCCGGTGGTGGGCAGTGTGGGGAACATTTCTGCACTGCTGGATGTGCAGTGTCCCACACATATTGTGGTCCCAGGTCATCCAGTGCAACAGACCACCACCAGTAGTCACCAGCAGCAGGCCATGCCAGGTGTGCGACAGCATCCCGTTCCTTCTGTGCAGCATGCACCTGTGCCAGCTGCAGATGAGGGGCCTGTGCCCCAGGGGCAGGATGCCCATGGTGCCCGCCCACTCCTGCAGGCTGCTGTCACTTCCCAGCAAGAGGCTCGTATGGACCTGCATGGCCTATGGAGGGAGCTGCGGCATGAGCTGGCACAGATGAGGGAGTCTATCTCAGTGGGCTTTACCCATGCTGAACAGTGGCGGAGGACAGGTTGGGCCACCTGGTGGGTGCGATCGACCGTGGCTTTGCTGGTCTGACGGCTGCAGTGGTCTACATTGGTAATGTACTTTGTGGGGTGCATGGGGGTCGCCAGCATGATATGGTTGGTCAGAGTGCAGAAGGCACAGGGGCACACAGACGGGCAACCCATGGCTGCAGGGCTGCCAGTGGGTCCAGCTCCACTGTGTCATGCACACAGTCAGGAACACAGCACTGCCGTGGCTGTCCACCCACCCTGTCAAGCTCCACCATCCCCCGGGGGCACAGGAGGCCGGCCCTGCCTGCCTCACCATTTTCATCAGCCTCGTCCTCAGCCCAGAGCACACCAGGTCTGTGACCCACAGTAGTGGTACACGATGTATGCGTGGTGGTAGTCAGCAGTGATGGTCACGATCACACTGCATCACTGCACAGTCATCGCCCCCCTTTTCAACTTTGGCACACCCACATGCCCGTGCACACACACACACTAACAAACAGCCTCACACTCCATCACATGCACACTCACACTTCCACTGCCACAGTTGCCTTCCTTACACTCACAGCACGCATCATGCTTCCCCACTGACAGTACACTGTGGCTGGGTGTCCCCCCCCATGTCCTGCACACCCCCAACATCACACCACATGCACACATGTTGTCTGTTCCACTCTGTTGTGTTACCGTTGTGATTGTTGGTGTCACTGTTCTGTTTCTTTGTGCACATTAAATAGATTCATCATTGTACTGTTTCAAGTTGTTGTGCAGTCTGTACTTACTCCCTTGTCTGTGAGTGTTCTGATGATGTTGTCCCTGTGCTCTATAGCCCTGCGTGCCATGTGAGGGTCCCTCCTCTCGAGTTGCTCCACTATCCCCCTGAGCCTGGCTCTGGCTCACTGTAGGACTGTCCCTCAGGTTCAGGTGCCTGTATCCCATGGTTCATTGCCATGTTTTGCAGCATACAACAGGCTAGGAAGATACGGCATACCTTCTGAGATGTATACTGTAGGGCACCACTTGATGTGTCTAGGCATCTGAATCGCATCTTCAGGATGCAAAACACCCTCTCTATGATGTTCCTTGTGCTGGCATGTGCCTCGTACATCTCCTCGGCCACTGTGGCTGGTCAAAGTACCAGTGTCAGCAGCCAGGGTCACAGGGGATAGGCGCTGTCCCCTGTCAAGAGATGTGTACCTGTTAGTGTCGTACTGCAGTCTGTCTGTTGCTGTTCTGCACCTCTGTGTAGCCCTCCCACTCCCCTTCCCTGGCCTCCACTGCCTGTCCCCATCCATGCTGTCGTGTGTATGCCTTGTATGCTGCTACTCACCGACTAGTTGCCCACTGGGTATCCTGCCCTCCTCAAATGCCTGGCACAGCTGGGACTGGTGCCAGATGAAGGCGTCGTGGGCACTGCCAGGGTATTGTGCATAGACATTGCTGATGCGCCGAGTCGCATCACACACCACCTGGCAGTTGATGGAGTGGTACCCCTTCCTGTTTATGTACACATCACTGCCATCACCAGGTGATGCATGGATGGGGACATGGGTGCAGTCAATGGCACCCGGTACAGATGGTAGGTGCGTAACTCGATGGAACTGCTGCATTGTTTCTCTGCACTCTGCTGCCATGCTGGGGAATATTATGAACTCCCCAGCATGTGGCAGGAAAGCTTCTAGGAACTGGGTCAGGAGGCATGAGGTGGCAGACTGCGTTACCCCGATGGTGTCCCCCATTGGTCATTGGAACGTCCCTGTGCCAAGGAAGCACATCGCTGCTGTCACCTTCTCCTCCACTGTCATGGCATGGCTGCATCTGGTGTTTGGGTGCAGCTGCTTATGCAGGAGTTCACAGAGCTGCCTCAAAACTCCCCTGTTCATCCTGTACCAGCCAGTGATGTGGTCATCAGGCAGGGTCTCGAAGGAGACCCTGGGCCGGTACCACCTGTTTGCAGCATACCGTCTCCTTGGCCTGCATTGTGGCCCATGTTGTGCCTGCTCCCTCTCCTCCTCCTCCTTCTCCACTATAGCAGCCATCAATGGCAGCATCACTGCTACTGGCACTGCACACATTCCCAATTCCTGTTGTGGTCCCTCCTCCTCTGTGTTTTGCCCTGGGTTAATACCAGCCTTTTATAGGCGGTAACTAGCGCCACGCTACGTGTCACGCTATGTGTCCTAGCACAGACCTGGGCCTTTGAATATCCCTTTGTGCATCTCTGCTGGCCACTCCCTCCTCAATTTGCCCCTTGCATACATTATTGGTTTGCCCCATGCTACTGCTGTTAGCGCTCGCTAACTGGTCATTTGAATATGGCTGCTCCGCGCTATTCCTGCGCTAATCCCACCCTATTGGTTTGCGCGCTGCGCTATGCTTTGAATATCTGGCCTAGTCCCTCTAAGAACCTACCAAATTTAATGGTATTGCATTCTCTAGTTTTAAAGCTCATGGGGTTTATAAATGTAAAGTTTACATTCTTGCAAGATTTAATTTTTAAATGTATGAAAGTTTGTCTACTTTTAATTCAGTCCCATTTAAAGTTGCAAATTTGAAATTTCTCAGAAATGACCATGTGGTATAGTAGTTTAAATGTTTTAACTCTGGTTAAATTTGGATATGTTGTTTAAAATTTAGAAAGAAATAACCAAAGTTTAAATGTTGGCAACATGTTTGGCAGGCTGTAACTTAGTCCCATTTGAAGCTAGAAATCTGAAACTATGTACGTACACAAATGTAATCATACCTTGTATACCTGTAAAATGTTATGACATTTCAATGAATACTATCAAAACTATGCTAAAATAACAGAAATCTAAATTTTGTCAAAATGTTTGGCTACCTACAAGTATGACAGCCCCCATTGAAGCTTAAGATCATGCTGTAGGTTTATCTAAATCTTGAAACTGTGAAGTAATTTGGATATGAAATTTTAAAATTAGATCAAAATAACTGAAAAATAAATGTTGATTAAATGTTTGGCCTCCCATAACTCTGTCCCCTTTCAACATATGACTCAGTTATTTGGTACATTTAGGTAAGTCATTTGGATCTGTCCACATACCACATTTGGTGTAATCTGGATACGTACTTTCAAAAGTATAGCAAAAAAACTAAAATTTAAATTTTGCAAAATTCCACAGACTTTTTGCTAAAATTCTGTGGCCTTCTGTGGAATCGGAATGGTCATTCTGTGTGCAGAATTTTATATTCCACACAGCTCTACTCTTTATCTGTTCCCTTAACACACTATAAAATAAAATTGACTTCTCCTTCACGGGGGGATTACAAATCATTATTTCTTGATTGGGTGCAGAAATTACATATACAATATGCATAATTTAAACATAGAAATTGTTGGCAGATATGTGCCTGTGGCCCAACTAATCTGCCCATTAGAAGGGGAAGGGAACATTGTTTAACCAGGAGTAGCACACTAAGCCAAATCTTGTTTCCAGATGCGACCTAGGAGCATAAGGAAGTTAAGTGACTTGCTCAGGATCACACAGTATGCACCTAGGCAGCTGTGGGATTCAAACCCAGATCTCCAGTTCTGCAGCTCAGTGCCTTAACCCACTGTGCTATAGTGCCTACTTTACCCCAATCCTGTATGCATTGCTGGAACTAGGTTGTACCCCTCTCCCAAGTACCAGTAAACCTATATGCCAATCCCAAGCCTTTTTGAAACCCATGATCATTTCTGCCCCCACTACCTCAGCTGGCAGGGTGTTCCATTTGTCCACCATCCTCTCTGTGAAAAAGTACTTCCTCATGCTCCTTCTGAACCTCCCTCCAATTTCATATGAGGCAATTAAAATTTTCGATCATACTCCCCCCCCCCTTCTGTCCTCCAGGGAGTTCTTATTCAAATCTTTCAGCCTCCCCTCATAAAGCTTGCGATGCAGTCCATACACCATTTTGGTCACCCTCCTCTGAACTACCATCACCCTAACTATGTCCTTTTATAGATGAGGCCTCCAGAACTGAACACAGTACTCAAGATGTGTCCTCATTAGTGTTCTGTAAAGTGGAACTATCACCTCCCTTTTTTCTGCTGGTGATATCCCTGCCAATGCATCCCAGCATTCTGCTTGCCTTTCCTGCTCTCTTGTCACACTGCCTACCTACCTTGAGGTCATCAGAGATGATCACTCCCAGTTCTCTTTCCTGTTTGGAGCATGTTATTTCTCCCCCCCCCAATGATATATACAGTAGCTCCTGGGTTTTTGTGCCCTATGTGCATTATCTTGTACTTTTTGGTGTTGAAACCCAGTTGCCAATCACTTGACCAGTTCTCCAACTTCTTTAGCTCTCTTCTCATTCTGTTGACTCCCCCTGGCATGTCCACCCCTTTTGCAGATATTGGTGTCATCTGTGAACAGACAAATGTTCCATTCCAGACTCTCCACAATGTCACTGATAAAGACATTGAAGAGGACTAGACTTAGCACTGATCCCTGAGGTACCCCACCTGCCACTGTACCCTCTGCAGAGTGTATGCCATTTACAACCACCTTTTGGGGCCTATTATCCAGCCAATTCTCCACCCACATCACTACCTTCCTGCCCACTCTCATGTTCCCCAGCTTTTTTAACAGCCTTCTATAAGGCATAGTGCCAAAGGCCATGCTGAAGTCCAGGTAGGCGACCTTCACCACCTCCTGATCCACCTCCCTGGTTTCCCAGTCAAAGAGCTAAATAAGGGTAGTTTGGCATGACCTCCCTCCCATGAAACTATGCTGCCTTGGGTTCTGTAGACTATTGACAACCAAGTGTTCTGCTGTTCTTTTTTTCAGCATTATTTCCATGATTGTTCTCACTACAGAGGTCAGGCTGACCAGTCTGTAATTCCCTGCTTCCTCCTTGTTACAACTTTTGTAAAGAGGGACTACATCTGCTGTCCTCAGATCCCTGGGCACGTTCCCTTTTTCCAATGACAGGTTGAACAGGGTAGCCAGAGGCCCTGCTAACACCTCTCTTAGCTACTTCAGTATCCTGGGGTATACCCCATCTGGCCCCATAGCCTTATCAACTCTTATTGCCATCAGTTCCTTAAGGACCCTTTCTTTTTCAAAGAAACCAGTGTAAGGTTCTGTGACCTCACTTCCCTTATTGCTGGCCCATTTCCTGCCCCTTCTTTTGTAAAACATGAACAGAAGTATTTGTTTAATATTTCTGATTTCTGGTGTTTGTCCTCTACCCTCCCCCAATCTGACCCTTTCAGACTTACAATCCCTCTCAATGCCTTCCTTTTCTAACTGATATACCTTTAAGAAGTTTTGTCCCTTTACCACTGAGTTAGCTATGTGTTTCTGTTTGTGCCTTCACTTCCCTAACTGCTATCCCTGCCTGCCTTTGCCTTTCTTGGTACTTCTCCCTATCCCCTTCCTCCTGTGCATGCTCGTATTGCTTAAATGCTATCTTTTTTACTTTAACCTTTTCCACTATCTCCTTCAAGAACCATAGTGGTCTCTTCTTTCTTTTCCCCTGGCTAACCTGCTTGACATAAAGTTGTGTTGCCATTGAAATCCCTGCTTTGATTGTTTCCCACTGCTCCTCTACCCCCTTTTTTTCCCTACACCTACCAGTGCTTCTTCTAGGCATTTCCCCATCCTTGTAAAATCTACCCTCCTGAAATCTAGGATTTTTGTCCTTGTATGGCTGGTTTCTTCCCCCCTCAGCTATTTTAAACCATATTGTTTGATGGTCACTGCTTCCAAGGTGTTCCCCACTGTGACCTCCATCACACTATCCCATTTGTGAGCACCAGGTCTAAAAGTGCCCTCCCCCATGTGGGTTCTATGACCTGCTGCTTAAGGAGTGCCCCCTGTAGGGAGCCTAAAATGTTTCTGTTCCTAGCTGTTGCCACCACTGGAAGACTCCAGTCCACATTTAGCAGATTCAAATCATTGACCAGTAACACCTCTCCCTTGTTTGCCATCCTTTTAATTACTAGCATCATGTCATTGTCCACCTCCTTGCCTTGAACTGGTGGTCTGTATATTACCCATGTCTGGATGGATGTCCCTTTACTTCTTTTAAGAGTAACCCATAGCACCTCCGCACCACTCTTTTCCCATTGAATTTCAGTGACCTTCATGCTTTCCTTCACATAGTCATTCTTCCCCCCTTCCTGCCTACCCTGTCCCTCCTGAATAGATTGTTCCCTGGTACAGCCACCTTCCATCTCTGGTTTTCATTACACCAGGTCTCTGTTATGGCCAGTATGTCCAAGCCAGATTCTGCTGTGGTAGCCTGGAGGTAACCTATCTTGTTTTATTTATTTATTTATTTAAACTTTTGGTAACTGGGAAATGCACACTGAGCCAGGGCTCATTTCCATGTGCAACCTGGCATACAGGGTATAAGAGAACAATATCCAACATAAACATAAACACAAGTAATACATCCAGGAATTACATAATTTGCCAGTGCAGTAAAAACTACAAGACGTTTGGGTTATACAAAGTTATGATTAGCATAAACAAGATAAGAGACAGAGTGCAGAAATCAAGCCAGGGCTAATTAGGGGAGAAGTTAGAGGCAGTGGCATGGAGCAACCAGAGCATGCCAGAGCAGGTGCTTGAGTGCTGGGAATGAAGTGACTTGCTGGAAAGTAAAAGACAGTTGGTTCCAGAGGGAAGGTAGATGGAAGAATAAAGCTAATTCTCCTGCAGTAGAGTGAGTAATGAGCAGAGAGAAAGACTGGGATGACCTGGATTAGAGAGGGTAGGAGAATGGCCTGGCTGGGGCTAGGGGAGAGGAAAAGTAAGAGGGAAGTTGTTCAAACCAGTATTTGATGATAAAAGTTAAGGAGTGCATCCAGCAATGGTGGGATAGGGGAGGGATAGCAAGTGATGAGTAGAGGGAGCAGTGGTGAGTGCAGAAAGGTGCATTTGTGGTGAAGCGGCAAAGGGCATTTAGCAGGGTGTCAAGTCTGGTGAGGGAAGAGGCAGGTGCAGTGCCTTAAAATATGTCCATGTAGTCAAGCACCGGGAGGATGGTTTTAGCAACCAGCTCTCATCTCACAGAGGGGGAGAGGCAACCCTTATTGCAGTACATTATGCCTAGATTAGGGTGCAGCTTGGAGTGCAGGGTGTCCATATGGACTAAGAAGTCTAACTTGTTGTCGAGCCATACCCTGAGGTATTGGAATGCAAAGACAACTTCTAGGGGAGAACCAGCTGGGGTGGAGAAGACAGGGGGAGATGAGAGTGCTGACAGTTTCTGTCTTGACCCAAAGATCATGGAGACTGTTTTCTTTGTGTTTACCCTCAAGTTGTTAGCCTGAAACCATTTTAAGACACTGTAGAAATCATGTTGGAGAGGGGCCTCTACTGCATGGGTTGATTGACCAGTTGTATAAGTGACTGTGTCAACCATGTACATGTGAATTTGTGCATGAGAGCATGCTGAAGGGAGGTCATTGATGAACAGGGAGAACAGGATGGGGCCTAGAATGGAGCCTTGGGAGACTCCAGCAAGGATAGGGAGGAGAGAAGACCGGGTGGAGCCCATGTGGACTGACTGGCTCCTGTTTGAGAGGTAGGAACTGAACCAGTTCACTACTGTAGCCACTAAATCATCTGAGTGGAGCTTATTGAGCAGAAGCAGGTGGGACACTGAATCGAATACTTTTGCCAGGTTAATGAAGATTGTAGCAGTAATGTGACCCATGTCCATTCCTGACAGAATGGCGTCTGTGACACACAGTAGGGAGGATGTGGTAGAGTATCTCTTCCTAATGCCAGCTTGGTGAGGGGAGAGGGTGTTGGTGACTGTGAGGAAATCTGTGACCCTAGGATAGATTAGGGATTCCTGAAACTTTGCAAGGGGGGGGAGGGAGATGGGATGGTAATTCCCTGTACTGGAGAGGTCACCGCCTCTATGGAGGGGTAAGACCTTAGCCATTTTTCAGGCCAAGGGGACTATACCTGAAGGGAGGCAGAGATTGAAAAGGTGTGTAAGGGGGAGGACAATGCCGGGGGCAGAGATACGTAGGATCTTAGAGTCAATGCCGTCAATTTTGGTGCACTGTGCTGACCTTGTTCACTGTTCTGTGCAGCTGAAAGTTACTAGCTGTAAAAGAAAAAAAAAAAGAAAATATCTTCTCTACTTCCCGGCACAGCTATTCTCTGTAATGAAAGTTCAAACTGTTGTGCCCCCCCCCCAAAATTCCTCAATGGCAAGATATATTAATTGGCATTTATAAAATGGAAAAAATAACAACTTATGTAAGTCATTGTCTTGAAGCCTTTGAGATATTCTGGAGGAGATGGGTGCTTTACATAATGACTTTGAGAAGGGATTTTGTCCCATGATTTGGATAAACAGCCCTTTTATCTCTCCACACTTCGAAAGGAAGATACTGCATATAGAACTTGCTGACCTCCTCAGTCAATCAATCAATCAATCAAAGTATTTATTTAACCAGGTGATCACTGTTGAGCAAGCTAATTTTCGAGGTGGACCTGGGTTTGTTAACAAAAAACAAGGGACAATATACATGGGATGCAACACACAAGAAAATAGTAATAATACAAATAAAGTGAGATACAATAATACAGTATATACAAAGTATCAGCAGGTAGCATTGACAGTAGTATATGTTTGGAACAGAAGATACAGCTAGTTTTGGGTAGGACTCAGTGGTCCATTGAGGAGTGGATGTTGACCCTTGATTTTTGTTTCTTGCCCTCTACCCCTTCCTCTTCCTCCACCCCACCAGGTATAACTTTGCCCTGCTTCAGTTGAATCTTAAGTATTAATTAGAAACCAGCTGTAATCAAAGGTGGTAGGCAATCAAAGGTGGCAGGATGGCTTCAACCTCTTTCCAGCATGGATCATGAAATTGTTTAGAGCCTGATTCTCTGTGCCATAACTTTTCTTGTAATATAGCCTTCTTTACCATATACCACAACTTGTTTTCATCAAAATCTTTTAGGAAATGAGAGTTCCAGTTTTCAAGAATTAATCTTTTATTAGACAAGGTACCTAGAGCTAATATTTTTGTTTCCAGTTTATTAAGAATCAAACTTTTTGTTTCACTAAGGGGAATTTTTACCTCCAATAAGGTAGTCAGGAGCTTAACTGTTTTCTTCCACCACTCCAAAATCATGGGACAATTCCATATATACAATGATGAAAGTCTCCTCAGTAATGCCAACAAAACCCTTGCCCTCCTCCACTAATTTTAGTTAATATCTGAGGAGTATAGTAAGCTCTATCAGTTATTTATTTTTCTGCATAGCTTTATTCTTAGAAAAAATATAAAGTGTCTTAACTTTTGTATAGCTATTTTTCCATTGTTGATATGTCTTTTCACATCCAGTTTCTTTATTAAATTTTTTTATTAGCTTGTTTCCATGGATCGTTCCCTTCCTTAATTAAAACATTATATTATTTCTGAAATAATTTCTGTGTGAGTTACTTTATAATAGTATTATGTTCCTCTACTGTTTTTTCATAGGTAGTCATAGCATTCTTAAGGCAAAATATGTTAGAAAGTTTACATTAATTAATGGAGGGACTAATCCTCTGAATTGTTTATATGTACAGAATTGTCCACCAACTATTAATTGAGACAATGTCTTGATTTTTGTTTTACTCAAAGATTTATAAATTCCTTTCACTCCCTCCTCCCAGATTCTTTCGGAAGCCCAAACACTAAGTATAGCCAAGGGAATACATTATTTTTACCTAGCAATCTATTTGAGACTGTCTGAATTGTTAGATGGGCAGAATCTTAAATTAATGGTGCTCTGTTTGATTTTCTATAGGTATCTAATAATACTCCCTTTATATGCATTTTACTTCTGAGTACCACATTATTTCTTCCAATGGGTGGTCTCTATTGGGTAGGAATGTCCATTTCCATAAAAGTTTGAGCTGATAACTTTCATTAAAAGTTTCTAAACAGAGAAAGATATATCTCACCCCCATTTCTCCTGGGTATAATTAGTTGTCTCAAAGGTATTTGATGTGTCCCACCCCCTCCATACAAATTTAGTGAACATTCCTTTTAGGTCTGCAAACCAGGAGGTTGAAGGAGAACCAATCACTGCTTGAAGTATGAATATATAATTGGGCAGTGCCATCATTTTGATAGTTTTGTTTCATCCCAATAAAGATAAGTTCTTTCAATTATCTAGTAGGTTTTTAATTTGTTTTTTACATTGACATAATATATTTTTATAGTATCGGATTGGTTATTGCAAGGTTAATAGCAAAGTATTTCAAAACTGAACTTATTGCAAACTGATCTTTAATTTCAGGGTCTAAGACATAATTTGTATTGTTTATATCCATAATGATAGATGTCTGTTTATTTAAGTAATATCCAGAGAGTTTTGCATAGTTTCCCACTTTATTCAGAAAGTAGGGTATTGTTAAAGTAATGTTTTTTTTCAATATTAGCATGACATCATCCACAAAAGCATTAAGTTTATATTATATCCCAATTACCACTAGTCTCTCAATCTCCTGGTTCTGTCTAATATGGTTTAGAAAGGGTTCCTAGCATAGCACATGCAAAGTTGGAGACGGGACGACCTTGTCTAGCTCCATTTGACATTTGAAAGGAATCTGTCACATAGAATTGATCATAAATCTAGCAGTAGTACTCTTATACATCATTCCAATCATGTTCATTAGTTTTAGAGAAAACCCCCATCCTTTCAAACAGTTTATCATAAATGATCTGTCCAGTACATCAAATTATTTTGTGGCATCATTTGCCAGCATGTGATAGGGCTCCTGTCTCATTGTGGCCAAGTATAATAATGACTGTTTTTTGAGATATAGCTCTACCTTGGATGAAGCCAAACTGATCCTGATGGATGGTCTTGGGCAATGCTATATTAATTCTACTATCTATTAGTTCAGCTGTGATCTTATAGTTGGTGTTTAAAGAGCTACGGGTCGATAACTATTGACTCTACTCGGATCTTTGCCTTCTTTCAAAAATAAAATTATTTTGGCTTCATCCATTGATTTAGGAAGATGTCAAAGGTCATCCAGAAGTTCCTTTATCATTAGTTTATTTCAGGGTATTATTTGATCAAAAAAGAATAGGTAAAATGCAGGTGTAAATCCATCTAGAATGGGACTCTTGTTTTTTTGCCATAGATTTAATAACATCTGTAATTTCTGAGTTAGAGAAGTTATTGTCAGGGCAATTCAATTTTGGTAAATTGGAATTTTTGATACACAGTAATACTGTATGTTCTAAAGGTTTATAGGTAATTGTCTTTGGTAAATAGTGTCAAAGTGATCCAATACCACCTTGCCTGTTTCTCTCTCCTGCGAGACCCTTTTATCTCCTGTATCTTCCAAAAAAGTAATTATATTTTGTTCACCCTCTTTTTTGTAATGATGCTAATAGTTTGCTTAATGTGTCTTCTTGTAGGTATTTTATTTCCACATTTTATTAAGATTAGAGGCTACCTCCATGTTATTTAGCTCTGTTTTCTGTAATCTAATGGCATCCCATGCTTGTTGATATTTCTTTTTGTCTTTCCCTACTAATTGGTCTAGTTTTTTCAACCTTTTGTTTATCTTTTCTTCTTTTAGTTTCATTTGTTTCATTAAATAAGCTTGACAGGAAATCACTATACCCCTTATTACTGCTTTGAAGCAGTCCCATAACTTTGTTACCTAGGCACTTCTGTCATAGTAATGAAACCAAAATTCATCAATGCTGCCTCTAATCTTTTCTACAAATTTATCTTCCTTTAATACATCATTAAATCTCCAAAATCTTTGGTAGGTTTTCTCTTGATCTTTTAATATGTATTTATTTATTTAATTCTCAGATTATAATACCTTTGAACCAGAGGTTGTTTTACAAAGGTTCCACATCGGGTCAATGACAATACAGTTTACATTATACAGAGGTTCCACATCAGATCAAATACCAAAACAGTTTATACAGCAATTAGACATTACAGAAAAGGGTGCAGCAATCTTAAATAAAGGCTAAGAGCTAAAAACAAAAATAAAGTGTATATTTAGGGGTTACAGGAGCCCAAAACAGCTTTGACAAGAATAGAGAGGGGAAATTGCAGAGGAGGAGAAGAAGTGAACATGGGACAAGGGAGATGAAGTCAATGTGGAAAGGGCAGGGGAAGGAGAGGTGGCAGAAGGCAAGAGAGAATTGATATGCGGGGTGTGGGTAGAAAGGAGATGGAAAAGGGGGATGAGACTTAGCTAGGATGGAGGACAGACATGAAAGTGTAGATAGGTAGTGAGTATAGGGAAAGGCATAACTGGTAGCAGACTGGATGTGACATGTGGTATCAGAAAGAGAAAGGAGCGAGGGCAAGAACAGAGAACAGAGGGAGGGCATGGTCACACTAGGGGGGATCTGCCACTAGGGGGGATCTGCTTATGTAAAACAATCACAACTGAACTGAGTGGGAAGGTGCTGGCAGAGTTTGTGCTTAAAGGTGCCAGTCTTAGAATGGTCTTGGATTGACAAGAGGAGGTCATTTAGCCAGGTAGGTGCCCTAAAATTAAATGAGTGCTGAGCTATTGAAGTTTCACATAATGGTACCTGGAAAGTCTGATTAGACACACCATGGGTGTGGTGTGAGTTAGTTACTTAGTTGAGTAGTTTAGGAAGACAGGAGGGGTTGGCTAAGGCATATTTTTTTTGCTAACAAAAAAGTCTGATACCTTATCCTCCCCCGAAGGTGGAGCCAGTAAGACTGGGCATACATCTCACAAATATGAGTGGGTCTATTGTCCCTCATAACTAGCCAACATGACTTGTTAAGGGCTGTATTGACTGTTTTGAGCATGTTACTAGTTCAAATCAATTTCAGTTTTATTGTTCAGTCATAGACCTTTACAAAGTTTACAAAAACAAACTTTCATACATTATCATATTAAAACTTAAACATACACTCACAATATATTTGTCAGTTACTTACAAAAACCATAATAAAATGACACATTAAAAATCCACAGTATGTTGACAGAAACTCCACAAGCTTTCAGTTAGTCCCATCGGGTGGTTCCCATGCATTTATACTTTGTGTTTTAAATACATTTTCTGTATAGCATTCAAATAAGCAGCTACATTCTTAATAATTGATTCATCTTCTGAAATAAACAAGATAGTGAGAAGTATCTATTTGTTAGTAGACTGAATTGTTCTAATTAAAGGAGTTATCCATTTGTTTCTGGGGGAATAATACCATTTACAGTAGAAAATAACATGTACTAGATTTTCCAGTTGCAGTTTATCACAGTTACAACATCTGGCCACTAAATCCTTTTCCCTATTGTATCTTGTCAATAGGACCTTACTGTTAAATAATTCCATTCTATATTTTGTGTATAATATTCTTTTCTTGTTATCTTTTAAAACATCCAGATAGAATCTGCAGTGATGAGATACATCATTTTGCATTTACCAGTCCTCAGTATTCAAGTTCCTTATATAGTATAAATCTATTTTTATTTTTGATTTTCCAGGATCTTTTGAGTAGTGTGTTTTTGATACTTAAGTTTAATAGCTACCCCTCACTCATTAAGCCTTTCCAGGTATCCCAATCCATTTTCATTCAGGATGTTATATACTTTTTTCAACCAGTCCGTTGGATTTAATCCTTCATGTATCCACATTTGTTTATCTTTTAAGCATAAACATGGCAAACAGTGGTTTTCCAATTGTAAAACTTTGATCCAATAATTAATTTTCCTCGAAGGACTAAAGCAACGGTGCTCATAAGACCAAGTTTGGCTCTGATCAATTTAGCTAAAACAGATTGACAAAGACTCAAGCTTGATCTAAATAGCTTTATTAAGGGAATTTCTAGTGTTTCAATTATCTTGGAATCCCAAATCTCAGACCCATATAGAAATTGTGCGTTGTATTTTGCTTCAACAGCCAAAATAAGTGGTTTTAAGAGAAACCCCCATATTTTTTATTGAAAATATTTAAGGAATTGGCAGTCTGCTTCAATTTTATTTTTAGGGAATCTAAATGCTTTGACCAATCTCCTGATTGAGAAAAAGTAAGACCTAAATAATTATAACATTTAACAGTTTTTAACCTTAATGTCCCAACTGGCCAATGTTTTAACTGTGTGAGTAGTCCTAACGCCATTATCTGGCTTTTATTTTCGTTAATTTTTCAGTTAAACTCGTTAGCTTATTTTTGTAAAATTCCCAGCTTTTTTTGAAGTCCAGACTGAATCACAGAAATTAGGACCAAGTTGTCGGCATACGCCAAGACTGGATAGCTCTCCTTTAATATTTTAGGAGAGTCTGATTCAGATTCCTTAAGTTGAATTAATAACCTATTAATATAGATACAAAATAGTATTGGGGCCAATACACAACCTTGGAGCACCCCACAATTGGTAGAAAATCTATTAGTTGGTTAAGCTTCAGTGGATATTCTTAACTGAGCCCAAGTGTTAGTATATAGTTCTCTAATAATGTTTATTAAATATAGGGAAAACCCCCAGTCCCTCATTACTTTCCATAGTTTCTGTCATGAGATCCTATCAAAGGTGACACTAAAATCAATAAAGGCTAAATACGCCTTTTGCCTCCTAAGTTTCACATATTTCTCCTACAGATGGTTGAGAATGTAGCAATTATAAATGGTGCTATAACCACTCCTGAAACCCGCTTGATATTCAGAAAGTCCTCCCAGAGCTTTTAGTTGATCTATTAACCTTGCAAGAGTAATTTTAGCAAAGATTTTTCCTATAATATTCAAAAGGGATATGGGTCTATACATTGCTGAATTTTCTCTATCTCCCTTTTCAAACATTGATATAATCATTGCCCCTTTCCAAGATTCTGGGAATTTCAGATTTTTATGACATGCATTAAAAAATTTAGTAAGTGAACATGACCATACAAAAGGAGCTGCCTGGTATACCTCTGCAGGAATAGAATCACGCCCAAGAGCTTTTCTTGGTTTCAGGGAAGCTATGGTAAAATAATTTTCATCATGTTTTATTGCATCAAAATGTGATGTATCAGTCTCTTCCATATACGAGGCTCCTTTTATGTTTGACTCATTGAAGATGTCAGAATAATAGTTAATCCATACATCAATTGGAATAAATAAGTCTATTTCATTTTTATAGTTCTCAGTACCTTTAGCTACTAATCTCCAATGAGCTTGAGTCATTTAATTCTACTGATAGCATTTTTTTCCCATTGTTTAGTATGGTAGTCCCTTAGTTTAATTTGTAATAAGATCTTATATTTTTCTCTTTCAAAAGTCAGATATTTATTGTTAGTTTTCAACTGTTTAAGCCCCTTTTTGCCAAACGACAGTCCTTATCAAACCAAGTATCAATTCTCCTTTTCTTTCCTGCGCTGCTGTCAGAAACCTTTAATAACTCTTTAATTTCAATGAGACCCTGTAATACATTATCTTTGCATTCTTTATCTCTCTTAGTATTATCTGTTTCCTTTTTAAGCTTGAAACTATTTTCCTCTAGTAATCTTTCATCTATTTTGTTCCATCTTATATTATTTTTATTTCTAATTTCCATCCCTGGCTCATTCTGCAAAGCTCTTTCCTCTTTTGTTAAATTCTTTTACTTCATAACTATTGGGAAATTATCACTTTCCATATGCTTGATCACTTCACAATATTCCCATACATCCATATTTCCATTCCAAAGAACATAGTTTATGACTGTAGGGCCATAAGAAGAAAGATGTGAGAAATTCCCCAGATGGTCTCCATTTATTCTGCCATTAAGTGGTGCAAAAAAGTGGTTTTCTAATAGTTTCATTAATTTTACACCCATATTATTTGTTTTTTTATCAGCTGAAATCCTAGGAAAATAATAAGTATTCCCGTGGCACCAGTTATGGAAACTACTGTCAAGATACCATCAAAGCTACCTATTCTTGCATTGAAATCACTGCAAGCTAATATTGTTTCACATGCAGTAGTAGCCCAAACCATGTGTATTGTGTCCTCTATGAACTCCCATAAACCGCCTTCATAATATTTTGTTGTTGAAGGTGGTACATAAATATTTAAAATAATAAATTCTTCCCAAAATACAGTACCTTAAAAGCTTGAATATTATTATTGGAGGTTATCATATCTACTTTGAGATTTTTGTCAATTTTAAACCAAGAAACCAGCCCACCAACATGCATTCCTGAAGATGTAAACCTGATGGCTGGAACATTAAATGCTAAATAGCCGTTCAAAGCTGCATTGTTTTACTTTGTATGCCAAGTCTCTTGGAGACAGATAATCTCAAAGCTTTTCATATACCTTAGCCATTCAATATCTGAGATTTTTTTTGCACACTGGAAACATTCCATGATATAATATGATAAGCTACCTTCTCTAGGTCAAAATTTCCCTCTTTAGACTGATCAGCAGTTAGTAAGATTTCTGTATCAAGTGGCTCAAACCTGTTGTACACTGTACAATTGAATAACATTTCCTGATTTTTATCAGGATCATTATAACTTACTGAACTACACTTTTTCCCCTGAATTAGTTCAAACATTAGAGCATTTGTTCACTTGGCCATATATAAAACCCCAGTGAGTCCAGAAGTCCCATATTATCCGTAATTTTGTCATACAGACTCCGAAAATGGATGGCAAGTGAAATTTGACCAAGCTCCTGGCTCGCCTCATACCTTGAGATGGAAAGAGCATCACAATTTTTTTTTTTTTTTTTAGTTTTTGTTGACCGGGTAAGTGCACTAGACAAATCCTGCCTATTTTCAGGCACGACCCGGGGGAGGGGTATACAGATGAATGCCAACTGACCTTGAACCAGATTAAGCTGTTGGTGGTATTTTTAGTGAATGAGGGAAATTTGGTCAGGACACCAGGGAAACTCCCCTACACTTTTTTTGATAAGTGCCATGGGATCTTTAACATCCACCTGAACTACCACCAATCCAGGCAGATGGGACCTCGGTTTAATGTCTCATCCAAAAGATGGCCCCTCAGAAGTGCAGCACCCCTCTCATGCTGCTCTACAGTGTCAGTACTGGGATATTAACCCAAGTGCCAGATGTGGGAACTGAACCCACAGCTCTCTGATCTCACAGCCTCAGAGACGAGTGTGCTACCTACTGAGCCACTGACACTGCTTAAATTACTGATTTCATTGTTCAAAAATTGTTCTAATAGATCTATAACCACTTTTTTCAGCTTCAAATTATTTACATTCTTGAGTTTACTTAACCTAATAATGTTAGCTTGTTAGTTGTTTTATCTTGGGATTTTCTTCCCATGCTAGAACTTAGTTCTGACAGAATGTTACTATCTATAATATGTATACAATCATATCCAAAATTGTAGCCTTCTAACAAAGATTCAGCAACTCTGTCATCTTGGATTCTCACATCAACTTGACCATTTCCTTGGTCATTGTATCACCATAATACATATGAAATAACCAGATGCTTTGCATCCACTTTCAGAGGATGTACAAACAAATGAAAGAGTACATTCTTGATTTTACCCCTAGTTTCATTCAACAATGGTTTCAAGCTGAATATGCTAAATTTTTTAGAGGAATATTTACCCCTTTCAAGCTTGCTGATAATTTCCTCCCAGTTAAAAAAATCCACCTCATATCCCTTATTTCTAAGACATCCATTGTTAAGCCATATGTAGTTAGCAGATCTTGCTGAGGTACAAAATACAAAAATACAGTCCCTGCCCATTTCATCCTTATCCTTCCACATTTGTACAATGTCTTCCATACATACAGTAAGTCAGCTGCAGGAATTGACCTAAACAGATTTACAATCATCAGTCTGTCGTCATAGTTAATATGAGACTCCTGGCTTTCAAAACCATAAAGTGTAAGTGTTGCAAATGTTTCAATATCCATAAGTTTGATACCCTGCCCCTCAACTTTATTGTTCACAACAGTCTTACGATTGCAAGGAATAATTTCTTCCATTACAGTCAAAATAATTTCTTCTACTTGGCTTAACTGTTTACTAGTGTATTCTAGCATTTTCTGCTGTTGATGGATTATATCTAGCACATGAGGTTGAGCTGGTAGACTGTTAAAAGATTGAGGGGGACCACTATCACATACTCCAGCTATCACATTTGGGTGATCACTTCCTCTATAATTAGAAACTCCTTTGGAACCATTGCTTTAACTACCTGTTTCTGATTCAGATTCTTGGTTTTCTTTTCCACCCCTGCAAATTTTGTGTTAAATTCTATGGTTGCTCTACTGTCACCACCGTTCCTTTTTCTACACTTCTTCTTCTTCTGACATTTCCCTTTTAAATTAGCTTGAACAAAAATGTCAGGGCTGCTGGTAACATTAGTGATAACTAGGTCAGGAACTTCAGTGGCAAGACTGACATTTACTATAGAGGGAGATCTTGTCTGGGGAACTAATTTGTCTAGATTTTGAGCAATAAGTTCTAGTCTACTTCCATTTATAGAATGTTTTCTTTCAAGGAATCAGATTCATACCTGAAGTTATGTAACTGTTCAAGGATCAAGAGGTGTGCTGCATAATGATTTAGGGCAAATGTCTTAAATTCCTCACTGATTCCAAAGGGATATTCCTTAACAGATTCAGGTAAGTATTGTTTAGCCAAACACTCTTGAAACTGATTTTTTCCCAGCAGATTTTTTCCCAGGAGTATTTAATTGTTTAAGACCATTAATAGTTACCTGTAACTCATTCACAATATTTTTTAAATCATTATGCCAATCAGGTTCCTGATTATTGTCTTGAAAATATTCTGGGGGAAAAACTCAGGGTTTGGGATAAGAAACAGTCAAGGGTTCTACAAGACCAATCAATAAAGCTGTTTCCAAAATCAGAGGATCTCACTAAATGCTCTGCACTTCCCATTTTGTTTGATTTATCAATTAGGTCTCCAGATATATTGCCAGAAATGCTTATATCTAAATTAGGAGACATTGAAATACTAGTAAGTTTCCGATTGCAATCTTTCCCTGGTAAACTATCTCTAAAATGTTACTATTGTCTTGACTCAAGGCTGCTTCTTTTTTATTTTGTGCCCTTTCATGCTTTAAAAACCCAGAGTTATTACAACATAAAATCTCATCAGAATCCTTCACTAGCTCATAACTATTGTGTTTAACACTGGGTCTCATATTCTTTATTGTTAAGGGAATGGTCCACAATTTTAGATTGTTTGGAGTGCTTACACTGAATTTTTGACTCCTTTTTCATTTGTTTTGAATTAGCACACCCCTTTTTTTCTTTTACTATTCTGTCAACATTGGGGCCATCCAAGTTATTTCTCTGGTGAAGAGTCATTTTCTTCCCTTTGTTCAGCCTTTCTTTAGTTGTGACCATCTTACTAGTAGCAGCAGCAATGGGGGTAGAGTGAAAACCTCACACTCGCTCTGGGCTTCACTCCCCCCCAACTCCATGTGTGCTGTAACTTGAGCAAGATCAGATAATTGCTCCTGCGATTTACCTGCTGATGACACTACATTGCATTTAATTGCTTTTATTTGTTTCCTTGTTTTAACCATATTTGAGTTTTAATTTAAATTAAGTAGAGTACAAACCAGATTGAAAATTTTCCCACAGATTTACCCCACAGTTTGTCCCCATAAGATAACTCTTTCAGAAAGTAGCACAAAAGTCCTGGCAACAACAGAGACAAAAAAGCTTCAAACCAACAGTTTTTCTGTAAGAATATTGTTTAATTTACTCTTGAATGAAATTGTACAGAATATGGGCTGGTTTGGAGTTTTACCCAGCCAGAAAAAACTCTCGTAGGTAGTTTTTCAAGAAGTTTCTCAGTAATATAAGTTCAGCCAACTCTTTTCATTCATCTGGAGTGATAGAATGCAGCCACAGTTCCCACAGCCAACAGATATTAAAAAGTTCTTTCAAGCAAACAGGTGGATCCCTTTCACAGGCTCTTCGTAAAAGCACCAGAATCATGGTCTCTACTAAAAGAAAAATATAATTGTAAATTCCTACTCATCAAAAAACCCAAAACATAAAAAACCCTACAAGGACTCGGACAGCAACATAAACAAGATATTGTACCTAATAGCCCTCCTTAACTTATCTTACTCTAGTATTACTCAGTCAATAAGCTAACATTTTAGAACATAAGGCTGAGAGCCTAAGTACCTTTTAATTCACACTAACCAAATGAGTGCATTAATTGTTTTTCTCTAAAAATTACTTACTTATTGCTCCTTGTATGATCCTCACTAAGAACTCAAAATACTGGAGTTCTGCAGGCCCACAGCAATTATTTCAATGTATCAGCATCCTCAATGGTCTCAATGTTCACTACTATCAATTCCCAGCTGATTCAAATGACAATTTAAGGGTACTTTAGTCTAAAATGCAATAGCTCCATGTCGACTCCTTATCTGCAAATAACATTTAAAAACTTAAGTTTTTCAGCCCTTCTGTTACCACTAGTAGAAAAATCTATGGCTAAAATTCTGACTTGCAGGAACAGATATGTCCAGCTCTCTCCTCACAGTGACCCAGCTACCTGTTTAATAGAGTGGTAGCAGGTGATTTAAATAAGAGAGGCACTCACATGACCTATGAGGTCATTACCTAATTGAAACAGTTTCCTAATCCAATTAGGCAGGCTATGACTCATCTTTTCTAACTAGCTTCTCTTACCAGAAACTCTCCTTGAATATATATGAAGATATAAATATAAAAATATAAAATATAAGTATCCTTCATTTCTGTATATATGTTCTCAGAAGGCCTACAGGATTCACAACCCCCAGGAAGTAAGCATACAGGACACAAAACCCATAAAACCCATAAGACACATTTTCACAAAGTATAAAGCTTAAAATAAGACAGGGCTACATCCCTCTTATTGGGGCTGAGTACACTTTTTTCTCCATTGGCGTTCCTCAACCATTTGGTGCTATTCAGCTGATTTGGGTGACCCTCCTCCACCTCGGCAGTCCCACACCACACCACCTAACTGGGCTTTCCTCCTGCAGTGGGGGGGAGAGAGAAAAAACACCACTGGAGAACACAGCAGAGGCACAGCTCAAAGATGTCCTGAAAAGAAGACAGACTTTCAAGGCATAGATGGCATACCTTAATTAAACATAAAACTTGCAGTCTTCCTGCTTCTCAGTACTCCTCCACAGTAAAGAGAGCACGTATCTGTGCAACTGCTCTCCTCACCAGCTCCATGATCCATTTATCTGCAACAGAAGCTCAGTAGACACTAGAGCAATGAAAATATATTATTAGTTTCTGCACCATATATGACAAGACCGTAGTCAATAATAGAAAGTATTGAACTAGTGATTGCTAGGCAGAGTGTGTAATGGATAAGACAGTGCCTGTGCCTATAGAGGAGCCCTAACCTGGTGTTCACTGCCTTAGCAATGTTGTCCACATGGGAGGTAAATGGCATGGAAGAATTTAGAGTTATTCCAAAGCATTTGAACTGCTGGACCTGCTCAAGAGGAGAATTCATGCTGTTAAGAATGGACAACTGGTGAAGTCTGTGCCTATTGTATGGGCTGGAGAATAACATGGATTTCATTTTTTTTTTTTTAATTCAGGAGAAGTTTATGATCTGAGAACCAGTTTTCGATAACAGAAAAAAATATGCTATAGTTATCATTCAAGGGGGGGTTAGGATGACTAGAGAAAATGATGACATCATCTGCATAGAGTAATAAGTTAGCCAAGTGTATCTGAGGAAGGGTGTTAAGGAATAGACTAAAGAGCAGGGGTCCAAGGATTTAGCCTTGTGGTACCCCAGATCACACTTGGCAGCAGTCAGATAGCACATCACTTACTTTGGCTTGCTGGGTTCTATCACCAAGGTAGCTCTGAAACCAGTCAGTCACCTTGGCCGATTGACCCAGGATGAGAAGAGATTCAAGGAGGAGGGTGTGGTTAACTGTATCAAATACCTTAGTGAGGGTGATATAAATCACCCTCATTAGGTGTCCCCATCCAGATCATTGTGTATAAATCCAGTGTATTCAAGTAATGCAGTGGTGGTGCAAAGAGTCTTCTGAAACCCATGTTGCAGGCATTGAAATTGATCTGAAACAATGCACTCCAGGGCTTTAGAGGGAGGAGGGAGGATGGATATGGGGTGGTAATTAGAGGGCTGAGATTGGTCACCACACTTGTGGATGAGAGTAACTACAGCTTCCTTCCATCACAAAGGGAATTGCCCTAGGCAGAGGGACAGGTTAAGAAGTTTAGTTGGGGGGGCTAGGACTGCATCCAAGATTAGGTGGAGTAGTTTGAGGTCCAGTGAGTCACTACTAGATCTTGATTTGCAGTGCACTGGGCCTAGGTATTTTTTTGTCTCAGTGGTGGTAACTCTCTTAAAGTAGAAAGGAGAGGAACCGGGGGGGGGTATTTCTGACCTCAGCTTTGTAGGGCGGTGCATTAAAAATGTCAGTGGGGATTATGCCTCTGAAGTCAGAGAAGGCATTGTTGAAAGTCTCAGCAATGCTCTTGGGATACTGGATGGTATCACCATTAACCTCAGCCATGGAGGGGGAGGATTTACTGGGTTTGCCCATAAGATCCTTAATGTTGTCCCAAAATCTCCTACTATTTCCCCAGGAGTTAGTTAGCTCATGCTTTAAGTGGTGGATTTTAGATAGGTGGATTTCATTGCTACAGGCAGTCCTTACTGCTTTATACAGCTAGAGACAGGTGAAATCCACAAATTTCACTCCACAAAGTATTTCATGAAATTCCTGCATTTCATGAAACATTTTGTGAGTGCAAAATGTGAAATTCTGCCAGTGAAATGTGAAATTTCATGCTCAAAATGCAGAATTTCACCACTTGCAGGAAAATTCCACCATTTGCGGGTGAAATTCTACATTTCGCACCTGCAAAATATTTCACAAAATGCTCAAAATTCACTAAATATTTCACAGGGCAAAATTCCCAATTTCCACACAATTTTGCTAGCAAAATTTAAATTTGCTGCATCTCTATACACAGCTACAAGTTGATCTGTTTTCCAATGGCATGGACACTGTGCCAGAGATTTGCCCTGGAGGCCATATGGTGTAGTAGTGAAGGGATAATCCAAGGGTTGTTTGCACCCTTGAGATTTTCTTTTCTAAAGGTGGCATAAATGTCACAGGCCATATTAAATTTAGTGATGAAATAATTTAGTGCTTGGTCAACGTTTTGTGCTGAGTCAATTGGAGACCAGTCGTAATTCAGGAAGTGGGCCTGGAGGTTTTCCGGTTGCCCTTTCCATAGGACCCAATGAACTATCTTTTGGGCAGGAGGCTTAGGGGACTTGTTTGACCAGAAGCAAAGAATAAGGGAGAGGTCACTAATGGTATCTGGGAGAAAGGCTGTGCCATAGAATCGGTCAGGTTTGCTTGTGATTATCCAGTGCAGGAGGGAACTGGAGCCAGTCCAGTACTTAATTCTGGTAGGGGAGTTAATTCACTAGGTTATATTGATGGCCAAGAGAGAATCTTTAAAGGGGGTAGCCTGCAGAGCTAATCAATTAATGCTGAAGTCCCCTAGTGCAACCACTTCAGTGTTGGGAGGCAGGTTGGATAGGTAATCAATGAGCATGTAGAGACCATTGGCCTGGTCTCGTGGGGGTATGCAAACTGATAATAGGGTGAGAGATTTATTATAGGGACCTAGAAGTAGTCTAAGGGTAAGGGCCTGGACATTTTTCCCAGAATCCACCTGTGCAGTTGGAAGAGCCTGGAGGGTGTCTTTAATCTACACTTCTCAGCCCCTGCCCCTTTTGCCTATTCTATCTTTTTTTAATTAAAGATACTTTATTGAAGTTTTAAAACACCAACAATAAAAAATATGAACAACACATAAAACAAAATAACACCCAAAAATAACAACACCAACCCCAACAACAATAAAATCACCCATCCCCCACCAATGTAGAACATAAGTAAAGAGCCTCAATGAGTGAAAATTTACCCTTTAAGACCATAAACAGATTCCTGAAATGAAGGATAACAGAATGCACTGCAGTGGGGGAGATACCTCCCTGCCATGTTAACAATATCCACCAAACTTACAATAAGGAAATTAAATAGGCTTTGCTCTGCAGACCCACTCAAGGGGAAGCTGAAAGTTAAAACAAAGTGTGTAGTTTACTCCGTTTTGTATTATTGCCACTCATTTTATTACAAAGGCTATCATCTTCTCAATCCGAAGGTGATATAGAAACTCATTAAGTCATTCAGTGTGTGAAATGTCCCCTTTATCCTTCCAGTGATGAAGTACCACATGTTTCACTGGCAAGGAGATCTTGACAAGTAGCATCTCTGTTCCCTGACCCCAATTCCTGAATAGTTCCCAACAATGCAGACTTCAGGGGTGAAATGGTCTTCTAGCCCCAGGAGGGGATCTACCCTCTGCCTTATCATATCCCATAAAGTGGCAATCTTCGGACAGTCCCAAAATATTTGAAGCAAAGACCCTTCTGATAGTCCACACTGAGTGCATGATGAACAGGTCGATTTGCCCATTGTAACCAACTTAGCGGGAGTGAAATGTTATGTAAAATATAAAACTGAGCAAGACGGAATTTGTCATTAGTCATGTAAAGATAGAGGTCTGTCCAAATGCATTCCAAGTTAAAAGTACTGACAGGGAATGTGGCAGACCAATAGTAGGAATACCCTATACTGTCTGGGAAAAGCTTAAGGAATAGGGCAGATGCGATTTGAGATACTGCAAGGGGCTGCCAGGCCAGGGTTGAAGCCCATGGAGAAACTCACCCTGATTATTAGACCAGGGGCCCCATACCAAACTTGCTAATCAGTAAATGGATAATTTGGTAAATATGGAAAATGCATTTAGGTAGTAAATTTAGCAACATTAACAAATCTTAGCTGGTGTTAATCCGGTTATTGGAGAGAAAGTCACATAATATTCTACCAATTAACTGAGGAAATCCTTCAGGAGTCAACAACTGCCCCCTAATTTGAAATTAGGATTATTACACAGTGGCTAGGAGAGATCCATGAGTTTATTATATCTCAGCACCAGGCACAACTGAGCATGTACTTTCAAGGAAATAAAAATTACTGAATTATGGATCTGAGGCAGGAGGAGATTGGAGGAAACAAAAAAGAGACAATCAGGAGAAAGAGAGGACTACTGATAAGTGTCCTTTCAATCTGGAGCCACAATGATACACAGTGGGGTTCCCCCTGTGATGGGGGGAGACTGGCCATCTGACATATTTAGCAATATGACGGGTCAGGTAATAGAGGGAAAAAGTTGGGTAATTTAAGCCCCCCATACTTTTTGGTGTCTCTAGACTAGTAAAAGTTCTCCTCAGAGGTTTCTCTTGCCAAATAAAATTCAAAAGTAGGCTATGAACCTTTCTAAACCAACTGAGGGGAAGCAGTAAATTTAGAAGATTAAAGGGATAAAACAACCTGGGAAGAATATTCATCTTGATAATACTGATCATGCCTTGGAGGGATAAATAAAGAGAGGACCATCTATCTAAATCTTGCCAAAGGGTGTTAAGTAGATCATCTAGATTCAACTTTTTCATTAAAGTAACATTCTGGGTGAGGAATATCCTGGAGTATTTGAGCCTAGTAGACCAGGAGAGGCCCAGATCTAGAATATCTGACTTGAACACCCTCCAATTTATGCGCATTACCATCGTCTTGTCCAGCTTAAACTTATAACTGGAAAACTTCCGGAAGTCATGGATTAGGGTCAGTACTACAGGAAGGTAGACAGTAGGATGAGAGACAGAGAGCAGAATGCCATCTGTAAATGCAAAGAGCCTGAGGTTGAAGAGGCCTACAGGAATACCCTGGATAAGTGGTGACATCTTGAGTTGGAACAGCAGGGGCTCTAAATATAAATTAAACAACAATGGGAGACAACGGGCAACCCTGACGGGTACCTGAGTGCAGCAGAAATGTCAAAGACAGCACCCTATTGCAGCATATTTTTGCACTTGGTTCTGAATACAGAACCAGGATCCACTTAATAAAAGTGGGAGGGAAACCAAATTTACTAAGGACAGTAAACATGAAGGCCCAGTTCACCCTGTCAAAGGCCTTCTCCACATCCAAGGAGACCAGACCCATGGGAAGTCTATCCTCCCCGGATGTGGAGAAAACATGGAATAACTTCCGTAGATGGCCCACTGAGGAGCAACCTCTCACAAAACCCACCTGCTCTGGACTAAGTAACCCTTCTCAGACCTGCATGATTCTGTTGGCCAAAATCTTCACAACAATTTTGATGTTGTCATTTATAAGGGAGATAGGATGGTAGTTTGTGACTTTGTCAAAGGGTTTGCCTGGTTTAGGTAAAACCACAATATTGGCTTCCAACAAGGAAGGGTCCGATATCCCAAACTCACAAAAATAGGAATGAAGCTGCTGAAGCAGTGGCGCCAGATACTTTATAAAGGTTTTATAGAAATTCGATGGGAAGCCATCAGGCCCTGGGGCCTTGTCTAAAGGGAGGGAGTTAACTGCATCTAGAATTTTTGGTGTGTGATGGGCCTATTAAGGAAAGACTGTTGATTCAGATTTAACTGAGGAAGCATGATATCAGATAAATAATCTTGTGTTTCAGCTATGGAAGATGGCTAAACAGGGGAACTGTACAACTGCTGGTAATAAGACTCAAATTCTTGAACTATTTCTTTTGGAGAAGTTTTAAGGGAGTTGTCCATGAAGGAGGAAATAGCTAAAACAATCTGGGATGCCTCTATCTTCCATAGGCACAAGGCGAGAAAGCGACCTGCTTTATCGCCCTGATCAACATAACGTGACTGGGTTTTTAGAAGGGTATATTGAGCCCATCCTCTTAGGCTCTCCACATATCAATCAATCAATCAATCAATCAAAACTTTATAAAAAGGCGCCTTTCTAAAAACCAAGGTGCCTGTACATCACATAATAAGACAATATTACTAAAAACACTAAAATTAACCATGCTAATAATACTTACAAATCATTATACACTTGTTTAAAAAGATATGTTTTAAGTGCTTATCACACAAAACTGCTAGGGCTATGTGAACACCCTCAGAGGCATCAGGAGGAAGATTCTGCTCCTGGTCTTTGATCCTAATTAGAAGGAGAAGGAGAGTAGCATCTTGCTTGTGCCTTCTTGTGGAGGTCAACCTGATAAATCCACCCCCTCAGGACACACTTCAGAGCACACCATACTTTATCAACCTCTTGGAAGGGAACCAGTATTATGCTCCATGAACTGAGCAATGAGATCCTTAATACTTGCTGTAACCCCTTCCTACTTAAGCAGCTGAATGCTCAGTTTTCAGATCGTGTCCCTGCAAATATTAGGCAACACACAACACTCCAGCAACATAGGAGAATGGTCCGACAGCACCCTTGGAGCCATCTCCCTGCTCAAGACCTCAGATAGTAAACTCCAACTAATTAAAAAATAATGTAACCTGGAAAAGGACCTGTGGAGTGGCAAATAAAAAGTGTACTCCTGGGCAGTGGAATTAGAGCTACACCACGGGTCACACAGGCCCACCATTTCTACCATCTCATGAAGAGAGCACTGAGCGGGGGTAAGGCCAAGGCACTGATGCTCAGACCTATCGAGGTCAGAAGTAAGCAACAAATTACCGGCCCCAGCTAATATGATAGGGGTATGGACAAAAGGGGCTAATAAGCTAATCAAGTTTGAAAAAAAAATCAGGACTATGCTTATTAGGCCTGTATATACACCCCAGGAGCACCTCTGAGTGGTCTAAAACTCTGTTTAGTAGTAGGAAACACCACTGTGGGTCCTCTATACACTGCAAAATTTAGAAACTAACCCCCCCTGGTAATTAGTATAGTCACCCCTCTGGGTTATAGAATTCCCAGCCATGTATACTTGGTCTATGACCTGCCTATGGAAGAGAAGCCCTTCTGAAGTGAGCAGGTGAGTATCCTGAAGAAATGCAATTTGGGAATGCAACTCTTTAAGATGCTTAAAGATTGGGTAATGCTTCACCTTACTGCGAGTACCCGTAACATTCCAAGTAACATATTTCATAGTAACTAAGTGCAAGTCTAATGTGGACAAGGGTATCCCCAACAAACAGGGTAGACTGCCATAAATATAAAATAAATATCTCCATTGAGGTAGCCCCTGTAACAACTTCACAACACATGGTATCACCCCCCAAAAAAAAATTGAGTAAGTATAGATTGCCGGAGCACAGACGTTTGGGACACCAGTATATGGGATATGTAGAGAAAAGTTCTGCACCCACCAAACTGGAGAATGGGGGTTGATGCCACATCCCAATCCTCTCAAATATAAAAAAATAAAAAAAAAACAGAAACCCAAAAGAGATAACAATGTAATTGCAAAAGGAAAAATACATAACTCCCCTCCACCCAACCTCCCCCAACAATATAACAACCACTACCAATACCCCCAGTCCAATTGACCAATTGACTGAACTCCCACACCTGTTTGGGCCATGATGTTTATAAGCAGTTGCAGTTTTGGAGACCTCATCTACTCAAGGGCATAGAAAGGATAGAAGCAGTCCAGAGGAGGGCAACTAAAATGGTGCAGGGTCTGCAGCAGAAGCCATATGAAGAGAGACTGAGAGAGCTTAATATGTATACTCTTGATGAAAGGAGGGACAGGGGGGACATGATAGAAATGTTCAAGTACCTCAAGGGAATCAACAAAGTCCAGGAGGGTAGCATCTTTCAGAGAAAGAGATGTGTAAGAACAAGGGGGCACAATTAAAAGATAGAGGGGGGACAGCTCAGGGGTAATGTGAGGAAATTTTTTTTCACGGAGAGAGTGGTGGATACATGGAACAGCCTTCCTGAGGAGGTCGTTGGGTCTAAAACAGTGGGGGAATTCAAACATGCATGGGACAGACACAAGGCAATTATAGTTGGGGGTTGCAGGAAGTAGGCTGTATGTTAACTAGAATCTGCAGCTTATCCAGTAGGTAGGGAAATGGGCAGACTGGGTGGGCTAAGTTGTCCTTATCTGCTGTCAAAGTCTATGTTTCTATATTTCTATGTAAATGCCACCTGTAGCATGCACCCCCCTCCAAAATGTTCTAAACAGCAATAACATGAAAATCATCAAAATGAAAAAGACAGTGGACCAGCAATATATGTGCAAAACCATGACCACCCCCAACAAAATATGAATATACCTTCCACAAAAACCTTAATATAAAACATAAAAAAAGAAGTGAAACAATAAAATGAATAAAGCAGAGTGCATAACTGCCCTAATGTCTGTGGAGGCAGACTGCTTGATTACAAACCAGAAAAGAAAAAGAGAGCCCCCAGTCCAAGCAAATAGCAAGGTCCACTACAGTCGTTGTGCCAACTAAGGAAAACTGGGAAAATTTAAACCATTCGCCAAGGTGCAGGACATGATCACTGAACTGATCCATCAATGAAGAGAAAGACAATCCTGGTTCAATGATTCCACTACCCTGCATAACTAAGAGCTCATTGGTGATTATATGCAGAAGGGTAAGCTCTCCACACACAGGAATGTCCATGGACTGCACACACCCTGAAGGAGGGAGAAGGCCAAAGAAGGAGGGTGTGTGCCATAACCAGATGCAAAATCTTTAGCCAGTCTGAACTCCTACAGCACTGCTCCAGGGAGAGAGCTCAAGCCCCAAGTCCTCACCAGGACCCAGGAAACTAAAAGCCACTTGATCCATGTCACTAAAATAAAAACCAGGGAACATGTTGACAAGAGGTAGCTATCCCTCTAATGCCTTCAGTGCAAGTATGCATTTCCATGCAGCTCCAGACTGATATTGCTGCTAAGGCTCCACAGGGCAGATACCTGCACTGGAAATAAGCAGGAGGGTGGCAGGGAAAGAGAAGGGCAGGGTTCAGAGGAAAAACAGTGAGGGCCAGCAACTAGGAAAAGGATGAGCTGCAGGATGAAAAGTCCAACTCTTTATAGCTAATCAGATTTACTGATGACAGAAAAAATGTCCAACATAACAACAATCCAGGGCCATTACATGCAAGTCATAGTTTGCTTCACAGGCTGCATAGTCATTTAAACAAATCAGTGAAACGTTTTTCAAGTTTAGTGCTGGCTTCCTCCACTGAGTCAAAGCTGTGCCACTGACCTCTCTGCTGAACCTGGAGGGTGGAGGGGTGACCATCTCAGTCCTGGATGCCCACAGCAATCAATTTGGAGACCATAGGGTGCAGAGCTGACCTCCACTGATGAACAGAGTAGGGGAGATCCTGGACAAGTCTGTACTATTTTTGGTGGTCTCCTGCTGGGTACTTGAAGTGGCAACTCAAGGAACCAGATTGGGATTCCTTAGAGGAGCTGGTGGGAGCAGTACATTAGCCCTGGTTCCTGATGTTTTGTGGTTGGTGTCCCCCCTTTAACAGATTAAATATGTTTTATCAAGGAGTGCTTTTAAGTTGTTTCTTCTGATAAGATATTCCCCAGACACCCTTGATGGCAAAGGGGGATGAAATATCATATGATACTGATAATCCATTTTAGCAATTGATTTTTATACTAAAGTCTTTTGCCTTGATTTATTCCCCACCACTGTAACATCTAATAATTGGCTTAGGGATGGGTTTTTTTGTGTCCATAGAAAACTACATTGGTATATTATGATACAAGTACTATATAGCTTGTTTTCAGATGTTTCTCAATCAATGTTTTATATTAAGATTACTTGCTCCAAACAGCACCTTTATCATTTCTTGTTTAAGAGAAGTCTGAAGTTGGTACTACTATTAATTTCTGTTTCAGTACATCCTAATCCAGGGCCAGTTGGGGACATCGATTCACCTCTGTTACCAAAACATGCTCTGAATGTTGTACATTTGAATGTTCAGAACCTGCTTGCAAAATAGGATAATTTTACTGTATGGGTGGCTTGTCATCAGTTTGATGTGGTTGGATTATCAGAGACCTGGCTTACAAGTAGGGTCCCTGAGGAATCAATTGCTATTGATGGCTATAGAATTCCTAGATGCAATAGAGAAAATAAGAAGGGGAAGGGTGCCTTTTTTATGTTAAAAATCATCTTAATATATTACAGGGTGCTTCCATTGAAGGTCCTACCACCTGTGAGTATTTACCCATAACATTTATTTTGGGAAAACAAAAAATACTCTCTGTGGTGGTTATTTATGTTCCACCAGGTTTCCAGAAGGATGACCTTCAATTTCTAGCAAATATTTCGGGAACATTGCCTAGTAATAGAGAGCTTATTATTATGGGAGATAAGAATATTAATTGGTTGGGGAAGGATAAAATAAAGTTTAAGGAGATGGTTACCAATCAAAGATTAACACAAAGAATTGATGCTCCTACACGTATTAATTATAAATCTGGGTCTTCATCACCGATTGACTGGGTCTTGGTCTCTGACACCAATAAAATTGTTCAGAAAGGTCAGTGACCATAGTCCTGTCTATTGCTGTTGGTCTGCAAAGAGAAAATCTGTCCCCCCATCATAGTGTTGTCTTGCAATATAAAGAAATTAGATACAGTTGGATTTAGGCAGGCAGTAGCCAATATTGACTGGTCTAGAGTAAATCAAAGCCAGTAAGTGGATACTGCACTAGATATTTTTGTTAATTTGTTTACTTCAGTTTGTGATACATTTGCACCACTAAAGAAACTTGGGATCAGAGGAAATAAACAAGCTTGGGTTACACCAGAATTAATAGATCAAATTAGAACTTGTGATAGATTTTGAAAGTCTCATAGGAAGACCCCTAGTCAAACTAGTTTAATCTTACATAAGCATGCAAGAAACAGTGTAAAGTCATGGTTAAACATCTAAAAAGGAATTATTTCCTTGAGAGACAGAAGGACTTTCAGGGAGGGAATGTTACAGAAACCTGGAGGTTAATAAATTGACTTACTGGTAAAAAGCATGCTTCAAATATTCAATGTACTATAACTAAAGATGGTATTGTTATAGAACCATCTGTAATAGTGCAAGAATTTAATGACCATTTTTCAGATTTCTCTATGCATACATCTGGGAATCTACTGGCCCAAACCAGTGTGTTCCAACAGGAACTGTATCTGAGCATCCCAAGGTTTTATTTTTAAACTTTGACTTTAGGTGATGTCTCGAAATATCTCCTTTCTATGGACCCTCATCCTTCTGTAGATAAACATGGTATAGACTATTGACTCATGAGGACCACTGCTGATTTTCTTTGTTTGCCCCTTTCTGCTGCTTTAATTTATCTTTATGTGGGTCTAGTTTTCCTAAGATCTGGAAAAATTCTGCCATTGTTTCCATTCTTAAAGCTGGAGATATTACAGATATATTTAATTACCATCCCATTTCTTTACTGGCCCTACTCTCAAAAGTTCTGGAGAGGGTAATTTTCAACCAGATTATGGAGTACTTGTCCAAATATAATATATTAACATCAGCTCAGCATGGCTTTAGGTCAGGACATAGTACCATGACTGCCTCAGTGGGGTTCATGAGCATGGTTCATGAAGTCCTTGATAAGGGTTATTTTTGGGGGCCATGTTCATGGGCCTCACCAAGGTATTTGATCTGGCTGTTCATGTCCTTCTGCTGTCCTCCTTAGTAAATCTGGGAATATCAGTGGAGGTCAGGGATTGGTTTGGGAGTTATTTGGCTGACCATACACAGGTCACAAGGGTAAATGGTCAGTTTTCTTCTCCTGCCATTGTTTCACTGGGTGTTCCCCAAGGTTCTATTTTAGGTCCTCTTTTGTTTAGTCTTTTTCTTAATACTCTTCCTTCTGTGTGTTCAAAATCACAAATGTTCTTATATACTGATGATGCAGTGGACCTCACGAGTGGTCCTCTTTTTGAAAAGGTCCAGATGGATTTGGCTGATGATTTTTTAGGGGTTCAGAATTGGTTTAGATGCCACAGGCTGGTCTTAAATGAAAAAGAAAATCCATGTTTTTTGCAAATTCATGAAAAAGACTGAACATAGACCCCTTATTATTATTATTATACACTATTTCTGGCACATTAATTGAACAGGTTAAACAATTCAAATATGTGGCTTTACTGATAGATGAGGGCCTAACCTATGAGCCACAGATTCTTAATATGGTGAAGGTGACTCACCAGAGACTTGGGGTGTTGTATTGATTATCACCACTATTAACTATCTCCACTCAGCATTTGCTGGCCCAAAGTTTTTTACTGCTGTTAATTGATTATGTGTCATTGTTTTATTATACTGCAGGGGAGGGGCTGTTATCTAAGGTAAAAGTATTACTTAATTCAGTTGCTAGGTTTGTAGTAAAAACACCACAAAGGGTTCATCATTGTAACCTTTTAGAACAAGTTGGTTGGCTTCCACTCGATGGAAGATATAAATTTCAATTGTGTATACTTGCTAAAAAAGTGATACTTGATAGTGTGCTGGATTGCTTTTCATTAATTTATAAGAAACAGAATGCAACTGCTAAGACTCGGTCAACAGCTAATTTTTCTCTTTGCATTCCAAGAATGCAAACTTCTCTGGGTCAGAAAGCAGTACTCTACATGTTACCTTCCTTTTTAATGTATTACAGCCTGTCTTTGATTGTATCAATACTTATCTTTGCTCTTTTAGACATAAATTAAAAAAGTATATTTTTTTAAAGTGTAAATGTAATTGTTTTGACTAATATTGTTTGGATGTGTTGTTTATGTTTTGGATGTGTTTATTTTCTTTTTCTTTTTTGTTATTGTATTTGTATTTGTCTTAATGTATGATGTTATTTGTACATTGATCTCCCATGAAAATGGATAATTTTGGCCCATGGTCCTATCAGTATAAATAAATAAAACAAAACAAGTCTAATTTTCTTCCCTTCCCACTGCAGCTCGTTAATGTCCCTGACCTTGTCCAGCAGGTACTGCTTATTCAAGAAGTTGAGCAAGTGAGATTCTGGTGGAGGGGCTAGATGGAGAGATCTATGCGCTTGTTCCACTATGTAGCTGGGCCCATGTGGAGAGGGACACGTGATGTGTTCACACAGTTTCTGCACGAAAGGAATTGCAGTGGGACTTTCTTCCCCCTCCGGTAAGCCCAGCACAATAAGGTTATTTCTTCTGAACCATTCTTCAAGATCTTCAAGATGGTCCTCCATTTTTTTAAGGCGCTGCCAGAATGTAGTTACCTTGGGATATAGTCTGGCACTTCAGTCATTGAGGAAGGATATGTGAGCTTCATTGTCACTGGTCTGATAAGCAAGGGAGTCCACTGAGGATTGCATAATTTGTAAGTCTGCTAACAATAATTGAAGGGTGTTTTTAGTTGGAGAGAGCTCTTCTAGGAACTTAGCCTTGGTAAGAGTGGCCTGGGAGGTAGCATTAGTGGAATTCCCTGCAGGGCGCATCTTAGCCTGCATAGAAATTTTGTCAGGTGGATGGCGGGGTATGTCGGAGAAGTAAAGTCTTCATTTCTGAATCCATAACAAAGTTGGAATGCTCCCAGTCACAGCAGCAATGTAGATGAGAGCTCAGGTATCACTAAGCATGCAGAAATAATGAAATTAGGTGGATAAAGTTAGCAATTTTTGGCTATCTCCAGGCACATCTGCTCAGGCATCCATCATGTGATCTCCATCTGCCTATCCTATCTTAACAAAATAAAGTATACCCATAGTGGGAAATGGTTGAGTCAGAGATCTTAGGTGTAAGCCAACTGATAGTACATCAGGACTGCATTGAGTAACCCAGACCTGAAGGACAGTAAGTTTTGGCAACAGACTATGATTGTTGGTAGAAGCCAGTTTTACAGCTCCAGAGTAATTTTTGCAGTTATGCAAAGCTTGGGTAGGGCCAGGACTGGAGTGGATATTGCTAGCTAGCAGTAGGAAGAGCAGTGCTGCCCATGGTAGAGATAGTCTTAGCAATTTTAGAGTGTTAAGCAGTTTGTGCCACCTGGGTCTTATGCCCTTGTTAGCATCTAGCGAAATAGAGAGCCAAGGTAGTAAAGACAGAGAATTGGAGCTAGGTACATGTACCAAGCAGCAAGGCAGCATAACTGGACTGAGGTTGTTGTCTGGGGTGCTATCCATGGTGTCAAGGCCCACTAGTAGGGGGCATTTAAAAGGGGGGTTGTTAGTGCTGGGAAGCTGGGAAGGCAGTCAGAACAGAAAAGGCCCAAACCAAGGAAGAGATAGCCAACTCAGTTAAGAAGGGGATAAAACCTTTTATAGGTACATCAGGGAGCAAAGGAAGACCAAGGGAGGGATAGTGAGGCTTAATAAGGCGGGGTGGGCAGAGGGTGACTGTGAAAAGGCAGAGACACCAAACAAATATTTTTGATCAGTATTCACGAATGAAGAGGGGGATGTACCTAAACCAAACAACAGAAACACTCTGGATATGGGAGTTGATACCAGCCCATCCACAGAAGAAAGGGTTCTGAAAGAACTCTAAAACTGAAGGTGGACAAAGCAATGGGGCCTGATGGGATTCATCCCAGAATTCTAAAAGAACTAAGGGTAGAACTAGTGACACCACTGACTACCCTCTTTAACAAATCATGGGAGGATGGGGTGGTACCTGAGGACTGGAGGAGGGCAGATGTGATTCTACTTCACAAAAGTGGGAGCAGGGCAGAAGCAGGAAACTACAGACCTGTCAGTTTAACCTCAGTGATAGGGAAAAATGATGGAATCACTTCTGAAGGAAAGAACTGTTGAGTACCTAGAGGCCAGAGGAGCGCAGGACCCAAGGTAGCATGGATTCAAAGCAGGAAGGTCATGTCAGATGAATCTAATAGATTTCTTTGACTGGGTGATCAAAGTAATAGATCAGGGAGGGGCTGTGGGCATGGCCTACCTAGACTTTAGCAAGGCATTTGACATGGTCCCACACAAAAGTTTAATACACAAGTTAGCCAGCCTGGGAGTGGGTCCCAAGATGGTAGCCTGGGTAAAGAATTGGCTGGAGAACAGGACACAGAGGGCAATTGTAAACAGAGTAAACACTGAAGAAGGGGGGGTTACTAGTGGGGTACTGCAGGGTTCAATACTAGGACCGGTCCTCTTCAATGTCTTTATAAGCAACATTGTAGAGGGACTGGAAGGAAAAGTATGCCTCTTTGCAGACAACACAAAGAGCTGCAACAGAATTGATACACAAGATGGGGTGGAAAGGATGAGAAGGGACTTGGCAAGGTTGGAGGAATGGTCAGATGTATGGCAACTTAGATTCAATGCTAAGAAGTGCAAGGTAATGCACCTCTGAAGAAAAAACCCAGGGGAAGAGTACACAGTTGGGGGTGAGATACTAACAACAACAAAAATGGAAAGGGACCTGGGGCTAGTCATATCAAATGACCTAAAGGTGGGCAAGTAATGTGAGGCAGCAGTAAGGAGGGCTGGGGGGATACTGGGATGCATAGGGAGAGGCATCACCAGTAGAAAACAGGAAGTTGTTATCTCTCTGTACAGACAGCTGGTGAGACCCCATCTGGAGTACTGCATGCAGTTGTGGAGACCCAATCTCCACAAAGACATAAACAGGATGGAGGCATTCCAGAGGAGGGCAACTAAAATGGTGCAGGGTCTGCACCAGAAGACATACGAAGAGAGACTTAAGGAGCTTAATATGTATAACCTCAAGGAAAGGAGGGAGAGGGGAGACATGATAGAAACTTTCAAGTACCTCAAGAGAATCAACAAAGTCCAAGAGGGTAGTATCTTTCAGAAAAAGAGGTGTGCAAGAACAAGGGGGCACAATTTAAAGACAGAGGGGAGGCAGTTCAGAGGTAATGTAAGGAAGTATTTTTTCACAGAGAGGGTTGTGGATGCATTTAACGGCCTTCTGGAGGAGGTTGTGGAGTCAAAAACAGTGGTGGAATTCAAGAATGCATGGGACAGTCATAAGGTAATTCTAGGGAGTGGGGGTAGGAAGAAGTAGGCTGTTGGTTAACTAGGATCTGTAGCTTATCAATTAGGTAGGGAAATGCGCAGACTGGGTGGGCCAAGCGGTCCTTATCTGCCATCAAATTCTATGTTTCTATGTTTCTGTGGTTCTTACCAGGCCTGTGGAGGTGCTAGTATGGTAAGAATTAACAGGCGTAAGACTAGGCTGCTATGTGTCAGCATGGTTTCAGTTGGGTCAATAATTGGTTAAGGGTACAAGATTGAAAGAAAGGTGATAAAGGGAAGGGTGGAAGCCACAGCACCCCTCTGACCCCTGATGGTAGGGAGGGATGGGAAACTCTTTGAGGAGGGGGTAACACAGGAGGGGTTACTGGGGGGGTGGTGGCAAATAGTTTAAGGTTAGCTAGAGGCTGGGTAATAGTACAGCCTTAGAGATAGCATAGTGGTTAGTGTCCCCAACTTTAGTACAAAAGGTCAGTGGTTCAAATCCCAGGGCAGTCAGCTAGAGTTGAAATGGTGGAGAATCCCCCGGGGGGGCAGAGTTAGAGTGAAACCTTGGGTGCAGGCTCCTTAACTAGCTAAGAGGGGGTTAAATGATAGAAGAGGTGAGGAGACATAAGTATTTCTCAGTAGTGATGCCTAGTAGCCAATAGGTATGACCTGCAACTGGGGAATTTAGGAGATTATTTTACAGCTTGCTGGCCATGTGATAGATAACATGACCAAAATGACCTATAAAGCAAGTGATGGCCCAGGGTGGGAGGGGCAGTCACCGTGTAAACAGGCAATGGGCTAAAACAGTAACTCTCTGCCGACAGCAGGGTTGAAACTAATGATGCTGTACCTGCTGTTTTTGGCTGTTTTTGAGCTCCAGTTCTCCTTGTGTGCCTAGGAAGGAGGGTGGGGGTGAGTACATAACAACAGCCTGAAAGAGGAGCAAATATATATGGGGAACTCTGAATCAGATTAAAAGTGCAGGTACAAACAAAGAGAAAGGTCAAGGTGGGAATTGGAACAATGGAAGGGGGGTGGGTGAGCCAGTGAAATTGTGCAAGTGCAGAAAGCTCAGCTGGCTGCAGGAGGAGAGAGATGGAAAACAGGAGCAAAGCATGGAAAACTCGGTATAAGCACAGTGAGTAAAACGGCTCTAAAACAATCAGCACACAGTCTTAAAGTTAAGCAATGAGCAGTGCTAAAATAGCTAACATGGCACCAAACGCTTAAAGTATCTCATTAGAAGCTAAACAGAAGCTAAATAGAAGCTTAAAATATAAAGCCAATTTGGATTAAGGAATGATCTGACAGTAGTAAAGTATTCATTTTGGGGTTTATAAAGTTTGTTGATAATGATTTTGATATAAAAATACAATCTATACAGGTACACTTTTAGTTCTTTTTTATCAAAATTCATATGATCTCTGGTAGTTGGAAATGTTTGGCTCCATGCATGAATTCAGTCATGACTTTGCAAAAAATTTCTTAGGAGGGCAATCTGAGATAAATCTGTTTAATTTATCTTTGATGATTTATAAGATTTGTGTCTTACCATTACATTAAAATCACTTTGTATAATTATATTTTTTGCATTAATTAGGACCAAACCATGGCTAATTTCAGCCAAAATTCTGAACAGCCTAAAAAAGGGGTGCATATTGAACCTATTGTTAGGTCTTGGTTCTTAAACTTAATTTTTAATAATAGTATTCTGCCTTTGGAGTTTGAATACATATCTGTAACTTTACAGTTAGTAAATGTCCTTAAAGGTATTGCTACACCTGAGCTCTTCCTAGTTCCTTTTGAACTGTATATACGTGAGATGCATTTACTTTTTTGGGTTCATTATTTCAATTTTATCTAGATGTGTTTCTTGTAAACATATACAATCTAATTTGGTTTTATTTATATACAGCAGTTCAATAACCTAGATCTTTTAATCAGGGAATGAATACCATTAACATTGAATGACAGCCAGAAAATCCCATTTTACTAATACTCCACCTCCCTTCCAGCTATGCAGACCTTAGAATTATGCCTAAAATATGTGCAGAGAGTTCAATTCTGCCTCAACCTCTGTCTCCATAACCTTACTTTACATTCCTTCTCATTTAAAGTATCCTTATACCACATTAGAAATGTGATCCTTAAATCTTTTCAACTTCTTCTATGGTTCCATATTCTATGGTTTCATATATGTAACAGATTCCATCAATCACCACCGTCACTTTCGCAGGAAAGATCATTGTTGCCTTCTAATTATTCTGCCATAGATTTTTCCTTTCCTTTACCAGTTCCTGTGGGAGGTCATTGTAGATAGAAATGGTGGCACCCATTAAAGAGATCCTCTTTTTTTATTAATAAATTGATGCCATTAGTTTTTCCTAGTCTTCTGTTTTGAAACAAAAAATACAATAATGGATCTTGGAGGTGCTTGTGTGTTTAAGTTTGACCTAAAAGTTCTATGGATGCAATCAACTTCTACAGAGATATTCTGAGGGTCTGTTTCTAAAAATGCAGTCCTTACTTGGTTTAGTGTCTCTATTAGAGATCTACCATTATCCCAAGATTCTGGAACTCCCAGAATCCTGATATTTTTCCTCTTAGAGCATGTTTCCAAATCCAGTAACCTTGCCTTGAAACCATTGTTGGATTGAGCCATGGAATTAATTTGTCTTTTAATGGGGACAATTTCATTTTCCAAGGTTGATATTCTTTGGTGAGCTTGCTTCATTTCTGCTTTCAGCTCTTTTCTACCAAGAGCTGAGAAATGATTGACTATAAATTATCAATTTTGCCATCTAGCAATTCCATCATCTCAACCTTTGTATTAATTTTATGCATTTGAAGTAGTATGTGCTTGGGCCAAGATAGGATAGGGTCCTCTTCCTCATCAGGAACTTCTGGTTCACTTGACTTTATAGATTCCTCCACAGAGTCAGATGACTTTGTGGACTGATCTATTTTGCAACTTGATAGTGATATTATTAGTATTACTGGCTTTTCCTCCCTCTCTGAACTATGGACTGCTATTTTGTTCACTGAAGGAATAGGGGATTTCACAATTTTTGATATAGCCTCACTGTCACGTTTGATACCAGAAGACAGTTCTTTTAAATTTCCTAGTGAATGATTCATTATGAGGTAAGGTTTTTCCAGCATTTTATCAGGAGGATTTGAACTGCATGAAACTTCTGTTGCTTCAACAGCACCCTAATTTTCCCTTATATCTGCACTCTGAACTGTTTCTGGTTTCTGAACACCAGGCATATCAAAATCTATTTGTTCCTTGGGTTGAACTTATTCATTGGTAGTACTTAAACTTTCCACTTCTCTTAGGTCATTCAAAAATGTTGGCTGTCCATTTGATGGAGTTAAGCTCAGAATAGACAAGCTCTGAATGTGCTCACTTAAAACAGCATGGTTGGTTGTCAACAGTAACTTTATCATTTAATATTTGGCTACATGCAAGTAGCTATGATCCCTTTCAGTTACTCTGTTTCTTATTATTTTGTGGTTGCATTACCACATCATGAGAGTTTTTAGAAGGATTTCTCACAGTTGCTCCGCAGAGTTTATCATCGATATTCATATTATGCTTCTGCAGTATAGTACCCTCAGCACCGACAGTAATTCTTCTCATACCTGTGATATTTACAGCTTTCTTAAGATGGAGATTTGGGTCAACTTAGTAGGGAGATTGACCTGATAGTACGGAGATTTTGTAATGTCATGAGTTTGTCCTTAAATGGCATCAAAAACAAGAAAAAAAGCATTTAAAATCATTTAATATATTTTATTTTGTCAAGAATAAGCACTAGGGTCATGTGACGGCAGCCTAGTGGAAAGCAGCAAGCTTGTGTAGCTCCGCTCCTTACCCAGTCAAATATCTCTCCTTACCTCACTGTCGGTGCAGATTTCATCTGAATTCATTTCCTAGTTGGTATACAAACTAATCAGCAACTTACAAGAGTGGATTATGGACATCTACATGTGGAAACAGCCTCCAAAACACCCCCCCGCCATAGCCAAAAAAAGACGAGGCCCCAAAACGGCCTAGACAAAGTACGGCTAAACCTGCTTTGGGATCTACAGCCCTAATGGAAGAACGTTTCCTTGAAATAATAATGCCCCTTCAAAGCGTAAGCTCTGAAATCTCTACTGAACTTCACAGCATTAAATCAGCTCTGGAGTCATTGAATACGTGGGTTGGAGATTCGGAGGCCCACATTGTATCCTTAGATAAGAAGGCAGACAAATTGGAGCTAGAACATGTGTCCACGAACAAGAGAGTCAAAAAAATAGAGGACAAACTGGAAGACTTAGAAGGAAGGAGTAGAAGAAGCAACATCATTCTTATTGGTATTCCTGAGAAAGAAGAGGGTGCATCTCTGATTATATTTTTTCAGAAGGTATTTGAAAAAAATTGCTGATCTGTCTCTGAATGGTGCAAGCTACATTATCGAGAGAGCCCATAGGGCTCTTCATCCTCCTCCTCCACCTGCCTCACAGCCCAGACCGATTATTTGTAAGCTTCTTAATTATCTCGACAAACAGCACATCCTCACTCAAGTAAAATCCCTGTAAGATGTGCTTTGGGAGGGGAGATGGATCAGGATCACACAGGACTTGCCACAGTCAGAATCAAATGTCAAGAGTTGCATCCCTTGGTTTCCAATTTGATCGTGGCAGGGAAGCAGTTTAGAGTGAATTATCCAGCTTTACTGCAAGTGAAAATCAATGAAAAATGGATCTCGTTTGAATCCTACGAGTTGGCTCAAACAGAACTCAAGAAGCTACTTCCAGATCTGTTTAAATGATCTGTGTAAATACTGCGGATGTGGTGGCTGAATAATCTGGGTCACATCCATAGTCAATTTCTAAGTTGGAGTGGTCCAGAGCAATTTTGATGTGCATAAAGTGAATTTTGGAATAAATCACGGCAAGACCTTCATCCTCAGAGTGTTCGGGGGCTGTCTTGAACATTGAAGATTTCTTTTTATCACGACTGTGCACTGATTGCCTCAGATGGGACTTATTGTTGATCTTCATCCCCATTGGGGGACAGGGGAGTCACAGCACCTCAGTTTATGTCAAAGGCTCCACTCTCTCTAGTCTTGGAATCTCCTGCTATACAATCGTGGTTCCAGGGGAACAGGAGCTGGACCCATCAGCAATTCACCAGTTGCTCTAAAATTTTTGAACAAGCAGGCAACAGTCAAGATTTACATTGCTGCTCCATAACGCAGGGTAAATATCTGATTGAAGACAAGAATACCGATGAGCTACTAGAGTTCAGAGAACAGCTCTTATAATATTTTGCTCCATGGAATATATAGACAGGTTCAATGTTTTTCAATGGGTTTAATTAATAGTCGTTACAATTTAGAGAGTAATCATTAGTCAAGGAGCATGAACAATATATAGGAGTTAAGCAAGTTGCTGCATTTCCTTACTTCAGACACTAGATGGTAGTAGAGCATTAAAAATGAGGTGATTGTTTTTCACACTGCAGTTGTGTAATTCTAGCCATTATTAATCAGTTACTTGTTTTAAAAACAAGATGTCCGTTAAGAATCAAAATGTAGCAATGTCTAGGATGAGAATTTGGTACATATTTGTGAATGCTGTGAAGTGTCTAAGCTATAGTAACATATTCAATTCTGGTAGGCTGACACTAGAGGTAATTGGTGTTAAACAGTTTTATGTAACTGGGAGTAGGGGCGGGTGGGCTTTTGGCTGGGTTAGATATATACATTACCTGGCAAGTAAAAATGTTAGTGTGGTTAATAGAACCAGGGGTAGTATTTAGGGATGTTGTTTATTATGCAGAAATGTTTGGGGGGGTTTCAAAGGGAGTTGGGAGTGGGTGGTAGTAGTGCCTGTTAATAATACCTCATTAGGGGTGGAAACACAACTTGCTGGAAGTGAGGAGACACATTATTCTTTGCTGGTAAAGGGATTACTCATGTTATTCTTTTCTAGTAATGTTAGGAGCATTTAATATTATAAGTTGGAATATCAAAGGTGCCCAGGATCGATGTAAAAGGCAAGTGGTTCTGAAACACCTGATGGCTTTAAAAACTGATATCACCTATCTGCAAGAAACTCATCTCAAAAGAGAAGATACTTCTTTATTTCGTAGATATTCGGTGGGACAAGCATTTGGGGCTGGGTTATCTACCAATAAAGGTGGCATGGCTATATTATTTAATAAAACAATGCCCTTTCAATTGGAACAAGAAATCTGGGACATTAACGGCTGTTATATAAAGAAAGGCACCATGGTCACACAACAAATACTACTGGGCTCAATATATAGTCCGAATAATGATTCTCCACAGTTTTTCATGCATCTTTTGAATTTACTAAATACTAGTTTATCCAGAGTGATTTTTCTTGGTGGGGACTGGAATATTACACCCCAATTGCAGATTGATAGATCAGATAATAAGTGTTCCAGTCTGTCACCATCACAAATGGTGCTTAAGGAGCTTATGGAAGGGACAGGACTTATTGATATGTGGAGAGTTCTCAATGCTGATTCTAGACAGTTCACCTTTTTTTCAGCCCCACATAGGACTTGTTCAAGGATTGATTGTTTTTTAATTAGTTCCTATGCCCTCCCTTTCATTGTTGATGCATGTATCCATACTAGGATTATTTCTGATCACTCTCCAGTTTCTCTTTGCTATTTGATAGGCTCGGGTATACAAAGAGACTTTCTCTGGTGATTCAATAATCAATTGTTACAGGACTCTTATATCCATGATCATCTGAAACAATCCATTTCCCATTTTTTAATTTCTAATATTGGTTCAGTTTCTAAAACTGATAATGTCTGGGCAGCCCTGAAGTGCACTTTGAGAGGGGAGTGTATCTGAATAGCCACCAATAGATCTAAAAAGCAAAAAACTCTAATCCAGAATCTTCTAAATTCCATCAAGATAATTGAACAACACATTAGTCAGCGCTCGACTGAAGCTGACTGGATCCAGTTGCACAAGTTACAGGCTCAATTTTCTTCTCTCATGTCGCAAAAAGCTGAGCTTGATCTTAAGAGAACCAGACTTAAATATCTGGAATCTGGCGACACAGCAGGTAAGTTACTTGATCTGAGGCTTAAGCAACTGGATTCCAATAGGTTTATTGCCGCATTAAGTACTGGTCAGCAGGGCTCGTTTGTTAAGGACCCCAAGAAAATTGTTGCAGTGTTTCAATATTATTTTCAAAAGTTATATACAACTCCAACAACAGATAAGCCAACACCGGAAGAGATTCAAAACTTTTTAGACACGGTTACCCTTCCTCGGATCTTGAGTAATGACACTGCTCCCCTCAAACTTCCTATTCAGGAGTGGGAAATCAAGCAGGCAATTGCTCAACTTTCTCCTGATAAATCCCCAGGACCAGATTGCCTTTCCACTAATGTGTATAAAGTATTTGATATGGAGCTTGTACCCATTTTAGCAAAGGTTTTTAACTTTTGGTACAAGGAAGGTTTTTCCTAAAATAGTTTTTTTGAAGCACTTGTTGTCCTTATTCCAAAACCGGATCGAGATTCTTTATATCCAGGAAATTTCCATCGCATCTCACTGTTAAATGTTGATATTAAAATATTATCCAAAGTATTATTGAACCGGCTTATCCCACTAATGAATAAGATTATTAGCGATGAACAAGTGGTCTTCATGGCTGGTAGAGTCTCTAATAATCTTATGCGCAGACTCTTACACTTAATAGCTCATGCCAAAAATATAGATATTCCAGCAGTCCTGTTAGCGTTAGATGCAGAGAAAACATTTGACCGGGTCTCCTGGGATTTTCTTTTTGCTACTTTGTCTCACTTGGGTTTTTTAAAATGAGTGAAACTGCTATATGTCTCTCCAACTGCCTAAGTCTGGTGTAATGGGGTTCTCTCTGAGTAATTCCATCTTTCCCGGGGTACTAGACAGGGTTGCCCTCTTTCCCCACTGCTATTCAATCTCTATTTAGAGCATTTGATTCGAAGATTGTTAATTTCCCAGACTATCCACAGAATATTGATTGGTGACAACCAACACTTAATTTCCGCTTATGCAGGTGATATGATGTGGCACATTGAAGACTCTGTTACTAGTATTCCTGTGATATTACAAGAAACTGAACAATTTCCTAAAGTATCATATTACAAGCTCAATATTTCCAAAACTAAACTCTTTCCTTTAAATGGGAGATGTTTGTCAAATGTAGCCAGAGAGCATGGTCTAAACTGGGAATCCAGATCTCTGACATATCTGGGAATTAAGGTATCGAGAGACATGGCAACAATGGTAAAAGAAAACTTCACCAAACTGCTTATTACAATAAAATCAGATCTGGACAGATGGAAATTGTTACCTATATCCTTGTGGGCTAGAATTCACACAGTGAAAATGAATGTGTTACCAAGAATTCTTTATCCCCTGTGTATGTTAGGGTTCTATCTACCCAAACTATGGTTTTCACGACTACAAAAGCTACTAAATCAATTTATATGGAAGGGGAAAGGAGTCAAAAGAGCTTACTCTAAACTCACAGTATCAAAAATACGAGGAGGCCTTGCTTTCCCGTCCTTCTTTAAGTATTATGTGGCTGAGCATATTAGTAAGCTAGCATATTGGGTTCGCTCACCAAATTCAGCAGACTCCAATACATACTTGCCCCTTTGGATAGCAATTGAGAAAGTCTTAGTAGCTACATCCTCTTGTACCCTTCTCTCTCTCTAGTTTATGTCACCTCAAGGTCGATTCCCAAGCTATTAAGAAACACATCTATTGGCTGGTCTTTAAAAGTTCTACATTAACTTCAGATTTCACTCAGTATAGACTGGCATAAATCTCCAAAACAATCTTTAATGCATAATCCACATTTTCAAATTCAGAATGTTCCCATCCCTTCAGAGTTCTGGGCTCCATTAGTGGAGTTGTGTTTGGAAGACATAGCCCCACAGGGTAAAATCTTATCTTATTCACAATTTTGTCATAAGGTTCCAGTGGCTAGTGGGAATACCTTTAAGTTCTGGCAAATTTGGCAAGCTGTGATTGCCTTCTTGCAAGATTTTAAAATCAAGGAACCTAGTAAAGTGGATTTATCCTCTCTTTTATAATTAGCAGATCAATCACACGCAGTGTCTAAAGTATATCAGGAACTGCAAGCGATAGATACAGAACTACCGTAGGGAGTTTGTTTTTATTGGGTTCAGAAGTTATCTATTAATGATGATCTGAGATTATGGCATCAAATCTGGAGTAATACATACAAATTCATAAAACAAGATAGGCTTAGGTTGCAACAGTTTAATATTATGCATAACTTGTACTTTACTCCTGTTAAACTCCATAGAATTGGCAAACTCCCAACTTCTCAATGCCACCGATGTAAAGAAAATTATGGAGATTTATATCATATGTTATGGACATGTTCCAAAATCCAGCCATTTTGAAATGTTATACAAAAATCTTTAAATCCCTTTTTGGGATTAGAGTCCTTTTTCTCTCCTGAAATTTGCTTTATTAACCACTTCCCCAGTGATACGATCAAACAGAGGAAAGCTTACTTGGCCGTTATATTGGCTACAGCCAAATTGATAATTATAAGACACTGGCTTGATGATTCAGTGCCATTGGTGGTTGAGTGACATAAAGAAATATTGCTTGCCTTGCAACTGGAATGGCACACAGCCAAGATGAATAATAGATTGCAATCTTATAATGCTAAATGGGGTCCCCTGGATGCTATGTTTGCACTATGGAAACCTTAATATGATAACTAGGTATGGCTTGTGAATAGTTTGGATACTCAGTGTCCTGTTTTACTAAATTTTTATTTTTCTTTGGTTCCTCTCAACTCCGATTTTATAAGGGTTGGATGTGGCATAAGGGTTTGGAATCTTGTTGTATTATCTTAAGCATATAAAGCTAAGTAATGCCTGATATTGTATATTGTTAGACCTCCAGATTTGTCAAGGTCTTGTGTTAATGTAATATCAGGAGGCTCTACTGTTATTATTAATACCTATGTATTGTGACATTATGAATAAAATTTAATACATAAAAAAAGAATAAGCACTGGGGGCGCACTTTGGGGAGCAATATGGCTGCATGTGTTTTTCCAAGGCACCGCTACAACAAAGACTAAGCTGCTTCATTTTTCCTTTTAGGTTTGTTCGGTTTATTTCAACTTTGTGTTTGTTTAGAGAGACTGAATGGCCACCCAGAAAGGCTCAAAGTTAAAGGAAGGAGCAGGATTGTAATCAGGAAGGTACTTCCGCAGAGGTGGGGAGCGGGCTTGCTGCTCCCGACTGTAGAGTTGTCCCCTCCGGCAATGTTGCGTCCTGATCGGGGTGCTAAGGTGAGGAACCCTCAGAAACTGACTTTGGCATCTCTTCATCATTTCCTGGGGACTTACAAACAGATATGAAAGAGATGTTTGGGAAAGTACAAATCTCACTTACTGAAATTTCTCAACGGTGTGGTGGAATTGAAACTAAGATAACAACAACTGAGGAACAAGTCAGAGCAGCTGAGAAAAGTACAGAGAGTTTATCTGCGAGGGTTCTGAAAGTGGAGGGGGCAGTTAATACTTCCCTCCATGAACAATTAAATACCATAACAAAATTAAAAAAGATAGAAAACACGTTGTTACTGAAGAACTTAAGATTGATTGGGTTCCCTGTTAGCATTTCTAATTCAGATTTGAAGATGGAGGTTGAGAGGGTTCTAACAATGGCCTTTTCTCTGACTACCATGTTGTTTTAGATTCTGTATTTCAACTACAGGCAAAACAGAAGCAAGAGATAATTGCCACATCAGAGCCTAGCGCAAGATATGTGATATGCACATTTGCTTCAATCAATGGAGTACGGGAAAAAAATGGCTTAAAATTAATTCTCTATAAATATGGATTTCTTTTAACCCCCTCAAAAACTATTATTTATACTTTTTAGTATTACTTTTGTGTTATATGTTAATTTCAAGAAGAGTCTAAAATGTATGATTCTTAGAAAAAAATGATTCTCTCTGAATAAAAATAAAGTATATATAAAAAAAAGAATAGGCACTAAAAATAATCACCAAATAGTTATACAAAGTTATCAGATACATTGTTCATCACTAATTTACTTTTTATGATCTTTACCTGCCAAAAACATGAATAAATATTTCTGACAGAATTTTACAGTACTTAAGCAGGAGATTTTGTTTCCCAGGAGGGAGGGCTGGAGTTCCATAAAAAAAAAAACAGGAGTCTTCTGGCAAAAGCAGGAGATATCACATGTATGGGGATGTCTGTTTGGGAAAAGAGGCAGAGAGAAGTGCTTGAAATGTTTTGATATGAGACTGTTATGCCAGTTGCATTACTATTCAAATGGATACGTTTCTGCATACAACTCCCCAGGTCTGCATTACTTCAATCCACTGTTGTGTTAAGGGTATACTTGTAAGATTGCAGGATCCCTTCCTGCTTCCTACCCACACAATATAAAGGGCTCATGTATTCCCGACCCCTTTCTATCTCTTTGGCCAAAGTCCACAGAGGCCAAAAACAGGACTCATTGGTACCCTCCTAAGCAGTCAGTAGTGTTACTGGTTCACCATTTTTTCTTGTTTTTTTCTGACTGTTACTGCAAATTTCCCTTATTGATGCTAACACTGCTGCCTCATGGTCCTTACTATTGGGTGACCTGACCCACTGTCTCAATCCCCCAAGAATAATACCAAATTTAAGGTGACTGGTAGTGGGATAAGACAGATTGATTGCATGTATGGATCCTGGAAAACCCTGACACATAGGCAGAACATCTCTCAAAGACTGCTATATGTACCAAGTTAAGTACTATGGATAGACTTGTAGGGGTGGGCCACATTGGTCTGGAACACAACTAGATGAGGTGTCCCTGGGGTGCCCCCCACCATCTCTGAGACCCCTGAATGGAATCCTGAAGGATTTTAAGATAGCACTTTAGCACAGTGCACTCATTCATTGGCACCTATCAACTGCAATTTCACACCTGTACTAGTTCTCTCTTTGGCCAAGCTGGGTTCACTAAGTTATATATAACTCCTCTCCCCAATAAAGCAATGTTTTGGAAAGCCTTATATGTTTTCCCTACTCATCCCTTTAGATGCAGTATTGCCCTACCTCATTAGGATCAAAACTCATGCCAGTAGTTTTAGTCTTCCCTCTGCTACATTCTGACTAGTAAGCCTCCACCAAAGAAACATAGAAAAATAGAATTTGATGGCAAATAAGGACCACTTGGCCCACCTAGTCTACCCATTTCCCTGCCTAATGGATAAACTACAGATCATAGTTAACCAACGACCTACTTCCTCCTACCCCCCACTAGAACTGCCTTATGTCTGTCCCACACATACTTGAATTCCACCACTGTTTTTGACTCCATGACCTCCTCAGGAAGGCCATTCCATGCATCCACAACCCTGTCCATGAAAAAATACATCCTCACATTACCTCTGAGCCGTCCCCCCTCTATATTCAAATTGTGCCCCCTTGTTCTTGCACATATCTTTTTGTGAAAGATGCTACCCTCTTGGACTTGGTTGATTCCCTTGAGGTACTTGAAAGTTTCTATAAAGTTCCCCCCTGAGGGTATACATTTTAAGCTCCTTTAGTCTTTCTTCATATGTCTTTGGGCTACCTTTTGATCCTCACTAGCAATCCCTCATTTGACCTCAGCCCCTCCCTCCTCAGCACCCCAGCCCCTTGGACATCTTATCCCACTGAGACAGTTCCACAGTGCTGGGCACTGCAGGGTTTTATTGTACAACTTTCCAACCACAGCAAATATCTTCTCATATTACACCTATCAAACCAGCCTGACTACTGCTATTCAATACAAATGAGAATCCTATGGAGGAAAGCGGGCATCATGGTGTTTATCTTTTTATGTTGCACTCACCCCATAAGCACAGCCAGGAGCCTTGAGTCAGGGTGACTTGCCTGACTCAGATGTGGTTCTGACTGAGACATTTGTACTTGTATACAGAATGCATGCTCTAGAGCAAATTAGACATGCTAAGGCGGAGTACTTCTCTAATACCTTTCAAAACAATAACCATCCATCTAAACTCTGAAAGGTTATCCATGCCCTCTTCTCACCACCAGCCCAGTGCACCCTTCTGATCCTCAAGGTAAAGGACTACATCATCACTGACCCCTCTTCTGACACTGGTGAATTCAATAACTTGTTTACTAATTGTGCCTCCTCCCTCCTCTCCATCCTTCCTACCTCCTCCCCCTCTCTCCCCTCCTCCACTCCCCCTCTGCCCATTCTATGTCCTCTTCAATGCTTCCTTTCTTCTTTTCCCCTGTCTCCTTGTCTGACACCCTAAAGGTCATTCTAGCTCTTAACCCCCTCAAGAGTAAGAGCCCAGATGGACTGGACCCTAAATTACTGCATCTCTCTACTACTGTCATCAGTTTTCCCCTCTCTTCCCTTTAAAATCTCTCCTTCTCCCTTGCATCAGTCTCTAATGCCTGTAAGCACACCACAGTAATAACCCTTCCCAAAGGCGGTGACCCCTTTGCCCCAGGTAACTATCACCCTATCTCTCTACTACTCACCCTTGCCAAACTCCCAAAACACCTAGTCCTCTCTCAACTCTCTCCTTTCCTGGACTCATCTTCTTTCTTCACTCCATTCCAATCTGGCTTCTGCAAATCCTATTCCACCTCCACCTCCCTCCTTAGGCTTACTGTTTCCATCCTCACAGGGATGGACAAGGGTCAAATCACTTCTGCCATTTTTGTTGACCTGGCCAAAGCCATTGACACTATTTCCCACCCCATTCTCCTGGCAAAGGTCACTGCTGCTGGCCTCTCAGCCCATGCCCCTAACTGGTTCCACTCTTACCTTTTGGGCAGAACCCAGTCAGTTAAAATTGGCTGCCCCCATCCCCACACCTCCCTATCAACACCGGAGTCCCACAAGATTCTATGCTTGGCACCATTTTCTTCTTCATTTTTTTACATAACCTCTCTTCTGTCTGTACTTCAGTGTCCATCCATATGCACACTGATGACACAGTACTATTTGCCTCTGGATCCTCCCCCACTGATCTGATGACCAGACTCCAACTAGACTTTAACAATGTCTAGCACAGGTTCTGCTCAAATCATTTGGCCCTAAATGCAAAGAAGACAGCCTCCATGACCTTTGGAACAGGCAAAAGATCTCCAGACTTATGACCATCCCATCCTTCCCCACCCTTGATGGGTCCCCTCTTGAAGATGTTCCTTCCTTCAAGTACTTGGCGGCTTGGTTTGACCAGCACCTGGACTTTTCAACTCACATTGAGGCACTCTACAAAATGTTGCACCCAAAACGTGGTGCTTTGCACCATAAAAATGGGTGTATCCCCTTGCCGGCTAGCAGGACCATGTTACAGAGAATGATACTCCCTATCTTTGACTATGAAGTCACAGTCTACAGTGCTGCTCCTAAGTCCACATTGTCCAGACTGAACTCGCTCTTCCACTCTTTCTGCCATTTTGCTCTTGACGGTCCCCTCTGCACTCACCTCTGCTCACTGTACTCCACACTCTCTCTCTCTCTCTCTCTCCCCTCCCTTGAGGCCAGACATCTTACTCATTGCTCCTCCTTTCTGGACAAACATTAGCTTTGCTCTCTTTCCTCCTACCTCTCCTCCTTTCTCTCATCTCCTGCCCCCTCCTTCTACTCCTTATGCTCCTCTCAGTTTTGCTCCCTCACCCTCCCGCCTAGGACAACTAGAGCCATCCAGATTGCATTCTCTTATCATTTCCCTAATGTCTGGAACTCCCTCCCACTAGCCACCTGATCTGCCACCTCTCTTCACTTTCTCTCTACCTTCATCTCTGTGAGCTCCACTCGCCCACCTGCAGTTGCTCCTGAATCTTCCCTCCCTCTCTCTGCCCTTCCCCGTCCTATTCCCTTCCCCATGTCCTCTTTCCCCACTCTCCACTGAGATGCCTCTCTACCCTGCTCCACATATTTTTATATTTTACTTACGTATTTCACTGAGTTGCTGAATTATGATTAGCTGCCTGTCTTTTGCTGGGTGACTGGTGCCATTATAGTTGATCACCTATGAACTGCTATCACCAGTCTTGTACATGCAATTCAAAATGTAACTTATGGATGCTTGTACTTATTGCTCTGCTACTTGTATATAGTGCATACCATTCTTCTTAATTCTGTATAAATTTACCTCTGGTCATTTACTTGTTCAATTTATGTATTATTGTTGCATTTCTTTCTCCCTTGCCCCAACCCCCCAGGATGCATCTGGAAATGAGTTGCAATTTCAGCTCAGTGTGTCTTTCCTGGTAAAACTTTTGAAATAAATAAATACAGTTTGAATTAATATTCTGATATGTTGTCTGCTTTTCACTTTGTATCAGTGTGTATTCATAACCAGATGCCCATAATTTAACTGGACCAGACTCAGCACCCCATGTCCTACCCTTTTGGCTAATGTGTTCTTTCACTCCCTCAGACTTCTACTCACCACTACCCACGTTCCTGGCAGCTCTTGGTTGCACCTCTCCAGTAGCTCCTCCCACAGGCATTCCAGAGTACATCCACCTTAATGGCTGACCTATACTGCCATGCCTGAAATGTCTGTAGATTTAACTTTCCAGTCAAAGGCAAGCATAAGCAAGCCCATCTAAAGTACTTGCAATCTCATGTCTATTGCAAGAATCAAAGCTAATACACCTGGTGGCTAAGAAATTAAAGCAAGAGTGGGTGGGTATCAAGGTTCATAGTTCTGCACAGTTTAAAAAGAGGGGAACTTCTATCCTTATTCACAAGAATTTACATTGGAAAGTTCTCAAAACAACAGATGATGAGGATGATAGGCAGATACTGGCCCTCTTTGACAGCTAGGCTGGTCTTATAGTGATAGGGAACCTATATGCATCTAACATGGATTCCACCTCATTCTATGATTCTGCAGACAACACCTCTAATGTCCCGGTTCTAATTGAAGGTGACTTTAACCATTCTATGGACCCAACTGTGGACAGGAATTAGTGCATGGTTGAACCCCACCCTAAGGCAGCATAAACGGTCTCACTGTGACTAAAGGATGAAGCCTTATTTGATGTCTGGTGAACACTGCATCCATGTGAGACTATTCTTGTCACTCTGCTGCACATGGCTCATATAGCCAAGTAGATCTCTGGGTAGCATACTCCCCAGTTCTAGAGAAAGTAACAGATGCTACCATCAACTGTCTAGTACTCTCAGATCATGCTCTGGCTCAGCTGGACTAGGTTTGGGCAACACTCACTCTCCACTCTTCAGCATTGTGCCTCAGACCCCTTAATTATGCAAGACCACAAATTCATGGAGTGGCTTATGCAGAAGACAACTGCTTTCTTACATATAAATGATGATGGATCCACCACAATGGCTTCCCTATGGAAGGTGTACAATGCTACTATCAGGGGTCAAATGATTAGTTATGCCTTGCATAAGTATAAAGAGCAGAGAAACATCTGGCAAAGTTAGAAAAATAGCTCAAGTCAAAGGAAGAGGAACTGAAAGAAGAAGAAGAAGAATCAGTATTTATATAGCGCTTTTCATACACAGCGTATCCCAAAATGCTTTACAAGCAATGCCAGACTGGTAGTGAAGTGACTGAATGTGTAGTGGTGCCATATCGCACATCAACACCCACACACAGCCTGGACAACTGCATGAACTGGTTTTATGGGAAGGGTAATGCTGGCCAGGACACCGGGAATGTAACCTACTCTTTGCAAAGAGTGCCCTGGGTTCTTTTACTTCCACCTGGACACCCATCAGGACAACACCAGGATGGGTAGAAGGGACCTCAGTTTAACATCTCATCCGAAGGATGGCACACCCCAGAAGTACAGCACCCCCCAATACTGCACTCAGATGCCAGCATTTTTAGGTGCAAGTTCAATCCCGGTGTGGGATGAGAACCCACGACCTTCTGGTCCAGAGGCAGATGTGCTACCAACTGAGCCATGCTGACACCTCTCCCTAGACACACTCCTCCCTACACCAGGTTATTGTCAAACAGAGACTGGACATAGAAGCACTTGTAGTTAGAAAGGCTGACCTATCCTTATTTAGATTTAAGCACAAATATTGGGAAGGAAGAGGCAAATGTGGCATGGTGTTGGCATACTGCCTTAAAAAACAGCAGACTAAAAGGCACATTGCTGGGCTAGTGAACACGCAAGGCATTTTTGCGTCCTCTGCCAATCATGTCAGTGAGAGCATGAACAGCTATGATGCTTGGCTCTATGGCTCTATAGCTGTCCATCCCTCCCCGACTGTGCCACTACAGATTACTTCTTACAATCTCTTTTTCTTCCCACCCTCTCAAAAGAGCAGACAGCTGCACTGGAAGCCCCACTCTCACCTCTGAGATAGAGAAGGGGATAAAATGCTTAAGCTTCATAACGCACCAGGAGGATGGACTTACTGCAGGGTTCCTATAAGCCCTTTCTCCATGAGCCGTCCTATTCTCCACAGGCTATACATGCAAACAGAATGACTCCCTACTTGAGGCAAGCAGCCAGTATCACTGTCCTACCCAAGAAGGGGAAGGATCCTACCTTCCCTGCCAGTTATAGACCAATCTCACTTATTATGGCCAACATTAAGATCCTTACAAAAGCCCTCACAATGAGGTTAGACTGTTTTCTCCCCTCACTCATCCACCCCTCCCAGGTAGGATTTGCCCAGAAAAGACTGAGTTTGGACCACTCTGATAAACATAAAGCATGTCAGCCAGCCCGGTGGTACCGGAGCTTGAGGTGCTAGACACTACACCTCATGATATGCAGGCAACCTGGGTTCGGGAACCAGCCCAGGCTATTGGGGGTTGGCAGGGGCGAGAGAAGGATTGAGCATCTGTAGGACTGTTATCCTCTCTCAGGGAGGGAGGTATTTTCATCCCACCTGTTGATCTCACCCTGGTGGGGGCTGGGTGGCAATGCAGGCTGAAGACAGGTAGCCAGCTGGTGTGGCATGTGCATGCTCACACTGTACATCAGGAGGGAGGGAGGGAAAACCAGAAAAGAGGAAAATGGTGGCATGGGGCTTCCTGAAGCCTCACCCTGTTCCACCGGTCCATCGCCACCACCTCCCTAGATTTAGATTGTGCTCTGGGAGGGAAGGCATCTCCCTTCCTGGACCTTCCATGGGGAAGGCAAGTCATTGAGGGTCTCAGGGTTGGTCAGAGGGTGGTTGGGCTCACAGGAAGGTGATACAGGGTGGAGTTCCTTCCCCCAGTGTGCCCAGAAGGACCAAAATGCAAAATAAAAAAAAAATTAAAGCATGTCACCAGAGGTTCCCCTACTCCAGCAGTGGTGCTCACAATTGGAAGGCATATGCCTGGGGTTTTATGGGGGGATAACTCCTCCCCATTTCCTATATAATCCCTCAGGCTTTGCCCACTCTGTTTGGAGTGAGTTCCACTCATCTTCCATCCTTTCTCTGTCTCCTCCTCCTCCTTTTCTGGCACACTTATCCCACCTGGTGGGAGGGTCTTCAATCCTACTCAACTAAGCATCCTGCCAAAGGTGGTATACAGAGAAAGGACAAAACATCAAGTTCTAACAAGCTGCTATATCATCTGTTCAACTATCTATGCACCATTCATATCCAATCCAGTTCATATGTAGTATAATCACTGACCTATGTTCATATCCATGCTGACGTATCTAAGCAGTAACCACGTCATGCAACTCATACATTCTGCAGGCATTGCCCTACCTACTGGTCTAGCTCCTATGTATCAAAGCACAAATGATATCATCCAGCTGTACTGTACGTTGCACAAGCACTGAGCTATGAACCACACATACAATAGATTTTGAAATGGTATTCAGTTTGATGAAGTGAGGGTACCTCTACCATGTAATGCACAAAATGGGTTTCAGTTGTGGGTTTTTTAATTATATCCACACCATGTATACAACCCCCTGGCAAAAGTACACACAAATAGCTCCCTGTCACAGACATTTCTTTTTGCCAAGGGGGCAAGACAGGGGTGCCTACTGTTCCCATCTGCTCCTTATCATACTGATAGAGCCCTTGACTGCTATGATGTGCCAGAGCTGAGACATCCCAGGGATATCAGTCAGACAAGAATGCCACATGGCCCTACTTTATGCCAATGATCTGCTGGCACTAACAGAGATAATTCACACCTCACTTCCTCATCTCATCTCCTTTCTGGACACCTTCTCTCAGGTATCCAGTCTTAAAATAAATATAACCAAAACTGAGGTCCTCCCCCAAAACTCAGCCTGCATCTCATATCATGTCCAGTTGACAGGGCTTAAGTGGGCACCAGATCATATCATGTATCTGAGTATACAGATCACACCCAATGTAGAGAGACTTTGGACTCTCAACTTTGTGCCTCTGCTAACTGTGCTACTTACTGAATGCAATTGTTGGAAGTCTCTGCAGCTATCCATGGCTTGAAAAATCGAGGCATCAAATATTTTACACCAATTATCCCACATTCCTGTCCAAATACCCCAGAAGTGGTTCCATCAGATTCACTCTATGATCAGTAATGTCATCTGGGAGGGGAAACAGTACAGCTTTACAAAATGGCATATACTTAAGCAATAAGTCATGACAGAGGGTGTGTTATGGTGGGATAATGGCACACCTTGGGTGGGTTGAAGCATGAGGCTTAGCTGAGTGCTTCCAACACCCTAGAAGGGCCGTTAGCCCACCATAACACACCCCCTGGAGTGCCTTATTGTGATTATGAAATGGGCCCTTTTTAGTAAATTTTATGCATCTTTTTAAACATATTACTTTCAGCTGTGCAGTTGTGCTGGGATAACGGCCCTGCCGAAGCAGCTCTTGGCCAGTCACAATTCAGCATTCTTTACACCCATTTCATAATATGGGACATTTCATACAGTCCAGCTTTTATATTGGTTCTAGAGCAGGAAGCAGTTACCCCCAGTATGGAAATCTCTTGAAGTTCAGCAGCTTAAGGATGCCTCCCCTGCAGCTGGACTATTTACTGCAGTGGAGAAAACTACCAAGCCCCACCCTACAATAGGTCACTCCCTGAAAATATGGGCCCATCTTCAGAACGGCATAAGCAGGCACCCAGAAGATCTAGCACTGAGTCCACTCTGCAATAACCAAACAATCTGGATAGGTGGGACTGTGGTTAACTGGCCCTTATGAGCAACTGCTGGGATTCAAAGAGTTGCTGAGCTACTCACCCCAATCTCAGTACCTTGGACTCCTTCCTGAACCTCCAGATGAAGTATGGCTTGTATAAAACTGACTTGTACAAATATTTGTCAACCCACAGCTCATTAGGACTACTTCTGGGCAACATGCAATGGCCAAACCCATAGATAAGACCACCCTCTAAAACATGGCTCAAGCACTCCAAGGGAACAGTGGGTGCTATATATATATATATATATATATATATATATATATATATATATATATATATATGAGATTCAATACCATGTCAGTCACTCACTGCTCATGAGAAATCGACAACTCTCTTACATAAACCTATACCACAAGAGGAATTGTCCTATGCTGGATGGAAGGGCAATAAGGGATTCTAGAAGCAGATTTCTGTAAAACAAATTGTATCAATTATGATATTATACCCCCCCACAGTCCTACAGGCAGCAAATCTAGCCTGTAATGATCACTGCTGGAGATGTGGGAAAGAGGGAGTTAATTTATACCTTATGGCACTGTCATTTGATACATCCTTATTGGTGCAAAGCCTTCCATTTCTTAAACACAGTCCTGTTAACCAATATCCCTCTCTCCACAAGTACTGCCATATTAGACTTTGTTGTAATGCTTCCCTTCAAGTCCTGTGACAAGAGATGAGTTCAAGTGGTGTGTATAGAGGTCAAGCAGCTTATTCAAAGGAAATTGTGTTCCACAGATATCCCAAACCAGGCTGAATTAATAGCTAGTATCTCTTATCCAGCCAGATTTGAGAGATTCAGCCATCTGGCTGCTGGCAGTTAAGTTCAAGGCCTCTTTGGCCCCCTTCCTTCAGTCTCTCCAAGATGAGGTAGATGGAGCAGGTGCTTAGTTCCCTTTCAAGAGCAGGGGTAGGATAAATGCATATTCCCCCAATGCTTAAAGTGTCTAGGATTTTGCCCTAGTGGTGTTTCTGTGGAAATGGATACATTAGTTATAATCTGTCCCAGGAAGCTTCAAATTCAGTTATGTTCATAGTTTCAGTATTGAATATCACCCATTTCCCATTATGCACTGGTCTGTAAATATAGTTGCAAGTGTTACCCTTCTGTTGCATAGCCTCATACCATTGATGACAGCATGGGGCGTATATTCACATTATTACATTAAATGTTGTGACCTAACCTAATCTCACCTAATATGCTCCAAATGCCATCTGTTATACAAGATGGAGTTAAGCCTTCATTATAGCCTACGTATGTCCATCGTATGGCTGCTGAGGACTAACCTGCCCAGTCTGTACACTGTGTGCCTATAGTACCCTTTCATTGAATAATTCCTGTGTATTTGGCTACATGATAGTATATGCATTATATTGCGGTTGTATACTTTTTATGTAAACCTTTGAATAAAAAAGATTAACAACAAAAACAATAATGCCATTAAAGTAAGAACACAGAACCTAAATCATCTGCCTATATTCAACATATCAGATTACTGTACATAAGAACAGCAAGCAAAAAACTTCACATAGGAAAAACAGCACATTCATAGAGACAGTGAAAACAAGACAAAGGCAAGCATTGAAAATGTGAATACCAAATTTATAATTATTTATTTATTTATTGAAATGTTTCACCAGGAAGGCACATTGAGCGACAAATCGCTCATCTCCCAGTGTGACCTGGGGGGAAGGGGTACAATAGGAGTGAAACATTAAACATTCACGTTACAAGATCAACATTAACATACAGTTCCAAGGCAGGTGTTACAAGCAGTGGTACAACAGTCTTGTGCATAATAGGTAGAAAGAGTGGACAATAATAAGTGCTGAGTTAATAATTAAACAAGTGCTTACAAAGAAGAGAAGAAAAGAAAAGGGGATGTGAGAGGGGAAAGGAGAGGGAAGGGTAAGATGGGAAGGGGGAACAGTTATGTTCAAGTTACATTCAAGTTACAAGATCAACATTAACATATAGTTGTAAGGCAGGTGTTACAAACAGTGTTAAAACAGAGTTGTGCATAATATGTAGGAAAAGTGAACAATTGGAAGTGTTGATTTAATAAGTAAACAAGTGCTTATGTGAAAGAAAAGAGTGAAAGTAGATGGAGGGGTGAGGTGAAGGAATGTGAGGTAGGGGAGTAGATGAGGGATACAGGCTCCTGATGGGGTAGGAGAGGGACCCATGGAGAGCATTTGGCATCCCTTACATTCTGTGAGAGATCAAGGGCAGGCAGTAAGAAGGAGCAATTTGGGTGAAGGGGAGGAGAGCTAGAAATTTTGGGGGGTGAGGGTGCATAGGGTAAAATTAATGTGATGGTAGAGGGGTAGGGTTTATCCAGGGCTTATAGGAGGGAATTAGGGAGGGACATGGCAGGAACAGCTAGGTGCAAGGTAATTTTTAAGGGCAGAGCTGATAGAGTAGGTGGAGGATGAGTGCCAGATTTGATGGGGGAGTGAATTCCAGAGTTTTGGGAGGTAGTGAGAGTAAGCAGATTGGCTGATTAGGGTGGATCTGTGGGGGATTACAAAGGTGCCGAAGTCGGTTGATCTAAGGGAATGGGAGGATGCAGGGTTGTTATAAACGAGGAGGTTAGGTAGGAAGGGAGTTCACCTGACCAGTGCTTGGAGGTGAATTTAGCACAGTGGGAGAGTTACTTATTTGTAAGAGAGGGGAAGGATTGGGCACAATAAAGATCACAGTGGTGGGTGTGAGGGGGACATCCAGGACAAAGAGGTAGAAGAAATTGAAGAGGGTATCCAGTCTGGCCAGGGAGGACCTAGGGACAGCACCATAGACTATGTCACAGTAGTCAAAAATGGGCAGTATCATCTTATGAACAAGTTCATGCCTAGCCGTAGGAGGGATGCAACTACAGTTCCTGAACAGGGTACCAAGCTTAGGGTGCAGTTTTTTCTGGATAGCATCAATATGTCCAGAGAAGTTTAGGTGTTGGTCCAACCAAACACCTAAGTACCTGAAGGATGATTTGTCCTCAAGTAAAGTCCCATCAAGGGTGTGGAAATTTGGAAGGGAGGGATGCCTAGAGAGTCTCTGCCTTGTGCCAAAGGTCATGGAGACAGTCTTCTTGGCATTGAGGAAAAGTTGATAGTTAAGAAACCAGAGCTGAACATTGTCAAAGTCTCACTAAAAGCTGGTTGTAACCTCAGCAGGACAGGAGCCAGATGCATACAGGACTGTAACATTGGCGTGCATATGTATAGTGGTGGAGGGGGAGGAAACAGAGAAAATGTAATTTAAGAAGATGGAGAAAGAAGGGGCCCTAATAAAGAGCCCTGGGAATGCCAGTGCTAATTGGAAGGGGAGGTGAAGTGGCATTCAAGATCTTAACTGATTGGGTTCTGCCAATAAGGTAGGCCTTGAACCAGTTTATGGTGGAGGGAGATAGGCCAGCTGCTGGGAGTGAGTCGAGGAGAAGGGAGTAAGAGACAGTGTTGAAAGCATTGACAAGGTCTACAAAAATGGCAGAGATAATTTGGCCATTGTCCATCCTGGTTAGGATGGAGTCTGTGAGCCATAGGAGAGAGGTAGTGGTTGAGTGTTTTCTTCCTGAAACCAGACTGGAAAGGGGTGAAAAAGGAGGTGTCAGATAGAAAAGAAGTGAGTTGGGAGAGGACATTGTGTTCTTGAAGCTTGGCAAGGGTAGGGAGGAGAGAAATGGGGCAATAGTTGCCAGGGGATAAGGGGTCATCCCTTTGGGTAGAGGGAGGACCACTGCATGTTTCCATGAAGAGGGGACTGAGGCAGTAGAGAAGGAGAGATTTAGGATTAATGAGAGGGGGAAGGCAATGGCTGGAGTAGAGAGGGAGAGGAGTTTTTGGTTGAGGCTTTCAGGGGAGGCACCTTTAGAGGGGTTGATGGTGAGGAGGGCACGTACGGCATTGTTTGTGGTTACAGTAGTGAATGGGAATGGGAGGTGGGAGGGTGGTGGAGGGGGCACACCAGTAGAGGGTAGGAAGGGTGAAGTGTAGGAAGGGAGGGATTTCAGTAGCTCAGTGGTGCAAGAGGTATAGTAGGAGTTAAATATCGCTGCTATGGCTGGTGGGTCCAACACTAGTGAGCTATTTACTTTAAGTACCAGAGGAGGTGGGTGAATGACGGCTTAAGTAGGGCATTGGCCACCTTCCAGAACTTAGAAGGGGAATTTATGTTGGTGATGAAGGCAGATTTGAAATATTCAGAATTGGCTAACCTTGTAGCCCTGCTGAAAGTGTTTCAGAGCATGTAGTAGTTCACGAGGTCACTAGGGTATTGGGTGGCTTTATGATGCTTCCATGCCCAATCTCTAGCCCTGAGACAGGCCAGAAGTTCAGGGGTTATCCAAGGTAAGTGGTTACCTCTGACTGTGGTTTGTTTTAGGGGGCAAAGGTGTTTCAGTTTATAAGAAAGATTCCTTTGAAGTAGGTAAGGGCCTTATCAACCGAGGGAAAAGAGGTTGGGGGGACCAGTCAGAACTGGCAAGGTTACTCAGGAGAATTTCAAGGTCAAGAGACTTGAAAGAGCGTAGTTATATGGTTTTGTGTGGTGATTTAGTTCTGTGGACTTTCCTAACTATGAGTATTGGATTATGGTCACTGAAAGCATCAGGAAGGACACCAGAGGTGATGACATGGTGGGGGTCGGAGGTAAGGGTGCAGTTGAGTAGGGTGGGTTGTTGTGTCTTGTGGTTTGAGTGGGTGGGCTCAGAGATCAGTTGGGTTTTTGTAGTTCTAGTTGACAACCAATTTATATTGAAGTCACCTAGGATGAATAATTCCCCAGAATGAACAAGGGAAGTGACAGAGGTTAGGAGGTTTCATGCGACTGAAGGATGGACATTTGGGTGGCAGTAAATGCTGGTTATGAAGATTGGAAGAGTGAAGGGGAGGGTCACATGGATAGCTAGGGCATCATGGGTTTCAGGATTGGAGGATGAGTAGATGATAGAATATTAGATGGAGGCTAGGATATAGAAGCCACACCACCACCCCTGCCAGCAAGGTCTTGCCTTAGCAGTTAGTAACCAGGAATGGTGACTGAGTGGTCAGGGATAGTGCTCTTTAGCCAAGTTTCTGAGTTGATTAGAATGTCTGGTTTTAGAGTGCACATCATGGTCTGGATCTGGTCTATTTTTTGCAACAAGCTGCGGGTGTTTAGATGTAGGAGTTTTAAGCCCTTTGGTACAGCTGAGAGAAGAGAGCCAGGGGTGGTAGTAGAGGATGAAGAAACAGAGAAGTTAGGATTCAATAGGGCCTGGGTTAGGGTGGACATCCCCGGTGGACAGCAAGAGGAGAGTGAATATAAGGAAGTGGATCATAGGGTAGTTAGGCAAGTTTGAAGGGGCTAGCAAAGAGGTTGGTAAATTTGAGGAGAAGGGACACCTAAAAAAAAAAAATCTTGCAAGTGCCCAACTCAAATCTCAGAGGCTTGTAGGAAGACTGTACCTTGCTATGCTGGCAGCTGTGCTAGATGGACAGGGTAAGGCTGGCAGCAGTAAGCTGGTGAAATTGCTGTAGCACTGGAAAGACAGCATCCATGTCAAGGGCTCTCTGATCTGTAGGGAAAAAGAGATGTGTAGCAATAGATATATCAAAGTGTGGGAAGGGGGCTGTTAGCCAGTGGGGAAGACAGTGGCACAGCAGGGTGCAAAAGGAGGCAGTAAAAAAAACAACAAAAAAAAAATTTGGTCAGAGAGCGTGAATTAATACCAAAGGAAGAGTAGAATCATAAGAAGACAGGGGGTTTGGTCAGGTAGTTGCCAGGCAATGCCAGGCCTGAAGGGGAGTTTAGAGAGAGTGAGAGAACAGAGGAGAGATAAATTAAAAAGGTAAATTATTAATTTCTGAGAATTAACAAAGAAGGACAATGCACAGGCAAGCATGGTATATTGCTGGACAGTGCCAGGTTCGGGGGGGGGATGGGGGTTATTACAGAAAGTGAAAGAATGAAAAGAGAAGGATTTAAATTGTTAATTATTAACTTGGCACATTAAAAAATGAATTAGGCACAGTAACCAACTAAGCACAACTGTAAAATTAACTAAGAACAGTTCAATCAGCTAAGCAGTTTAGAACACAAGTTTACATTAATAATAATGGCAACACCATTAAAAAATAAACAATCCAGAAAAGCATGCTCAGAGAAACTAGCTCAAGCAGATGCTCAGTGTTGGAAAATGTAGTCTGACAGGAGCATCAAGAGCCAATCTGGGATAAGACAGCCAATCCTGGAGAAATCTTGCAAGTGCCAAACTCAAACCTCAAAGGTTTGTAGGAAGACTGCACCTTGCTATGCTGGCAGCTGTGATAGTTGGAAAGGGTGAGGCTGGCAGCAGTACCCTGGTGAAATTGCTGCAGCACTGGAAGGAGAGCACCCGTGTCAAGGGTTCTCTGATCTTGCTATGCTGGCAGCTGTGATCGTTGGACAGTTGGATATTTACATAGTTATTGTCATGTAAAACTTTTAATGAACAGTGTGATCAGGGTGAGGTTTGTGATAATAAACTCAAAGCACTCTTATTTTAATAAAAAAATAACCTCAGATCCATCAACTTTGGAGCTTACCTGTCCTTGCAGTTTTAGATTTATTGAAACAGTATCTCACGTGACACTTCAATGTCCCTTATACACAGATGCAAGGAATAAATACTTGAGTCACCTTAACCAGGTATGCTGATCTAAACTATTATGTAAATGTTCATATTATTATACCCTTTTACCATTAATGAAGCTGAAATGATAGCTAACCTTTCTGCTTCAGTGGTCAAATGTAAGAAATTTTTTATGAATAAACTATTACTATTACCTGATTAAAATTGACTTGCTGCCTGTTTTGCTTGCACTTCACTGTTTCCAAGAAGAGCTGTGACTGCTTTGACTTTGTGAACTGAAACACTGTGCAAATTGCCCTTCAAAGTGTGACTGCAGTTTACTTTAAACCCCGGAACATCGGTGAATCTAATGGCTGAAGGAGGTGTGATTAGAGGGGCATGTCAGCATTAGAAGAAGAGCTGCACAGATCAAAAGGCTCATGCCAACACAGCGTGAACACCACTCGGTAGAGAAAATTCAAAACTGTCTGTTTGGTAAACTGTCTGGTACTTGGTGCATTTAAAACTCAAATTGGTAGTTATAATATTTTTAAGACGTGTGACAGATAGGTACATGTGTTGAAAAGAAAGTATGTATTGGTAAAATTAACACAAGTTTTTAAATTCTTGCCACTGGTTGTAATGCAATTAGGAAAAGTCACAATCTGTCAATCAATTTTTATTTGCTAGATTCTGATCTCCGGTATTGAAACCAGTGGTTGTTAGGTTTTTCTTTTTGATTTTAGCTTTTAGGGCAATTTACAGTTTTGCCTAAGGAAAGGAAAAACATTTTTATAACCTCATTTTATCAGGTTAGGAAAACCAGTGTCTGAGCATAATTATTCCACTTTAGTGCAGTTTTTCTGTCGATTGATTTACATGCATCTTAAAGATATAATGGCATCTAGAAAGATAATGACCAAAAATCAGTTGAAATTAAATAAGGTAAAAAAAAAAGGGGGGGCCATTACAAATGATTTTATTTTGTCAGGTCAGGAGATAACTACGGGACAAGTGTCCATATTGGAGAGAACTGACTCTAATTCAGCACAAGCTGGTACAGAAAAAGAAATTGAGGAACAATCTATTAATTCATTATTGGCCCAATTTAAAAAACAAGAGTGGTCAATGATTGAGAAAACTCAGAAAGGGGGTGACATTAAGGAAAATAAATTAAATAGAAAGTTCCTGTTTGAATCCCCACAGGAGATTATATATTCCAATAACACAGACAGAGTGAAGGAACTTAGGCAGGAAGAACTACCACTTCAGGTTGGGGATAAGAGAGAACCAATTGCTCAGAATCCATCTTGCAAAGAGGAAATTAAAAATAAAGGTACTACAACCTCTCTCACTTTGGTACAGGGAGAGGAAATACATCATAGGGAATATGGGTATTTTCTGTTTGATTTTGAGAATTTTATCTCACCATATATACAGCATTTGAGTATGGAGCGTCCATCTGAGGCTCCTCTGGAGGTATCACATTTATGGCAAACAATGGAGCAGGAGGGGGAGAAAATATCTGAGTTAAGGGTTAGAGCAAAAGTGGGGAAAGGGGGATGCCTGTATGCTGACAAATCACAATTACCATTGGTTGTAGAGTTCTTTATGAACCAGCATTTAATTATAATGGGATTAGCTGAAATTAAAAGGGAAATAGGTCATAGAAATAATTTGTTAAGGGAGGTGATGAAAAGGTTGCCCCAAGGTCAAGAACTAGGAAAGGGGGAGAAGAGTAAGAAGGAAGTAGAAGAAAAAAAAAAGAAGAAACATGGGATGATAGAAAGAAAGATATCAAGCAAATTACAGAGGAACTAGGGGAAGAAGAGATGCATAAAAAGGACAGAAATAGGATCAGAAAGTTAATCGTAATGATAATAAGGATACTATAGTTCGGAAAGGTCTGAACTGTAAAAATGTTCAGGGATTAGGACAGAAAGATGGGCAGAATCTAGAGGAGTTAGTAAGTGCAGATAAAGGACAAAGAAGAGCAAGCCACAGGGGAAAGGATGTGGAAAGTATACAGAATATTACAGATTTAGGAGGAAAAGAAACTGGGGCTTGGGCAAAGGTAGGGGACAAACAATTTAAGATGGACAAAAAACAGAGGTTGATAAAACAGGGAAAATGATTGCCCACTGTTTTTATCAAAGGAATGCCTAATGTTAGGAATGAGTCCCCATGCATGTTAAAATTGCCAGCATATAACCTCTGTAAGGGGGTTTTGGGACATGCTATTGAATGTACAGATTTGTTAACAGTGTATAGATACCTAACAGGAGAGGAGAAAGGTTGGGTGTGTATCACACTTAAAAGACCAGAAATTAGGACAAAACTTCTAAGTCAAAAGGAAGACTTTACGAAAATGGGTGTTAATTTGAATTATACAGTGGTAGGGTTAGGAGAACTAAAGAGAAACAAAAGAGAAATGGGAGATTTAAAGAAAATGGGGAAGCAAATAAGATCAGAATCAGAGACCCAAAATGCCAAACAGAAGCAACAAAGAATAACCGAATATTCACAACCTATGGTTACTGTACACTCATTTGGCAGTGAAAGTGAAGGGGAGTTAGAGACCTATATCAGGGGGTGGAAGCATAGGGATATTAAGATTAATACCAGTGTTATACTAGAAACCAGTTCATTACTGACTCCAATGACCTGCTCTCCAATTCAAAATGTAAACTCTAAAAAGTGGAATAAAGTTAGGAAGTATAATGCTGAGTCAGAATGAAGTTGGGACAGCACCATTTCCCTTATAGATCTAGAGTCATCAGCATGAAAGAGAAATAGCTCAGACTGAGGTATTACTAAAAAAGGGGAAATAAATATTCTGATTTGGAATGCAGCTGGCTTAGATGCTAAATTAGCAGATGTTCAATGGGTTCAGGAGACATAGGAGTATCAGGTAGTGATGTTACAGGAAACATGGTTAGAAAGAATAGAGGCAAATACTGTATACTGAAAGGTTTTCTTGTACATTATATTTCTGCTATAAGATCAACAAGGTATGGACATGCAAGAGGGTGTTTAGTCACACTGATTTCCACAGAAGCTTTTAGAAATACAGAGAGGATTGAAGGAAACAGTCAGTACATTTTACGAAGTATATTGGGAAATATGGAAATCCTTCTCTGATCTGTTTAAATGTATACATTCCACCAAGAGTTAACAGAGACTTGGAAAAACAGATACTCCTAGAATTAACACAAATTTTTGAGAATGTTATGAGAAAATATGACTCTAGTCCAATTTGTGTAATAGGCAATGTTAATGCAAGATTAGCTGATAAGGTGGAACATTATTTAAATAAATGGGGGATAGATGATTTATTATCAATTCCAATTAGAGCTTCGAAGGATAAAAAAATTACCCCAGAGGAAAGAAATTGCTTAATTTGGCTGAAAATAATGGGTTTAGGATATTGAATGGGAGGACTAAGGGTGATTATGATGGTAATTATACTTTTCCACTGAAAAATGGTGATCAGTCATTGACATTGCCCTTGTGGATGTATGGTCATTCAATAAAGTTAAAAGATTCATGGTTTTGGAAAGATGGGAAAGTGTCCATTTTCCAGTAGTTACTATTTATTTATTCTTTCTCAGATTACAAGTACCTTTGAGTGCAAGGCAACTAATTTACAAAGGTTCCACATTCGTGGGGAAGGGTTACATTTAGACAGGGAAAAAAAAGATACAGTACTGCATGCATGGTACACCTTTAAACAAGATGATTACTAGAGCAATAATACATAACAAATAAACAGTAAGGAGAGCCAGCATGGTGAGCTGACAGTTATGCTACAACAAACAGTAAGTGAATACATCCAAGCATACAGTGACAGATAAGCAAGGGAGGCAGTAGGGAGTTAAGATAGAGGGGTAGATGAGGGTGGTGGCAATGCGATGTAGATCAGAGTGAAGGGTAGCAGCTAGTGGCTTTGTCAAATGTTGTAGGAGGGGTAGGAAGGTGTAGGGGATAGAAGGAGTGTGAGGTGAAAGGGTGATGTGCACAATCGGTGCCATGTAAGTGCCAAAATATAAGTGCCAAAGGGTGTGGACAGGGTGCCACAGTACATGGTTGAGGTTGACAGACAGGAACTAGGACTGGGTGGTACAATCATATGTGCTTTCAGTTATAAGATGCTGCTGGAGCAACTGTTTAAACTGTGCAAACTTGGTTAGCTTGGTCAATTCACTACACAGGCCATTGAACCAAAGTGGGGCTCTGTACAAGAAGAATCTTTGGAACTGTGCAGTCTGACACCATGGGATGAGGAGGTGTTCAGAATTGGATGTATAGGTGTGCTGGGTCTTAAGGGATTTATTCAACAGGTATCCAACTCCTTGAGGCAAGAGCCCAAGAAGCATTTTTTTGGTTAGCAGGCATGTTTGGTACTTGATTATACCAGTTAGTGGAAGCCACCCTGTTTTGACATATAGATCATAGGTGTGGGTAAGATGAGCAGCACCTGTGATCAGCCTACATGCTTTGTTCAGAGCAACAGTTAGCCGATTGAGTGATGTGGTTGTGGTAGCTCCATATATTACTAAGCCATAGTCAGGGCTCTCTCCTGAACGTACTGTTTAATCACAAAGCAAGCAGAATGACAAGCAGCCAAAGCACACCCATACACTCCATTTTAATCCTAGCAATCGCTTCCCACTCCAAGCTCTCACTCCCTTCCATAAAACACAGCAATAGTGACTCAAATAATTGCATCAACTCCTACCACCATTTAAAATCTCACCAGCAACCATACCAAACTCTTCCACAAACAGCACCTCTAGACTCCAATTTTACCACGAGCCTTAGCTGCACCTTAAACGGGTCAGCGCAGGCAAAGCAAGCACCCCCATCTAACACCCACCCACCAAATAGCCCTAACCCTCTTCTTCAACAAGCTCAACTAGCCCAAATGTTCCAATCCATCCCCATACCAAGCAGACCTCACAAGTATAACACTCACCCATGCCACATCAAAAACATCTCCAAACGGCTCCAGACAACAACTCTCAGACATGCTCTCCTCCTTCTTCTACTTATGTCTGGTAACATACACCCCAACCCAGGACCTGTTCCAGCTAGCAGGGCCAAAGGTCACGGGTATGGGGCCTGTTACTGGCTTCACTAAATATCCACAGCCTATCAAAAAAATTGACACTACTACAAGGATGGGTTGCACAACACTCCCTGGACATCCTGGCTCTGTCTGAAACCTGGCTAGCAAGGAATATACTGGATTCCGCAGTTGCCTTAAATGACTACCTAATCTTCAGATCAGACAGAGTGGGTAAGAGGGAGGAGGCTGTCTATATACGCCAGAGCTAATTTACAGCCACTACTGGTCCCTTTGCCCTCACCGGAACACAGGGCACAAGCCGTCACAATCAAAACAATGATTGGCTCCCAAGGGAAACCATTATACATAATGTCAGTCTACATACCCAACAACCAAAAATTAGCCTTTGATTCTTTACTAACCAGTATAGCCCAGCTCCCCCCCCCCAGAAGCGAGCTGATAATAATGGGTGACTTTAATATTAACTGGTTAACAAAAGCATCAGACCCCTTCAAAGATGCAGCCAAAGCACAAGATCTGACCCAAGTAGTCCAGTCCCCTACAAGACAAGACCCCAGGACAAGAACTCGCACTCTCCTAGACCTCATACTTACAAACTTCCCTAAGCACCTCCCTAATATCAAAGTTCTCCCAGACGTCCTTAGTGACCACTCTCCCCTCTCCTGCCACTGGTCAAACAAGAGCACACCAAGCCAACCCAAAATATCCCACCAAAGGCACCTCAAAAAAGGCTCCATAACCAAAATTATACACTCTCTTTCCACTAGTGACTGGACACCTGTCCACACCGCCCAGTCCGTTGGTGAGGCCCTTACCTCCTTTATTAATATCTTTAATACAGCCCGTGACAAATACGCCCCATTCTCAAAAAAGGTTATAAAAACAAGGGATACCCTGTGGATCTCACAGACCCTGCTACATCAGATGCATCACAGAGATAATCTCTGGTACAGGGCACTGAACTCCCAGCTTCCCCATGACAGACAACTCTATCAAAAGGTGAGAAACAAGTGCACCAGGGCTATTCAGCTAGCTAAGGCTAACCATTACAAACAAGCCCTCACCTCATCCTGGGGTTCTGGGAACATGTTCTGGAGCAATGTCAAGAAGCTCTGTGGGAAAACCGTCAACCTAACACCATCACAGATGGTCAACAATGGGGCCCCCCTCCCAGGACCCCACCATAATAGCCGATGTCCTGAACAATTCCTTCACGGACCTCAGTCACATACTCCCACCAAACTTCTTTGACCCTCCCCCTAGCATCCCCACTACCGCCTACCCTCCCACCTTTCTGACTCAGAACGATCTCCTGTAGTAAGGCCAAACACTACCTGGCTAAAGCCTTATGTAACAAGAGGTATAGCTGTGGCTCCATAGATCTCAAAATCATCCGGCTAACTCTAGACATGACCCTTCCACACCTCACCAAAATATTCAACTATTCCCTGCGCCTAGGACAGTTCCCTACTCTTTGGAAAAGGGGAATTATCACAACAATCCTTAAAAAGGGTGACCCAACCGATCCTGGCAACTATAGACCCATCATGACCCCACCCTCTCAAAAGTCCTCGAAAGAATAGTGTCAGACCAACTCACTGAGTACCTGGCTAACCACTCTCTGCTATGCCAAGAACAACATGGCTTCAGAACAGGTCACAGCACTACCACTGCCCTCCTCGAATTTACATCTTATATACACGAGGCTCTTGATCAGTGGGTAATAGCAGGCACAATCTTTGTTGACCTAACCAAAGCATTTGACACCATCAGTCATGATCTACTTATCCACTTACTCCCTTCCCTCAATCTCTCCCAGGACACAATACACTGATTTAAGAACTATCTCACTAACTGGACACAAGAAGTCAAAATCAACACCACCCTATCTGACAAGAAACCAGTTCATGTGGGTGTACCACAAGGGTCAATCCTAGGCCCTCTATTTTTCACCCTCTTCCTGAACTCCATTTCAAAATCCTGCAATGGTAAGCTTCTGCTCTATGCAGACGACACAGTAGTGTACTGGAAAGATAGCACTCCCAACTCCTCCAACACATGCTTCAAAGTTACTTTAATGAACTAGAAGACTGGTTCACAGATCATCGATTAATACTAAACTACACCAAAACCAAATCCATGATCTTTGCGCACCGCCAAAATCCCTACAGTAGCACCCATCTTAACATCTCTAACTACCAGGGCATCCAAATTGAACAGGTCCCACACTTCAAATAACTAGGCATTTCACTTGACACTTCCCTTGCCTAACACACGCACATCATCCATCTCTCCTCCTCAGTGAATACCAGACTAGGGATCCTCTATAGGCACAGACAATGCCTCCCACCACAGGTCCTACGACTGGCAGTAACCAGCTCAGTCCTATCACTGGTTGACTATGGGATTATAATATACAGGACAGCTGACCTCACAGCCCTTAATAGAATCAATATCGCTCTCAATAAAGCCTGCCGACTGGTCACAGAAAGTGACCGACTTACCCACACCTGCGACCTCTACAAAAGAGCAGACTGGCTGACCTTCAAATGAAGGCTAAAATACCACACTTGTCTCCAAGCCAAAAAGATACTCATGAAGCTTGCACCCACTGACCTGCACTCCCTCATCCAACCTAACCCCAACAGGAGCACCCCAAGGCACCAGGCAAGCACTCCCATCCTTGTCCCCCACTGCAGGACTGCACTAGGACAAAGGTCCTTCAGCTATCGGGCTCCCATCTGACTCAATGAACTCCCTTCTTCCATCTCCCTAGCCCCTAGACTAGGCCAATTTAAAAACAGAATCAAGAGACATCTCATTGACTCTGAGACATGTAGCTGCAATGAATCACACTACACCACATCGACCCAGGGTTTATAATCAACCCTTGAGAGACTAACCAAGTACTGTAATTGTTTGATGTAATTATGTAAAGTACCAATGTATTATCCTAATTTTTGAAGCATGTTCAATCTGTCATAAAGAAATCTGTCTGTTTGTTTTGACGTGCAGCCTTTGCAAAAAATTCTCTGATTCAAAGGTTGCAATTCCAAAACTTTAATAAATAAATAAATATTTACATTAAATCTAACAGCCTGACTATCACAACAGAAATTTTGCAAAACAAATCCATAGAGGAGCAAAGGAAACAAAACAGATCATAGTCAGGTACAGTCAGAGAATGAGGTAATACAATTTGTGAAGCATAGTTCAGCTGAGGCAATGCTGGAGTGAGGGCTAATCACCTTATTTCACAACAAAAACAAGTACAGTGAACTAGCACACACACACACCACCCAAAAATTCCAAAATTCCTATCACCAGTTTTTCTTCATCCTAACAAATTATCCCTTAGGGATATTTTTGATGGTGTGGTGGGTTGGGGTGGAAACTGCTAACCAGCAAAATGCTGTTACAGACAGTGCATTTTCTAAGCATAGTGGGGATTTTGTACATCTGTTATAATTACTGTCTATGGTGGCCATATTAACATCTTACCATGTTATTCTTCCTATCTCCTTTACTTCTTTTACCCCATCTGATTTTTAACCCCTATTCCCCTCCCGATACCTTCCTTAACCTCCCCTTCTTACTATCTACTATTTTTCCTATCTATTGTATGTATTCTGTCACCAAGTATTAGTTTAATATGCTGTTTTTTATGTTCTGCTGACAGGAGTCTGGGCATAGTATGAGATACAGCACTAGACATAAAACAGTGCTGGGATGTTGCCCCTCCTGTCCTGCAAAATAGCTGCTGTTTTTTACTTTTGTGTTGTTTGTCAGATCATGAGACAAGAACTAAATTGCTCATGAACAGTAAATGATCACAACCACTTTATGGAGATGGTATCCAAAAAAACATGGCAACCCTTTATGACATCTTCTGTGGAGGTATGAAGGAACAGCTTGCAAGGAGTCAAGCAGCCCTGATTTTTTCTGTAAGTTATTACTAATTCCAATAAGCAATACAGAAACAAAACAAAAACTTTGAAGAATATAATGACCAATAATTAGCACATAAACAGATAGTACAACTATTCATTAAATCAAGACAAAACTAAAAAGAATATATAATTGAAACAGCAATTTTAGTGTGTAAATATTAGTTCTCCAACAGACTGTAAATGAAGAGAAGGAAAATGGGAAAATATAAGAGAGAAAAAAGGAGCAGAAGGCTCTAAAGAGAGAAAAAGAAGAGAAAAGAAAGAGTTAGTTAGAAATTGTTGTGTTGATCAATAAAGAACCCCACTTCTTCTGGAAAACCATGGCCTTATCCTAATAGCCATGTGCATTTTTTTTATTTTAGTACTTCCATAGTCTCTTACCTCCATTCTACTAATGTAGTAGCAAACTGCTGAAACCCATTTTTAAAATAAGATTGTTTTCAGTGATAGAAATCAGTAAAATCACACACTTTCCTATCCAAAAAATAGTCTACAGTTCTGAAAACTTCCCAATAATGCAAGAGGCAATGATGAAATTTGAATAAATATTAGGTAGCCCTCTTAGAAACTGATGGATATGGGACCAAAACTCTTTAACCTTCAGACAGTCCCACATTTTATGTTTTTAGTCAGCTCCTCTGTTACTGCATCTGTTGCAGCCCCATTTTTTCAGGTGCAACAGTGAAAAAAAAAATTTAAAAATTTATATTGTAAAATTCTATAGTTCCTCAAGGAGACGATTTTATGAGGTAAAACCCAGATTTCTTCCCATTTACACTTAGCAGCTTCTGAATTTGTAACTTTGTCCTAGTAATTTATTGACTCAACTGCTTTACCTCTGGGTGTGTTTGTAAGGAATGAGTGAAAAGTTGAGCTGCATGGATTTGTTTTGCAGATAAAGATAACATTTCCGGTGTTATCATTTATGTGAAATAGTGTACATTTCCTATTAGACAACCTCAGCAATGCCTTCATTAATTGTGCAACAAAATCAGTATCAGCCTGTGTTGAGTTATTTTTTTTTCAGTAGTTCATTTCCAATCCAGTAATTATCTTTTGTAGGTATGACATATTTTTGATCCCCAGTGTATCAGAATGGGCATTAAAGGCCATCTTTTCTCTTGTCTAGTATTAGGATTACCTAACAAAGGCTGCAGTGGAAACTTATAAATATTTAGATCCAATAGTGCTGCTGCTTGATTAATTTTTGCTGTATAGAATCAGAAATTATTTGATTTTTCATAGGAATTCTACCAGGTTTAGAGTTAAAACATAAAAGTGAATCCATGTAATCCATCAAAATATCTGATTATATATTTGTTCAATCCAGAGTATAAACTTCATTATTAGGAGGCATACACTATTTACAAAATTGCAATGCCCTGCAAGCTAAGTAGTATAGATAAAAATCTGAAAGCTTTAGACCATTTTCTTTCACTCTAGTAAATTTATAATAAGCTTGCCTGGGTCTTTTGTGACTCCAGATGAACTTGTTAGTTGCATTTTGAATTGATAGGAGCCATTGTTTAGGAATCCAGTTCATCATGAGCATAAGATAACACAAAATTTTTTGGTAAAAAAGTAATTTTTTTAATAAATTCTATTCTTATCCAGAGATTCAAAGGGAGTCTGTACCACTTTTCTAAATCGTTTTCCATATTCTGCTTTAAATTCAAAAGGTTGATCATTGCAAACCTTCTATAGGACTTTGTGATGTTTATCCTCAGAGACTGAATATCATCCTTTGACCACACTAAGTCAGTACTTTTAGATTTTTCTTTTGTTTAAAGGTTATTGGCAGACAATATTTGAGACTTAACCTTGTTTATTCTGTAGCCAGAGAGGCTTCCAAAATCCTTCAGAACCTTCATTATTTTGGTATTGTAATTGCTGGGTTAGAGACTGAGAGCAGAATGTCATCTGCATAAGCTGAATAGATGTACTTCTTATCCAGTGTTGCTATGGTAGGGGGCTTGACAGGGCTTGGCCCATCTACATCTGGAGTGAGCACCAGTAGTTTTGGCATCACTGCCATTGACTTATAATGGAAAAGGGGATCAACTTAAAGATAGCACCCTCCTAGGCCCCCCTAGTTCCCAAAACTCATAAAGCTTAATTCTAACACTGTATCTTTTATAACTTCCTTCTCTGTGTCCTTGTCATGCTTAAATTTCAAAAGCTGAGACTCAAGGGAGACAACACAAAGGCATGGGGAAAGTGGACAACCTTGTTTAATTCCTTTTTGAATACCAAAATAGGGTGAGATTAATCAATTTGTAAGGACTGCTGATTGGGGGCAGGTATAAAATAATCTTATTCAATGAATGAGACTTTCCAGGAATTTGCAAATGTTTTAAACCTTAAAAAGATAAGACCAATAAACCATCTTGAATATTTTCTCCATATCTAGTGAGACAAGCACAATAAGAGACGTATTTTTCCTTGACTGTCTTTAGAATATAAAGACCTTTTCTAATATTGTCAGCTGCATGTCTTCCCTTTAAAAATCCAGTTTAATGAGGGCCTATTGGCTGTTGGATTACTCTGTTCACTCTAGCTGAAAATAATGCTTTCCAATATCTTAGTGTCCTAATTATTAAGCAAAATAGGTATGTAACTTTTACATAATCCAGGGTCTTTATCTTATTTTGTGTAAAACTGTAACTAAGCCCTTGTCAAGGGATGGTGGGAGATTTTTCTTTATCCAGGCCTCTATAAACAGTTTATGTAAAATGGGGAGGAAGTTTCAGTCTCTGAGATTGCTACAGTAGGAGTGTGGAACTGAGCTGAGCACACATGGAGCTGCAAAGGAACTTAGCTTTGGGGGATATTCTCCTTCTAAAGAACTGTGACTGCTTACACTTCAGTGTGGCTTTGAATTGTTAGGAGATTCCCTATGGTCCCACAAACAGCACAGCGATGAAGTGAGATACTCCTTGCTGTATGAGAGATAGAGGCCAACAGCAGAGACAGGGTATAGGCAGATTTGGCAGACTCACAAGACACAGGATGGCAGACCCTGTATGAGTTGGAGCACAGACTGGAGCACTGGTAAAACAGAAGGAGATTCTAGCTAGCACAGAAAGATCACAACAGTCTGCAACAGGTCTGGACAAGATAGGAGGAGTAGGAGGGCAGAACGTTTGGCGGAGAAAATAGACTCTCTGGTATGAAGGATTTCATCATTTTATCACAGATCTGTCTTTTTGGACTGCATTCAGGCAAGAGTGTGTTCAACTGCATTTTTCCCCCAGAAGGAAAGAAAGTATTGCTATTGAGGGTATTTTTTTTTCTGTCCACTGTGTATTTGTTTGCACACTTGCTATTTTTATGGGTATCTGGTGGCATGACTACTGCAGAGTGGATTTAGTGCTTGATGCCTTTCAGTATTATTTTTATGTATTTAGCACCTGGAGTTGCTTTTTAATATTTTTAATATCTGAACAATGTCTATTTTTAACATTTCAACATTTGAACTGAGTCTATTGTGTCTATTGGATGCCTGCCTGGCTGAGGATGTCGGACATCTGTTAGCCCACTTCCCAGGATCTGTATTATAGTCCAGCTTTTATAGTTCAACATTTTTACCATGCAGAAAGAATTTTATTATCTTTTATTTTTTTGCAGCCTATTATTAATTTGAAAGAAAAAGCTTCCTAAACATTGTATTTTATTTTACTTGGCCACTAATGTATTTAGTTAATATACTTCATGGAGCACTCAGTTACTTAGTGCAAGCCCTATTTTACTTTGTATTGTGATTAATTTGAACTCTTTCTGTCCCTTTGCACCCAAGGGGAATTGGAATTTTTTTTTTATTATGTTTATTGCCTATTATTTATTTATTTTTTTAATACTTTGAATCTGCCTAGTGACTTACATGATGTAACATTATAACCAGTAATAGCTGTATCTTGCATTTTTAAATTGTATTGTGTAATTGCTTGTTCAGATACCTAATAATAGGCCTTAACTTCACTTTTCTCACAGTTAAATATGAGTAAAGGGTGAAAAATGGCACTGAGAAATCAAAAAGTACTACCTAAGAATAAGGATAAGACTACTAAAGGAAGCAAATAAAAGGCTGTTTGGTTCTAACCTAATTAAAGGAATGATTTGTTATTTTACCTATTCTCCTAGGAAGCTACTTATGAGTCATATATGACAAGAAAAATAAATTTACCTTTTAGAAAAAAATTAACTGTTAGAAACACAGAAAGGGGAAGATTTACATGAACCTCCTAAATCAATGAGCTCCTCCTAGATTAATGGAATCTGAGGCTGAGCATGCTGTAATGGACCCAGTTAGTAATAACTTAAATAATAATGATAATGAGTTTAATTGCCTCTCTGTTGCAGCTTCCCTGCATGTTCCTGCAGCTCCTCCACCTTCTCTGGATTATTGTGTCACCCCAGTCTTCTCTGCATTGTCTTGCTCTCACTGTTACCTGTCCTATCACCCCTCACTCGCTCCCCTCCCTCTTTTGTTTTGTCCAGCTGCTCTCTCCTCTCCTCTCCTGTTCCCTCTCCCTTCATCCCATCACCCCTATTGTCCTAATCCCTCACTGCCTTCCCCTATCATACCCCCTTATACAACCCTGACTTCTATGTTTCCCTTTACTTAACCTAGAAGGCTTTATCCACATCTGTCACCCCTCCCTTCCCTCCCATCACCTCTTAATCTCCCAACATCTCAAAGGAAGGAAAAAAACCTCCCTCTACTTATGCTCCTATTGCTCCTCACCAGTGATATTGAAACTAACCCAGGCCTACCTACCCACGCTCCCCTCCAGACCTACTGAAGGGCTTAAATATTTTCCACTTCAGTGCCAGGAGCCTTCTTCCAAAATTGGATAATTTGAAAACCTGGACTAGCCAGCACTCCCCTGACATACTTTGCATCTCTGAAACATGGTTGTCCTCCAAGGTATTGGACTCCCACCTCACCCTTCTGGATTATAACCTTTTCCATCAAGACAGGGGAAAAAGAGGTGGTAGAGTTGCCCTTTACATTCACCAGTCCCTCTCATGCTCCATCTCCCTGTAAGAGTCCCTCATCTCCTCCCATGAATTAATCATAGCCATGCTTGTTATTCCAGGCACTCTCCCCTTATACATTGGGGTGTTATACGCCTCCCCTAGACTCTCCCCAGCCTCTTTGGTTACATGCACCTCCACCATCACCATGAACACATCCTCCAGGAAGTTGATCCTTCTTGGTGATTTCAACCTAAACTGGCATTCCCTAGCCTCCAAGCCCACAATACATAATACTGAACTCCTGAACCTCACCCAGCTCATAAAGGAATCAACACAGCTAAACCCTCACTCATCATACCACTCTCTGCTTGACTGGGTAATCTGTTCTCACCCCCACCATATTATTACTTCAGGCATCATCCCTAACATTTTTAGTGATCATTGCCTGACTTACTGTGTCAGGAAGGTACCTCTCTCCCATGCACTCCCCAAATACATATGGCACCACTCCATCAGGGCACTTGACAACAATGCCCTTCTATTAGACTTGTGCAGTGCAAACTGGTCCCATGTGTTCTCAGCCACCAATGTCAACACAGTTCTCACTGCATTCACCAGTGTTATCACCATAGTATGGAACATTTATGCTCCCCTGAAAAAAAATGTGTAAAATGCATACACCACCCCTGGATAAATGCCACCCTAATTGCCCAGTGCAAACTGTGAGATCATGCATGGGCATCCTACAAGTCCACTTTGACACAGGCCAATGTCCATCCATATACAGTAGGTCATTAAGAAATAAGTGTATAAAAGCTACCCACACAGCCAAAGCAAACTATGTCAAGGAATTCCACCACTCTACCCAAGGGTCTCCCCATAATTTCTGGAAGTTCATCCGTTCTGTCATTGATCCCCCCACCCAGACAACCACCACAGTCCTTTCTTTAGATGGCTCCACTGTCTCAGACCCTGACTCTGTGGCAGACACCCTAAATCAGTACTTTATCTCATGTGCTATGCCCAACATCTCTGCCATGACCCACACTGACCCTGACCCCTCCATGCTCTCTTTCCTAATGGGTACCATTTCCACCCCTTCTCCCAGCAAGAAGTATACAGCACCTTATTGTCTCTAAATCCAGCCAAATGTAGCCTTGATGGCACTGACCCTAAGATCCTTCATATCTCCGCCCCTGCCATTGCCTGCCCCCTCACTCACCTGTTAAATCTCTCTCTCTCTCTCTCTCTCCTCAGTTAAAGTTCCCTGGGTTTGGAAAATGGCTAAGGTCCTTCTCCTCTACAAAGGTGGTGACCCTTTCAACCCTGGGAACTATTGCCCCATTTCCCTCCTCCGCCCCCCACCTTGCAAAGCTCCAAGAATCCCTAGTCTACTCTTGGGCCTCTGAATTCCTCACCATCTCCAACACCTTCTTCTCACTCCAAGCTAGTTTTAGAAGGAATCACTCTACTGTGTTCTCCTTACTGAGTGTCACACACACCATTCTTTCTGGAATGGACCAGGATCACAGCACTGCTGTCATCTTCATCATCTTGGCAAAATTATTTGACTTAATGTCCCACCAAGACCTGCTCCACAAGCTCCACAGATTTGGCTTTGCTACCCCAGTAGTGAACTGGTTTAGTCCCTACCTTATGAACATGTGTCAGTCAGTCCAGGTAGGCTCTGACCTGTCTTCTTCCCTCCCAATCCTTGCTGGGGTCCCCCAAGGCTCCATCCTTGGCCCAATTTTATTCTCCCTATTCATTAATGACCTCCCCTCAGCTTGCTGACATGCACAAATCCATATGTACATGGATAACAAGATCATCTGTTCTACAGGGCTCTCAACCCTTGATGTGGAGACCCCCCAAAGTGACTTCAACAACATGCTAAGCTAGTTCTAGGCTAACAACTTCTAAGTAAATACAAAGAAAACTGTCGCCATGACCTTTCGGTCAAGACAGAAACTCTCAACTATCTTGCCCCCTCCGTCTTTTCCACCTCTGATGGCTCCTTCCTCAAATATGTTTCTACATACAAATACTGTGGGGTATGGCTGGACAAGAAACTTGATTCAGTCTACATCAGTTTTGTGATCAGTGCTGGGACCGGTACTATTCAATATCTTCATCAGTGACATTGTGCAGGACCTAGAAGGCAGAATTTCACTGTTCGCTGATGACACAAAGCTCTGTAACAGAGTAGACACACCAGAGGGTGTAGACAGAATGAGAAGGGACCTGCAGAAACTTGAAGAATGGTCAGGGGTTTGGCAGTTGAAATTCAATGCAAGGAAGTGCAAGATAATGCTATATGGGCACAAAACCCTGGCACAATATATCAGTTGGGGGTGAGGATATAGCATGCACCAAGCAGGAAAGGGATCTGGAGTTATCATCTCTGATGACCTCAAGGCAGGGAAACAGTGTGACAAGGCAGCAGGTAAAGCAAATAGGATGCTGGGATGCATAGGCAGGGCATCACCAGCAGGAAAAGGAGGTCATAATTCCACTATACAAGACACTAGTGAGGCCGCACCTGGAGTACACTGTGCAGTTCTGGAGACCTTACCTACATAAGGACATAGACAGGGTAGAGAAGGTTCAGAGGAGGGCAACAAAGATGGTGCATGGATTGCATCACAAGTCCCTATGAGGACAGGTTGAAGGCACTGAACATGTACTCCCTGGAGGAGAGGAGGGAGAGGATGTGATAGAGACATACAAGTATCTTACAGGGAGGAACAGGGTGCAGGAATGCACTATTTTAAGCGAAAAAGATGTTCCAGGACTAGAGGGCATGGGATGAAGTTGGAGGAGGACGATTCAGAGGAAACGTGAGGAAGAATTTCTTCACAGAGCGGTGGTGGACAAATTGGAACACCCTGCCAGAGGAAGTGGTGGGGCTGAAACAATCACGGGATTTAAGAATGCATGGGATAGACATAAAGGAATTCTGGAGGTCAGGGGTAAGGGGCAACAGACTTCCCGGAAAACATAAACTGAACTTACAAACTTAAATGGGCAGACTGGGTGGGCCATAGGCCCTTATCTGCCGACACTGTCTATGTATCTATGTATCTATGTACATCAATACATTGCACACCAAGCTCTGCCCAATATTAGGTGTAATGTACTGCAACAATGATTGCTTTTCCCTTTCTGTGTGTCATGAACTGGTCACAAAAAAACATCCACTCCATGCTTGACTATGCAGACATTGTCTACAGCACTGCCCCGCCCCTTCCCTTGCCTGATTTGACACCCAACTAAATTCCTTTTGCTGTTTTGCCACAGACTCCCCATTTCGCTCTCACCACTGTTCCCTCTACTTGTTACTTCCTATGCTCACCTCCCACTGCCGCTGGCTGCACTCCTTAACTTTTATTGCCAAAAACTGGTTTGGACTACTACCTTCCTATCTTTTCTCACTCTTATCCCCAACCAGCCCCTCCCCCTACCCACTCCAATCCAGGGCAAGCTGATCTTTCTCCCTTTCTCACCCTCATTGCATGGCATGTCAGCCTGCCTTTTCCTTCCATCTACCCTCTCTCTGGAACCAACTCTCACCTACTTGCCAGCTAGCAACCTCGCTCCCAGTATTCAAGCACCTGCTCTGAAGTGATCCAGCAGCTCCATACCACTGCCCTCTCCTTTTCCCACATTAGCTCTAGCTATTATGCACCCTGACTCTCTATCTATTCTTATTCTCATGCCTACATCAATTGTAATTGCAAACTTGTATTTATGAACTGCACTCCTGAATATGCACTCTGGCTATATTTTAGATGTTTCATTTATTATGTAACTCCCTTTTGTAATTGCATGTTTGTATTTATGAGCTGCACTTCTGAATATGTACTCTGACTGTATTTTTAGATGTTCACTTATATTGTAACATTCTGTTGTTAATTGTTCCTACTGTTTTTCCCCTTTCCTTGGGTCCCACCTGTAAATGAGCCCTGTCTCAGCGTGCTTTTCCCAGCTACCAAACATTTTAATAAATAAATAAACAAACAAATAAATAAAATTGTTACCTGTGGATGAGAGTGCCAAGAGATAATGTTTTTTTCTCCCCCATTAGATGGAACTTTCAGTGATAATTCTGGAAAATATGTATATTTAGAAGAATATAAACAACTTCTTACATCCTACATCAATAAACCCCAAATCCTAGTCTCTTATAGTATTATGTATGTACTAGTTTACTTAAAATAGCTTATTGTAGTCTGTACATTGTGCACTCTAACCTGCGCTCTCCACTGTGTCACTGAATTTGCTTAGTTTTTTATGCTCTTCTGTATCTCACCTATATTGTTCACTGAAATGCCTTGCTTTGTATGCTCTTTTGTATCTCACCTGTATTGCTCTCCACTGTCTTGCTCCACCAATATGTTGTCTCCCCTCCCTGTGATGAGGTGTCTTTGTAAATGAGTCTTTGACTCATAGGTTGTAAATCTGAATTGTGAATAAATAAATAAAAAAAAAAAAAATTAAATCCCCCCTGTAATGGTCTGGGCATCCTCATATGTTGATGCAAGATATTAAAGAAATCAAACAAGGTTTCCTGCAAAATAATTTCCTTCTAAAATAAAGTTTAGCTGCAATTAATGCACATGCATTTAATATATTAAAAATTAATACCACAATAAAAGATTTAACAATAAAGGAAGCTGGACCAAAGTTCCCTCAGCGGATATTAAATTCAAAGATACAGGTGGTGAATGAATTGACTCAGGTAATTGATAGACAAGTGAAGGAGATTAGACAAGACCAAATAATGTGTATAACAGAAAGGGTAATGGAGAAAGGATCGCAGCAAACAAAGCTTTTAGTAACAGAACTGAATAAAGCATAAAGAACCACTACTGATAAAGAAGACAAGAAAATATCAGGTAAAGCACAAGAGAATGATTTAAGAATTTCTCTTACATAGACTATTGATATACAGGAAATAGATGTAGAGGGGAAAATACACTGGTTAATACAAAAACGTGGGAGGATTTAGAGAGTGGACCCTACATGATATCCATAAGAATGAGCATTTTGATTCTGGAAAATAGGAAATAAAAAAATGGAGGGATCAAAAGTAACCAGTCTGGAAACCTGAATACTATACCTTATACTTGAAAGAAGTCTCATTGTCAAAAGAGACACATCTTTTCTATTAAAAATAACTATTTATAACTTGGTTAAAACTATCCTTGAGGAAGGATGGGAAGACATTCTTTCAGTTTACCATTACAGAATAAAGCCAGCTAAGGGGTAGATTTGCCCGGTAGTTAGAGCAGCACATATTAGAGAAAAGAATTTAGAAGACTGGTTAATACTGACAGATAATGGAATTTATCTGAATGCTACTTCAACAGAAGATCATTTTATTACTGAGGTTATTTGTGATCAACAAACACTCATAAAACAAGGAATTTTTGAACAGAAGAAAACCTAAAGAGTTTATAACAGATAATCTGGATAAGAAAGTGGAAAGAGAGGACTCCCTGAACTGATTGCCTAAACAACAAGCAGTAAAAAGAGGGAGAAAAGTGATAGGAACAAGAGTTTATAATAATTGTGTTTGGGTTTCTGATCAGGATTACAGTTACAGTGAAAATGACCCAGTAATTGTAGCAATTAATAGATATTCAGTATCACAAGGCGGTGCTTTGAAATGACTGACTGATGAAGTGGATGAAACCATTGATAAAAACTTACTCCATAAGGGAACATTGGAACATTGGAAATGCCCCTTCTTACAATAATTTCATGGAACATGGCAGGTTTAAAAAGTAAAATCTCAGACAGGGAATGGATGTCTGAAATTCAGATATCACATGTTCTTCTCCAGAAAGCATGGACAGAAGAAAACTATGAATTTAATATAAATGGGTATATAAAACTTGAAATTAAAGGCACAAAAGCTATAAACTAGAAAGGCCACAATAAAGGTGGTCTGATTACCTTGGCCTCATCAAAACTTTCTATTTCTGGGGAACCTTCTGTTATAGAGAAAGACTACTGTTTATCACTGCTCATTCCATTACCAGGTAATATTTACTTGTGCAAGTTTATATCCTAATGATTTTTTGTGCAATGCTGAAGGAGGTTGTTCAGGAGATGATAGTAATAAAAAATAGATAAGGTAAACAATGATAGTGTGGATGGGAGATTAATAACCATAGTATGGATGGGAGAGTTGGGGATTAGCCCCCACTTGTGAAATAGATGTAGCTTTAGGCAAAAATGGAAGAAATTCAATGGATCTCACTACCAATATGAAAAGGAAAATTACTTTTAAATAGTTTTTATGAGAATGATCTCCACATTAACAATGGTAGGATACCAGGAGATTCTGCAGGCTCATTCACCTTTCTTAAGAATGATAAAATAGGTGGTTCCATATGCTATATGCAATGCTTTTGACTGGCACCTAGTTATGCATTTTGAGGTATATCCTAATTTTAGTAGTGATCACTTGCCTATTATTATTCATCTTCATATAGATGAGGTATTGGTAAAAAAGGACTGGGACATCAGTATTCTATAAGTTAGCAACCCACACTTATTTATGCATAACAGTAACACGATTAAATGAAATCCTGTAATGCATACAAAAATTTAAAATCTTTAGAGAATAACCAAAGTAGACATCTTGAGATATACTATTTTGTCCAAAATAGATGTGCTGGCAAATTATGAAAGGGTAATAAAATTAATACACCACCCAACAGGACCCCTACCTACTCCAAAACAAGCTTTAGAAGGGTTTTACCTCCATTGAAACATGGTTTAGTAGTCAAAAGCTGGTTCTCAACAATAAGAAAACCAAGGCAATGTTTTTTCTATGGCTCCCACAACAAACGTAGTCTTCACCCCCTTAATATTACAAACTGCCTTGGTGCTATCCTTGAACAGGTTCACTCCTTTAAATATCTAGGAATCACCATAGACAGTAACCTATCCTATGGCATCCACATAGATAGCATCACCAAAGCTGCAAACACATGCATTGGTTTCCTCTACAGGCACAGGCAATGCCTTACCTCGGATGCCTTAAGGATAGCAGTACAGAGTTTGGTGGTCTCTCTTATTGACTATGGTCTGATTATTTATGGCTCTGCAACTGACACAGCCCTCAAGCGCTTATCCCTAACCTTAAACAAAGCCTGCCAACTCATCACAGGATCCCACCGTCTCACCCATATGTGTGACCTCTATGCCCAAACAGGGTGACTTCAGTTATCAAACCATATCAAGTAGCAAACTTGTCTAATGGCTAAGAAAATTATGCTACATCTTGCTCCCCCCAGAGTCCAAACTCTTCTCCATACAGCACGCAATCCCCGCCTCACCAGGGCTTCAAAAAATCAAATGCTGTACATTCCTCAGTGCCACAACACACAGAGCCAAAGCTCCTTTGTGTACTGAGCTCCTAGCTGGATTAATAGACTCAACAAAGACATCTCTTCTCTGCAAAAGCTAGGCCCATTCAAATCCAACCTTCACCTCCACCTAGCTGCCTCTAGCTCCTGTGACTGTCCTTCATAATCTGATCTCCCTCCTAGCACTCTTACTCCTACCCTATCTCTACCTCATCTTACAGCCTATCCTCCCTTCCCCTCCTGTTTTTCCCCCTACCCCCAAGCACTTTTTTGAGGGCTGACAAATGCCCATGGCTGCACTGCTCTTTTTTGTGTCCATTCCAAGCCTCAACTACATCTGGCTACCCTGCCCCCCGGTACCCACTGTCCCTAAATGTAATGTATCTCAGCTGCTTAAAAAAGTATGTACACAATTTCTTCATTGTTACTCAACTCTATGTAATGTTTGTATTGTGCCTTAATTGACGTGGAACCTTTGTAAAAGAGCCTTGGTTCAAAGGTACTTGTAATCCTAGACTCTAAATAAATAAATAAAATAATATTAGCTAGAATTTGTCTCAATGATAAAAGGAAAAAAACAGAGTCTTATAAAATCAGAAGCCCCCCTGGTTTGCTAGTGAGTGTAAAGATTTAAATCAATAGTACAGTAAATAAAATAGGGAGACTGACAACAAAGTATCCTCAATTAATGATGAATAGGGCCCTTACTGAAATCAAAAAGGAATATAAGACATTTCTCGTACACAAGAAACAGACATTTGAGAACAATCTATGGGGCAAGTGTCCAGTTGCTGTTTGAAGATAAAGATTCAAAATCTTTTTGGTCCTTAATTGTATATGGAAAAAATAAAATTTCACTAAATATTGATGCCATGATTTCTGTAACAGATTGGGAAAACTGTTTCACAAAATTATACTCAGAAGCCAATAAGGAGAAGGAACATGATTCAGATTTTGAACATTCAAGTAGTAGTAATATATGTTGTGACTGTTAGGCAAATTTTAGCGCTGATGAATGGACTTTTGTCCTGCCTGCAGAAATTGAAAGCTACTGTATATAACACCTGGAATAGATGACTTTCTGGCTGAAATTTTTAACGTGAACATCACTTGGTGGTTGCAAATTTTTGCTTTTATGTATAATTAAATTAATGCTACTGGTTTAATTTCAAATAATTTGTTAACAAGTGAAATAGTCTCCTTTAATAAAAAGGGTCCAGAAATGATCCATTCAAATTTAGACCCATTTCCCTTAACTGTGATCCAGGTAAGCTATGTAAGCATTATCAACTAAGTAAAATGTATTTATAGTTCAAGGAGAATAACATACTCTCAGAAAATCTGTATGGGTTTAGAACTAGGAGCTCTGCTACAGATAATACAAAAATATATAAAAAGGAATAGAGGCACTTTGTATTGTTTTCTTGACCTGAAAAACACATTTGATAATGTTAGCAGAGTCATCTTGTGGAAACGATTGGTGAAGTTAGGTATGGACTCCCATCTGCTTAGATTGATAATAGCTCTTCATACAAATACATCTGCATGCATCAGATATAGTCTAGATGGGAAACTAGTTGAAACATTTAAAAAAGTGAGAGAAGCAAGGGTGCCCATTATATTTAATATTTATATTGATCAGGTGGTGAGAAATGCAACAAAAATTAACACAGATTCTCCAAAAATTAATTGTCCAATAAATGTTTTACTGTACACAGATAATGCCATATTAATTTCAAAGTCCCCTCAAGGGCTTCAGAAAGCATTGGATAATATTACCTCACTATCCAGTTTCAGACTACAGCTGAATATACAACCCCCCCCCACAAAAGTTATGATTATTAGTATAATTTATAATATATAATTTTATTTGGAGGCCTGTAATATTTTAAAATTGTGATGGTATTAACAATGGGTTGTCTTTGTAAGATGGGTATCAAAAAGTGACTTAATTTAATTCTTTATGTCAGTCCAATAGTATCGACTGCATGTTTATGTAATATATGATCCGGATTTATATGTTTGGTAGCATACTATTTATTATTTGTGTAATTTTATTTTTATTGTATATATCTAGTTTTAAAAGCTGGTTTTATCTTGTTTTTACGTACTGCATTTATATCTTTTCATTATACACACTTTTAACAATAACACTTTAAGATAGATAGATAGATAGATAGATAGATAATTTTATTTATAAAGCATCCAATTCCTTGGACTCTGGGTGCTGTACAATAAAAACAGTAATACAAAATACAACTATTTAAAATCAAGCAAAAAACAAGCATATAATAAAATCATTATAAATACAGTCAACCATCTATCTATAATTCATAGCAGCATCAATCAATAAAAGCTAGTTAGAACAGGTATGTTTTAAACCCTCTTTTAAAGGCTTCCACCAAGGGAGACTCCTCAAATAATCAGGTAAGGAGTTCCACAGGGTCAGTGCAGCCAATACAAATGCTCAATATTCTGAATACCACAACCTATACCCTGGGAACCCCAAGGAGGCCTTCCTCAGCAGAACAGAGTACCTGTGCTGGATGATAAGGGACAAGGAGATCTTGCAGATAGACAGGACCCGCCTCATGCAGGGTCTTATAGGTAAGAAACCCTTTCTTTAAGATAATCCTCCACCTGACTGGCAGCCAGTGAAGCCCGCGGAGGACTGGGGTAATATGCTCACATCTCCTTACCCCAGTCAAAAGTCTTACTGCCACATTCTGCAACAGCTGCAGCCTGTGGAAGTTGCCTCTGGATAACCCAAGGTACATGGTATTACAGTAATTCAGCCTGGAAGTGATGAAAGCATGCACCAGTGTGTGCGGTCCTCAGAAAGGATCAGGGTCCAGATTTGGGTGATGTTCTTAAAATGATAAAATCCACTTTTGACCATGGACAACACCTGAACCTCAAGTGTCAGGTTGTCATCTAGGATCAAATTCAAATCCTTTACCTGTCTAGAAGGGAAAAGGGAAACACCCACAACACTAGGCTAGGGGACAACCCCCACCTCTCTCCTCCACGAGGACCCGGCTCCACCACCAGTACCTCAGTCTTGTCTGGGTTGAGCCTAAGCCAGTTGTGAGTCATCCATGATTGGATTTCCTTGAGGCAGCTGTTAAATATGGAGTCTGACACCTGAGCATTGGGAGCACAGGACACGTACAGCTGGGTATCATCTGCATAGCAGTGAAAACTCAACCCGTACCACCTGATAAAAGGGGTTGCCAATAAAAGGCAGCTGAGATTTCCAGATTGACCCAGCAGGAAATGTCCTTGGGGAGAGCTGAGGGGGTGGTTCCTTGGGCAAGGGGGGTGGGGCATAGTGAGGTCAGAGGCAGCATCATAAGGTGCTGGATGATGCAGGTGAGCACAGGTAAGTGATTGGTTAGAGGGAGGGGCTAGTTAGGGTCCTTATCTGGGGTCCTGATAGGCTTTATAAGGTGAGAGACAGGGAGGTTCTACCTCTTAGGGCAGAGACCAGGAAGGATGGCCTGGGGGGAGCTGGAGCTGCTCAGTGTGGCCAGCTGGAGGAGCAGCAGGCAACCAGGGTGTGTAGGCCATGGATGGGTGGCAGATAGTTGGCCAGACAGAGTCTTGGTCAGCTGACAGGAGCCTGCAAGAAAGGACAGGGGCTATGAAAGGGGAAGAAAAGTAGGGAATGTGGGGGCAAAAGGGGTAAGAGTTGGGGAAGGGGGAGGTGCATGGGCTGGGGGAGACAACACCTGGCCATGAAGTTAAAAGGGGGGATGGGGAAGGGGGAGAGGAGTAGCTCTAGGGGGCTGGATCACTATGTCTAGGCATAGGAAGGTAGTTATGGTTACATAAGATGGTTACATATGAAGACGGGGTGTGGTGCAGGAGGTCTGATCAGACATCCGGTCCCTGGGATGGAACGTCTGAGGAATGAAGATGGAGGTAAGATGGAAAGGAAATGGCAGAATGGTAAAATGTATCATTACAGTACAGATGATTTGGTGTTTTAATAAATGTGGATTTGTAAATATTAGCAGTATTAAATAAATGTTGCCTGGTTGAGCATCTAAACCCGAGTAGTGTCAATCATTTCCATAGTGGTCTAAAATGACAATGTCCCCCAATGGCACATATACACCATGAACAGTAAAGGTGAAAGACTGACCCCTGTGGAACCCCACAGCTCAAAGGCTTTGGGCTAGATAGACATGTCCCATTTTTACTGTCTGCACTCTGTCTGTCAGGTATGACCTGAACCAGTTGATGACATTACCACACAGGCAACACCAGAACCACAGGCAGTCAAGCAGCACCTCGTGGTCCATGGTGTCAAACATCACAAAAAGATGCTGGAGAATCAAGATGGTATGGGCTCTCCTGTCCCTCACCATCAGGAGATCATTAAGCACCCTTACCAGGGCAGTCTCCATACTATGCCCCACCCGGAACTCAGACTGGAAAGGCTCATAGGTAGAAGAAGATGCAAAATGTCTCTCAAGCTGAATGCCAACACCTTCTCTATAACCATCCCTAAAAATGGGAGGTTTGAGACCGGCCTGTAGTTGCTGAGGCAGTCTGGGTCCAACCTGAACATATATGAAACAGGTATAATTTGATTTGTGAATTTTTTTATGAAATATTTAGGGGGAAACCATAAAGGCCTGTGGATTCATTCTTGTTTAAAGATTTAATTGATTCAAATATCTCCTGCTCAGTTATTTGCTTACTTAATTCAGTCCTGGCTTTTTCACTGACTTTAGGAAGAGGGAGAGTTCAAAAAGGTTTTTAAAAGTGTCACCTGCTGAAGCATTGTCTTGTTTCTTGTTTTATAGAAGTCAGAGTAGAAGTCAGCAGACACTGCATTACTAATTGTAGTATCCATCATTAATTGTCCTTAATAGTTATCTTTGTTACTTACTATATTTATGTGGTTCTTAGCATTTCTTAGATAAATATCCAGTAATTTCTGTGCTTTGGAGTCTGAGTCAGTGTACCTAATTCTGGCTTTCCTAATACAGAAAATGGCCTCTTCCTTTAAAACGCCTGCTCCAATAGCACTTTTCAAAGTCCAGGTATTCCATTGCTTAACCTTATTTCAGAATGGCATCTCAGAGCTAATAAGTTAAGAGATCATCATAGTAATTTTTGGTCTTAGACCATTGCTTTAATTTGCTCTCTGAGTTAACTGCTTGTCCTTCTGATTCAGTCGCCCTAGGGAACTCATTCTCCCTGCAATTTTCTCTAGTTTTTCATTTTTCTTTTTGGATACAATACCAATGAAAACTCTTCTAAGTATACAGTACATTTTTATGTTTCACAGTTTGTCGCCCATGATATATCATTGGCATTATTTAGTTCCTAAAAAATTTAAAATTTCCTTAGATATTTTCTCAGTAACTAAGCTGTCTTCTAGTAAAGAAACATTTAGGTACCATCTATTCAGACTAGTACCTCTGTTCAAACACGACAATGACAAAGATATAAGAGCACGATCAGACAAGGCTATAGGGTGACATTTTGTTTTTTGTATTGGAGAAACCAGTTTTTTAGGGAAAAAAATCTGGTTGAATTGTGACCCTCTCTTATGCATTGGAAACCAAAAAAGAGTATAATTTTGTATTATTATGAAATGCATGCCAGGCATCAGTTAGATCTAATATTTCCTCAAAAAAATTTAGGTCCTTATCTGCTTTAGTTAATCCATAATTTTTGTCAGTCCTATCAAGGATGCAGTCAAAAATGCAATTAGAATCACCAACTATGATGATATTAGAGTTAAGGAACTTATTAATCTTTTCTAGAATTTTTGGAAATTTTGTATGCACATTTTTTATGACTATAATAATAACTAAAGTAGTTTTACAGGCATTAAGATACTCATGTATTGAATAATGTAATTTGGTATCTGATATGCTCTCCTCAATCAAAAACTATGCGCTGTTATGGATCAAAATAATACCAACATTTTTATTACTGCTGCCATTCCCAAGAACTTGACCCACCCATGCCACCACATAATGTCCAAATCTTGCTGTTTAATGTGAGTCTCTTGCAGAAATCCTGTGTTAGCATAAATCTTTTTGAGATGTCTTACTACCTTATACCTCTTGACCTTGCCATTTAGGCCTAGAATATTCAAAGTGATGAATAGTTTTCCCTCCCAGTGAAAAAGGTTATTTTCCTAAGGTAGGCAAATGTGAAACCAACACTGATACCAGGATTTTTTATAGAGATTTTTATGGTGCATTTTTGGTAGGGTTTTCTCCTGCTTGTCCCTACCCGAGGCCCCCAGCACACAGCCATTTATGTGTGTGGAGACACGCATTTCATATTGGAAGCCATCTGAGACCCATCCACCCACCCATGCTGCCACCCCCTTGTTGCCTACACTACCCCACTGGACATCCACCTGGTGGGGGTGGAACTGCAAGGGGATGACAGCACACCCTATCACCCTCAGGAGATGAGAGTAGCCCACTGTGTTGCTCAATCCTGCTCCTCCCTCCCCCTCATGCCAGCAGCTTGATGACCTGAGGTTGTTCCTGAACCCAGGTCACTGGTGTAGCATGAGGTAAGGCTCCCAGTGCCTCAGCCCTCAGCACCACCATGCTGGCCACCTAAGATTGTTTGAAACCATTTTCAGTAGTTATGCATTTCATAAAAAGAAGAGACCAAATAACTACAAAACCAGCAGCTTGCCAGAAGAAGTGAAATGAGAAAGAGAAATATAGACTTTAGAATAGAAAAGATGAGAAAAAAAGCAGTTAGCTATCCTGACCTGACCAATGTTATTGCCTTGCTGTGTTGCATTCTCCAACCATTGGTGTGTTGTATTACCTGTTATCTACTGCTTACACTGTCTGTAACACTGAACTGTGATACACAACTGGCCATGATGTGTGGAGCTGTGTTTACATGTCATTGTGTCACCAAACTGTCACCATTTATTGTCTGTAACTCTCCCGGGTTGGGCCTGAAAATAGGCAATACCTTTGTCTAGTGCACCTACCTGGTTAACAAAAACAAAATAAATAAATAAAACCACAGAACCATTAGTACAGTTCATGATCATAACTTACGTCCCACTTGTGATTCCATATTAAAATAGAAGAAACTGTTAAGACCACAGACACCTTAGTGATATGTTCTTAGGGTGTAAAAAGTACCCCTTAGACTAAACACAAATGTTAGGAGTAGGAAACAGTAACTGACCTAAACCCTAAGCCCCCCAAGTCATACATGTAATGCATCTTCTTTATAAACTATTAAACATTGTAATTAAGATAATAAATATATAAAAGGAACACTTACACATACTGTATAGTTTGTAGTGTAATCTTCTGAGTCATAAAAGGAGGTTAACTGATATTAGTTTACAAACTGCTAACTATCCCAGCTAGATTAATAACATTAACATATTAATTAAATTAGTTTATTCACACACAATCTTGGGTAGTTTCTCTTGTTTGTTTTGGAATTAATTATCCAAGCTTCCACATAAGTTAAAAAAGGAGTGAACAATCCTGCAAGATTACAAAATGCTGTAGAAATGTTCCTTAAATTAGTTATTTAGTTTAACAGTTTGTGGGCAACCCAAATTACCTCCCAAATAGTTGAACACAGGAAAGAAAATTCCCTGGGATTTGTGAGATGTTCAACTCCTCAAGAGAAAGCCTTCATGTCACCAACCATTCTTTCGAAGTTTTCTTTCAGTAAGATCAACAATTGTCTTAGTGATTACACCATTGCCAAAGTGGATTCAACTAATAAATATAAAATAAAAGCTTCAAGAGATTGGCTACTGAAAACCTCATAACATAAGATACTGCATTTAAAATCTGCTTCAAGAGGGTGACATGTTTATCATGCACACTGATAGCTGCACCTGTGCAGTACAGACTATGCCAACAGTCTACCGTCAGCTATTCAGCCAATCATAGACCACCCTTTATCATGTGAGACTTAAAGCTCATACCCCAGTTCAAACACAGGGAGAAATGTAAAAAACAATAGAAAATAAAAACTCAGGCAAAACAAGTTGGCAAAAGGAATGAATTTTTTTGATGCAGACCGAACAGGTAATTGAAAAAGTGCAGAATGAAGGAACCTTTCCAGCCTGGTTAGTTAAAATGGGACCTGGCTCAGAGTATCTAGCAGAAGAAAAAAATGTTCAACTGTATTTCAAATACAAATTGTGGAGTACAAAACAGTGCAGGCTTGATCTTTCTACACCTTCTCCCCAACCAAGCATAATAATAACCAAAAAGAAATACTCTTCCTCAGAGGCTTAAAATCTCAGAAGTAACCATGTATGAAGTGAATGAAATTTTAGGTAATACATCAATGAAGCATGACTTAGCCCCACCCAGCCACCCTACTCTCCTCCTTAGGCATCACATAATTTCCCAGCAACAGCTAGCAACAATTTCCAAAAGAGATTGATACACTGCCTGAGAAAAAAATAGAAAAACACTATTCCAAAGAAGGCATTCCTTGCATTACCAGCATCCCATATTAACTATGCAAATTAGAAAAAAGGCAGTCAACTTAAGGTAAAACATCATTTCTGCTACCAACTGAAATTGTCAGACTATTATCAGAGTCCTGGGGTGGAACACCAAAGTGAGACGGTGAACCAGGCACTTGCTGGTGAACAGGCTGAGCAGCTGATGCCCTCCATGACCATGGACAAAGCCCTAGCCATGAACCCCTCCCACTCTTCCCCCAGGCATCTCAGGATGTACAGAGTGAGAACTAGTGTGCAGAAGTACTTCAGAAATGCCAGATTTCACTAAGGAGAAGTGGCAATGCAAAAAGCAGTCATTTACTACTGTATATAAGCGTAAACTAGAATGGCAAAAAAGGTGTAAAATGCAAGTTGACAGTAGAACATATTGGGAGCATAGAAGACAGATCAAGAAAATGGGGGGGGCTCATATTCATCATCACACCATATCATGTACAGTCAGATCAGACTCTGGAAAAGTCAACATTGTTAAACAAAACTGGTAAGTCCTTCTTCAGGCTATCTTTTGCTGCCTGGAAACTGGAATACAATCTGATGCCCTCCAGTGTCCAGATCCTTAATGAAGTTGGGTGCAAGAGACTGTACTTAAGTCCCAAATCCCTCAATCTTCTTTTAATATTATAAAAGATTTCCCTCTTTTATTGAAGCTCATAAAGGAAGTTATTAAAGAACTTAATCTTGACCCCCTTTAAATTCCTGAAACAGTTTATCTCTCGCAGCTCTCCAAAACTAAGTTTTGTGTTGGAAGTTTAAAAACCTCACTATGACAAGTTCTGGGTATTTCACCTTTGTTTGATTTTGGCTTGAGTGATTAATGAGCCCTCTTCAGTTCATAAGAAGCATTGCAGGGTGGTGGTCTAGCTAAATGTAACAGTATGTTATTAATAAAAGCTTTTGTATCAGATATCTTCCAGCCTTCAGGAATTTCAATAATTCTCAGATTATTCCTGAGATTCCTGGCCTCTTGGCCCTCCATTCTTTCTTCTACTGTAGCAATTCTTTGAGAGTTACACATAATTTCTTTGGACTCCTTAGCCAATTTGTCTGTCACTATTGTCACTATTACAGTAAGGAGCTAAGAAGGCTTTTGCCCATAAATGCTCCTGTTTTTTCTTAGTAATATTGTAATTTAATACCATTTTGAATAAGATTATCAAGACCTCATTTAAATATGTCTCTGTTACCACTCTGTACCAGACTTTCAGGTAAACTTTTCCATAAGTTCACCACTGTCTCAGTAAAGAAAAACTTCCTTTTATTTGTTTTAATTTTGTTTCCCCTGTACTGTAATGAGTGAGCGCTTATATTTAAATCTTGATTTTTCAGCTTTATACCCAGTTCTTCTTTGAGTGTGTTGTTCTTAATAATGTCAAAATATAAAATTAAGTCCCCCTGTATTCACCTCTCTTCCAATGTATATAGACCTAGTCAATCAATGTTTTCTTTATATGTTAAAGTTTTTTATATTTGTTATTAATTTAGTCATACCACGCTGTACTCTTTCCATTCTTATGATGTCTCCTCTTTTATATGGATTCCATAGCTGACTACAGAAGTCCAACTGGGGTCTCACATATGACCGGTAAAGAAGCAACAATACCTCTGCTCTTCTACTCCTTATATTTGAGCAGTGTCAGTGGCTCAGTAGGTAGCACACTCACCTCTGAGGCCAGGAGATCAGAGGGCTGTGGGTTCAGTTCCCACATCTGGCACTTGGGTTAATATCCCAGTACTGCCACTGTAGTGCAGCATGAGAGGGGTGCTGCTCTTCTGAGGTGCCATCTTTCAGATGAGATGTTAAACCAAGGTCCCATCTGCCTGGATTGGTGGTAGTTCAGGTGGATACTAAAGATCCCATGGCACTTCTCGAAAAGAGTAGGGGAATATTTTATTGAAAACTTAAAACAAAATATACAAAATCATATAACTTCATACAAAATCATCATGAAAGAAATAAAAAACAGAAATAAGTAATACAGCATACATGAACAACAAACAAAAATAATCCATATTGGTATATAACTCCCATCCCATCCCCACTAAAAGAGTAGGGGAATTTTTATTAGAAACTTCAAAAATCAAATAAATACACAAAATGTTAATTCACACAAAAGAATATACAAATCATAAGAAAAATCAAATACGTATTTCAGTCATACAATTATTAAAGTACTTCCATAGAAAGCTGTAAAACTCAAATACATCCTAATACTGAAAAGATCCCCACACTCCACCCCTACTAAAAGAGTAGGGGAAATTTTTATTATAAACTTCAAAAATCAAAAAAATATACAAAGCAGTGTGAACTCACACAAAAGGAAAATACAAATTGTAAAGAAATCAAATAAGCATTAAAGCCATATAATGCCTGAAAATAACTTAATAATAACCTAAAACATATCCTAATACATAAAAGGTCCCCCCCATCCCTACTAAAAGAGTAGGGGAATATTTTATGGAAAACAAAAATAAAATAAAATACAAAATCAACAAGAATGTATTACATCACACAAAATCATGAGAAATCAAATAAAAGACCTATGGTTCTCGCCAAGCGTGCGGAAAAAACCTAACAAAGAAACCTCACCCTGGATCTAACCAGGACATATTCCTCCACCATAATTTATACAAATCAGGTAAAACTTTATGCTGCTCCATAACCTGCCACTTCAATATTGCCTTCTGTAATAACAAAACTACTTGTTCTCCTGCCAAGACTTGTTGCCACAGAGACCAACCACACCTAGCTAACCATAGCTGATAACTAATAAAACTCATTAATAGTTGGATAGTAATGTCATCAAATTTGGCCCATGCTCCAGGGAGCACCCCATTGAGCCAAATCCATGAAGGTTGATCCTGAAAGGAGTTTAAAGGCCATGTCTTGTGAAATACTTCCCAAAATGTCACAGCAAATGGGCACTTGAATAGAAAATGAGAAAAGTCTCTATGGATTCCATGCAAATATTCCTCTAGGACATGTACGTTCATTAATGCCTTTATGCTTTAAATTGCCCCAAACCCCCAATTTTTGGTGGGTACATAACCAAATAAAGTCTCTCATAAAATATGGACATCTTTTGCTGGATAAAAAGGAGTTGATCAGAGAGTGTTGGGTAGCCAATAAAGTGACATACCAGGGGGAGACATAATAAAAGTTTCCCATTATCCAATTATACATGGCTTTTTTTGAAAGTATTCAAAGAGAATTTTTCTGAAGCTTCCATGCTTTTCTTTTACTTATTACACTCAAGAAGTGTCCTGGGAAATGAGCCACCCATGTCTGTCGAGGGAGAGGAATAGCCAGATCCCAATCATCAAAAAGGGGTCCAATCATATCCTCTACCCATGGAATCCAATCCGTTGCAACATTTATCAGTAACGGAACAAAATTAAGAAAAATAAAAGTTACATAAAAGAAAACTACCAGGTTTAACATACCCAAGCCTCCCTCCTTTATAGGTAAATAAGTCACCCTTCTCTTGACAGGATTCAACCTGCTACCCCATAAACATTGAAAAAAACACTATAAACTGAGGCCTCCATATTTAACGGTGGGGGAAAAACAGCTGCTAAATACAAAAAATGGGACAATAAAAAAGTTTTAATTAAAAAGATATGCTTCTCTTTAGTCATCTGCCATTTATTCCAGTGGGCTACTTTTCCTGCAGCTGATATCAAAAGTTGTTCCCAATTATACCGCTGGGAATCATCCCCACCAAAATAAACACCCAATATTTTTCTATAGGTCATGTCCAGGGACACTGGTTTACCAGGATTGAGAAAGGGTATATTCCATTTTGCACATTGTAAAAAACAGTATTGTCACCGGTGTCTGCTAAGCCAAAATCCAGTTTTACCAGTGGTTGGTTTTGTGTACTTTATTTAACAATTTTTAACTTTGCTAACATGCATCTTAGCAATGTTAACCTCCACTATTACACATCCTTCCATCCTTGTACCAATTTAAAGTTATTTTGGGTACAGGATGTGATGGCAGCAGCAACACTACAGCCTCCATCCCTAAGGTGTGATGGAAGCAGCACTACGGCCCCATCCCTCGGGTGCGATGGCAGCACCAACAGCACTATGGCCCCATCCCTCTGGTGTGATGGCAGTAGCAACAGCACTATGACCTCCCTCCCTCCCTCTGGTATGACAGAAGTAGCAGCACTGTGACCCCCATCCCTTAGGTGTGATGGCAGCAGTACTATGTTCACCATTCCTTGGGTGTGATGGCAGTATCAGCACTATGGCCCCCATCCCTCAGGTGGGATGGCAGCAGTACTACATTCCCCATCCACCAGTGGTGATGGCAGAAGCACTACAGCCCCCACCCCTTCAGTGTGATGTCAGTAGTAACAGTGCAGTCCACATCCCTCAGGGGTGATGGCAGTAGTGACAGCACTATGATCCCCTTTCTTCAACACCCACACCCCACAAGCACAAGTTACAAATGACTTAGTCTCTTTGCCTGTTAGAACTCAGCTGTGAATTAATCTGAACCATTACCTTTGTTTTTTCCTATCTATAATTTAACTGCCTGAATTGGATTTCTGCCTGTGACACTGCTGACGAGGTTTAGCGAACAGACTTGGGTGTTGGAGGGCCAGCTGGTGAGTGAAGGCTTGAGTGTCCAATGACCACTCACCTTCTCCTGGGAGAGAGGGTGGGTTCATGACTCAGCATTTCCTAGCCCCTGGTGGAGGCCAGAGGCACAACAACATGTCAGCCCTCACCGTAGGAGGAAGCATGATGGATGCCGGCTTGGGCCTTGACATCATGTGGCCTGTCACGCCCCCAAAGAAAATGGGAAAGCACCCGCTGACTAACCAAAGGACAGCTGTTGGTCCCTCCATAAGCTGGAAGCCCCAGATATTTGTCTGTTCTGACCCTGCGATGCCCAGGATACACAGGAAACTCTTTGGGGCAATTCTCCTCCCCTGACAGCCACCCACATGGGTAGGGGCCCACTCAGTAAAGGGTTACTTTGGGTTATCTGGTAGCACAGCAGTAAGGGGCAGTGGATGGTGGTCAGGATGCAGCAGTGGTGGTAGGGGGCCTTTGCAGGCCTTAAGGAGTGGATGGCCATGGGGTAGGAGGAGCAAAAAAAAACTGCTTCAATTTGCTTCTTTGAAATAAAGTGTCTTCACCAAAAAAATCCACAAGTGATTAGTGGAGGACCTTCAAATGGATTCATGCATCTCCCAGACAAGTGGATGCCTTTTTTTTTACTTGGTGTCCATGAAAAGGGTGTCTCCCAGTTTTCATGTCTTTGTTCAGATGTGAATTGAGCACTTCTCTACCCACCAGCATCATACAGCCCCTGGGGTCTTACCTTCTGTATGTCATTGACTGTGCTTTCAAAATCCACTGACCAAACATAAATACACTTAAATACTTAACATTTGCTTTTTGTTGAAGCAGTCTGTCAGAAAACTTTTTGTTGTCACAAAGACTGAAACAGCAGTTGGGAGAAAAGGTGCAAATGATCCAATTCACCTAAATGGGGTGCTAACTGTGAAGTCTTTTAATAAGTAGTAAGACAGTTTCTTCTTTGTGAACATACTTTCATTCAGACTACTTTTCATTCAAACAACTGAGGATTTTGGATGGCCCTACTGATTATAAACTTGAATAAGCTAGTAGCTAACAGTGATCCTGCATTTAGCAATCTACAGCCTAGATGCTTATATGCAAAGAATACAATAAAAACCTGACTAAAATCTAAAAACAAGCTTATAAAACACACAAAATGTATCTGAACATTTATCTTTACCTATACAAAATCATTGCAGCCCAAGTAAAACTCAGGTAAATTACATGGTACCCTGACTACTATTCTGTGATGTGGTAAACATATATTGGTATTTTTTTTATATATTCTTTGTAACGCAGGTAAGGCCCAGTAGGCAGAACTGTCTGTTTTCAGGAGTGACCTAGAAGCACTGGGAAGGTTAAGTGACTTGCTTGGAGTTGCACAGTATGCAAGTGGAGGTTGTGGGAATCAAACCCAAGTCTGCTGGATGTACCCAGTTCAATCACAGTTTGTTGCTTTAACCACTAGGCATGGGTGATTAAACTGAATGGCTGATTACAATAAAGCAGTGTGGGTGATTTCCTTACTGACTCTATATGCAGCAAAACAGAAAGAATGCAAAGCACAGCAACATTCATTTTAAGATGATGAAATCTGGGTCGGCCCACTGGCACTGTGGTAGCAGTATTGCTTGCAATGCCAGCGACCCAGGGTCAGAAGTGAACTCAGGTTGCTGGAGGTCTGGCCAGGGGAGTAGAATCGAGCACCTGGAGGACTGCTCTCCTCCTCCAGGGAGGGTGGGCTGCAGGTCCTGCTGCTTTACCACCACCTGTGTGGTCACGGGTGGTGGTGCAATGGTGCTGCAGAGTGATCAGGAGGGGAGGACGCTAGCCAGAATCTGGAGCAGTGGCATGTCTCTATGTGACCTACCTCCTTGGATCTCCTCTAGTGCCAGTGCCCTCAAGGACAGAGACCAGAAAACCAGGAACAATCACCCCACATCAGCCACTGGCAGAAAGGACCCAGGTGCCCCAGACTTCATAACCAGGCTCCATGAGGGACCCACTGAGCTGCCCGACACACACTAAGAGAGTGTGGAGGGGTGACCTGGGGTCCCTTCCCTTCCCACCTGCGGGGGGTACAATCCAGGCAGGGTAGGGGCAGGCCACAGGAGCTCCTGGGGGTGAAGCTATAGGATACACAGCCTAAGGATCTCTGAAAAGTAGAGACTGATGCTGTGAGAAGGGGACATAGAAAAAGAAAATAATTTTTTTTTCAAAAGATGCCAAAATCTTAGAGATTCTGTGCAGTGACATGCAATTTCCATGAGGCACCGGTACAAGAATTCAAAATCCGCAAACCAAACAGGATTCCGTGATTGTTACCAGTGTTACAAGTAAAAATGGAAAACCAGGGTCCCTGGTCATATCTATAGGAATTCCCCAAACAAGAGCGACATCACTGGCATCATACCCTAAGGGCAGGATCCCACTCTTCTGTGTATTGATTCTAGATCCGGAAAGATTAGTAAAGTCACATAAGAGGTCACGAGCGGCTACTGCAGAAGATTTGTCTGCCAAAAAAAGTTCCAGATCATCTGCAAATGCCAAAGCAACCACCTGCTTACCCTCTGATCCCACTGAAAGTCCAGTTATTGCTTCCATCCTATATAATGCATGCAATAAAGGATCAATAGATAGGACATATAATAAGGGGCTGAGAGGACATCCTTGCTTCACCCCTCTGTGAGCAGAAACTGCATTACCTACCCAACCATTAACACTAGGAATAAGACTTATTCCTGTATAACAAATCTGTAACCACCTGATAAAAGGAGATGGAAATCCAAAGGACCGTAATGTTTCCCACAGATAGTTATATTCAGCCCGATCAAAGGCTTGAGATTTATCTAAACATACCAAATGACCAAATAATTCCTGGTTGCCTCCCTTATGTAGAATTTACCGAATCAAAATTAAAGCATCCTGAATCCGTTTTCCTGGGATGCTACTATATTGGGACGGATGCACTACCAGATCTATGACACTAGCCAATCTATTACTAAGAACTTTCATAAGAATTTTATAATCGGTATTCAGAAGCGAAATTGGCCTCCATTGTCTTATAGCTCCCAGATTCCCTCCCTTAAAAATCAAGAGCAAAAGGCCTTCCAACATACTCTTAGTGAGTTGCTGTTGGGATAAGCCATCATTTAAACACATACAAAACTCAGGTCCTAAAACATCCCAAATACTTTTATACAATTCATGTGGGAGGCCATCAGATTCAGGTGTAATACCTGGTTTAAGTGACCAAATTAAATTTTTTAGTTCAGTTTGTGAGATAGGTTCAGTCAAAAGATTCCCAACATCCTTAGGTAGCAGGGGTAAATTAAGTTCACCCGACCACTGTCTCATTTTCCCTACCGATAAATTCTGGCTATCAAAAACCTGAGAGAAATCAATAGTAATTTCATGTAAAATATCTGCTTTTGTATGCACAGTATTACCAGAAGAGGTATTCAAATACTCCAGATTATGGCAATCACAAAAAAGTTGCATAGAGTCAAGTGGCAGTGTATCTTTCCTCTTACCATTCGTGCCATACTTCTGCTGATATTCTAAAGATTTAAGGGCTTTAGACTGTTTCTTTGCCAGTAAAGTTTTTAGATATTTAATCTTCTGCAAGTCCTCCACTCCTAAATAAGGGTGGAAAGACGTCCAGAAGGCAATATTTTTCCTCAAAGAGGTTATTTCATCATATTTAAATTTCCCATTAATACTCCCTATTGTACAAAAAAAGGAACGTATCTCCACTTTCTTCCCACCAAGTAGTATTATCACCATATAAAAAAACACAGATTTTCTTGCTTGCAATACTGCTAAAAATCCTTCACATACTACTGGAATAGACAATAATGAAGTATTCAATTTCCAGGTCCCTGGCCCCCTTCTTACATCAGGGACATCCCTAAGGACTAATGTTAATAGCTTATGATCAGAAGTAGCTACATCTTGAAGGAGAGCCATTTCAACTTTTATAAAACCAGATACAAAAAAATAATCAATTATAGAGGCCCGTGGACCACAAAATATGTGCTACGCTTGTTATCAGGAGAGAACCAAAGGCATCTATCAAGCCCGATCGTTAATCAGGTGAGTCAGGCACTGAGCATCACAGTATATTTTTTTATTTGGGACAGGAGTAGAACACTGGGCCAAATTAACATTAAAGTCCCCTCCTAAAACTATCAAATGGGATGTCTGCAATAAGGGAGAAAGAGAGCGAAAGAGCAGTACTCTCTCATACTTTGTTTGAGGTGCATAAAAATTTATAAGTCTAATCAATTGGTGTGTCCATAGTATATCCAGTATCAAAGCTCTGCCTGGCTGCACCTCTAAATGACGCACAACCTTAACCTTAAAAGAAAAAAATATCCCAATCCCTGAACACTGATCCTCCCCCTGGGACCAAATATTGTCCCCCCAAAGCCATGCATCCAAAGCTGCAGACCTCTCAGCTGCTGAGTGTAACCAGACATCCTGAAAAAAATACAATCCAGGTTAGCATGCAAAAAATAAGAGAAAGTACTTCATCTTTTATTCAGAGATTGAACGCTGTTAACATTCAAAGAAGCCACTCGAAAGGAAAAGGGATCCATAGATTTAAACAGGCAGGGCTCTTCATTTTACTTTACTCAAAGCTCTTGTTACTCTTCCACTTTTTGGGCCCTGAGTCGAATGATCAGCAGGATCCAGGCAATCACCCTTAAAGTTTGCCACCATTACTCCTGCAACAGATAAAGTCACAGGGTCTAGGCCTTGAGAATTGTCAGACAACACTGAATTTATTAGTATCTTCCACAGGGGTCACCAATTCAGGTTTCCTCTGTTTGCCTTTCAGTTTAGCAGATTTCCCTTTCTTACCCTGTACCAAAACTGTACTGACTCTTGATAGGGGGGTCAATCCCAGTCCTTTCACAGAAGAAAGGGTTCTGCAAGAACTCCTAAAACTGAAGGTGGACAAAGCAATGGATCCTGATGGAATTCACCCCAGAATTCTAAAAGAATTAAGGGAGGAACTAGTGAAACCACTGGCTACTCTTTTTAATAAATCATGGGAGGATGGTGTGGTACCCGAGGACTGGAGGAAGGTGGATGTGATTCCCCTTCACAAAAGTGGGACCAAGACAGAGGAGGAAACTACAGACCTGTCAGTCTGACCTCTATGGTAGGGAAAGTGATGGAGTCACTTCTGAAGGAAAGAAAAGTTGATACCTAGAGGCCAGTAGAGCACAGGACCCAAGGCAGCATGGGTTCACAGTGGGAAGGTCATGTCAGATGAATCTAATAGATTTCTTTGACTGGGTGACCAAAGTAGTAGACCAGGGAGGCTGTGGACATGGCCTACCTAGACTTTAGCAAGGCATTTGACACAGTCCCACAAAGATTAATAGTCAAATTAACCAGCCTGGGAGTGGGACCCAGGGTGGTAGCCTGTAAAACATTGGCTGGACAACAGAACACAGAAGGTAATTGTAAATGGAGTCCACTGAAGAAAGGGGGTTACTAGTGGGTACCGCAGGGTTCAGTATTGGTCCAGTCCTTTTAATGTCTTCATCAGTGACATTGCAGAGGGACTGGAAGGAAAGATATGACTTTTGCAGATGACACAAAGATCTGCAACAGGTTTGATACACAAGGAGGCGTAGAAAGGATGAAAAGGGACTTGGCAAGGTTGGAAGAATGGTCAGAAGTATGGCAGCTAGGATTCAATGCAAAGAAGTGCAAAATAATGCACCTGGGAAACAAGAACCCTGGGAAGAATACACAATCGGTGGGAGGTAGTAACAACAACAAAAAGTGAAAGGGACCTGGGGGTAATCATATCAGATGACCTTAAGGTTAGCAAGCAATATGAGAAGGCAGTAGGGAGGGCTGGGGGTATACTGGGATGTATAGGGAGAGGCATCATCAGCAGAAAACAGGAAGTTGTTATCCCTCTGTACAGGCAGTTGGTGAGACCCCATCTGGAGTACAGTGTCCATTTCTGGAGACCCCATCTCCGCAAGGACATAGACAGGATAGAGGCAGTCCAGAGGAGGGCAACTAAAATGGTGCAGGGTCTGCAAGAGAAGCCATATGAGGAGAGACTAAAGGAGCTTAATATGTATACCCTTGAGGAAAGAAGGGAGAGGGGGGACATGATAGAAACTTTTAAGTACCTCAGTGGAATCAACAAAGTCCAAGAGGGTAGCATCTTTCAGAAAAAGAGACTTGCAAGAACAAGGGACACAATTTAAAAATAGAAGGGGGCGGTTCAGGGCAATGAGAGGAAGTATTATTTCACAGAGAGGGTAGTGGATGCATGGAACAGCCTTCCTGAGGAGGTTGTGGGGTCTAAAACTGTGGGAGAATTCAAGAATGCATGGGACAGACATAAGGCAATTATTGTGGGGGGTAGGAAGAAATAGGCTATTGGTTAACTAGGATCTGCAGCCTATCCTGTAGGTAGGGAAATGGGCAGACTAGATGGGTCTAGTGGTCCTTATCTGCTGTCAAAGTCTATGTTTCTATGTTTCTATGTAACAAAGCCTGAACCACTGGCAGTGGATTCGGGGGGAGGGTTTTCGAAAGGCAGGATATTAGGAAGATCAGTAGGATTACCCTCATGTATAAGGGGGCCAATGTCAGGTAATTGGAGTTCCTGGCCTTCCTCCTCAGTCAAGGGGCCTGATACAGGACTGTTCCCACTAGCAGGTACCCCTGAAGTGGAGGATATGTGGTTCACCACAAGGCCTGGGCCTTGCTTTACCGCCAGATGGATATAATGATCCTGGACTCCAAAATCAGCGTCCTCTGTATTTCATGCAGCAGAGGGGCAATCATCAAAGATTTGACCTAGTTCATCACAAAAGTTGCACTTAGGTTGTTTAAAGCAGTGGGCACCAGGATGACCCATATCCCCACAATAAGAGCACTTCAGAATGTCACAATAGGTGCTTATATGTCTAGATGAGCCACATTTAAAACATACCCGTGGCTGTCCAGGGTAAAATAGAAAACCTTTATCTCACCCAATAAAAAAGCAATTAGTCAAATGTATCAAGTCCTGCTCATTATGGTGCAACTTTATACGGAATTTCCACCCTCCATTCCAAAACTCTTCAGTATCCAGAATGGGCATGGGATTACCCAGGACATCGCATCTCTTTCCCAACCAGTGCACAATGTCTACTATATTAACCCCCTCATTTCTAAATAAAATAGTAATTACCCAAAAGGTTGCTTAGAAAGGGGGAAAACTATAGAGTCTGACCACAGAGGATAGGTTTTTAGATTCATGTATCTACACCAAAAAGTTTCCAGCAATGTAGGAGTGCGGAAGCTGATATCAAAGGTGAACTCCCCCTGTACATGTATGAGAGCGCAGACCTCCAAGGGGGAGAATCCCATGCTTCGTTTCAGTAGGACTTTGCCCACAAAAAATCTGTCAGGGGGGTTTTGTGAGGGCCTACATAACGTAGATGAATCGCGATTTTAGTTTCCTAGCTCCACTGGTTTGTGGAAATGACTAGCATAGGAGGGTTTAACAGGATCCCCAGGATGGAGGCGTGTGGGATCAGAAACAATAGGTACAACTGGGGTTTCCTCAGGGCTTGGCGCTTCAATATCTAAGTGACAAGCAGAAATAAAGTCAGACTGGGAAGTAGATACAGGGGAATTAACAGCACAAGAATCAGAATCAGCACTTATCTGCTCCTGTATTTGAGAGGCAGGTCCACTATTGGGCTTCCAATGCCCATCAGAAAGAGGAATCCAACCTGCTGCAAGCAGGGCCTTATCGGGAGACCAAGAATCCGCTTCTCCTGTACTCCAATCCCACTGCGGTGATGAAGGAACTGGCTCAGGGGTTGTTTTGGAAGCATCCTCTGCTGTTAGTAGCTTCGCGACTCCCCCGAGACTTCTGTGCCGTGAGATATGTCTAAGCGCTTCCACTTCCGATCCTCTGCTTGACACAGTCACTCAGACGTCAATTGCTCGCTTACATGGAGCAACTCAGCAGCTAAACACTGCTGTTTCTGCTCAAGACTCAACTGATTCTCTTGACTTTCTGTGATGGGACCACCGCTGTGGACGTTCTGCTGGCCACCCACCTGGTGCATTCCAGCCATCCCCTTAGCGGTTCCATTCTCTTGAAAACTCATAATGTCTTGTAAATTCTCCTGGGCTCACGCAGCCCCATCCATTCGTTATTCACCAGTCCTGGTAGCTCCCCCAGGATCTGGAACAGCAGCCATCTTGGAGTCACCGGCAAAAGGGTCCCCCTGCTCACAGGAGCAGAGCAGGGGGATTTCCCCGGTGTCCTGGCAAAATTTCCCTCATTTACTAAAAATACCACAAACAGCTTAATCTGGTTCAAGGTCAGTTGGCATTCATCTGTATCCCCCTCCCCCGGGTCATGCCTGAAAATAGGCAGGATTGGTCTAGTGCACTTACCCGGTCAACAAAAAGTAAATAAATAAATAAATGCATTTTTCTACGAATTGCTCCAACTACCCTGTTAGCTTTAGAGATCACATTAGTAAAAACTCCTAAGTCTCTATTACCAGTTGAGTTGTTCAATATAGAATTACTCAATATATACTGATTATGTTTATTCTTTTTCCCTAAGTGAATTACACTACACTTGTAAGTATTAAATACCATACCCCATTCATATGACTAGTAAGTTATTAAATCTAGGTCATGCTGAATGGAATCGATATCATAACTTATTTCACAAGGTCCTCCCAACTTGATAACATCTGCATACTTAGTTTGTTTTTTAGACCTCCCCCAAGGTCTGCCATGAACAACTGGAAAATCACAGGGCCCAAAACAGAGCCCTGCGGGACCCCGCTAGTCACCCACCCCATTCCTGACAGAACTCCATTCACAGACACTCTCTGCTTCCTGCTGACCAACCATTTTCCTATCCAGATGATTAAATATGGATCAATTTTGCGTTTCTTTAATTTGTGAATTATAGCCCAATGCAGAACGGTATCGAATGCCTTAGAGAAGTGCAACAATATACTACTGCTGTTCCTCTATCCAAAAGTTTACTGACTGGATCATAAAAGCATATCAATTTCATAAGACATGAATGGCCCGTTGTAAATCCGTGTTGTGTAAAAGGGGACATCACCACACAGTCTGTAATATTCATAGAGTCTGAAGATAAGACTAAATCTAAAATATTTTTTTCACGTGTTGGTTCTTTAACATTTTGATGTAAATTATGCTCGTTACAGGTTTGAAGAAAAGTCATGCTATCTCTATGACTAGCAGTGTTATCTTGCCAGTTGATCCAAATTAAAATCCCCTGTTAGTATTAGTGATCCCAATTCTGCAGCTATATTTATTTCCTCTAAAAGTTTAGAGTGAGACTCATCTTTCATATTTGGTGATCTATAACATCGCCCAAGTATGTAAGTTTTCTTCATATTTAAGTTTAAACGTATCCGTAAAGTTTCAGTTTCTACATCATGCTGTTTAATTAATAAAGTTATGTCTGTCGCTGCTATCTGTTCATTTATAAAAATGGCAATCCCTCCCCCATTTTATGTTTTATATCTAACCTAAACAGAGTATAACCTGGTAATTTACTGCCCCAATCATCAATACTTCTCCACCATGTCTCTGTTATTAAAAACATTTAATTATTCAAATTTTGTGCAGCAAGACCCCAAAGCTTGTCCATTTCATTTTTTAGGGTTCTAGCATTACACAACGTGCATTTTAAATTGTCTTTAATACTTTTTTTATGCTTCCTACACTGTTTACAGATCTCCTTTTTATATTCGTTTATTTCTTTAAGGGGAGTGCCACAACTCCCTGATTACCTGGTTTAAAGGAGAAACCTCCATATGTATCTTTATTAACCGTGCTAATATGTAGGCCCCTTTATTGTTTAAATGTAGCCCATCCTTTTTGTAAAGGTGGGGTCTGTTTTCAAAATGCAACCACGAGTCAATAAATCAAATATTTTCTCTTTCAGTCCATTTTTTCAAGCGGGTGTTACTTCTGTAGATTGTGTCACTCTTTTCTTTATTTGCACTTAATATTGATAATATTCCTGAGATTATCACTTCTGCCCCTGATTGCTTCAGTGTTTTAGCAGCATCCATTAATTCATAACAAATATTCTTTTCATGATTGTACCCTACATCATTTGACCCCACATGTAATGTAATTGTTGAATTACCTTTACTAGACTTAAGTACAGCTGGTGCCTTTTGAGCAATGTCTTTAACCTTTGCTCCAGGGGAACATAACAGCAATTTGTGGGCTTTGTTCCCCTCACAAATTACAGTGTCACATTTTCTAATTAAGGAGTCTCCCATTACTATCATTTCTTTAATACCCATAATTAATTTGTTGGTCTCATTGTTCTCCATTTCTAAATTTTCTAAAGTGTGGAACCTATTAAATGAGGGCAATGTGTTTGCTTCAGCCCTTCTTTCTTTTTTTACAGATTTTCCTGACTTAATCTCCTGCCACTGATCTCTGTCTTGAGTACTTCCATCTTCTTTTCCTTTTTAATTAATCTGAGATTATTCTCTGTATCACTACAATCATGATCTTCAGTTCATCCCCTTTTTCCTCCTTGTCTGGTACTATCCAATACAGTCAATGTAATATTCTGTTCTCTGTTTATTTGCAAATTCGCTGTTTCATTTTCAAGTTCATTTAGCCTAGATTGAAGCGTAAAATATGCCTTACATTTTATACATGTAAATGTCTTAGTATTTTGCTCTGCTGAGGTCTCTGCATAAATCTTACATTTTTGACAACGTACTAACGTACCTTCCTGGCATAGAATTACAAGCAGTTCCTCTACTGGGTCATTTTTATCCATGGCATTTAAATTATTTTATTGCTATAGTTATTTTTTTTTCTCTACTACCCCTACTACACAATTGTTTATACAACAGATATGTTCCTACCTTTCCTCCCCCATCTTCCCGCGCAGACGCTCCATGCTTGGCTCCACAAGCTAGAGCTGAGCTTTATATAGCCCCCAAAGATAATGTTGCAAATATCTCCCTAGCAACAACCTAGCAGCCACACAAGTGTCCATCGGGCAACTGGGGTAACCTGCCTTTAAAAGAACAAGTTATGTCCTACAAGGCAGCCGAACTGACTTCTCCAAGACACCGAGTGTCTGCCTGTATGCCAGAGAGTCTTGAGGAGTGGGAATCTCTGGTATCGGTACATCAAGCAGGGCTCATTCTAAATGCTGGCTTCTGTTACTCTCAGCCCAATGTAATGCTGGCTATTATGGTCTAAAAACCAAATCCCCTAATAAAAAGAACAATTGTGTTCATATGACCTACAGCACTGTGTTGCTCTTAGCTGCAGTGTCCTTTTATCAGAATAATGCTTATCTGTAAAACTGGATATCCTAGTTTCATTATCAGAAATTTCCATCTTTTTCTCATAAATGTCTTCTTTTAATTCTGTAAAATAAAAAAGCAAGTCCATCATCATTAAATGCATAGAGTCCATTTGAAGTGACGGTTTGTTCAGGTGGGAAGTAAGTACAGCGCAGACTTCTTATGTGGAAAATGTGTCATATACCAGAAGACCAGCTTCCTTCATGGGTCTTTTATTTCCTTTTTGATTCATGTTTTCTCAAAAATTTGAGGTGTCCATCTCTGAGTCATCAGCCATCCTTGAAAAGCAAGAAAGAGAGGTTTCATTTCTGAGAGCATAACTGTTAAATATTCACTATTGCGGTTCACAGTTTGGAGTTTGTGACCAAAATAAAGCTACCAGTTGATATTCTTTAAAAAGCCACATTATTCATTAGTTCTCAATGAAATAGAATGAAAACTGTTAACAACTAAACAGTGTTTTAAAAAAAGGATTTTACAATGGGGTGGACACAGAGCTCAGTGCGATGCATCCTATCTCCTTGGCTACATTTGATGGAGTTGTCAAGCAGCTCTGATGATGCACCCAGTGTTAAATATTAGCGTAGTGATGCCAGCTAGCATCTGAAAGACTCCAAAGGACACTGTCCACCAATCTCTGTTTGCATGCCATTTTAAATTATTTGTATATTTGCACCATGCCTGTCCTACTGAGCACTTAATAAACAGATTTGCACTCATAGTGTAACCAAGATTTCTTGTTTTCCAAGTGTGTCTTCAAGAGTAGGAGGTGAGTGCCATTTCTTTCTCTGTGCCTGATTACAAGCTTACTTTGAAAGGAGCACTGTTGTGCCATACAGAGCTCTGCATCTGATTTTGCAATAACTGACTTGTTTATTAGAGCTGCTTGGGTAATAATAAACTATTTTACATAAGACAGAAAGTGTGTCATTAAATGTTTGAACCAAGACAGAATATGGTGAATGCAATAGCAGTTGCTAACAGCTAGCATCTCAAACAGTGCATACAGCCTTGATTTAAGCATGACTATATTCACAGATAGCACACAGGGTAATCCCTTTTTAACTCCAAGAAGCTGAAACTTAAATACAGCCACTAATATAGTAGACACAACAGCAGCTATTGATATTCAAACTGCAATAATTCAGTTACAAAGAATTGCTAAAAGTGCCAGAAAATGTTATTGGCAAAAAATGAATTGAGAAGTACATCTTGAAGTCATGAGACTGGGGAGAAATCCTACATAAAACATCCTTAGTTCTAATCAGATGCATACTCAAGAATGCAGCAAAACACTGGAGGAGGTAACCTGAGAACTTAAGAAGAAACAAGGTAGTTAACATGTTCAGACAGGACCTTGATTTTTACTGTGTCAGCAAGGACTGAAAAACTGCATTGAAGAGTTCAGTAGAAAACTAAGAGTGTTAAAGAAGGGAAATTCATATGAGATTAACATGATTATGAGGCCAACAATGTCTTCTGTTGGAAGAAACAGGCAGATATCACTATTAATACACCTAGTCTCATTTTGAGAAATAATGTGGAAACTGACAGAGAAGCTTTAGATTACACTACAGGGACAAGTGACTCCAAGATGGAGGGTGAACATAGTAACAGATGTATAGTGTTTTTTTTAGAAAGGTGCCCCCCTCCCTACACACACAAAATCCACCATTACAGAGGAACAACTGAGCCAATATGACCAAAGGACCAGGGAGGTACAGAAGAAAACAAGAAGGAGGAAAAATGGACAAGGTTACAGATACAGGTGCACACCAAGGAGTTACAGAAAAAACAAGAACTCAATACAATTAATATCCACAGTTACCATCTGACTCTAAGTGATGAAACTGCAGTATTAAATAAGGGACAAACATGTGTGCCTACAACTAATACAATCACATTTAATACCCTGGTAGACATTTACAAATTGTGCCAGGAATATGAACTTGAGTTCTGTCTATGACACAAGAACCAAAATGGAACAACAGACAATGAAGAGGAAGATGTTCAGGAAACTGAAAATATTCAATTATCCATGGCTCCTTCATTGAGACCGAAAGTCAAGTTTTTGTTCTACCCTGCTGCCCAAAATAGAGACTTTCACAAAAAACTGTAACTTTTTTTTGATTAAATATGCTTTATTAAGGTTTTCATATCAATGTGTACAGGCATCATACAGGTAATAGAACCACATATCGCTGGTATCATACATATCAAAGAAAGACATTTATGTATCAAAGTAAAGCAAATTTCAAAAGTATAATGTAACCAGACGTCTGTACCTCCCCTCCCTCCTTCCCAGCCCCTCTCCCACTGCCACTAGGTTATAATACTAGAAGAATTCTGGGTAGTATTCACATAAATCCTTTATGTAAAAAAAAAACTGTAACATGGATTTACCAACTAACTGGTATTAGTGATTGTTTTCAGAATTAAAATACTAGGGAAAAGAGACACTAGAGAATTTGAGTAAAAAGGAACAAATCACCATCAGCGCTACTGATAAGGGGGTAGTGTTGTGGTGTAAAAAAACATGAACTATATTCAAGAGATAGGAAGCCAACTATCAAATTGTGATTTCTGTGAAAGGATTGGTCATGACCCCATCCCTAGAATCAAAATAGCTACTGTCACATTGTTAGAACAGGTACTTAATAAAAATTTGGTAACACCTACTGAGATCAGATTCTTGACAGTGGAGCATCCCTGTAAGTCAACGATTTATAGTAGGGCTGTACAGGGGCTGGATATTATTTCCTGAATACCTCAAACAGTAGGGCTCCTAAATATTTGGGAGCCCTTCCTGAATAGGGGACTATTTGTATTCAGGAAATTATTTGGACACCAGCAAACAAAAAAAAATGAAAAGCCCTCTCCCTTCTCCCCAGCCACAAACTAGGCAAAATATAACCTCATCTCTCCAGCCTCTATCAAAAGCACAAACCCACCCTCCTCCTCAGCACCTGCAAGTTTTCTTTATACATTTACAATTAAACCAGATCTGCTGATGGGCAACCAGCTCAACTCACCCACCTCCACAGCCAGCCACCATCTTAATGTATTATAAACAGCTCATCTGGATATATATATATATATATATATATATATATATATAACACACACACACACACACACATATGTGTGTGTATCTCTCTCTCTCTCTCTCTATATATATATATATATATATATAGATATAGATATAGATATAGATATAAAGTATGCCCTCTGGCACAGCACCTGACCCTACTCCCACCCACCGCACCCAGTTTTCAAATATAAGTTGAGAAGGTGACCAACTCAACCTGGCAGGGTCAGATGCTGTTCCGGGGGAGGTGGTGCATACATTTTTTTAAGCACAAATGAGCACTTTACATTAAGATGGCAGCCTGCCATGGAGATGGGCAGGTTGAGCCAGTCACGCAAAAGGGATCTAGTTTTATTAAATGTATTAAAAAAAATACAAAAAAATAAACTTGTGGGTACTGGGGAAGTCGGTGGGATTGTGATTTTGATGCAGTACGGGGATGGGTGTTACATGTTACCTGGCTTGGAGCTGGAGAGGAGGGTGTGAGCTATTTTTTTTAAGTTGCTGAATACCCTTTCCCAAATATGGAATCCTAAATACTTGGCTCCTGAATATCGAATATTCAGATGGACATTCAGGAAAATATTTTCACACAACCCTAGTTTATACCCACCCCCAAAGTTTACAAGAACTTACATGACAACCTTGGCTGACCAATTATATGAGATATCAGCTCAGTGACGGAGTCATTGTCCAGATATACTGTATAGACACCCATCTAAGAGATTCTGTTACACATTTAAGATCTTACAAGAAAGGACACGACCCAGGTTGTCAAATTGGCAGAAAAAATGGAAGTTCAGGAACAATGGTGGTTGGTTACCATTGATGAAGACGCACTCTAAACGCAATGTGCCCCGTGAGGGGGGATTTGAGGCAATTAACCATTTTCAGAGTGAGACTGTAAATACTGATGTAAAATGAGGGAATGGATATGTGAATTGAGTGAAAAGGTCGTGAAAACAATGTTTTTATTTTCAGGGTAGGAACTACCTCAAAAAAAAAAAGAAACGGCCATGGGGGCTACATTTGCCCACAGTGTGGCTAATTTGTTTGTAAGGAAATGGAACAATGACTATGTTTTGATCCAGATAACAATCCCTTCTTTGACAATCAATCAATCAATCAATCAATCAATCTTTATTTAGCCAGGTGAAACTCCATTGAGTAAGCTTATTTTCAAGGAAGGCCTGGTAGGTACAGAATAAATAATACAGTAGCACAATGGAACATATAGCACAAATGGGCATAATAATACAATACATAGCAATAAAAACAAGGTACAAGGATGATCAATGAGACCCAGTCGTAAGGTGAAGCCTTATCCCAGTAAACAGTACAGCAGAGAGGTGGAAGCAAGTCAGCACCAATGTGCCAAACCAGTGATTTTAGACACTGATAACTCTAGTACAGCAGAGTTAATGCTAGTGGCAGTGCAAGCTGGGGGCTCAGCAGCAAGTAGAAAGCAAGGATAAATCCAGGAACATGGCTTAGAGTAATTTTAATGAGAGGATAGAAAGTGTAGAGGGTTGACTGCATGAATAATGTATGGCTACAGTTCAGTGACAGGGAGGGCATTGACAAGGGTCCTTGAAGTATCTCGAATAGAGTGACTTGAATTCCACAAAACTAATAGGATGCACCAATTTTATGGATTTCTGGACGTTGTTCCACAGCTGGGACAGCACATAGCTGAAGGAGGCTCTGCCAAAATTGGAAAAGTCTTTAGGCACAGCTAGTGAGAAGTACTAATGGCTTCTCAAGGCATAGTTTTGTAAGGTGCAGGAAGGCAGACAGTCAGAAATGTAGCAGGGTAGCATCTTGGATATAGATCTATAGGTCCATAGTATAGTGTTCCTTTGCCTCCTGAATGTAAGTGAGGTCCATTCTACTGTGGAATAGAGTACACAGTGATGGGTATTATATGCCACACCTGAGACGAAACACAAGGCCCTATGATGAAGAAGAAGAAGAATCCACATTTATATAGCGCTTTTCATACACAGTATCCCAAAGCACTTTACAAGCAATGCTAGACTGGTAGTGAAGTGACTGAATGTGTGGTGGTGGCCATATCGCACATCATCCTCCACACACAGCCTGTATAATTACATGAACCAGTTTATGGGAAAGGGAATGTTGGCCAGAACACGGGGAATGTTCCCTGCTCTTTGTGAGGAGTGCCATGGGTTCTTTTACTTCAGCCTGGACACCTACCAGGACAACACCAGGATGGGCAGAAGGAACCTTGGTTTAATGTCTCATCTGAAGGACAGCACACCCCAGAAAGTACAGCACCCCCCAATACTGCACTCGGATGCCAGCGATTTTTAGGTGCAAGTCCAGTCCTGGTATGGGACGAGAACCCACGACCTTCTGGTCCAGAGGCAAATGTCCTACCAACTGAGCCACGCTGACACCTGATAAAGGGTGTCAAGCTTAGATAGGGTGTTTTTTGGGACTTGGCCATACAGGAAGTCTGCATAGTCCAAGATAGCTAGGAACATGGTTTGTACTAAACTTTTTCTGGCCTCCTGGGTAAGCAGATGCTTGATTCTAAAAAAAAGTCCAAGGCTCTGTCTAAGCGGACAGTTGGAAGCATTTCATTGATGATGTGCTGATGTTGTGGCAGAGATCAGTGGATGAAATGCATGATTTCAAACATTGTTTGGAAAACAGTAATCCAAATCTGTATTTTAAATTGAAATTTAGTCAGACAGAAATTGAGTTTTGGGACATTTTAACCATGAAACAAAGCAAAGGTGAATTAAAAACAAATTTGTATAGAAAACTCACTGCTGTGACAGCATTTTGCTGGTTAGCGGTTTCCACCACCACCACACCATCAACAACATTCCTAAGGGATAATTTGTCACAATTAAGAAAAACTGTTCTGGTGTTAGGGATTATGAGTTGTAATGTGAGAACCAATCCAAAAGGTTTAAACAGAGAGGTTACCCAGACCAAGCAATAACAAGGGTTAATCACAGTGTGCAGCAACTGAATATAGACACATTACATGATGGTGAACAAAATAGAGGAGAACAAAAACTTGACCCACAACTGACTCGTAATTATATATGCCACACAAGCATTTGATGTTACCAATATGGTAAAAATAAATTTACAAGGAGTTAGGAGTGTGTCAGCCCTTGCAGATTGGTGTAACAAAGACTTCAGAGTGTTGTATAGGAGGACAGACAATATACAGCACAAAGTTATGCACAGCTTCCAACCAATAAGACAGGCCAATTGGTTGTCAGAACCCTCTACTGCCACCTGTAATGGTGGTGGGTTTAAAGGCTGCCCTACTATAAAGAGAATTAACATGATTACCCACCCCAGAGATGGCAAACCTATTTTGTTGACAGATTCTGTAACACATGCCATGGAAGGTGTTATTTACCTCCTTGAATGCAACTGCAATGCCTTTTACATAGGCCACACCAAAAGGAAACTAAAAGAAAGGTTAAGAGAACACCTTAGTGTCATACAAAGAGAAGTTATAACTTATGCAATGGGGATACACTTTAAGAATGCCAGGAATAGACAAAACCACTAGATAAGGGCAGTGAGATTAGAACTATGTCAAGAAGTCCCCTGAGGTGAAAACTTCGAGAACAAACTAAATCATAGGGAACAGTTTTGGATTCACAGGATTGGTGCTTTACATTTGCCTGGTTTTCATGATAAATCTGAGATAAAACCTTTTTGAAATGAACCTTGTAACACTCCTTCTGTGATTTTATGTATTAATATACAATTTATAGTGGGAATTTTCTTCCATATTCTATAATTACTGTCTACAGTAGCCACAGTAACATCTTGCCATTCTATTCTTCCTTTTACCTTCTCTTCTTTCAACCCATCTGATTTTCAGACCCCCCCTCTGTGCCCCATCCCATACCATCACAACACCCCACTTCTTACTATCTACTATTTTACCTATGTATTGTATGGATTCTATCATCAAGTTTATGATTTTAATATGCTGTTCTTTATATTTTGCAGACAAGGGTTTGAGCATAGTACAAATATACAGCACTAGGAATAAAACAGTGCTATGATGATGCTCCTCTTGTCCTGCAGAATAGTTGCTGTTTTTAACTTTTGTGTTGTTCATCAGATCATGGGACATGAGTTAATTTGCATATGGACACTAACTGATCACAGCCCCATTATGGAGATGATATCCAGGAAACCATGGCAACCCCTTATGACATTATCTGTTGAGGTATAAAGGAGTGGCCAGCAAGGAGTCGCACAGCTTTGATGATGCACCCAGCATGAAAGATTAGCCTAGTGATAGCAGCCATCATCTGAAGGACTCTGTCCATCATTCCCTGTTTACATGCTGTTTTAAATTATGAGTATATTTGCACCCTGTCTGCACTACTGAGCACTTAATAAACAGATTAGTATCAGTGGTGTAACCAAGAGTTCCTGTGCCATGAGTGTGTCTTCAAGAGAGGGAGATGAGTGCCATTTCTTTTTGTCCCTGTGCCTCAATACGCCAAACAGCTGAGCTTTTAATGAAGGAGGAGTCAGGAAAACATAACATAAATATAGAACGAAGGGATTCAGTAGGTTGAAATTTGATATACTCTTCTTTCTTGGTAGCTGCATAATTTTTCAATGTGAAAATTTTCCTTCCCCTTTCACTTTTTCCCCCCAATACAGCATGCTCCAACCTTGCTGTCCAGAAAGGATCTCCCAGATTTTTAGGGGAGAATAAGATATTGCAATCTGACCTAAGCACTGCAATCCCAGAGGATTTATTTGCCCTAAACACAACACTTTACTTTTTCCCAAATTCACCTTTGCCCCCAAAATTCTGAAAATCAAGCAAACATGGTCATAACTTGTTCACTTAATTCAACATCTGTGATAACTAGACTGATATCATTAGCATAAACTTTATTATTACAGTATTAGGGGTGCCCCTATGGAGGTCACTCATCTTTAATAGTGCCTGAATTTTCTATATTCTTTATTCCCTTATAGAAATAAAAGTGTGCTCTGAACAGGCAGAATGCAAACCACATGCTTAATTGTGCAATGTTTACATGCGGTTCACATACACAAAGTGAACATATGCGAACCAAGTCTAAAAAGCAAATCAGGTTCACGTGCTGCAAGCTTGACATGTGCGCTGCTGGTAAGCTGGTGTGAACATCTAAAAATCACATCAGGTTCACATGTTGCATGCTTGACATGAGTGCAGTAGTTAAGCTGGTGTGAACATCATTTAAAAATCACATCATGTTCATATGCTGCATGCTTGCCATGAATGCAGCAGCTAAGCTGGTGAAAATCTCATCTAAAAAAATCAGTTTCTATTTCTTATACTACTGCTAGCAATTATAGCCATAAAAATACATTTTTCATTGTATTCTCATTTAAATTAGGTAAACTCATTAATTCTGATCCTTTTGCAAACTGTTTAATGGCTTTTGATTTTTGTCACTAAATCACCATTAATTTGTAAAGTATTGTTTGCTTACTGCATTAAATGGCTAGGATATAGTCAGCCAACATACCCCATTCCAGATGTGCGAAGAGGAGCCTCTGTGCTCTGAAGCCTGACCTTTTTGTTTTGGGCCATGCAAATCTTGTTATGCATATTAAGTGCTACTCATGTGCTTCTCCATGACTGTTTTGGCTCACTCAGTTTCCCTTAGTCATTTTGTATGGAGCATATACACTATGGCCATGCTCACCACTCTTTGTTCTGAGTAGGGTCTTGAAAACAAGTATCGTATACCTCACATTCTGTCACTGAAATGAGGGATATGGACACTCAAATGAGGGACACTAATGCTCATGATGATCAGGACACATCCTGAAACATGGAGATACAGTACCTCAGAACACAGTGGAAACCATTGTATTTACTTGTACCCATATCAACATTTAAGTATGAATTTCAACCATAAGGCAGGGGTGCCATTTATGTTTTATTTATTTATTTATTTAGTTTTTGTTGACCGGGTAAGTGCACTAGACAAATCCTGCCTATTTTCAGGCAAGACCCGGGGGAGGGGGATACAGATGAATGCCAATTGACCTTGAGCCAGATTAAGCTGTTAGTGGTATTTTTAGTGAATGAGGGAAATTTGACCAGGACACTGGGGAAATTCCCCTACTCTTGCCAGTAGGGGGATTTCTGGTCACTGACATGGAGACCTCAGTAGGTGCTCAGCCTTGCTTGGAGGAGGTCATGGATTGCACTACTGCGCTGCTGTCTGTGGTGGCTCCTGTTATGATTTCAGTGACAGAGGAGTCCCGTTCTATGCCAGTTATGGAGGACAGACTGCTTTTTCAGCCTGTTCTACAGGATCCTTCCTTGCCTGAACAACAGTATCATCCTGTGCCTTCTATGGTGATTCCTCTCTCAGAAGTGGAACCAAGTATGGAGAGAGCATCATGTGTTCACAGTGTTCTTCCCCCTGCTGCATCCAGCGCAGGGGATCAGGATAGCTAGTGCGGCTCCAGAGTCGCATTTGGGAGTTCACGACTTGCCCGGTACAGCGGTTCCTATACCAATGATTTCTCAGGCTGCCACTACTACTGCCACATTAATCAGCATGCGCTTCAGTTTGTGGGATGTCCCGGAGATTACTGCACCATCCTGGACTGCCTTGGAAGTGCTGTTTCACGTGTGTTGGACATGGACTGCATCGGGCACCTGGACACCGGATTTGTCCTGGGATGAGGACAAACATGGAGTAATGTTTTCCCCACACAGGCCTGCAATGCCCAGCAAGAGCTCCACTGAGGTAGCTAATTCTGGGGACCCTATATCCCCTGCAGACTCTGTTTTTGCTAGCACTACTGCTGTTTCTGGGACTAGCTGGGGGGATATTGTTGATAATGCAGAATTGGTGGATAATATGCATCTTTCCACTATGGAGGGGACTGTGGCTTCTCATGTGGGGGTGGGAGTTTGTACCCTACCTAGAGAAACTGCGGTTTTGATGATTTCCTCCCTTCTGACCAACCCCCCCAGTCGACTGTACCTATTAGGGAGTTGCCTGTTTCTTGCACAGTTTCGCCCCCTTCCCCTATAGCTCCTACTATACTGGTTACTGTTCCCCCTGCTGCACCCATGCAGACTTCTGCTTCCAGCTCCAGTCTACCTAAGCCTCTCTCTCTAATACTGTTCAGGCATCCTAGCCTCCACTGGATGATCCTGGGGAATGCCCCTCAGCTCTACCTCTGCCCCCAGCCCTACCTCCACCCTTAGCTCTGCCTCCATCCTCTGGTAGGGGTTCTGTTATTTCTGATCTCTTTAAAAACAAATTGGAGCAGGCCCCCAGATGTAACGCTGTCCACCTTGGCTATGGGGGGGCTTAATGACTTCCTGGACTGATATTATGTTGCTAGGACTTTATTGAAAGGTTCCAAGCATTTTCAGGCCTCAGACATCTATGCATTAATTCATCTATCAGGTGAAGAAATCTTTGATATTAGCTTCAAAACTAATGTGGGTTTGGACAGGTTTTGGCACAAATACGCAACTTTGAAACACACTCCTTTATGGACACCCTTTTATGTGATCCCCTTGACTAAACCTGCAGTACGTACTGTCACTATTATGTTTCATAATGAAAGTGTGAGTGTTGGTGATATTTACCACTGGTTACAAAATAGGTACACAGTCTTGTCCCCCCGAAGCAATTACTGATGAGGAAAGTTTGTGGACTGGTGGATGGAAATTTCGTGTTACACTTTTCCAAGTTAACTCAGAGGTGGTACATCTCCCTAATAGTTTCTTCTTGGGCAAAGATAGAGGTGTTTGTCTTTATGGGGGCCAGCCTAGGGCCTGCTACAAGTGCTGTGCTCATACACATCTCAGTAGCACTTGTGATATGTTGAAATGTGGTTTATGTGGGGGATATGGACACCCTAGCATGTCCTGTGAAAATGTTTTTCAGTGTAATCTCTGTGACGAGAATGGACATGCCTACCATCAATGCCCCTGGGCCAGTAAGAACCATAGTGAGGGTTGGAATCCTGACATTTTAGTCCAGAAAGCACAAGACAAGGCACAGGAACATATTACTACCCCATCACTGTTCCAGACCCCATAGAAGCCTCTTCGCCCCCCCAAACTCCTCCCATAGTGACAGTGGCTCCCCAGGTAGAGTTTGAACCCCCTACTGCCACAGATGCCCCTCTCCCTACTCAGGATGTGGTGGACACCACCCCACTCCCAACCACCACACAGACCACTGACCCACCTCTTGGGGACTTGGATGGTATTACACAAAGCAGATGGATTACTAGGGTGACTACTCGCAAATCACAAAAAGTTAGTGAGGTGTCCCTTTCCAATGCTTTCAAATGTTTAAAAGGGGGCGGAGAGGACTCTGATGTTGATTCGGAGGCCTCTGTTCTACCATCGGATATGGAAGTTACTGGTTCCAGACCTCTGGATGTTGTCCATAAAAAGTTACCAGAACAAAGAAGGGGAGTAAAAAGTGTAAAAACATGGCTGTCAGATGGGAGTGGCTGATTATTTTTTGACTCTGGCTACCATTCGGCTTTCCTCACTTAATGTTTGTAGTCTGAAGAAGTACAAAAGATGGACAGCTTTTTTTCATTTTGCTGCCTCCCTCCATACTGATATTCTCTTACTCCAAGAAACCTGCCTGACATCTCTTTTTGACATTAAGCAAGTTAAGAGGGGTTGGGTCTGGGGTCCCTTGTATTGGACTTTTGGGGAGGATCTGGCAGATGGTGTGGCAATCCTGTTTACATCTACAGCCTTTTCCATCTCACGTATTATAGACATTTTTCCAGGTAGAGCTTTGATTCTTGACTGTACTTTTCAGGGCCATTCCCTTTCTTATTATCAACCTCTATGCTTCTCAAACCAAAGCTGCCAGAATCAGTTTACTTGATCTCATTAAACCTTATCTCTGTACCCGTAAACATATTATCTGGGGTGGTGACTTCAACTGCTCAATAGATGTTTCCTGCAGAACAGCAGTGGGAAAAAAAATATATTGTGACTCCCATGCTTTATGAACTTTGGTGAAGGATGCTAACTTAACTGATGCATATCGTACACTGAAATCCGATGCTGGATATACTTATTATAGATCCATTTACCATACTAGGATTGACTATTTCTTTTCCTCACGCTATTGTATCCCTCATCAGATTTCACTTCACCCCACGGAGCTTTCAGACCATTACTTGCTAACTGGGACATTTTCTTTGGGATCGGCCCCTCCGGTTTTTTTCTCAACCTCAACCCTGTGGAAACTTAGTAATTCCCTGTTTTCCCATTTTACTGTTCAGGCACAAGTCCGATCCCTCTTTCGGGCCCAGATTTCTGTCCTTTGTTGTTACGATTCCGTATGGACATGGTGGCAGGATACAAAAATGGACTTACGGATGTTTTTTCAGACTATGGGAAAACGTATGGCCAGGGATAAATAACTTACATATTTGGATTATAGGAATCAATTATATAAACTCTTGTCACATTCCGTTTCCTCCCCTATTGATTATTCCTCACAAATCAGAAAAGTCCGACGCTGCATGTTTGCACATCAGTATAATAGTGCCCGCACCTTAGAATTTTTAATGAGAGTGGGTACTTTGGTTTCCCCCTCCGCAAATCCATTTTTTGCATATAAAGATCGGATGCATGCTACGGTTATGCAGGGTCTCTATGACCCGGTGGGTAACATTGATTGCTCTATTTCAGGCATGCTCTCCATTGCAACCTCCCATTTAAAGACTAAATTTTGCAATACACCCTGTAGTCAGACTGTCTTGTTGGAAGTTTTTATGGCACCTGTTCCATAGGTCTCTGCACATCATGCAAGAGACTTAGTAGTCTTCATTACACAAGGGGAAGTGGCTCGTGCCATTTCTCAACTTAAGTTAGTAGTAGCCTCTGGTCCGGATGGCCTTACCCATGAATATTATAAAACATTTTGGGATGATTTGGTGGAAACATTAACCCAAGTATATAATTCTGTTTTACAGGGAAGGGATGAGATTTCTGACTTTGGATTATCCTTTTTGAAACTGATCTATAAAAAATGGGATAAATGCTCACTACAGAATTGGAGACCTCTTCACCTCCTTAATGCTGACTATAAAATGTTGGGTAACTACTTGGTACCCGATTGCAACAACTGTCACCTGATATTATTGACCTTTCACAATGTTGTGCTATTCCTGGTCACTCGATCCAAACTAATCTGTTCCTGCTCAGGGAAATTTTTGAAGCAAAACAGACAAATCACATTATGGGTTTTGTCCTCTGCTTGGATCAAGTGAAAGCATTTGATTCAGTGCATCACTGGTACTTGGTCCAGATCATGAAGCTGTATGGTATTCCGGACGCCTTTCTCACGTGGCTTACTCGTATATTTTCCATAGCTAGTTTTACTCCTTTAATCAATAGATTTTGGGGGAATAATTTGCCCCAGAAAGTTGGGATATGACAGGGTTGTCCATTAAGCCCTTTATTATATACTTTTGCTTTAGACCCCCTTATTAGACAAATTAAATACAATTCACAAATTGTAGGGTTAGCACCCAGTTCTACTTTATTCCCGGTAAAGATTTCATCATATGCAGATGACGTTGTTTTATTTGTCCATAATAAAGATTTTGGGGATCGGGCGGTCCGGATCTTTCAGAATTTTACTTTGGTTTCAGGTGGGACCCTTAATCTCCAGAAGATTGTATCCATCCCTTTAGATACGGATTCCACATTTATCCCAGAGGTGGGTGGCATTCGGACATGCACCACTCCGCAACGAATATTGGGTGTATGGTTCAATGTTGCAGATGCAGCGACATATAATTGGGAAAAGCAACTTCTTATTGGGGAGACTAAGGTACACCTATGGAAAACTTGGAAATTGGGGAAGAAGAAGCGAGTTTTGGTAATGAAGACATTTTTACTTCCCATTTTTTTATTTCTCAGTTATGTTCATGCCCCCCCCCAGCATTTAGAGATGAGACTCTTTAGTATTTTTTCCAGATGATATGGGGCAGTTGACTTAATCCTATAAAAAGAGACATCACCTGTTTACCAGTACAACAATGTGGGGCTTGGGATGGTTCACCCCATGGCTTTTTTTTCTTTCTGTCTTTCTTTTTCATCTTTTTCAAAGCATACGTTACACATCCCACACTTGTGATACTTGGGTCAGCAGTGCCATGCACTCAGTTATAGATAAATGTTATACTCTCCCACCCAGACATTCCCATACTTTCAATATCCCATCCTATGCCATAGACAGTATCCGTAAATTACGATTCTGGAAACTGAGCAAAACATCCATCCTGACGCTCACTAGAAGACAGCTCTATAACACCTTTGTAAATGTTATGAAACCAGTGTTACTGTTTCCAGAATGTACCCCTTCTCATATGGAATATGCTTTATTATTTCTTCATGATAAAAGAATCCCACAGCATATGTGGAATGTCACATGGCTCTGTTGCCATGGCAGGTTAAATGTCTGAGGAAATTTGAAACATAAGTCCTCTCAAGAACGGTATTGTCCTAAGCCTTCTTGTTCTCACATAGAAGAAACAATGTCTCATTTCTTTTTTGAATGTATGGATGCTATTTTGTTTTGGAAAACTTTAGCTAACAAGTGGCAATGGCCATTTCTAAGTAGAATCACCTATCAAACACTGATACTATGTGACTTTTCTGGACCATGGAATAGATTTCATCATAGTACTTTAAGGGTTATTTTAGCCATATGTAAATATTATCTGTGGCAAGCACGGTGTCAATATGTTTTAAAGCAACTTCCAACCTTACCACATTCTATTATACTGCAGATGGAAACAGCTTTGTTGAATATAATGGAATTGGAACACCGACAACTTTCTTTACAACGCTTTCAGTTATTGTGGAAACATATTGAATTTTTGCATTAGTATCATGTGTCTACTGTTGTACTACGATGACTGTGTTTCTTTTCTTTTTTTTTTCTATTCTGATTTGTTTTCAGTTGATGTATGAATATTGTATTTTTTTTTGCTGCTTTATTTCTGTTTGACTTGCACATTTATGCCTGATGTTATGTTTTCTTTGCACAATAAAATTCCCCTACTTTTTTCGAGAAGTGCCATGGGATCTTTAACATCCACCTGAACTACCACTAATCCAGGCAGATGGGACCTTGGTTTAACGTCTCATCCAAAAGACAGCACCTCAGAAGTGCAGCACCCCTCTCATGCTGCACTACATGCTGCAGTTGCCCCCCCCACATTTGTGCCTAGGTTGTTCTTATGGTGTGGAAATAATAGCATTAAATTTGGATGTAATCTTTTGCACAATAAGTGCCCCCTGGCCTGTGTGCACTCACACTGCAGGTGCATTCTTGACTTGACTGTGTCTGTATTGTGTTGTCCACTCTCTCCACCTATTAGTGGCTGCAGCATCACACGTAATGTGGATGAGCTCCAGCCAAGCAACAGCACATGAGTCATGCAAGTGCAACACTGTCTTTCCTGCTACAGAGTAGACAGGCTGAACAATGCAGCCTGGAGGAGTTGGTGACCACTGAACTCTCAATAGCAGTGTTATGGTGGCATATTTTTGTTGGTCTATTCTTATAGTCTCCAACTTCCCTGGTGGCTAAAGGGACAGAAGGTGAGCTAGAAGCTAACTCAGGACTATGCTACCTACTTACTCTCCTAGGCTTGCCTCACAAAAAAAAAACACAGGCCCCTGTTGCAGTAAGCTAGGTCTAGCAGCAGTGGTGACAGCAGTGTGGACAGCCTTCATAGGCCTTGATCAGTGCAATACAGCAGCAGTCATGGCAGCAGCCAAGCAAGAAGCAAGCAACACAGGTTGGGTGGGTTTGGTTAGTGAAGTGAATTGGTCACAGACCACATTGGGGATGGTCAGTTCTAGCATCCAGCTTCTGGCAGAAGGACAGAGGAGGAGTGGATTGAAAACTGGGCTGGTGGCACACTGAACCAGGCTGCAGGTTCTAACCAGATGACTGGGTAAATTAATATTAATAATTTTTTACAGGGGGATTGGGAAAGGAGGAATGACTGAGATATTGATGTGTTTTTCATGTTTCTGCACTTTGGGTGGCTTCCTGACCCATATGGGATGGGAAGTCTCCCAAGTGTAGTTACCAGTAACCACACTTGGGAGACTTCAGTACCTGGCTATGTATTGTTCAGAAGAGACCGAGGTGCAAAAAGCGGGTGAGGGGTGGCGCTGTATGTAAATGAAAATATCAAAGCTACAGAAATTCAGAATACACATAAGGAGCCAGAAGAACTGTGGGTCACCCTGGAAACAGGAACTGGGACAGCCATAAGAACTGGGGTTGTCTACAGGCCAGACCAGAGGAGGACATAGACACATTACTGTTAGAAGATATACAAACATGACAGCTAAAGGGAGGTTCTGATAATGGGAGACTTCAACATGCCAGATACAGATTGGTCAATACCAGCAGGAACATCTGCCAGAACTAGACTCATAGTGGATTCCCTGCAGGGGGGGCCTCAAACAACTGGTACAGCAACCCACAAGAGACAGGGCTATCCTAGATCTAGTACTGACTAACAAGAAGGGATCACAGATCTCCAGGTAGAAGGTCACCTGGGCCAGTGACCATCACATGGTATGGTTCAATTTGGCTACTACATCTAAATCATCCCATTCCAAAGCAAAAATATGGGACTTCAGAGGAGCTGACTTTGATAAGATGGCCAACAGAGTTAAGCTAGCCCTGGCAAAAAGAAACACAGGTGAGGAGGTACAGGCAAAGTGGGCAAGCATTAAGGATACAATACTTGAAGCAACATCCCATTGTGTTAGACAGAAAAGGAAGTGCAAAAGAAGAAGGAAACCACTTTGGTTCTCAAATACAGTAGCAGAAAAGGTCAGAGCCAAAAGGCTGGCCTTCAGAAAATATAAGGGAACACAGCGGGATGAAGATAGGGGAGGCATACCAAACTGCCCTAAGGGAAGCAGGAAGGCAGTAAGGCAGGCAAAGTCCCAAACTGAGAAACACTAGCACGAACAGTAAAGAAGGTGACAAGACTTTCTATAGATACATTAGTGAAAGGAGAAAGTCCAGAGGGGTATTACTAAGCTTAATGGAGAAAAGGGAGCATGTGAGGAGGAGGACCTGTAAAGGCATCTATCCTAAATAGATACTTTTGCTCAGTATTTACTGAAGAGAAGGTAGGGCAGGGCCCACAGCTCAGCATCATGGACACAGGGGGAGGAGGTGAGCACTACTCCCTTCACAAAAGAAAGGGTCCTACAAGAGCTTCTAAGCTCAGGAGGATAAGGCAATGGGACCTGATGGCATACATCCCAGGGTACTTAAGGAGCTAAAGGAGGAACCAGCAGAGCCATTAGCAGAATTGTTTAGTGAGTCTCTGAGCACAGGAGAGGTCCCAGAAGACTGGAGAAGGGCTCATGTGATCCCACCACAAGAGTGGTAGCGAGGGAGGAGGCGGGGAACTACAGACCCGGTCAGTCTTACCTCAGTAGTGGGCAAGATTATGGAGGCACTCCTTAAGGAAAGGATAGTGCAACACCTGGAATCCATAGGAGCACAGGATCCAAGACAGCATGGGTTTACAAAAGGAAGGTCCTGTCAAACTAATCTCATAGATTTCTTTGACTGGGTAACCAGAGTGGCGGACCAAGGAGCAGTTGATGTCGCCTACCTTGACTTCAGCAAAGCTTTTGACACTGTTCCACATAGAAGATTGATAAATAAGCTAGGTAGGCTCGGGTGGGTCAGAAGTTGGTCAACTGGGTGGCAAACTGGTTGACTGGCAGAAAACAGAGAGTGGTGGTAAATGGTATACAGTCAGAAGAGATGCAAGTCACAAGTGGGTACTTCAGGATCAGTCCTGGGGCCAGTCCTATTCAACATCTTCATTAGTGACCTCGCAGATGGACTAGAGGGTAAGGTTTGTCTGTTTGCAGATGACACCAAGATCTGCAACAGAGTAGATGATCCAGATTGGGTGGGCAGAATGAGAAGAGATCTGGATAAACTAGCAGAATGGTCAGAAGAGTGGCAACTGGGATTTAATGCAAAGAAGTGCAAAATCATGCACATAGGGAAGAGAAACCCTGAAGCCACTTATAGGCTGGGAGGGGAGTTGCTAGCAGTCACAAAGGAAGAAAGAGACTTGGGCATCATCATCACTGATGACCTAAAATCATCCAAGCAGACCTCAAAGCAGTAGGTAAGGCTAGGGGGTGTTAGGGTGTGTATTAGTAGGGGTATCACAAGTCGTAAGAGGGAGTAATAATCCCTCTGTACAAGACATTGGTTAGAGCCCCATCTGGAGTACTGCGTGCAGTACTGGAGGCCACACTTCACAAGGACATTAACCAAATTGAGGCAGTCCAGAGAAGGGCAACCAAAATGGTGCAGGGACTGCATCAGAAGACATATGAGGACAGATTAACGGAGCTCAATATGTATACCCTTGAGCAAAGGAGGAGAGAGGTGATATGATCGAGACATTTAAACACCTTAAGGGCATAAACAAGGTGAAAGAGTCTAACATGTTTAAATATAAGAAAAATAGCAGGACAAGAGGACACAGCATGAGATTAGAGGAGGCCGATTAAAGGGAATGTGAGGAAATTCTTTTTTCACAGAAAGGGTGGTAGATGCATGGAATGGCTTACCACAAGAAGTGGTGGCTATGAATACAGTGCAGGGCTTCAAACAGGCATGGGATAGGCATAAGGGAGCAATACAAATGACTATGAATAGATAGGTCACTGACAGAGCAAAGGCCGATGGCACATTTATAAGGTAGAAAAAGAAATGGGCAGACTGGATGGGCCTTGCGGTCCTTATCTGCCGTCAACTTCTATGTTTCTATGTTTCTATATTGAATGGAATGGAATGGATCAGCAAGAGAAATTGGGACAAAAGTTTTTGAGGGGGATCAGAACATCAGTCAGAGAAAATACTGGGTTAGTAACTGGGTGGGTTTAAGTCCAAATTTGATGCACTTCTCCGAGGTATAGACAGATGAATCTTATACTTTTGAATTTGTCCTGATTGCATATCATTTTTCAGTCACAACAAACAAATTTTACCTTTTAGAGATGTTCTAGACATTATACAACTTGCCACCTTGGGTCTAACTAGCACCTACCTAGTGTCCATTGGTTGTTAGCTCCCCCCTGCTGAAATCTGAAATGGCGCCCCTGCCATAAAGTCTAAATTTACAGGACATCCTCTGAGTGAGCAGCATGTTTTCCATGTGGGATGGACGAGGAGCAGAGTTTTTAGGGGTAAAATGAGGGCTGTCCCTTGCTTTCAGGGACAGTTGAGTGGTACGGTATGCACAGACTATTGGAGCCCCACTAAAGTCAGGCTTGTGCCTCTCCTTCCCTCCCACAAAGCTGACCTCCACATCCCTATGCTCAGGCACATTATGACATAGGGTAAGGGAGACTGCAGGGGCATGCACCATTGAAATTAATGTTTTTTATGTTTGCTTGTGTGCATGTGCAAGAAACATTGTGCGACAGCTTAGGAGAGAAGCAGGTTGTGGAGGCACGGCACTGTTACAGCCAAGGAAGAAACTGCAGTTGGGGGCTTGCAGTGGTGGACCAATGGAGGCACAGCGTGCCGATGACACTGGTCTAACAAACATGCACCAAGTTGTAATATTTTTGCCACAGCAAGCAGGGGCCACCTAGTCATTTCAGTGTAAGTTATTCTGCTGCAATGAGGGAGCAACCCATCATTGCATAGCGGAATGTTAGGTAGCCTAATACTGTTTGTGAACATGGTGGGTGGCTTGCCGCCACGTTCACAAACTGTATTATGCAGCCCCATGCTGAGGGGGTGCCCAATCTGGCAGCATGTGGCCCCCCCTGCAAACAGTCTATGTTTGCTGATGGGGTCCCCACTCCCTATCGGCATATCCTGCCCAGCCTTTAATGCGATGAAGAAGCCCACTCCCCGATGGTATAGTTCCCCCCAAAAGTTATGTTTGTGCCAAGGGGGTGCCCAATCTCCCTCAGCTACAGTGGCCCCCCCATCAAAAAAGTAGGGTGGCACAATGGGAGCCCACCCCAGCATGCCCAATGTCCACAGAAATGTCCCTGTAAAGCAAAAACAGTCCCGCAATGTGTTTTTTTCTCTCCTGTAAAGAAGGAAACGGTCCCTCAGTGGTGTCCCTTGCACCCCCCACAACCCACACCCACCTACTGCACACCCTGCCTCCCCACACACCCCCATCACATGCTTACCTCCAGAGTCTGGCACAATGATCTTCGGTGGACTAGGAACATGTCTGCACTCTTCAAAGCCAAATGCAAACTGAAGAAATGCTGGTAAGCTGTATAATGTAATAAATAAGATTTTTTCAACTTTGATGCATATCTTGGGCATTTTGTGGAATTCTGGCACCAAATTTTCAACATGGAATTTTTGGGACCCCTCCTCATGAATTCTTTCACTGTCATCGTATTAATCAGCCCCAAAAGGTGATTTTGCAGCCACTGCATGGAATTACCTTTCGTGACCGATTAATGAAACAACAGTGCCTTCATGAGGTGGGCTCTCAAAAAGTCTATGTTGCAAATTTGGTGGGAAAAATCCAAAAAATGACTGTTTTACGAGCGTGTGTTGTGCAGTTGCTGCGGACGCTCGTAATTTCATGAATTTACAATATTTTCACACCAGATTTTCAATATTGGTATTTTAATGCATCTCCTTATGAACAGTGCAGCTGTCATTTTTCACAACCTGGCCGAAATGCATTTTCATGGTTCCGTCGCAAAATAGTGCAGTCACTGTGGGAAATCGCTGTGGGAAATCCATGTTCAGGACACAGTATGAAAACCACAGTGATGCTGTTCATTAGCAGAGATACTAAAATGCCTATGTTGAAAATTTGATGAGAAAGTCCATAAAATGACTGTGTACAGGCGATGGCGTGTAGTTTCCACGCACGTCAATCTGCACATTTGCAGTATTTGCACTCCAGATTGTCAACACTGCCATTTGTCCAGAGCCTTATGAACAGTACAGCTGTCATTTTTCATATCCCAGCTGAAATGTGTTTTTGCTCTTCTGGCGCAGAACAGCATGCTCGCTGTGGGAAATCTGTATTCGGGACGCATTAGGAAAATCACACTGATGCTGTTCATTAGCAGAGGTCCTAAAATGCCTATGTTGAAAATTAGGTGACAAACGTCCATAAAATGAATGTGTTATGAGCATGCATTGCGCAGTTTCCACGTACACTTGTTACTTCGCACATTTGCAATATTTTCACTCCATATTTTCAACATTCCCATTTTTCCGCACCTCCTTATGAACAGTACAGCTGTCATTTTTTACATCCTGACCAAAATGTGTTTTCGCACTTCTGGCGTACGACCAGCAGGGGTACTTGTGGAAATCACTGTATGGACACATAAACAAAATCACAGTGACACTGTTCATTATCAGAGGTCCTAAATGCCTATGTTGAAATTAGGTGACAAACGTCCATAAAATGAATGTGTTACTTAACGTGTGTTGCACAGTTTCCATGCACGCTTATAACTTTGCAAATTTGCAATATTTTAAGTCCAGATTTTCAACATTGACATTTCTCTGCACCTCCTTATGAACAGTACATCTGTCATTTTTCACATCCAATGTGTTTTTGCAGTTCCAGCGCAGAATACCGTGGTTGCTGTGGGACATCAGTGTTCGGGACACATTAATAAAATCATAGTGACACAGTTCATGAGCACAGGTCATAAAATGTCTATGCTGAAAATCTGGTGACAAAACTCCATAAAGTGACTGTGTTATGTGCATGTGTTGCACAGTCTCCACGTATGCTGGGAACTGCAAGCATTTGTAATATTCCCACTACAGATTTTCAACATTGTCATCTCTTCATACCTCCCTATGGATGGTACAGCTATCATTTTTCACATCCTGCCCGATCTGTGTTTTTGTACATGTGGTGCAAAATGGCACTGTTGCTGTTGGAAGTCAGATTTCGGGACACATTGACAAAATCACACGGCCACTCTTCATGAGAAGTGGTCCCAAATGCTTTCCTGATGTGGGGTCACAAAAAGACCATGTTGAATATTTGTACTGTAAATACCAACAAACGCCCAAGGCATAATGGTTTCTAACCATAACATCCTACCATCTACAGACAGACAGACATCGGGGTGTGCCTTTGGATTGCCAACTGTACTGCTCATGCCATCCCACCCCCAGCCACTGACAACTATCGAGGTGTACCTTGCACTCTTCAGCCCAAGACTTCACCCCACTCTCCTATGCTGCACCCATTTCTCCATATGTCCTTATGGAATGGGGTGCCTGTAAAGCCAAACACCCTAAGACACACCTCAACATGTGTGAATGTCTACAGAATAGGGTGAAGTGAAGTGACATGGCTTGACCGTCATGCGTGATGACCCAAACACTTACCCACATCCTGTCCATCTGTACAGGATGGAGGTGGGGGTTCACGTGAAGTTCAGTACTTCACTTCCATTCCTATTCTGCATCTGTCTAACTCCTGCATTTCCAATGTTAATACCAGCAAGCAAACATACGGCATTGACAAATGCTTGTTTTATTACTATGTTATACATAATTCATGGAGAGTTGGAGATTAATGAAGGCCACCACTTGATTAACAAGGGCCTTGTTAGCAGAACAGTGGCCTTCATTATTCCCCAACTCACCACCGTAATGTATAAAATAGTAATAAAAATAACTCCATTCATTTCAAATGCTTACGACCCAGCACTCTGACCCATGGATATCATCTGTTAAAGACTCCTGCCTCTGGTTCCCTACTACTCAAGCAAGAAATTCTCAGCTTATATCTATTCTTGGTGAGTTGTCTGTTGCAGCATGATCACAGCTGCTACAGTGTGTGTGCATGGGGGGGGGACTGGCCATGTGGCTGTGTGTCAAGTTATTGCTACTTTTGTGTTTGCCCCTTAAAGTCTGTTTGCATGGAAGCATTCAAAACTACAGAGATTAAATATTTATTTATTTTTTTTAGTTAGTTTTTGTTGAAGGGGAAGGAGCACTAGACAATTTTTTTTGCCTGTTTTCAGCCTCGTCCGAGAGGGAGGATACAGATGGATGCCAACTGAGACTGAGTATAGGCCAGACAGAGGTAATTAAGTAGTACTGTGGGTAAGTGTGTGTATTGGGGATGGAAAGGACCACATGTGTTTCCATTGGTATGTGTGCTACAGTTCAGCTGTGCAGCTCAGATAAGAGAGGGACAAGAAAATAATTAAAAAGTATAACAGTGGCTATAAGCATGCTGCATGCTGCATGCATGCAGATGTATTCAGATTTATATTGAAGTACAAGCGAGGCTGGCCCGGTGGCATTGAGGGCTGAGGTGCTGGCACCTTACCTTGAGCCACGCTGGTGACCCAGGTTCGGGAATGGACTCGGGATGCTGGGGGCTGACAGGGGACGAAGAGGACTGAGCTTCTATAAAGACTGCTCTTCTTTCCTGGGGTGGGTAGTAGGGAGGCTTCGCTCTGCAGCAACCTCCAGTGGAGACTGAGGGAAATGCAGATGCAACGCAAGGAAACATCAGCAGAAAAATGGAAAATGGCTCCACGTTCAGCTGGATGATGGCCGCTTGGTGATCTGAGGCCATCAATGTCCCAGAGCTCCCAGTCCCTCAGCATTTCCCCAGGGCCAAGTATTATGCTAGTCCTGCCTCTGGTGCCTTTTCCCTCGGAGGAAGGAGACCCACCTGGCAAAGGGTTACGTCCGAGTTACCTTAGGGATGACTGCAATATATATATATAAGGGTCGGGGCTCAGGAACAAGATGGGTAAGATGCTGTCTGGGCACAGCCTGAAGGAGTGCCTGATGCAGTAGCATGTAGGGAAGGAAAAAGAAATAACACAAAAACAAAAGAAGTACAAGTGAGCCATATGTGTGCAGGCAGTATGGCTTAGTGGTTAAAAGTAGTAAACTGCAAATCAGGAGACTTGGATACTTGAAGACCTGAGTTTGAATCTCATCATCCCCCACTTGTACATGGTGTGATCCTGAGTAAGTCATTTAACTTTTGTGTGTGCAGTTATCACTGACCACTTGATTTTTGCATGCATGCCACATGCATGCAGTCTGTTCTAATTTTACATTAAAAGCATGCTTTCCACACTTGCTTGATGCACACATGCCACATGCATGCATTTGGTTCCAATTTAACATTTAAATCATACTTGCAGCATGCATGACACTTGGGTAGTTTAATGTTTGCAGCATGAAAACATTTCTTATAATTATTTCTGTAAAGGTTAGCAAGTCTAAACCAAATACATTCACAGAAGGCTAAAGTGGCATTCTTACTTTACTCCCTATGATGTTTTTATTGTCTCTTCCCTCAAAAAAAAACACATTTATCAGAGGCTGTAGCTGTGTGGAATCATACAACATGCTAATCAACTGTATGAAGTCTCTGAAGGTCCATGATATGCCACCATTTTTAACAGATATTCCTGAAACATAGGATTGAATGCTTTCTCCTGGTATAGTGGCAGGAAAAAGTCATTCAACTTGTTCTTTTTTTACTATTAGTACTTTTATCTCTTGTTATGCTGACCTGGCCCTATTCCAGACTGGTCCCCCAGCCCCATCGCCCAGCTTCTCTGGGGCTTACCTATTGCTGGTACCAGTCATCCTCTGTCAGAGGACCCAAGAGAGCCCAGTCACCACTGTGGGGCCTGCAAGGGACCAGGCCTTCATCCTGCCACAGTTGTGGGGAATGTTCCTCTGGTGTTTACTCTCTGGGCCAGCAGCACATGCAGTGACATGTTGTGCAAACTCCATTTCAGTGGAAACACTCCCACTAGCAAATGGGTGAGACACCTTCCCTGGTGATCTGCTGCACTGCCACTCAGATCCTCTAGGTGGCAGCCACCTAGTGGGATTAACCCCACCCCCAATGAAGTATAGCTCTTTTTAGGACACTAAATCATCCATCCCTGGCTGGCCCCTGAGTGACTCATGTCTGTTCCTAAACCCAGGTCACCAGCATGGCAGGAGATGCTGTGCCAAGTGCCTCAGCTCTCCAGGTCATTGGGCTGACTCATCAGATTATTCTGATTGCTTCAGGTTATAATTTCTCTTAGCATTACCAGGTTTTTGCTATATTTTGACCCTTTATAGAACAGTTTTGTACTGAGAAAATTAAAAGCTCAACAACCTGTCCCAATCTTTGAAACAATATTTAATTTAAGATTTTGTGATCCATACACATGAGGCTGACATGGCACCAATTATTGATATTGAAACTGTCACTTTAAAAAAAAAGTACCAATAATGAATGGGCCATATCCTGAGAGGCTCTCAAATTGCTGAGCATATCATTATAAGCTTCAGTTAGTACTGGAATTAGCTCTTTCTGAAAATGATCTGTAGACATCTGCAATTAAGCCATTGGACCCCAGGGATACCCTATTCCTCACAGTTCCAACAGCCTTCTTAGTCTCCTCCACAGTTACTGGTGTACAAAGTGTCTGTTTCCAATCCTCTGGTAATGTATTTGTGGAGGTGGGGGGGGCTTGAAGAAATTCTTCGGGAGGTATTTGTATAGGAATACTTGTTCCAAAGGATTTAGTAACATATCTGTTTACCACCTAAATATATCAAATGTTTGGTCCCTTGTACTTAAAACTGCAACTTTACCTGCGATGATTTTGTTTTATCACATTGAAATTGTTTTAACTCTGTTTTTATAGGAAGGCACCCATCTTCTTATCATCAGGGCTCTCCTTTCCTCTGGGTAGGGCTCTGGAGGATGCACTGTGCGACTCGATGGGACAGGGTCAGAATCTTTCACTATTGGTGAGGGAGCTATCACTCTGAGAGGTGCAGCTGAGCAGAGGGAATTCCCTCAAGAGCGACTTGTGGAACAGCTTGCGGTTTCTGCTGCCTGGAGGTATGGAGTGGCTGGTCAGGCTGGGGTTATGGTTTGCCCCCTGCCCGGTATCCAACGTTCATTTAAAAAAAAAAGAGAAAAGTAGAAACACTACACTAACAGGAGGCAACAGGACATGGATCACACCATTTGGGATCCCAGCAAGGGGCAGGCTGTCAGTGAAGGGGGTATCAGCAGGGGAATTTTGGGTTTGGGAGATAGATAGGGGGCTGGATGTGGGAGCTTCCATGGTTCCAGGATGGGCATGGGGTTGGGCCTCCGCAGGTGACATCACCAGCAACCGGATGGTGGAGTAGATGGCCAGGAGTGGTGCATAGGACTCAGATATAGGCAGTCTATCTACAGGAGGTGCCTACTTCTCAGGTGTTCAAGGCAGTCAATGGAAGGCAGCAGAAGCAGGCACGAGTGGACCAAGAGCAAGGAACAGCTAGGGCTCATTTGGACAGATAGTAGACAAAAGGTTCTGATGGAGGGTAGCATATGTTAAATGTGGGCAGGAAAGTAGGGCTTGCCTGTTTTTTTTTAATCTCTATTTTACTCCCCTGCCACCAGCCACCCGGTACCTCAGCCCAGTCACAGATCACAGGCTTCCACCTCCACAATGGCCACGACCCTCCAATACCCCCTGGCTTCCCCCAGGGTGGGGTTGTGGCACTAAACTCCCCCAGTGCCTCAAACAATGGGATAGGTCAGAGGGCCAGCCTGGAGGCTAACTGAAGCCATGGCAGGCTTCATCTAGGGTGGCCAGCAGCTGATCTTTTTCCTAGGGGGTGGGGAAATTCAATGTCATCCTGCATCCACCCCACCCCTGAATGTTCTTGGTGTTGGTCACTGCACAATCCCTGACCTTCACCAGGGGTCTGTCGAGTGTCGATCACACTCCCCACCATCCCACCGGAGAAGGATAGCAGTCCTCAGGATGCTCCATCCTTCTCCTCCTGGCCAGCCCACCAGCATCCTGGGTCCATTCCTGAACCTACCACCAGTCACAAGCAGAAATCCATCCACTGCCAACGGGCCACCAGGGCTTGCCTGGTCAATGGAAGGGATGGTTGGAGGTGGCACATGAATTTGGCACCACTTGTGGCAGTGCGAGGAGCTGCAGCCACAAGGCCAAAGATTCCATGAGGTCTGCTGCCATTTTGAGTTTTGCAGCGGCCTCTGCCAATTTAGGTGTATGCAGGAAAGTGGCTCGACCAAAGTGTGGCATGTTAAAGGGAACAGGAGGGAAAGGGGTGGGGGGAAAGATTAAAGAAACAATATGGGAAGGTGTTGCTGGCATCGACATGAGTGGGGGGGACTATAAGGGAAGATGGAACAAGGCCAGGGTTTGTGGCCGAGGAAGGGCAACAAAAAAAAAGAGCGAGCATGGCAGCGGTGGGGGGATACATTATCCAATGACATTATAAACATACTGCATTTGATGAGCTGGGCTGAGTGGCTGCAGTCCTGCTGTTTTTCTCTGGGTGACTACTACTTCCCTTTTGGCATTGCCAGACTGATGCAGTAGATCTACTGATCCACCAATATCCTCTTTGTTCTCATGTATTGGCCCCTGATGCGGGGGGTACAGGGCTGAATTCTCAAGTGTGGAATTTTGAACATAACAAGCAGGGCACAGGGGACAAAGCAAGTACTGATAAGAAGGGGGATATGGGGCTAAATGGGGGCAGGAGGGAACAGCTGGGGGAATATATAAAAAGAGTGGTTTGCCTTAAAACAATGCAAGAAGTGTGTTCACACTATTCCCTGGGGTCTGGGGCTTCTGTTTTGTTTTTACAGATGGTGCTTAAAAAGAATGTGGGGAAGAAGGAGAGTGTCACAGAGACGTTGGCCAAGCAGGCATCGGCACTGATGGGGAAGGTGCATTCCCTACTCGAGAAGGCCCACAAGGCAGAAGAGGAGCAGGGAACTGGGAAGAGGAAGGAGCCAGAAGACAAGGAGAAGGGCAGAGTAGAAAAGAGGATGAGGAAACTGACAGGGGAGGAGCCAGTAACATCGAGGGGTAAGGAGCAAGTGGATTTGACAAGGTGGGGCAGGATGGTTGTGTCAAGGACTACCTTGTGGGTTGATAGTGGATGGGGGAGAAAGGATTGGAAGAAATGGAGAAGGCTTAGTTGGAGCTGAAGGGAAAAGGATCTCAGAGCCAGGGGAGGCAGTGGGGGTGGAAGGACACAGGGCGCAGGTGGGCAGGTTTCCAGGTATGATGCAGGGGGAACATGTACTGCAGGTGATAAAGGAGAAGATATGGAAGAGGGAGTATGTGGACATGTTTGTGCTTGTGGACAAGGATGCGGTGAAAAAGTATGCAGAGCCAGAGTTGGTGGGAGGTCTGAGATGGTGGTGGTGCTAGATCTGGTGGGAAAAATGTCAGATGATAAAGGGTTTAAGGGCAAGATGTTTGACAATTGGCTGTCAGTGTTCACAAACTTCAGTGCCATAGTGTTACAAAAGCAGCTGGAGCTGGTCATCCCACTACTTACCTATTGGGCCACAATTCATGATGTGTATAAAGCAAAAGGAGGTTAAATGTGGCTGGTTTATGATCAGTGTTTTTGGCAGCATATGGCAGAACATGGAGACATTCAGTGGGATGTCACCCATGTGGACCTTTGGGTGTGGATGATCACGGGGTAAAGTTCCAGGGCATTCGAGGGATCAAAAGGGATTGGCGGGGCTGTGGTGAAGACATGTTGGGGACTTAATAAGGCAACTGGCTGAATTGTAAATTTCAGCACATTTGTGATAAGTGCTCGGGCCCCCACCCAGTTTCCAGGTGCAGGAACAGGGGGGACAGGGCAGGGTTTCAACCTTTCACTGGGAAGCCATTTCACTGTAGCTCTTGGGGAGTGAGAGGAGGAGGACCACAATGGGGAAGGGGGAAGGATATGGGGGGTTCAGGACGGGGACAGGTAGCTAAACAGGATGGGGGGCACAGTCAGGGGGGGAATTCCAGAGGGCACACATGCCAATAAGGGGTAACATCTTGTGGGAATGGATGGAGGGTTATCTGGACAGTTTAGTGAAGGACAGATTATGGGAAGGTTTCACAAAGGGTTTTAGTTTGCACAATGAGGGACCAAGAGTAATGATGAGGGCAAAACATTTTGGAGTCCACCAAGGGGAAGGAGGGTTTCATAAAGCAAAAGGTAAATAAGGAGATAGCAGCAGGCATGGTGGAGGAACCATTTGCTATGCCACCATGACCAGAAGGGCCTCGTGCCCAAGAAGAAACCTGGGGAGTATAGGATGATACACCATTTATCCTACCCAGAAGAGGGTTCAGTGAATGATGGGATTTCAGAAGGGAACAGAGTGGTGTGTTAGGCCATGCTGGATCAAGCCGTTGAGCTGATCAGAGCAGTGGATGGGGCTTGGCTGGCAAAGATGGACACTGAGTCTGCCTTTCACTTACTTCCAGTGAGGGTGGAAGATTGTTTGTTTAAAAGTTTGTTTTTATACAGGTTAGTTTGTTGGAGAATTAAATCCCCGTTTACAACAAATTACTGTAGAACATAATTACAACAACAAAAACAGAATAATAAATACATACAGTACAAAGTCACATTCAGTCTAAAAACAACTACAACAAACATTTAAGTAATCATGTAATTCAGGTTTAAACATGTGCAAGTCAGAAATCTCAGCAATATGAAAATATAATTCATTCCAAGTCTTTGCTAAACTATTCTGGAGAATTATATCCCCCATCTGATTAATAATTCAGATCGTAGGCAATTTTCTAGTTGTTTTCCTTAGCCTATCTAAATATGTTGAGTTGGAATTCAAAACATATTAAATGATTAATGAATGTTGTTTCATTTTTTTAGAATAAATTAAACCATGACATATCACTAACCATAAATACTTTCTACGAACTGTCGGATGTAACCAGTCAAGTTCCTGATAAACTAAACATCGATGGACCCGGAATTTGTTCTTTAAGATATAATTCCCCAATCTATAGCAAGTCTGATCTAGTTTGTTTAAAAATTTTTGATAAGAATGCATATATAATGGAAATCCATAATCAGGTACAGGCAGCAACAATTGTTTTACTAATTTAGTCTTAATTTATCTAGTCAGACACCCTGACAGCCTTCTTAAGGCTCTCAATCTTTGGTTCACTTTTTTTTATCTGTGATAAAATATGTTCAGAAAAAGAAAAATGGTAATCAACAAGAACCCCCAGGTATTTGTAAGTATATACCTTCTGAACCATAGTCCCATCGAGAAACTTAATCTCAGGATCAGTAAAATCCTTTTTTGCATGTGGTCCCACAGAAAAAAATCATACTCTGCATCTTCCCAGTACTCATTAAGAGACCTGAGTCTCTTATCCAGGTCTCAATATTGGAGAAATCTGTTTGGAGCCGCTGTCTCAGGTCTCCGGGATCATCTGCAGATGCAATCAGTACTATGTCATCTGCATGAAGTCTAACATTATCAGTACTAGTTACATGAGTTACAAGACTATTTATATAGATGTTAAATAAGACAGGGCCCAAAATAGAGCCCTGAGGTACACCCTGGTGTAGATCCAGGAAACCCAGACAGGAGCAGCACAGACTACCCTTGCTTACGGTTAGATAAATAAGATCTAACCCATTGCAAGGACTCCTGTTGCATCACAATATCCTGCAATCTGTGCAAAAGGGTTTCATGATGAATCAAATCAAGGTTTTACTTAGGGTCCACAAACACCACCCTCTATATACTCTACCCTGGTTCAGTGATGCTGCCACCAAATTACCAAAGTCAAGTAGGGTGGTGTTTGTGGACCCACCTCCTAAATCCATGTTGACAATTGGTTAATAACCCTTCTTGGTCAAGATAATGTCCAAGCTGATAATTTATCAGCTTTCCAACCTTTGATAAAATTGGGAGCAAAGTAATAGGTCTGTAGTTGGAGGAGCTGTATGGTCACCACCCTTATGTATGGGGAAACAATTTCACCCATTTTCCATTGGTCAGGGTACAGAAGAAGATTGTATACTCCAATTATAAAAATATGTAATTATAGGGGCTATAATATCAAAGCCTAATTTTAAAAATCTGGGGTCAATACCATCTATACCTGCTCGCTTTGATACTTTCAAATTTTTTAATTCTTTGGCTACATCCTGTACATTAGTATTTTTCAATTTAAATCCCTTACTATTTACTGCAGAAATAACAGAATGTGTATATTTAGAATCAACAATTCCAAGTTTCAGTATTTCCAAGTCTGGTAGGTCTTTAAAATAATGATTTAACAAGTCAGCTACCTTTAAAGGATTACCTATCAAGTTTTCTCCCATTAGATTAATAGAAGTTTGAGATTTTACTGTTTTTTTAAGTCAGAAATAATCTTCCAAAATTTATTTGGATCATACATATTACTGGAAGAATTCTGATAAAATCTTTTTTTAGCTAAAGCTACCATCCGTTTACATTTATTCCACCATCGTTTAAAAAGATCCCAATCATCCACTAATTTTGTTCTCTTGTCTTTTTTCCATATTCTATTCCTAATACATAAATGGGTTTTCAATTTCTCATTAAGCCATGGTGGACTTTTGATATTATTACTATTTTTTATTTTTGGAGCATGAATTTGAACTATATCCAAAAAAGAATCCGTAAATTCTTGAATGGCCAAATTCAAATCAGGAATCAAAATACCCTTTGACCAATCAAAGTTTTAAGACTATCCTAAAAGATAATGCATTAAATCACCTTAAATCGTGTACCCAAAAATCATAATTTTCACTACCCCAAATTTTTGTAGAGATAAATCACATTGAATTGGATTATGATCCCCCAAGATTTAAGGGAAGTACTTTACAACCCTCAACCTTCAAGTCTTGTGAAACAAAAAATAAATCCAATATAGATCCAGTATTTCTATTATTAAGGCTTCTTGTTGGTTGATGAATTAATTGTTGAAGTCCCAATACTTCTAGGCTAGATTTAAGTTTTTTACCTCTATTTTGTCCCCAATCTGCATTAAAATCTCCAGTCAACAGCACTCTCTGGCCTTTCAATATTTCCAATAAGATGTCAACCATGATGTCAAATGTACTTATTTTGATCTTTGGAGGAGTATAAAAAACTCCTACTATCAATTTTGATTTTAACAGCCCTATGACCAAGCAGTCAATCCCTTCCACATTTTTAGCAAGTAATATTTGGTGTGGGCCTAAAGTATTCTTCAAATAAAGCAGTACCCCCCCCCCTTTTTCCCCCATCCTGCCTTATCAATCTACAACCTGCTAAATCTACCTCCTCATTAGAAATGCCAGAATGGATCCAAGTCTCAGAAATGGCTATAATATCATGAGGCATTCCCGTATCCCAGACCCTATATTCATCTATTTTTCGTACAAGACTTCTAACATTTTCATGGGTAATTGTTATCCCAACTTGTTGTTTAGGCCCTGGGTTTTTTCCACATCTCCACACTGTATTAGGAGTACAGAACAAAACAAACTCATAGTTTTATAGTTCACCAAATCAGATGTTCCTGTTTTACTTTTTAAAGGTCTTAAACGTATTTTCAATAAGTTTGTAAATGTGTTCCACCTCCTAAACAAGTGTTGATGATCTTGTACTTGCCCCCCATAATCATAAACACTGCACCCTTACTTATGTTATTACAATTAACATCTAATGATTGAAATCTGATTAGCCACATTCCCATCAATACCCACCCCCCTATAACACATAATAAATGCATGGTGTAAGTAAAATTTTACTACAATGCTTAAAACTTTCTTACCCAGACCTGGTAAACTTTTTTCTCACCGAGTGGTGCTAGTGCCACTCACAGCCTGCGCCCATAGGTGGCATGGGCTTAAATGAAAAAATCAGCCCCAGCTGTCGGCAGTTATCCTAACCCTCCAGAGAGCACAGTAGGGATAAAGATAATGATTCAGTCACTGTCCCAGTACAATATAGCTGCCCAAAAGTGAAATCAGTTGTTCAAGAAGTCGCTTGTTGTTTTTGGGATTGGGAATTGCCCAGATTCCAGTTTGATGGGTAGTACTACTTTGATAAAGCCATGCCCATGGGCTACTCAATAGCATGTGCAGCATTCAAGGCCTTCAGCACATGGTTGCAATGGATATTTGGTGACAGGTGAGGGCACAGAAATATAGTGCACTATTTGGATGATTTTTTATTGGTTGGGGAGGGGGAAGGGGATACTGGAATGATGCCAGGGGAGTTCCAAGACATGTGTCAGATGTTAGGGATACTGCTGGTGAAGAACAAGACAGAAAGCCTGGTTAATAAGCTCAAATCTTTGGGGACAGAAGTGGACTTAGAGGCAGAGGGTTTTCACCTTCCTAAGGGAAAGATTGACAGGCTGAAGGGGTTGTTGGGTTTAATCAGAGCTAGGAGAAGGAGGGTGCAGCTATCAGAGATACAGCAACTGGTTGGGCATTTAAACTTTGCTTGCAGGGCAGTGACCCAAGGGAGGGTGTTCACGCGCAGACTAGCCAGGGTGACAGGCCAGGCATGGCTCCCATACTACTGGGTGGGCATTACAAAAAGGGTACAAGAGGACCTAGAGATTTGGGAGCAGTTTTTGGACACATACAATGGGATTACTCTGTGGCAGGAGGATTGGATGTACAATACAGAGTTGGATTTGTACACCGATGCAGCTGGGGTGATAGGGATGGGGGCATACTTTCAAGGGGAGTGGATCTTCTAGGTGTGGCTGAATAGATGTGAAAGGGAAGGACTACTTAAGGGCATATCGTTCTTTGAGTTATTTCCCATTTGCATCACAGCAGCGGTGTGGGGAGAACAGCTGCAGAATAAGAAAGTGATTTTTTGGTGTGATAACATGGCAGTGGTAGAGATTTTGAACTGGTAGAGAGGTTCCATGGAGAGGGTGACAAGGGTAGCACACCAACTGATATTAGTAGGTTTGCAGCTGAACTTGTCATTCAAGGCCAAACATACTGCAGATACACACAATGAGGTAGCAAACAGTCTTTCTCAATTGCAGCTGCACAGATTTCAGGAGGCAGTACCTGCAGCAGCAGCCAGAAGGATGGTGGCCCCCCACCACCTGTGGGAAATTGGGTGGAAAGAGCCAGTATGTTGTACCACAGCTCCTGGTTCAGGAACACTCTGAAAGCATACGAGGGAGCATCAAAAGTGTTTCAGAAGTCCCAGTGGCAGCTGAGTTGTGGGGCAGATAGTAGTGTTCCCAAACAGCAGGTGATTGGGTTCCTGGTGCAGAAATGGGATGAGGGGAAGGCCCATTCCACTATGGGGCCATACTTGACAGCCATAGGGGTGATCTTCAGGGTGCAGGGGTCCCCTTCCAGGACTCAGACAGTTAGATGTATGATGCAGGGATGGCAGTGGTTAAAAGGAAAGGTCCAGGATCAGAGATGCCAATTCAAGGCAAGATTATGAGGAGATTGTTGGCCAGTTAGGGATGCATTTGCAGCTCGGTGTATGAGGTGAAGTTATTTATGGTATTATTTTTGGTTATGCAGCAAGGGCCATTCAGGGTGAGCAAGGTGGTACTCAGCAGGCTGAGAAGGGGGGGGTAAGTTATTAGGAGATTCAGTGGAACCAGTTGGGGGCAGTGATTGAATTGAGAAGATCAAAAATAGACCAGATGGCGGTAGGGGTAAAGATTAGCTTACCCAAGGGGTCTGAGCAGGGCTTGTGTGTGGCAAGGTCATTGGAAGATTATTGAAAAGTCAGACCAGTGACCTGGGTCCTTTCTTTGTTCATAGGAATGGAGTGGGGATAACTGTGCATCAGGTGTCAGACTGTCAAAAAAGAAATGGTATTTATAGGGGAAGATGCCAGCAGATTCTCTTCCTACTCATTCCATATCGGGGCTGCATCAGAGGCAGCAGCTCTGGGGTTTTAGAGGAGGTGATCGATTGATTGATTGATTAAAACTTTATTTTTATACAGGAATATTTGATTAGTGCAAAAAAACACTGTTTACAATCAAGTCCTGTGTAAAACACATAAATAACATCAAAATACACAAAATACAATACTCACAAATAATAACATATATGACATTATCCATAACATACACACACACATTCACTCTGCAAATATTCAAATAATTTACTTTTGAAACTAGCAAGGCTAACTATATTCTGCAAATGCTTAGGCAATTTGTTCCATGATGAAGCAAGTCTATTTTGTAATTTCATTTCTCCTACATTACTACAATATTTGAGCAATAGTACCCTATTATCAGAATTTCTTGTACATAGATTATAACTATCCAGGGTCTGCAACTTAATATCGTAAGTAGTGGATGATTACTTTTGGCATATATTAACTTATGACAATTAATTAGTAAGTATAATTTCTCTGTGCTTCAGGATGCAACAATTTAACCTTTCATATAACTTACACAATGATGCATTTATATTCACCTTAATAATAAATTTGCCTAATCTATAAATTGTTTGGTTAACTTTTTTTAACACTTTCTGTGAAGCATTCATATATATTGGCACCCCATAATCAAGTACCGGAATTAGCATTTGCTTAACAAGTTTTTCTCTGGCTAATTTAGGCAATACATTTGTTAATCTTCTAAAAGCACCCAATCTTTGATTAACTTTTTTTATCTGCATATCAACATGACTTTCAAATGTCATACCAGAATCTATGTACATACCCAAATACCTATAACCTTTAACTTCCTCAACTTGAGCGCCATTTATCAAGTGAATATTTAACTGTGTTTGTTTTTTCAGCTTATGCCCCAAACTGAACACCATACACTGGGTTTTCTTTGCATTGATTAGAAGACCAGAGTTATCCATCCAATTTTCCAATGAAATTAAATCTCTCTGCAGCTGTAATTCAACATTTCTCATATTATCTGCAGAAACCAACAGAACTGTATCATCCGCATATAATCTTACCTCCCCATATTTTATTGTTTGCGCCAACTCATTCACATAGATATTAAACAACATATTGGCTTAGTATCGATCCCTGGGGAACACCACGATTTAATTCCCCAAGGCTCGATACAAAATCACCATTGATGACACACTGTCTATGATTTGCTAAATATGATGCTATCCATATTAATGGTCCTTCCTCTAACCCTACTAACCAAAGCATTTCTAACAGTTTTCTATGTTGTACCAAATCAAATGCCTTACTGAGGTCCACGAACACCGCCCCAGTGGCCTTTCCATCGTTAAGTGATGCTACCACCAGATTTTGGAAATCCAGTAAGGCGGTGCCCGTGGACCTCCCTACTCTAAACCCATGTTGTTTATCTGATAATATTTAATTCATTTCCATGTAATGACTAAGTTGTGAATGAACACTACATTCCAATATTTTAGATAATATTGGAAGAATCGTAATTGGTCTATAATTAGATGGCACATTACTATCCCCACCCTTAAAAATTGGAATTACCTTTCCCACTTTCCACATATCAGGGACAACTGAACTTGTTAGACTCCAGTTCAAGAGATATGTTACTATTGGTGCCAGAATATCCGCACCAATCCTCAAAAATCTAGCTTCAATTCCATCTAAACCACCTGACTTACTTACATTTAAATTTTGTAATTGTTTTCTTATTTCAGCTATACTTAAGGGTCTAAAATTAAACTAATCATCTTGCTGTATCCCATACTTCTTTTTTTGTTCAGTAATTAATTATATTACAGATATATCAGCAGTTTGTTCTTTTGGTGGCAGAATATCCAAATTGGGTAATTTAAGAAAGTAATGATTCAATATAGTAGCAATATTAGCTGAATTTTCAATCATGTTTCCTTCCTGTAATATACCTTCTACCTTATTACTCTTATTATTATATTTTAAATCAGAAACAAATTTCCAAAACATTCTTGAATCATTTACTTTCTCAAATCTATTCAAATAATATTTACTCTTCGCCATCCAGATATTCCTTTTACATTGTTTCTCCAACTTTTAAAACGTTCCCAATCATCTAAATTCTTAGTTTTTCTAGCTTTCTGCCATATTCTATTTCTTACCCTTAATTCTTTTTTCATTTTATCTGAAATCTATGGGTCTTCTTTATTTTTCCTCCTTTTCTGTACCATTGGAGCATGTTTATTTATCACTGTTAATAAGGATTCACTGAATTCTTATATAGCAAAATTAATATCAGGAATCAAATATACTGTATTCCAATTATAATCCCTAAGCAAATATTTAAACTGAATCTCATTAAACCTTTTGTAGTCCCTTTCCCATTTTATATTTTGAAGAGAAGGGTAGATGGAAATTGGCCTGTTTCAAAAGGTATGAGAGGGAGTAGGTGTTTCATGGTACTCTGTTCTTTGTTCCAGGTACAGGGTGCCAGAGGATGGTCTGGATTGTAGGCCACTCCTTTATTTTCTGGGCTGAGAGGAAAGCAGCCAGCAGGCCAGGTGGGAGATAACTACAGAGACGAGCAGAATCAGTGTGACTTATCTGGAAGGTCCTGTGGGGCTTGAGGTGGGGCCATTGTTGCCTTTGTTACAGGAACTGAAGAGCAGGATACCCAGGCTGGATATGATGATTATACATTTGGGGGACAATGTTTTGGGGGAGCGTCCATGGGTGGATTTGTTGATAGAGGTGCAATGGGATATAGGTATTGTGAGGTAATGGTGTCCAGGGATCATGGTGGCATGGTCAGAGATCAATCCCAGGAGGGTATGGAGCTAAGCAAGGGATGTAAAAGGGATAGAAAAAGCAAGAAAGAATCTGAATAGGAGGACAGTGTCATTTATGGTGGATCAAGGTAGAATGTATATAAAGCATGCGATTGCATATGACCACCCGGGATATTACAGGCCAGATGGGGTTCATCTCAGTGAAGTAGGGATTGCTTTATTTACCAATTGGTATGATGAGGCTATTGAGGAGTGAGAAGCAGGTTACATAGAAACATAGAAACATAGAAGTTGACGGCAGATAAGGACCGCAAGGCCCATCCAGTCTGCCCATTTCTTTTTCTACCTTATAAATGTGCCATCGGCCTTTGCTCTGTCAGTGACCTATCTATCCATAGTCATTTGTATTGCTCACTTATGCCTATCCCATGCCTGTTTGAAGCCCTGCACTGTATTCATAGCCACCACTTCTTGTGGTAAGCCATTCCATGCATCTACCACCCTTTCTGTGAAAAGAATTTCCTCCATTTCCCCTTAATCGGCCTCCCTCTAATCTCATGCTGTGTCCTCTTGTCCTGCTATTTTTCTTATATTTAAACATATTAGACTCTTTCACCTTGTTTATGCCCTTAAGGTGTTTAAATGTCTCGATCATATCATCTCTCCCTCCTTTGCTCAAGGATATACATATTGGGCTCCATTAATCTGTCCTTATATGTCTTCTAATGCAGTCCCTGCACCATTTTGGTTGCCCTTCTCTGGACTGCCTCAATTTGGTTAATGTCCTTGTGAAGTGTGGCCTCCAATACTGCCAGTACTCCAGATGAGGCCTAACCAATGTCTTGTACAGAGGATTATTACCTCCCTCTTACGACTTGTGATACCTCTACTAATACACCCTAACACCCCCTAGCCTTACCTACTGCTTTAGAGTCTGCTTGGATGATTTTAGGTCATCAGTGATGATGATGCCCAAGTCTCTTTCTTCCTTTGTGACTGCTAGCAACTCCCTCCCAGCCTATAAGTGGCTTCAGGGTTTCTCTTCCCTATGTGCATGATTTTGCACTTCTTTGCATTAAATCCCAGTTGCCATTCTTCTGACCATTTTGCTAGTTTATCAGATCTCTTCTCATTCTGCCCACCCCATCTGGATCATCTACTCTGTTGCAGATCTTAGTGTCATCTGCAAACAGACAAACTATACCCTCTAGTCCATTGCGAGGGTCACTAATGAAGATGTTGAATAGGACTGACCCCAGGACTGATCCTAGAGGTACCCCACTTGTGACTTGCATCTCTTCTGACTGTATACCATTTACCACCACTCTCTGTTTCTGCCAGTCAACCAGTTTGCCACCCAGTTGACCAACTTCTGACCCACCCAAAGCCTACTAGCTTATTTATCAATCTTCTATGTGGAACAGTGTCAAAGCTTTGCTGAAGTCAAGGTAGGTGACATCAACTGCTCCCCTTGGTCCACCACTCTGTTACCCAGTCAAAGAAATCTATGAGATTAGTTTGACAGGACCTTCCTTTGTAAACCCATGCTGTCTTGGATCCTGTGCCCCTATGGATTCCAGGTGTTGCTCTATCCTTTCCTTAAGGAGTGCCTCCATAATCTTGCCCACTACTGAGGTAAGACTGACTGGTCTGTAGTTCCCCGCCTCCTCCCTGCTACCACTCTGTGGGCCGGGACCACATGAGCCCTTCTCCAGTCTTCTGGGACCTCTCCTGTGCTCAGAGACTCACTAAACAATTCTGCTAATGGCTCTGCTAGTTCCTCCTTTAGCTCCTTAAGTACCCTGGGATGTAAGCCATCAGGTCCCATTGCCTTATCCACCCTGAGCTTAGTGCTCTTGTAGGACCCTTTCTTTTGTGAAGGGAGTAGTGCTCACCTCCCTCCCCTGTGTCCATGATGCTGAGCTGTAGGCCCTGCCCTACCTCTCTTGGTAAATACTGAGCAAAGTATCTGCCTTAGGATAGATGCCTTTACAGGGTCCTCCTCTCACATGCTCCCTTTTCTCCATTAAGCTTAGTAATACCCCTTTGGACTTTCTCCTTTCACTAATGTATTATAGAAAGTCTTGTCACCTTCTTTTACTGTTCGTGCTAGTGTTTCCTCAGTTTGGGACTTTGCCTGCCTTACTGCCTTCACTGCTTCCCTTAGGGCAGTTTGGTATGCCTCCCTATCTTCATCCGTTGTGTTTCCTTATATTTCCTGAAGGTCAGCCTTTTGGCCTGACCTTTTCTGCTACTGTATTTGAGAACCAAAAGTGGTTTCCTTCTTTTTTTGCACTTCCTTTTCTGTCTAACACAATGGGATGTTGCTTCAAGTATTGTATCCTTAATGCTTGCCCACTTTGCCTGTACTCCTCACCTGTGTTTCTTTTGCCAGGGCTAGCTTAACTCTGTTGGCCATCTTATCAAAGTCAGCTCCTCTGAAGTCCCATATTTTTGCCTTGGAATGGGATGATTTAGATGTAGTAGCCAAATTGAGACCTTCCCATGTGATGGTCACTGGCTCCTAGGTGACCTTCTACCTGAGTCTGTGATCCCTTCTTTGTTAGTACTAGATCTAGGATAGCCCTGTCTCTTGTGGGTTGCTGTACCAGTTGTTTGAGGCCCTCCTGTAGGGAATCCACTATGAGTCTAGTTCTGGCAGATGTTCCTGCTGGTATTGACCAATCTGTATCTGGCATGTTGAAGTCTCCCATTATCAGAACCTCCCTTTTAGCTGTCATGTTTTGTATATCTTCTAACAGTAATGTGTCTATGTCTTCCCTCTGGTCTGGGGCCTGTAGACAACCCCAGTTCTTATGGCTGTCCCTTTCCTGTTTCCAGGGTGACCCACAGTTCTTCTGCCTCCTTATGTGTATTCTGAATTTCTGTAGCTTTGATATTTTCATTAACATACAGGGCCACTCCTCCCCCTTTTTCACTCGGTCTCTTCTAGACAATACAGCCAGGTACTGAAGTCTCCCAGATGTGGTAGCTGGTAAGCCACGTCTCACTAATTGCTACTATGTCCAGTTTAGCCTCTGACATTATTCCTGCAGGTCTGGGATCTTATTTCCCCGGGCTGTGAGCATTGTGTACATGATTTTCCATTGGCCAGATTTTGGTGTGTTAGTTGTTGGGTGAAGTTTGGCATTACCCCTGTGCATCGTAGGGGAGACAAACCTTTTTCTTACCTGGTGATGCAAATGAACAGCAAACACGCTGAATTTCTGTTTGACCACTAGCTGAGGGGAGGGTGTTCTTCCCATCGACGCATGGGGTGCTGCACCTCTCCCATTTGCTAGTTTAAATATTCTGCAAAGACATCAAACTTCTGCCCCAATGCACTGACTCTCTTTAGTCAGATGCAGTCCATCAAATTTAAAGAACTTTGCTCCCAGAACTGTTGCCAGTTCCCTACAAATCTGTGTCCTTTTTCTGGTCACCAGTCCTTGAGCCACGTGTTTAGCTCCCCTATCTCCCTTCTCTGACCTTCCGTCCATCTGCTCCTTCTCCCAGACTGGCAGGATCTCAGAGAAGGAGATGCCGGATGAAATAGATGATAGTTTGTCACCCAGCTTAGTCAGGTGTTCCTTGGTCTCCCACAACTGACCGGCTGGCGGAGATCATTAGTCCCTATGTGTACTAGGACATCAATGTTTCTCCTGCTTTGTGAACAATTTTAGTCATGCGGTCAGTGTCTCCATGCTGATGTACCTGGGAGACATCTGACCATCACCCTGGCTGGAGATGGGTATCAACTCCCGAATCATGGAGTCTCCTATGATCAGAAGTTTTTGGTTCCTTTGTGCTTGTTTAGTTTTGGTTCCTGAGTTGGGTGAGTATTGTTGTGCTAGCTCCTGTGCTGCAGTGTCCTGCTCTGCAGTGTCTTCTGCCTCTTTATTTGATTTCAGAGATAGAGGCAGATACCTGTTTGTAGTGTTTATATGGTTTTGGAGTAATGTGTTGGAGAGCAGAGTGATGGGGCACCTGATTTGCTCCTCCTAACCACCTACCAACAACCTCCTGGACCAACTACCTCTGCGGTCGAGGTTTTTCTGTTGGATACTGGGAAATGGTGGGTGGTTCTTATAATGTATTTCCTCTTCAATATGAAATTTGAGGCGTGCAATCTCTGCCCATGCTGCCTGGAGCTGAGACCTAAGATCTCCAAAGGCCAGCATGTAGGACAGTGTCCTAAATCCTGTAAGACTGTCCTTCTGAAAATTGTTCCACAGTACCTGCAGTTAATGAAACCATTCCAAATAAGTTGCTGGGTTTGTAACCTAGTCAGAGTAATTAGAAGGAAAAAGGAAAAAAATGCAAGTAATGGTTTAATTGAATTTTGTTTAACTTGTTATAACAAGTTAAATTACTAGTGCCCCTGTAAATGAGATTACACCTTGTGGAGCCCCTACTGATCCGCCCTTCCTGCTCTGCCACAGGAAATGTCACAACTGTGGTACCCTATATAAAGGGTATGGCGTGGGGTGGTTGGGGATGGGGGTGGGTGGCTGGCCCTTCCTGCCTAAAAGAAGAACCACAGATGAAAGAACAAGGAGGTAAGAGCAGAAACAATCAGTCAACAACAAATGCAGTAACCCTGAAAGCTTATCTAAATGTTAGATAAAACTGTAAAACCTGTAAAGCACCACCTGTAATAATTTCAGAGAAGATATACCCTGTAAGAAACACTTTGCTCCAGAGAAAATAAAGCAGTAATAGAAGATATATCTTGCAAAAGACAATTTGAATCAGAAGATTACAGTAATCTGTTAGCATACACCTGTAGGCACATCTTGTAATAATGCAGAAGGTATACCACAACAACAATTTGAATCAGAGAAAAATAAAGCAATGAAATGTTAGCAACAAACAGTAGCAATCCTGTGAGTAAAAATAAAAACACCACCACACAGTAAATCTGCTTAGCCAAACTAAGTCTTAATCCTTCTCCTTGCTCTGGTAAGTTTCTCTACTCTGCCTTTCAAGCAGTCTTAGAAGGAAAGAGCTCAGGTGAAGCTAGGTGCCTTGGCCAGCAAACCAAGTCTTCTAGGGAGAGTGGGGGTGCACCTTCCAATGCAGAGTTGAGGTCGCTTAGGGAAGGAAGGGGACAGGCACAAGGGGTGGGTGGGCCACGAGTGCAGGCCTGGACTGGGTCAACACCCAGGCAGGGTGGACAACTCCTGAAGACATTCCAGCAGGCTGTATAGGTACAGAGTGGGCATCAGGTGAGACACCCGAGCCAACAAGAACAGAGGGTGACAGAGCTGGAAAGGTGACAGGGCATCGGGTTACACTCCCAGGCCTGAGAAGATGAGGACTGGAGAGAAGAGGACTGGATGAAGAAGAATGTTAGGTTGAATGGGAGATGTAAATAAGTTGATGGATAATCCATGGGGAAAAACAGTTTTTGTATGTAAATAGTTGTTGAAATAAAGTTGCCAGTCAAGTACCCAAAGTAACAGAGTTGGAGTATCATTTTAGGTTGGGTTATCCCTTTGACAAATAAGGTTGCCAATCTAGGGCAGCAATTATTGTCATAGGGAACCCGGCTGAAGACAGGAGCAGGGGGTAAAGAAAGAAGAGAGAGACAGAAGAGGGTGGTAGGGTAAAGCAGGGAAGGGGGCAGTCTTGGGATGTCCATCAGGGGAAATTGGTGCTCCTTATTGGCTTGGGTAGCATGAGGGAGTGGCCACTGGGGGGGGAGATGAGTCAGCAGCAGCTCGTCTCTGTTTTGCTGAAAATTTTGAGATTCCTGCCCTCCCTGCCCAGGTGTTGACTATTGGCCTTTTTGGTATTGAATGGAAGGGGCAGGCCAGATTGGGGCAGGCCTGGGTTGCTGTAGAGGCAACAGCATCTGACTGGCAGGTGGTTGGTTTGGTTGCTAGTAGAGAGCAACAGTTTTGGTAGGAAGGGGTTGCTGGCAGAGGGCAATGTCGGAAAAGGAATGATAAAGGGGAGGCACAAGGGGTGGGGGTCATTAGCGGCAGGCCCAGACTGGATCAACACCCAGAACGGGTGGACAACTCCTGAAGACATTCCAGCAAGCTATATAGGTACAGAAGGGGCATCGGGTTACATACCCAGGCCCGAAAAGATGAGGATTGAAGAGAAGAGGATTGGATGAAGAGGAATGTTGGGGGTGAATGGGAAATATAAATATGTTGATGGATGATTCATGAGGAAAGCCAGTTTTTGTATGGAAATAGTTGTTGAAATAAAGTTGCCAGTTGAGTACCTAAAGCAACGGAGTTGGAGTATCATTTCAGGTTGGGTTATCCCTTTGACAATGGTCCTTTTGCAGAAATTCAGTGGTAATCCGAACTATGCACTTGTTTTTCCTGTTTATTCAATTAACTATAAATGACTAGCACAGTTCATATACTGGCTATATAGGAACAATAGAGTATTTTTTTCAACTAGATGCACTCATTGGACAATGGTAATTATAAAAGTGACAATCTTTCTGAGTTTCCACTTCCTCTTACTTTTATATTATTTTCTTGCAGAACTTTTTGTTGTCTGAAGGTTTCTGTAGTTAATTATTATGTTTAAAAGGTCCTCTGGCATTATATAATTCAATATGAGGGCCTAAACAAAATGTTTTATAAATTGATGATGTGGTGGTCACATGGCTTCCATAGGCAGGTATAAAAAGCCTACCTTAGCAAGCTGTAGTGAGATAGGGAATCAGAGCTGACTGCAAGAGGTGGTGGATCTCTGGAGCTCATGCAACAGTGTGAAACAGCTGAGGAAATAGTCTGGTGGCACTGCTGGGTAGAACAGTGGCCCTTTCTGAGTATATTTCATCTGTTTATTATTTTGTTGGTATTTTTAAACTGAATGAACTAACCTTATTTTCTTGATTTCTGTGAAACCTGCCTTCAACTTTTTCTAAGAAAATGAAATGATAAGTGCCTTGCCAGTGCTTTTCATGCACTGAATTGTTGGTCTGCCTAGTTTGTTATCCTGTCTTCTCAGCCCCATCTACACTTCCAAATACAAATATTAGCATATGACTGAAAAGAGGCTGTTAGTACAGCCGTGAGAGTGTGGAAAACTGTGTGAATTTCTTATCAAAGACAAAATTATCTGCCCAATACATTTACATCAGGTCGATGTGAGATTATTAAGGAACCCTGATCTAGTACTACAAAGGACTGTGGATGTCCGTAGTGCTGCAATAACCAAAACCTAATACGAAATATAATAGGATGGTGACAGAGCAATGTATGCTAGGGATGGGAGGTTAGAATGTCACAGTGATTCATTTCAAAAGTTGTATCAGGAAAGACCTACCCAGCTGGTAACAGCTTGTTTCCAGATGCATTCGGGGGGGATAGTAATAGTAACACCAGGTGCAATAGGTTAACATAATATTCACATTTGTGCAAAAGGTGAATACAAAATTCAGAGAAACATAGTACAATAAAGTGCAATAGGATTAAATAAAAATACACAATCATGCAAGAAAAAATACAGAATTCAGAGACTAGCAATACAGTAAGGTGCAATAAATTAAATAAAAATGATCAATTGTGCAAAAGGCAAATATAAATTCAAAATAGGCTCAGTAGCTGAAATAAGGGAAGGCAGGTTTGGGGGCCACACTAGTATGAGCATGGAATATAGGGTGGGCAGCCAGTGACTGGAAAGCAGTGAACCAGCAGCTTATGATACATGGTCAGGAGTAATTGCAGGAGTGAGTTGTGAAGTCATTTAAGGGACATTTGAAGAAGTAGAGGGAAGAGGAGGAGCAAATTGTCAGGGGAGAGAGGACCAGAGTTTATAGAAATGAGAGAAGGAGGCAGCCTAATCTGCATTGATTTCACTGGAGGAAGGGAAAAGGAGTGAGAATCCATGCTATAAAGATAGCACAAGATGGAAGGAAGGGATGAAAGGAGTGAGACAAGGGCAGGGAGCAAAGTCAGAATTTGGAGCTACAGCAAAGGAAGAACAATGGCTGAGGTGCCGGGTATTAAGGGATGAAAGAGCGAGGAAGAGGGAGGAGTATAGGGAGCAGTGGTGGATGAGAGGGGACAGTCCACATGCAGCAGCAGAAACAGTGGAAAAAATATATATATATATATAATATATATATATATATATATATATACATACACACACATATTTTATTTTATTATTTTACTGTCTGATGGTACAGGGCACAGACACCCATGTTTTTATTTTTTTTTCCCTGGGTGTGTGAGCCTACCAAACAGTGAGTGTGAGTGAGTGACAAGTGAAGTAGGCTGCTTTGAGACATTATGTTTCTCAGTGGGGTGGTGGGCAGGTCTGTCAATATAATATGGCTTGGTTGTGTAAGTTTTGCTTATCCCCCTAAATTAACTTTGCTCTCATAAGATGTGCAGCATGTGCCCATCATGTGGACTTCCAGTAATCATCAGCAACTATTATGATTCATCAAAGTTAGCATCTGGTGGCTGCATTGTGCCATCTGTCATACATGTGTTGCAAACACATTCTGAAAATATGAGAAAAAGGAGTAAGGAATATGGAGGGAGGAAAGGTGCAGATCTCTTCAGATTTCACTGACATTGGCACCAGAGTCCAGCTTGCCACATTCAACAGCAGCGGCAGTGCAAGGACTATTCTGATGCACACCACCTCTACAATTCTGCCTCTTGATAAGACTACAATGACTTTGACATCGCCAACTGTTTTAATATGATTTTGTATGTCACTCACAAAAGATTTTAATCAGTTAAGTCAGACATGTCACCCCCCCACCATAAATGGGATGGTACCAGAATAAGTGACAGACCACACAGTTCCCTAGTCGAACCTCATGTGTCAGTTAACCTCAACTATCACTGCCAGTGGACAGCAGCTGTTTTCAGAGTTTAATTGAGAAACTTAAAATACAAAAGAACAAAAAGAAAGGACCTTTGTCTATGGTTGGAAACATTTTGTGAAGGGTAAAATACTGTCATGGATATAATTTCTCTTTTTTTGTTTGTTTTTCTATTTAATGCATTACTGTTGGGACTGAGGGTATTAGTTTTATCAACATTATAAATTTGAAAAGTTATGAAACCAAGTATATATACGATAATCGATGGGGAAGTGTGTTTAATTCACCCAAGGGGTTTATGAAAGCATCCCACACTGAGGGCAATCATTAATTTTGAATTTTAAACACACTTACCCATCTTTTATTATTTATAATTGCTGGTCAGCAATTTTTTCCCACATTGATGCTGCTTGTATGTGATTCACAGACACACACGCACACACACACACACACTATCTTTATTGGAAAAACAGATTTTTGTTTGTTAGGCACCTTTTTTTTTTTACAACTGTTGCTTCATGCTTTGTTTGATTTTAGTTTCACTTGTTGCAACAGCGCTTACCTCTGTTAAGCACTTCGAAGCTGTTCCAGCGCAGTACTTTGTTTCGGAGGCATTTCTCTGGCTGTGCAGTTACGGATGGCAGGATCGACCAGATAAGAAACTTTAAAACAAAACAAGAGGTTTTAAAGGAAAACAGGACGTCTGGTGTGACGGCTGGTCTGTGGCAGCTCCTCGGTAAGCAGGATGAGGAGCAGACATGTTTGTTAATGTGTTTAGCCCACCCATTGGAAGAGGAGAGCCAATCAGGATGTGGCTCTTTTTTGATTGAAGTGGCTCGTGTTTGCCGTTATAACTCATGGGTTATAACAGCAAATTATAACTGGTTCAGCCTATGGAAAAAATTGCTGACCAGTTATTATAATATAATAATTAAATGGAGTTAAAGTAGAGACTACAAGAGATATAAACCTTGAGGTCCGCAATGAACATTAACTGTTACTGTAGTTCAGCATTGGGCTGCGGTGGTCTTAGCGGGTTGCACATTCTGCCACAACATCATAAATATAGCAGTCCACTGCAGTGGTATGCCAGCACCAAAGGCTACAAGAAAACTAGAACAATAAATACTCATTTCTGACATCAAGAAACCCCCCACCCCATATGTAGTCTGCATTATCCCATGCCAACTACTGTACTGGAGGCCAAAGTGGTTCAGTCAAAGTCCTGAAGTCTGGTCAAATTCATGGGGTCCAACTTGAAACCTGTCTGAATTTGCTTATGTCACACTTCTTTTACACTTGCTTATGTTTATGACCAGGTAAACATTTGTGGAAGATGACCAGGAGTCAAAGATAGAAAAGAAAGAATGCTTTATACCACAGAAAATGTATCAAGACATACTGCTGCTGCTGATGGAGAGAAGGGCAGTGTCCGTGGCTCAGCAGGTTGCACACTCACATCTGAGGCCTGAAGATCAGAAGGCTGTGGGCTCTAGCCCCACACCTGGCACATGGGTTAAAATTCCAATATTGACACTGTAGTGCAGCATGAGGGGGGGTGCTGCACTCCTGAGGTGCCATCTTTCAGATGCGACATTAAACTGAGGTCCTATCTGCCTGTTCTGGTGGTTGTTCAGGTGAATGTTAAGGATCCCATGGCACTTCTCAAAAAGAGTAGGGGAATGTTCCCATTGTCAAGACCGAATTTCTCCAATTCACTAAAAACACCACCAACAGTTTAATCTGGTTCCATTTCAGTTGGTTACCATCTGTATCCTCCCCCTGTTGCCCCTGAAAAGGGGACTTCTAGTCTCAGTGGGCCTACCGGGTCAATTAAATAAATAAACTGTGCCTAGCACTGTCAGTGGTAACAAAGCTGTCTTATTTGCTTCAGGAAACATAATTTTTAACTGGATCTTTAAAAACAGCCAGTGAAGAAGGCACCCCCAATACAAAAGTGAGAATATCAGGTACTGTATGAGGAGCTGCATGTTCTTGTCCTGGAAAGATGTGTTAAATTACTACTTAAGAAAAGTGAGGATTTAACAATTTAGTCTGAAGGAGATTATCAGAGCCACTGCTTGGATTAAATATGTAAGCAATAACACACAACAGAGTGTGTACCAAGCTAAATTGATATGTAGTATATAGTTCAGTGTTGTTACACTGTTGGATGCAGCTGTACCACAGTAGTGATGTCAGGATGCTGTTGTACCCCAGTGGCAATGTCACTGCTGTAGTACAAAGGCATATAATCCCTTGTCTATTAACCCTTACAGGGACACAGACTGATATATCCATACAGAACTCCAATGCATTCTAATTGTGTCGGCAGTGTAAGGGATAAAAATCATCATGCTTACCTACACTGCGTATTCCTCATAATGAAGATGTCAGCAATGCTGAAACAAACCAAGTGAATAGTTTTTGTTGCCGGTTCATGTAACTGTAGCTTAAATTAAATAAAATCAAATATGTTTAATCTTACCTTGTTGTTTGCTGTTTTCTGTTTATTTGACTGCAGTTCAAGACAATGTTTTGAAGAAGGTAAATGAACTGAAACATATATTATAAAATAATATACTGTATGGGCATCCATACATAACATGGCTGATGTTCACATCTTGTGATGAAATGACATCATAAAGACCTCTCAACACACTCAAGATCTAAGACATCACCTCACCCCTCAATGGAAACCCAGACTTGTTGTGTATGGTTGTCATACATTATTGTATATCAATATTTATCTTGGATGTGCTGTGAGACACACAACAAAGCTGAAAGCTTGCACCCAACCTGATAATGCACTGATTTAGTTATATGCATAATGTTAAAATTTAACAAAAAGCACAAGACCATTTCTAATTAATTTAAAAAGTGAACTGAACTTTGATCATTTTACTACTGTTTAGCATGCCTGCTTTGTAGGCCTTTATCAAATGTTAAGTTCAGTCATCCATATCAATGTTGCTATGATCAGAATATTTATCTTTTTAAAATGCATCTGCATTGTTACCACATAGTTCAGTATCATCCTGTAATCATTACAAATTTGATTTTATTAAATTGAAGAGGTTTGTTTATACAGCCACCCAAAAGTTGAGAATCACTTCATAGTCATGTGATATGTGTTGGCCATTACACATTACACATTACACACTATATTACACACTACATTACACATTATATTTCTTAAGATCTTTCTATAAGTTTCAGTACACTTAGTCCAGTCCCTAATGGACAGATATTCATATCACCAAACCACCAACAGAACTGGCCTTAATTAATATACTTATTGGCAATCTCATATACAAGGTCAAGGACTAAAATAGATTAGAATTTACTCTCGTCTTCGTGGTGGTAACTCCATGACCAGGTAAAAAGGCACACTGGCAGGGCATTAAAAGAAAGGGTGTACTGCAATTACCCATAGTGGATGTGTCATAAGGGATTAGAGGATAAATTCAGTACCCATTGATGTCAATCCAACACCAATGATGTGCACTGAAAAATTACACTTTTAAAGCAGCTGAATTTAAAGGTTAAGTGCATGCATATTACTAGTTTCAGAAGTGAGATTTTATCAAATTCAGGAAATGCTTGAAACACTGAGAGTATGCAGAAGCAAAAATATTTTATCAGTAAAGATGTCAACTTTCCTCTTGAGAATTGCAACTACTGGTGGTAGAGAAGTCAGAGTTTTCTCATAAACTACAGCAAGGCAATGTAAATAAAAGCAATAATAACTAACTAGATATCAAATAACTCAATAAACAACACAGTGACTACTGGAGTAAGTCTTCATCAGCTATGAGAAAAGGAGAAATAGTCAGGGTTCAAATCAAGTCATCTTGGGTAGCTCAAACACATAACAGGTGTAAGGCTGTAGAATAAACGGGAAATAATCAACAGTATATGAAAGTCCTAAGCGAATGTAATGACTCAAAGCTACATTCAGAATGATAGTGTCCATATTACTACCCCAGGAAATGCTGTTTTTGGACTTAACTGAACACGCCATAGATTTTGAGACTTACAAGTAAGAGTTACCAGCAAAAGGGGGGGGGCGGTCATAACCAAAGACTACAGCCGACAGCGGTGAGTGGTTACTGAGTGAATCAATGGACGTTACCTAAATATTAGGAGTTGGGAGGGACTACATTAGGAAAGTTAAAGTTATTGTTTTCCAAAGTAAAGTAATTAAGCACAGTGATAATTTTATGCTTACATCTTATGTACAGTACCCATAGTCCATCTGAGATGCAACATCTTGTACCCAGTGGGGTCCTGTTTCTCTCCATTTCCACAACTGAGTGAACATCCTCACCATCATTAATAAACCACGTCCAGTCGGACTTATGTTCCGACACTATCCAATACCGGTTACTGTTTGTGGATGCAGGTACCATTTTGTACATGTGGCATATTTCCCTTCATGAAGTTGCCCTTCCACGCTAGATGTGGTCATAAGTGCTTTCTTTTCGTGTAGATCTTTCCTTGTAGCAGTAGCTTTTGAATTGGAAGGTTCCAATTCTCCATTTGAAGAACACTATACCGAGATAACATTGAAGAATTGCCTACTCTTTGATAGTTAAGGCGGATATTAATGATGCCTAGCTAGAGTAAGCATGTAGTATTAAACAAACCACTAGCCAGAAGTGTTAAAAGTGGATTTCCAGGATATGTAAAATAGAATTAAGCATGTGCATTTCGTTCACATAGGTTCGGAGCACTGCTGAGTTCGGTCTGGGTTTGAATTTTTCTCCAGATCTTCTATTTGTACCAAATCCTCATATGGCCTATATTGGTGATTCTTGACTAATCATTCTTAAGTCTTGCTTCCTAGGCTGAGCTTCATCGGAAGTTAAAACTAAGAAATTTAGCAGCACACACACACACACACACACACACACACACTTAAGGATGTGCCGGTTTCTGAGCTGTGCGGCGGCAGATGGGCTTTTAGGTCTTTGCAAACTTTTGTGAACACCAGGGCTTCCTTCCACTATTGTCATCTAATTTTCTTCGGTTTTATTGAGCGAGGAACAGTAGGGGTCGCTGCATGAAAATTGTAACTACCTGACCAGTTAACACTTTACTTGCCTTCCCCTTAAACAGTAAGATTGTCTATTGAAGAAAAATATATATTTTGATACATGCTGAATTTACACCACAAATACATAGAATTCAACCAAAAGCCAGAGACAGTCTGCCATTGAATGGTGATGGTACACGTTAGTCCCGCATTGTAGTAGTAGTAGCAGTAGTAGTAGTAGCAACAGCAACAGCAATAGCACTAATAATACCGTTCGCAGGTAAATGCGGAAATATTCCAACCGAACCTATGGTTTTCCTTTTAATGCATTTATTCATGCAGTATTGCCGCGACGCCGATTGTGAGTAAACGTCATGTTTCTGTTTTTCGAATATGGATGTAGTGCAGCATTGACGTCTGTGTATCTGTTCAGGAGTGGCACACAGTGGATGTGACCTGAATACGAAATATTCATTTACTCGTAGGAACTGCAAAATTCATAGGCAGTCCAGTCGTTGCTCTACTGTAGCTCTTCAGCGCTGAACTGGGTCGAATTGAAATCTAGCTTAGTCTTATCCTTAGGAAACTGTCACAAATTAAGCTTTTTTGTACATAGGCTGAGAAATTATTAACATGGCATTGTTGTAGCCATTAATGTCGTGTACTCGCCAGATTGCAAGTACTTTAAAGACGACAGGTTACTTTAGTCATTAGTGGCCAATATTACGGCTGATACGGAGCAGCTAAAAGACTGTTTATTTTACCACGGGAATTCCTTATTGAAACTGCATGCAGGTGCTCTGTGCCGCGTCATTGTGAAAATGGACTGGGGGGCTGCACTATAGGTTTACTAATATCTCTGGAATCCGGGGTGCAACCAAGAGTGGGTCATTCAGCATGGCGAGCCCCACAGTAGTATATCGGAGGGGCAGGCAAACGTGATATTCTAACACAGGTATATTACCCACAGGCATATCTGTCAAACACTGGAGGAGCCCCAGAAATTATCCGTTAGACTCGGCAGACAACTGCAGGCAGCTGCTCTGAATTTTTTTCTGGGGACAGGTTTGCTGCGTGACGGGAAATAATAGGGACTCCGTCTTCTTCACCTGCAACATACATAATACATAGCATCCACCAGGAGAACAATAGGCTTAATTATTTTATAGCCAATTGCTGTATAAGTGTTTAACTCACTAAATATTACGCCGTTTCCGGTTCCTAGCTGGGGTTTCCCGACTGAAAATTATTGGGGAAAGCAGCAGCTCCAAATGGCATGGTCACTTGCGCAAGGTCTGCTGCTCAGCCGTGCAACTGGAGCCGATTTGCAGTCTTCGACTTCTACTCAACTCCATCATCATCCAGCAGCGAGACGAGCACTGCAGCAAGAGGAGCAACACCCCAGCTCAAGCAGGCGGAATGAGGCTTGATCCTGTGCATTTCTCCTCTATGCTGCTTTTCGTCGGGGTCTCTCTCGCCTGTTACTCCCCGAGTTTGAATTCACTGCAGGACCAGGCTTACAAGTCGGCAGTGGTTATTGAAGGCAAGGTGCAGTCCCTTCCTACGAATGGCACGCAGGAGCCCTATCAGGTGCCTGTGAGAGTACTCGACGTGTGGCCCCTCAACAGTGGGGGCTTGGAGAGGGATCAGCTCATCACCATCGGGGATTTTGGCACCAAGGCAGCCTGCAGCCGAATCAAAAAGAACCAGAAATACATCTTTTTCATGGACCCAACTGATGATCCTTTAGTATTCAAGGCATCATTTGCTCCCATAGACACAAGCCGGAAGAATCTAAAAAAAGATGTTGGGAGGATCTTGTGTGAAGACTGCGGTAAGTTTTTCTCTTCCTTATTTTCCAGCCTTTGTATATGGGTGTTCAATTTTTGTCGAAGAGACGTTCTAGTAGTCGTATGCTTTAACCTTCAGCGTCTATGTTCTCTTTCTCGGTGATGCTAATCTGATTAACCGATTAGAGAACTGTAACTAACAGATGGGTGTTTGAGGGGAACCTGTCATATGTATAAGACGCTCTGCATTGGTCTAGTGGTAACAAGAAAAAAGTTAAATCTTCCGTTGACCTGTGATAGTGGCTGTTTATGTTAGTGGAAGATTGCTGTGCAAATAAACACCAATACGGTTGTGGCAATCACCTTGCTGTATTTGTGGTGGCTAGATTGCAACGCTGTTGAAGTTTGCCTTGAGGATGTAGTTATGTGCAAGCTCCACTGTGGGCTTGCCTTTTTTATTTGGGTTGTGCTTTTTGCTCAGTCTGTATATGCACACATTGTTCATTTGGATTTGTAGGGATTGTTGCAGTATAATTGTTTCAAGTGTCTTCATCTTGCTATTAGATACATTCCCTTTTAGGTTTCATTAAGGTTAACCAGTTATATTTTAATGTGCGTGTGTGTGTGTGTGTGTGTGTGTGTGTAGGGGGTCTATGTCTGTCTTTGGAATAATGTATTGTATTCTGTTTCACAAAACTGCGCTTTATCTGGAGACATGCAGCACTTCTGTAAACAGCAACCCTAGTATCTTATACAGAGTATGCTGACTGCAGTATTGAATCTTAACAGAACCAATATGTTGTTCATGTATTAAAGAGAAAGGGGATGTGCACTGTGGAGAGTGGGCAAAATGTGTGAGTAACAGTGTTCTCTGGCTTTTCTCAAGATTCGTATTTTAAAATATGGTTACATCTGCTTGTTCTATGTCATGTGTGTGCAAAAATGCCAAGAATATTAGATGCTGTATTTGTAAAATGCACCCAAATGGGCACTGGTATCAGTTCTGTGATATTATTCTGGTAGGTGGCTTAGGATTCATGGCTGTTTCATAATGTTCTATTCAGTAGCAGCCAGAATCAGCATTGTTTGTGATGGAGATTCAATGCAGGCAAACCCACAACCCCATTGTACTGACGGCTTTCAGAATAATGTTCTGTACATTTAACTGGTACTTGAATTGCATAATGCAATAGTAGTATGCTTGAGTTGTGTTGGTAACAAAACAGCAATGTTATTTGTTTTGATCTCAATGTTGCTCAAATGGTACTTATAAAATTTGACTAACACATTTTAAAACAAATTCTTCTTGATACTTTTCCATTTTGTTCATGTTATGTAACTGTAACCAACTTGACCCAGTGAGGCCATGGACTGCACCAAGCTACTGACTCTTACACCACTGCAACCAATGACTTACTGGAGATGCACCGGAGCAATTGCAGTACAATAACTGCTAACATGTTGTCCACTTTGTGTATTTCTCCAAATGGATAAGGTCTATTACACATGATGTGTGAGATTATGATTTCCTTTTTTTTTTCAGAATGTAAGGGTTCTTTTATTCAATTTCTTTTCCTAAAAAAAAAGACTGCAGCATGTCTGGACAGCAGAGGATGAACTCTTGAGACGCCAACTATTGCAAACACCAAGGTTTATTTCAGATTTTGGGATAAACATTTTGCTTCCCAGGAAGGTTCCACTGTTAAGTAATACAACGTATCAGTAGTTTTTGGAAAGCAATGAGCAGTAGTTCTATAAAGCAATACAATGTTTTGGACATTGTGCTATACTGTTTTATACCATTGATTGTCAGATGCTGAACCATAGTAGTTTTAATACAAAATCATTCAGATACCACTCACAAGTTTCTGAAACTTTTCTTCTTATGTATTTCCAGCAAAAACTAGCAGGGACTAAGTGATATATGTATTTTAAATGTTGTAAATTTCTCTCTTACTGAGTCCCGATTACACATTTTGCCATTGCAGGACCCCCCCCACACACACACACACTCTTTGTCTGATAAATTTCTAAAGCACTATTTCAACTAGTGCTTACAGAAATGGCTAGTGGCAGAGGAATGGTTACCCATGACTGGGTGTTTCCCCAACAGTGTGCCTTTCCAGTGCAGAAACTGTCTCAGTACTGAAAACTCTTCCCTTTCCCACTTCCCCTGCCAAGGCACTGATTGTTATCCATTGTATAAATACAGACTTCCACAAATCTTGTCATTGGGGTCTCGAAATCTGACTTGACATACAGAACCAGGAATGATACTCTGAACCTTGAATCTTCATATCTTCAACCACAGTAGTGTCAATATAGTTGTGTGTTATGACAGGTTTGGCAGCAAGTGACTTGAAATCTGTATTATATTACACCGACATTATATTGCCTTCCATGCATTACTCAACAGAGGGTCAGTACTGCATAGATTTCACATATTATAGTCTTTACAACCAGTTTTGTAACAAAATATATGTTACCTGGTTTTAATGAGCCCCTTTGTCTGGCAAGGTCTTTGTGCATCATAATATTTGACCAGTAGAGGCATGACACCTTCCATTGTCTACAATTAACTTTTATGGAACTGGAGAAAAAAAACTGAAGGTCGATACATAGTAAACATGGTTAGAAACACCAAACTATTTACAGAAGGTTGCAAACCACAACACTATTTTATACACTGCAAGTTAAGTACATGAACATATGTTATACGTATGTTCACCTAAACACCAAGTTATTGAACTAATATCAGAAGCAAAGTACTGCTGAAGTTAACACTGAGCTCAAAACAGATATCACTCTGTCTTTTTCTGTCCCTATGCCCAGCTGACATTTTGATACCTTCTTTGCCTCTTACTTATGGTTCCATGACTGAGATGTAGGATGGTATGGAAATATTAGTTGTGCATGGGGACAGGATACTGTAGGCTGAAATAATTCCTATATGGAGTCCAGTGATTACTTTAACAGTTCTTTACCAGTTGTGTTATTTTAAAACAGGATGTCCAGGGAAACTGGTAATGACAAATAACATTCTTTGGTATGCAGCCTTTTGGAAGTAGTTTGCTGTTTTAACCACTATGACTGTTACCAGTGCCAGTTTGGGATTCTAATGCATGGCCAATTCTTTAATTCATTCACCATACTAGTTAAATGGGATAGAGCATGCATTACAGTTTCACTGCAGTGGTGGTGGATGTTTCCATTTTATGTCTCATGCTGGCCTTTGTACTTCCAGTCTGGGAGGGCTAGAATAGAAGTTGAAAGACTTTGGTCATGTTTTTGTTAAGATAAAGAACCTCAGTTACCACAAGATGAAATAAAGTTATTGGCCCAGATATTCAGACTGTACCAGGCTGTGTCATAAGCCTGGGCGCAGCGCAACCTGGCTGCGCAGGGCCGTTGACTGGGTGATATTCAACGGAGCTGCGCCATGGCACAGCATCATTGAATATTGCACCCTGGCCACCCACAGTGTGCATGGCACAGTGGCACTGTGCCAGCGCAAGTGGCCAGAGTGGAGCAGTGGGATACGCTAGCGCAAGTTCTGTTATGCTAGGTGCAACAACCATGATATACAAATGTGCACATGCAAATGGGGCCACAATGCATGCGAGGTGCAAATGGGGCAATTTTCTTGTCTTTATGGCCCCATTTGCATGCAGGTGTGCCAATCTCTGGTGACTTGCACCTGGCGCCCTGCCAGGTTGCAGCCATCGGGTACCGACGCCCCCTGCACAGCGCAGCAATGTGCCCCACTGCCCGATCACAGGCTGAATGTAGAAATCAAAGAAGTCCAAAATCCTGTGGTCCAGTGACCACCACAGCCCAATTACAGGTTGAATAGCGAACAACAGTTCATGGGGTCCAGCGGTTGCCGTTTTGATCATGGACTTCAGTAGTACGAACAAACTTTTAGATCCTGGTGGTCCAGTGAACCGCCGCAGTTTGATCAGCGGGTATTTGTTGTAATTAAGTCCAATATCTCTGGAGGTCCAGCAGTTTCTCCACCCACCCACTCACTGAGCTTACCACTTTTCGCCGGCGCGGTGGCAGGTAGTACTCACCCACTGCGTTACTCTGCTGCCCACCACCTAACACCTTAGATGTATGCCCATTGGTCCACAGCGTGTGCCAATGCAGTGTGTATGTGCAGTAATACATTCCAGATATGTGAATGGATCCATTCTCATATCTGAACTGTGTAGTATGGTATGGGCTGCACACCCATTGGCTCATGCTGTGGACCAATGGACATACAGCCCTACCTATGGTATCAGTCGGTGGGTGGCGGGGCAGCAGGTGGTTGGGGTGCTGCCACCCGCCGCTGACCGGGGGAGAGTGGGGTGGTGGGGCTCAGTGGGCAGGTGGGGAGGGGGGTCCGCTGGACCACCAGAGATATTGGACTTAATTTTATACTACAAATGCCCACAGTTGGGCAGCTAGCGGTCCACTGGACCACCAGGGATCTAGGACTTTGTTTTTTATACTTAAGCCCACAATCAGGCTGACAGCAGTCCACTGGACCACCAGGGATATAGGACTTTGTTATTTATACTGTAAGAGGTCTGAACCTCACTTTCAGGTTCTTGGCAATATTGGAGATGCAAATAATCACAAACAAGTTGCATTCAAGTAATAAACAAGTTTATTACTACAAACAGGGATGAATCACAGTTGCCCTAAGCTGTTCTTACCAATATGAACCGGGAGCCAGTGCTAAGCGTTCCCTACACCTCGAGGTTTCTTTATAGTCTCTTAGGATCTCTCGAGTCTCCGAGGTGTAAAACCTGTGCATAACATTATATACCTATGATAATTACTATGGTTACTGAAAGATAGAAACATTTCTAGTTACAGAGATGAGCCCTATTGGCTCAATTAGAGGTGGCTCCACAGTCCAAGATAACATTATATAATTCTGTAAAATCATCAGTTTTAGAACAAAGACGTTCTTATACAAAGTCTTACATAACAAGGTGAAGTGGTGTCCATCACGAAGATGGCAATGTTGCTTTACACATTATAATTACTTCAAGGACAGTATCTTGCATCTGACAAGTAAGAAATAGACAGAGAATACATGGTATAATATGTGCATTAGCAAGCAAAGTGAGTTACAATAATATGTATTCATATCCTGACATCTACTCTTATACGGTAGATGCCCTTAGCCCTCATATTAGTATAGCCTATGCCTAAACATTAGCTGTCTACGGTGTACCCCTGAGGGTATCAATTAGGGTGCAGGGACCTCGTGTAACAATTCCCCCCCTTGTTGCCTAAAAAGGGCAACACAGGCAAATCTAAGGAGTGGGCAGGAGCAGTGGGTCTTTACAATCCGGAGGCAGGAGTCTTGTAAAGAAACTCAAGCTGCTCACGGTGTTGGCGAAGAGTACGTCATAGGCAGCAAAGCATAATAATCAAAGTAAATATCAAAAATGCTTGTATTATAACAAAACCCTTAAAAGTAATCTCCAACCAAGTGTTAGTCAAAGCATTATTCATGTCTCCATCATTCATCAGGTCAAGAATGGCTTCATTGGCTTTGGTTATATTATTGCTGATGTGGATGAGGTGTGTGTTCTTTCTATCTAAAAGTGATTTCAGAGTAAGTGTAAGTGGATCTATGTGTACATTAAAGTAAGGTAGGTATTCCTCAAGTGTAAGTAAATAATCTGGAGTACCATCAATAATATCTGCTTCCATAAGGGGGACGGGGGTTATGACAGTGTGTCCAAAAACAGTTTTCTGATGGGGAACAAAACAGAAGTTGGGATAATCAATTGCACAAGTAACAGAACCATAAGAATAAGTTTTTATATTAGTGACCATACAGTATTCACCGTCAGAGTTGTACTGTGATCGTACAGTAGGCAGTCTCCATTTTTGCAACTGGACAGGGCATGTGTAGGTCGTCTTGGAGATCCGTGTTGACAGGCGATGAGCTTCCTCACGATAGGACTGGTAGAGCTGATCCGGTGACTGCGTTGATTCAAAAACGTTGGTGCTATTCTCAGTGATGTCAGCATCCATAGTGAAAGTCCAGTCAATGCTGTCTGGAGAGTAGCCACAAACAGGGCGTATAACATCAAACACATCACATCGGCACAGGTAGATGTATTACTTTTTCGCACAACAGTCCGTGTGTGGTGCCACCCAGGCATCCAGGAAGGAATGGTAGACCAGTAGAGGAGGTAGATCCAGGTGTTCTCGGTAGATGTCTTCGTCCAAATGTCCTATAGAATGTGCCAGTGCCAGCTTGTCGAACAACGCTGTAGTGGGATCAAAGCGTGGTAAGGAGACAGTAAAAGAGACAAACATGGTATCTGTTATAGAACATTTCTTAGCAGAAAAACAAGGACCAGTATTTGGATGTCTGGTCACAAACCCCAAATTTCGAGCTGTAAAGAGAGGAATGGACAGAGTTTGTTGCATACATAGGGAAATACAAGATGGAGATTTACATTTAGGACAATACCACTTAGATAGACGTCTGTCATGTATAATATCAGGAATCCTACCAGTTTCTAGGTCTCTGAAAAGGTTGTCAATGGTAGTGAGTATGTATGAACCATATGCAGAACAAAGTATTTCCCTACCAATGTATTGTCTATCAGCTTCTCTATTGTTCTGTTGTATGAGTGCATTAATCTTATCTTTGGAATCAGTGAGGGCTTTTGCAATGTCGTGCATGTTGTATACAGTGTATCTTTCTTCCTGGCTAAGACCATCCACACCATGCAATAAAGGTGGTAAAACATCATTAACCAAACCAGTGGAGAACTTTGCAGAATGACTCTTGATAGCAGAATGTCTGCTTTGTTCCAAATGGACATAGCAGTACCACAAAGACCTGTGACAGTTCCATGGCACCTGTGACATCAGAACTGTCAACTTCTACGCGTTAGTACGTTTATGAGTAAGAGTACTAGGAGGAGGTTTCCTCCTAAAATTACCTCTGTGTTCAGTAGAATAAACCCCAGTAAAGGGATCTTTGTACGTATCTGAAAGGCAGCTAAACTGTCAAGCAATAAAGTACTGTAAATGCGGAGGTATTGGTATTGTGACACATACCAAATTCTTTCATATTCCAATAAATAAGGTTAAATAAAACAGGTACATGCATAAACTGTAAATTGTCAATCAAAGAACCTGGGAGGGCAGTGGCTGTGAGACCACTACGGGGACCAGGGGTATGTTTTGGACATTCCAAAAGCTGTTTCTCAGTAGGAGGTAGCACAGATAGATACATAGCAGCAGAGGCCATGTGGTGTACAGCACAAAATCATGGGCAGAATCCTGAGAAAGAGAGTTACAATAGGAAGGGTCAATCAAAGCAGTGATGTTATACAAACCAGAGTGTCTTAATGCAGTTTGTAACAAGGACAGTGTACCATTCAGGGACACTTTAGCGTTAGACAACCCTGGAAAGTTCCTTAGAGAGTTTGGCCACAGGGAGAACTTGTCCTTGTGATGTGGTTTCCACTCAATTTGAAGGGTGGATTTGTCAGAGCAATGACCGAGGCAGTGAGGTATGCATCAGAACCTTCCAGGACAGTAACTATAGTGTCTGGAATTTTGATGGAAACTCTCTCTGTGGAGGTGCTGGAGGATCAAGATGTCGAAGGAGGTCCGGTACCGTGCCTTGGGCAAAAGGGAGTACTCCTGCAAGGAGTAGAGATAGGAACAAGATAGCCATCTTGTCAATGTATCTGAAAAGGAAGATGAAAGATTAGTATATTAGTACAGTTCTGCCCAATAGGGTTAGGAAGAGTAAATTTTAAGCTCCTTTGTACAGTTTCAATTGGTTTGCATGTAACCACTTGTCAGTCAGCTTATTATTGTGGAGGAGTCTAACTTGATACACTGCTGGACTGAGTTTGTTGACAATGGGATAAGGGCCTTCCCACTTGTTGGAGAAGGAGTGGGTGGGATGTGCAAATCGAAGTACCATTACCTGATCTCCAACTTGCCAATCCACTTCTTGTGCATGTTTGTCAAATTGTATTTTGGACTGTTGCTGGGCCTTGCCCATGCAGTTTGCGGCATACAAGTGTGTGTGTATGAGGTCTCTTCTAAGTTTTTCTGCATACTGATCTACAGACACTCGGTCCACAGTGGGGGTGTGCAGGTCAAAGAGCAAGTGTTCAGGTAGTCTCATTTGTCTGCCAGTCATTACCTCAAAGGGTGTAAGCTGGGTGGTGGCTGAGGGCGTACCCCTAATTGCCATAAGGAGTAAAGGTAGTAGGGAATCCCAGGTCTTGGGATTGTCCTCAATGAATTTGGAAAGCATTTGCTTAATCCATCTGTTAGCTCTTTCTACTTGACCTGAGGATTGAGGGTGATAAGGTATGTGGAACTTTTGCTGAACCCCTAGGAGTTCAAGGGACTCTTTCATCAACTCACCTGTAAAACTGGTTCCTTTATCGGAGTCTACCTTGAGAGGCAGGCCCCACCTGAGAAAATCTGTTCTACCAGGATTTTGGCAGTTGTCTTTGCAGTGCAAGTCTTAGTGGGAAAGCCTCTACCCACTTAGAGAATAGATCGGTCACTACAAGGGCATACTTGTTGTTTCTACTGGTATTGGTCAAAGGACCAATAAAATCAATTTGGATGGCATGCCAAGGGCCAGTATGTCTCTGTGGTAAAAGTTTGGCATTCCATTTTGTAGGTATTGGATTGTTTTGTGCTCAAACGAGGCAGTTATCAATGTATTGTTTAACATCTTTGGTAATCCCAGGCCACCATGCGGTGGTTTTGAGGTGTTGGAGGGTATTTTCAGCCCCCTGGTGTCCACCAGTGGGTGTGTCATGTACCTGGTGCAAAAATTCAGATCTCAAATGTCTGGGGACCACCCACAATTTGGTGGTAGTATCCTCTGGCTGAAACCAAATAAGTTTGTCATCAGGGGATAAGTGTAATTTACCTTCATGCCTACAGTAAGGGTTATGTGTAGGAAGTCTTGCTTCAGTACCCTTGTCCAAGAATCTGAACACTTCTTTGAGTTCAGTGTCCAAGTGCTGAGCTGCTGAGAGGTCCAGGGGGGAAAAAGATTCAGATTTTTTTCTAAGAGCTGCAACCTGAACAGCGTGATTGGCCTCTGGATGTTCCATCACCCAGACACCCCTCTCGGCCCCTTCCTTGGCAAGGTGTCTGTTCGTGTCATTGAATGCATGGTAGGGATCATGTAAGGAGTGAGCTTAACCTTGTGTACATAGAGTTTGTGTGGGTATTTGACCTAATGCATGTATGTAAATCACCAATTTTTGTATTCCACTGGCTGCCATCAGAAGAGAGGAAGGAGTTCTTCTGCCAGAAAGGGAGAAATTCTGTAAGGGAACAACAAACCCAATTAGAGTCAGTAAAATGATAGTGTCTTGAGTTCCATGTTGATAAACCTAATGCACAGGCTACTGCTGCCAGCTCTGCATACTGTGATGAAGCTACAGTACAGCGTTTAGATATCTTGACAGTGTTCCCATAAGGATACACCACCATGATACCCATCCCTGCAATTTGTTCACCTTGATAATATGACGCTGATCGACGGTGAAAACGCCGCACAAAGAGGTGTTTTCTAATACCTCAGGGGTGGCAGGAAGAATGGACCTGATCTGGGAGATCAGGTGACTGCAAAGCACAGTCGGGCTCCCTGAAAGAGGAGGCCATGTGCTAGTAGAGATGGAACTTTGGTTTGATGGACCTGAATATCCCTATCCTGGAGGAGGAGTGACCAATGTGTCAGCCTGGTGTTAGAGACTGACCCATCCTTCATTCTGTCTGAGAGCAAAAGGTAGTAGGGTATGATTGGTGTTAAGAATCAGCGGAGAGTACCCAATGATATACAGGAAGTGCTTGACTGCCCAATAAGTGGCCAGAAGATTCCTTTCACAAAGGCCGCATTTGTTCTACTGGGGTCAAGAGCTGCAATGCATATGCAGGTCTCAGGGTGCCATGACCTTTTGGTTAACACTGCTGACATAGCAATGTCAGAGGTGGCACACCATGAGTGGAATGGTAATGCTGGATTGGGGTTTACCAGTGCTGGGGCGGAGGCCAAGGCCTGCTTCAGTGACGTCACAGCCTGGTGTGGACAGGGCCCCAATTCCATGGAACGTCCTTTTTAAGTAAATCGTACAGTGGAGCGGGTTTCTGTGCAAAATCACAAATAAAATCTCTGGAGTAGTTTACCATACCTAGAAACCTCCTAAGAGTTGCCACACTGGTAGGTAATGGCAAGCCTTGTAACCCTTGAATCTTTTTCCAAGTAGGACTCCGACCTTGATCTGTTATCTTCAAACCCAGAAAGAGTACTTCTTTCTGACATAGTTGTGCTTTTGCAGGATTACACTTCAAGCCTGCTCTCTGAATAAGAGTCAATAGTTCATCCAAGAGATCCAGATGTTGTTCCTGTGTGGCAGTAGCCAACAACAGGTCATCCACATACTGTAAGAGACATTGGGAAGTTGAGAAACCTTGTAGGGCATCCATCATATGGAGATGGAAGAGGGATGGGCTGTTATGGAACCCCTGTGGCAAGCAAGTCCACGTATATTGTCACCCTTCGAAAGTGAAGACAAACTTATATTGACTCTTGAGGGCCAATGGTAATGACCAGAAACCATTGGAGATATCCAGAGCACTGAACCATTTCTGATCTGGTGTTAAAAGTCGAAGCACATCCGGTGCAGACGCCACAGTTGGGGAGCAACTGGGAGTGACCTGATTCAGTTTCCTGTAGTCAATAGTAAGTCTCCAGGTACCTGTGGGTTTCTTCACAGGCCAAACAGGAGAGTTGGCAGTGGAGACACAGGTTCTGATTAATCCTTATTTAAGGAGTGACTTGATTGTTTCTCGAGAGAGGGTAAGGCTTCAGAGGAAATGGGTATTGCCTTTGCTCTCATGTGCCGGGCCTGGCACCTCAATAACAGTATGCATTCTGCCACAATCATGTTTGTTAGACTGCAAACGCTTCCAAATGTCATTGCAGAATAGGTAGGAGTTTTGGGAAAGTTCATGGTTCTTGAATAAATCTATGACGTCATACTCTTTGTTGTTAATGGATATTGTTGCCACAGCATGTGAGTCAGGAATTAAAACATTATGGTATTGACCCTGTATCTGTATCAGCAGCATGTTTGCTAGATCCACCACAAAGCCGTGTGGTGCAAGAAAGTCAATCCCAATGATGCTAGGGTGATCGTGCAACACCATCAGTTGGAAAGCATGTGAGGCCTTCAGATGGCCTAGTTCTACCGATAAAGGCAGAGAACGATATGCAGATAACCTAGCACCATCAACTCCTGACATATTGGTCTTCCATCCAGTAGACCATGGAGACGTTTCAGGGTGGTCATCGTGTAACACAGATACAGATGCACCTGTATCTAACAAGACAATTAATTGACGGCCCCTGACCTCGGCCTCGGTGCAGGGCCTTCCGTTTGTATCCAAGACCAGCTTGTTTACAATGCGGACTGGGGCCTGTAATTGTCAATCCGTCTTGTTGGACACATGCAGAGGTTGGGCTTGGCTTGCATGGATGACTTCACCGTGTTGCACTGATGCAATGTAAGGCGGGGCTTCCGGGTTCAGGCTGGTATGGGTCTGCGCACCCATACCACCGGTGTCTCCATGGCCAGTAGTGTCATGGGTTGCCGGTTGTACTGCTGCAAGTGTTTGTGCGGGGAACGGCATCCGCTACAGAACGCACTTGCCCCAGGAGCTCCCGAAATTTTCTGTTTTCTTCAGCTATCTCTTTATATGAGGGACCCGATCTTTGCAATGGCTTCCCTTTGCCTTTGTGTCTTCTGTTCTTAGGCCAATTCTGGTTCCCAACCCACTGTTGTTGTTGTTGGGGGTTTTGCTGGGTGCTAGCTGGAGGGGCCGATGGATGTTTGGGCTGTTGTTGCTGGGCCTGCCCTTCCACCGTGTAGTGTGTCATGGTCCCAGAAGCGGGTTCCACAGCGGCAACCTTTTTGGAACCGGAACCCAAATCGCAGATGTACAACTGGTACACTCTCTCGGTTTTCCGAAGGATATCGGCAAACCTATCCGTATTCGGGTATGTGGTTGGCTCTACTTCTCTCTCACGGCTGGGATCATGTTTCTAAGGAACAGGGTCTTATATTCAATAAGATCTACATCCGCAGCTTCTTGTGCCAGATGTTTCCCTGCTCGGTAAGCCATCCAGAGTCTCTGGTGGTAAGTCGCTGGACTTTCTTTAGCATTTTGCTTCACGGGGTATGCTAGCATTACTCCAACCACACCAGGGCTGTGAGCGGAAATGAGCTCAGCTGCGATTTGCCAAAGGTAGGCTCCCATCTTGGTGAACTACTTCAGGAGTTTTGCCCATAAACCAGGATCGATGGTCTGGTGTAGTATTTGAACCTGGTATTCTGTGGTGAGACTAAGCATCTCGCATTTGGAGCGCACCTTTTCCAAATGGCAGCTGAGATTGTCAGACGGGTTCATCCGACCGATGCTGTCAGCAATTTGCTGAACAGAGTAGGCCATCTGCAGGGGATTAGTTGGTGGTCTATCAGGCAAGGGTAGCGCGTCTCGTGTACCATCCAACGCTGCGCGAGCTGCAGCTTCAGCCGCTGTCCGAACAACACCTTCCTGAGTGCCAGCTTCTTGAAAAATTTGTCGAATCTGACTTTAATGGCTTTCATACTTCTTTCAGGAAGAGGAACATTTCCCAATGCCCTATCAATCATGGTTTCAATCTTTGCCTGTCTTCCACACTAATAACGGCTACCGAGGCAACCGCCGACCAGGCTTGCCTGTTCCCCCATCATGGGGCGCCGCCATGATGGCGCTTTCCATGATGAGCGCCACAACGCCGCCTTCACGTGTGACCTGGGGAGTAGTGGGCGGGGACCCGCCATACTGTGGATGGCTGGGTGGGGAGTCTGGGCCATAGTAGGGGCATGACTGGGCATTGTACTGCGAGACATCGTTGTCGGATGGCTCCCCCTCCGACGACGAAGGAAAGGCTGGGGCTACGCCACCCATTGCCTTAACATGGCCAGTCAAAACCTCTCGCTGATGGTGCAGTTTATCCATCTTAGCTCTACATTCATCATGACTCACACTTACAACATCCATATCAACCTGATCCTGTTTCTGTTTCTGCAAAACACGGTACGCGGCGCTCAATTCGCGATTGTCCCTATAGGCTGTTTCTAAATCATTACGTACCTGATTGATCTCGTCCTGCAGTTCACCCATCTCATCACTCAACTGTGCATTCGCGGCACTCAACAAATCATTCATTTGTACCACCTGACTCTTATCCAATCTTAAACTTTCACACTCATTCTTCAGAGCACACATTTCTTGTTCACCAGCCTGTACAGAATGATTCAGTAGTGAATCCTTTTCATTACACAGAGATTGGAGTTCTGACTCCAAGTTCTGCTGTATCCGAACACATTCTGTTTCCTGCAGACCCATCTCCTGCTTAAGAGATGCGATCTGTAGGTCAAGGGTTCGAAATCTCACTTCGGAGGCTTCCAAAGCAGCGTAGAGAGCAGTGACCATAAACCCTTTAGCACAACGCTTATTGGTTGACTGTCGCACCTCTGCGTACTGGGTTGAAATCTCAGTACAGGGTTTTCGGATTGACTTGCGTCCCCGTGCAAGTCAGCCCATCCTCCATGGGAGGTAAGAAAGTTCGAGACATTGAGTCTCAGTTCTGCAGATATCTGATACGGTGGCCATTTATGGGAGGGAACGAAATTCAAACTGTGAAAAGACCAAGCTGCTATGATCGATCCACAACACTGGTACTTTAAACACAGTCAGGCAACTGTATAAGTTGTAGGCTTGCAATTCAAAGCTGCTATGGAGTGAGTCGAGACGGCATCGACCACACTCGAAAAGTCAGCCAGACCTTGCAAGTATCTACAAACTGGTAGAAAAATGGAGAGATGATACGGAAATGTACACCTGCAGTCCCCGTGGGAAAAGGGAAATTTATAGCAACAAGTGAAAACTTACAACACCCAATATCGCCTGCATGCGGTCGCCAATTGTAAGAGGTCTGAACCTCACTTTCAGGTTCTTGGCAATATTGGAGATGCAAATAATCACAAACAAGTTGCATTCAAGTAATAAACAAGTTTATTACTACAAACAGGGATGAATCACAGTTGCCCTAAGCAGTTCTTACCAATACGAACCGGGAGCCAGTGCTAAGCGTTCCCTACACCTCGAGGTTTCTTTGTAGTCTCTTGGGATCTCTCGGGTCTCCGAGGTGTAAAACCTGGGCATAACATTATATACCTATGATAATTACTATGGTTACTGAAAGATAGAAACATTTCTAGTTACAGAGATGAGCCCTATTGGCTAAATTAGAGGTGGCTCCACTGTCCAAGATAACATTATATATTCTGCAAAGTCATCAGTTTTAGAACAAAGACGTTCTTATACAAAGTCTTACATAACAAGGTGAAGTGGTGTCCATCACCGAAAGATGGCAATGTTGCCTTACACATTATAATTACTTCAAGGACAGGTATCTTGGCATCTGACAAGTAAGAAATAGACAGAAAATACATGGTATAATATGTGTGCATTAGCAAGCAAAGTGAGTTACAATAATATGTATTCATATCCTGACATCTACTCTTATACGGTAGATGCCCTTAGCCCTATGTATTAGTATAGCCTATGCCTAAACATTAGCTGTCTATGGTGTACCCCTGAGGGTATCAATTAGGGTGCAGGGACCTCGTGTAACAATACTTAAGCCCACGATCAGGCTGCAAGTGGTCCACAGAACCACCAGGGATATAGTACGTCTTTTATTTTACATTCAGCCCACGATTGGGCTGTGAGCGGTCCACTGGACCACCAGGGATATTGGAGGATCCTATTTCTACATATGCCCACAATCGGGCATGGGGGGGGTGCCGCCAGGTGCAGCTGGAGCTCGGGTGGCCACCCACAGGTGGCAACTGCCATGTTGCACCCTGCAATATGGCAGCTCACCTATGGGTGGCCAGCCGTTGTTCCTTTTTTTTTTTTGGCTCACCTGTGTGCAGTGCAAGTAGAGGTTGCGCATGCATGGGCTCAGCACATCCCGGGCTGAATATCAGGATGTGCAGAGTATGCATGGACATGCCCCCCCACCTGTGCTGCATACATTACTGATGCATCTGGCACATCGGGATTCATGCCAGGCATAATCCACGTTTGAATATCGGGCCGGGGCATTGCACCATGTGCAACCCTTTTGAATATCTGGGCCATTGTATATGCATTAGTTTTGATTCTATGCTTTTTAAAGCATTTGATATTGAGTTTTACAGTGCCTGTTACCACCACCTGTGGTTCTACAGCTGAATTTGAAAGGGATGACATTAAAGTGCAAATTCAATAAGTGCCAAAATCTGACTTTTCAAGGAAGCTTTTGGAAGTAGTGTGATCTAGTGGTTAGACCACCAGCTGGGGTTTCAGGAGGTCACAGATTCAGACCTTGCTACAGCACTCACTGTGTGACCTTGGGCAAGTCACTTAACTTTCCAGTGTTCCAATCCACCCAGCTTCAGAAACGGTAGAAGCAGGGTACTATGAAAATTAGATGTTGCATCTCAGCTTGGCTATTTTGGGTAAATAAATTGTAAGCAATAATGAACTTGGCTCTCACTGAGGTGATAGTCTTCTTTTGCAGTGTCAGTGGCTCAATAGGTAGCATAATCATCTCTGGGGCTGGGATATCAGAAAGTGGCAGATTCTAGCCTCACATCAGTTATTTGGGGTAATAAGCATAACTGACAATGTAGTTCAGTATGAGGGGGTGCTGCACAGTTGAGGTGCTGCCATTTGTATTGCCTGTCAGTAAAATGGTCCATGTCTCCCCCACCCACCCCGAATGCACCTGGAAACAAGCTGTCACAGCTTAGTGGACCTTTCATGGTCAAACATATCCATTCTTGGTCATATGCAGGGCAGATGTCCTGCTGGTAGCCATAAAGTGGCCAGAACCCTTGCCAATGTACTATAGCAGTCTTACTGAAGTCCACCACACACAGCAGGAAAATAGTGATAAACATTCTGCAGGATTTTTCCTGTAACCCAGCATACTGTGGCACCTTGGAGGCCATTCCAGATCTCAAGATCAACACAGACATCCCCATGGCTTCATGCTTATTACTGCTGTTGAGCTAATGATCAGGAATATCTAAGATATGATAAAAAACTATATAGAAAACGTTTTGCTACTGCACTGCACTCCTGATAGAAGAAACAAAAGCTGTATTTTGAATCCAATGAAACAGCATGACAAACAACGTAATAAGTAAATGATAGCTTACTCTAACTGTGATTTGATTGAGGTTGTATAAGGAATTAGGGATGTTCCTGAAGGGTAAAGTATCCAAGAGGATCTTTCATAATATCCTCCCAGCCCTTGGTACTACCGAGGAGGGAAAGTGTAATATTAGGCCAGCTAGTACTTGGCTAAAGGCCTTGTGCAAGAGGGTAGGATTTTGCTTTTCTGGCTAATTGGAGAGCCTTCTGGGGCAAGGGACAACTTTATGCCCTGATTAGGCTGTACCTGCACTCAGAAGCAGTGGGAGTACTTACAGTATCAGTATAATCAACAGGGCAGCTAGGGGACATTTCAACTAGATAGAGGGAGAGGAGGCAGGTGCAGAGGATTACCATTGTTAAATGATAGATAGAGGAACTCATAAAGGGAAGAAACACAGAGCAACTAAGCATAAGGAAAAGTGACACCTTGGGGGAACAAAAAAATCAAAGAGGGATAACTCTCCTCACCTGCATGCAGGTCAATATGAGGACCATGCATGGCAAAATGGGTGAGCTTGAAGGCCTAATGTAGTTTGAAGGCCAGGACTTGGCGACCCTCACAGAAACTTTGTATGGTAAGAAAGCCTACCTGGTTAGAATAGCACTACAGTAATAGTGTTAGGAAGAACAGCGTAGTCTGTACAGCGCTACCCCAGAAAGTGATAGGGGATTAACAATGCTATGTAGCAAGCAGTCCACAGGTCGCTGTCTGTGGTACTACTGAAGACCACAAGGACAGGGAAAACCAGGAGGCTGCTGAGCTGCTCCCATGGCATGGAGGGCTAAAGCAGAAGCAGCTTGGCAGAATAGAGGTGGAGACCAGGGTTCTAATACTGGTTTTCCTTGTGGGGTCATGTTTTTTTTTTTGTTTATTAGTTTTGTTACATGGGGCCATGGAAACAGTATTCCATAGCCCCATGTATTTCTTCTTTCCCTGAGATCTGCTCCAACTGGAGTGGAAATCCTAAAGATTGGGGGGTGTGGGGGTGGAGCACCCCATAAATGAATATTAATTTTTGTGTCGCTGCTGTGTTGCATGGCATCATTCTGTAGTGCCACTTTTCTGGAGAGCACTGTCAACACGGCGCTGTTCTGGTAGGCGCTGTTATTGACAGCACTCTTCTGACCTAGTGCCGAAGAAAGTGACTGGGACACCAGGATAGAGGGATACAGACTATTCTTAAGGGGTAGGCCTATCATAAAGGGTGGGTTGCTTTCTTAATAAGAGAAGGAGTTACTGTAGAGTATAAGGAAAACATGGGAGAAGTGTCACTGAGTCCATCTGCGTTGAGATGGGGAACATTGTAGACAAAAGAGACATCCTGGGAGTGTACTACAGACCTCCAAAAAACTCACTGAGGATAATGTCCACCTAGTCAGGGAAATTACGAGACTATTTAGATGTAGTGGTAGTCCTGGGGGCTTCTATCTTTTGGGCATAGACTGGCAACTTGAGAGGGCTAAAGGCAGGCAGGGACTGAATTCAAGTACACATAAAACGCTGCTTCCAAGAGAACACACCCAGCAGTGTATTAGGTTTTAGACTACCCTTGACAAGGAGGCAGTGACTATAACTGGGAAACCTTCTTTCTGGTGATAGGAGAACTAGCCTGACCACCTCCACCAGGACCAGAAACTTTGCAAAGTAGATTTTGCCAAAATGAAGGATATGCTTTCCAGTGGTCTGTGGAGACTGCATGGGGCTGGTAATGCAGAGCACATGTAGTGTTCATTAATGGTGCTCAATACAGCTCCAGAAGTCTTCTTTCCAGTAAGCAATAATGGAAACAAGGCCAAGAAGTGGTCTTCACTGGCTTGACAGGGACCTAAAGCAACTTATTCTGAACAAAAAGAAGTATGTGACTCCTGGGTAGATATGTGGGAGTACAAAGTAGCACTGAGGGACTGCAAAACTAGAATTGAGAAAGTCAAGGAATGTTTAGAATCCAGGACAGACTTAGGAGCTGCAGACAATATCAACACCTTCCTCAGTACATAAATATAAGGAGGAAGGTGGAAGAGGTGATTCTATCATTGTAAACCGGGGTGAGATGGGGAGTAACTTGTGAGAGAACCAGTGGTTATGGAGCAGATGCTAAACAGATATTTAGTTTTGGTGTTTACCAAAAGGCCACTTGTGGTGGTGCTGGGGCTCATTGGGAGAGACCATATGATCAGGAGCAGCCACAATGCAGCCTGTGAACAGCATGCTAGCTCTGATAGCTGACTACTTTAGAAGGATCAAGCCAGATAACTCCCAAGGGGCATATATGTTACAGTCCAGTATTGTTACAATTGTACACTTGTAGTATTCTTTCAGGAGTCTTCCAAACTGGTACTCTGCTAGATAACTGGAAAGTAGCCAGTGTGGTCCTCCTCTTCAAGAAGGAGGCAATGTTGAACCCAATCAACTAAAGACTGGTTATCCTAACATCAGTGTGGACAAGGTCCTGAAAACCATAATCAAGGGCAAAATAATGGAACACTTGGTTGAGACCAAGGTTCTTGCTTATCCTCAGCATGGCTTTATGAGTGGCAGATCATGCCCAGTCAACCTCATCACATTCTTCAAGAGGGTGACAAGGGAAGCATACAGGGGCAGAGTCATAGATGTAGTCTATCTGAACTTCAGCAAGGCCTTTGATATTGTGGTGCATGACAAGCTTCCAGAGAAAGTACACCAGTGCAGAATAAACAAGGCAAATTGACAGTGGATTGTTAACTTGTTTGCAGGGAGTGGAGGGTGGTGATGGATGGGCACTACTTTGCATATATGGGAGTACTAAGTGGCATTCCTCATGGACTGGTGCTGGGCTCATTGATGTTTTTGCATGTACGGGATTACAAAGTGGCATTTTCATGGACTGGTGCTGGGTTCATTGCTGTTTAACACTTTCATCAACAATCTAGAAGCTGGGGTTTCCAGCAATTTGCTTTAAGTGGCTTTTCAGTTTTATGCAAAACACTGACAGGTGGCATCAGCAGGACTCCAATGTCATAGCATTCTAAAAAGTTTGAAATTGTGAACATTTTATTTTTTGTTATGAATATTTGAAGGAAAATAGCCTTTTTGCCTCTTACAGCTTTGTCTGTTTCTGCTACGGTTGGCGCTTTAAAGTCATAATCCTATGTTGCAGCATCACAACCTATTTCCAAGGAAATGATTCTGATGACATGAAAAGAGGATTGTGACTTAAAAGCAGGAAAAGCATGGGGAACTGATAGTCTAAAGGGGAAAAAACTGATTTCATGCAAATGCCTTCAGAAGGGAAAAAAAAGAAGAAATGGAATGTCCATAAATTTAAATTTTGGTGACATTTTGGGTAATAGAACTCTACTAATGCCAATTATGAATTTTTTGCTGGAAATTAAAAAAAAAACACTACTTAAAGTTTGCGGATAGCGCTAACTGGCCAAGGTAGTAGAGTTCCTTGAGATAGTGAAAAATTTCTCAAAGACCTAACCAAGTTGGGTTATTGGTCTGACTTCTAAAGCTCCAGATTCATGTAGCCAAATATAGGGTGCTACACTTTGGGAGGAAAACAGAGGTAGACGTATACACTGTGTGGGGCTCACCTTGCTACAGTGGGGGAGGAACAGGACATACTCTATAGGTCATGCTAGACAAGGGGCCAAAGCCAGACAAGCAGTGTACAGCCCCTCTTGAGGGCCAGGAGAATGATTGGATGCTTCAAAAAAGGGTGACCAGCAGACCAGGGGAAATAATACTGTCAGTTTACCAGGGCCTGTTTAGACCCTTCCTGGTGCATGTTATGTATTTCTGGTCTCCTCAGTACAAAACAGATGCTGAGGTAGTCAAGGGTATGCAAAACAGGGCCACCAATATGATCAGCCATATGGGCGACAAAAGGTGTGAGGACTCTAACATGATCACCCTTGAGAAAAGGAAGTTGTGAGGAACACAATCTCAGTCTTTCACTTAGCCTGTTGATTGAGAAGATCAAGCAATCTGAGATGTTTGATCTGGTGCCCTGCAACAGTATGAAAGGCACGCCATGAAGCTCAAGGGTGGTGAATTCTGAATTAACCTTAGGAAGTACTTTTTTTTCCCAGAGGGTGCTAAACCTATGGAACAGCCTACCAGCAGAGACAGTGGACATGAAGACAGTGCAGTCTTGTAAGGTAAGTCTGGAAAAATCCTTCTTATGAAGGGAATTACCAGGTACCCAGCATAGAAAGTGGGTTAGGGAATCCCAGTAAATTGGTATGCATTTGCACAGCATATTTTTTTTAACCCTGTTTATAAAGCAGGGGGAAAACTTGATGGACATCAAGACCCTTTCAACCTTAAACCACTATATTCCTATGTTTGACCTCAAGGTAAAATCATACTCTATGTATCAGGAATACTCCTTATGGCATACAGTAGCTTAACAAGTTGTCATAATTGTTGTTCTCAAAGAAGCCTTATGATGTGATGAGTGGTTCCCTCTAAGCAAAGCAAAGGAAAGGCAGCATTATTGTATAGCAGTCCCTCCTATAGCATTCTCACTTCTAAATTACTTCTCATGTAGGGCTACTATACCCTGTCCCCTACTTCCACCAAATAATGTTTTTTTTTTTATTTATTGGTTTTTTAATTACTATGCTTTATACATCTGGCACTTGCCCCTTGAGCCTTCCACCCCACACACGAGCCCTGGTGTCCTCCATCCCAGTGCCCCCTGGATTACCCCACATGGTGGAGTCCCCAGGCACTTACTCTGGGGGTGCCAGGTAATGGATGCAGTGGGGACCCAGGGCTGTCATGGGTGGGGGCATCACTCATGTACCAAAGGATTTGTCCTTGTTGTTAGTGGAGGGCTGGTCTAGCAGATGCCATGCCACATCATACATCTGACCCGCCCCTCCTTTGACATTAGTCAGTGCTCTAGTGCATCTTGTGGTCACCTGAGACCACCAAAACCAGAGTCACTCCCCCCAGGGTTGGAAAGCCTGCTATGGCTGCTCAATCTATCCCTACTCCAGCCAACCCTTGAGCATACCAAGCCCATTCCCAAACCCAGAGTGCCTGCATCACAGTGCTAAATCTTTCCACTGTGCTGACAGGCCAACCGTACCAAAGCATTTTAGAATGGGCATGAGTATATTAGCACTTTACTGTAGCACAGTCCACCTCAAATTGCTTTACTCTCAAGAACAGCTTTATATGAATGGACCATTTTATGCTTTTCCATGGAAACATTTTCCTTACTGTAAGTCAGCAAAGTGATGTAACATCTTACTCCTAGTGTGGTACTGTTGCTGTCCTCTAATGTAGGGAGTGATATAATGTGCCCGTCTTCATTTGGTGAGCCAGTGGCTAACCTGTTGATCAGGCAAGCAACTTCATTCTCACTTTTGATCACTGTCACCATTATACCACACTGCTTCCTCCTTTAGCGTTGTTCTCTTAAATCACAGTCCAGCAGTCCAACATGTTTTGCCATCTTGGTATTCATAAAATATATTGTAGGTAAGCAGCAGTTTGAAATACATTTCAATAACTTGTCTCAGTATGAAACAAACTTGCCAAATATCTTTGTATGCATTTGACCATTATTTTGAAAAATATGGCATGGGCAGGGTTTCTGTGCAATGGCAGTCATGCAGCTGCTAAAACAAATAGATCAGGCTTGACTTTATAGATAACAGAACAGTGGAATTCAGAGATTTTCCTCTATGTGGACAAAAGTTACAAATATGGAGACCTTTATTCTGTTTGCAGGTCTTACAATATTAACAGTTTTTCAAATTATTTTGTATTTACTTATTTAACATCTGGTGACTGGGAAAGATGCACTGAGCTGCAAATTATCCAGATATGTCCTGGTGGACTGTGCAAAGGGAGAGTTAGAAAAATAACAATCACACATAACAGCAAACATTATACAAGGAGGAGTTATACACAGTGAGATGGTGTGAATTAAGCATCAGTGTACAAAGAGCAGATAGTAACAGAAATTAGAGCCACAAAACAATACACAAGGTTCATATGTCCATGAGACAGTATGTAGTATATATACTATACTAAATAGTTTCACGAGGGTGCAATATGCTTGTAGTCACTGAAACAGCATGTGGCAAAAAATACAGCCAGTGATAGCCATCAGAAACAAAACTGGCTAAATAGCCATAAGCTACAGAGAGGTTGGGGGCAGGATTAATATAACTGTGAATCATGCAAGGGTCATCTATCTGGATGGCCAGTCCTTCTTTTCTGGGAGGGGGGTGGAAGGGGGGAGAGGAAGCACACAACCAGTGCTGTGTTGTTTGTGCTTTCAGCATGAGTTTTTTTAATGCCCACTTAACATAATTGTGTATGGCTGTTTCTCGAGTATTCTGTAGTGGTTTGCTATTTAAAGCAGTTTTAATTGATTCTTGGGTCTTGATCCAGCTGGGAAAGGTAATGTCCATCACAAGCTCACTGAGGTCAACTCCAGTGATATCAACAGAGCAGTACAGAGGACTAGAAGTCCAGCCACAATAAAAATAAATTAAGGATGTTCCCTGGTGTTTCAGATCCCATTTCTTTGATGCTCCTGAACAAACTCTCAATGCTGTTTACTGGCACATATATATTCTTAAATATATGGATACATTATTAGAATAATGATTTATCCTGTTATGCCATGTCCAGCTAAGAATATATACAGGATAACAGGGATGAAATTAGCTCTTGCAATTCAGCCACTGGCATCATTCAAGGTGCTTTACATACATGCTTGTCTGTTTCTGGTTACTCTGTTTCTTTTACAGTAATGTCCTTGTCATTCTGCATGTACTTTTGAATTGTTCAAATAGCTTTTTGGCAAGTTTTATTTTTTTTAATGGGATTTTTCAATCATTATTGTCCTGAGCTGAACACCTCTGAAACTGCAACTTTGAAAGCAGATGAAAACAATAGGAGCATTACAATCTCTATATTTCTTTCTTTTGACATATTCATAACCACATGCTATATCTATCAAAAAGCATTTTATGAAAATCACAAAGGGGTTGAAATGGTTTATGCATAAAAACATACAAATATTTTCCCCAATTTTTGGAAATGTTAGTTCAGGAGTGTATCATAGTAATTTACTCATATTTGCAATTGTAGCAAAAATGAAGCAAGCATTATGACAAATGGAGATTCCTTTTTCCACTTTTTCTTTTATACTTATGTTGACACCTAAAACACTGATGATTAACTACATAAAACAATCTGACCCCTTACAGATTGTTTCCATAAAGGGGGATTCTGTCTCACCATGTAACTTCAAGGGGCACTGTTAACCCCCTCAGGCCTCAAACTGTCCCTAGATTAAAAAATAAATTTTATGACTGCTCACATTCTATACAGATTGTTGGCGAAGCTGGTAGTTTGATTCTGACTCCTTTTCCTTTTTTAAAAGTAAACAAAAACATTGCCTACCACAGTGGTGTTACAACACAAAATGTATGTGTTTACATTCTTTGATCTACTTCCACTGCATCTTTCCTGGACTTAGCAATGCCCCTAACACAATCTAGCCACTCATAATGCTGCCGGAGAAGTGGAGACTATACCATCATGAGTTGCTGCACTGTTTGGGGGTGTTCCTAAGGTTCAGGATGTAAGCAATAAGAGCAGATAAAGGATTTGAAGCAAAACAAGGTTGGGCATGATTTCACCATTCCCACGCATTTCATTTCTGCTAAGAAAGAAAGCAAATCAAACAACCAACTGCTTCAATGAGTTTCAGAGAAGGTAAGCGATCATAAAATGTGGGTTTTCAACAAATAATGTCATGCAAAAAGGATTTACAGTGTTCCTTTAAAAACAAGCATGGCAACTCATGTTTTTGTTGTGTATGTTAAATATTTAGATGACCGTCATGTACTGCAGAAACAATTATGAGTTTGACATGGAGACCTTTGGTGCAAGCTCCGTTAAAATGGGCTCCATTATTGATGCAAGCTATAGCAGAAAAAAAGATGGTCTAGCAACCATCATTTGCCACAAGGGATAGAAAATCCCTTTAGAATTAGATTGCTGCAAGCCCAGTGCACAATATTTTTGATGCAACAGGGGTTTATGGCAATCTTGGATGTTTGAAAATCTGGCCCCATGTGTCTAGAAAGAACCATACAAGACAACGCATGCATTTAAAATGCAAGTAAGCTTTGTTACCTTTGTAATTTATTACAGTAAAATGAGCCATCGTCTGATAAAAAGAAAAACATGGCAAAGAAGCCAATATGTATATAATAATGTTTCATGTTTTCCCTAAAGATTTAGACCCATTATGCTAATAATACATCACTATAGTCCTGTGTGGTATGAACAAGAAATATATTTGTAATGTGGGGTGGGAATAGTAAAAGATATTTGATACCCACCTCATTTTTAATATTAATGGCCTGCCTCTTGGCAGACATCTGGCACTGTTTCAGGAGCAGGAATCTTACATGGACAAAAGCCAATACTACAAAGATTTAATTTTTTTTGTTGCAAAATAGAACATCAACGTAAATTGTCTGTCTGTCTATCTATCTATCTATCTATCTATCTACACTATATTTGCATTGTCCTAGAACTAGTTTACAAGTACAGAACCATTTATACATGTTGCTAAAAAGGCACTGACTGTAATGGGTTCATTTTTATTACTAATTCCACATACCAGTCATTAGCATATGTTCATTTTTATGTATCTGCTCATTCACAGTGTGATTCAGAAACATCTACACACACTGTAAAATTTGTCCTTCTACATTTCCAAAATTACAGGCTCAAAGTACATACTAAAGAACAGTTGACAACTCTAGGATAAGTTTGAAAAACATAACTTTTGGACATAATTTAACTTACATTTCACATTAGCTGTGTATTTCTTCTACCCATTATTTATTACTGAGGTTATATGCATGAAAACAGGATATTTGTTCCATCAGAGTTCAGAATGCTGCTGTTCTGGCATCATAGTTAGTTCCATGGCATCAGACTATGATGTCACAGCAGTGGATCATGACTTCAAATGGGGGCGAGCTATTGGGGTTGATGAACTCTAAGGATTAGAATCCCATTTCCGTGCAAATGTCCTCAGAAATAAACTGGAGGAAGGACAAATCTGTAGAAGATGTTGTACAGTATATGAAATACAAGCAGCATTGTGTGTAAATATTATGGGCCCAATTCTCAAAGCCCTGATAATGATGCAAGATGCCTGTGCCAAGCATAAATGGTGCAAGTGGCACCTTGCGCCATACACTGCCCCATGAGCTATTCACAAAGGCAGTCTGTCTGCCCCAAAAGGGGCTTGTATCAGCTTTGCACCACTAAAGAGGCTGCAGCATGGTGCAAGGGGTCATGTGGCAGACGCAAGCTACCACATCCCCTATAATGTAATTCACAAAACTGTCCCAGGGAGAGAATTTCAAAGTAGTCTTAGACCAGACAGGACTGGTCTATGGGTACTTAGAATATGTCCTCCTGGGGCAGTTGTACAATGTGTGGCAAAATGCTGCTTTCCCAAGTCCCTGGTAAAACAAAACAAGTCCCGTCCCTGGTGTATAGTGCTGATCCATTATGCTGCCCAGACATTTGCATAGTAAAATGCCCCCTTCCCCGATGTTGGTTTAGTTTTAGGTACTACAAAGTACCCCCACTGGATCCCCAAAGCTGCCCTTTTATTATAATAACAGAATACCCCCTCCCCAATGCCACTGTTTATTGAAGTACATAAATGAACCCCCACCTGATCCCTGAGGCTGTCCAATTATTAAAGTAATACATTTCTCTCCTCTCCAATGCTCCTTGTATCAATTAATAAACAATTTCTCCCCTTGTGGTAGTCTAGTACCCCCCACACACCCATGCCCCGATCGCCCATAATCCGCATTGCAATAGTCCTGGTGGTCTAGTTGACCCCCTTCCCTGTAATTCCCATCTAGTAGGAGATGGCGACTGGCTCTGCCCACCTCTCACTTCCATGGCCAGCCACCGACTGAGCTCTGAATAAATGCGTACTTACTGTAGTATGCATTCATTCAGTGCTCAGTTGATGGATGGCCGTGGAGGTGAGAGGTGGGCAGATACAGTCACCATCTCCAACTGGATGGACATTATAGTTGTAGGGTCCACTAGATCTCCAGGAATATTGCAATACAGATTATGGGTGATCAGGGCATGGGTGTGTGAGGGGCACTAGACTACCATGAGGGGAGAGATTGTTTATTAATTGATAGGTGCAGCATTGGAAAGGGGAGCAATTTATTACTTTAATAACAGGACAGCTTCGGGGATGGGGTGGGGGTTCATTTGTGTACTTCAATACACAGTGGCATTGGGAAGGGGGTATTCAATTATTATAATAACAGGACAGCTTTGGGAGATCCAGTGTGGGTACTTTGTAGTACCTAAAACTGCAGCAGCATCGGGAAGGGGGAATCCCATTTGTTGCAAGGGGCTCATGGCAGACCCTTCCTATGTGCAAGGTGTTTGCCATATGGGAGGGGTTGTCACAAGTGTGGGGACTTAGGCACCAGAACTCCTCCTGTACCTAAATTGGGTGCAGGGTCCCTTGTGCACAGGACCTTGGTGCAAACTGCTGCTTGCCGCAGCTTGTGCTGGACACAGTCCCCTTTGAGAATTGGGTCCCATATCTTTCAAAGTTTTCCAAGAGGTATCAGTAGCTCTTTCAGTGATATAATATGCTATCAGGCCTCCTCCAATAGGGTACTGCTTTCTCTGACAGTGGGAGATGAGTATTCATAGGGTAAGGAAGAAATAATGAAGGGGAGCATTTTTGTAAGAAACTGTTAACCCAGAATAGTATAGCTGAGATCCAGGTTCTTGTTTTCAGTGGGGTCCTGTTTCACCAATTATATGGCAAGGGACACTGAAGTATAGAAATGTTAAATAATTTGCTCAAGTCCACACAGTGAGTCAGTGGCTGAAATGGGACTTGAACCTGGGTCTTAGGATCTCAAGTGGGACTTGAACTTGAGTCTCCTGGTCTCTAACCAGCACAATTCAAGGCACATTCAGTAGAAGATGTCATCTGCTGGGCAGCCCTGCATCTTCACCATACTTTATTCTCTAACCTCCCACATGGAGTCACACACTTCATCCAGTCTAATCTTCAGAATGCCTGCAGAAACTGCTAACTCTAAGAACAGTGGTGTGTTGGTGGATCTCTCCCATCCTACCCCAGTGTTCGAGAGCATCCTTTTGGGATCATCTAAATGCAGTCCATTGGCAATGTTCCTAGTTCAAGATAGGAGCTGCTGAATAGTGTGATATATTTTATTGCACCAAAGTACGTCTTGTACAAAGAAAGTATAGTACACAAGCTTTCTGGGCCACACAAGTCCCTTTGTCAGGTGCAAATAACATTCTTAACAGAAGAAGCTGAATTTATACTTTGAGTTACATTGTTTGAAATATTTTATGACAGGATAGTTTAGGTAAGTTGAGAAGTGTTAGCAGGGGGGATGGGTAGGCAATAGAGAGGAAACAGGTCTATAGCTGTGAGGGGATGCCTTTAGTGAAAGTGCTATGATATTCATATGAAAAAGGCAGAATCAATGCATTGAAGAGTTCATTTGAAAAGTTGTGTGACAAGAACACAGGAAAAAGGGATGAGCAGGTGGGACAGAAAGAAAAAATAAAATGGAATTGTGATGGGTACATAAAAAATCAGTATAACTTTATAAAGTACCATTTAGTAACACAGGTGTTGGAGTTCTGTATATTGTTTCATAAATCCAATGTCCTGACTGAGTCCATTATATTTAGCATTACAGTTTTTGATATATTTCAGTTCTCATGTCCTGCTGTCATGTGTGTTTTTGATATTGCTTATTAGTACTGTACTAGGGCAGACAGGTCTGACAGAGGGTGATCTGGTTGGGAAGAGTGCTGCACAACTGGTGTGCTGATAACCTGGTTTAATATTGTGGGCTGGATTTTCAAAGTATGGTGTGGGGCTTGCACCAAGCCCTGCACCATGATACATTGTTTCTGGCAGTGCAGCAAACCACGTCACCACAGCTGTGCCCAGTTTAATAATCTTGTATGCAGTTGTGACAGTTTTCACAATTTACAGCAGCTTGCACCAAATATCTGGTGCAAGCTCCATAAAAAAAGGACCCACTGGATTACCATAAGTTGGGCCCTGAAAAAGCTGGTCTTACTTGTGGCAATGGCCACACAGGATAGAAAATCTCGTTAGCTTGCTGCAAGCCCCATGCGCTATATTGTCAGCACACCCAGGGCTGGTGGCGATCTAAGCTATTTGAAAATCCTGCCTATGTCTCAGTGATGATTCATCCTGGTGTGCAGTGGTTGCCTTGTTTCCACTATATAATATCCATTTTTGCATTTTTTCCACTGCATAGGTAAACAACACTGCTTGATTTAAATGTTGGGATTTATTTATTTTTATTGCGCTGTTCTGTTCTGTTTTGATTGTAGTCTGGATGCATATGTGGCTGCAGGTCTTGATATAAACCCAAATTGAATCTCAAGTTATAACCATGCATTACTGAGTTCAAATTTCCTTAAGTAATCCTACAGAAGTCTAAATAAAAGTGTTGGATAATTGGCTATCTGCTCTGTTTTGTAAGTGCAGGACTGTGCAATTATCTGGGAAATAACTTTCACTAGCAGATAGTATTCAGCTTGGGTAGCAGCTATCCAGTTAACTAAACACCATGCTTGGGCTCTTGTTTAAAGAATCTTCAGATAAAATACTTGTATGGGCCAGACAGTGGCAATTTGTGCAAAATGTCTGCTCCTTTAGACAAAATGATAATAGTGAATAGTATGATTTGGTTAGCATAAGTACCAGCAATGTCTGATGCAATGAAAAAGCATTATCTGTCAGGATTTGATGGCCTTCAGCTGTTATCTGACTAGCTATAATTAGGCAACCTTAAAAGATTTTTAATTTGAGAAATTCCAATACTTTATTTATTGAAAGTCTGACAAGAAATTCAGATAATCCCTTTTATAATGACTATATCAGATGCAGTGTCACAGTATACATAGGATAGAATATGTTGGCCATTCACAAGGAGTCTGTACTGCTCTTAATGTTTGATTACAACAGAGGTAAATATTTTGCTGTAACAAATACTAAATCTGCTGATGAAATAGCTCACTACAAAATAAGGTAGCCAAAAAAGGAACACAAACTCAAACTCTGAAAAGTAAGTCCCAGATTCTGTTTTCTGCTCCACATTTCATTTTTTATTTACCCAGTATAGTCCAGCTAAGGTGCGACATCACCTTTCCCATAGGGTTCTGTTTCTACCCATTTCCATAACTTGATGGACTGAAGCATTGAAAAGTTAATTGACTTGTAATACAGCCGGTCTTTGGGTCTAGTGGAGTTTCCCAAGCAGGTGCTCTTACCAGAAGACCACAGTGTCTTATTTGATGGTCACATCAAGTAGTGGAAGTCTGGAAGTTATAGTACTTAATTTGCAGTTGTACCAGTTCCTTATCTTATAACTGAATAACTGCATTCTTAGCATGCAGACTATCGTGAGGCACAGTAGTCCACCTACGACATTTGAGATTTTTACTGACTGGGTGATAAACACTACAATGCCTTTGGGATAGAGTTTTTATTTTGATAAAAGTAGCAAAATATGTTAAATTGGCTGACACTTGCCACATTCAGTTATACTGTAGTAATTCACATAAATACATATTTGAATTGTATCACAACTCTTACAGGGTTTTCTATGATGTAGCTGAAATATTTAGTATTCTTTGGTAGATTGTAGTGAAATACATATAATAGATGAGAGGCTGATATATTTGCCTTAAGGCATGCAGAGCTATTCATTATTGTAAAATGTATTACAATTTTATCAGATTGTACTATTTTAAACTTTGTTTTCCATCCCATTATGACTTTTCTACTTATTATGGCAATCTATTTATAATGTGATAAATAATAATTTTGGAGAAGTAGAAACATAGAAATATAGACTTTGACCTTAGATAAGGACTACTTGGCCCACCTAGTCTGCCCATTTCCCTACCTACAGGATAAGCTGCAGATCCTAGTAGGGGCATATTATATTTTTGACTTGTAGGTGTATTCTAAATTATGGTTTAAAATGTTTGTTGATCTGATGAAAAAGCTTGTTTCCATTGCAGGCCTTTGCTTTCCTCATGCTGTACAATTATTTTACCTTGGAGGTATTTGCTTTTCTCATGTTACACATCTTCTACCTTGTGATCATCCTGCTTCTGTACTAAACATTGATTGTTAGGCAGCCATCTGTCATCCATTTGGATTGGCACTTTTTCACTGGGGCTAAATTTCTTTCTCAGAATGGATGTATATGAAGTATATTATTGTTTACATTTCATTTTGCTATCTAAGTAGTCATATGTGCCTGTAGCTACTGTATATATGGCAGTAAACCTAGCTGTACCTTTTTTCTCCTAGGCTAATATATAATGGTACAGTAAGTTAACAATGTCACTGAAAGAGACAAAAAGGGACTGGGGTAGTGTAGAAAGATACCAATATAAAGAATAGTGCTGAGTGTGAGAGTAGGGGTAGAAAACATTTAAAGTCACACATGAAACACTTAAACTATAAGTTTTACCCATATAAACTGGGTAGCCACCAAATATTTTAATAATATTTTATCAAACAACCCTCAACCAGAACACATTTCTTTCTGTAATTTTGGTGTTCAATTAATACGTTTAAGTGGGTCCTTGTTTTCTAAAAGTACTAATGATGCAGTATTATGTCACTTGATTACAATCTAATGTTTGTTTTTATATTTAAATACATATCTGAATTCATATTTGCCAACAGACAGTTTTATTGATCACTAAAACGACAGAGCTAAAAAAAAAATTCCAACTTTGAAATCTAGTCAGCCACACTTTCCGTACCAGTGTCCCTAACATGTAAACTATATGTACCTTTTCTTTATTCAGTAGGACTTTTCAGAAGATGACTTACTGATGGTAACATTGATATCCTTAGTTTCTCTTTTTAGCATGTTCAGTATGTATGCCAAACCTTTTATCTATTCTTTGGCATTTCTTTTTAGAAAACATGCTTCTGAAGGATCTGTACATGTTTGCTATAAAGCACAGTGAAAAACAACTAATGTTTTGGAAAATGTTTGTATTATTTTCAGAAAATATTATCTTGTCCATGTCTCTAAAATTATTAAATGTAACATCTACAGCATTCATCTGGTGTAGTTTGGCAAAATTACCTTTTTAAAATAGGGGACATACTTTAGAAAACACAAATGGAATGTGATCGCTTTTCTGATTATAATTATTGTAATATAAGTTTTACTGCCAGAAATGTCATGTTAATTTACAGCTGATCAATGAAAATAAAATATATATTTACTTCCTTATGCATTATCCATGTAAAGTTGTAAATACATTGTCCATGTAAATAAAAATAAAAAAAAAAAAGTTGAAGTCATTCTCTATATACATGATAGCTACATTTTGGGACTAGTGATTTTTTTTTTTTATTTTTATTACCAGTACAAGGTTTATTTCATATTCTCAATTAAGGAAATATTCTAATCTAGAGAAACTTGTGAGAAAACACCATAGATACATGTATAATCCTTTAGAGAGGCATTGATACAATCTGGGCTTTTTTTCCAAATTAATAAGACAGTGAGCTCTTCAATAACAACATAAGTAGTTTAAAGAGCTAAGTTACTGCCTAAAGCTAATATTAGGTTTTAAAAGTAGTCAGCCATTGCCTTTTATATCTGAGGTACTTTTTCCCCTTTAATTAGAAGATTATGGGCTGGTCCAGTGGTGCTGGAGGTTGAGGTGCTGGTTGCTATACCTCATGCCACACCAGAGACCCAGGTTTGGGAATGAACCCTGGCCACTGAGGGTTGACAGGGGTGAGAGATGATCGAGCATCTGGAGGACTGCTCTCCTCTCTCGGGGAGGGGAGGCCTGTTGTCCAGCTCATTGACTGCCCTCTGTTGGTAGCTGGAGGGCAGTACAGGTCAGAAGACAAGTACTGTCATCCCTACATCAGTAGAGGAGGCGGGATGGGAGAAAAAGAGGAAAAAGGGAGCTGACAGGCTCCACAATGGCCCCATATCCCTGTGTCAGCCCCAGCTTCTGTTTGGTGGGGAGAGAAAAGCTGGCACTCTCCTCTCTGGCCCTGCTGTGGGGGGTAAGCCACAGGAGAACTATGGGAGGTTAGCTGAGCTGGGTTGCATGAGGCCAGAGGATGAGTCCCTCCGAGGGAGGGCCATATCTGCCCGCCAAGCTCTGGCAAAAGCACATAATAGAAAAAAATTAGAAGATTGTTTGCCTGATGTTAGGTGTGATGTGTGGGACAGCACTCTGCATGGCAGCTGACATACAGTATGCATCTCTATCCACCCCTACTACATCATGAACGTTGTGAACTCCATGACTGTGACATGACTGCTGCCTAGGAACAGGCACTCGGTGACTGTCATGTCAGTCAATTGTGATGTTACTGTCACAGAGATCACAGTGCTGATGATGTAGTGAGGGAAGGGATAGAAATAGATATGTCACATCCCAGGCTAAAAGCTGTTCCACACAACCAGCACAATATTTTCACATAAAAGACTTTCTAGTGAGCAAAAGGAAAAAAGAAAATACTTCAGAAATAAAAAGTTACAATTGACCACTTCTTAAAATTTGTTGTTATTTTTCTGTCTGCCTGTTTTGACTACACTAGCCAGGGGAGTTAAAGTTTAAGTAAAGCTTATGTGTTTTAAGGAGGAGATGATCATTTATTTGCATACCTCTTAAATGACTGCATCACAACACAAATTAAAACATTTTGTTTACTGATAAAATAAATAGCTTAAGATGTGGAAGGCAGGCAAGTAAACCACTAATGTCATATTCTCAGGTAATATTAAGTGTAGTGCAGTAGGACTTTGGTACACCTTTGCACTACCACTTGAAAACATCATACACATAAATGTGTATTTATATTGAAGGGGGGTCAGGAGCTCACCTGTAAAGAAGTGTAGTCTAAATTGCAAGTCCAGGTATTAGTGGTTGCAAATGAGATTTCTGTTCAGTCACACCCCAGCATGCATCTTTAACAACTGCACAACAATGCATGCATGGTTGTTGCCAGACAGATGGGCATAATGCCTGAAAGTGTAACACTTCCAAACTCACCCCATGACTTATGGCACCTGGTGGTCCTGTAGTTCTTTTACAATCTGTGGTCCAGTGGAGCCATGTTCGGCACTCCAGAAATCATTTGTCATATGACATGCTAATACATGGGACCCCTTTCTCTATCCCTGGTATTCTACATACACTTGTGGTACAGTTGGCTTTCCTCTAACAAGGACTGACTATGAGGTCATTAGGATTGAATTAAATCCAGGCCCAGTGCTGTGCTTCTTGTTAAAACCAACTTTTATCAGGTTGTACCAAAGTGTAGTGAGCATGAATACAGTGCCACAGATGGTTTTAACAGGGCCATCTGAGCCATTTGCACAGCAGCACCACCCCCTATTTCCTGACCACCTATTGTGACCTTAGTTGGCATTTGGAAAGTGGTTGCAACACCCACTAAGCTCTACTCAGTGGGATCAAATCACCAGTTGTGGCACTAGTAGTCACACATACTGCTTAGCATTAGACCTAGACTATGAATTAGGTTTTTAATTTTTTGAGAATGCATTGTCACGTTAAACAAAACCAAAAATGGCAGTATATGACAACTTCTCATTAAATGAACTGACAAAGAAGTTCCTTACTAGAGTTTTAACAGTAAAAATGTGTTTTTACATTTAGAAAATAGTGTTGCTAACTGCACTGGCACAGAAGCTGAGTAAATGTGGTTCAGAAGAACTTTTAACCCCTTCCTAATGCTTCTGCCTAATGCCTTCTGGTTTGGATTGTCTTGTGTTGCTTGTAGATTAATTCTAGTATGTTGTGACAAAAAGTTCCAAAGACTGAAAAAGAAAAACTGTTTTAATTTACCCCTAACCTCACAAACAAGTTCTTGACTTTCTAATCTTCAACAATATGCAATGTGTAATGAAGTATTGAAAGGGGTTTAACAATCTGCTAAGTAAGAAATACATAATCATAAACACTTCCTCTAGGATCAGTGAAGCCGGTCCAAAAGACCAGCTGAGAAACATTCTTGCTCATATAAAATCTGCATACTATATTTCTGAAGAAAAGGACCTCATCAACAAATCAGAGTTTATAATTTGGTAAATTTTATATTATTGCATAATAGTGGTTGAGATAATTTTTTGGCCCAGAGCATAACAGAATAATAAAGACTATTAATGTTTTAGAGTATGTACAGTGGTAGTTAAATTAGGCAAATCAAAAGATTTGCAAAACTGAAGCATCCACTTCAGCCAGAAGCTGTTGCAGCTCTATTTTATGAGGGTAGAATCTGAGGATGAGATGGTATAAGTAACACTGAAGACCTGCAAACTGTAATGCTTCCAATTGCTTTGAAGAAAATCATTATTGGTGGTCATGACTATACCACTGCATTTGCCAATGGCATGCAGATCTGTTTTTTTCTGAGATTAGTACTGTACTTACATATTATACCATACACTGAGGGGCTTTAAGTACATTAACAAAACCAACATATGCATTATAAATAAGGGGAACATAAAACTGACAATCAACTCTTTTTTAAATAATCAGCAACATTTATTTATATTTATAACATTTATGAGAAAAATCAGTAAGAATGCAGACTCCTGACTGGACTAAACACATCACATTACCCTAATTTAGCACACAACAACACACCTGCATTTCTTTCTATTTCTTTAGTCCCTCCAAAACAATGTTGGCCTTTATAGGGTAGATATAATCTACTACAGAACATGCAGTTGTGCTCTGATATATGCATGGCTTGAGCGTTTGAATGAGCTTGGCTTACGGCCTTGTGCATCACAACACACAATAAGTCATGTGTATATCAGAGTATGATCTCACACCCTGTATTGTATGATCTGTTATTTATTTATTTATTTTATTTCGGGGTTTTTTGACCAGGTAAGTGCACTAGACAAATTCTGCCTATTTTCAGACACGACCCGGGGGAGGGGGATACAGATGATTGCCAACTGACCTTGAACCAGACTAAGCTGTTGGTGGTATTTTTAGTGTTATATACAATATATGTACCCACATACACATCATATATGTGCGTGTGTGAGTGTGTGTGTGTGATAAAACAGAATAGTAACATTGACATGTAACACAGTGGTCCTCTAGTTAACATGTTATCTAAATGTCACATCCCTGATTTCTGCAGCATTCTAGCCTAAATTATCTACCTTTGGACTACCTTACCAATTGGAAAGCAGTTTAACAATGATGATATTAGAATGGAGCTACTGTATGCAATATTCTTACTGGTCAGTCTACTTCAGACAGATAAATTAAATAGCTAAGACTCCCCCCAAAACACCTAACATTAATGCTTTAAATTTTGCATGGTGTAGTACAAACTAAAATACAATAGTCTGACTCTGAAAATGCAACTGTATCTATAATAAGTTTTAAGGGGCAGGACTTTCATAGCTCACTTGCAGTTTTGCCATTTGTAAGTTATGAACCTATTGACTTTTGCTCCCTTCACTGGAGAAAATTAAGGGCATATGTTGACGCCGGTTATTGTGGGTCTGCCTATTATGAGTACCACAGCAGTAACACATAACCCCGTCCCCAAAAAATAGGTGCTATATAAAAACCTGTAAAGATTAAAAATGAAAATTCCTGTAGGATAACATTGCAACTTTAACAAGCCATAACTCCATCACTCTGTGGAGTCAAAAGAAAATCTATGTGTCAAAAAAGGTCTCAAAGACTACTACAGCACTAACACATAATATCCCACCAAAAGGTTAGGGGCCATATAAAAAAAAACAGAATGATTAAAAAATGAAAATCCCCATTGGATAACCTTTCAACTTTAGCAAACCATAACTCCAACACTCTGTGGAGTTAAGGGAGAATCTATGTATCAAAAAAAGGTCTGAACAAGTACTACAACATTAACACATAATACCCATAAAAAATGATGGGCCATATAAAAAAAATCAAAATAAAAAAATGAAAATTTCTATAGGATAACAATGCAACTTCAAGCAAAAAATATGTCACTCTGGGGAGCTAAGGGAGAATCCATGTATATAAAAAAGGTCTTAATGAGTACTTCAGCACTAAGAATAATACCCCCCCCCCAAAAAAAAATAGGGGCCATGTAAAAAAAAAAAACACAAACATTAAGACATGAAAATTCCTATAGGATAACATTGCAACTTTAATAAGTCTTTCAGTAATTGGAGTTAAGGTACAAGGGGTGTATATATATGTGTGTGTGTGTGTGTGTGTGTGTGTGTGTGTGTGTGTGTGTATGTATGTATGTATGTAGGTGTATATATGTGTGTGTGTGTGTGTGTATGTGTATACATATATATATATAATTAATTATAGGGGCATAGCCATGCCCCTATAGTTAGGGCTGAGTAGGCACTTCAATGTTAAACTCAAGATTTGGAACTTTAATAACTTTGTAACCGCTGAATGTATTTGCACGAAATTTGATATGCATCTTTCTATGGGGTAGATCTCTTGCTCTGGCAAGTTTAGTTCTGGTTGAATATGCAGTCTCAGAGTTATGGAGAGGTGAAAAAACATGTTTTTACCTACTGACTTTGCTGGGATTTTTCTTTGAACTTTCCTACAGCCCAGAGTGTTTGGTTGTTTGGCATGAAATTTGGAGGGTATAAAGGGACTAACTCACATATGTGCCTTTTGCTAATCTGGTGTAAAAAGAATAAGTAGTTTTTTAGGTTATTGCAATTTAAAAATTTGAAAAAATCATTTCTGAGCATGCTCAGTAGGCACTTCACTATAGCTGTAGGAAATGAAGTAGGAATCCTGCTCCATATGGAGAAATTCCTACTGCGATAGGCCACCATCTTGTTTTCAGTTTTGCCAAAAAAATATTTTTAAACCTCCCAAAATGATATTCTTGGGAGGAACCAACACATATAGCTTGCTTATTGGGACCCCCTTTGGTGCATTCTGCACTTTAAGGGATGAAATATGCCCATAAAATGTGTTTATTTAATCATTTATATTCTAATTAGTATCTACGTAATATGACCCAGGATCCTAGTTTGTATGCATGAGATATGACCTAGGATCCTAGGTTGTGAGCTGAAAATAGGATAAAATGATAAAAAATCAGTTTTTGCTGACATAGGGTGCTCAATCTCCATGTCAGCAATAAAGGAGTTCCCAAACCATTATGGGACACTGGGGAGCCCACTCCCAGGGTCCCCAACAGAAACAACCATGGCTGCCAATGGGGTGCCCAATCCCCACATTGGCAGTAGTCCCTACAAAACTTAAAACATGTCCAACAACATGGTGCCCAGTCCCCATGTTGGCATGTATGCAGCCCCACATACATTAATATGGCACACTGGGAGCCCACCCCAATGTGCCCAAATATGTATTATTTAAAAAAAGTACTTGTAAATAAATATAACTGTCCCCCAACATCTTTAATTTTTTTTTAAACTTACAAAAAAGAAAACGGTCCCTCATCACCCCCGAGTCCCCACTCCCCCTGCCACACCCTCCCACTGAGCACCCACCTCCCTGCACGCCCTTACCCATACTTACATCCAGAGGTCAGGAGCAGCGATCTTCTCTGGACTGGGACATGTCTGCACTCTTAAAAGCTGAACTGAAGAATCATATTTTCAAGATTGGGTTTTTGGGATCCCACCTCATGAACAATGTCACTGTTATCTCATTACTCAGCCCTGAAAGGTGATTTTGAGGTCACTGCACAGAATCACCTTTTCAGACCAATTAATGAAATGGCAGTCCCAATGTTCATGAGGAGAGGTCCCAAAAAGCCCATGTTGAAAATTTGATGCAAAAAATCCAAACAATGGCCATGTTACAAGCGTGCATTGCGCAGTTTCTACACACACTCATAACTTTGCCAATGTTTTATATTTTCACTCCAGATTTTTAATATTGCCATTTTTTCATACCACCTCATGAACAGTACAGCTGTCATTTCTCATATACTGCCCAAAATGTGTTTTCTCACCTGTGGCACAGAATGGCACGGGCACTGTGTGAAATCAACTTTCGGTTTGGATTAACAAAATCACAGTGCCAGTGTTCATCAGGGGGTGTCCCATGTTGAAAATCTGGTTAAAAAATTCCCATAAATGGCTGCATTATGAGAGTATGCTGTGCTGTTTCTATGCCTGCACGTAACGTCACCAATTTTTCGTATTTTTACTCCTGATTTTCAACATTACCCTTTTCCACACCTTCTCATGAACAGTATACAGCTGTAATTTTTCACATCCTGCCCAAAACATGATTTCACACCTGTGGCACAGAATTGCACATTCACTGCATGAACTCAACTTTTGGGACAGATTAACGAAGTGAAAGTGACATTGTTCATGAGATGGGGTCCCCAAAATGCCATATTGAAAATTGGTGAATATAATCCTGAAAATGCCCGAGTTGCGTGCGTCTGTTGAATTGTGGCACTCATGGCACCTTTCGGCACCTGTATCTTGAAAATGATCTGAGATACAGATTTTTTTGCTCTCCGCAGCTTAGTCCACCTTTACTAAGCACCCGTGGTGGTTTTGAAGTCATGATTGAAACTGCAGTGGAATGTTTGCCATAGTTTCTATGGTTACTGAGATATTGCCAAATTAGTGATACAAGGGCTACTTTTCATGACTATAGGGCTGTGGTATGTTCATACTTGTGTGTAAGTGGGAGGGCAGGGTCCAGAATGCCAGTGCTCCTAGTTATGCATATCATTATGCAACAATGGGTAGTGTGAGGGGAGTCCAGGGCTTGGAGGGCCCACCGCTCCCACAACCACATAAAAGTTACGTTACACTTTCTCAAAAAGAAGGGAATTTCATAGCAAAAAGTAACACTAATGAATCAGTTAGGGTTTTTATTAAAGTGTAAAAAGCTGGGAAATTCAATGTTAGGGTTACCCACCCTACCACCCCACTCCACCCTCCCACTCTCCACACACCAATAGGCATTGGGTGTGCCTTGGAGTCGTTGGGCCTAACTCTCACCCCATTCTCCCATACCATACGATCTCACCTTGTTTACACAGGGAATGGGGTAAGAGTTAGGGACAATGACCCCAAGGCATATCCTGACACCTGTTGGTGTGAGGAGGGTGAGGGACGGGTGGTAGGGTTGGTAACCCTAATGTGGAATTTCCCAGTTTTTCACACTTCAATAATAACCTAACTGATGCATTAATTTAGTTTTTTTGTAATGAATATATATTGGGGTGTCAATGAGTGCTACGACACTAATGCATAATCCTCCACTAAACATTCATTGGGTGTGCACTCCACCTCACAGTTACATCCAAATTTCGCAATGGTGCCAAGTCCACAACGAAAGTGTCATCATCATCAAAAACACACCGAAGGTGTAGCTCATCTTCCACTGCAACCATTGCAAATGTCAGGGCAAACCAAGAAAAACTTACTTACTTATGGATAACAAAGCAAAAACCACCTTTTTACCCGTATAAAATGAACCTCTGATAGTTAAGAGGGACACTTAATATATTTTTTCCTTTGAAGAGAGCCCCACATAAAACAATTAGAAGCATGCACATACATTGCTTTTCGAGAGGCATGGAAGCACAAGGCCCTCTGTGCCCTGCATTTCCACAGCCAGATGGATGTGTGCCTCTATAGAGGGATTCCCTAATCAGATGGATGTGTTCACACAGGTTCTATGCTGCCCATTGCTTTTGTTCTGGACAATTGGAACTGTCTACAAGCATGAGGTAGCAGCAAGTATATACAGAAATCCTTTCCTGTGGACTTTCTGGGACTATACAGGCACCTTCCTTGTGGCTAATTAGGGCAGTAAAGCTCATGGCCTTATAGCTCTAATTATAGGTTTATAGGTTCATAGGTAATAATATGAGTATGGGAGGCATAAACCTATGTACAACTCACCACTTTGCAGTGGTAGAATCTACACCTTTCTTCATCCATATATCTATCTAGGGATATTTTGAACTGTTTCATGGTAGTACAATGGACAACATTCTCTAGCAAACAGTTCCAACTCCTGATAACCCTCTGATTAAACCATTTCTGCCTTTTTGATGTTTTACTGATCTCCCCTCTTAATGTTGAGTGATGGAACATAGTATTCTTGTTATTTGGTTGTCTGATAAGACCAATGGTTTCCCTTGTGTATTGATTTTTTAATGCACTATACACTAAACATAGGTCCCCTCTCACTCATCTATATTCCAGAGAATATAGTCCTAGTTGCTGTAGTCTATCACCATAATTAACATTTTCCATGTGTTTTATTTTCTTTGTGGCCTTCTTCTGTACCCTTTCTATTAATTTATTACTGCTTATAGTTGGAAGGGCACAAAATGGAGAGCAGCACTCTAAATAGGGTTGAACAAGTGATAAGTACAGAGGTATTATTACATCCTGTGCCCTACTCTTTATATGCTTAAGTATGCTCCCCAATATTTTATGACATTTCTTAACCATTACTTTGGTATGTACATCAAAGGATAGATTATTACTAATGGTTATCCCTAAATCACATTTACTTACAGTTTCCTGCAGGATGATGTTATTTAAACTGTATGTGAAATGCAAGCCTCCTTGATGGGTATGCATTCTTATTTATCACCCTTGCCCACTATGTATTCCTTATGGGTATATGATAGGGGCACTACCATGCCCCTGTTATATACAGTATATAATGCATGGTTGGGCCTTTGTCACCATGGGGAAGAAACATTATAATTTTCCCATATATGATGGTAGCCAAGTAGTGCATTATGATATTAATCGTCTAATTACAGTGTATTAATGTGTTATTAATACCTTAATAACTCATTAATTCCTAACAAGCACCATATAGATGCTACCTATATATTATATACAGTACTACTACTACAATAATGTGTTATTAACACCTTAATAACACGTTACTACCCAACACACTACAAACAACCCCAGTAACACATGTGACAAGACCCTTAATAACACAACACAAGCAACAATCCTCTTAACTAATTACCTCCAATAGTGCCATATGAAGTCTGAACTATCCATTGTTTACCTGACATATAATGGCCGCCCAGGAGGTAATGAGTTAACAACACATGTAACAGCCACCTTACCCCCAACACTATGGAAAAAAACAGAACACAGCAAAAAGTGTCCAACCTAAAGCATTATATAAAATAAAAGAGGGTAAATGAATGAGATTGTTCTCATTTTATGATGGTGTTTGTATTTATGTAATTTTTATTTGTGATTGTATTGCATTTACAGTATGTATGTAATTTTTTGGTATGTTTGTAAACTTGTCGCATATGAAAATGGACAGTTATGCTCATCATGCTTACAAGTATAAAATAAATAAATAAAAAAGTCCAGCATACAGTAATTGTGAAATAATAGCATCTCAGGGTTGAACAAGCCATAAAGGCCACTTGTCATTTGAGCTCATGGCTTTATGGCTTGTTCAACCCCTCGATAGTATTATTTCCTTGCATACCACACTTTGCCATCATTTATTCTCTGTATGTTTTACACTTGTGCAGTAGCCCAAGTATAGTTAGGGTTGAGCAGAGTGGTCAATGTTAAACCCTAATATTTGCATATCAATAACTGTTAAGACCTTATTAACATGTTTTTAACTCCTTAATAACATTTTTGAATTTTTACATAAAAATCTAAGTGACATGTTAAAAACACTATATTACAAATTCATACTCTCACCCCCCCAACTCCCACCCAAACTAACACCACCACAAATTGCTTTCAAAAGCAACACCTTCTTAGGTCAAAGACAAGAAGCTGCAAAATAAGGGGTGCTAGCTGCACATTTGAGCAGACTTGATAGACCTCTAGGCCTTTATCTGCTGGCAAATTTCATATGTTTGTATGTTCGTAAGAAAGGTAGTTTGAAACAAAACTAGAATTGTACCATATTCCCACCTCACAACTGCTTTTTCACAGCAGGAACTTTTTTATTGTTTATTTAAGTCTCAGATTACATATACCTTTGAGCTAAGAGCTCTTTTACAAAGGTTCCACATCAGCAGTAAGGACAAGAGATTAAACAGGACAGTAAAGTGCGGTACAATGAAGTGTAAATAGGAGGTACAAAAAAATCATAATGGACACAAAATAATAATGGACAGTCAACGTAAAACAACAGAGACATATTATGCTAATCAATTTCAGGCACAGGAAAATGCATACAGTACATTGATATTGACCAGCAGGCTTTGTCAAGACAAAATGTCCAAACCAAAGGAGAGTACAGCTCACTGGAGCAAGGTGCAGTTAAATACTAATTTATTGAGGCAAACAGACTGCGACCAATTCTCTTCCTCATGCTTCTTGTGCTCATCCCCCTACTCTTAAAAAAATTGTATCCCACATAGGCAGTATCTTTAATTGTGGAGAAACTACAGTGTTGATATCCCTTATAATGAGCATGCACAAGAATTAACTAAGAGATTTCTAGAGATGGGCTACAATTTAGATTTACTAACAAAAAACTTCCCAAAAGGTGAACAAAATTCAATGGTCCACACTACTGAGAGAAAAATACAACCAGACGGAAGTTTCCCCACCCTGTACTTTTGTTACTGAATATAACCATTTAGCAGGTAAAATAGATAATGTTGTACACAGAAATTGGACTATTTTATTGAGTGATACTGAATTAGGAAGGGTGGTGGGGATGAAGCCTCAAGTAACCTGCAAAGCAAGAAGTCTTAAAGATAAGCTTGTACACAGTCATACAACATATAAAAAAGATACAAACAGAACATGGCTCCCCACCAGACCATCAGGTTTTTATAGCTGCAATCGGTGTAATGTTTTCAAATATGCAGCTCCTGCTAGAATATTCCAGCACCCAACAAGATCAGGCGTTAGTGCTAACATTGAACAACTCATAACTTGTGATACTCCATTTGTAGTATACACCTTATGGTGTTCATGTGGGCTAGTATATGTGGGAAAAACAATTCATCCCCTTAAACAAAGGATTCAAGAACATATTCGTTCTATTTTGAATGTAAACATAAACACACCAGAAGGTGCACGTTTTTCCACTCATCATTTTTCAAATGCTACAGACCTGAAATTCATGGGGCTGGAATGGGTGCCTCCCTTAAAAGTGGGAGGTGACAGATCAAATATTCTATTACAGAAGGAATGCAGGTGGATTTTCCTATTACAAAGTGTTAAACCACAGGGATTAAACAACCAGTGGGACCTGAAACCCTATTTGAAGTATTAATAAAAGTAAGGAGATCATGAACTAGTGCTAAGTTACACTATCTATAAGGCTAATAGTGTCTTTGTTCATGCAACTGTATATAATTCTGTAGTTCTCTTTTTTTCACCTGTATAGGGTTATACAGTATCAGTTTAGCACCATCTCCTTAGCTGTGTTTTTCTATGCCATTATAGTTTTAATTTAATTTTTTACATATTTTGATAGTTTATCATTTAATGTAATTATAATAATGGTGCTAATGACTTCTATTTCTTTTTTTCAGAATAAACTTCTCATGGATCAGGGAATGATTATACAATGTGCTGCAGCTTGTTTATAAAATACAGAAATGTTTAAAATACTGTTAGCTGTAAATATTTTCCCTGAGATTGGCAAACCTTTTTTAAGTTTACTTCCATTTTGCCCAGTTCCCTTCAACTTTTGAGTGCTGTTTAAGCTGCTTATAACAGACTAATAAGTCTTAAAATGAAAGCAAATACATATATTTACATGAAAGGTTCCTTTTTGTGAACTGAGCCAAATGGAGATGAACCATGTATTTCTTTATATTGCCATCTGTTTGGTTGAATGCTTGTCACTATATGTATAAATGTATTCACCTGTCTGTTTAATTAAGATGTGACGTGTATAAAAGGGTAGCTTCCTTCTATATGCCACACCCCCTGAGGAAGACTTGAGTTTACAGTTGCAGTGCTGGGGTTTTTTACTGTCTGTATATTTGCTGTGTTCGGGAGTGGGAGTTGCAGATACCTGGCATGTACACCTCAATAAATTAGTATTTAACTGCACTTTGCTCCTGTGTGCTGTATTCTCCTTTGGTTTGAACAGTACGTGTTGGGTCTGGCTGGCCCATAGTATGAGCACCGGCCTCTTGTCTCCAGCTCGCACACTAACTCTGGGATTCATTTGTCAAGACAAACAGGGCACAGGGTGTTGGAAGGGATGTGGGAAGGTGGGCTGGGAAGAGTAAGGGAGGGTGATGGGAGTGGAGGACATGAGGAGAGGTGGGGCAAGGGGAGGGGGAGGAATGGTGGAGGGGGGAGGTAGGGAAGATGCAGGGGAGAGGGGATAGTAGACAAGAGAGCTAAGTTACTATGAAAGAGATCAAGTCCTAAGATCGAGGTTTGGGCAGACATTGTTAAGGGAGACAGTCACAGGTGCTAGCTGTAGAGAGTAGTGACTGAAGCTTGGATTTGGATTTAAAATACAAAAATCAGCACCAGGACATTGCAACACATTTATTTAACCTGAAACCAAAACTTTGAAGAATGCAATAAGGCAGTTAGTAACACTGTAAAGGAAAAATACACATTTTTGCATAGTTTAAAAAAAAAACAGAGCACTTGTTAGTGCAGAAGGATTGGAGACTACAGAAAGAATGGAGAGACAGCCTTGTTTTGAATGAATATTTCAAGGGAGTGGTTGCATTCTTTCAGAAACACGTCATGGAAAGACAGGAATTTAACAGTGTAAACAGAAACACAAATAGACCTTTCCCCTCACAGTTACCTACTTTATTTTAGCCAGAAAGCAGACGGGTCACAAAACATACACTTAAACATGTAAGAAACAAGCATTTGTCAATGTTGAATGTCTGCTTGCTGGTATTAGCATTGGAAATGCAGGAGTTAGACAGATGCAGAGTAGAAATGGCAGTGAAGTATTGAACTTCACGCCAACCCCACCTCCAGCCTGCAGAGATGGACAGGCATTGGGGTATGCATTTGGGTTGTCACCCATAACGTTCATGCCATTTCACCTCACCCTGTCCTGCAGACACCAACAAGTGCTGAGATGTGCCCTGGGGTGTTCAGCTTTACAATCACTCCACTCCATAAGGACATACACTGAAATGGGTGCAATATAGGAGAATGGGGTGAACTCTGGGGCCAAACAGTCCAAGGCACACCTCGATGCCTGTCACTGGCTGCAGGGTGGAGGTAGAACAGCATGAGCATTACAGTCGGCAATCCAAAGGCACACCCCTGGTGCCTGTCAGTCTGTACAGGGTGGGACATTATGGTTAGAAACCCTAACGCCCCAGGTGTTTGTTGGTATTTGCACTATAAATTTTCATTATGGCCTTTTTGTGACCCCCACCTCATGAAAGCATTTGGGACCTCTCCTCATGAACAGTGGCACTGTGATTTTGTCAATGTTTCCCGAACTTTGAGTTCCACAGTGACCGTGTCTTTGTGTACCAAATGTACGAAAACACAGATCAGGCAGGATGTGAAGAATGACAGCTGCACCATTCATAGGGAAGTGTGAAGAGATGGCAATGCTGAAAATCTGTAGTGAAAATATTAAAAATGCTCATACTTTTGAGCGTACATGGAAATTGCGCAACGCATGCACGTAACACAGTCATTTAGTGGAATTATTTCACCAAATTTTCAACATAGGCATTTTGTAACCTCTGCTCATGAACATTGTCACTATGATTTTCTTAATCTGTCATGAACATTGATTTCCCACAGCAACCGCACTGTCCTGCGCCAGATGTGTAAACGTATACTTCGGGCAGGTTGTGAAAAATGACAGCTGTACTTTTCATAAGGAGGTCTGAAAAAATGGCAATATTGAAAATCTGGAGTGAAAGTACTACAAATTTGCAAAGTTATGAGGGTGCGTGGAAACTGCACAATGCACGCTTGTAATGCAGTTGTTTTATGGACGTTTGTCACCAAATTTTCAACATTGACATATTAGGACCTCTGCTTATGAACAGAGTCGCTGTGATTTTACATATGAACATACATACAAACATACGAATTTGCCAGCAGAACAGACCAATTGGTCTATCTAAGTCTCCCCGAGTGTGCAGCCAGCACCCTAGACTGCAGCTGCCTCAGCCTTCTCCCCCTCAGTTCCTCCTCTGATTGTCCCAGCCCCTGACCCTTCCTCTTGCTTTATCCCACTCCTTCTCAAAGCTATTGACTGTCCTATATGTTACCACCCCCTCTGGCAGTGCCTTTCAACTGAACACCACCCTCTCAGTGAAGTAGTGCCTCCTTATTTCCCTCTTGAAATGTCCCCTTCCAACCTTAGTCCGTGTCCCCTCGTCTCTCTTCCACTCCTCAGTTTAAACACCCCCTCGGTGCTAGGTTTATTTACCTCCTCAGGTATTTAAACACTTCAATCATATCCTCTATCCCTCCTCTCCTCCAGTATGTACATGTTCAGCTCCTTCAGCCTAACTTCATACTCCTTTCCTTCCATCCCCTTTAACATTTCTGTTGCCCTCCTTTCCACTCCCTCCAGCAACTTTATACCCCTCCTCAGGTATGGCCTCCAATATTGCACACAGTACTCCAGGTGCGGTCTGACCAATGATCTGTAGAGAGATAGGATCACATCCCTGTGTCTGGATGAGAATCCCCCCCTTGCAGTGCACCCCAGCATCCTGTTTGCCTTCGCTGCTGCTCTCCTGCACTGGGCTGAGTTGTTCATGCTCCCAGTTACCAACACCCCTAGGTCTTTCTCCTCCTCTGTGATCCCCAACCTCACCCCCCCAACCAGTAGTCCCTCTTCTGGTTCTTAACCCCGAAGTGCATCACCTTACACTTCTTTGCATTGAATCCTAGCTGCCACTCCACCTACCAAGTCTCCAGTTTGGTTAGGTCCCCCTGCAGTTTTTCCAATCCAACCTTTGTCCACCACCCTCCCAATTTGGTATCATCTATGAACAGACTAACCCTGCTCCCCACTCCATGTACTATATCGGGAGATAAAGCTCCCAAATAGTACCAGGTCCAGCACTGACCCCTGCGGCACCCTGCTTGTCACTGTCCTAGGTGCCAAGAGCTCTCCCCCCACCACCACCACCCTCAGTGCCCTCCTGTGTAACCAGTTCTCTATCCATTTAGTCAGCTTTTTTCCCACTCCCACTGCCGTCAGCTTCCTCCCAGTCTCCCATGAGGCACTGTATCAAAGGCCTTACTGAAGTCCAATTACAGGACATGTACCACATGGCCTCTGTCCAACTCCCTTGTCACTCAGTCATAATACTCTATTAGGTTGGTTTGACAAGACCTCCCTGAGATGAACCTGTGTTGCTAACCATCTTGGAGGCCATTACTCTCTAGGAATGCCACCAGCCTCTGCTTCAGTATCGCCTCCATAAGGTTACCCACTATGGACGTGAGACTGACTGTCCGATAATTTCCTGGCTCCTCCCTAGGCCCACTCTTGTGTATGGGCACCACATGGGCCACCCTCCAGTCCTGGGGCACACACCCCGTTTCCAGGTAGGTACTGAACAGATCTGCCAGTGGCTCTGCCAACAGCTCCGCCATCTCCCTTAGCACCCTGGGGTGGATGCCATCAGGACCTGGTGCCTTGTCCACCCTTAGTGCCCTCAGCCCATCTAGCACTCTACTCCCTGTGATCGCTTTGTCCGTCACCTGCTCCCCCTTCCCCACCCCCAGCCCATGGTGGTAGTGGACCATCCCCACTCCTTAGTGAAAACAGAGCAGAAGTACTCATTTAGAATTTCCACTTGTTCCTCCCCCTTTTCCACCCAATCCGCTCCCCGCTTTATCCTCACAATATGTTCCTTGCACTTCCTCTTTGCCTGACATACCTAAAAATGTCCTTTTCCACTCCCTTTATGCCCTGTGCTAACCTTAATTCCCTGGAAGCCTTAGCTTTTTTCACCCTCCTGGCCACCTCCCTTGACCAACTCCCGTATGCCTCCTTATCTTCTCCCTTCCCTGTTCTCCTGTACTTCCGGCATGCATCCCTCTTTCCCCTCACCCCTTGCAGCACTTCTGTGTTCAGCCAGCATGGTTTCTTGGCTCTGCTCTTCTTACTCCTGGCCTTGGTGCAGGCTACTTCTCCTCCACTACCACCCTTGGCTCATTCAAACATAAACTCCTCCTCCACCTTACTATCTCTAGCTCCTGTGAATACTACCTATAATCTCCTCAGCCCTCTCATTTTTGTTCTCTCCAACTATCACCTACCACATCTCCACCCCCTCCTTTTACTCTATATTACTTTTTTATTTCTTCTTTCTTTTCACCACTCCTGACTCTCCCCCTTTCACCCCTCACCTCTTCTGAGCCCTCAGTGATCTTTCCCTTTCTGTTGACTAGTTTCCGCCTGCTCCCAGTTGATGACCATGCCCTTTGGCTGCAATTCCTGCCCTCTCCAGCTTCGCTCCTCACGTTTATCTTCATCTTCCACCCTCCCTCCTACTTATCCCTCTGTTACTCTGTGTTCCCATGTATACATTCTACTTATTCTAGCTATTGTATTGATCTACCATTGTAACCTAATATGCTGACCTATTTATTGTGTTGTTCCTATTTCTGTAACTTGTATTTCTTCTCTGATGCGGATCCTTTATAAAATAGCCTGGCTCAAAGGTACTTGTAATCCCAGTTGTAATAAAATAAAATTAAAAAAAGTACTGTGGCCTCTGTTAGCTCAGTCTTTATGACACCCCACTTTTGTTCTGCATCCATCCCCAGCCTTATATCCTGGAGTCTCCCTCACAGTATTGCTCTCATCCTCCCAAAGTCCACCCTACTAAAGTCTAGCACCTTAGTGCCAGTGCGTCCTGGCTCCCTGCCCAGCACAAGATCGAGCCACATTGCTTGGTGGTTGCTACCCCCTTGTGGGTCCTCCACCCTTACCTCCCTCACCACCTCCCCATTTGCCAGTACTAGGTCTAGAGTGCTACCAAGTCTTGTAGACCCACTTACCAATTGCATCAGAAGGCCATCCTGGAATGCATCAAGGAGCACCTGCTCCCTGGTACTGTAAGTGGCCAGGGTGCTCCAGTCAACCCCTGGTAGGTTGAAATCCCCCACTATTACCACACTCCCCCTTCTACACACCCTCCTTATCTGCTGTGCCAACTCCCCATCCAGTTCCCTGGACTGGGCTGGTAGTCTGCACACCACTTCTAGCCTTAGCTTTCTGCCCCTGGAGTCCAGAAGCTGCACACAAAGCACCCCTGTCCTCTCCTCTTCTTTTCTCTTCTCTTCTCCCTCATCCCTTATGCATTTAATCCCTTCCCTCACATAGAGTGCACCCCCCCTTTCCAAATCCCCCATCCCTCCTGTATATCCTGTATCCTGGGATTGCCAAGTGCCAATCATGGTAGTCTGCGGCCCAAGTCTCTGTCACTGCAGCAGTGTCCACCTTCCCTTCTGAAAGGAGCACCTGAAGCACTGCAATTTTGTTCCCCAGGCTTCTTGCATTGAGAAAGACCACCTTCCACCCATACCCCTCCTTCTCCTCACTCTTCTCCTTGGCCTGTGTCCCTCCTCTTAGTAGTCCACACCCTTTCTCCTCATTATTGTTACTGGGTGGTGGTGCCTTCTGTATTACACTTAGACCACTCAGCCTGGCCACTCCCAGGGTTACTATGCCTCTGCCTTTACCTACATAGATACATAGATACATAGACAGTGTCGACAGATAAGGGCCTATGGCCCACCCAGTCTGCCCATTTAAGTTTGTAAGTTCAGTTTATGTTTTCCAGGAAGTCTGTTGCCCCTTACCCCTGACCTCCAGAATTCCTTTATGTCTATCCCATGCATTCTTAAATCCCGTTTACGTTTACATTTAGGGGGGTGAGCTCATTGGGCTCCCCTGTCTGGACCTTTCTACCAACCTCATTCTTTTGGACATCCCCCACTAGTTTAAATCCACCTTAGTAGAGACATACCCCTCTAATCCCACCTTTAATACTCCCCTCCCCTCCCTACTCAAGTGTAGCCTGTTCCCCCATACAAGTCACTATTACCCCATACCCTACCCCAGTTAATCACTAACCCATAATGTTTGGTGTGGCACCAATCTCTTAGCTACTTGTTGAACTCCTGGATCCTACCCTTCCTCCTGATGCATGCACATAGACTTTGACTTTGATGGCAGATAAGGACCACTTGGCCCATCTAGTCTGTCCACTTCCCTACCTACAGGATAGGCCACAGATCCTAGTTAACCAACAGCCTATTTCTTCCTACACCACACAAGAATTGCCTTATGTCTGTCCCATGCATTCTTGAATTCTCCCACAGTTTTAGACCCCACAACCTCCTCAGGAAGACTGTTCCATGCATCCACTACCCTCTCTGTGAAATAATACTTCCTCACATTGTCCTTGAACCGCCCCCTCTCTATCTTTAAATTGTGTCCCCTTGTTCTTGCACGTCTCTTTTTCTGAAAGATGCTACCCTCTTGGACTTTGTTGATTCCACTGGAGGTACTTAAAAGTTTCTATCATGTCCTCTCTCCTTCCTTCCTCAAGGTGTATCGTATTAAGCTCCTTTAGTCTCTCCTCATACAGCTTCTCTTGCAGACCCTGCGCCATTTTAGTTGCCCTCCTCTGGACTGCCTCTATCCTGTCTATGTCCTTGCAGAGATGGGGTCTCCAGAACTGGACACAGTACTCCAGATGGAGTCTCACCAACTGTCTGTACAGAGGGATAACAACTTCCTGTTTTCTGCTGCTGATGCCTCTCCCTATGCATCCCAGTATACCCCCAGCCCTCCCTATTGCATTCTCACATTGCTTGCTAACCTTAAGGTCATCCGATATGATTACCCCCAGGTCCCTTTCCTTTTTTGTTGTTGTTACTACCTCCCCTCCCATTGTGTATTCTTCCCTTGGGTTCTTGTTTCCCAGGTGCATTATTTTGAACTTCTTTGCATTGAATCCTAGCTGCCATACTTCTGACCATTCCTCCAACCTTGCCAAGTCCCTTCTCATCCTTTCCACGCCTCCTTGTGTATCAACCTGTTGCAGATCTTTGTGTCATCTGCAAAGAGGCATACTTTTCCTTCCAGTCCTCTCCAATGTCACTTATGAAGACATTAAAAGGACTGAGACCAATACTGAACCTTGCGGTACCCCACTAGTTACCCCTCTTTCTTCAGAGTGGACTTCATTTACAATTACCTTCTGTGTCCTGTTGTCCAGCCAATGTTTTACCCAGGCTACCACCCTGGGACCCACTTCCAGGCTGGTTAATTTAACTATTAATCTTTTGTGTGGGATTGTGTCAAATGCCTTGCTAAAGTCTAGGTAGGCCATGTCCACAGCCCCTCCCTGGTCTACTACTTTGGTCACTCAGTCAAAGAAATCTCTTAGATTCGTCTGACATGACCTTAGCGCTGTGAACCCATGCTGCCTTGGGTCCTGTGCCCCACTGGCCTCTAGGTACTCAACTATTCTTTCCTTCAGAAGTGACTCCATCACTTTCCCTACCACAGAGGTCAGACTGACAGGTACCGGGAGTACCTCCAAGAATGCCACCGACTCCCCCACCCCCACACAATGCCTGCCAAACTCCTAGAACCTCCCCCTCACTATTTCTGCAGTCCCCCTGCCAAATCATTTGTACCCACATGCAACACTAAATAAGGTTTCTTCCTCCCCCTTACTGCACATTTGAGCAGTGCCTGCCCTGCCCCTTCTGCAGTCAACCCGGAGATAGCTTCAACCCATGAAATGTGGCTGTGCCTTTCCCCCTTCCACCCCATCTCACCCCTTTCAGTATAGAATCCCCAGGATGAGTACCCCCATCCCTTACCCCCTTTCCCTTCTAATGCCCCTTCCACTGCCCCAGTATTAGTTCTTCCCTGCCCCTTAACCCTGCCAGCTGCACCCTCTGTGACTTCTGTATGTACACCTCCTACTTCTGCCTCACCCCTTTTCTCTGCCTTATTCCTCCCATCCCTCTTGAACCCCTTCCCAGCCTGATTACTTCCTACTGGCATCCCATATCGACCGCCCTCCTCCCCTCTGCTGATTTCCAACCCTCTTCTATCCCCATTGTTGTCGATTTGAGCCCCATTTCTTCAACCCCAATAGTGATGCCCCTCCCATCCTTCCCCTTCCTGTAGCCTCCTCCTCCAGTCACCCCTCCTTCCTTACTAGCCCCCTTTTACCCATTTGTCCTCGCTATCTCTTCCCCACCTGTTGCCATCCCTCTCATGCCTCGCTTGTCCTCCCCCTTCAGTATGTTCCTGCTTTCCCTCTCTCTCCCATAGCAGAGGCTCGAATCTATTCCTAGTCAATACCCCTACTACATCTCTTTCCACTATTGGTTCTTCCCTCCTACTTGTTCCCCTACCTGCCCCCTTGGTCCCACTCCTGGTCCCTACCTACCCTCAGCTATCTGCTCTCCCCATGGTACTCCTCGTAGTCTCTCCCTCCTCCATCAGGAGGCCTCCCTCACATCAGGCACCCCCTCCCTTCTCCTTTCTTTTCTGCTAGTGCCTCTCATACAGGGGTCGGTTTCAGTCCCTAGTTGTTCTTTCCCCATTTCCCCCTTGCCATCCCTTATTCCCCCCACAGCCAGGATGCCTACCATACCCATCTGCCCTGCCACTTAGACTCCTCTCTAATCTCCACAGTTCCTCCCTCAAACTAGCCAGTTGTCTATAGACCATACACCCTCCCTCCAAGCCCAGTCCAGGATCATGGTGGACCCACACCCTGTACATCCTACCACCCTTCCAAAGATGCCCGCCCTATTGACATGTGGCACCTGCCCCGTTTTGGCCCCCATCTTATGTTACAGGCTCTTACTCCAGGTTTCTATACTCTACTACAACTGTTAGGCCCTATTTACTCAAATTCCTGTTCCCCCCACACTAGTCCCCCCTACTGCCCCCTTGCCGACCGGGTTAATTCAGTCTCACATCTTATCTGTTAGATACTGTATTGCTCTAGCAATCCTAAAGCCTCCTTGTCCATTTTTCACCCTTCAGCTACCATACTTTTTGTTCTCAGCCCTCATAGTTTCACTTAGCCCAGTTAGAAATTGTATTGCACTCCAAGTATTACTCAGTTCAGTTAGAGAAATAAACAGAACAAATATGTATTATTACCGCAGTCCTAACAGTATAGCTCAGTACTTAGCTCAGTTAGAGAAATAAACAGAGCAACTAAATCTGTATTATTACAGCAGTCCTAAAAGTATCCAGTCATTGCTTTGTTTCCACCCCAGGACCACACAGGACCCTGGGCGGTTGGTTGGGCAACTCTAAAATCCCAACAGAGCTCTGTTGAGCTCACTCACCCACCCTCTCTTACTCACTCACTCACTCATTCTGTTTCTCCTGGCACTGCAGTCTGCCCTTTTGTACTGGACTCCTGCCTGCATTGGCACCTTTTTCTGCCCACAAAGATGTCTGCAGCAGTCCTGACAGAACTCCGTTGAGGTTGCTCACTCCCCCTCTCTCTCTCACTTGTTCTGTTCCTCCCAGAACTGCAGGCTGCCCTTTTGTACTGGGCTTCTGCCTGTGTTGGTGCCTTTTTCTGCCCACAAAGAAATGCACAGCAGTCCCAACAGAGCTGCATTGAGCTTGCTTACTCTCCCTCTGTCACTCACTTGTTCTGTTTCTCCCAGCACTGCAGGCTGCCCTTTTGTACTGGGCTCCTGCCTGCATTGGCACATTTTTCTGCCCACAAAGAAATCTGCAGCAGTCCCAACAGAGCTCCGTTGAGCTTGCTCACTCCCCCCTCTGACTCACTTTTTCAGTGTCTCCCAGCGCTGCAGGCTGCCCTTTTGTATTGGGCTTCTGCCTGCATTGGCACCTTTTTTTGCCCACAAAGAAATGTGCAGCAGTCCTGACAGAGTTCCGTTTACCTCTCTCACTCCCCCTCTCTCACTCGCTCATTCTGTTTCTCCCGGCACTGCAGGCTGCTCTTTTGTACTGGGCTCCTGCCTGCATTGGTGCCTTTTTCTGTCCACAAAGAAATCCAAAGCAATCCTGACAGAGTTCCATCAAGCTCACTCAGTCCCTCTCTCACTCGCTCATTCTTAATGTGTCCCAAACACTGATTTCCCACTGTGACCACGCTATTATGCGCTGAAAGTGTGAAAACACATTTCAGCCAGGATGTGAAAAATGACAGCTGTACTGTTCATAAGGGGGTGTGAAAAAACACCAGTGTTGAAAATCTGGTGTGAAAATATTGCAGATTTACAAAGTTATGAATGTACGTGGAAATTGTACAACGCATGTGCTTAGCACAGTCATTTAGTGGAATTATTTCACCAAATTTTCAACATAGGCATTTTGTGACCTCTGCTCATGAACACAGTCACCATGATTTTCTTAATCTATCCTGAACATTAATTTCCCACAGTGACCACACTATTTTGCGCCAAATGTGTAAATGTACATTTTGGGCAGGATATGAAAAATGACAGCTATAATGTTCATAAGGAGGAGTGAAAAAATGGCAATATTGAAAATCTGGAGTGAAAATATTATAAATACGCAAAGTTACAAGGGTGCGTGGAAACTGCCGAATGCATGCTCGTAACACAGTCATTTTATGGACTTTCATCACCAAATTTTTAACATAAGCATTTTAGGACCTCTACTCATGAAAAGTGTCACTGTGATTTTTGTAACGTGTCCCGAACACTGATTTCCCACAGTGACTGCACTATTCTGCACCAGAAGTGCGAAAACACATTTTGGCCATGATGTGTAAAATGACAGCTGTACTGTTCATAAGGAGGTCTGAAAAAAATGCCAATGTTGAAAAACTGGAGTGAAAATATTACAAATTCACGAAGTTACGAGTGTGCATGGAAACTGCTCATTGCATGCTTGTTAAACAGTAATTTTTTTGGATTTTTTTCACCAAATTTGCAACATAGGCTGTTTGAGAGCCCAACTCATGAACAGTCAAACTGTTGTTTCGTTAATCGGTCCTGAAAGGGGATTCCACACAGTGACCTTAAAATTACCTTTTGGGACTGAATAACACCATGATGGTAACTGTATTCATGAGGAGGGGTCCCAATAACCCCATTTTGAAAATTTGGTGGCAAAAGTTCAAAAAATGGCTAAGATGTCCACATAAGTTTAAAAAACCCTATTTATGCCATTATACAGCTTACCGGCATTTCTTCAGTTTGTGGTCAGCTTTGAAGAGTGCAGACGTGTTCCCGGTCCACCGAAGATCATTGTGCTGGCCCCCGAAAGTAAGTATGGGGTGAGGGAGGTGTGGGGAGGTGGGTGCAGGTTGTGGGAGGGGGCACAAAAGACCATGAGGGACCATTTTCTTAATTTCAGGGCCAAAAAATAATAAATAGGATGTCGTGAGAAGGTTTTTTTTTTCAGGCTTCATTTGTGCACACTGGGGTGGGCTCCCAGTGTGCCACCTGCATTTTGGGGAAGGGGGGCCTTAAGCCGATGGGGACTGGGCCCCAGTCAGCAAATAAAGACTGTTTGGGGGGAATAATGCCAAGGGGGATTGGGCACCCCCTTAGCACACAACAAATGGGGAGGGGGTACATATGCTGAATGGGAGTGGGCTCACCCATCAGCAAATGAACTGGGTCAGGGTCATGCCGACAGGGGTATTGGGCACCCCCATCAGTCTGCTTTCATGGGGCTCTGAGGAAGCTGCCACTATGTTTAGGGGAAAGCCAGGGAGAAATGTTACACCAGGCAAGGTACTGCTCTGCAATGATGAGTCACTCCCTCATTGCAGCGGAATTGCTGACACTGCAATGATGAGGTGGCCCTTCATTGCAGTGGCCAAATCATTTCAAGTTGGGGTCACTTCTGCAAAAACAGTGTCATCAGGACACTGAGCCTGCATTTGGTGCACACCACCAAGCCTACAAATGTAGTGCTGGCATTGGCAGCCACACTGCTGCACCTCCACAATCCACTTCTCTCCTAAGCTGCTGCATAATATTTCTTGCACATTTGCACAAGCAAACATAAAAATAACCTTTCATAGATCATGTTTATCATTCAGAAAAGAAAACTGAAAGTGCTACTCCTACTGCAAACAAAAAGGAAGTCATTCTGCTTGCTAGCTAGCTTGGAAGAGGGAGTGGCTGCATTCCTTCAGGATAAAATCTCTTGAAGCTACATCCTCCTCAGTCAGATGAACTGCTGCATTGCTGGAAAGTTTTAAAATCAAGCCATTATCAGCTAACTGTGTGTAATATAAACATAATTATAGTGGTGCGGTAAGGCAAGCAAGGCAAATTTTATTTAAGGGATGCCCATCCCAGAGTCTCTGTGCACCAAACATTTAAAAAGAAAATAAATACTATACATTCTAGATAAAAAAAAAAACAAACCAATATCTCAGATATAACACAATATAGATATACAATAACTTAAGCAATAGAAACCAATGCTTAAAAAGCCAGTACTAACCTAACGTAGTTTCTAAAACAGCAAGGACTACAATATGCAATCCGGGAAGGCCTGATTATACAAGAAGGCCTTGACGTGGCCCTTAAATACCTCCACAGAAGGGGCCTCCCTAACAGCTGGAGTAAATGAATTCCACAGGATGGGAGCGGTGACACTAAATGCTCTGTCACCAGCTGTTTTTAACCTCATTCTGGGAATCGCAAGAAGGCCCCTAAAGGAGGAACGGAGGGGCCGGGTCGAGACAGCAGGAATGAGAAGGTCCTACAGGTAGTGTCAGTATAGTTAGCATTAAGTAGGGTGTTTAATGTTAAACCACAATTTTTGCACCTTAATAACTTTGGCAGCTTTTGACAAAATTGCCCAAAGTTTGGTATGCATTGTTTCAGAGGCAAGTGCTAAAGATGTGTGAAATTTTGTGATGGCAGCTTTTGCAGTTTCTGAGATACGGAATGTTGATTTTTAATGAAAGGAATGTTTTTTCTTACACTTACTACATGTTTTCTGTACTGACCTTCAGCCTAGACAGTAGAGAGTTTTTTTCAAAACTTTTATGGTCAAAGCAGCCTATGCCAAGGGGTACCGGGTGAATATAGCGTGGATAAAACCATGCATGAAATACAGCGCTGTAAGAAGCACTAATGATTCTACGGCAACAGGAGTGTTTGCAGTGTGTGGTAAGCACCATTACTCCTTTCTCTGTAGTCTGCGAGTAAGGAAAGTGAAGGAAGCCACCAGGGCAATGCCTGACCAAGCTACTCCCATGGTGGAGTGGCTAGAGTACCTGCCTCCGGTGGCGGTGGGGACCTGGGGCTGTGGTTCAATTCCCCCCCAGGTTCCACTCTGCTGTGGCTTTTTTTTGGCTTATAAAAAGCAAAATGTTTCCAGCTAGAGTCCTTCCCCCGACATCCACAACACAAATAAATTAGTTTGGGGGGTGCAGTGGGCAGAGCCCCCACAAAAACTAAATTATTCCTCCATGGTGCGCTGTCCTTGTGGTGGTCAGCATGTTGTGCCGATGTTATTTTGCCACACTCTGCATGTGGTATTGTTGTGGTGCACAGTTTTAACCGTAACATTATGTTCCTGTGCCATGCCAAGGTACTGCCTCTTGAAGCTTTCATGAAAAAATATTAATCAGATCCAGAGTTACAAGGATTTTAAGTTTTTTTTTTTCTGAGAATGCCCAGTAGAGTTTTAGGATAGTCTTGTGATGTGAAAGATAAATTTACCTTTTCCATGCATTTACCTTTGACAAAATTATTGATTTATCTTTCATGAGAACAAAATACAGGTCGTAAAGGCCATCATCTTGTTTTTTTTTTTTACTTGGTTAAAACAAAAATACATAAAAATGAAGAATTTGAAAAATAGACACACATGAATGTTACTAAACAGGACCTGAAGGCATGATTCTTTTGTTTTTTCCCCAAATGAGCCAGAAATACCTTATTTGGGACTCTGGTTGTCATGTCACTAAAATGGCCAATTTATGTGTAGCGAGCAGAGATTGTATGTATGTGTTGCACATTTAAGTGCAATGCATACATTTGTGACTCTAAAATGTGCAACTCAGAAATGTCATTTTTCTGTCTGACATACTTTTAGTCATAACTTAGCTGTTTTACAATATTTTATTCCCAAATTTTGAATATACTGCTTACAAAACCCTACCTCATGAACAAGGATGGTAGGAATTAAGTCCAGGTTGAAAGGTGATTTTTGCAGTTGCTTTGCAAATAAATCCTTTTGGATGGGATTTAACACATTCTAGTGACCATATTCATGATGTAGGGTCAAAATAATTCTCATGTCTGACATTTAAATGGATAACTAAACTTTGCAACACATAAATGTTAGGGTCACGCACTAGTGTTGCACTTAAATCTGCAACACTTAAATTCCATTTTCGTGTCTCACTTTCACTCATAACTTGGCCATTTTATAATACTCTAGTCCCAAATGTTGAATATACTCTTTGCATGATCCTACCTCATGAACCAGGATGTTGCAAATTTTCAAGTGCATTTAAGTGTGATACTAAAATATGTGACACATAAATTTAGTGTTGTGCATTTCTGTGTTGCATTTGAATGTGTGACTCTAAAATTCAATTTTTATGTCTCACATACCTTTACTCAAACTTGGCAATTTTATATTTTACTCCCACATTGTGAATATACAGTTTACATGACCCTACCTCATGAAAAAGGATGATGGGAATTTTCAAGTATATTTAAGTGTGGCACTAAACTGTAGCACTGAAATTTGCTTCACTAAAATTCCATTTTTGTGTCTCACATATATTTTACCATTTAGAAGCAGCTGCTTCTATTACATTTTTCTATTTTTAGCCATAGCTTTTAGACAGGTTGGTTAGTTAATGAGGTGACTTTAATTATTAAGCTGTGTTTGGGATATATCTGGCATCATAGCTTAGAATTATGTTTTCTCACCCTGCCATATAATGCAGCTAGATCTAACAATAGCACATGGAAGAGCAACCATGCAGTCACCAATACGACTAACAAGTGAATACCTTAGCATAGCTTCTACTAGAATGAAATTAACTTCTTGTTAAGTGTGATAGATATAAATGTACGTGAAATCCAAGTACCGGTAACCAGTAAATTTAGGAACACGCTTATGAGCCAGAGGCAGTTAGAGGATGAAACTTGAGTGTGTATGGCTAATGCAGAGTCAGACTGCATGGTTTTGGTGCCTTACATCTCATTACCTTTTATTTGTTTTCTTTGTTTTTGTTTCTTACCTGTGTTAAGAGTCTTATAAAGTATGTACCATAGGAGGAGGGAGCAGAACAGTACCAGTAAATCTAACTAACCCAACACACTTATGAGCTAGAGGCAGTCAGATGGTAAACCATTGTTCTCTTTGTTTTTGTTTCTTACCAAACCTGTGTCCAGCACCTGACCCAGCCTATGTTCAGAGCCTTCTACAGTATGTACTTAGGAAGGAAGGAAGAGTACCAAATGGGCACTGATAAAGATCACTGTTTTGTTTGACAATTTTCCCCATTTTGGAGCTATGTTTTGTAGTCACCTTTTGAAGCTGCTGCTACAATATGGGAGCAGCTTTTATGAGAAATTTATTTTCCAGCTGCAGCTTCAGTCGGGGGTGGTAACAAAATAAGGTGTCTTCAAAACGGAGAAATGCAGTAGTTTTACTCTTAACTTGGCTGTTTTACAATATTTTACTCCCAAATTTTGAATATACTATTTACATGACCCTATCTGATGAACACAGATGGTGGGAATTATCAAGTACAGTTAAGTGTGACACTAAACTGCTGTACTAATACTTGCAATACATACATTTTAGTGTTGCACATTTTAGTGTTGCATTTAAATGTGCAACACTAAAATGTGCGGCATTTATATTCCATTTTTGTATCTCACATACCTTTACGCATAACATAGCTGTTTTACAATATTTTGCTTCTAAATTTTGAACATACTGTTTATTTGACACTACCTTATGAACAAGGATGGTGGGAATTTTCAAATATAGGTAAAAAGGTAATTTTGCAATCACTCTGGGAAACCACCTTTTGGGCAGGATTTAATACATTCTAGTGATGATGCTCATGAAGTAGGGCCAAAACAATTTTTGTGCTGCATATTAAAATGCAAAACTAAATTGGAGCATACCAATTTGCAACATTAAAATTGTCCATGTGCCCCAAAAGTTGAATTCTTGAGTCACGCTTAAATGCAGACAAACATTTCTACATTTATTCACACAGGTCCCTATGGAACCTGTATGAATAAGGATACCATTCCATTATCTCAAAAAGAAAGGAAATTCATTTCCAAAAGTGTTAATATACTGTATCAATTGGTGTTCAACTTAATGCCACAAAAGTAGGAAAATGTGAAGTTAGGGTTTCCAAGCCTAACCCCCCCAAAGCAGCAAAAGGAAAAGGCCACACAAGCAATCACAGACAACCATCATCAGATAAGACAAACAACATGCAACTATTTCCAGATGACACAAATGTACTAGCACTGATGTGCCACCTTTGTGGATTTGTATCTGTGGTATGCACTCCTTCAAGATATACACAGTCATTTCTGGCTGCAGATATAAATCCACAATGCTCAAATCAAAATACTACTTCTCTGTCTGCAGAAGCACAGGCCTGTGTAGCAACAGATACAAATCCATGATACCCCAATTCCAATAGTTCTTTTGTCTGCAGAAGTACACAGGTCCTGTCTTCTTTAGTCATATGCACACTGTGAAACTTACACAATCTTCTGCCCTGCAGGGGTAAGGCATATGAACTGAGCTCTGACTGCAGAACTGCAGGCCCCAAGAAATCCAGGATACTTGAATAGTAGCACTACTTCTGGCTGTAGAAGCATAGGCATAAGACATACACACAGACATCTGTGTGCAGAATTTGTGATACTACATATAGAAATAGATGATACCCAAATTGCAACACTTGCTGTGTCTGCAGACGTGCAAGCCCCTATGAGGCCAGTGCTTCTACAGCTGCAGGTGTAAGACAGAGACACTGACTTCTGTTTACAGAAATGCAACTTCCTTTTGGGCCTGCACTTTTGCTGTTGCATGTAGAAACCCATGATAACCAAATTGCAACACTACTTCTGTCTGCAGAAGTGCATGCCCATGTGGGGCCAATGCTTCTGCACCCACACATACTCCTGCATGCGTTAAGTTGTACACACACACACACACTCTCTTCTGGCTGCAGAAGCACAGGCCCTATGGGGCCTGCTCTTTTGCAGCCATAAATATAAATCCACATTGATGCTACTGCATTTGTGTCCTCTAGAAATAGTTGTACATTGTTTGTCTTACCTAATGATGGCTGCTTATGGTTGCTTGTATGGTCTTGTCCTTTTGCTGCTTGGGGGTGTGCAAAGTTAGAGTTGGAAATGCTAATTCCACATTTCCCTACTTTTGTGGCATTACGTTGAACCCACATTGGTGCATAAACAGTTTTTTTTATATATGTGTGTGTGTGTGTGTGTGTGTGTATGTGTATGTATTACAGTGGCACGGTAGTGCTACTATAGTTAGGGTTGAGTACACCATTTAAGGTTAAATGTGAAATTTGGCAGCATAATAACTTTTCCACCATACAACAGATTTGCCAATAATTTGGAATGCACAGTCTGGTACCATAGATCTCTGGACCTACCATGTTTTGTTGTAGTTGGATGTACGGATGCAGAGCTACAGAGCACCAAATAATGCAAAAATTACTCATTTTTGCACATTCTTTGCTCATGCCTACAGCCTGCACAGTTTGTGCGACTGGTCCTAAACCTTCAAGGAACATGCAGCCAGGGTCACTGATGTGCCTTTCAAAGATTTTGTGAACAAATATTAAACGGTTCAAAAGTTATTCGAAAACAAGTTTCCCATTATAGTCAATGGGACAAGTTAATAAAATATGTGAAAGTGTCTCAAATGCACTTTTTACTTTGACAAATGACCCTTGTAGTGTCGCAAATTGGCCATCTTGTTTTCAGTTGGTAGTCACAAAAATGCTTGGCAGTTAAATTTGGGACCCTCTAGGGACAACATTCTTGTTGTGTTCACCTAGTCGAGCCCTGAGGATGCTGGCCATGTCTTTTTGGGGGGTAAAACACCACAGAAATATGTTTTTAACATTTTTGTAAAAAATAGTGTCGCAAAGTACTTTCACATATGCAACACTTTCGTGATTTCATTTGCAAAGGTGTTGTGATTTGCGAAAGTACTTTGTGACACTATGGCAAAAACATTAGGGAATCTTTGCCACCCTGCTGCAAAAGAACAGTTTGGTCTTTTGGGCTGAAATTTGGAAGGAGGAAAGCCAAGATCCCACATATGTGCCTTTTGGTGGTTTGGTAACAAAATATCAGACAGCTGCAAAGTTATGGCACTCTGAATTTGAAGATTGTTCCCTTAGGATAACATTACAGCATCCGCCACACCTTTCGTTGGAAAACTGCTTAGTCCCCCATTAGGGGGCTGAGTATAAAACTAGCCTGGAAAGTCATAAATAATATGAGATTTTATATTTTTTTCTATGTCGTACAGTTCCCGAGATATAAGGCATTTAGTATTCCAAGTGCTCATTTTCTGCTCCGAGGGTCATTATTATGCATACATTCTTTGTATTCACTGTGCTTCTCAGTGCAACTTTTTTGGAATAAAAGGGTGTGCATTTGCGTTACTGTTGCCATTAGCATTACCGCTTGCATTTCCATTACCATTTGCATTAGCGTTTCCATTTATGTCACCGTAGTAATTACCCTTTGCATTTTCAGTTGCATTTGCGTTACTGTTTACATTTCTGTTACTGTTTTTGTTTACTTTTGCATCACCATCTGCATTACCATTTGTGTTTGCATACTTACTTGCATTTGCGTTTCTGTTTGTGTTACTGTTTCCTTTGGCATCATCGTTGGTGTTACTGTAACCATTTGTGTTTCCAATTGCATTACAGTTACCGTTTGCGTGTTCGTTACCATTTGCATTTGTTACCCTTTGTGTTACTGTTTCCTTTCATGTCACCATTGGTGTTACCATTTCCGCTTGCGTTTGCATTACCGTTACATTTTGCATTTTCATTACCGTTTGCATTACCATTTGCATGTGCATTTTTGTTACTGTTACTATTCTTGTTACTGTTACCATTAGCGCTGGCATTACTGTTAGTGTCAACGTTCCCATTAGGATTACCGTTACCATTACTGTTAGTGTTGCCATTACTGTAAAGGTTATTACACAAAATGGGAAGCATGGTGGAAGCCCAGGGCCAAAGGGCCCTGTTCTTCCATCACCACATACTATTCACTATTTATAGTGCACATTCTCAAAAAGAAGGGAAATTCATGGTAAAAAACTCAGTTTAATGTATCAGTAAAGGTTGTTCCACAGTGACAAAAGTGAGGAAATTCGGTGTTAGGGTTGTCACCCCTACCATCCACCACCACCCAACCCCCAGCAACAGGCATCGGGGTGTGTGTGGAGGTCATCGTACCTAACTTTCATCCCATTCTTCTATACTGCACCACCTCAGCTTCTTAACACATGGAATGGGGTGAGAGTTAGGCCGACAACCCCAACACACACCCTGATGCCTGTTGGTGGTGGCGGGGTGGTGGTCGGATGGTAGGGGTGGCAACCCTAACACCGAATTTCCTTGATTTTATCACTGTGGAACAACCCTAACTGATACATTAAACAGAGTTTTTTTGCCATCACCTTACATCCAACTGAAACAAAACTTTTCAGATCCAGAGATATGTGTGTCTGTGTATGTGTATATGCACATATATATTAATATTATACTGGCCCGGTAGGGTCAGTATAGTTAGGGTTGCATGGTCACTTCTACGTTAAACCTAAACATTTGCACTTTAATAACTTTGGAACCATTTGTCCGACTTGCCTGAAATTTGGCAGGCACTACCACCAACCATATATCTCTGGATCTGAAAAATTTTGTTCCAGTTAGATGTATGGTTGTGGAACCGTAGGCGTTCGAAACATGTAAAAGTGCCAACTTTTGCACATTTTTTCAGTAAGCCATAATGAATTGAAAAATGCATTTCAGTGGATTCAAATTTGATTGTCTACATGTGGCCTGAGTTGAACTGGTGCCTTTTGAAGATTTGGTGAAAAAATATTGCTCCGTTCAAAAGTTATTAAATTTTTTCATGTCCCATTATAGCCTATGGGAAAATTTATATGTGCATTCCAAAAACATTCACAATCAAATTTTTGTTGTCGTGATCCCTGAATTTGTTTTGGTGCTGCTGCCATCTTGTTTTCGGTTAGAGAGACAAAAAACGTAAGTCAAAAAACAATGCCCTTTGGTAAACACCAGCAGTTGTGTTTACCTAATTGGGGTCCTGAGGAACATGACCCTGTGATTAGTTTTTCACCAGCTGGTCTGGAAATATGTTTTTCAAACTTGTTGCACCATTTTACTGTTTTCTGATCACGGTAGCATTTTTTGTTGCCGCGAAAACATTTGCGATGAAAAAAAAAAAAAAAGTAGTAACCTCGACAACATTTTTCTGTGTGCAATAACATTTCCATTATATAGATAGGAGTGCCCTGAAAACATTAAAGTAATCATGATAACACTGCATGAACACATTTTCTAATGTGGTGTTTTCTTTGTCACTTCATTGTGCCAAGGTGGATTGTGCTTTTGGTCTGAAACTTTCAGGGTGGCAAGCCCAGGTCCCACAGATACGCCTTCTGGTGGTTTGGTACCAAAACATTCATTTGGCCCATAGTTACAGCATTCCAAAGTTGAGCAATATTCCCATAGGATAACACTGCGGTGCCCGTCATGCCTTTTGGTGCCTGTATCTCGAAAACAGTTCAAGATACAGATTTTTCTTCACAAAAATTCTTAGTACTAAGTAGTTCAGAAAGCCATGAATACAATGAATTTTGAATGTTTTTTCTACCTTGTATGGTTACTGAGATATTTCAAAATTAGTATTCCAATTGCTCATTTTCATGTCCGTAGGCCAGTATTATGCCCTCAGAGTTATCATTCACAGTGCTTTTCGGTGCCCCTATCTTGGAAGCGATGTGAGATACAGATTTAGTTGATTTATCCCGTGTGGAGGTCTCACTGTCATGATTACAACAGTACTGGAAATTTTTTCATAGCTGCTATGGTTCCTGAGATAGTGGCAAATTACTGTTACAAGGGTTCCTTGCCCTATGGGGCTGTTGTATGGCTTCATAATTATTTGTAAGTGGGAGTGCAGGGCCCGGAGATCCCGCGCTCCCACTGACAAATATCATTCCCTGCGCTCCCACCAACACATGCATTTACTATTTGTATAACACTTTTCCAAAAAGTAAAGAAATTCTTTGCAAAAACTTTGTTAATGCATCAGTTAGGGTTGTTTCCACAGTGACAAAAGTATGGAAATTCAATGTTAGGGTTACCAACCCTATCACCCCCTGCCTTACCCCCACCCTCCACTCAACAAGAGGCATTGCGTTCATTGGGGTCATCGCGCCTAACTGTTACCCCATTCTCCTATATTACAACATCTCAGCTTACTTACAAATGGAATAGGGTGAGAGTTAGGCCAACGATCCCAAATGAACACCACAATGCCTGTTGTGTGGAGGGTGGAGGGGTAGGGCAGGGGGTGTTAGGGTTGGTAACACTAACATTGAATTCCCACACTTTTGTCACTGTGGAAACCCCAACTGATGCATTAATAAAGTTTTTTGCAAAGAATATATGTATATATTTGCTTGAAAGTGGTGTACACTCATGAAATAATACCAACATGGGGGAAAATTAGCTTATATTTTGATTAGTCCCCTTGATGGTAATATTTCCCTTCATATGACACTTTGCTTGAGATATTCTCTCTCTCTCTCTCTCTCTCTATATATATATATATATATATATATATATATATATATATATATATATATATAAATATATATATGTATATTTATTTTTATTTGTAACATATTTTACCATGTAAGCAAACATAGTCCAAATGGGCTTGTTTCCATTTGCGACCGGGTGGGGGGTGCAGGAAATGAAGAAAAATACAATTCAAGTGGTAAAGGTATAAGTCAACATATGTATATACACAAAGTCAACAAGTCATCAGATATACAGGACAAATTCATACAAATCACTAATAAATAGCATACTGTATATACAGAGTTAAGCACTCAGATTCCACAGGTGCTAGGGAAACGCCAGTCTGTCAACATGAAATGAGTTCAATACTGCTGTGTATAATACTCCTGAGGAAGTCCCCATCACAGACAGATCAGGATAAGTGCAAAAGGACTAGGACCAGATCCCATTAATAGTTAGGGAATACCTCTAGGGCAATTTGGGTAAAGTGAAGGTGTCTTGCAGTGCTTCTTAAGTTTAGCTTTCACAAACTGAAGGCTGGTATAGTGAGTGACGCTTTTCCATGTATGGGGACATCTGTACCTGATAATGGCTTGGCCACAGTGAGTCTGCACCTGGGAATTTGTAGTTTTTTCTTTTGACCTTTATGAGCAAGAGGGATTGGACAAGGGGGTAAATAAGTCACTGAGTTACTCCGGGTAGTTTACCAGACCAGAATTTGGTGCCAAGCAGAGCAATATGGAGGATTGCCTAATAGAGTGGGAGGCCCAGTCTAGGTTGTTATACATTGTGTAATGAGGGGTGTGGGGATGGCAGGTAAACACAGATCTATGGAGCAACTTGAAGATAGTGGTAAGCTTTCAAGGGCTGAGGAAGAGGCTCCAGAGAAAACTATATCCCCATAGTCCAGTAATGAGAAGATCAAGCACGTCACCACAGTTGTTCTTTTTTTAAAAGGGAGACTGCTTCTAACACTGTAGAGAGCCCCTGGTTTGGCAAAATATTTTTCCAGTATATGGTTTATGTGGAGTGAATAGTCTAGCTGTTGATCTAGGGCCACCCCAGGTATTTATAGGAAATTACAGAGTTGATTTGTTCACCAGATAGGAATCATAGCTTTGGAGAGGAGGTAGTTGAACACAGTCAATGGGCAGTGCTGAAGAACATAATACTTGTGTTCGTGTTCATAGCTAGCTGATTGTCAAGGAACCATTTTTGCACAATAATGAAATAGGACTGAAGAGTGCTCAATGTCTGAGATGGAGTGACCAGAAAAGAAAATAGTGGTATAATCTGCAAATGTTTGGGTTGTGCATGCTTTTAGGCAGTTGGGGAGGTCATTAATGAAAACAGAAAAGAAGGGGACCAAGGACTGACCCCGTGGGAATCCTAGAGAGACTGGGAGTTGGGATGAATTTGAGGACTCTTATTTCACTGATTGGGTTCTGTCAGAGAGGCAGGAGTTGAACCAGCATATGGAGGAGGCAGAGACACCAGCTGAGCCTAGCTTGGCTAAGAGTAGCATATGATTAATTGTGTCAAATGCTTTAGCCAAGTCTATGAAGATAGCACCAGTCCCAAGGCTGGTGTCCTTTTGCGAATGGATGCGGTCAGTAATTCTGAGCAGGGAAACAGAAGTGAAGAGGACAGGGTAGAAGCCAGATTTACAAGGGGTGAGGACCCCTAATATATCAAAGTAACTTGAGAGTTGTTTGCTGACTAGACTTTTGAGTGTTTTTGAGAGCGAAGGGAGTAGACATATGGGATGGTAGTTTGTTAGGGCATCAGTGTCACCTCCTTTGTGAAGTGTGACAACAAGGGTTTGTTTCAAACTCAAAGGGATGGTACTCCTGGCCAAAGAAAAATTGAAAATGTGGGTGATGGGGAGACAAGGGCTGTAACCCCAGTGGCTAAGAGCCTGGGAGAGAGACCATCAGATTCCCCAGAGGAGAAAGCATTCAGAGAAAGAATTTCTCTGAGGATGTCTGATCCCTGGACAGGTGAGAGACTAACTGTCCCATAAATTAAGGGAAGTAATGACAGGCTGCTGGTTGCTGAAGGAGATGTGTGAACTCTAGGGCTCTCTATGAAGAACTGGTTTAGTGCATCAGCAGATAGTCATTAACAAATGTCATTCTGTAGGCCCAAATCATTTGGAGAGGAATTAGAGACTTACCAGTCTCAGCCTGTGCACCTGACATATAGGTGCCTTACCTCAGAAAAAGCATATTCATGTGTAGATGTTCCAAAATAATTATGTTATTAAAATGCAGTATCACTCATAAAATTAGTTTTACTGGGTCCCAAGGACATCCCAGTCTGAAGAGCTGCCCATGCTCTGCCCCCACGCTCAGTCAAGTTGTGACATGATCAAGGCCACTGATTTCCGATGAATAAAACCATGAAATTCCATTTTCAAGACTTCAGAATCAGGAATTGCATCAGTGAGTGTTACTCTAATTTCTGGATTTTACCAGAATTCTGCTGTCATTCTTTTAGTATGTGTATAAATAGCTAGGATAAAAGAAGACTTAATATACAGAACATTAAATAAAGCAAACTGAAAATAGCACAGGAAGCAATTATAAGAAAAATACAAGTTTTGTAGAATAACTGATCTAGTATAAAATGGCAGATTCCATGAAATCTTTGTTTTTATGAGTATTCAGGCAGCCCTAATTCTGGAATTTTACTGGGTTTTCCGGTAAAAACCGAAAACCAGTGGCCTTGGACATGATCCTAGGGAGAGCGTGGAGATGCATTCCATTATAGTCTATGGGGGCAGCTTTCAAATTGTTTTTTATATTGTAATGGTCATTTGGTGATGAATCAAGGGCACTGGTCTACTTACAAGGCCCTTGTTGTTTTCACAGATTTTTCATATAATATCATAGTGGTGCGATTGTGCCACTATAGTTAGGGTTCAATGGACACTTCCATGTTAAAGCCAAAATGTTGCACTTCAGTAACTTTGTAACCATTTGACCAATTCACATGAAATTCTGCATGCACCATTGGGGACCAAAGATTTCTTGATGTGGGAACATTTGTTCTGGTCACATGTGCAGGTGCGCAAATACTGATTGTGAACAAAAATGTGAAAATTACCATTTGAATGCAAATCCTTTGTCACACTGTTTCTCGGAAATGGTTGGGTGTTTGGTCTGACATTTTTAGGGTATGTTGGGCTTGGGGCGCAGATGTGCCTTTTGAAGGTTTGGTTTCAAGTGTAAGTGCCTCAGTAGGTAGCACACTCGCCTCTGAAGTTGGGAGATCAGAAAGCTGTGGGTTCTATCTCCACACCAGACACTTGATTTAATACCCCAATACTGACAGTGCAGTGCAGCATAAGGGGGGTGCTGCACTCCTGAGGTGCCGTTTTTCAGATGAGACACTAAACTGAGGTCCCATCTGCCTGCTCTGGTGGTTGTTCAAGTGAACATTAAAGATCCCATGGCACTTCTCGAAAAGAGTAGTGGAAATTTCCCCAGTGTCCTGGCCAAATTTCCTACATTCACTAGAAATACCACCAACAGCTTAATCTGGTTCAGTTTCAGTTGGTTACCACCTGTATCCCCACCCCCAGGTCACCACTGAAAAAGGGACTTCTAGTCTCAGTGGGCTTACCTAGTCAACAAAATTCAATAAATAAATAAATAAACAAAGAATATTAATCCGTTCAAAAGTTATAAAGTTTCAAAGTTTCCCATTATTTCCTATGGAAAAAGATAGCTGGTAGCCTTGACACAACTTTATTTTGCCACGAATCAGGGTTTTTTTTCCTCAAATGCAGAAAGGTTTGCTGAGATTCAGCCATCTTGTTTTCAGTTAGTGAGGCAAACAAATTGAAATATTTAAAAAAATTAATTAGCAATGGTAAACACCGACACTTGTGTTTACCTAATTGGGGCTCAAGGAATCGAATTATGGGGTTAGTTTGCCCCCCCAAATGCCCAGAAATATGTATTGCAGCACAAACAATTTTTTCCAGAGCACAAACGAAAAAATGTTTTCACGAAAGTTTTCGAGTCACCCATATAAATTTTCCATAGATAGCAATGGGACATGAAAAAATGGCAAAGTTTGAACAAATTAATATTTTTTCACCAAATCTTCAAAAGGCACCCCTTTGACCCAGTCCACATCTACCCAACACAATTTCAGACCAAACAGACACACTGCTTGGACACAACAGCCGACAAAAAATGCACAAAAAATTAGGATTTTTCAGTTTTTGACATTCTGCAGTTCTGCAAGTGAACTTCTGACCAGAACGAAACTTTCCATATCCAGAGATCTATGGTACCACGTGGTGCATGCAAACTGACAGGCAAATTGGACTAATGGTTGCAAAGTTATTAAGGTTCAAAATTTTGGGTTTAACATAGAAGTGGTTGTGCATCCCTAATTATATTGGCACGACCATGCCAGTATAATATATATATGCAGCTATAGTTATGTTTGACAGGCCATTTCTATGTTAAACCCAAATGTTTGCACTTTAATAACTTTGCAACTGTTTGTCCAAGTTGCCTGATATTTTGCATGCACAGTGTCCAACCATAGGTCTCTGGATAGGGAAAGTATAGTTGCGGTTGGATGTATGGTTGCGGAGTTGCGGAGTCAAAAATGTGAAAAATCCTCAACTTTTGCACAATTCTTTGTCAGGCTCCAGAGAGTGAAGGGTGTGTGTGTGTGTGGCTTCAAATGTGCATTTGTATATGTGGTCTGGCTCAGGGTGGTGCCTTTTGAAGATTTGGTGAACAAATATTAATCTGTTCAAAAGTTATGGAAGTTTTTCATGTCCCATTTTAGCCTATGGCAAAATTTATATGGGCAATGCGAAAACTTTCCTGAAAACTTTTTTGTTTTTGTGCTCCAGATTTCTGTTTTCATGCCACTGCCATCTTGTTTTCAGTTAGCCAGAGGCAAAAAAATTGCAAATCGAAAAATAGTGCCTCTTGCTAAATACCAACACTTGTGTGTACCTATTCTGGCCTTGAGGAACTTGCCCTTGGCATCAGTTTTTGTGCAGGTAGTCTGCAAATATGCTTTTTGGAATTTTTCCACCATTTTGGCATTTTGTTTATGTGCACGATAATAACCACACACAAAATAAAAGGTGGCTTGACAACATAGTTTTTTGTGCACAAACAGATTTTCTTACAAGGAATAGGGGTGACATGAAAACATTAAAGTAGTTGTGAAAACAATGCTTGAAAACATTGTCCAATGTGTTATTTCCTTTGTCACTTCATTGTGCTAAGGTGGATTGTGCTTTTGGGCTGAAATTTGCAGGATGGCAAGCCCTGGTCCCACAGATGTGCATTTTGGTAGTTTGGTCCCGAAACATTCAACAGGCCCATAGTTACAGCATTCCGAAGCTGAGAAATTTACCATAGGATAACATTGCAGTGCCCATATCTCAAAAACGATTCAAGATATGGATTTTTCGCTACTTAAGTGGGCTAAGCATGAGTGGAAGTTTCAAAGCTATGATTACAACTGCAGTGGAATTTTTTTCATAGTTGCTACAGTTACTGAGATATTGCCAAATACATGTTACAAGAGTTCCTTTTCAGTATTATGGGGCTGCTGTATGGCTCCGTACTTATGTGTAAGTGGGGCCCATGCTCCCACAAAGACATGCCAGTTACCAGTTACATTATACTTTCTCAAAAAGAAGGGAAATTCAATGCAGAAAACTTCATTAATGCAACAGTTAGGGTTGATAGCACAGTGACAGAAGTATGGAACTGTGATGTTAGGGTTACCACCCCTACCACCCCACCCCCCACCCGCACTCCACCCTCCACATACCAACAGACATCGGGGTGAAATGAAATATATATATATATAGTATATACACATACATATACATATACAGACACACACACACACACACTCACACATTATATTCTATATATGTGCTAGGGTTGATTTAGTAAATGTGTCAAAACCCCTATTTCTGTAAGTGTATAACTTGACCATCTTAGGAACTATGGTTTTGAAAATTGACTTGCACACTCACTCTCCCAGTGGACTATTGCATAGCAATTTTCAAAACAATCAGTTAGATATGTTTCTTATTATGGACTGTATAATTTACATAAAATACCTACATTATAAGATGCTTTTTTGTCCATGTTTAGCAAAACTAATACACTAATTTTCAACCTGAAACTTTCAGGTTCATCTTGACCCAGAACAGAACCTTTTGTTTGCTTCGCAACAAAAAAGGCCAGATTAAAATGTTGTGTGCTTAAGAAAACAATGTCATAGCCCACAGATATGCAAAAAAATAAAGAATAAGAAATAAAGAAAAAAATATGAAAAAATACAACAGTTTTGTTTTCATTAATGATTGACTACAAAGTCAAACATGAATGAAAACTAGCAAAAAAAACTCATGTTTTATTTACCTTACCCCACCCACTGCTGGTGGTCTGCCAAGAAAGATGAAAATGTTTGTCTTTTCCATTCGTAACTGACTTCTAAGTCAATCATGAAAAAAAAAAAAGGAAATATTCCTGTTTGGCAACACCTTTTCTGACACTGGTTGCCCAATCCTGGTGTTAACCCCCTCCTTACTTCCTGGCACCAGGTGCCCAAACTAGGTGTCAGTTTTATGTTTATTTAACTTTTTGTTTCATTTTTTCAGCCACTGGGTGCCCAACCACAGTTACTTGCTGACACTGTCCCCCCCCCAAAAAGTTATGTTAATCCCCAAACTATCACTCATGCTGTGAGAGCCATGCTACCCCCCCCTGGCCACCCCTGTGTATACCTTTACACCAGTCCCATGGTTTGCGGCTGGCAAAGCCCTCACGCCTTCTTGACTGGTCACAATCTTCTCTTCTGCCATCTGCCATCCACTGGCAAACAGTAACCTGTATTAAAATCAAAAACAGAGAGAAAAAAATCTTGCCATCTTCATCCCTACATGGCCTCCTCTGTAAATAAATATATATAAGTCCAAGGTTAGTTGCCATCACAGCCCTACCACCTCCTCAGCTTGTTGCTTACTTGTCCTCCACTCTCTGCCACCAGATGCTATCCTGTACAAAATAAAATACAAAATAAAACACCTACACCCACACATGACACCCATGCCAACCTCCTCCATACCAAAGAAGATTCCTTTCCACCATCCACTTAGTTGAAGTCCCTCCTAATCTCTTCTCAGTCTTCTACCTAAAAAATAACCCACTACCCTAATCCTTCCTCTATTACCCATGCCACCCTGCTCCCAATAATCCCTCCCCCACTGCAAACCTACATTGGTCCCAGAACAGTCCTCTTTCCACTTTGGCTATTCATCATCTTTTGCTTCACCATATGACACTGATCTGTAAATTAAATGAAAACAAATCTAAGCCCACAAACCCTACTGCATGTTGCAAAACCGGGTCAATTCTGGTATTGGCAAAACACACATTTTGAGGCTAAAGTCAGCCTTCAAACATATGTGGTCATAAGCAGTGTCATAAGTACCCTGACCCTCAAATTAAAAAAAATAACAGTTAAAAAGGTTCTGGTCAATTCAAAAAATACCTCCCACAAAATATGAACTGCACATGCATAATGGAGATGCTCTAGAGCAAGTCTACTCATTTAAATACCCAGGCATTCACATTGATGGCACACTCAATTTCTCTGGTCATATTGACCATGTTGTCAAAGTTGCCAATATGAAACTTGGAGTGCTATACCGCCACAGGCAGTCTATGACACCTGATGCACTAAAACTAGCCACGAGCAGTTTGATCCTTGTATCTATTGACTACTGCCTACCAATATATGGGGCGGCCACCGAAACTGCCCTCAATCGAATAAAAACCTTATCAAACAAAGCTTGCCAGCTGATCCTAGGAGCCGCTTCTTCAACCCACACCTGTGCCCTCTACTCAGGTACTGGATGGCTTCCTCTCCATCTCAGAGCCCGGTACCAGATCTGCCTACTTGTCAAAAAAGCCCAATTAAGACTAGCACCTCCATCTCTATATGGAATCTTCCAGCAGGCTAGATCATCTAAGCCAACCAAGAGTGCAGAGAAAGGTGGGCTCCTGGTCCATTTAAACACACCACTCTAGCACAGAAATCCATCTCGTACCAATGACCAAAATGGTATAATGGGCTACCTGCATCACTCATTGAAAGCAATAAGATTAGCCTTTTCAAAACAGGACGTAGGACTCTACTGCATCATGAACTTTCCTGTGCATGCTTTGACTAGCCAACTACAGGACTCGTTAACCTGAATAACCCACCCCCTCCTTCCCACCCCATCCTCCTATACCACCATCCTCTCCAACTCCCAACCCCACCCCTCTCCTGCCCCTAATATTCCCACCCCAATTCCTCTCCTGCACAACTCCTCCATTACCACACCACCTACCTCCTTGCTGTTTATATCCCAACCTCCTTTCACACTTCCCTACTCCAGTACCCTCCCCTTAGTTTTCTCCCCATGCCTGTTCCCCACTTGCTTCCTACTGAGCTCCAGCTTGCACCCCCAACACTGCTGGCATCACTGCAGCAACTCCCCCCCCATCACTCACCCTGCCACAAAATGACAATGCCATCCTTAGGCTGCTCCATCACCCACTCCCCCTCTGTATAGCTAGTCCCCATCTGTATGGCCAGTACTCCCAGGAGCCTGATGACTCTAAATTGACAGACTAAAGCACTTCCTTTTAAACTGTTTCCTTTGTTTGAACTGTATCGTGAATATTCCCTCACTGAAATGCTTTATACCCTTGAAACCATATTCCTCCTATTTGATTTGTAACCTGACTGAAACAAACTGTTCCTTCAATGTATTCTAACTCGTATTGTTCAAATGTATGCAACCGATATGCTTTGACTAACTTTTTTTGTAATGTCTGCAACCTGTATGTTTGACTAATTCTTTTGTGTATGACCTGGAACCTTTGGAAATGAGTCCCAGGACTCAAAGGTACTAATCCTAAACTGCAATAAATAAATAAAATAAATGCATAAACAGCAGATTCAGTGCCTTGCCCAATGGATCTGCTACTTCGTGTACAGACCCTAGACAAAGTAAGCTGCAGGTCTGGCACTGTGCACAATGGATTTGCTGCTTTGTGTAAGGCCCACAGAGTCCTGTACAAGATAAGCTGCAGGTCTGGTGTCATATTGAACAGCTCTGCTACTTTGTGCAGGACCTGCTAGAGTATTTTAAATCACTCCCTATGTCTAGGTAAATTCCCCTCTGGGGGGAATACTGCCTCCATCACTCCTATATTTAAAAGTGGGGTCCTCTCCATTACCAATAACTACCTACCCATCTCCATACTCCCACCCCTTTCCAAAGCTTTAGAGCAGATTGTATCTGATCAGCTCACTGATCACCTCAACAAATACAGCCTACTCTGCAAACAGCAATGTGGTTTCCTCAAAGAACACAGTACTACCACTGCCTTGCTCGAGTTCACCACACATATCAACTCTGCTCTGGACAAGGGTCATATCACTGGAGCTGCCTTCATAGACCTCATAAAGGCATTTGACACCATTGACCACTCCCTCCTGCTAACCACCTTGGCCAATTTGTGTTTCTCTTGGGATACTTTGGGGTGGTTCTCAGACTACTTCTCACACTGGTTCCATCAGGTCAAAATTGGTAACACCTTATCTGATAGACTGCCTGTCCTCTTTGGTGTCCCTCAGGGTTCCATTCTTGGACCTCTACTTTTCAGCCTCTTCCTCAACTCCTTCCCCAAGCACTGCCCTGGCAACCTATTACTATATGCAGATTATGCTGTCTTCTTTTTCCTCCAGCTCTGACCCTTTTCAACTCCACTGCTCCCTCCAGTCCTCCTGTAGCCACACTGAAAGCTGGTTCTCTGCACAGTGCTTTATTCTCAACTATAAAAAGCCAAAGTTATGCTATTGTCACACCCTCTGAACACTCAGAAGGAGTTTGCCCTCAAGTACTAACTTCTAATCAGACCCCTCTGGAGCAAGTGAACTCCTTTAAATACCTGGGCATCACTCTGGACCCAGCGCTTAACTTCTACCATCATTGCCACCACCTGTCCAAGGCCCTCAATGTTAGGTTGGGGCTGTTGCACCGATTCAAACACTGTCTTACCACAGACACCCTCAGACTTGCTGTCTCCTCCTCAGTCCTCTCTCTACTTGACTATGGCTTATTTATCTATGGTGCAGCAAACTCCTCAGCCCTAGGTAGACTCTGTCTCTCCCTAAGTAAAGAGTGCCGTCTCATCCTGGGATGTGACATCTCACCCATACTTGCTCACTTTATAACGCTACCAACTGACTTAATCTCGACAACAGAATCAGGTTCCACACCTGCTTCATGGCTAAAAAGGTTGCCCTTGGCCTCTCCTCTCCTGGGTTCATCCCTTTAGTCCACCCAGTTCTTAAGGTAAAGCACACCTGTAGCTCAGACAAACATCTCCTCGCTGTTCCCTCCTGCCGGACCTCCCAATTCCAAAGATCATTTGGCTACAGGTCCCCCTTGTGGCTGAACAGCCTACCTCCCTCTCTTTTAAATTAACCTAAACTTGGCCCATTCAAAATGCAACTTAGGACCCATCTCATGACATCAAATGAATGTGACTGCAACTGAACTCTGCCCCTACCTCCTCCTTTCTCCACTGACAATGGCCACTGGCATGACTCCCCCACTCCCCGCTGTTGAGCCTAACCAGAGTCTGTCAGGTTCTGATTCATATCAGAATTAAATCTGTATTGTATAAGACCTGTACTAAGTAACCCTAGTATTTGAATGTTAGTCTATTCTGATCTTTGTAACCACTGCTGAACTATATATCTGTTTAATCATTAGTAATGTCTATCGGTTTCTAATCTCTATGATGTAGAACCTTTGTAAATGAGTCTATGACTCAAAGGTATTTCTGAATCCAAATAAATAAAATAAAAATACATAAATAAGAGCTAAAGGTGTCAGCAGGGGTTCAGTTTATTTTTAGAGGAAGTCTGAAATTTCCTTGAGTCAAAATCTGGAAGTTATTCCATTTGTTTGGAAGTCAAAATACTTCCAAGATCCTACTAGTAGAACCCAATATTCTAGGAAAGACCACTTTATGGATGTTAATACAATATGTTAATGATAAACACTGGGGTCAGCCCTCTGGGATGCAAGGCCATCATGGAATCCCAACAGGCTCCATTTCCATTTTCTCTCATCCCCCCCATCCTACCAGTGTAGTGATGTCGGTACATGCCTCCCTGCCTGTATTGCCCTCCATCCACTGCCAGATGGCAATCAATGACTGGGATGACAGGTCTCCCTCCCCTCAAGATTGGAGAGCACTCCTCCAGATGCTTAATCCTCTCTTCCTCCTGCTGACCCCCGGCAGCCCAGACTCATTCCCTAACCTGGGTCGCCAGTGTGACATGAGATGGAACAACCAGTGCCTCATCCTCCAGTGCCACCAGGCCGGCTAAGTCATTATGTATTCTATAGTATACTGGCATGGTAATGCCAGTATAGTTAGGTTTGACTGACAGGTTCTATGTTAAACCCCAAACTTTGCACCCTAATAGTTTGGTAGCATGTGACAGAATTGGTTGAAAGTTTGTATGCATTGTCTTGTAGGCAAGGTATTTAGTTAGTTAGTTATTTATTTATTAGAGTATCAGTTTTACAGACCTTTGAGTCAAGAACTCATTTATAAAGGTACCTCATCATGGGAACAAGCACAACAACAATACAATGGTACGGAACATACAGAATGGCTTAAAGAACAACCAGTGTTACAGACAATCACAGGTGGTGCAAAGGTAGCAATATTTAGGACACAGTACACACATTGTAGGTACACAAGTACCCCGTCAGGTGAACAACAGAGAGACAGTTATATTACAGTTGATGAGGCAATTGACCACAGGCCTCAGGTATAAATACTGTGATAGCAGCATGTGCAGTTTCTGAGCTCCTCATAAGTCATTTTCCTGTAGATGCCTAATTTGTTTCCTATGCTTAACATGGCTTTATGGTTTTGCTCTTATGTACAGCCTACACAGAATGAAACTGAATATTATTATGGAAAGATTATGACAATTTTGTTATCCTGCTGCTGCTCGTGGGTCATTGATATCAGTGTGGTTGCAAAGCCTGCTGTGTTCAATTGCAGTAGCTTGCACTACCAGTCACTGTGACTACCTAACACCAGCTCCTAATTAAGCAAAAATGCATAACAGTGTGTGTGTTATCAGATTTACCCAAACCTTATGGGGTGTGAGATGAGGTATAGCTCAGTGACTTTAAGCATTGAATAAGTAGATAAATGCCACAACTACATACACCCAGTTCTACATTAGCATGATTAAAACATGACCACAAATACAAAAGTGAAAGAAATACATCAGTTAGGTTCACGCTAAGTAAACATTTTTACAAGAAGGTCAGCTGGATCTTTACCCATTGTGTGTTGCAGGATTTACCATGGGTAAATACCTTCACTGCGCAATCAGCTTTCAGGATTTTCTTGTTCATTTTATAATTTGCTACCTCAGCAAGCTACAGTATACTCAACAAGGATTTAGTTTTTTCCTGCATAGTAACAAAAGTGTTTGTGACCATGGGGAAAAGGGATGGAGTTCACTATGTAAATAGCTGGCAGGATGATTCATAAATGGAGGCAGCACTTGCAAACCTGGCCACTGCTTCCCACATCTTCTCACCACTACCACCTGTAGAAATAATACAGGCACAAGGAAAAGGAGGGTTGCAGTGTTGCAACCAGAAATGTTGTGGCACTGGGGGAAGGAAATGGGGGTTGTCAAATAGTACTTTTTGTATTTGAAAATGCACATATTCATGTTATTGTGTTTGAAACTTCAAGAGTACACCTTGTCAAATAGATTTTTAAAAAACCACAAAGTGGACAGAAAGGAGCACTTTCAAGTATTTTGCAAAAGAAAATTCCAAGCTATGCATTTTTTAAAACCTGGGGCCCAATATTCAAAAAAAATGCAAAGCGCAGCACGAACATTAATGCTGCACCTTGCAGTTACTCAGGTGTCCAGAACTGATGTATTCAGTGGAATAGTGCACTTGTGCTGTTCAAATGAATATAAGGCCATGGCAGCCCAGCGCTAAGCCACTTAGCACTGGGCAGACATGGCTTCCCAAAAAGGGAGCCACAATGGCTTCCACCTGTGCTAAATTTCTTGTATTCAGATGGACCCATGCAAATGAGCTCACTGGGTATGCAAAGTGCTAAGGTGCCATTTGCATGCCAATTATGGACTCATTTGCATAGGTAGCCCAGCAAGTTAGCAGAGCATAGCCCACCATATGCCCAGTCCCAGAGGGCTATCCCTGGTGCAAGTGGCAACCCCCCCACCAATTGCTGGCCCAATCATGACACTGAAACATTCCTTGGTGTCCAGTTGTCCTTCTTCTCACTGATCGCTGGATGAATTATTAAAATAAAATCTCCATGGTATCTAGTGGTCCCGCCCCCTGCCAATCGCCAGCCCGATAATAAAAAAAAAACATTTCCCTAGTTGCTAGCAGTCCCTCCCCCCCAAGAACTGGCCCCATGATTAAAAAAAAACAAGATGCCCCTGGTGGCTAGCAGTCCACCCTCCCTAATCCTGATCCTATGTATATGTGGTAAAAACTCCCTAGTGGTCTAGCTGCCCCCCATCCCTGATCTGCTGATTTTATAATAAGTAACATTCCCTGGTCGTCTAGTCATCCCTCTCTCTAGTCAGCCACCAACTGAGCTGTCAGTGAGAGTGTACTGTATACAGTATGAGCTCACTGACTGACAGCTCATGAGCTGTCAATCAGTGAGTGCATACTATTTACAGTATGCGCTTATTAACAGTTCTGTCAGTGGATGACCGTGGTGGAGACTGGAGGGCTCTGCTGGTTGCTGGCTCAGGATTGGGATGGGGAAGTGGGGTGGTTGGGCACTACCTGGTAGGGTGTGGGGTTGTGTGTGTGTGTACTAGACCACCAATGACAGATTTATTAAGTATACAGGAAGGTTAGGATAGGGAGGGGGTCCACTATACCCCCAGGAACAGACTTATTTATTATATAGGCAGGTTATGGTTGGGGAGGGGGGACCTTGAGAGCACCTGGAAAGGTTACTTATTATAACACCAGCAGAATGAGGATAGGGAGGGGGACTGCTAGACTACCAGGGAAGGTTACTTATTATAAAGCTAGTGATCGAGGCTAGGGGAGATCACTAGACCACCAGGAGTTTTACCACATGTACAGGGACTGGGGTTAGGAGGGGATCACTAGCCACCAGAGATATTTTTATCATGGGGCCAATAATTGGTAGGGGGAGGACCACTAGCCACCATGGAAATGTTGTTTTTTATCATCAGGCCAGTAATTGGTGGGGGGGGGCAACTGGACACCAGGGAAATTGCATTTTTGCCTTCAGGCTGGTTATTGGTGGGGGGGCACTAGACAACAGGGACTACTGTGTTTGGGGTCAAGGGGTACCACACGTCTTCTGCCTACCGCTAGGGTTGTGCAGGGGTAAGTTGGAGGTTTGATCAGTGGTATGTGCGCTGTGCAAGGGGAACGTGCAAAATAGCCTTGCATGGCACACATACTCTGAATATTGAACTGCACCAATATTCAGGTCCCCACGCCTTAATTTACATTGTGCCCCCTCTGAATATTGCACAGGAGCAAACCCTGTTTACCTGCACTAGCTGGGCTTTTCAATATTGCCCATCCACATGAAACCCAGTTTGCCTGGGCAAACTCAGTTTTGCATCTGGGCAACATTTTGAATATCGGGCCCCTGTTTTTTTTTTTTTTTAAGAAAATTAGCAATTTAGACAAAAAGAAAACTTTCACATATTTTGCACAGTAAGTGTTTGAAACTGCTCATTAAAAAAAAATCAAATGTTTGACATTTTGAAAAAATTGCACAATGTTGTATGTTGAGTGTAACAAAGTTCCAAATTATGCATTTTTTACAAACTGGTTTTTAAAAATGCAATATTTGGACAGGAAGCACCATTGCTTTATTTATGCAGTTTCCTGCAATATTATGAAAAATGCACCAATGATAAAAATTGAATTTTTCTAAATTATGCAGGCATAATTTAAATGTTGCTGGTTGCTAGTCATTAGCCATCATGTTATTTAGTACCTTTTACTACAAGGAGAACTCATTTACATTGTAACATTGTTGCAAGATGGACTCTTCTCCCCCGCTAGTAGTGACAGGGTTTGTGAATATCACAAAACTGTGGCAATGCAAAGGGACAAAAGAATGCCTCATATTTTGCTGTCACCCTTTGGGACAGAGAATAGAGCTGTAGAGCTTTGCGAGTGATAAGGTAGGGGCAATCAGTGAATAAAAGGAAACCTTTGAGAGAGGGCAATTAAAAAAAAATACTGTTGTGGTAACACTGAGGTACTGTATTCATAGTACATTAGTGTTACCACAATAGGATACTGTATTTACAGCCAGATTTTTGAACAATTCACCATTAGAATCTGCAAGTTTGGAATTATAGAACTATTTAATAACACTTTATACAGCTTTTGTGGACTGATTTGCATTGTTCGTAATGAAAAATTGGGCAAGTACAGTAGCAAATGAATAAAGTGTTATGGAATAGAGACCTAAGCAAATAACAACAGGAAAATATCTCAGCATACAGTACATAAGGTGACAACTCAGTGTGACTGAAGGACAGTACTTACTTGGCTTGTCATAGCAGGCTGGTTGCTCCCTTTGCATCAACAGCAAATAAATGACCACCACCACCATGATATAATATAGTCTAAGGGACAAAAACTGATGACTTATTATTGTAACTGAGACAGACTGTAGAGAACTGCTGTATTTACTGATAGCTAGAATTCTGTTATTAGTGATAAAATATCTCTTTCAAAATAACCAGTTGGTTTTGATATTGAATTTGTCATTAAAATATTTATTGGTGTTTACAGAATGTTTAGATTCCATTTGGCACAGTTGCTTTAAAGTGACTAAGGTTCCTGCTGTGTAGCATTGATAAGCTGTTGAACTGATATCAATGTTGCTGACTGTTTATCATCGCTAGGAAAGAAAATCACTTTTAATATGGGTAGAAAATTGCATTATGAGTATTGGATGTGATATATACATTCTAATGCACTAGAGGTCATGATTGGATATTTTTCTTTCAAATTAATTTGTAGATGACAGGGGTCACAAAATCCCTTTCCTGGCTATCCCTAGCTAGTTGCTTCATTGCTCCCACTGGGAAAAGGGCAGCATGGTTTCAAGCTGAGGACTTAAGAGGCACATTTGATTTTTTTTCTTCCAGCATATTGATGGAGCATGTGCAGTTAAAGATATATTGGCGCAGAAAACTGAGCAGATTGTAATTCATGTTGACTATTTGCTGCAGAAAATGTTTTCCATGGTCTACTATGGGTAGCTATAACTGAAATTTGATTGTTCTAGTTAAATAATGTACACAGGATTCTTAATCTCTGAAACCAGAGTTATGGTTCAATACACTATAATTCCATTTGACTGCCGACATGTGGATTCACGGCTTTGGGAAGTCTTGTTTTTAAATGCCATTTCATATGCTTAAGAATGCATTGTTATTTTGCTTTTTAGTATGTTATAAAAGGGTAGGGAATATTAAGATTGACTAAAGGTTGTATAAGATCTCTGGCCTTGTCTCATAGAATGAGAGCTTCTACACTGGACTTAGTCAGGACATGGGTTTTGATAGTTGTGACTGCACTTGTATATGTGTTTTTAAACCTTTGTTGAGACCTTACTTAATGTCGTTAAATGTAGTATTTTGATAGTACTCCTACTTTTCATTTTAGAAGACTGGCAGGTCATTAAAAATCTATCTGTGGTGTTTATTCCACTTTTCCGTCATGTAATATAGTACAGATCTTGCTCATGTATTAGTCCATAGTATTTTCTTTGTATGTACTTACCCAAGTAGTCCATCTGAGATGCAGCATTTCATACCCAGCAATGGGTTGAAATAGAACAATCCCTTTGCAGCCTAAATGGGATAGACATCTGTACTCTCCTTTTTCTGCCTAAATGGAAACTGCCTTACTTATTAAAAGATATACCTCTTGGCTCATCTCTCCATATCCATATGCAGCTTTGCTCCCTACTTAAGATTAACCACGTTAAACATATCTCTTAACCATTGTTTGAGAACCCCAACTTGCGAATCACAGGTCAGATGATTTCCAAGCAGTTCTGGCCAAACATTGGTATACATCGATTTGTAGATCTTACACGCAGTCATAACATACTCTCTTTTCAGGAAGCATGCTCATTATATCACTGGCCCACTACCTCGAGTTTTAAGTATTTTCATTTATCCCATATGCTCATGGAATTATTTGGGTCAGGACCATGGCTCAGTCAACTAGGCACGGTGATTTTTCCAATTTTTTCTTCAGCACCCCTTTCTCATCTTATCTTGTATTATTATAAATCGCTGCAAAACTGTCTAGCAGCTAATGAAGGTTCCCGGGTTTAATGACTGGGACCGTGTTCTTCTGGCCACTACAACTTCCAGAAACTGGTCTACCATCTGGAACCAGCTATACAAATTAACAAAATGGAGCCAGTATCACCTGATGCAGTTTCAGATTCTCTACAACCTTTATTATACCCCTATTAAACTGCACAGAATGGGCCGGCTCCCTAACAATCTTTCCTCCAGATGAGGCCAAGCGCCTTGCTCCCTCTACCACGTTTTGTGGATCTGCCCAAAATTACTTCCTTTTTTGGATTCAGTTCAGTCCCATCTCAATCCTTTGTTAAGGCGCTCTGATGCCTTTCTCTCTGAACTTTGTATTGTGAGTGACTACACGAGGTCTTTGATAGGCAATCAGAAAGCCCATATGGCTCTAATATCTCTATGTGCCAAGAAGGTTATCCTTTGGCACTGGTTAAATCAAGATATCACTCACTTCCTGGAATAGTATAAGGAAATCTTATTTGCTTTGCAAGCTGAGTGCCTCATTGCTAATGTATCTAACACACCTATAAGATATAAACATATTTGGGAACCTCTATATATATTATTAACTGTATAAATATGGGTCAGAGTTCATTTCATCTACCAGGCATAAGAATGATTATACCCCTTTGTACTCTTTGGGGTAGTTAGGTGCATACTGCACATGCTACCATCAACCACATTTCACACTAAGTTTGGGTTATACTCCAGTGGTTGGGTGGGAGGGGACATTCAAAATGTAAAATGTAATGATAATTTGTTGTTATCTTTGTCTTTGTTTTCAAGTTGATAAATAAAATGTATTAAATTTAAGATGCAACATTTCCCTTTCAGTAGGGCCCATTATAGCATGCCCAGATTTTTCCACTAGCAGACTACCAGGATGTTAGAGATATTTGAATATGTCAGGTCAGACCTACAATGGGGGACATTAGACTGGCAGAGATAGAGATATGGTCATTATTTGCAGGCTTGGACCTGTCATGGGGGAAGTGGCATCCACTTGACTATGAGGGAGATAGAGATTGTATTAAACACACAGTTTAGACCTGCAGTATGGGTGAGGATGGTCCACTAGACTACAGAGGATATGGAAACTGTATTAGATAGGTCTGGCCAACAGTTATAGGTGGAGTCTGGTCCACTATACCACAAGGGAGATAGGTATTGTATTAAACAGACAAGTAAGACTTGTAGTCAGGAGGTAGGGGAACCACTAGATTATCAGGGTGATGGGGATTATAATGTACCGATAGCAGGGATCAGTGATCTGGGGTAGGGGAGTTGAAGACACTGATAGGGACTGACAGCACATGCTGTCAGTCCTCTACCCATTACTTGCCCAGAAGGGGATGATCATGCACCACTGTTCACTTTCTAAGGTAACATTTTAAATGCCTTAAACAATACTGAGACACTACTGTGTCCCTATCATATATCAACATCTATCACAATACTCAAGTGTTACTGCATCCCTATAATGTATTAAAATAAATCTATCTATCTTTCTATTTATCTGTCTCTCTAGTGCAAAAAAACTACACTAATGCAGACATTAGGGTTGAAGAATGCAAAGCAGACAAAGAAAGGAAATGAAAAATATTATGGTTTGGAGTCTCAGGAGTCTTGGTGAATCAGTGGTGTGGTGTTCTTTGGTGTTGTCAGTCCTAAAGCCCACCACCTTTTTCCAGCCCACAGCCTCCTGTCTGAAGCACAAGGTACAGTTCCAAGCCATTGACTCAAAGGCATATATTCTATGGAGGTAGAGAAGAATTTCCTGCCACATATGACCAGCAGAATCAATCAGAGCTTTCTTTAAGCAGGGTCCCAGGGTCCTGCATGAAGCAAGAAATAATGTTTGTACATTTGCATCCATAGTTGCACCACAGCTAGATGGACTCTTCCCTTGGCACAGGGCCCTGAGAGCCCTGTTCTTCCTGTACCTGTAGTTGCACAGAAGTGCAGAACCCATGGACAGCCAAGGTACATTCTTCGGTAAGTTTGAGGCTTCAAAATTATATAGTTTTTTAGTAACATTAATTTCACTTTCAAATGTTTCACAACTATATCAGAGAAATGATTGTCACGTAGTGAATATGCTTGTTAGTGAAAATTCTGAAAAGTGATAGTCATGTAACAAAAGCAATTTTTGTTCTTTGGTTTTCACCAACGCAAAAAATCCAGCTATCATTAGAATGTTTTTTTTTTAGTGAGCATAATCAGAAAATGGGACATTTTTTAACAAATATTTAAAAAAACTATATAATTTAGAAACTTCAAAATTGTGAAAACATGTACCCAGGGTCAAACTCTACAAAACCTGTAAGTTTCAGGTTTAAAAAACACATTTTTAGCAGCAGAACACAGAAAGTTTTAATTTGGGAGCATTTTAGCATTTTTGCACAGCTGTTACTTTGCTCTCCGTAAGTTGATTGGCAGAAAATGTTCAAGATCCAGAAACCCTGATCCAGGGTCCACACCTACCACATTTTGCTCAAATCAGTTAAATGGAAGCAGAGTTATCAAGGTGCAAAAATTGGGGCTTAACATAGAAGTGCTTACTCAACCTTAATATACAGATGCTACCATGCCTGTATAATAAAAATAACAGTACAGGCTTGATTATCCAAACTGCCTGCGGGGACACCAGTTTAGCTCAGATAATCAGGTGTTCAGTTAACCAGGATTTCTGTTAGCTGAGTAGCAGCTATGTTTGAATTTGCTGATGTAACACACTAAACATTACTTTTTTTCTTGACATGTTTCTTGTGCTTAAGTAGAGTTTTTGGTGTTTATATGTGGCAAATATGACTTTTTTTTATTTTTATATGCTGCTATTAGTGCTCCACAAATTGTGCTTATTATAACTACAGATACAAGAATATGATTTCCTTCAGAGCAGTCAGCTGTGTTGCGTGAAGTAAGCTTTTGTTTTATGTTGTAGTGTTGTTTTGTTCCATGCAGCTTTTGCCTTCAGATTATGAAGCAGCAAGAAGTAAAGTTGCTTGCAGTTGGGTAGGTCCTTGAGCCAGGCCAGACAGTCATTGAAAGATCTCTTGGCTTACTGGTGTTGTTGTTTGTTTGTCCTCATTTTACTTCACCTCATCATTATCATAGACCTTAATCTCTCTAATAGCGGTGAAGATAGCATCATCATCTAAGTGCTCCTGCTCATCTTCTCTGGCTCTGCACGTGATCCACTCATGCGAGTCTCGCTTCATTGTTATGACTCTAACTTTAGTCACTAACTCTGTAACTTCCATTAAATCATCAACAGTGGCACTTTCAAGGAACTCAGAATCACCCACCATGAAAGTCCCCTCCTCCAACGCAGGGTTGAAGATAACCTCTGATACTGTGTCTGTCCTTAAGTTCTCTGGTACAGCACACCAATGCCCCAAGCCAGATTTGGCCCATGTTTTTTTAATTGTTTCCTTTCTTCCTTCCACAGTGCTGCTGCCATGTAGATTACATTCTGCAGCGTTAGAGTTTTCACGTTATCCTGCATTGCACTGTGATCATTTTTTTGTCAAGCACTTTCTGCAGTTTTTCTCTGTTTTGTTTTAAAATGTATATTATGCCTTGATGATGATTATGATGAAGCTGCCATATACCATGATGCTTTTTGAAGTGGAGTAACCATTCATCACATGTTACAAACTCACCTCTGTTGCCAAGCTTCGCATGGAATTGGAGTGCTTTGTCTTTTGCAATAGGGCCAGAAATAGGATCTCTCTTCTCACGCTTCTGTTTAAACCAAAGATAAATGACAGCATCACATTCATCATTGGTGCACATTTTCATATTTCACTGGTTCTGTGTGACATAGGTGCCCTCTATGATCATCACAAATTACCAGAGATTTTCCTTTGCCTCCTCATTATAAGAGATTGTTGATTTACTGATAACATTCAGCAACCAGATTTACAGCCCATTCACCATTCATCAGACAGTCAAGGATACAGAGCTTCTGTGCCATGGTATGTGCATTTCTTATATATTTGGTAGCCATGGTAAACAGAGAAGTGAGTAGACAAGCAGTAGAAATTTACAAAAAATGACAGTCAATTGCGTAAGATGTCAGATTGAGCTGTTCACCCATGAAATCATCTGTTTTGGGGGGGAGGTGGAAAAAGGCAATGACAAGACTGTGGTTCATTATATAGGGCAGTTTAAATGTTTGTGGACACTGGCCAGTGCAGGGAAATCATTTATATGGCCCAAAAATGTAGATGAACAAAAAAGTGAAGACAAATATGTTATCTTCACTTTTCTTCATTTACCTCACTTAGAATACTGCTGTCAATCAATTAGTTGCTGAACTACATTTCTGCCCATTCTAATTTGGAACCTCCAGCAGCTGAATTGTCCTCTGCTTGCACTTTCATTCTGTCCTTTTCACTGTATAGTACACATCAGAGCCACCCTCCCACCAGCAATGCATCCACAGTTCCTACCACCACCACCAGCTAGTCCCGGATCATCTATCTATCATCTTACGGGATCACTCCACCACTGAGCTCCTACCAATAGGGCTACCAAACATTATCTATTAACAATGCCCCCTTTGGCTGCACTCACAAGATATCTGTCTAATTCTCTGCTTCACTATAAATATCAAACTTGTTATTACCTCTATCAGCAAACTTATTGTTCTCTTGAAAATTGTAAAATTCAGCTGTCGGTAACACATTCAATGCAATGTATAGCTGATCTTTATTCTGCAATATTGTATAACTGAAAAAACTGTAACCTTTAGCTGCCATTCTATGTCTATATGTATTAAGTGTTTGTATTTGCTTTTTCTGATGCGGAGCCTTTGTAAATGAGTCCCTGACTCAAAGATCATAATCCTAAAGTCTGTTAAATAAGTAAACAAATGTTTCATAATTTTTATTTTATTTATTTAGCTTTTGTTGACCAGGTAAGTGCACTAGACAGATCCTGCCTATTTTCAGGCACGACCCGGGGGAGGGGGATACAGGTGAATGCCAACTGACCTTGAACCACATTAAGCTGTTGGTGGTATTTTTAGTGAATGAGGGTAATTTAGCCAGGACACCGGGGAAATTCCACTACTCTTTTTTGATAAGTGCCATGGGATCTTTAACATCCACCTGAACTACCACCAATCCAGGCAGATGGGACCTCGGTTTAACGTCTCATCCGAAAGACGGCACCTCAGAAGTGCAGCACCCCTCTCATGCTGCACTACAGTGTCAGTACTGGGATATTAACCCAAGTGCCAGATGTGGGAACTGAACCCACAGCCCTCTGATCTCCTGGCCTCAGAGGCGAGTGTGCTACCTACTGAGCCACTGACACTGGTAATTACCAACAGTCTGTTATTAAGTACCAGTCCCGTAAGATAGAATTAAAAAATAAGCATTACAATTTATTTACTTCCAGATGCTCCTCTTGTTCACAGCTTCACTCATTCACAAGGAAATCTCCATCTGAACAGCCATCATTTTAGGTGAGCTGTACCATGTAGCAGACAAATCAACAACATCTTTCTATAACAAAAAAAAAACTACTTAGCTCAGCAGTACTGTCAATTCAAGAGCCCCGGCTTTCCAATTTAAACAAGGCTCTTATCCATGCTATCCAAAACTGCTGCTCTTGTCTAAAGCATACCACCATCTTGCACTGACAATTTCTGCTCCTCTGTTGCCTCAACTGAATGGCTCCCATGTTGCAGTGTGTCAGTGTGGCATTCTAATGGCACATCCATGGATATGGCCATGGCAACCAAGGACAGAAAAGGCAGAACAGGACCAGAATCTTAAAGAAACCCACAAACATTCAGAAAATTTAAAAAAAAATAATGAAAAAAGCATAAAAAATCACAAGTCCTTACAATTGCATAACATGCAATGGGAACCTTTAAGATATACTCAAGCTGTTTGTTCTCCAATACCTCACTCATAGCTTGCACCACACATGAGGTTTCCTGATGTCATATTGGTGCACCCCTCTTTTTGTCAATACCCCGATGGCAAAACAGGAAAAAAGACCATTATGGCGACATTCGCAGTAATGGTCCCTTTTCTGTGTTTTACCTTCCCCCAGTGTTCCACCCCCTCCCCAGACCAACTCCAACCTGGAGTTGGAATCCTAAAGTCCAGGGGTGCAGGGGGCAGAGCCCCCTGCATGGGGGTGTGTGGGGGAACAGCCCCCCACAGAAAACACCCTTGAAACAGGCGACACAATACCTGCGTCAGAATTGTGCCGTCACTGTGGGGGAGGTCAGCATTGTCGCTGTCGTCCAAACTTGGTGCTTCCATGTCATATAACTCTCATCTAGATAAACCATTGATCTCAAAGGTTCCAATTGCATATCCCTGATGGATGGATGGATAGATAATACATGTAGATACAAAAAATACATACATACATACATACAGTATATGCATATGACTTACTGTATATCAGACAAGTGAATACATATTCAGATATAAATGGTGTTATATGTTTTGATATACCTACTATAAAAGGAACATTAGTTTGATGTTAACATTTCACAAAGATAACACACTATAGGTTACAAATGTCCAAATGATGTGCATTACGAAAGGGAGAGCAGCTGACATCATTCTTGATTGCACTGCAGCGAAGCTAAGCAGGATTCTAACTATAGCAGTGAAGTCAACATAAATAGAGGTCCAAATCAGAGATAATCTAGATGGTTTACCTGCTGATATACAGTACAGTATGTTGTATAAACCAGGTACACAATGACCTGACTCAGAATATGGACTCTGTCATATTTTCTGAGGTGATAGTCCCTTCATAATTCACTTGTGGACTTGACCTTACACTCATGAATATAATGGCATTTTTTGCATATCCCCTATTTATCCTCTGTTTATACAGTACAACACTAACACTAGTGGAGTGAAAACTGCACAGATAAATTATTTTATCTGAGGAATATGCACCCTCTAATATTACATATTTTTAGAGATTGTATATACTGTATCACAACTGCACATTTTACATCCATAGCTTTTTTCAGAACAAATTAGAGAACAGCTTTTCACAATGCTGATGAGATGACAATAGTTCAGTCCTGCCATGAAGTCTAATGTTGAACTTAATTAAATATTTTCAATAACTGCTGGTTGTATTTATTTATTTATGTATTTTTTGATGACTGGATAGGTACACTAGACATGAAAGTGACTATTTTCAGGCACGACCCGGGAGGTCAACAACACAGAGAGATACAGGTACATAGAATACAATGTTAAGAGATATGCAATACATCACAATCTGAAATGAAACAAAATTATGACAATATTGGTACAAGGCATGTAAAGGTGTAAATTATACAAATGGAAGATAAGTGCCCAAGTGTAGACTGTAATAGTAATATCACATATGAGGTGCAAAAAATGCCACAGGGTATTGTTACATCTGGCTGAAACTGAAAGGCAGTTTCAAAGTTCTAACTTGTCAACAGATTTTGTCAGTTGAATACCTAATAGCTTGACTGAAAATACAAACTTTATCACAACTTTTGAGAGATCAGGACTGTAACAGCTCACTCTTGGCTCCACCACTTATGATTTATGGTCCTGTTCCCTCACTCATAAACATAAACTGTATCTTTTGAGTTGGGCCATGTTTAATCCTCCTTCATTCCTGCCTACTTACCTGTCTGTCTATTTGTCTGTCTATCTATCTATCTGTCATTAGGGTTGAGCAACAGGTTCTATGTTAAACCCCTGACTTTGAACCTTAATAGCTTTGGCAGCTTTTGACAAAATTAGATTAAATTTACCATGCTTTGTCTAGTAGGCAATGTTAAAATATATGGAAAGTTTCATGATAGCAGCTTATGTGGTTTCTGAGATCTACATATGTCATTTTCTTGTAGACATCTAATTTTTTCCTACAATTAACATGGGTTTTTGGATTTGTTCTCATGTACAACCTACACAGCATGGAATTTTTACAAAACATTCAGGGTAGAAGCATGTTGAGCCAAGGTAGTGCCTTTGGAAGGTTTTGGGGAAAATAATTTAATGGTTTCAGAGTAATAAGGATTACATTTTGTTTTGTTTTTCTGTCCTGGGCATACTCAGTAGGGTTTTTTTGGATAATGTTCTGATAAGACTTGAAAAATTCCATGTTGCCCACCATGCCACCATGCCTATTTCCACACCACTTGCTTCTCACAGCACCAAAAAATAAATAAATAAATTTGTGTTGTGATGGTCACCATCTTGTTCACCTCCCTGAAGTAAAAAACATGAAAATACATACATATTCTGCAATTTAATTTGAACCTAGCTAAAGGTAACCCATTTAGCTAGATTTTGGTGTTTGAATTTTAAAGCAATGGTCAGAAATACTTTTTCTTGGCACCCCAAAATGCAGAGTGCACAGCTTAGTGACAAGAGCCATTGACCTACACTCTCTGTACGAGAACAGTGGGACTTTCTTGAATGCTGAGATAGCAGTGGGACTCATGCTGCTGGCTTCAGCTGAAGGAGTGAGCCAGTGATCTGCTGTTCTCACTATCTCTATCTCTATCTCTCTCTGTCTCTGTCTCTCTCTCTCTCTCTCTCTCTCTTCTGTCTCTCTGTCTCTGTCTATCTAACTTAATTTTTTCTTAAGTGGACCAGCATGCCCACCCCATACCACTTCTTCCACTTTCCCTTATCTATCTACCTACCTGCCTATCTATCTATCTTGCACTGTCACTTTCAGCCCCTATATTGTGCATTGTATTGGAGTTTTTTTTATCTTTTATGTTATGATAAAATATGGTTGAACCATGCTTCATCACTTTTTAGGGGAGTAAATTGTACCTCCTTCTGCTTTGAGGGTTTATGCTTTGGGTATTTCTTTTATTATCTATCTATCTATCTTAAATTGTTCTTATGTGGACTGGGGTGCCCACCCCTGTACCACTTCTTTCACCCCTTCCCCTCCAGGTTGTCCACCCCTTCCCTAAGTTAATTTTAGTGGCTGGAGTGTCCACCCCAGGTACATCTTCTGTTGACCCACCTTACCTCCAGATCACCTGGCCCCATTCCAAATATGTACATGGCAGCACTGGGATGCCCACCCCCAGTGCTGCCAAACAGTAGCCCACACTGGGCTGCCCAATCCCCAGTGTTGGACTATGTCCCCTGAAATAAAGAAATCTGTCCCTCGATAATTTATTTTTTTAACCCGTAAAAAAGAAAATGGTACCTCATTGATCTGACATCCTGCACATGCTCCCAAGCCCAACACCCACCCCACCCAGCACCCCACACCCCATCATAAATTGTCACTCACCTGAACATGTCCCGTAGTGTAGATCCACTCTACAGTCAGAGGTGTCTTGCTGCTAGAACTGGTGACTGCATGAGAAAATAAGGTAAGTACAGTTTAATGTATTTCAATGGGTTTTGAACTTTTATTCATCACTTTGTCATTTTTAAATATTGTTACACCAAATTTTCAACATAGCCTTTTTGGGTCCTCACCTCATGACCAATGGTGGTGGAATTATACAAATCTGGTCAAATGGTGATTTTGTGGTTGCTTTGCGAAATCAGCTTTCTTGCAGGATCTGAACATTTTCACCACCCTTGCTCATGAGGTGGGGTCATAAGAAGACTCTGTGTTGAACATTTGAGGTCAAAATATGTAAAAATGAAAAAGACGTGGGACTACTTTGACATTTTTCCATGCTTGCTCATAACTTTGGTAATTTTCAAAATTTTGACCCCACATTTTCAGCATAGCAATTTTTCACACAACATAATGAATGTGACAGCTGACATTTTTCAAATCCTGGCCAAAATATGTTTTCATACCTGTGGTACAGAATGACATTTCAGCAGGGGTTTGAAAATGTTCACCTACCATGGTAATGAGGTGGGGTAATAAGAAGGCTATGCTGAAAATTTGGTGTACATATACGGTAAAACGCCCTGGTTATGACTGAATGTTGCAGAATTTCAATGTTCACTCACAACTGTGATAATTTTCAATATTTTGACTTCAAACTTTCAACATAGCCATTTTTCCATACCGCCTCATAAACATGACACATGATTTTTAAAATCCTGGATGAGATGTCTTTTCACATCTTCTTGTGTAAAGTGATAGTTTGGCCAATATGCTATAAATGGTATATGTCCAGTTTATAAGAGTAGACTTTTTTTTTTAACCAGGAGAGACACTAAGCTGAAAGCTTGTTTAGAGGTGTGACCTGGGAGTACAAGAAAATTAAGTGACTTGCTCAGAATCACACAGTATGCAAGTAGTGGCTGTGGGATTCAAACCTAGGTCTCCAGGTTTGTAGCTCAGAGCCTTAAACCACTACACTATACTGCCACCTCGGTTATAAAATAACTATCTTGAAAACTTGAGGAAAAAATTAAATAAAAAAGAGTGAATGTGTGAAGAGTGGATGTGGAAAGAGTGAATAAGTCAGGCCCTGCACTTACACAGGCAGACAAAGTCTTCCCATGGTGTATGACCCAAAGGGCCCTGCACATCTGCACCTGTTCATGCAGGCATGAATGGGGATATGGTTCCACTATCTCAAAAAAAGGACATTATTTGCAAGAAACTTTGTTAATGCATCAGGTATTGTAACTTAACATCTCAAAAGTAAGGTAATGTTGTGTTAGGGTTTCCAATGCTAATTCCATCCCCACAGCAGCAAAAGCAAGAAAAATAGGGTTTGGGGTCTCTGGAGTCTTGGTGAATCAGTGGTGAGGTCTTCTTTGGGGTTGTCAACCCTAATGCCCACCACATTCCCTGAGCAAGCAATGCCACACATGATCTCCTTTCTTCATACAGGGCCTGCAAGGCCCTGTGTGAAGAAACTTACAACAAATCGTGTTGGTAACATGTAGCAAGACATACTTGTCTACCTTTTAAGAGTTTGTCTGTATGAGGCATGGGCTTGAAGCTGCATCTTGTGCTTTGGACTGAAGGGTATGGGCTGGGAAAAAGGGTGAGCATTAGAGTTGACAACACAAAGGAAGACCCCACCACTAATACACTAAAACTCTGGAAACCCAAACCTTAATGCTTTTTTCCTTTTGCTGCTTGGGGGTGGGGAGTTAGATTTGGAAACCCTAACTCCACATTTCCCTTCATTTGTGGCATTAAGTTAACCTAACTAGTGCATTAGCAATATCTATGTATGTGTATGTGTATATTTTACTGGCATGGTAGTGCCAGTATAGATAGGGTTCAATAGTCACTTCTATGTTAAACCCAATATTTTGCAATTTTATAACTTTGCAACTGTACGACCAATGCACATGAGATTTGATGCACTGTCAGATGCTATAGGTCTCTTGATGAGGCAAGTTTTGTTCTAGTCAGATGTGCAGTTGTGGAGATGCGTAGTGTCGAAAAATGTGAAAATTACCATTTAGTTGCAAATCCTTTATCATGCTGGTTCTCCAAAATGGCTTGGGGATCTGGTCTGACATTATGGTATATGGGGTCTGGGTTGCAGATGTGCCTTTTGAAGGTCTGGTGAAAAAATATTAATCCGTTCAAAAGTTAGTAGACTTTTACATTTTCCATTATAGCCTATAGGAAGAATATGTACCTTTTGAAAGCAGTTTTTGCTTTCATGAAAGTACTTTTTGCTGTCACAAATGGATCATTATTGTCATACTGCCACCATATTGTTTTCAGTTAGTGACTGGTAAAAAACGTTGAACTACATAAAATACTGCCCCTTGGTAAACACAAACAGTTGTGTTTACCTAATCAGGGCCATTAGTGTTTTTAAAATAATGACAGAAATGTTTAACATTCTTTTTTTCATCGGCTGTTGGTAGTGTCACAAATTTGCGGCACTATTTTTGTGAAATTACTGCAAATTGCAGCAGTTTTTGCTCAATTAATGGCACTGTTGTGCAAAAACTATCACAAATTGTGGTGCTGTTTCACAAAAACTGCCACGATTTGTAGCACTACTTTAAGAAAAAAAATCATCATCCACTGTAAAAACTCAAAAACTTTTCTGCCCAGTTTTTTGTCAAAATAACACCAGAATCAGATTCCTCAGCCCCTGCTTAGGTAAACACCTCTTGGTGTTGACCTAATAAAAGTATCTTTATCTTTTTACTGCATCCAAGGGGGTCAAGGCATGTTTTAATAAAAAAAACTGTTTTTGTTGACATCAGGGTGCCCAACCCTAGTGTCAGTGGTAGAAGCCCCCCTGCCATTGCAGGACACTGGAGAGCCCACCCCTAGTGTCCCACAATATTTATTTGTTAAAAAAGGTTTTGCCAACATTGTGGTTCCCAATCCTTGTGTCAGCACAAGACCCCCCCCACTATTGTGGAACACTGTGGCACCCATTCCCAGTGTCCCCAGTTATGTCCTACCCCCAGTACTGTGGGGGCACTGGAGAGTCCACCCTCAGTGTCCTGAAATATTGGTCACATTGTACCTGTAAAAAAAAGCCCCCAGTGTCACCCTCCTCCATCCCCATCCTCCCACTGAGTAGCCATCACCCTACCCCCCTTGCCCTATACTTACCACTGGAGATTGTCAGCTGACATCTTCTGTGGACCAGGACACATGCATTCTTCAAACCCGAACCATGAATTGAAGAATCGAGGTAAGTGCTGTATAATGTCTTTCAATGGCGTTTTCAACTCATGGTGATATCTCAGCCATTTGTTGGTCTTTTTCACCAAATTTTCAACATGGGCTTTTGGAGACCCCACCTCATGAACACAGTCACTGTCATTTTGTTAATCTGGCCCAGAAGGTGATTTTGTGGTCACTGTGCAAAATTACCTTTCAGGACTGATTAACAAAATGACAGTGCCCCCCCCCCCAAAGACATAGACAAATGCCTCCACTGGGAGAAAGACTTCCTGGATCTTAAACAACTCCCCACTAATCAACTTATGTGGAATAATCTGCATAAATACATCAAATTTGATGGGATCAGAACCATGCAATACAAGACTGCTCACAATGTGTATTACACATCAACCAAGCTCCATTAGTTGGGTCACCTTCCGTCTCCTAACTGCAGCAAGTTTCAGTTAGACAAAGGAAATCTAAAACACATCCTATTGGACTGCCCAAAAGTGAGACCCCTATGGGAAGACATCCATAGTCATTTAGACCCCCTTCTAGTGCTGGACAATTCCTTCACTCCTCAAATCTGTCTACTGGACCTTGACATGAACTTCAGTCCTCACTAATTCCACATTTCCCTCATCTCAGCAATAGTCAAAAAGGAAATATTCAAACACTGGCTGGATGACACTATGCCCAGCTTCAGGGAGTGGCACAACTCCATCCTGGAAGCACTCACAATGGAGAAAAATGATTACATCCCACAATAACAGACTGCCTCAGTTATGCAATAGATGGGGATCCCTAGAAACTCTTCTTCTGCTGGGTGCCCCTTCCTGGGTCACAAGGGAGAAAAAGCCTCCACCTCAGAACAATCTCTAAGTACCCCACCTCTGAGAAACAATACCTGATAACATTTGCTGAAAGCCAGAGGGCACCGGGCACCACCCACTGCTCCTACATAATGAAGTATAGGAAAAAGAAAAACATCTGAAACAGGAAGGGAGAAAGACATGTGGGGAGTGAAGTAATGCACTGGCTGTGGAGCAGCAGTCTTCCAGGATACATTCTAGAGACTGTGTTGCTGCCCTATTTGCAGGCTCCTCTCTGGTCTGAGGTAGGATGTTGCTTGTCTCTATGCTGACCTGGCAAGGATTTGGGAAACCTGCTCCCCCACCCAAGGACCCCCCAGGCCACCACCACCACCTCAGAGGTTGCCAAGAAAGAGAAGTGGTTGGACCACGGTGGGCTCAGGGAGGGTGAGGGTGGTGGAACAAAGGCACATCCCTTCAGCTGTGCCTCTCCACAATTCATTTGCCACTCTGGCAGAACATGGTTCCTCTATGGAGGCAGCTGCAGTGGAGACCACAGAGGATGCTTGGAACCTCCACAATGGAGACCAACAGGAGGGTGGAATAGGACTCCACATGGGAAGGAAACAACTCCTGGTGGGGGACTTAATTGTTAGGGGGTAGAACTGGGGAAGGGAGGGGAAAGGGAGGTAAGGTACCTGACTGGTGCCATGGCTTGGAGGGATAGGAAACTAATCCTCAAGATCATGGGAGCAGCTGCAAGGGGGAGTAAGGTAGATGTCATTATCCACCTAGGGACAAATGACCTGGCTGAGAACAGGATTAGAGCAGTGCAACAGGAGTTTGTGGAGTTGGGGAGGGGTCTTAGACAAGTAGCACACACAGTAACTTTCTCAGAAGTGCTACATGTCTATGGCATGGATGAGGCTAGGGTAGTCCACACCATGGGATTCAATGACTGGCTGAAAAATTGGTGCAGAGCTCAGGGATTTGGCTTCACTGGGGACTAGGACTCTACCTGGAGGGATGCAGACCCAAACTGATGTGATGGTCTGCATCTATCCAGGAGGGGAACCAGGATCCTAGGTGATAGGTTTAAATGCTTCATTGGCAAGCATCTAAACTAGCCAAGAGGGAGGCACTGAAAAAGAGAAGGGAAGTCCTAACCCCCCAGAAAAAATCAGGGTAGTTAGTGAGGTAAACACCAAGATAGAGCAGTTGATAGAGAGAGAGAAGGGCAGGGGTAAATGGAGAAAAAGACAGAGGCAGTAAGGACAGGTATGTGGCAAAAAGAAATGAGGCCATAAAAAAATGGAGGGTAATGAGTTCCAATGCCCATAGTCTAGGTAAAAAGCTCCCTGAGATGGTGGCCTTGATGGAAGAGAGATGCCTGGATATCATGGCAGTCACAGAAACATGGTACACAGAGAACCATGACTGGGATGTCAGCATACCAGGGTATACAATCTACAGGAGGGACAGAGAGGGTAGAAGAGGAGGAGTAGCTCTCTATGTAAGGGAAAGGATCAAAGCAACAGAACTAAAGGGTAAACAGGGAAGAGAGGAGAGGAGAGGAGAGGAGAGGAGGAACCGTGCTGCACCCTGGAGACTGGAAATGGCAGCAAAATCTGCACAAGGGTTGTATACAGACCCCCATCTCAGGGGGAGGAAATGGACAAGGAAATGATTGAAGGCATCCTTAGGATGGCAGAGAAAGGAGAGATATTGCTGATGGGAGACCTGGATATGCCAGATGTTAACTGGAGCACCTTTGCTGCAGCCACATCCAAGAGCAGGGCCATTCTCGATGCCCTACAGGGGGTATGCATCAGACAGCTAGTTTTGGAACCCACTCAGGAGGGAGCAATCTTAGACCTGGTACTCTCAAATGGGGACAGAGAGAGGATCTCAGATCCAGAAGTGGGTAGCCATCTGAGATCAAGTGACCACCAAACTGTGTGGTTCATGATAAACTTAACTGCAGAGTCAAGCCATACAAAAGTGAGGGTACTGGACTTCAGGAGGGCTGATTTTGTCAAAATGGGAGAGTGCCTCAGAAAAGCATTAGCAAACAGGCAAGAAGGTGGGGTGGAGCAAAAATGGGGAAACATCAAAACCACCATCACAGAGGCAACAAGCCTTTGTGTGAAGTAAATAAATCAAAAGAAAGAAAAAAAAACACTATGGTTTTCAAAAGAAGTGGCGGAGAAGGTTAAGGAGATAAAGATAGCAATCAGGAAGTATAAGGAAACACAGAAGGAGCAGGATAGAGAACTGTACCAGTTAAAGCACAAGGAAGTGGTGAAAGCAGTCAGAATAGCAAAGGCCCAAACCAAGGAAAAGATAGCCAACCCAGATAAGAAGGGGGATAAAACCTTTTATAGGTACATTAGGGAGCAAAGAAAGACTAATGCAGGGATACTGAGGCTGAATAAAGAGGAGGGTGGTTGGGCAGATAGTGACAGTGAAAAAGCAGGGATACTGAACGAATGCTTCTGCTCAATATTCACAATGGAAGAGCAGGGGGAGATACCTAATCCAGTGAATAGAAGCATTCTGGATAGGGGGGTTGATATTATTCCTTTCACAGAAGAAAGGGTTCTGAAAGAACTCCTAAAACTGAAAGCGGATAAAGCAATGGGGCCCGATGGGATTCACCCCAAAATTCTAAAAAAACTAAGGGAAGAACTAGTAACACCACCGACTACCTTTTTTAATAAATCATGGGAAGATGGTGTGGTACCTGAGGACTGGAGGAGAGCAGATGTGATTCCCCTTCACAAATGTGGGAGCAAGACGGAGGCAGGAAACTACAGACCTGCCAGTTTGACCTCAGCGGTAGAGAAAATGATGGAATCACTTCTGAAGGAAAGAATTGTTGAGTACCTAGAGGCCAGTGGGGCACAAGACCCAAGGCAGCATGGATCTAGCAGAAAGGTCATGTCAGATGAATCTAATTGATTTTTTTGACTGGGTGACCAAAGTAGTAGACCAGGGAGGGGCTGTGGACATGGCCTACCTAGACTTTAGCAAGGCATTTGACACAGTCCCACACAAAAGATTAATAATCAAATTAGCCAGCCTGGGAGTGGGTCCCAGGGTGGTAGCCTGGGTAAAACACTGGCTGGACAACAGGACACAGAGCATAATAGTAAATGGAGTCCACAGTGAAAAAAGGGGGGTTACTAGTGGGGTACAGCAGGGTTCGGTACTGGGGCTGGTCCTTTTTAATGTCTATATAAGTGACATTGCAGAGGGTCTGGAAGGAAAAGTATGTCTCTTTGCAAATGACACGAAGATCTGCAACAGGGTTGATACACAAGGCGGGGTGGAAAGGATGAAAAAGGACTTGGCAAGGATGGAGGAATGGTCAAATGTATGACAGCTTAGATTCAATGCAAAGAAGTGCAAAGTAATGCACCTGGGAAACAAAAGCCCAGGGGAAGAATATGCAATGGGGGTAAGATACTGACAACAACAATGGAAAGGGCCCTGGGGGTAGTCATATCAGATGACCTAAAAGTGGCAAGCAATGTAAGAAGACTATAAGGAGGACTGGAGGATACTGGGTTGCATAGGGAGAGGCATCACCAGTAGAAAACAGGAAGTTGTTGTCCCTCTGTACAGACAGTTGGTAAGACCACATCTGGAGTACTGTGTACAGTTCTGGAGACCCCATCTCCGCAAAGACATAGAGAGGGTAGAGGCTGTCCAGAGGAGGGAAACCAAAATGGTGTAGGGTCAGCACCAGAAGACATATGAAGAAAGACTAAAGGAGTATAAGATGTATTTCCTCGAGGAAAGGAGAGGGGGGGGACATAATAGAAACTTTCAAATACCTTAAGGGAATCAACAAAGTCCAAGAGGGCAGCATCATTCAGAAAAAGAAATGTGGAAGAACAAGGGGGCACAATTTGAAGACAGAGGGGGGATGGCTCAGAGGTAATGTGAGGAACTATTTCTTCACATAGAGGTTGTAAATGCATGGAACAGCCTTCCTGAGGAGGTCATAGAATCAAAAACAGTGGGGGAATTCAAGAATGCATGGGACAGACATAAGGCAATTCTAGTGGGAGTAGGAGGAAGTAGGCTGTTGGTTAACTAGGATCTGTAGCTTATCCATTAAATAGGGAAATGGGAAGACTAGGTGGGCCAAGCGGTCCTTACCTGCAATCAGATTCTATGTTTCTAAGCTTGTCATTGTCTATACTGTATAAATGATTGGTTCACAATCTGTAATTGTCTGTTTAATTGTAACCTTGATTATTCTCTAAATAAAGTATATTATATTAAAAAAAATGACAGTGCCAGTGTTCATGAGGTGTGGTCCAAAATGCCCATGTTGAAAATCTGGTGAAAAAATTCCTAAAAATGCCTATGTTATGTGCCTCCATTGATATTTTTCTATGCATGCACATAACTTTGGTACTTTTCAATATTTTCCTGCCAAATTTTCAACGTAGCCATTTTTTTTTACACCACCTCATGAACAGTATGGCTGTCATTTTTCACATCCTGCCAGAAACATGTTTTCACACCAGTGTCACTGAATGGCATTTTGCCACATATTTAAACATTTTCACCAATGGGGCATGTGAGGTGGTGTGATAATAAAACTATATTGCAAATTTGGGGTCAAAATATGAAAAAATGCCAAAGCTATGAACATTCATTGCAATTTCAGTATGCCTGCTCGTAACTACAGAAATGTTCAATATTTTGACCCAGGATTTTCAACATAGCCTTCTTATTACCCCACTTCATGTATGCCACAGCTGTACATTTTCAAATGCTGGCCAAAATGTGTTTTTGCATCTGTGGCATGGAATGGTGTTGCAGTTATGCAGAATTATGTTTGGGCAGGGATTTGAACATTTTCTGTATCAGGTACATGTCCTGGGGCAATCCAATGACTATGGTGACAATTTGCTCACACATCTACAGGGGGGTGTGTGTGTGCAGGGTCCTGTTCTCCCATAAACAACTATAGGTATGGTGATACTTTCACAAAAAGTAAGGACATTCATTGCAAAAAAAAACATTAATGCATCAGTTAGGGTTCACATTACAGTGACAAAAGTATGGAAATGTGGTGTTGGGGTTCCCAACGCTAACACCACACCTCACCCCTTCATACAACCCTACTACCCCACCCCCACCATCCACACACCAACAGTAGTCTGTGTGTGCCTTGGGCTTCTCAAGCCTAATGCTCACCACATTCTCATAAAGTTTACACATCTGACCTTACTTACAGATGGAATGGGGTGAGCATTAGACTTAAGAAGCCCACGGCATCCCCCCACCTGCTCTGCTGCTTGGTTTGAGAGGGTGGGGTGTTAGAGAAACCCTAATGTATCATTTTGCAACTTTTGTTTCTTTGACCCTAACTGGAGAATTCACAAAAATGGTTGCAACTTATTTCCTTATATTTTGAGATAGTATAATAGTATCCTTATTTTGCTGTGGGAGTGCAGGGTCCTTCTGACCCTGTGCTCCTATCCCACTGAAGATGTGTATATACATCTGCTGTGGAAGCACAGGGCCCTCCAGACCCTGCAGTTCCATTTATAGTACAACAGTGACCAAATTGTCAGTATAGCCTTCTTATTACCCCACCTCATGTGCCTATTATAGAACATTTTTGAATCCCTGCCAAAATATAATTCTGTGCAACTACAACGCCATTCTGTACCACAGGTGCAAAAAACACATTTTGGCTAGGATATGAAAAATAACAGCTGTCACATACATGATGCTGGGTAATAAGAAGGCTATGTTAAAAATATGGTTTCAAAATATTTGAAATTTCAAAAGTTAGGAGTGGGCATAGCAAAATTGCAATGGATGGTCATAAGTTTGGTATTTTTTCATACTTTGACACCAGGTTTTCAACATAGTCTCCTTATGACCCCATCTCATAAATCCCATAGGTGAAAATTGTCAAATCTGTGTCAAAACACCATTTTGCACCACATGTGCAAAAACATGTTTCAGACAAGATGTAAAAAATGACAGCTATACTGTTAATGAGGTGGTGTGAAAAAGTGACTGTTGGACTCAAAATATTGAAAATTACCAAAGATATGCACTTATGTAGAAAAATGTCATTGAACACACATAACCTAGCCATTTTTAGGTATTATTTTTACCAAATTTTCAATATGGCTGTTTTGGGACCCCACCTGATGAACACTAGCACTGTCATTTCATCAATCAGTCCTGAAAGGTGATTTCACAAAGCTACTGTACAACAAAATCACCTTCTGGGCCTGATAAATGAGAATGACAGTGTCAGTGTTCATGAGGTGGAGCCCCAAAAATGACATGTTGAAAATTTGGTGAAGCAAATTCAAAAAATGGCAACGTTATGAACATAAGTTCAAAACATAATTAAAATACTTTTTACAGCAGTTACCTTTATTCCTCAGTTCATGGTTGCGCTTTGAAGATTGCAGATGTGTCCCAGTCCACAGAAGATGACAGCCCTTGACCTCCGTTGGTATAAGGTAGGGGGGGTGGTTGTGGGTGCTCAGTGTGTGGGTCGGGATGGGGAGGGGGATAGTGGGGATGATCAGGGATTGTTTTCTTTTTTTCAGGTTTAGAAAAAAGATGTCTGGGGACTGTTTTCTTTTTTTATAGGTTATTTACAATATTTTGGGACACTGGAGGTGGGCGCCCCAGTGTTCCACACTGCTGGTGTGTGGGATCTAAATACCAACACAGGGATTGGCCCCCACCCCAGTGTCTGTAAATTAATAAAACAACGGGCTGCGGGCAGGGGATGGCATCCGACACCGAGGGTGGGCACTCTGGTGTCGTATTATATACAGTACAACCCCATTTATCCAAATGTGCTGGAGACATCCAAATCACTCGGATAAACATGGTTTTGGATAAGCAAGAGTGATATGCCTGTACAATGAGATGTGTGCTGTCGAGGCAAGAACACACAGATGATGCAGTATTTTGTTTACTAGCTTATTTTTTTTTGAAACATAAGTTAAACATATCCCTGATTTACTTGCCGCCACTCCCTCACATGATTTCACCTGCAATAGCAGTGTTTGAACTGATTGAAAAATCAAGCTATGCACTGTACTAAGCACAAGGAACAAACAAAACACTATGTAGTAAAAAAATGTATTGTTTGCAAGGGGGGTGATTTTCCAGTGATAAGCAGGTGTAATTTGTATGTGAACCAGTGGCATTATAGGTAGTCAGCATAGTGAGACACTCCATATTTTTCCTGTAACCAGGATCATATTTCTGTGCTGAGGAAGCAGGTATTTTATTCAGTAGGAGACACATGCAGGTACAACTTTCACCGGCATTGTACACATTATCCTCTATACGTTCCTCTCTAGCCAGCATGTCTTGTAGTTTGCAGTGGTAGTGTTTATTTAATTGAGTGCTGATGGATATGATTTCACCTGCAATAGTTGGCTGCTGAATGTTGTGGTGGTGGTGGTGCTTGAACTGATTGGGAAATAGAGCTGGGTACAAAGCAGAGGTAGCAAACAAAACACTAAACAGAACTAGCTACAGAAGTGTTAATCACTGCTAAAGTAGGTGAGAATGTTGTTAAATTAGGTAGTGATTAACATCTGCTTAAGTACAGCACAATTTAATTACAGTCAGTTACAGCTTAAAGTCAAACTAGCCACAGTAATTAAATTGAAAAGTGACCAGGGGATGGTGATCGGGGAGTGCCACAACACCAGGGAGACTACCTGGGAGCATTTATCAAATTTATGAAATTCTGAAAGGGGCTTAATTAAATACATTTTATTATTATTATTATTATTATTATTATTATTATTATTATCAGGGTCAAGGAGTGAGTGGTGCCACTAAACACCAGGTAAAACAAGAATCTCAAAATTTCCACTGCAGCCAGCAGTAGGAGGTCAGAACTATGGTGGTAAGCTCCTCTCACTATGCTGGGTGCCCAGACAAATTATTTCTGGTCCTAATTTTGAAAAATAAACAGCAAACTCTAGATAAACGGTGCCTGTTTAGCTAGGTTTTGATATTTGATTTTTAAAATGATAACATTTTTATGTATTTCCCCAACTTTAAGTTGATGGGGAAAAAACAGAACAAGATGGCATCTCACGAAAAATGATTTTTTCCTCATGAAAAACGATTTTGTTCTCGTGAAAAAGAAAACATTCTTGCAAGACTAAATCCTTTTACTTGAGATCAAATCTTTTGTCAAATTTTATGCATCTATCCTGAAAAATGAACTTCCCATAGGATATAATGGGAACTTAATAACTTTGCAACAGTTTAATATTTTTTCACCAAACTAACAGTGGCAGTTCTGTTACCCAAGTTCGCTCTACCATAAAACAATTCCACACCATCTGGGTGCAAGGTGGGGAGGCAAAAACTGGTGACTTTTTTACTTTTTTCACTATCTGCATCTCAGAATCCACACGTCCAATTGGCATGAAACTTGCCACATCAAGAGAACTACCCCACAGGACAGCACATACAAAATTTTGTGCAAATCCAATCATCAGTTGCAAAGTTATTAAAGTGCAATATTTTGAAGTTTAACATTAGGCAGGCTACTCAACCCAAACTATAGGGGCGTGACTGTGCCCGTATAATATATATATCTATATATATATAGATATATATATATATATATAGTTTTGGCGGGGGTTGCTTCTAGGGGTGCGGTTCGGGGACCTCTACATGGTACACTGTTTGTTTTTGCTCTGTGTGGATGTGCCTCGCTTGTCATGGGCAGGCGTTCTGGTGCACGGCGGGATGATCCGTGAGGTGCCGGGGTCACACTTGGTCTTCCGGTGCGGTGGCACTTTCAAGGTGGCGCATCCAGGGCCACCATGCGGACGGGAGATAACTCGACAGGGGTTGGCTGCAGTCATGATAAAATAGGTTGTGTTGGTTGTGTGTTTTTTTAGCCCTGGTAGTTGCCAGCACTGTTTTGTACAGTTTTCCTTTAATGGGGAATTTTTTTAAACTATTGATATATTCAACCTGTATTTTAGTACCAATGTTTTGCTGGAAAAAGAGTTTTTTCAAGACAAGACAGGATCTATACATAAAAATATATATACTGTATATTTGTTTTCTGTTTTAGTGTAAATTTGCACAACTGGATGGTCAGGTCCAAACTAAAAAAATTTGTTAATGTACTTCGTTCCTGAACATAGAATACAGAGGCACTGACTTTGCCCAAAAAGCTGATGTGTGTGCTCTATAATGAATCAACTACATATGTATAACTTGCAAAGAACTGCATTGGTGCTCTGGTTGGGGATGAAGCCACAAAGGTAGGGAAATGTGGTTTTCGAAGCTAACGCCCCGGGCTCACCCTGCACACGTTGACAGGTGGGGGGTGCCTTGGTGTCGTAAGACCTAACGCTTACCCCATTCCATAAGTAAATAAGCTGAGATAGGTACAGTACAGGAGAATAGGGTGAGCACTGGGGCCGATGACCCCAAGGCATATCCCTGACACCTGTTGGTGTGTGCAGGGTGAGTATGGGGTGTTAGCTTTGAAAACCTTAATGCCACATTTCCCTACTTTTGTGGCTTTATTCCTAACTAGAGCATTAATGCAGTTTTTTTTTTAATTTATTTTCTTACTTTTTTGAGATAGTAAAATCGTATCCTCATTTGCTTGTGGGAGCGCAAGAGTCTCTGGGCCCTGTGCTCCCATCCCTCCATACATGTGTATATGTATGTAGTTGTGGAACCACAGGGCCCTCTGGGCGCTACACTTCCATTTATAAGACAACAGTGACCAAATTTTCAGCATAGCCATCTTATTAACCCACCTCATGTACGGAGTACAGAAAATTTTCAGATCCCTGCCAAAATGTAATTCTGCACAACTGCAGTGTCATTCCATGCCAAAGGTGTGAAAAGACATTTTGGCCAGGATTTTTTTATTTATTTACATTTCAGGGTTTTAAATAATTGATTAGCAGTTTTTTTCTTGGGACAATGCTAACTGTACAGAAAGTATTTGTATAGGTTTTCTAGAAGTGTTATGTTTCTTAAACACAGTGAGGCAAGTGCTATGCATTTTCAAAATGTTTTAGCACTTGTATGAGCAAAACGCTAATCAATTTTTGTAGTTAAATAAAACCCTGCATTTTTTGTCCGCACCCAACTGTCGGGTCTCTGCCCTGGTCACGGCACCCCTGTACCTCCTCCACGCATATGCCTACATTTGTCCAGTTACCCCTGACTTACCCCTCAAAGGGCTGGGTCTAGGCACCGGACCCCCTTAATGGCGCCGAGATTATAGTGACTGGTCGGGTGAGCCGGCTGGGTGGCTGATCAAGGGCAGGGCAACATGGAGACGGTCGGGGTGGAGTTTTTCTCCTGTTTTTACGCTGGGGCAGAGACGTGCAATGTTGACCCCCATCTGTCCTGCCCCAGATAGCGTAACGTGCATCGATGCATGGTGACAACCCGGCCTCCGCCAGGTGTCGCTCTTGCAGCAAGTGAACACAAGCCCCTTCCCCCGGAGAAGGAAAAACAGTTCTTGCAACGCCTCAACTCTTCTCCCCGCTGGCCCTTCTGATGATCCGGATCCATTCTGAACCCGGTCATCGGCATCGCAACCGGAAACCAATCGCTGTGCCAACGGGCCGCCTATTTTGGCCAGGATTTGAAAATAACAGCTGTGACATACATGAGGTGGGGTAATAAGATGGCTATGTTGAAAATCTGGGGTGAAAATATTGAAAATTTCCACAGTTATGAGTATGCATAGCAAAATTGCAATGAATGGTCATAACTTTGGAATGTTTACAAATTTTGTCCCTAAATTATCAACATAGCTATTTTATTACCCCATCTAAATACACAATACAGTACATTTCGACTATCCACCAAAACGAAATTATGCACAACTTCTAACGGCATACTGGCACAGGTGCCAAAACACATTATGGGCAGGATTTAAAAAATGACAGCTGTGACATACATGAGGTGGGGTTAATTTATTTATTCAAAATTTTGGAATTACAATAAGAAGGCCATGTTGAAAATGTGTGGTTAAAATATTTAAAATTTCCAGAGTTGTGGGCATAGCGAAATTGCAACAGACGGTCATAAGTTTGGCATTTTTTTCATATTGTGACCCCAAGTTTTCAACATAGTCTTCTTATAACTGTAACCCCAGGGGGTGCTATCCTTAGGGTTACTACCCCTGCCTGCCTCCTCTGAGACAGGATGAGGGGCCCAGATCCGTTGACGGGTGCCTCCACCCGGAGGTCGGGGTTAGTACTGTTGAGATTGCCTCGGTCACAGCCCTCTGGGTTACTGCAACCCCCCTTTCATCCCACTAGTGGCTCACACGGTGTACTCACAATACTTTTCCCCAGTTCACTTACCCGCTGGCTAGTATCTCTCAGCTCACTCCGGGGACCCCCTGTAAAGTAAGGTACAGTTTTATCACAGTCACTATGCAGCAGTTCACCAGCAATGTACACAGTAGCCAGGGTGTAGTTGCAGAACAAACAATCTGATTTATTCAAGGGGAAGTAACCAGGACAGGGGAAAATCAAGTTAATTGGCTTATCACTATACCTATCTACCTAGGGCTGTGTGCACAGGCCTGAACCTAATATTTACTGTCCCTGGATACCCAAGCCCTAATGGCTAGTCCACTGTGGCAGCTGGTTGGGACCCTGACACAGATAGCCTTTGCAATACTGAACGAGTCAGAATGAGAAGCAAAACTCAAGTAGACAGTCAGCAGTACGCTGAAGCAACTGGAGGCCACTGATTGCAAACTTAGCAGGGAGCTACCCTGGTTCAGTACTCACGACTCCAGCAAGCAACGATTTCTTCACCTCTAGCAGGGTTGAGCCTGAATTTCACCAGCCTCCTCACACATTTATATGGCAAATAACAGAGGGGTACCATACCAGGCAGCTGCTTCTAGACCCCACACGAACTTGCAGTAGACTCGGGCAATAAACAGCAACTTCAGCCTCACGGGTGGACCGAGCATGATTCAGCAGATTCTCCAGTCCTCTCAGGTTGAGCCTGGTAGGTAGCTGATCTGGCACCAGCCTCCTCCGACCGCACGCCGGCGGATTTATTCCAAATCACTTAACGGCAAAAACGGCCGCCTCAGGCCTTTCACGCGCTTCCTGCGTGAACACTCAATGGCGCGAGGAGCTCAGAGCCCTTCCTCCTTCTCAGTCTCAACGCATCTGCCCCTTCTCAGCATGGGGCTCTCCTTACAGTTCGGGTGCTACTCGATTCTATTGGCGGCATACCTGTCAGTCAATCAATTTTTGCCCCTCAGTGGTGCGAAAAAGCTTCATAGCCCATAATGCCTTTCCCAACTTACAAGCAGTTCCTCCACTGGTTAGACCGCTCTCCAGAGTCCCAAGGCACCGATTGGTCCAATTCAGCAGTTCTGGACCAAAATGGAGGAGACAATCGAAACAGTCTTTACTGCAAAGGAAGGCAGGTCAGAACAACTACATTATCATTATTATTTTTACGTTATTTCCAGCAAACAATCACATCCTTCAGCAGAGCTCCCTCTGCACCACTAGCGATGGCAGAAGGGAGCTATTTTTCAGCGTTCCGGGCGGGACTTGGCCATACAACCACACAGCCCCCCCATTTCAGTTAATTATGACTGCAACAGGCAGCCCTTAAAGAGACAGCATACGGAGGCTTTAAAAGCACTCACTGGCTACCCATTTAAATGGCTTTATGCCGATCACCAACCAGTCATGGGGCATGGAAATGAGCTCTGAGAAACTTTTAGGAACCCCCATTTATAGGGGGGGGTTACACCCTTCCTGGTCTGGAAAAACTTGGCGTCCGCACCAAGTAATTTCCCTTAATTCACTTGAAGGCACACAGCCTAATTGACACTACATCACATTTTACATTGCATACATGAATATTTACAGTGTACTATGGGTTATACAACGTTGTACACACATAACTCTTTGGCCCTCTTTTTCCCAATCAGGTCAATATTTCCTGCTCATGGCCCCGGGACTGGGGGAACCCCTCCATTTCAGTTACTGGTGGGTCACCTAAAGTAGGAGCACTACACCCAAAGGGTAATACCAACAAACTAGAGTTATCCCCCAAAGCTAGCTTAGGCAAGGAGCTCGGGGACACATACACCCCTTTGTGGACCACATTTAAGGGCAGGTCCACTGGCTGACCCAGAGACTCATAACTCAGCTTTGTTACAGGCCGTACTTCTCGGCTGGAATGTCTAGGTGTCTCGGGGAACCCTGAAACAGGCCCTGATTCCAACTCAGCCCTACTGACATTAGGGACGGGAACCTCCACAGGGGAACAGGGCCCAGTGCTCATAGTATTATTGGTGGTCTGACCCTCTATCCCAGGACCCACTCCACTGGGCTCAGCCGAGGGGCTGTGTAGCTACTAGTGAGGAACCATCAGGGCATTCAAAATATTCTTCCGGTTCTGGCATATCACTGTCTTGTCCCCCCACTTGCTCTCTTCGTCTGAGAAGTTGGATAGTTCAGTCAGGCCAGACAGTTCAGCCAGGCTTAAGGACCCCACCCCTTGGGCTCTCCTGCTACCCAGCTCATCTTCTGGAGATATTGGCTCCAGAGACAAAGTATGGGGCTCAAACAGTCCAGACGGGCCAATCTCATTTCCAGAGTTAACAAGGGGATTGCAACGAAACAACTAGCTCAGTTTGTAAGAGGGATAGTATTCAATATCATCTTCATTGTCTTCCGACACTGATTGTTGATCATCTCCTTCTGCAGGGTTTAGACAAGGCTCTCTTGGTTGGCTTGCTGAAGAATCCACGGGTTTGGTTCTTTTCTTGGCAGCAGACCTAGTCACAGGCCAGGAGGGGGCGGCAGTTGAAGGTTTGGCTTCAGTCAGGATTTGCCCGATTGGCAGCAGGTGATTTCGGTGAATAGTTTTCATATCTTTGGAATTGTTTTCAGGTCGCACTTTATATGCAGGCAAATCAGCCAGTTGTCCCACAACAATATGAGGGAGATGATGCCATCGGACAGCAATCTTATGTTTCCCATGCAGCCCCAGATTTCGCAGCAACACTCTGTCCCCATCTCTTAGCTCTAATGTCTTCACTTTCTTGTCATACCTCTCCTTATTGGCCAAGTTTCTTTTAGCAGCCATGGTCTGGGCCAACTGATAAGCATGGTTTAACTGGGCCTTCAGCTTCTGTATGTGACAAGGCAGCAGGTAAAGCAAATAGGATGCTGGGATGCATAGGCAGGGGCATCACCAACAGGAAAAGGGAGGTCATAATTCCACTATACAAGACACTAGTGAGGCCCCACCTGGGTACACTATACAGTTCTGGAGACCTTACCTATGTAAGAACATAGACAGGATAGAGAAGGTTCAGAGGACGGCAACAAAGATGGTGCATGGATTGCATCACAAGTCCTATGAGGACAGGTTGAAGGAACTGAACATGTACTCCCTGGAGGAAAGGAGGGAGAGAGGGGATATGATAGAGACATACAAGTATCTTACAGGAGGAACAGGGTGCAGGAATACACTATTTTTAAGCGAAAAAGATGTTCCAGGACTAGAGGGCATGGGATGAAGTTGGAGGGAGGATGATTCAGAGGAAACGTGAGGAAGAATTTCTTCACAGAACGGGTGGTGGACAAGTGGAACACCCTGCCAGAGGAAGTGGTGGGGGCTGAAACAATCACGGGATTTAAGAATGCATGGGATAGACATAAAGGAATTCTGGAAGTCAGGGGTAAGGGGCAACAGACTTCTTGGAAAGCATAAACTGAACTTACAAGCTCAAACGGGCAGACTAGGTGGGCCATAGGCCCTTATCTGCCGACACTGTCTATGTATCTATGTATATATATATATATATATATATATATATATATATATATATATATCTATATATATATATAGATATATATATCTATATATATATATATATATATATATATATATATATATATATATCTATAGATATATATATATATATATCTATATATATATCTATCTATATATATATATATATATCTATCTATATATATATATATAGATATATATAGATATATATATCTATATATATATATATATATTCAGTATGTATACAGCATATAATGTATTGTAGGTAGGAAACTCTGTTAAAATTATTATTATCCTGAGAATCTGACCCTAGTGAAAAATAAATGCTGTTCTTGTCCCAGTGGGTAAAGAACACTTGCCTACATCCTCCTGTGGCACAAAATGTTAGTCAAAGTGAGTGACAGCCTCTTCTAGCCAATCCCACAACAAATCAGCTTTCAGTTGTAGGCAACTGCAGTCTGCAATTTAAAATGAAAACTCCACTCCTGTTGCCATTTTGTTTTCCCGCTTCCCCACTGTTCTGAGAAATAAATTCACTTATTAAGTTTAAAATGTATAATGTAGCTTTTTTCTACATTGCTGCACTATTGATTCATTTTATTTTTACTATTCTACACCAGTGCTAGGATTTATGGCTCCACAGTTTGCATTCATTCTCACATCATGACAGTTCGATAGCAACTGCTCACTTGCTTTCAGACAGAAACATGTTGGGAAACAGCCACTGTATGCCTGCTCAGTTTCAGACCAGATACTGCAGAAAAAAAGGTAATTTCAACATTTGGGGGGAGCACAGTACTATAGAAGGGGGAAATCCAGCCTGCACAGCACTTTGGTTGCTGGGGTAGGGTTCCAGTCTTGACTGAGTTTTAAAAATGAAGAAAAAGCAGACAGTTTCTGTATCTTCCTGCAGTTCTCAGACCTGTATCACTTTGGGGGGCGGGCAGTACTTTTGGAGAAGGCCCCCAGTCTGCACAGCAGTTTTCAAGAGGGGCAGCTTATTCCTCTTTTTAAACAGTTTTGTGAACACAGAGCATTGCATATGTAGAACATATAATGACCTGTGCTGAAATATGCCATTCATTTACATTTGTGAGTGTCCAGACCTTCATAACTCACTTGTGGATTTGCCACCTGTGAGTTATGGTCCTGACACCTCATTTGCAGAAATATAGCAAATGGCATATTTGAACACAGGCCATTGCATGCATATATGTGTAACTATACATACTGTACATATATACATACACACACACACACTTTAGAACAAAGGCCCAACTAAAAAGTAATATCTTAGGCTACTGTGAAATATATTATCTTTCCTTGTTCCTGAACATCGCTCTTGTGTCTCTGACTATATCTATATATCATGGATGCAAGAATATATCACAAATATGGAATTCTAAACCCATGTCCCATGCAGATCTCAACCACATCTGCAACCATGTGTGATGGAGCAGACCTCCGTTTTTTTAGTCAGTGAGTGGACGTGCTCTTTTGTTAAATGTCTGTCCATCTTCATTTACCTTCACAAATGTGAATTTATTTTGACTAAGTTGTCTTTCATTTTTAAGATGCCTCTTATTTTCAGAGATTTCCAGCCTGAACTGATAGGACATGGAGTTACTTGACACAATGCTTCTGTGTGCCACACTGATGGTATCAGTGAGTGAGTGGCTAAAGTGCTCTCCAAGATGGGTTTTCAGAGTGGTTGCAGTTCAAGTGCTGACAGGAAGAAAGTAGCATATATCTGTCTCTGTGAAATGATTAGGTATAATTTGTGTTAAGAGAAATAACATTTTACATCATCAGTAACTGCTTGGACATTGGAGGGGTGCATAGAGACAGAACGTGGAGGGGGTGAAACACACACAGAAAACTGAGAGAAAACCAATGCCAAGAACAAGCTGACTGAATCTAAAAGTACAAAAAATAGTGAGTACTGTATAACTACAAAATTATGTCACAGTATTTTATACATATTGCTGGACTGGGAGTTTAAAAAAAAAAAAAAGAATCTTGGGGCAATGGGAAGTTCATTGTTTCATGAGCTTAACTAGCTCCCAAAACATGTTTTAACCAAAAACACATACTTTAGCTACAGAACATGATATGGTCTGACTGAAGGTATCATATTAATCTTCATTTGAGGCCACTAACAGTAAGATATCTCACTCATGGCCTCTCATGAAGATAAATAGTGCAAGCTGTAGAAGCTGCTATTTATTTTCTCATGGCAACTGCATCAAATTGCTGGTGTTGGGTGACTGTTTCTGGGAGAGGTTGTGGTAGCAGTAGTAGCAGTGACAGCTGGGGGGGGTGTCACAATCAGAAACACTGGATGTATAAGAAAGAAGTAGTGGATTTTCAACAAAAAGGTTAAACAGAACAAAGCAAACTGGTGGACAAGTTGAAAAGTTAAGGGTTTCAGTTGTCTAGAGTGGAGGACTGCAGTATGTTTTCTAACTTGAGTAGATTGCTGCTCCAAGGAAACTGTGTCTGTGTGGCAAAGTAAAACTGGAGAAAGTAGAGCCAGTGAGTGGGGGGTTTTGCTCTAATGACACAGCAACTACTGAGATCAATTCAACTTTTTAGATGAATGCATTTATTTCCCTTCTCACTGTTTTTGCAGTGAGATAATGATGTATCTAGGCTAATTAGTATCCACACCCATTGTGTGTGTGTGTATGTGTGTGTGTGTGTGTGTGTGTGTGTGCCTGTGTATGTATATATATATGTATATATATATATATATATATATATATCTTCATTGCAAAAAACTTTGTTAATGTGCTAGTTAAGGTTAAAGAGACAAAAGTAGGGAAATGTGGTGTTAGAGCCACAATTTTTTGTGGAGGCAGGCAGCAACAGAAAAAAACATTATGATTTCACCTGCTTTACCTCTTTGCAAATCAGGCATGGGGTGTGCCTTGGGGTTGTCAGCCCTAACTCTCACCCTAGTCCATCAGTAAATGAGCTGAGATGGGTACAGTGCATGAGAATGGGGTGAGCGTTAGGGTTTACAATCCCAAGGAACACCTTATGTCTGATTTACAAAGAGGCAAGAGTCGTGAAACTGTAATACTTTTCTTGTTGCTGCCTACAGGGTGGGGGTGGTGTTAGAGTTGGAAACCCTGACACCACATTTCCCTACTTTTGTTACTTTAACCCTAACTAGTGCAGTGATTACTTTTTTTTTTTCAGTGAATTGCCTTACTTTTGGAGATCGTATAATCATATCCTTATTTCTCTGTGGGAGTGCAGGGCCCTCTGAGCCCTGCACTCCCATTCATTCATACTTTCTGAGAACATGTAATCATATCCTCATTTACTTACAGGAGTACAGGGCCCTCTGGGCTATGCACTCCGATACCTCCACAGATTCATATATGTATGTTGCTGTGCAAGCACAAGACCCTGGCCCTGCACTTTCATTTGTAGACCAATGGGAACTAAATTTTCAGCATAGCCTTCTTATTACACCACCTCATGTACCCAGTACTGAACATTTTGAACTTCCGGCCAAAACATGGTTCCCCACCACTGTAATGGTATTCCATGCCACAGGTATTAAAAAACACTTTTGACAAGATTTCAAAAATGACAGCTGTTACATTTATGAGGTGGTATAATAAAATAGTTATGTTGAAAATTTGGAGTCAAAATATTGAAAATTACAAAAGTTAAGAGCGAGCATAGCAACATTTCAATGGAAGCACATAATGTTGCCATTCTGTCATATTTTGAACCCAAATTTTCAACATATCCTTCTTAGGACCCCACCTCATGCACGAGGGTGGTGAAAATTTTTAAATCCTGCCTGAAAGGTGATGTTGCCAAGTGACTGCAAATTTGCCTTTCAGACTGGATTTGCATAATTCCACCATCCTTGTTCATGAGCTGTGGTCCCAAATAGGCCATGTTGAAAATTTGTACTCAAAATATACAAACATGGTGAATTTATGCCATAAAGTTGAAACCCCCATTGAAATACATTGAACCACATTTACCTTACTTTCTCATAAAGCAGTAAGCATTTCCAGTAGCAAGATGATCAGAGAGTGGATGTTCACCCTGGGACCTATTCAGGTGAGTGAGTGTGTGTGAGGGATGTGGGAGGTGTGGGGTGGAGGGTGCTGAGTAGTAGGTCAGAATGCCAAGGGACTGTTTTCTTTTTTACAGGTTTAAAAAAAAAGTCATCAAAGGACCTTTTCCTTTATTACAGGCAGGATAGTGATCAGAGGGGGAGGTGCCACTAGACACCAGGAAAAGACAAAATTTCTATGGGGATAGTGACTGGAGGGTGGGGATGCCACTAGACACCAGGGAAAAATGTATCCTTATGCGGATGGCAATTGGAGGGTGGGGGGCACCACTAGACACCAGGGAAATATCAAATAATATTGGGGATGGTAATTGGAGGGTGGGGTTGCCACCAGACAGCAGAGAAACAGAAAATATTAATGGGGATGGCATTGCAGCTGAGAGGTGCCACTAGGCACCAGGGAAAAATGAACTAACTACCTAGACAGCGACCAAAAGGTGGGGGTGCCACTAGACAGCAGGGAAACCTTAAATCATTACAGGGATGGTGATTGGGGGGGCACTAGACACCAGAGAAACTTACAACAATACAGGGAGGGCAATCTGGGGGGGGGGGGCATTTTTGAAGTGCTTACTGAGCATGCTCGGAAGCCAGAATTGTAAAATGTAATAACTTTGGAAGGGATTCATATTGTTTCACCAAACCAGCAAAAGACACATCTGTGAGCCATCCCCTTTCTACCTCAAACATTTAAGACCATAAATCCAAACCATTTGGGCACTAGTCTAGTTAAAAAAAACAGCAAAAAACTTGAAATTTTTCTTTCATATGAAAATTTTCATATGATCGTCCACACGAAAAAAGTGTAAACAAGTCATGAAAAGAAGGATTTAAAATGTAAAGCAAAACTCCCACATTTCGGTGTAAATTAACCAACAGTTAAGTACAGATTACACCTAATGAAGTCCCAAGGAGAAAGACCGATGTGCGGTCTCTCTTCAGAATGTAATTTTTGTGGGTTTCAACATTTTTTTGGGGGGGCGGATGGACAACAAAATGGTGGCATGTGAAAAAGGATTGATCCAATATAAAAAAGGATTACTTTTTCATTTCATACAGCTATCTTGAAATGCTTACTGACCATGCTCAGAACCAAAATTTAAAAATTAAATAACTTTGAAACTTTTTAACCCAACCAGCAAAAAGCACATCCGTGGGCCAGCCCCTTTTTACCCAAAAAACTTTAGACCAAAATTCCAAACTGGGAACTAGGCCAGTTTAAAACGAAAGCATAAAAACAGCAAAACGCATCCAAAAATTATCTTTTTGCACTCTCTGGAACTTGGAATTCACACATCCAGAGATCTACCCTATGAGACCACATGTGCAAAATGTCATGCATATCTGTTATTTGGTTGCAAAGTTATTAAAGTGCAAAAACTGGGGTTTAACATTAGACTGTCTACTCGACCCTAACTATAGTGGTGCAATTGCACCACTATAATTCATACATACACATATATATATATATATAATGTGTGGTTGGCCCCTTGCCCCATAGAAAAAGCCATATTTTTCCCCATATAGCCAATTAGTGTTCTATGATATCAATTAGCTAATTACACTGTATTAATGTGCTATAAACATCTTAGTAACACATTAATAATTAACACACCTTAATTACTGGTAATGGTAACCCCCTTTATCAATCCGAATACAGATACCTCTGAAATGCTGTAATAACCTGAAATTGGATTATTATGGCATTTCAGTACCTCATTGTCACAGTCCATTTCCTCGAGTGGCACTCTGTGCTCATGATAGCTCGAGTGCTTACTAATGGGTTTTACCACAGCGACACTTCCTGATCATCATGCAGGAAGCAGTCATCTAGATGTTACGAAGTTATCAATGTTTCCTACTTTGGACTATTTCAAAAACGTTCTTAAAAAGTTATTTACTCAGAAACAAGTTATACTGTTCTTTGCCTTGTTTGCTGTTTCCCTCTTGAAGAAAAAAATTGATCTCTACTGGACTTCTGCAATGGGACTGCTGGTATTTATAAAATTTTACAGTTTACATTTTAAACAAAAAAAACCTTGTTCAAGTGTTCTCTCTTATTTGTGCTGTAAATTGCACTTCCTAATTTGTGTTGTGAAAGAATGTTGAATAAATATAATTTTGATGAATCAGTGTGTTTTTCTTGGGTATTTTTAAAAAACGCTGGCTGAAACTCTTTGCACCAGTAATTATAAAAAATAACAGGCAAGTGTGTGCTTACAATGTGAATATTTTATTTTTCATATCCTCTGTGAGATGACCACTTAAACCTCTCGAGGTTTATGGGTCATCACACACCTTGGGTGTGAAAAAAATTATTCATAACACACACTTGTCTATCCAATATTCTCTATATAAATCACCCCAGTAACACATGTAATAGGTCATTTAATACCACATGTAACAGCCACCTTATTAACTTTCATAACAGCCACCCTAAAATCCCCCAAAACTCTACCTACTGAAAAACTACCCTCATTTACACTAAAAACCCATCCAACACCCTCCCTCCACTCTCACTCACCTAGCAAGCAGGTGTGCCATGTACTATAGTCCCTCTATGCTGCTACTGCCACTGTTCCAATGGTTCCTCTCATTACTAAATGCACCCATCCTCCATACTCCAGCTCAGTGTACATAGCCCAAAATGTTGCTCTCAGGCAGAATGCATGCCACATCTGACTGAACACCATGTCTATCCCCAGCAAACTGCACAACTATCCTGAACAGACCCCATGCCACTCCTAACCACTTGCAATGCTGCTCTCTATATCTTGAAACTAAAGGAAGACTGCCAGAGCCACACTTTCTTTTACAGGTGGCCCCTGCACTATTGAAACAATGGTGGGACAAACAGCAGTCCTGAAAAACCCCAGTTTTCGAGCTTGGAGACAGACTGGTAGTGAAGTGACTGACCACTTCAACAGAGTAGAGGGATTTGGAGGTCATTACCAGTGACTCCCTCAAGCAAACAAGTCAGTATTCAAGTTCAAGTTCATGTTTATTACAGGAAAACTCCATTGAGCAAGCTCATTCACAAGAGGTCCTGGGGCACGTTTACAATCAAATACACAATGCATATAGGTAATAACGTAACAATGCATTAAGTGCCGACTAGGTCCTGTAAGATACATAGGTCAACAATCAGAAGATAATGATCAATCAATCAATCACTTTATTTAACCAGGCATAAACACCATTGAGCAAGCTCATTTTCAAGGTGGTCCTGGGCGTTAATACAATACAGTACACTTCATAAGATTACAATTACAGTGGACAACGGTGCAAAAAAAAAAAAAAGAAAAAACATTATGAAGGTGCCGGTCAATATGGGCCTATACATACCGGTCAACATAATTAACATGCAAAGGTACATAATGATAAGCTTTACTGAAATGTTCAAGTTCAAGTTCAATGTTCAAGTTTATTGCAGGAAAACTCCATTGAGAAAGCTCATTCACAAGGAGGTCCTGTGACATAAACACTTAAAGTACAAACACAGATAGGTAATAACAGTATATACATGAAATGCACGTTACATTATACAGGCTGGATATACATACAAGGGTACCACATAGGGTGGCCGCAGGTGGTAAACATTGATATGAGACAGGGAAGCGACTTACAGGTTGCATACTGATAAATGAAACATGATGACGGGTGTGTGCAATACATATACAGTATTTTGGCAGCTAGAACAAACAACAGTCTACAACTGATATGGTGGGGAGGAGTGATTTGATAGAGTAGCAGTGGAGCGTAAGCATAGATAAAGCCAGGAGTAGAAGGGGGAGAGAAAGCAGTTAATATGACAAATCAATTATACCTTACCAGTGGATAAATATGGACACATGGGAAGGAAGAGACTTAATGACAGTTACAGGTGTCTTTATTTTGGCTGAACTTAGCGATTTGTAGAAGTTTATTGAAACTGTGCTAGTTAGTTTCAAGTACGGTTTGTAATTGGTTCCAAATGGAGGAAGGGCATATGCAATAGCACGCTTACTAAAGGAAGTATCGCACTCCTTGGTATGTCAAGCATAATAAAGTCAGATTTTCTTAACGAGTATGCACTATGTGAGATACTAATAAGGGAAGAGAGATAGCTTGACAATTTCTGCAGGAGCAGTTTAAGAGTCCATAGCCCAGCATGGAGCAGGCATCTAGTAGTGAGGGATGTCCAACCAACAGCTGCATATAAGTCACAGTGGTGCGAGCAGTAGGGAGTTGGTAATGAACCGTAATGCGGTGATAAAGGATGTCCAGTTTACTTAGATTTGCAAGAGTGGTGGAGGAATAGATTACATCGCCATAGTCGAGTAGGGGGAGAAAAGTGGCCTGTACAAGCTTGTTTCAAGTTTCAAGGGGGAAAGGAGGCCTATTTCTGTAGAAGAAACCTAACCTTGCTTTTAACCTTCTAGAGACATCTTCAACATGGTCACTGAAAGATAATTTATTGTCGATCCAGATACCTAGATATTTAAATTTGGTTACAACTTCCAGAGGCTCGTTTAGCGTGGTGACAATGAAGTCTTGGGCAAGGGTATTGGGGGGGCCTGTGACAGCACTGCGGGAGAAGAGACAACAATCCCATATAGTCTCTGCTAAGTAAGAGCTCATACCTAAATGATAAAAGATAAGGAGGTATTAAGTAATAGGGTAGAAACTGGGGTGAAAGAGTAGGCAGCCAAAAGGGAGGCCAGAATAGGTAAAAGGTAGAGAATAGGCGGACCATCTCGGATTAAGGGAACTAGGCTTGTAGGTCCTAGGTTTAAGCTGTTAGGAATGTGGGGTGAATGATATACTTAGGCGTAGGATTTGATAGTGGCACCCAGGGCTTAGGGGTCATTGGCGTCTGAAACAGTTGCATGATTCCTTCAGATAATCCATTAATAGAGCTTTGAATGTGAAAATGCTTGGAAGTAAGGATAATTTTAATGAGTCTTGTATAGTGTTCCAAAGTGATGGAAGTGAGAAGTTGATTGCTGCTGAGCCAAGGGTAGTTTTCACTCTAGGAATCTGGAAGCAGATTAAGGAGAAGTGTCTCAGGCCATAGGAACCTTTAGCCCATTTGAAGATGTTTGAGATGTATGCAGGAGGTTATCAGATAATGCTGTAAAAACAGAGGAGAGCATTCCTTTTCTTCTAGTTGAGAGGAGGTCCATCCCAAAACCTGGTATAGATGACAGTGATGTGTACTAAGAGGTAAATTTAAGATAAATCTTAAAGCCCGGTGGTAAAGGGTGTCCAGTTTATTTAGCATCGTTGATGGGCAATGACTGTAAAGGAAGTCAGCGTAGTCCAGTATAGGTAGGAATGTAGTTTGTACTAGTCTCATTCTGGCTTCTAACGTGAGTAGGTGTTTAATGCGATAGAATAAACCTAATCGCTGTCTTAGTTTCTTCAAGGTTTCATTTAAGTGGCACAGAAAGTTAGTATAAATTCAAACATGGCAGTGTGGTAAGAGGAAGCATAGGGAGTGTAGAGAAAGATGGAGAAGGAGATTAAAAGCAGTTACAGGTGTCTTTTATTTTTGTGGCAACTAGTCTTTTAAAGAAGTTTACTGAGACTACACTGGATAATTTCAGAGTAGATTGCAGCTGGTTCCAAATAGTTGGTAGGGCACTTGAGATGGCTCATCTACCAAAGGAGATGCAAGTCCTAGGCACGTCGAGTAGGATCAAATCTGATTTTCTGAGGGAATTTGGACTGTGGGAGTTATGGATGAGAGCTGTTAAATAACTTGGTAGTTTATTCAGGAGAAGTTTTAGGGTCCAGATGCCAGCATGGAGTGTGCGTCCAATGGTAAGTGACGTCCAGCCAACAGCTGTGTACAGCTCACAGTGATGGGTTCAGTGTGGGTAGTTTGTAATAAAGCACAGGGCACGGTGGTAAAGGATGTCCAGTTTATTTAGGTTGGTAATTGCTGAGGAAGTGAAGATTATTTCCCCAAAATCAAGTAAAGGGAGGAAAGTGGTCTGAACAAGCCTGAGTCTGGTTTCCAGGGGAAAGAGGGACCTACTTCAGAAGAAGAAACCTAGTCTAGCTTTTAGTCTTCTGGACAGTTCATCAATGTACTCATTAAAGAAGATCTTGTTGTCTAACCAGATGCCGAGATATTTTTTAAATTTAGAGATAACTTCCAGTGGTTCACCTAAGGAGGTAACAATGAAGTCTTTAGGCAGGTCAGGAGGGGTAATGGAGGAAATATTAGGGGAGAAATTCATGGTCTTGTTTTTTATTTTGCATTTAGAAGTTTGGTATTAATAAGATTTGTTTCTAACTGTGCAAAATTGGCTTGGAGTATGTCCCTGACTTCCGGTATTGTGCAGCCTGATGTGTACAAGACTGTGTCATCTGCAAAGAAATGCAATGTAGACTTGGTTATTTGTGAATCGAGGCTGTTGATGTATAGACAGAAGAGAATAGGACCTAAGATGGAGCCTCGTGGGACTCCCCTAATAACTGGTAAAGAGGCAGAAAACAGCCCACCTGCTTTAATTTTCTGCATCCTTCCTGTTAGGTAACTGGAAAACCACTGGGAACTGAATGGGGTGGCACCTATATTGGTAAGGCTGTTCACAATTAGTTTGTGGTCAACGGTGTCAAATGCTTTGCTTAGGTCTAAGAATACTGCATCCATGATTTTCTTAGTGTTCTTAGCAGAGATCCAGTCATTGGTGACTTTGGCCAGTGCTGTAATGGTGCTATGATTAGGGCAAAAACCTGATTGAGCTGGGTTGAGGAGAGAGTGGGTTTCGAGGTGGTTCTTCAATTGTTTATAAATCAACTTTTCGAAGACTTTTGAAAGGATAGGCAGGATTGAGATCGGTCTGTAGTTATTTAAGTCACATAGGTCCCCTGATTTAAATAAGGGTATGATGTGAGCAGATTTCCAGCATGATGGAACTGCAGCAGTTGAAATAGAGAGGTTGAATATATGGAGAATGGGGGCGGTAAGTTAGCGGTAGCCAAGTTTTAGGAAAAGTGGTTCAAAGCTGTCATCTCTGGCACTTTTTGTGGTATCTAGCTTGATGAGTGAATCCTCGACTTCTTTGAAGCTGAGGGGGAGCTGCTGGAAAGGGTGGGCTGCAGCTTTCAGAGCAGTGATAGGGCTATCATGGTTGCTGGTACGAGGTGCATACAGTGAGGCATTGAAGGCTAGATCAGCTCTGAAGAAGTGGGAATTTAGTTCTTCAATGATTTGGAGCTCACTTTCGATAACTGTGCCATTTATATGAATCTTAGATGGGATGGAAGGAGCAGCCAGCTGTCCTTCGATAGTCTTAATGGTCCTCCAGATTTTCTGTGAGTTACCTTTGGCTTGTTCCAAAGTGAAAACGTAATAGTTTGCTTTGGTGGAGCGAATTCGTTTTAGTGTAACAAATTTAATGCATCATCTGAAGGATAACACACGCTGACAGCACATCAGCACCACCATGTTCTGAACTGGAATATGGCATATGAACCCTATTTCCAGTGTGGGAATAAACCCCACAATCTTCTGGGCCAGATTAGGATGTTCAACCAACTGAGTCACACTAATAATGGAGTATGCTAGGGATATTGGGTTATGTGTTGTCTGACATATGGCACACACTAACAGTATGACACCCACTAGTAATACACTGGTGAGCCAATGTTTGAGATATGGGCCCAAGTCCCAGAGTAGGACTGAAGCACACAACAATCTGGACCAGATTCAGATACAGTATTTTATCAGGTGAGCTACAGTATGCTGAGACTGGAGTAGGCTATAAAAAGAATACATGATAGGGGTTGGGAGCTTTCTAGTATAAGCAAATATTTCAGAAGCATGATGTACTACAGCAAACTGCAGAACGTTTGGGAAGAGGTTATTAATGATTTTACAACAAAGCTTTTCGAAGAATAGCAGGTCTGTTTTTTTTAATGCTAAATGATCAAAATAAAGTAATCCATCAGTACTTTAGAAGGTTGCCACTGTTTCCCCATTTAATCTTAGATCAGGTATGAAAATCTGCTATCATTGCTGTAGGAGAGGGATGTATTTTTCTTAGCCAGTCAGTTCAAGACTGACAAAATTCCCCTCAGGCAGTGAAGTATGAGGCTCAGTCAAATCAAAGTCAGATTTCTCTGGCAGCTTTATTGCATTTGTCAAAGCCTGAGGACCAAGCTTGTAAAAACATAAATGCATATTGGTACTTAAAACCTAGAAGAATCATTATCATGCATTAAAGTTCAAAACAGTGACAATTAGCCCTTTAGTATAGCCTTTACTAAAAAGTAAAGAAGCATTTCCATTTGGACTCATGAAAATTCTGTTAGGTAGTGTTTTCTTTTTTATGTTTGTGTTTTGAAAAATATTTTACTGTTAAAACATTTTGATTATATTGTACTAATACTATCTTGTTGTTTTAACTTAATTTTTGTCCATACATTATTTGAATGTATATAAACCATATATTTTGATTTGTACCATCTTCCAATTTCCCCAGGACACATCAGGATATAAGTGGACTGCAGCTCAGTGTGCTTCCTGAACAAATCAAAATTATAATACATCAATAATAAATCAATAACCTAAGCAAGCAATTACATTCTCTAGAGCATGCATTTACCTATACTGCCACATGCCTTGGGTGTGCTGTGAGTGCCCACATGCCTAACTGTTCCCAGGGTGTGTTATTGCACTTTTAAAATGGACTTTTATCAACTAAAAGGTAATACAAGAGCATAACCTGTAACTATGTATTAAGTAATATCACTGTATGGTCATGTGATGGCCTCAACCAATCATAACTCTCTATTTTAGCTATCCAATTTTTAAATTACATTTAAACAGTTTTATATGATTGTTTGTATGTATAAAATAATTTGCCATTTCTGCCATCACTGAATGTGTTTAAACTTCTTAAAATGTTTTTCTAACATTATTAGAAATTATTAAACTTAGAGCATTCTGTTTCCACATGACCTGTGTTTTTGAACTGTTTCATGGTTTGTGTTTTGGATCAACACTAATATTTTCAGTCTTTCATAATGACTAAGCTATTTTATGAAGGTAATTTTTGTGTATGGCCTCCACTGTTTAAAAAATAACAGGTTCTGTATAAAGTCCAAAACTAAGGATGGCTGTTGATCACGGGATGATAATTATGGATTGTAGTGCCAAAGGCAGAGGCCAGTATTTCATAAGCCTCATTGCTCTGCCTTTAACCTTCTGTTATGGTTAGGATGATAATGAGGGATTTCACTTGGGAAATTACTTTAATGAACGTTGTCATGTGATGTCTTATTACGCTACATATTAAAACAATAAGAGTGCTGTGTCAGTATATGGGCAGCAAATAAAACCAAAGGGTTTGATTAAAGACATGTATAAAATAGAAAATAAAATTAGAACTGACTTTTCAATAGAAGGTCTTTAACAGGAATTATTGATTGATTGATTGATTGATTGATTTATGTGTTTTAAAACATGTTTTACCAGGTAAGCACACAGAGCCCAGGGTTCATTTCCAGTTGCAACCTGGGGGAAAGGGAGGAATGGGACATTGAGGACTCTTACAGCATTCATACATTGGATGTGTTACACATTCCAAAAATGAATTAAACCAGTACATGCTAAGCAGCAAATCCTGGTGCAATAACTTATAGCAGCATGATTGGGTAGCTCTGTGAAAGGAAAATTTGAATATGTGCCAATGAAAATAGTAAAAAGCAAGTATAGTTAGTATGCACATGTTTTCTTTTTTCTTTATAGATAATTCCAGAAGTGGACTTAGTTTCAGTTTGATTTCTGCTTCCAGCATGCAGCTAGATAAGATACCTTATTATATAGAGAGAAACATTATAAATATACATACATGCAGTAGATAGAGACAAAATAGATAACAGAAAAGATGCACTTGTTCAGTGAGACTAAATGCAATGGATCCATGATGTTTCTACTCCTGAAGTGCTCAAACTACATTGGCTTCTTCTCAGAGGTGCTGCCTGTCAGTGGCATGCGTGAGGCGAGGGTACTTTGCACCATGCAGTTTAACGAATGGTTGAAAAAATGATGTGGAGCACAGGGATTTGGCTTCATTGGGGACTGGAGGGACACCAGCCTATACTGGCAGGATGGTCTGCATCTGTCCAGGAAGGGAACAAGTCTTTTGGGCAATCGGTTTAAATGCTTCATTGGTAAGCTTTTAAACTAGTCAAGGAGGGAGGCAATGATAAGTAGCAGGAAAATCCCAGCCTCCCCCTACAAAACAGGGTACTAAATGAGAAAAATACCAAGGTAGAAAGGTCAGTGGGGGATGCTGCAAAAGAAGGTAAAGCCATCAAAAAATGGAGAGCAATGAGTACCAATGCCCATAGTCTGGGTAACAAGCTTCCTGAATTAGTGGCCTTGATGGAGGAGGAACATCTGGATTTTGTGGCAGTCACAAAACTTGGTACACAAAGAACCATGACTGGGACATAAACATACCAGGATACACTATCTACAGGAGGGACAGGGAGGGTAAAAGAGGAGGAGAAGCTCTCTACATAAGAGAAGGAATCAAAGCAACAGAACAAAAGGGTAAACAGGGAGGAGAAGAAGCACTGTGGGTCAATTTGGAGGCAGGCAATGGCACCACAATCTGCACAGGGGTTGTATAGAGACCCCCCTCTCAGGGGGAGGAAATGGACAAGGAAATGATAGAAAGTATACTTAGAATGGCAGATAAAGGGGATATATTGCTGATGGGTGATCCGAATAAGCCAGATGTTAACTGGAGTGCAGTTGCAGCAGCCACTTCTAAGAGTGGGGTTATTCTAGATGCCCTACAGGGGGCATGCCTTAGACAACTAGTATTGGAACCCACTTGAGAGGGAGCAATCTTAGACCTGGTCTTCTCAAATGGAGATGGAGAGAGGATCACAGATGTAGAAATGGGTAGTCATCTGGGAACTAGCAGCCATCGAACAGTATGATTCACAATAAACACAGCAATAGAGTCAAGCCATTACAAAGGAAAAAGTACTGGGATTTCAGGAGGGCTGACTTTACAAATGGTGAGTGCTCTAAGGAATGCACTAGCACATGGGCAGGAAGGAGGTGGAAGAACAATGGGAATAATAAAACTGACATCACAGAAGTAAAAGCCTTTGTGTGAAGCAAATCAACAAAACAAAACAATGTAAGAAACCACTATGGTTCTCAAAGGAGGTGGCAGTGAAGGTTCAAGAGAAAAAGAAAGCATTCAGAAAGTACAAGGAATCACAGAAGGAGTAGGACAGAGAATTGTATCAGTTAAAGCAAAAGGAATCTGGGAAGGCAGTCAGAACAGCAAAGGCCTGAACTGAGGAAAAGATAGCCAACTCAGTTAAGAAGGGGGATAAAACCTTTTTTAGGTACATCAGGGAGTGAAGGAAGATGAAGGGAGGGATAGTGAGGCTTAATAAAGGGGAGAGGGGGTGGGCAGAGGTTGACTGTGGAAAGGCAGAGATACTAAGCAAATATTTTCACTCAGTATTTACAAATGAAGAGGGGGAGGTACCTAAAACAAACAATAGAAACACTCTGGATACAGAAGTTGATACCAGCCCATTTACAGAAGAAAGGGTTCTGAAAGAACTCTTAAAACTGAAGGTGGACAAAGCAATGGGGCTTGATGGGATTCATCCCAGAATTCTAAAAGAACTATGGGTAGAACTAGTGACACCACTGACTACCCTCTTTAACAAATCATGGGAGGATGGGTGGTACCTGAGGACTGGAGGAGGGCAGATGTGATTCCCCTTCACAAAAGTGGGAGCAGAGTAGAAGCAGGAAACTACAGACCTGTTAGTTTAATCTCAGTGATAGGGAAAATGATGGAATCACTTCTGAAGGAAAGAATTGTCGAGTACCTAGAGGCCAGAGGGGCATAGGACCCAAGGCAGCATGGATTCACAGTGGGAAGGTCATGCCAAATGAATCTAATAGATTTCTTTGAATGGGTGACCAAAGTAGTAGACCAGGGAGGGGCTGTGGACATGGCCTACCTAGACTTTAGCAAGGCATTTGACTCAGTCCCAGACAAAAGATTAATATACAAGTTAGCCAGCCTGGGATTGGGCCCGAAGATGATAGCATGGGTAAAGAACTGACTGGAGAATAGGACACAGAGAGTAATAGTAAATGAAGAAAGGGGGGTTACTAGTGGGGTGCCGCAGGGTTCAGTATTAGGACCAGTCCTCTTCAATGTCTTTGTAAGCAACATTGCAGAGGGACTGGAAGGAAAAGTATGTCTTTTTGCAGATGACACAAAGATCTGCAGCAGAGTTGATGCACAAGGTGGGTGGAAAGGATGAGAAGGGACTTGGCAAGGTTAGAGGAATGGTCAAATATGGTAGCTTAGATTTAATGCTAAGAAGTGCAAGGTAATGCACCTGGAAACAAAACCCAGGAGAAGAGTACACAATGGGGGTGAGATACTAACAACAACAAAAATGGAAAGGGACCTGGGGGTAGTCATATCAGATGACTTAAAGGGGCAAGCAATGTGAGAGGGGCAGTAAGGAGGGCTGGGGGATACTGGGATGCATAGGGAGAGGTATCACCAGTAGAAAACAGGAAGTTGTTATCCCTCTGTACAGACAGCTGATCAGACCCCATCTGGAGTACTGCGTGCAGTTCTGGAGACCCAGTCTCCGTAAGAAACATAGACAAGATGGAAGTTGTCCAGAGGAGGGCAACAAAAATGGTGCAGGGTCTGCACTGGAAGACATATGAAGAGAGACTAAAGGAACTTAATATGTATAACCTCGAGGAAAGGAGGGAGAGGGGGCATGATAGAAACTTTCAAGTACCTCAAGGGAATCAACAAAGTCCAAGAGGGTAGCATCTTTCAAAAAAGGGTGTGCAAGAACAAGGGCACAATTTGAAGATGGGGGCAGCTCAGAGGTAATGTAAGGAAGTATTTTTTCACAGAGAGGGTTGTGGATGCATGGAGCGGCCTTCCGGAGGGAGGTTGTGGAGTCAAAAACAGTAGTTGAATTCAAGCATGCATGGGACAGCCATAAGGCAATTCTAGGGGGTAGGGGTAGAAATAAGTAGGCTGCTGGTTAACTAGGATCTGCAGCTTATCCATTAGGTAGGGAAATGGGCAGACTGGGTGGGCCAAGTGGTCCTTATCTGCCGTCGAATTCTGTTTCTATGTTTCTATGGCTTGACTGCTTTTTAAAGTGTTACATTACTCACTGGAAGCCCTCCAGCACAATAAAACAATTAAAAGTGACACTGTAAAATATTAACATATGTTAATTTTAGTATCATTAAGGTACTGATTGACTTCTTTGACTGGGTCACTAAGACAGTAGACAGAGGCCAATTGATAGATATCATCTATCTGGATTTTAGCAAGGCCTTTGACTCTGTGCCCCACAAAAGGTTAATCAGGAAGTTGGCAGATCTCGGGGTTGGAATACGATGTCCTGATGGGTGGAAAACTGGCTGTGGGACAGAACCCAGAGTGCAAAATGTTCCTATTCACAGATGACACTGAGCTCTGCATGAACATGGACACAGCTGAAAGGATACAGGACCTATAGAATCATCTGGAAAAGCTGGGGGCGTGGTCCATGATCTGGCAGCTTGGCTTTATTGTCAAGAAATGCAAAGTTATGCATACCTGAGACAAGAATCTCAGGATGGAGTACTTCCTGGGTGGAGTCCAGGTATCTGCATCAGAGGCGGAAAAGGACCTGGGAGTGATGATAACTAGTGATCTGAATCACTCCATGTGGTACAAGAAAGCAGCAGCAAGAGTAGACAAACTGCTGGGATGCATAGCTAGGGGGATCAGTAGTAGGAGAGAGGAGGTTATATTACCCTTATACAGGTCGTTGGTGAGGCCACATCTAGACCATGGAGTTCAGTTCTGGTGCCCACACCTCAAAAAGGACATTAACATGCTGGAGAAGGTCCAGAGGAAGGCTAAAAAGATGATAGTGGGTCAGCAAGGTAAGGCATATGAGGAGAAGTTGAGGGCACTGAACATGTACTCCCGGGAGGAAAGGGGAGAGAGAGAGAGAGAGAGAGAGAGAGAGAGAGAGAAGGGACATGATTGAGACCTTCAAGTACTTGAAAGGGATAAAGCAGGTGGATAGGGAAGGTCTCTTTAAGCTGAGTGGAAACCATAACTTGAGGTGCTATAGTCTTAAGCTGGAGGGAGGGAGATTTAGGAGGGAATCAGGAAGAACTTCTTTACAGAGAAGGTGGTGAATGCTTGAAATGTGCTACTAGAAGAAGTGGTCTCATTTAAGACAGTGTGCAGCTTCTAGAGAGGCTGGGATAGGCATAAGGGGAAGGTAAGAATCATAGGTAGGGAAGATGGGAGGTGTGGGGATGGGGGAGCGGGGACAGTAGCTCAAGTTGTGGACCCTGCAATACGAGCAGACTAGATAGACCAAATGGCTTTCTTCTGCTCGCTTCTTCATATGTTCATATGTTTGTACTCTAGAGATTGGTATCAAAAAGGCAAACACACTGGGAATGGGGTGCACAGGATAAAAATAGTCAAACAATGCAAAGAAAAATATCCAGTACTCATCAAACCAATAAAAAGGCATAGGCTCACAGGTTAAGGTGCAAAATGCCAAGCTCTGTTAAGATGCCATTTAAAAGACAATGCTCTAATGCATTTTGGATACCTCCTTTGTAAAAGAGTGTGATACAACTGAAGTGAGATTGCAATTTATACAATAAGTGATGTCATCAGTCATGGCCATGAGTGATGTCATAATAAAGTGCAACATGAAAACATAAATGCAATACATATTATAAAAGCCATAAATACAATACAATGTAATAAATGGCAATATTAAAAAAGCTGGAGAAAGTCTAAAAGGTCTTCTTAATGGAGTCAAGTTTGAAGTAGCTGATGTAGAAAGAATATGTTCTCAGCTACATGCCAAAAAGCTGTAAAAAATAGTAATTAGAAAGCTAAACATTATTTACAAAATATCAGCTATATACGGGAAAAAAACAATAGGTATATACTGTTATGTGGAATATTGGCATGCTTTCAGTATATTATAGCTCCTTATGCATACATAACTAGACTTATTTTTGTTTTTAATTTTTTCAGTTGTTTCTATTTTTTTTTAGGTGTGACATCACATCAAAGATCCAATTTCGGCCTGGTGACTTGCAGGCTTCCAATGTGTACAGTGCCTTCAGAAAGTATTCATCCCCCTTGTATTATGTCACATTTTGTTGTGTTACTACCAGCATTTTTAATGCATTGAAATTATTTTTTCCCCCTTGATTCACACAGCATACTCAACAATTTAAAGGGGCAAAAATATTTTTATTGCGTAACAAAAATGTATGAAACATTAAAAACTGTAATATCTTGTTTACTTAAGTATTCACCCCCCTGAGTCAATACTTTGTAGAAGCACCTTTGGCAGCAATTACAGCTTTGAGTCTTCTTGGTCTGTATCAGCTTTGCACATCTGGATTTGGGGATTTTCACCCATTCTTCCTTGCAGATTTGCTCAAGCTCTCTCAAGTTGGATGGGGAGCGTCGGTGAACCGCAATCTTTAAGGCTTTCCACAGATTCTCAATGGGATTCAAGTCTGGGCTTTGGCTGGGCCACACAGGACATTCACCTTCTTGTTCTGAAGCCACTCCAGTGTTGCTTTGGCTGTATGCTTGGGGTCGTTGTCCTCTTGGAACGTAAATCTTCGCCCCAGTCCAAGGTCTATTGCAGACTGATGCAGGTTCTCCTCAAGGATGTGCCTGTATTTGGCTCCATTCATTGTTCCCTCTATCCTAATAAGTGCCCCAGTTCCTGCCGCTGAAAAGCATCCCTATAACATGATGCTGCCACCACCATGCTTCATGGTAGGGATGGTGTTACACGGGTGATGAGCTGTGTTCGGTTTGCGCCAGGCATAGCGCTTTGCATTCAGGCCAAAGAGTTCAATTTTTGTCTCAGCAGACCAGAGAATCTTTTGCCACATGGTCTGAGAGTCTGCCACGTGCCTTCTTGCAAACTCCAGGCATGCTATTATGTGGCCTTTTCTCAGGAGTGACTTCCATCTAGCCACTCTCCCATAGAGGCTACATCTGTGAAGTGCTGCAGAGATTGTTGCCCTCTAGACAGGTTCTCCCATCTCAGCCATGGAACTCTGTAGTTCTGTCAGGGTGGTCATTGGGTTCTTGGTCACTTCCCTGACCAAGATCCTTCTTGCCCGGTTGCTCAGTTTGAGAGGACGGCCTGCTCTAGGAAGAGTCTGGGTGGTTCCGTAATCTTTCCATTTCCTAATGATGGACTTGACTGTGCTCCGGGGAACATTCAACACCCTAGAAATGTTTTTTTACCCCTCCCCAAATCAGTGCCTTCTCACAATTCTATCACAGAGTTCTACGGACAGCTCCTTGGTCTTCATGGTAGAGTTTCTGCTCTGACATGCACTGTCAACAGTGGGACCTTATATAGACAGGTGTATTTCCTCTGAAATCATGTCAACCATTTGAACTGACCACAGGTGGACTTCATTCAAGTTTTTGAGTGATCTCACAAGGAAATTGGATGCACCTGAGCTCAATTTGGAGTGTCATAGCAAAGGGGGTGAATACTTATCAAATCAAGACATTTCAGGTTTTTATTTTAAATTACATGTACAAAAAATTCCAAAAGTTTCATTCCACTTTGACATTATAGAGTAATTTGTGTAGATACGTGACAAAAAAATCCCATATAAATGTATTTTAATTTGAGTTTGCAACATCACAAAATGTGACAAAATCCAAGGGATGAATTCTTTCTGAAGGCACTGTATATCTAAAAACATTCCCTCTCTAGTAGAAGTTTGTCAAAGTCCCCTCCTCTGGGATTTCTGCTAACTTTATCTATAGCTGTAAAATGAAAACCATGCTCAGATTTCATGACTGTTAATCATAACATGCAAGGCAGTGGCGTATTTCACATCCTTGTTAATAACAGCTCTACAGTGCTCACCAACTTTATATTTGAATTGCCTTTTAGTTTTCCCTACATAAAAAGCACCACAATTGCAGGTTGCCAGGTAGATCACACCCTCAGTATTGCATTTGATCAACTATCTGATCTCATATGGTTTGTCCGGATTATGGCTACTAAAAGAGTTTTTTGTTTCTGTAACAACTTTACAGTAAGTACATTGTTTGCATTTAAAGCAGCCAGTCACTTTATTGGTGAGTTGGGTCTTGTTGCAATCCCTCACCTGTCTGTTGTGGTGCTTTTTATGTTGAGAAAACTAAAAGGTGGTTCAGATTTAGGTTTGGTGTGCATTGTAGAGCTGTTATTAACAAGCATGTGAAATATGCCACTGCATTGCATGTTATGATTAATATTCATGGACAGGAGCATGGTTTCATTTACGGCTATTGATAAAGTTAGCAGAAATCCAAGAGGAGAGGACTTTGACAAACTTCTACTACAGAGGGAAGGTTTTTGATATACACATTGGGAGTCTGTAAGTCCCCAGGTCTAAATGAGATATTTGATGTGATGCTACACCTGCAAAAATGAAAAAAAAAGCAAAAATGAAAAACAAAAATAGGTTACGCATGCATAAGGAGCTATGATACATTGAAAGCATACCAATATTGAACATAACAGTATATATATATTGTGTTTTTTTTCCAGTATGTAGCTGATATTTTGTAACTAATGCTCAGCTTTCTATTTATTATTTTTTGACAGCTTTTTAGCATGCAGCTGTGATCACATTCTTTCTACATCAGCAACTTCAAACTTGACTCCTTTGAGAAGAACTTTTATACTTTCTCTTTTTAATATTGTTATGTATTACACTGTATTGTATTTATGGCTTTTATAATATGTATTGCATTTATGTTTCCATTATGCACTTTATTATGACATCACTCATGGCCATGACTGATGACATCACTTATTGTGTAAATTGCAGTCTCATTTCAGTTGTATCATGTTCTTTGACAAAGGTATCCGAAACACGTTACAGTGTGATCTTTCAAATGACACCTTAATAAAGCCTGGCATTTTGTCTTATCCTGTGAGTCTGCACCTTTTCTATTGGTTTGGAGTACTGGATACTCTAGGGATTGGATGACTTTCATTATCCTACTACATGTGCATAAGGCACTGTGGTTTGCCTCACACCTCATAACCCCTGGAGAGTTAGATTAACTCATGGTATCTTGAGACATGGTAGCCCCACTCTAGGGATTTCATGACCTTCAATATCCCAATACAGGTGCATAAGGCAATTTGCTTTGCCTCACACCTCATAACTCCTGTTGAGTTAAATTAACTCATGGCAGCCCAACACTTTGCCATGTTTAATGCTTAAGAGAGGCATATCATACCATTGGTAGCTTTTAAGGTACATGGAACAGTCATGAATTATTTTGCATCTTGAAAATAATACTTTGTTAAAGTTAAATGAATTCAAGGGGCTCAACTTTCAGAGACCTGAGAATGCCACAAGCCCTTCATGTGCCAATCGTTTGGCGAATGGGGCTTGCAGCATTGTCCCAGCTGGAGATTGGGATTTTCAGTCCCGAGTGCCAAATACCACAAGTTGTACCAGCTTTTCTCTGATCTAACTTGCGCCATCTGGTGGACTCTTTTTACGGGTCTTGCACCAAATATTTGGCACAAGCTGCCGTAGAGTGTGTAAAGTGTTGCAACTGTATCCAGTGTACTAAAATCAGAAGCAGTTGTGTCAAAGGAGTTTGGTACAGCTGTGCTAAACAATGGGGTTGATACAGGGCTTGATGCATGCCCTACTTTCCCCTTTGAAAATTGAGCCCATGACCTTTAACCGACGTTGCCTATCTGAGGTCATCAGAGAAAATACAAAAAAGTTTGCTATTCCACATGATGAAGACTATTTATGCCCACACCTACTATAGGGAATTGGTATCATAAGATGAACTATTGTGGCTGCAGATCCTCTGTACATATAGATGCCTTTGTAACAAAGAACAAAATCACAATCAAAATGTTTACGGAATGATGTATGCAATATATGAGCTCTGCTGATTAAGAACTGCAAGTCCCTTACTAAAACAAAGAGAACTGTCTGTATGCATTCATATATATTGTCCCCAGTGCCCCACCAATAAAAAGACATAGACAAGTTGTGTGTGGTTGCTCAGTTCGGCAAATCAATTTACTTAATATTTCCAAGGCAACATTGTTTACATAATCATAGTACATTTCCATAATTTCCAGTTTACAATCTCTTCCACTTATCATTTATGTGCATTATATACAGACACATTCTTTTCAATTTGACACTTCTACTAATTTCTTCTTTTTCTTCTGCCCCCCAGATGTACATCATGGGGGGGCGGCCTCTTCCTGTTTTGTTGGAAGAAGTGACATGCACCGTACCCTGCTTCTTGCTTTCAGTCCTGTGTCACCTTTTAGGGTTTTCCTATTTATCCCCCTTCTTTCCTGTGCTCATCCTCCCTTTTCCTGCCATCCACCTGCAGCAGTCCAGTTCTCCCTACCACTGTGCTCCACCTGCCACAGTGCCCACCTGCGATCTTCCTTCAGGGTGGGTGGGTGGGAAATCATGGAGCAAATTGTGAGCTCCCCTTGGCTGTGCAGTCCCTTATGACTACCCAATTAGGCCCTTCCCCCTAGCTCCCCTGGCCAACCCCGGGTTGCCACCTCACTGTTCCCACCCCACTCCTTTGCCCACCCTGTTTGTGACCTCATTGGATCCTCCCCTTTCTGGGACCTCCTGCTTCCTTCTACCACTTCTTTTCCCCTTTTCCCCATCCTCCTGGCTTCCACCACACCTGTCCAGGCCTTGGGACAATGGGATCTGCCCCTTTATTTGGGCAACCCTGTTTGTCCCCAGAGCCCCACCAATAAAGACAGACACGCTGTGTGTGGTTGCTCAGTTTGGCAAATCACTTTATTTAATATTTCCAAGTCAACATAGTTTACATAATCATAGTACATTTCAATAATTTCCAGTTTACAATCTCTTCCACTTACTATTTATGTACATTATGTACAGACACATTCTTTTCAATTTGACACTTCTACTAATTTCTTCTTTTTCTTCTGCCCCCCAGACATACATCATGGGTGGGTCTGGCCTCTTCCTGTTTTGCTGGAAATGGGTATGAGCGTACACACCATACCCCTGCTTCTCATTTAGCAGTCCTGTGTCACCTTTTTAGTGTTTTCCTGTTTATGCCCCCCCTTCTTTCCTGTCCTCATCCACCCTTTTTCCACTAGTCCACCTTCAGCTTGCGATGGACAGTGGACTTCCCCCTTCACTTCCCTCCCCCTCTTCCACCCTTCCCTCTACCCTATCATATCCTATCCATTCTTTGCATTGTTTTTTTTTGTTTTGTTGATTATTTCTTTGCCAGCCATGCTTTGATGACATTAGCAATTTCTGTATTAAACAGGGCTAGGCCAAGGCCCGACAAGTGTATCCCACCTACTCGGTAGTATTCATCCACCCATTCCAATATTCTATGGTGTATGACCATTCCTCCCATACTCTCAAACAGCCTGCCCACCCACACATTCCTGTACTTCCCAGCTCTGTCGATCCCTATATGACTCTCTGCCTGCCACCACACTCTTCGTGGCATGATATCAGACCAGGCCAGAGAAACCATGGCCCACCACCTCACTAAGTCTAAATGCCCCGCTATACATCATAGTGTACAGGGCTCTAAATGGTACAGCTTCCCTACTAGAGTTGCTGATGCAGTGTCATGCCTCCATTAGGCGTGCCATCAAACCCTCTGATACCAGCTTCCTAGTGTCCGGTCTTTTATCTGTTCTCTGCAACCAGCCTTGCATCATGCTGCAAATTAGGGTGCATTTGGTTGGATCCTCCTAGCCTCTCAGTGTGCATATCTGACCTATTGATGCCAAATGAACCCCCATAGTCACCTGTGCCATGTTCTGGGTCCACCCCACCACTATGAATCTGGCCACCTGTTCCCTTGTCACTGCCCCACTTACTTGGGCGCTGTATTGCTCCCGGAAGTTTTGAAATGCCCTCCAGGAGGCTTTGTATGCTCTAAGGGTCCTGGGGGCCTAGGAGTTGTGAAACAATATTTCATTTCCCCCAATCCAATCATCCATACGTACACCGGGATGGTGGTCTGCCATGATTCTGCTCCTGGTGCGATGGTCCAAAATGTGTCCATCTGCAAGTGGGAGAGGCAATCTGCTGTCACATTGTCTACACTATCAATGTGCCTGGCTCTAAATGACATGTTCAGTGTCAAACCTAGCCATACCATCCCACTCAACACCCTCATGACCCTGTTGGACATTGTCTTTTTCTTGTTTAGGACTTCCACCATAGCCCTGTTATCACTCCAAAATGTGACTTGCCTGTTCTTGAGTTCTACACCCCATATTAACATGGCCTGGTTTGTCTTGATCTGAATATTTAGCTCCTTGAATCACTCACACAATCCTCACATCAAGTTGTCCACTGCAAATTGGAGCATTAGAGAAGGTCTCCAGTGCCATTGATTTGCAGTGATACCTTGTTAGGGGACAGGATCAATCTTCCACTTGTATGCAGGCATCCAGGACAGGAGCATACCCCTATCAGTAGAGCCCTACCTGATGTTGGAGTAGGACCTGGTGTTGACGACTTCAACCATTTCCACCAGTGGGTGTCCTTTTTGTGCTTATGGCAGGCAAAAGGAAGCAGGGCTAAGAATATGGAAATCAGAAAGTCCTGCACCAGGAACCATCCCAAACACTGAGTTAATGTGTAAAAATGTTTTATTTAAGTCACATACCATAGCTCAAACTCCTGACAACAGTCTAGCAATGTTTCAAGTGGTGACTCAGCTGAGCCACAAGCCAAACTAAAACAAAACAACATACATTTTTTTCTATTCCAGCTAGAAAATGGGTTGAAAAAAAGGCTTTTGATTTGCCAAGACAGTCTTGAACCCATACTTCGATTTCAGTACAGTACACAAGTAACAACAGTACTGATTCCTGGCTGCCTAATTACTGTAGAAATTGATGTGCCCGTTTCAAACTGTTTAAAACTCATACATTATGCCATTGTTTCCACACACACACAGAAAAGGATCATATAAGCATTTGATGTACACACATCCTAAATCATCATATAACACTGCTGAATTTAATTGTTTGCTATGTCTTTTCTTTCATCTTTTGTATTTTACATGTCACTGAGTACCTACATATTGCCAGGTAGTGTGGATGCCTAACTAATCTTGAACTTCAAGTCAATCTTTTGACTTTGATCGCATTCTCTACTTCTTTTTCAATTCATTTTTTAGAACTGGTTTTGTTACTTTGCTCCCCCCAACCCCCGGGGCTATTTTTTTTCCTCTGTGCATAACTGTACATGACTTAAATAAACTGTTTATTAATTCAAAACATCAAAATAATTGTCTGCATGTTTTTTTCTCCACTGCAGAAATGTTTAGGCTAAGCACAATAAGAGATTCCAAGGTTTACATTGTGCTGTGATAAATGCATTTCCAAGGGCAGGAAGCACTTAGCCTATGGCTTATGCCTATTCATGCCTTAACACACATCTAGGTATAAATTTATCCAAGTACAGAGCACATTTCATCATGTCTTACTACTTACTTTATTTATTTATTTCGTTTTTGTTGACCAGGTACAGTAAGTGCATTAGACAAATCCTGCCTATTTTCAGGCACAACCCGGGGTAGGGGGATACAGATGAATGCCAACTGACACTGAACCAGATTAAGCTGTTGGTGGTATTTTATGTGAATGAGGGAAATTTGGCCAGGACACCGGGGAAATTCCCCTACTCTGTTAGGGGGCAGTATCCCACACATCACAGTCATGGACGACGGCAGTATGCTGTTAGCAGCGGAGGTCTGCTACGGGACGATATTGCGGAAGTTTCTACCACACATTCAACTCTTCAGATACCGCCTGTTTTGGCGCCTGTTACTACTACTGTTCCTTCACGTTCCAATAATAGACTTGTTGAGAGTGAAGACGATGAGATGGAAGCAATGGCGAGACAAAGGGAACAGCTACAAGCTCAGTTACTACAAACGGAAAGAGCTCTTACCTCAGCCAAGGCTGATTTACTTGAAAAAAAGTGAAAACGTCTCTTGGGAGTCTCTCCTGAATCTCTACATAGGACTTTTAAACTAGGTCCTGGTTTTTGCAATGACGTGGTTCCTTCTGTGACGGAAATAATTTTGCAAGCGAAGCAAGCTGCTGCTCCAGAAGCCCAACAGCAGACCGAACAGTGGTCTCCAGAATTAGCTCTTTCCACTGCAGGTTGGACGTGACGAGCAGATGGATCTTGGGTCGCAGACCCTAACAAGCCTCAAGATGTTTTGGCGCATTCGAGTGGACCTCGAGTTACAAAGGAAGCTCTTCTTGATAGACCAGATTTGCACCATACTGGGTCTGCAGTCTTATAGCCTGGGGTGACTGGTAGTGCTGTTTCAGCTCCATCCTCGGAGACCATTATTCCTCCTGATGTTAACATTGACATAGACAATCTGAATGTTTCTCCAGGTATAACTCGTGAGGTACCAAAAACGTCTTTTGCTGACTTATTTGCTAAACCTTTAGAGCAGGCAAAACGTAGAAATGCTATTCGCTTACGTTATTTGGGTGGAATGGAAGATTTGCCGGATAGGTTTTATATGGGCAAGGTGTTAATTAAACAATCTTTGGGCTTTTTGTCTTTTGACATCTATGCTCTCATTCATGCTCCTGGTGAACATTCCTTTGACATCAGTTTCAGGACTTCTGCTAATCTGGACACTTTTTGGTTAAAATATGCTTCTTTAAAGACTAATCCTTTATGGTCCCATTTTCAGGTTACACCTTTAACGAAACAACCTTTTCGGGTTGTTACTATTTTGTTTCGCAATGAGGGGGTAAATCTAGCAGATATTCTTTATTGGTTAGATAAACGTTGTGATGTTCAGGGCACACCTGACCCCATTTTGGATGGTGAGGGATTTTGGAATAGGGGATGGAAGATAAAATTGAAGCTCTATAGTGTTTAGGATGAATTTGTTCATCTCCCTAATTGCTTCTTTATTGGCCGAGATAAAGGTTTTTTGTTTTATCCTGGTCAACCCAGGCGTTGTTACAAATGTGGTTCTCCTCGACACATTAGTACTGCCTGTGAGAAGATTCAATGTTTTCAATGTGGGGAAGTTGGTCATTCGGGTTATCAATGTGAAAATGCTGTTAAATGTAACTTTTGTGAGGCGGTGGGGCATGTATTTTCTGACTGTCCATGAGCTGCTGATAACACTGATGAATCAGATTATGCTTTGCAGGATTTGCTGATTTTTAAAGCAGCTAGAAATTTATTGGCTGGTGTTGCACCCATTACTTCTAAAGGTCCATTATCCTATTCAGCTGCTCTGGCTTCTAGGCCTTCTGCCATTTCTTCTAAACAGTCTATGCTAGCTTCCCCCCCACCCCCGTCAGCCCACACACTCCTCAGATCACCTCGCCATGGTATTCCCAGGCGTCTGTCTGATGGTGATTCGACGAAGGTTTTGCCTAGTAAACCGATAATTCCCTCTTTGGCTCTGAATGAGTCGAATGGAACTGCCTCCGTTTCTCCTGAGGATACTTGTATTTCCTGTACTTCTGTGTTGGATTGGGCCCAATCTCCAGAACCAGTATCGGTTTCCAATAAATACGGAATTTTGGCCTCCATTGGACCAGAGGAACATGACTCTGATAGAACCGCTCAGGATCCTGCCCAAGTAGAACCCATTTCAGATCACAATTTGGTTTTAGATCCCAGGGTGGGGACAAAAGGTAAATCTAAAAAGATATCTAGAATTGGATTACGCAAAAGCAATAGAAAACTGCCTCCCAATACTTGATTTACGTCTGGTCCTAAGGACTATGGCTATGACATTTCTTTAGCTAGTGTGAATGTAAATAGTATTCGATCCTTGCATAAATAAAGAATAACATTTGCCCTTTTTTTAGAGTTACTCTATGATATTATTTTTTTTTTTAGGACACTAGATTATATACAACTCAAGACTTTCTCGCTACAACTGATCTGTGGGGTTGGGGTCCTTGTTTTTGGTCTGTGGGTACAGATGTTTGTTCTGGAGTAGGTATTTGTTTTACATCTCACAGATTCAAAATCCTAGAGGAAATTCACATAGCCCCTGGTAGGGCTTTGTTGTTAGACGTCCTTATCGATGAAACCCCATTTAGACTAATTAATATTTATGCTCCTCAAAATAAATGGGATCGCATTCAACTGCTACATCTGATTAGACCTTTTCTATTTACTAGTAAAAATGTTTTATTTGGTGGGGACTTTAACATATCCCGTAAGCCTAAAAATTCTGCTACCTCTAAGGTTTACTGTGATTCGCATTGTTTGAATAACTTGCTATTAATTTCAGGTCTGCGAGATATTTTTGAGACTACTCCCTCCTTTACTTACATTCAGGGTACTAGAAAAACTAGAATTGATTACTGGTTCATTTCATCTTCCCTTCAGTTTTATGTTCCATGGGTTAAATTGGTAGCTTCCTCAGATCATGGTCTTTTAAGTTTTTCCCTTTCTGCTTATAAAAATACTTCTAAGGGACCGGGGTATTGGAAGCTGAATTTATCTCTGCTGGAGGTTCCTGATGTAGTGGAAGGATTTCTGGACATTTTAAGAGCCCGTCTTTCGGTGTTTTTTCTTTATGATCAATCACAGGATTGGTGGGAGGATTCAAAACTTAGTTTTAAACAGTATTTTATACATATTGGACGTTTATTGGGAGCTTCCCGTAAAAACACCCAAAGACATCTACAGGAATTATTGACACATTATTATTCACAGATTAATATGGGTATGGATATTGCTGCTCATGAGGTGAATTTGGTGAAAGCTCGACTAGCGCAGCTTCACAATTCTAAGCAGATCCAATTGGAAAGAGAACATAAATTTAATACTGATGGTTTCTCGGCAAGTACAAACCCATATGAACATAATACAATGCTTGGAAAAAAAAGATATGCATTGTTTACTCGATTCAAATGGTTGTATAGTTACCTCCCGATCTGATCTTTTCTTCGGGTTATTAATACTCATGTTCACTCTATATTTAAGGAAGACTCTGTCACACAGGAGTCAATTTCTGAGTGGCTTCAGTTTATTTCTTTACCTCAAGTGCCTGATAAATTTTTTCTTTTCCTTTTGGCACCGATTTCGTTAACAGAATTGCATGCAGTTATTCACAATCTTTGTAAAGGAAAAACTCAGGGTAAAGATGGCCTTCCGAATGAACTCTATAGTCTTATTGGTACACATTTAGGTACCCAGCTGGTTGATGTGTTTACAAGGTGTTTTTCCAGATAGTATGAATGAAGGGCTTATGATCTTTTTGTTCAAATCAGGAGACAGAGACTGTTTGAATAACTGGCACCCGATTACTCTTTTAAATTCAGATTGTAAAATTCTTACAGAAATGTTGATTCTGAGGATTTCATGTATTTTACAAAATATTATACATTCTACACAATTTTGCTCTGTACCCGGTCGTACTATCACTGATGCCCTCATCCTTATAAGGGAAATCATTGAAAGGGGTAATAGAGAGGAAATAGCTGGTATTTGTATTACTTTGGATCAAGCGAAAGCATTTGATACTGTGTCTCATTTATATCTCTGGAATTGTATGTTAAAAATGGGATTTCTGCCCACTTTTGTTACTTGGTTGCGCCCCTATTATTTACATGCAGACATCATCCCTTATATCAATGGTTGGTTCGGTACCAAACAAAAGTGTAGTAAAGGTGTGAGGCAAGGGTGTCCTTTAAGCCCCATCTTATATATTCTTTCTTTAGAACCGCTCCTTTCTGCCATTTATGCTTCAGACGATATTCGAGGGCTCTCTTTGGGAATGGATGATGCAGAGATCAAAGTCATTGCCTATGCTGATGATTTATGTTTCTTTTTGTCAGATGTCCCTTCTTGTACAGCAACAGGTCATCTGACGGTTGCTTATACAAAAGGCACTGGAGCTACATTTAACTTGTCAAAGAGTAAGTGTAGATTTTTTGGTACTAATAATTTTACTCATTTTAATATTTTGGGGATCCCTGTTACTTCTGAGGTTTTCAAACTTTTGGGGATATATTTTTTTGGTGGAGAAGATACTGCAACGTATAATTGGGATATACTTATTAAATCTGCAAAATGGAAAATAACCACTTGGAACAAATGGAATATGTCAAAAAAAAAGAGAATTTATATGATTAGGACGTTTCTTCTTGGTTTATTTTTACATTTGAGTGCTGTCTATGCGCTACCTGCATCTAGAGAAACAGCACTATATAGTCTTTTTTTTCAGACTGTATGGAGAAGTCGGTTAAATCCCATCAAAAGGAATATACTGTATTTGCCTGTTAAGGATGGAGGACTTAATATGGTTAATCCTATATTATTCTTTTTTAGTATTTTTTTGCATAAAAATATTTTTCCTCTTTTAATGGGTCACTCTACTATACGGTCAGTTTGGATGATGGACCATGTTTCCCGGTGGGTGGATGGTTGGTCTACTAATGGAGTTATTCATAAGCAAGCACGTATACATACTTTGCCAGGGTATTTACATTCTTGTTTTGGGAAGTTAAAAACATGGCAAGTCTCATATTCTTTGCTTACTCATACCTCATGGAAGGGTATGTATTATTTTTTATTAGATTAATATTTTTCTGTTAGTCCTGTTTTTCCAGATGTGATAGACTCCGATGTACCTCAGGTTTCTTTAATGCTTACCTCTCTCAGTATCCCGACTTACATGTGGGATGTTACTTGGCTCATGGTCCATGGAAAGTTGAATGTTAAGGGCAATTTGAAACATAAAGGAAAGGAGGAGAGATATTGTCCAAGAAGCAGTTCCTGTCAGTCTTGTATTGAAACAATGTCTCATTTATTTTTTGAATGTCCTTATGTTCTACAATTCTGGTCTATTTTTTATGTTCAGTGGGCACATTTTTGATTTCCTATCATTAACAAAGATTGTTTATTTTTTGGAATTTTGTCTTTGGAATGGGGGTCTTTTAATCCTGATACTGTTAGATTGATTTTAGGGGGTATCAAATTTCATATATGGCACACAAGATGTATGTGGTCTTTGCGATCATTATTTATTGCCCTGATCAGTTATTTTGGAAAATCCATGACTGGTTATTGGGGGTGTGGGACAGGGATTGTAGCATGTTAACGTCTTTAGCTTTTCATAAAAAATGGAAAGCAATACAGTGGTTAGATACTGGTTGATTTTTGGTTTTTCTTTTACTTATTTATGTTCTTGATTCTTCTTCTTTCTGATTTTGTATGCTGATTCCCTGAATTGTTGTTGAGTTATTATGCTTTTCATATGAAATTCCCTTACTCTAATTTTGGGTAGGGTCCTTTTTCTTTTGGTTTTAGCACTGTATTCTACAATTTTATTTGACAGCCTGTATGGATATGTATGACTGTAATACTTATTTGCTGTTTGTATTTTTCCTTTCTGTATGACAACACTGTTTTTGACTTGTTTGGTTTTGATTTGTTTTTGTTATTCTAATAAAACATTCCCCTACTCTTTTGGATAAGTGCCATGGGATCTTTAACATCCACCTGAACTACCAGCCAATCCAGGCAGATGGGACCTCGGTTTAACATCTCATCTGAAAGACTTAATCAACCCTCTGGGGTTATGTGACACTCAGCTGTGCTCCCTGCCACATTGCACCCCTGGGGTAATGTAAAGACCGTCGGTCTAATCCCTGGTCATATCTTATTTCCTAAATCCCCCCATGTTTATTTATTTATTTGAAAGTCAGATTTACAACCTTTGAGTCATGGATTCATTTACAAAGGCACCTCATCACAGGGAGGGTGGACATGGTTACAGTGTGATGTACAACAGTGGTAACATACAGGTGCAATACAGATAACAATAAGATCATATTTACAACAGTGGTTTACAGAATAAAGTTGCATACAGTAAGTTACAATTGAATAAAAATATTACTAAAATTGAAGGTACAGCCTTGGATGAGACAGGGAGGAATACATATGAGAAAAGACTGGGGGGAACAACAGGGAAAGGGGGGCTAGCTGTCCAGTGGACATTGTCAGGCTAAGGGGCAGGCAGGAAGGGGACCCACCATAGCATTAATCAGGTGCAATTACTGCTTCGGGCATCAAAGAGGAGGTTATGGAGAGCAACTTTGAAGTGATCGATTTTGGTAAGATTAGAGACAGAGGGTGGGAGGGAGTTGAACCATCTGGAGGCACGGTGGTAGAAGGACCTTTGGGCTAAAGAGGCCTTGATACAGAGCACTTGGAAGGTGGCCTTTGCTATGCTATGGGTGGCAACAGATGGTGATGTATGCTTCAGGGACGCAGCGACCCCTGGGGGAGACCTAGCATGGTTTTTTTTGGCAAGTAGGCAAGTTTGATAGCACAGGTGCTCTTCAAAGGTGAGCAGGTTGGTGGTGGACTAGAGCAGGCAAGTATGAGTGTGGTGGGATGTGCCAGTCAGGAGCCTGCAGGCCTTGTTTATTGAGGTCTGAATTTTGGCAAGGGCAGTATTATCGGCCGCGGCATAGATGGGAAGGCTGTAATCCACTAAGGACAGGACGGAGGAGTTAATGGCCAGTCAGAGGGCAGTTTGGGGGAGGCAATCTCTATGTCGATAGAGAAGACCAATCTGAGAATTTATAGCTGAGGACAGGGTATTGATGTGGGTGTGGAAGGTAAGAGCTGAGTCAAAGGTGATGCCCAGGTATTTGTAGGATGACACCTGCTCGAGAGGGTGTGGATTACTGGGGAGAATGCAGAGGGAAGCATTTTTGACCTTATTCTGGTGGTGAGAAAAGAGCATGGATTAGTTTTTTTGAGGTTGATGACCAGTCGGTGGTCAAGGAACCACTTTCCAGCTTGGTAGAATGTACACTGCAGGAATTCCTGTAGAGATGCGGGGTCGGGGTGAGAGGCAAAGAGGACTGCATAACTGGCATAGAGGAGCATATTGCCCAAGCAGGAGCTGGGGAGAGTGTTGAGAAAGAGGCTAAACAGAACAGGGCCCAGGATGGAACCTTGGGGGACCCCAGAGTGAACAGGCAGGGTGTTGGATAGGGTGCCATTTACTTATACACACTGTGATTGGGTAGAGAGGTAACTGGTAAACCAGGCAAGGGAGCTGGGGGAGAATCCAACTAGGTGGAAAGAGTCCAGTACGAGGGGGGGTGGCAGACAGTATCAAAGGCCTTGGAGAGGTCAATGAACACGGCACCTGCAACATGACCAGAGTTGAGAGCAGAGTGGAGGTGCTGGGAGAACTCCAGGAGGGCTGTAGTGGTGCTGTGTCCAGGGCAGAAACCATGTTGTTCCAGACACAACAGGTCATATTTGGTTAGGTACTCAGAAAGCTGTATGGCCACTATTTTTTCAAGTGCTTTGGAGAGCAGGGGGAGAAGGAGATGGGCCTGAAATTGTTAGGGGAGGTTTGATCCCTACTTTTATGGATTGGGGTGATTTCTACAATTTTCCAAGCACCTGGGAACTGGCCCAGACATAGTGACCGGTTTAGGAGGCTGGTAAGAGGGGCTAATACAGTTTCCAGGACTAATCAAAAGATCCTGGAGTCAAGGGGATCACAGCTGGAGTTGTTGCTGGCTAGGGCTTTTTGCATCTGAGGCCTGGCTTCAAGGGTGGATATAGCACACAGGTAGAAAGGGGACGATCCAGGGTGGGGGGTAGGGGCAGGGATAGGGTCAAATAAATAGTTGGGAAGGACAGAGCTAAGATCTAAGAAAGCCCTATTGAGGCACTCAGCTATGCGGGGTGGACCAGTAGTGATGGTACCATCTATGGTAAGTGTAGATGATGGGGGGGAGCGGGTCTTCCCATTGAGCTCCTTTATATTGTCACAGAAGGCATGGGATGAGCCCCAAGTGGAAGCAAGGGTGGTTTGATAATGTCTAGCCTTGGCCTGCCTTATAGCCTAGGTGCACTTATTATGTATTGCATTATAGGCTTGTCTGTCTGCCAGTTTGCCTGTGGCAACAGCAATATGCCAGAGGTTATCCCTTTGTTTTAGTTTTTGGATAAGGGACAGGGATATCCATGAGGCATTCTGTTTTTTGGTACGGATTCTGGTCAGAGGGGAGAAAAGGTCACAGGCCTTGCTGAAGGCACAGGAGAAATAGGCTGGGGCAGAATCATTATCTGCTGTGAGTAGGATTGGTGACCAGTCAAGCTGGGCTAGGTGCATTTTTAGCTTTCTGAGACACCCGGGGTGAAAGCGCTGGCATGAGGTGACCTGGGACACTGGTTTCAATGTGGGGGATGACCAGTGACAGAGGACAGGAGGGTGGTCATTAAGAAAGTCTGGTAGTACATTAATGACCCTGATTTTATGCTGGTGGTTTGACAGAATGACATCTAGGAGGGTGCTGGAGCAATTTGACCAGTTAAATTTAGTGGTGAGGTAACTAGTTGGGTCATATCAAGAGCAGCGAAGGAGTCCCTGATATGGGAGGCAGAGGTACCCAGCCAATGGACATTAAGGTCACCTAGGATGAGCTGCTCCACCTTGTGTGGGAGCGTGGTGAGGTAATCAATGAGGGATTGGACAGCTTGTCCCTGGTCCTTCGGGAATGTAAGAGAATGTGAGGAAAAGGGGGCCCCTAGCTAGGTCAGGGGTAACCTTAAGGGTGAGGGCTTGGGCACTAAAACTGAGCTTGGGGGCTGGGAGTGCATGGCCTTAATATGTGTCACACATAAACACTGTGCACCCACCTCCACATTTGCCTATATGGTCTTCCCTGAACAGAGTGTAGCCTGGGAGGGAGATAACAGAGTCGGGAGATTTGTTGGAGAGCCAGGTCTCAACTAGCGCTATGATATCAGATTAGTGCTGTACAACCCAGCACTGGAGAGCGGCAGATTTTTTTTAAAGGATAGCTGCAAATATTCATGGAGGCAATGCAGAGGCCAGTACCAGTGGGGTGTGTGGGGTGGCTAGCTGATAACGGCCCAGGGTTGGAGTGTATGTCCCCGGAGAGCAGAAGGAGTAGAGCAATTAATCTGATTAGTGGAACATGGCGACTAGGACCCTTAGCCAGGAATTGATTTCCATGTGGAAATATAGTAGTCCTTGGAGGACATCCATAGCTAACAATCTCCTGCTCTGTGCAAAGCAGGATATCAGCTCTGGTATTGAATACCTAAGGCTTGACTCTCAAAGGTAGATGCAGGGCTTTGATAAGCCCTGTGTCAAACCCTGTGTGGCCTTGAACACTTTGGGGCATGGTGCACCCGATTCTTGTAGTTCACATGCCTTTGCAACACTTTAACCTTTTTATGGTGGCTTGCGCCAAATACTTGGTGCAAACCCTGTAAACAGGTCGCAAAGTTAGATCAGCAAAAACTTATCTAACTCACTGCATGTAGTGCACGGGGGGCTCAGGGACTGAGAATCCCTATTGCCAATCCAGGAATGCTGCAAGCCACATCTGCCATGTGTTCAATGCACCCAGGGCTTATGGCATTCAAATCCGTATGAGAATTGAGCCCTCAGTGTCTTGCTTCACTGCACTTCCTGAAATACCCCCAGAGCCTGTGTGCTCCTCCACAAGCATGGAATCAGGAGGCTAGTGGCAATGCACGGAATCCATGAGAGGTCCAGAGAGTCACATACTGGTAATGTGTTAAGCATATCCTGGTGCTGCCATGGATTGGGCCTGAAGTAATGTATTATGTGAATGGTTAAAATGCATTGTGCCCATGATGAAATATAGCTGCTTGCTTCCTTTTTATATCTGCTTGCGCAGATGCACAAAGCGAACATATTGTTACTGTGGTGTAGTGCGCTGTGTAGGTGTGTACTTTATATGTCAATGGATGTAGAAAGTTAGGAGGCTTGTCTATCAAAACCCACAGCTGAGAAGGCTAACGATGACAGTGTTTTACTGGCTGATGGGTGTAAACTTCTTGTAGTTCAAAGGATAAAGCCCCACCAATCAAATTGGTTTTCTGCCAGTTAACCAACTTTCAGATATCATCAGGCTTTGAAGATAAGCATCAAGCCTCACACTGTGTGTGTGTGTGTGTGTGTGTGTGTGTGTGTGTTTGTGTGTGTGTGTGTGTTTTCCCCTAGTTACATACAGGGAGTATCTGTTTGAAAGCACTAAACTGAGCTGGGAAAAAACATGCAGAATACAAAGATAATAGCTTCAGATATGTTAAAAGCATGCCAGTAATGTACAGAAGACACCAACAATAGTTGATTTAAATTAAATATTGTTTATGTTCTGTTTAAAGAGCCTCTGTCACCAGTTGGATAACTTTGAAAAATGTGAGGGCTGGACACAATTCAGTTTGTTCAGATATTTTTGCAGTCCTTTTTTTTTAAATATGGACTTCACCCTACTACCCCTTCCCATCAGCTTCCTTCTGCTATCGAGCCCCAGTCCCTTCAACCCTCCAGAACTTACCCCATCTTTTTGTTACCTCATTTTCAGAGTGGGTACCATAGATGGTGGTGGTGTGGTGTCTTCAGGGTCACAGTATAATCTTGCAGAGAGGAATTCTTTTCCGCCTGTTACTCCTACTGAATCAGAGTCAATGGCGTGCATTGAAGATGGTGAATGTTTTCAATGCATGCTACCAACTTTCAATTCTGGTGACCACTGCTGTGCCACCTACCCTCCACTAAGTGGCTTCCAAGCAGCAACAGTACTCATTGTCCTACCAACCCAAAGGAGGAGATCCAATGATGGGTACTAAATCCTTCTTCTCCCCACCAGCCCCCTTTATCCATTCCCATACCCTGGTCACTGGTATGGCAGGAGGTGAGGCTACAGTACCTCAGCCCTGCATACCATTGGCCCAGCTACAAGTTTATTGTAATTCAGATTGCCTTAGACGATATTGTTTGTGGTCCTGAGTGGGCTGAACCTCCAAGCCAGTTTTTCAATTATGTTTATTTATGCTCTGTGCCATTCAACCAGAACTACAGTATATTTTTTCAATTCTTTACCCATTTTTTTTATTATTGAGAGAAGTGACATAAAAACAAGATTACTGTCCCTTGGACTGTAATACTTTTGGCTGCTTGTCCACATATGACATAATAATGCCCTGTTTATGACATCATAATTATCGCCACATCAATGGATTGGGATGTCATAAACAGAACTGTAACTGCAGAAGTACATACACAGAGCAAATAGGGCAGATATTGTGTTTCCATGCTAATGTCCATATTAATAAACAAGATTGACATGGTGAAATTTAGCTATACTGTGTCTAGACATTGTTTATCAGAGTTGCCTCAACAACCTCAAGTGCTGTTTAAAGCCCTGTTACACTGCAAGCAAACATTTGGCATTGACAAATGCTTGCTTACATTTGTCTTTCTGCTATTCTATTTCGTTACAGTAATACCAGTTTGTATACAATCCACTAACAGACCCACATTAAAGGAAAAGTCCCCTCAACCTGCTTCCTGTATACCAGTGTAGTTTGTAGGCTTGAACAAAGACTTTCTTTCATGCATCCTTCTGATTTCATCCCAATTTAAATTTAAATGAGGTTACTTCCCTCTGTTTTGACAAGGTTTGAAAACCTGTTTGTCTCTATTTCAAAGGTCATGATCTCACTCATGCAAAGCATCATTGGAGTTGATGACATATATCTGCACAAGCCAGCAGAAGTTATAATCTCATTCAGTTCTGTTACATATCTTGTGAAGTTCCTGTATTCACTAAAAGCATTTTTTCCTAACTCAAATACACTTAATCTACAGAAAACAGCAGGGCACTTACTATGTCTTGAAAGGTTTCATGGCCAGCATAAGACAAGAACATAAGAATGCAGAGAACAGCAACTGCACTAACTAATACAGTATGACTACTGCATACTTATCACCAAAACATCATCCAATTCCAGGATGCCTTTCTTGCATGAGTTGGGTCATGATGTTTGCAATAGAGTGAAGCAGGTTTTCACACCACAGTTAAGTACCTTCATTTACTTTTAAATCCTGATGAAATTAAGGGGGGAGGGATGCAGAAGAGGCAATCATTGTTCATGCCTACAAACTACACAGGTAAACAGAATAAAAGGCTGGGAGGACCTTCCCTTTAAGTCAAAGCAAGTCAGATGTCCCAGAAGCTGTTCCTTGCCTCAGACTGCTTGGGAATACCTTGTGCCACAGTAAAGGAGCAGGAGCACAAAAAAATATAAATGACATGTTGAACAGCATTTGGCACACATAAAATACTACACTTAACTTACAGTATATCAATGTTACCAATTTTAGTTAGCAAATAACTTTTCAAAACTACTGTGTTCTGTGGCTTTAATGCTCAACAATTGCTATTATTTTTGTTCAAAATATTAGAGAAATTTAGAAATACATATCCTATGTCTTACTGTTCTGTGCCTGGTTGATCCCAACAGCAAATCATTACAGAAGAAAGAGTCCTGAAAGAACTCCTAAAACTCAAGGTGGATAAAGCAGTGGGGCCTGATGGGATACACCCCAGAATCCTAAAGGAACTAAGGGAGGACCTAGTGACACAACTGACCACACTTTTTAACAAATCATGGAAGGATGGGTTGGTACCTGAGGACTGGAGGAGGGCAGATGTGATTCCCCTTCACAAAAGTGGGAGCAAGGCAGAAGCAGGAAACTACAGACCTGTAAGTTTGACCTCGTGGTAGGGAAAAGATGGAATCACTTGAAAGAAAGAATTGTTGAGTACCTAGAGGCCAGCAGGGCACAGGACCCAAAGCAGCATGGATTTACAGCAGGAAGGTCATGTCAGATGAATCTAATAGATTTCTTTGACTGGGTGACCAAAGTAATAGACCAGGGAGGGACTGTGGATATGGCCTACCTAGACTACAGCAAGGCATTTGACATAGTCCCACACAAAAGATTAATAATCAAGTTAGCCAGACTGGGAGGTGGGTCCCAGGGTGGTAGCCTGAGGTTACAAACTGGCTACAACAGGACACAGAAGGTAGTAGTGAGTGGAACACATTCCAAAGAAAGGGGGGTCACTAGTGGAGTACCTCAGGGCTCAGTACCGGGTCCAGTCCTCTTTAACATCTTTATAGGTGACAGTGCAGAGGGTCTGGAGTGAAAGTTTTGCCTCTTTGCAGATGATACAAAAATCTGTAACAGAGCTGATACACAAGGGGGAGTAGAAAGGATGAGAAGCGACTTGGCAAGGTTAGAGGAATGGTCAGACATATGGCAACTTAGATTCAATGCAAAGAAGTGCAAAGTAACGCACATGGGAAACAAAAACCCAGGAGAAGAGTACACAATAGCAGGGGAGGTACTAACAACAACAAAAATGGAACAGGCTTGAGGGTAGTCATATCAGATGATCTAAAGCTTGGTAAGCAATGTGAGAAGTCAGTAAGGAGCGCCAGGGGGATACTGGGATGCATAGGAAGGGGCATCACAAGTAGAAAAAGGGAAGTGGTTATCCCTCTGTACAGACAGTTTGTGAGACCCCATCTGGAGTACTGTGTGCAGTTTTGGAGACCTCATCTATGCAAGGACATAGACAGGATGGAAGCAGTCCAGAGGAGGGCAACTAAAATGGTGCAGGGTCTGCATCGGAAATCATATGAAGAGAGACTGAGAGAGCTTAATATGTATACCCTTGATGAAAGGAGGGACAGGGGGGACATGATAGAAATGTTTAAGTACCTCAAGGAAATCAACAAAGTCTAGGAGGGTAACATCTCTCAGAAAAAGAGATGTGTAAGAACATGGGGACACAATTTAAAGATAGAGGGGCGGCTCAGGGGTAATGTGAGGAAATCTTTTTTCACGGAGAGAGTGATGGATGTGTGGAACTGCCTTCCTGGGGAGGTTGCTGGGGCTAAAACAGTGGGGGAATTCAAACATGCATGGGACAGACACAAGGCAATTGTAGTGGGGGGTGGCAGGAAGTAGGCTGTTGGTTAACTAGAATCTGCAGCTTATCCAGTAGGTAGGGGAAATGGGAAGACTGGGAGGGTCAAGTGGTCCTTATCTGCCATCAAAGTCTATGTTTCTAAATCAGATTTGTTTTTTAGCAGCCATTATTCTATATGACAGCTAGCAGTTTCATTCCAGTAAATGCTGCCTAAGCCACATTTTTTTAACTGTAAGCATTTTATAAAAGGTTAGTAATAACTTTAATAGCCAAGATAGGCTGCCCTATTGGTACATCAAATTGATTGTGCCTGTTAGGTGCCCTTGCCCTCAGTTAAGTATCTATCTATCTATCTATCTATCTATCTATCTATCTATCTATCTATCTATCTGTTCTACAGCTTAAGTAATGGGAGTTGACTGCAGTTCATTTTGGATTTTTACTAGGCCATTCCATTGTTACTACTCTGCTTAAAGTCACAGATAGTTTTGAGGTTGTGGATAGTAGTACACCTACTGGCACCATTTGTATTGATCTGTTTTATGTTTTTACATAACAAAATAATGATTATTCTAATTTTTGAAGTCGAGATCATAGACCTCATAGACTGCCTGGAGAGCAGCAGGCTACAGTATAGTAAATGCAATTGTTTTGTGGCAGGAAGATCTTGTCAGACTAACCTGATAGTTTTCTTTCACTGGGTGACAAAGGAATCAGACAAGGACTGTGCTGTGGGTCTGGCTTACTTTGACTTCTGCAAGGCTTTTGACTTGGTACCTCGCAAACAATTGTTCAAGAAGATGGAAGACCTTAATGCAGCTAAACCCATAATGAAATGGGTGGGTAACTGGTAAGAGGGGAGGCAGCAGAGGATGGCAGTCAAAGAGATTAAATCAGAGGGCAGGAAGGTTATGAGTTGGGTTCCATAGGGATCAGTCCTGGGTCTGGTCCTCTTTAACATGTTCATTAGTGACACTGGAGAAGGAATCCGGGGCATGTTGCGTTTCTTCATAGATAACACAAAAGTATTTGGGAGGGTGGATAGTGACGAGGGAATAAGGGAAATGAAGAGATAGGGGTGGTCAAAGGTCTGGCAGTTAAAATGCAATACTAGAAAGTGCAAGGTAATGTACCTAGGGAAAAAGAACTCAAAGACAGATTACTGGATGAGAGGACAGAGACTTGGCCCTATAGCTGAGGAACGGGATCTGAGAGGTGTCATTAGCAACTCACTTAAGCAATCAAGTCAATGCAATAAGACCTATAACAAGGCTAACAGGATGCTGGGATGTATCGAGGAGGTATTGATAGCAGAAGAAAAGAGGTAGTACTTGTACTCTACAGATCCCTGCTGAGGCATCACCTAGAGTACTGCATCCAGTTCTGGAGTCCTCACCACGGAAAGGATAAGGATAGGTTGGAGACAGTGCAGCACAGAGTTATAAAAATGATTCTGGACCAGCAGGGCAGATCCTATGAGATGCACCTCAAGGCACTAAATATGTACTGACCGGAGACCAGAAGGGAGAGGGGAGATATGATAGAGACCTTCACGTTCCTTAAAGGAATTAAAGTAAACTGCAGGGAACTATTTAGCCTGAATATCAATTCGTGGACACGAATGGAAATTAACAGGAGGTAGGTTCAGGAGAGATGTGTGGAAGTATTACTTTATGGAAAGCATGGTGGAACCTTGGATCAATCTTTCGGCTGAAGTGGTGGGTGTGAAAACAGTTGGGGGATTCAAGCAAGGCTGGGACATAATGAAGGAAATAGTGGTTACCAGGGGTGACAGGCCCAAGGAGGAGAAAAGAGAGAGGACGAGGAGAGTTAGTACCCTGGAGGAACAGTAGGTTCCAGGGATTGTAAGGAACTTGGGCAGACTGGATGGACCTCTGGTCTTTTTTGTGCCATTATTGTCTATGTTTCTTTGAGATTTGCTTGTAGTTAATGTACCAAGCTAGCATTATCATTAGATTCTGTTGCCCTTTTTTTTCAGACTGGAAGTGATAACAGTTCATGTAAGCTATAAAAAATGGCACTGCCTGATTTCCAGTCATCAGGGGAGCATATAGACTTTTTACTGAATCAGGCTACTATAAAATAAAATGGCTTTGGTGACATTTTTTTTCCCCTTACTTACTGGTCCTTACCTACTTACACTACAGCTGTCCAAACAGATGTGAGCTTCGGGTATCTATCTTATTTAGTTTAACAACAGTAGCTGTGGGCATTAAAGCAATTTTTCTTGGATCCCCAAGAGTAACTTTGATAAAAATAAAGCACATTATTAATTTATATAATTACTGGTAACCCTATTTATCAACCAAATTACAGGTACTCTCAAATGCCATATTAACTGGAAAACGAGTTATTACAGTGTTCTGAAAACTTTCACTAGTGCCGTTCTCAGTTGTCACTCAGTTCTGCAGTGCCACTTCATTGGCCTGAACTCTGTGTGTGGGTTGGCTGAACAGTATGAAAAACATGGCCGCTCTGCTCACCACTTACCGATGAGTTGCTATTTTTCTCCATGCTCCCAAACTTTGTTTTACTTATTTATTCTTTATCTGGCTGATCCTGCCTGTTAAAACAAATATCTGGTTAATCCCACCACCTGTCCAGATCGGGAGACACAGAGTGCGACCCAGGATGGGCTGTACTTAAAATCAGGTGACAGTGCTGGAGTGAGTAAAGAAGTTACAAAAAAGTCAGTTTGAGAGAGAGAGAGAGAGAGTGCACATGTGAGATTGACAGACAGAGAGAGTGTGTGTGTGCATATGTGTGTGTGTGTGTGTGTGTGTTGTGTGTGTGTGTGTATGTTTGTGTGAGAGAGGGAGAAAGCTTGTCAGCATCACATTGACAGTCTTGGAAACTGTCTTTAAGGCTAACTCCTTGTACCAGTAGTTATGAAAAATAACACATAGTCAAATGAACTCTGATGATGGGGCCTACGAGAGCCGAAAACATAAGCATGTTTATGGATATTGGCCGGCATTTTGGATTTTGAATTCAGCTCCTATGCAGCAAGGAGTGGCATGATACTGTCGGGGCGTTGCTGGCTATCCTATCTAGGACCCCTTGGAAATGTTTTATGCTCAGTGCACTAATGATAAAGAAAAAGATTTGCCAGTTACACTGTACTCTGGACCATAGTGGAAGGTGCCTGTACCTTCAGAAGAGGTTGACCCTATTTTGGATTAGGCAATTGAGCCCCAAAATGACCATACAGGAACCCACAAGAGATCCAGCAACTGGTAAAATGACATTTTCTTTTGCCGTGAACTTTTACCTCACAAGTCAAGCACAGTATTTTGTGTCAAATGAAGTGGTTAATGTAATACTGCCTAAGTAAAGTATTAAATAAAAGGTTAAAGTAATGAAAATATTAAGGTTTTACTTTCCTTGAATTGTGTTGATAGACCCATTCCTAGTGGAACATATTTTATAGTCAAATGTATGTTTATGAATTTTTTTTTTACGCCCTTGGTGGTGATGACCACATAAACCTCTCAAGCTTCGTTCTCGAGGTTTATGGGTCGTTACACATTTTGGATGTGAAAAAAATCATAACACACATTTGCCCATCCATTATTCTCTATTTATAAAGTGGGCATCAAAAATAAAGAAGCCTCATTGGCCAAAACATATCATGTGAACATGGATTAAGTAAGTAATAAGCCATGACTGAGTATGCATTAAAAGATTTAATGCTCTTGCCAGGGGCATGCTGAGGCATGATTCCAAAGGCCAAGTGTCCTTGTCCCCTGGGAAGTGCATTAAAATCCTTTAATGGACACCCTGAAGTGGCTTATCATACTTATAAAATGGGCCACCATCATAAAAGTAGTTTAAATAACTGATAGGGATTAAAATGTATTTACTATACAAACAAGTGCACAATATATTAACTGCAAAACATTTAAAAAAAACTGAAAAACCTAGTCCCTATTAATGTATAAATAGCATATTTCAGTAATACAGTAACTAGTTATTCACAGTAAAAGTATTTATTCATAGTGTAAGTTGAAAATATATATTTTCTTTAACATGTACATTTTCATGTAAATGCACTGTAATATCTGTACATTTGTAAAAATCAGCAGTGTTTAAAACTATTTTCTTTACACTGCAGTAATATAGTTTCATTGAAGGCAATATTCTCTTGATTTTTGTTTTTTTACTTATCTAGTACTTAAGAGGAAAATTACTGTAGGACTGAGGTGAAAGGTTAATAAGAAAAAACATGTTACCTTGTATTTCAAATCAATATAAATACTGTCTCTTAATGGAAATGTGTTTAAAACTTTAAACCTGCCAGGTTGCCCTTTTTTTGGTGGGGGGGGGGTGATAGATTTCACCTAAAAACACCCATGTATGATTCAAATATACATGCTTTTATAAATTTAAGGAATGAATTTGAGGAGATTTGGTCTGTCTCTGCCTAGCAGTGTGGGGGAAGAGTACAGTTGGTGACCACAGGGAGGTAAGACAAATGAGGTTAAGCGTTAGAGATGGCAGGACAACATTTGGCTAGATCAGACAGCACAGTGGTAGGGCTGCTGCTTGAGGTGTGAAAGGTCAGGGATTCAAATCCCTGTTCAGGAAGGTGGCGGAAAAGTGATTGAGAAGGCTGTGAGAAGGAGGACCAGAGGAGAAGAGCAAGGAAAATGGTGAGGAAAGGGTTAGTGGAGGGAGAGGAGCAGGTGCAGGGATGAGAGAAACAGGTGGGCTCTTGACTGACCCCTAGTGGTCAGAGGAATATAATTCGCTAATTGGGAAATGGGTACTTCAAGTGATTTACACTATCATGTGACCCAATAACTCCAATAAAGCTAGAGCCGGCCCTGGGCGGGTGGGGCAGTCAACATAAAGTGTCAATGGGCTAAACACCCCTGCACAAAGTAGGACAGTAAAGTGCAGCAAGTCACACCTTTAAGCAGCTCCCTCTGACCTCTCCCTCACAGAGCGCAGCACTGTGTAAATGTAGGGGGGGGTTGGGTGTTCCAGATGGGAGTCTGTATGTTAGGGAAAGAACAGATTAGGGCTAGGGCTAGGTCTCTGGTTGGAAACTCTAACAAAGGATTCCTGGCTGGGCTGTATTGTGCATGCACAAAATCCATCCGGGAAGAAGCAGGGAGCCAAAATCAAAATAGAGAAATCAGCAAAAGGAACACCAGCCCAACAGTAAATATCACAGTAAGTACATGGAAATAGACTGTAGTGCTATCAGATATCCACACACACTAGTAATAGTACCAGGCAGTAGAATGTAGCAGTCCCTTAAAAAAAAAAACAAATCAGCGTGCCAGTTAAAGTACCAGGCAGAAAATGCAGTAGACCACTACAAATCCCCCAAACAGTCCAGCAATAAAAATCTATCTGTGCAGTCAGCTGATGTAAAATCCTGGAGGAAGACAGATGGCAGATGCTGAAATCCTGAGGTGGAGCACTGCTGGAAGGTGGAACATGCCCATTTTAGCTATTCCCCTGCAGAAAGTATGGCAGTAGGATGGTAAAGTGCAGCAAGTCACACAATTACCTTTAAGCAGCTCCCTCCATCTGCTCCTTCATGGAGCGCGGTGTAGATGTTTGGGAGGAGTTCCAGATGGGACCCTTTAAGCAGCTTCATCCATCCGCTACCTCATGGAATGTAGATGTGGGGAGGGGGATTGTTTCAGATGAGAGACTTTAAGCAACTCTCTCCATCTGCTGCCTCATGGAGCACAATGTAGATGTGGGGGGGGGTCCGGATAGGACCCATTAAGCAGCTCCTCCATCTGCTCCTTCACAAAGTGCAGTGTAGATGGGGTGAGGGGTGTTCCAGATGGGAGACTTTAAGCAGTTCCCTCTGTCCACTCCCTCTTGGAGCACAGTGTAGATGTGGGGGGGGGGGTGTTCCAGATGGGAGCGTTTAAGCAGCTCCCTCCATCCACTCCCTCACAGAGCACAGTGTAGATGGAGGGGTGTTCCAGATGGGAGACTTTAAGTAGCTCCCTCCATCCACTCCTTCATGGAGGGCAGTGTAGTTGTGGGGGGGCGATCCCAGATGGGAGCCCTTAAGCAGCTCCCTGCACCTGCTCCCTCACGAAGCACAATGTAGATATGGGAGGGGGGGGTGTTCCAGATGGGAGCCTTTAAGCAGCTCCCTCCATCCACGTCCTCACAGAGCACAGTGTAGATGTGTGTGTGGGAGAGGTGTTCCAGATGGGAGCCTTTAAGCAGCTCCCTCACAGAGTGCAGTGTACAGATTCAGTGGACAGTCATGATATGTTTTGAACAACGAGCCTTCTTTATTTTGGATGCCTATTTTATAAATCTCCATAATGCGCAATAATGCTGGTCCTAAACCACATTACACAATGAGCAAATCAGTCCTCCTACAACCAGAATTATCTTCCATCTATGCCCCTACAATCAGAACTGATTTTCCATCACAATCATGGCTGCTACCTTTACACTGTAAAAACCTTCAACTGGGCCCTAAAAATAAAACTACCTTAAATAAAAACATAAAACAAATTAATTAAATGTTATTTCCCTGATCATCACACTCTCCTTACACACATAAACAATTGTTTCTGTGCAGACAAAGAAAAATCCCCCTTCTATCTTTACCTGCTCATCAGGGATATCTTTTCTACTTGCCCTCACAGTGAGATAATTTCCTCTCTGGCTCAAGAAGAGGCCTTTGTTGTGTGTGTTTGTGTGTGTGTATACAATATGTTAGGAGTGGAACAGGGTGCAGCAATCAGGACCAATGTACCCTGTTGCCCCCCTGTTCCTGTCTCCACAGTCAGGGCTGCTGTGCTCTGCTATGCCCTAGATTCCCAGGTCCCCTGTTTTCACAGTTGGGGCTGTTGCACATTGTGCCCCAGGCCACCAGAGGTGGGACATTTGCTGCACACTATATGACCATTCAGTCAAGGAAATTTGCAACTGCTTCCCCTGATCCTAAACTTCCCTGCACTTATAGCGTACCATGATGGCATTGTCCTCTCTGCAACACCTGGTCTTGTGGCCTGTCCTTCACATTTCTCTAATACCTAGTTGTGCTCCCCACCCTCCTGTCCTGTGTCCTCTCTGAAGCGTCATCTCTCCCTCGTCTATCCCCTACCACCCTGCCTGTACCGTATCTCACCTCACCTGCCACACCCCTCCTTCTACCCTGTTACATTGTTTTTTTCTTTTTTTAACTCACTGTCCATCTTGTTACTTATGGCATTGTATATAATATACCATTACCTAACAATTGTCCTCATTAGAACTTCCAGCTACTGTTACCAGACTCATTATACACCATGAAGGAATTGAACCACTGTTTCCAAACAGTTTTCCACTTATGACTATGTTTAACTATTGTATCTCTGTATTGTATAACGTTACTGAGGTGTTATGTTGTGACTGTTCATATATTGTATATCCTGTGTTCCAGTGCTAACCAGGTCCATCTTGTAAATGAGCTATGCTCTGTGGTGTTCACCTGGATAAATAAAGATTTGATTGATTGATTGATTGATTGACCTGCTACCCACTTCCATTCTATTGCCCCAACTAGGCAAGGCTTCTGCACCACAAGTATGCTGTCCTATAGTCAGGGCTGCTGCACCCTGATGTCCCCTTGTGTCCTGCACACAGTTGAGGCATCTGCACCATGCTGTCCTCTGTCTCTGCCATCATATCCAAGACTGCTGCACCCTGTACCTTTCCACACAGTCAAGGCTGCTGTGGCCTGCCGTGCCCTAGAAGTCCCATGCCTCCACAGTTAGGGCTACTGCTCCATGATGCCACTTGTCATAAGACAAGGCAGGGTATGTGCTGCACTCTGTCCCCTGCCACCACAGTTGGGGCAGTTTCTCCCTGTTGCCCCCTACCACCAGAGTCTGACCCTTTGCTACACCCTGCTGCCCATGTCCCTTGTCCCAAACAGGTGTGTCTGTGGTATCCTGTTCCACAGTTTGAGCTGTTGTACCCTGATGCCTCCCCTGTATCCTGCCCAAACAGTCGGGGCTGCTGCACCCTGCAACCCTCTGGTCCCCACCCTATAACACAAGATGAAAGTTTTTGTGTTTTTTTTTTCTTTTAAGCAGCTTAGGCAGTCTACCAAAGGTTCTGACTCTGGTGGTAGGGAACAGCATGGTGCAACAACCCTAACTGTGGAGGCAAGAGGCACTATTGTGCAGCAGGGTTCAGTGGCGGCAGGGGACAGAGGACAGCATGATGTAGAAGCCTTAACTGTGGTGCAGGACACAGTGGGGCATCAGGGTATAGCAGCCCTGACTGTGAGATGGGGTGCATGTGGTGCAGCAGCCCTGCCCAGTTGGGGAAATGGAAGTACATTGCAGAATGCAGCAAAAGCCCCACCTTTTGTGGTCTGGGGCAGCATAGTGCAGCAGCCCCAACTATGGTGGCAGATGCCCTGGGACTCTAGGGCTTAGCAGAGCACAGCATCCCTGTTTGTGGAGACAGGAACAGGGGGAAACTGGGTGAACTGGCCCTGACTATGGGGGTGAGGGACAGAGGGAAGCAAGGTGCAGCAGCCTCAACTGAGGGGCATGAGACAGGGGCATCAAGATGCCATATAGTATTTCTAGTTATACACATACATATTGTATTTTCACACAGAAACCCTCAAACACTGAATTTTATGAAATCATACAGTAAGAGTAACTGTTCCTGATATAGCAAAGTGTGCCAGACACCTGTTTTTCAGTCTGACATAAAAACAAAATTGTTTTCACATGAACCTACTGATGAAGGCTACATCAAAGACACACTGCGTCTATGAATTTACAGACTTTAGATTTATTTTATATCCATTAAACAACTCTGTGTTACATAGCCAGAAAACAATACAAAGTTTTGATGAGAAAGAACTCACAGCTGTGATACAGACAAGGTAATTTCTCACAGACATTCATTCATACCACTTCAGGTCAACACTGAAACTCAAATGATCAACTATTTATAAGAACAGCATGATTGATTTTAAGCTAGTCTATTTAAACACAAACCAGATGGGTTAGTAACAAACTCTGAGTGAACACAATTAGCTCTACAGACTGTTCTGACTGGGAACTGCAACAGCTTCTTCAGTCAATCAAGGATTTAATTGTTGAAGCAGTAGGCTAGACAAGAATGATGTCATCGCTCACTGATAGAGACAGAGCAATCTTCACTGTTTTCAGTTACTGCAGAGCACATTAACAGATGTAAGAAATGCTGAGTTAAAGAAAACCACAAAACCAAACAGCATGCTATTTTCAGGAAACACTAATCATGACACAGGGACTTGAATTCAAGCTTTTATAAAAAAAATATAGAAAAACCGGTGCATTTGATCTTTAAGTACTAGACCATAACACATAAGTAAAAAATTAAAATAAAGAGAATGTTGCCTTCAATGAAACTATATTACAACAGTGTAATAAAAATAAAGTTTTACACACAGCTTATTTTTACAAATTTACAAATGTTACAGTGCATTTATATGAGAATATACATGTTATAGAGAAAAATATATATTTTCATCTTATACTACTAATAAATACTTTTATAGCAAAGTACTAGTCAATCTATTGTTGAAATATGCTATTTATGCATTATTAGGGACTACGTTTTTCAGTTTTTTAAAGTTTTAGAGTTAATGCATTGTACACTTGTTTGAAAATAGTAAAGAAGTTTTAATCTCTATCAGAGTGACTCAAACTAATTCTTTTAAGATGGTGGCCCATTTTGTAAGTATGATAAGCCACTCCAGGGTGTGCATTAAAGGATTGTAATGCACTTTCCAGGGGCATAAGGTCACTGAGCCTTCGGCCTTGTGCATTAAAATCCTTTAATGCACACCCTGTCATGGCTTATAACCTACTTAAGCAATAAAGCATAGCAGGGTGCGTGTTATTGTGGGACAATGGCATGCCTCAGGAAGTGAAGCCTGAGGCAAAGCCGAGGGCTCTACGTACCTGAGAAGTGCCCTTATTCCTCAATTACACACACCCTGGAATACTTTACTATGATTATAAAATGACTTCCCTGATTTTTTTTTATTTCAGAACCAAGTAATGAGTTTCAGAAAGGTAAGCATTTCTGACCTGTGCTGTTGTAAAGGGATAACAGCATGGTCATCTGATTGGATTCCACAAACCATAGTACAATATTTCTTTTACCTATTTTATAATTAAGCAATAAGGCATGACAAGGGTAGGGTGTTAGGGTATGATAATGGCACACCTTGGGTGAGTTGAAGCTTCCACCACCTGAGATGGGACGTTACCACACCATAATGCCCCCCCCCCACAGTTCCTTATTATGATTATGAAATGGGTCCCTTTACTAAACTGTACATAAATATTTTGAAATTGTTTTTATATTTTTAGATTTAGTAAAAATATTTAAAAAAAATTAAAATAAATGCTTGGAAGCAATTAATAGTTCAATTTGAACAGTGATTTTTCTTTTGCCAGCAGGTGGTACCAATGCTGCATATAAGCAGTTAGTGTGTTCTGGCAGTGGAGCTTGGAGTTGCTGCCACTGTTCTTTGGATGGGGGTGCTAACTTGTATGAGGGATCAAGACTGAGCAGGCTTTGTTTGCCTCCTGTTACCATTTTAGCCACAAGTTTGGGAGTTAGGCTGTTGCTTATTTAAAAAAAAAAAAAAGACCAAAAGGTAATTGGCGGTTAATTTTGGTGTCCTGTGCATGAGACAGAGATGAAGCCGATTGAGACAACGCCATGCAGTTGCTCCGCTTAAATGCAGAATATAAAATAAAAATGAAAAAAAACAAAAAATGGAAACCTTTTTGGCAGCCAGAAGCAGCAGGATGTGTGTGACAGGGAAGAGAGGTACTGTGTCACTGCTACAACAGTATGATAATAGTGTTGAGTGGGGGTGAGCAGCTTTATCTTGTTGTGGGAATTCTGTCTTTTAGAAAAGCGTGGAGGAGTATTTCATTCATTCATTCTGAGTCCTGACTGCCAGGAGCTACTTTCAGCTGAGTCATTGTGCTGGGATAATAGTCCGGCTGAAAGCAGCTCTCAACAAATCAGGATTCAGGATTCTTCATACCCATTTAATAATTTTGTTTATGTAAGGGAGCCCGGGTGCTTCTTGCTTGAATGATTAGCAAGCAGTGCCTTTGTTATGGCTAACCTGAACTGCTGTTTTAAATGCCATTTGAAATAAGGAATTTAAGTACCAAAGAACCTCAGTGTTGCCTTTTTTGAAGAGTCACTTCTTACCACTATTTGTGTTGTGCACATTTTAACATCAGACTGCTGTCTGTAATCTTTTCAATTTTCCTGTTTGTTGATTGACTAAATTTCACAGGACACTTGATTATATTTTCTGGAGTACGTTGGGCAAACAAGAAATCACAACATACATTAGCATCCATCATACAGTATAAGACTTTTATACATTACAAGTAAGAACATTAATAAGTATTGTTATCCAACAAATACCTTCTATAATGCTTCTTAAATACTGGACTTTATAATATTCAAGGGATTAGTTAAAGCATTTAATATTTTGGAGACAGGTACTGTAGCAGTTTTTTGCAGTTTTATACAAATACTTTGTAGTTTATACATGGTTGACAGTTATTAGTCTGTTTTTCAATCAGATTTTGATACCAGACAAATGTACTTCATTAGAAAATCTACTAAAACTGAAATGGTACTTTATGTGACCCACCACATATATTTAATAATCTAGATGAGATGATGGCAACTAGAATTTTGACAGGTACTATCTTCTTGCAAGTCGAACCCTTTAAATATTTGGAATGTGGCTGGTCACTTGACAGACATTTACTGTAGCTAATTTAGATCTGAAACTGACAAGCTGTGTGTTGGCTAAAAGGATATTGTAGTACAACAGTAAATGTATTGGCAACACTGTTTCTGTTATATGTATTAGATTATGGAGATTTGATCTGCAGTAATGATCACCACCAATTTCCCCAGTGCCGCAGTGCCATGACATCACTATGGCAACCTTTGATTTACAAAAGATGCTGCTAGCATTACCAATACCCTTCTGCCCAGTGGTTTACAGTAATGGGAGAATCTTTGGTGATCATCACTTTATTGTTCTGGTTTTGAAAAATACTATAAAAGAATTAGACTAGACATTCTATACAAGAAACCCAATGTTTTCTTTACATTGTTTTTACATTGCATATTGATGTTGAGTGGGTTTAATTGCCAAAATCGCTGTCCTAGGCAGAGATAGTGCAGCTTTTTAAAATATACATGTGGTAAAGCTCCTAATTAAATGCAAGCTTATTTAATAGTATGTCAAGTTGTTTCCACTCAGTAACTTCATGACTTCTAAGGCACCCTGACTAAGAAAGGTGCCAGTAAAGGGAGTTTTTTCTTCAATACCTGAAAAGGTTTTCCAGTCACTTAAAATATGCTGTCTATTAGAGAAACTGCAAGTACTGTTACTTGTTATTGAATGGTGTTCAAGTATTCATAATTGGCTATTCATTGCAGTATTTGGCCCTCTGTATTTGCACAAAGGTTAAGAAAATACATTTTTAAAAGCCCTCTATCTATCCCTACCCATATGACCAGAGGTAGACCCTTGGTCACCTCCCTTCCCATCCCAAGGCATTTCCCACCCTGCGTCCCCTTCCTCTTCCTCCAATAGACAGACTTTTTTTATTTGCTGCCCCCTTGCATTGTTGAAGGAGCTGGCACCATTTGTACAGGGCATTTATTATACCTGATCAATCACTATTGCTGCTTCATTACCCACAATTAAGGTTTTCACAGAGTATCACCTTTCTGGATGACTGAAATCTGATTAATAAAATAACCATGTACATGATTCTGCGGTCCCTATGATGTCAGACAGAGACTGTGGATCCCCATATATCTCCCCATCCCATGCCAAGAAGATCCCTGATGTTCTGTGACACCCCCTTTCTCACCACATCCAGTGTCTAAAGGTACCCCTGGAATCCAGTGAAACCTCCACCCAATCCCCATCATTCCCTTTCAGATGGAAATGGCTGGCAAGCCCTTCACTCACCTTCTAGGCCAGCCTTCATCTAACCTAACTGAGCACAAACTGCTACTGTGTATCTGTATACAAGTTATAGCAAAGCAGAAGTTTGCTTGTTGTCTAACTCAGAATCATGCAAACAGCTATAGTGATATAGTCTGATATATCAGTATAGCTGTTTGCCTGATTTTGAGTTATAGTAGACATCATGCACACTACTATATTAATATATCATGGCATATTGACACTGTGGCTTATATTCCTTTTGATTAGACAGTGGCCACCTGAGGAGATGCACAAAAGGCTGTGCTAGTCATCATTTGGAGGGATTGGGTGATGCTGCCACTGAACTCCACAGATCCTTTTTGCTTGGGATAGAGTAGAGAAGGGGGCCACTGGATACTAGTGACATGTTTGACATGGGATGGAGTAAGGGGGTCCACTGGATTTCAAGGATCTATATTTGGCACAGGGTGGAGTGAGGAAGGGGGTTGCCAATGGACATCAGTGATATTCATGGCATGTGATAGTGAGGAAGGGTGGTGTTGCTGGACAATGCTGGGACTTTTTTTGGTTTGGAATGGGGAGTCAGGCACTCAAGAGGATTGTTCCTACATGATATGAAGTCCCATGAAGCATTGCAAGAGTCTTGTTGTAATCTCTGAAGTGGAGCCAAGCATTTTTTTTTGGACAGTCAAAACTAGACTTGCAACAGAGCCAATGATTTATGATGGCTACAAATGGCACAGATTTTTTTTTCAGTAGTTTTTCTTCCCCTTGGTCTGCAAGACAGAACCCCCCTCCCAGCCCCATCACCAGCCTTCTCACGGACTTACTGGTTACCTACCACTTGCTCAGAATCTCAGTGGGAGGGAGGCCTGCTTTGTCGGTCACTTGAGACCATACAAGGGGAGGCAGCCATGGGCAGTCTGGCATCTGTTTCCTCCATTTTCTCCCTCTGGGCTGTAGTATTGGAACATATGCACCAAGCATGTCATGCTACAGCCATGCTCCTCATGCACTTCTGTTGCACTGCTGCGCAGCCTCCACCAGGTGGCAATCTCTATGGCAGGAACTGGCATCGACACTTCCCGAGGAAGGTGACCTGCCACCTAGTGCTTGATCCTACCTCACCCTGCTGGCCCAGCAAGCTACCCATGTCTGTTTCTGAACCTGGATCACCAGCATGGGGTCAGAAGCACAACTGCTTCTCTACTGGGCTGGCAACAAACTGCGCAGATATAAAGAAAACACTTTTTTTTTTTTTCTTAGTTTTTGTTGACCAGATAAGTGCACCAGACAAATTCTGCCTATTTTCAGGCACAACCCAGGAGAGGGGTATACAGATGAATGCCAACTATCCTTGAACCAGATTAAGCTGTTGGTGGTATTTTTAGTGAAAGGAGGGAAATTTGGCCAGGGCACTGGGAAAATTCCCCTACTCTTTTCGAGAAGTACAATGGGATCTTTAACATCCACCTGAACTACCACCAGAACAGGCAGTTGGACTTCAGTTTTAACATCTCATCTGAAAGACGGCACCTCAAGAGTGCAGCGCCCTCCTCATGCTGCACTACAGTGTCAGTACTGGGGTTTAATCCAAGTGCCTGGTGTGGGGATAGAACCCACAGCCTTCTGCTCTCCTGGCCTCAGAAGCGAGTGTGCTACCTGCTGAGCCACTGACACTGGATGAGATCTTCCCTTTAAATTAAATCTGCACACCTAGACCACAGAATATCTTTATGCAACAGTGTGCTTCCCCACCTGACACCTGATCCATGATTTTGGAGGGGCCAGTATGAGTCAGTATGTTAACTAATTCAGATGTTTCACCTGCCTAACCCATAGAATGCCAACCCCCCATTAGTTTATTCAGTTACATGACTGTGTAAGCACATGGGGCATGCACCCAGGAGGGAGAGGGCAGAATGGTTTAAGTCATTTATGATGCAAACTGCTTTGTCACCCGTGAGATAACTGTACAAGCTCACTGGGGCACTGTGCTGTGGTTTAGAGAGTGACTAACTGAGTTAGTCATGATTTGGACTCATATTGACCCGACCAAATTGTGTACTGGGGCTCAGGAGTCATGCCCATTACTGAACAGAGATAGAGTGAAACTTGTCTCTTAAGGACACAGTATATTAAGGACATCACAATATTAAGGACATTCTTGTAGTCCTGACTGTATTTTCTTAAGTAATGTGTAACCTGCATATTAAGGACAAACTAATATTAAGAGTAAATTCTTTGGTTCTGAAGGTTTCCTGAATAGACATATTCCACTGTATTTTAGGGCTTTGGGATAGGGTAGTGAATGTGGAAAAAAATGTTAAGTCAGTGCCAGCTCCTGGCAATGTGCCATGATCTGTCAAACTTTTTGTTAACTAATTCTGTCTATGAGAAGATGGGGAGAGTGGTGAATGACTTCAGATTGATAGTAAGGGATATGGAACTGTCCCTGGTCACCTGGGGGACAATGTTTTGATTTTAATTTTTAGTTCACTGTAGACCCAAAATTGTTTACCCTGAATAACCCCAGATAGGAAAATAATTCTTATATTTGCTATAATCAGTCGTGAATATTGGAGCCTTGCACATCCCTACAGGCTATCATTGTGTTATTTAAAAGATTACATATTATCATTGTTTTTTTCCCATACATAGTTTAGTGGATTTTTAGTTTTTTCTCCCAGTTTCCCATCCCTACCATGGACTCATATGCACATGTGGAGGCACCCTCCTGATGTGTCTCCCCCGCTGCCTATGCTGACTGCCGGACCTCCATCCAGTGGTGGCAGGACTACGGAGGGGGCAGCAACTACCCCCAGGAGAGGAGAGCTGCCTTCTGGCTGCTTAGTCTTGCTCTGACCCTCCGCCCCCCCCCCCATGCTGGCTCCCTGATAACCCAAGTCCATTCCTGAACCTGGGTCACTTGTTACAAATTATCATTGTTTTATTTAAAAGATACCTGGTAATCTGACCCAAGAATCATTTCAGTATTTCTGAGATAATAAGTGCTTTACATATTATGTTACTATTCAAAAGCCATGTACGTGACATGAGTTTATGTATGGTACAGAATATTACAAGCCACTGTTCATGCCATCACCCTTGGGCTGTTGTGAAACCAAGATATTATATTTCATAGAACAAAGAGAACTCCTATTTGGAAACAGCTTCCTCTCTGTCTATCCTTGCTTCTGCCCATCTATCCATTACTATATATCACTTACCTGAGTTAAGCCAAACAGCACACAGAGCCACTGTACCTCATATACAGTGTACAGTGGTCTCTGTGAAGGAATGTAGGAGTGGCCCATTCCACTTCAGAGGTGGGGGGGTGGGGTGATAAACAATGTTATTTAACTTGTGTGATATTAGGGTGGTGGGAGAAAAATTACAGCCCAGGCAACCTTAATGATGGTCCTCTGTATTCTCATCCAGGCCCTATACCACATGGAAGAGACTGTGCAATAGATTGTTAAAGACGTGAGGTTGCTGGTACACCCAGAGAGGGCAATGTTAACATGTGAGGTATATAAAACCTATATAGAAGAAAAGCAGGTTTATTACTTTATATATTTTTATATTTAACTTTTTAAATAAAAAAAAGTGGCTTACTATAAATCCCTCTAATTCGACAGCATCATAATAAGTTACTAGGGCCTCAACTGAGTGGCAAGTGAGATTTATAAGATTCAAGTATTTTTTGATTTCGAAAGTTAATGCATATTTCTGGAATGTACATGGCTGGGGAAAGAAAAAGCTCTATTAAAAAAAATAGTTTACAACATGCTTATATGGGCTGCCGAGAGAAAATGAGTTCCACTTCCACACCAGTAATGCACGTTTGAAAGCAGACTTGGGGTCCCTACAGCCAGGATACTGAGGCTGAAAAGAACACTACCGATGATAGTCCATCTCAGCCTTGGGAGGCTTGGGACCACTGTCCAGTGCAATATCAACCTTTTGAAGTGGTATGGGGAGCTACCTCCCTTGCAAGAGGTATGTGCTCTGTGCCATGGCTGAGTGTTAGTGCTGCATGGAATTTTCAAATTCTGGCAGAACGTAATTCTGCGGAATTTTCAAAATTCCACTGGAATTCTGCTGAATTTAGTCACAAAAAAAAAAGGTGAAATTCTGGTGTAGAAAATAATTGCAGAATGATTTTCCACATGAACAAAATGCTATTTCATGGAATATTATTCCACAGATCTCAATATTTTCCATGGAAATTGTTGTGGAATAATTTTCCATGGACAAAATTGCTTTTCGGTGGAATTTTATTCCGCAGATCACAGTAGGTGGATTCCCGCTGAAGAACCAGGGAAATTCCAGCAGAAAGTCCACCTGGCAGAATGACCATTCCTCACTAATTCCGCTGGCGGAATTCTGCATTCTGCACAGCATTACTGGGTATGTGTTAGGCTGTTTATGGCTGAGCATGACACCACTGGGTTGGAGAGAGTGACAGAAGTACAGGGGAATTTCTCCCACTCCACCTTGTGACTCTCACCAAGGTTTATGTATAGTGGAAAAGAGTTATAGGCAATGGGGCAACAGGCTGCTCCAATTTTGTGTGCTACCCTTTTCGATTGTGACTATGGCTGCAGCTACATTCAGATAATGTACTATGCAAATCTTCAAGCCTTTGAATACCCTGGCAGACTGAATAGCACACTAGCCACGCAACCCTACCTTTGACAACTCCATGCAAGGATTTTCATTGAAGTAGTTGTTTTTCTACTTGAAATGTTTCACAGTGCAGTCTGACAGCAGGTGAAAATGTCTGTCACAGTCTCTGCTGAAGTTGGTACACCCAGGCCATACTCCCTTAGATACCCTGGCCATATCAGATGTGTGTGTCTAGGGGAGGCTAATCTTCTCAATCCCACTGTAATGGGAATGCCATGGAGGAATACTAGTTGGGGGCAAGTGGGTGATACAGCTGGGAGGATCTCAAGCAGAGAGCATAGGCCATGGAAGGAATTAGAAAAAAGCTTGATAAAAAGTAGTCATAAAAAAGATAATAAATGTAATATTTAGTTAACATCTATTCATGCTGCAGTATTTAAAAACAGCTATATTTTTATAATTAAAGTATACAAATATTGACTTGAGATGAAGTCAATAGTGTAAAACCAGAGCCTCTGAAGGATGTTCTATTGACTTACAGTTGTTTTACTGTGTAAAGCTGTAGGAACAGCCACAAGGGGTTCTGGTTTTGCACTATTGACTGAAACAATTCAGACAATATCCATTTTATAAAACCTTAAAAAAGTGTATCCCTGGTAGCCTAGTGTTGCAACCTCCCCCATCACAAGCAATCTCGCCACTCTACTATATCCCAGCAACCCTGAGACAACTGTCAGTGTTTCCCCTCCACTCACATGCACTACCAAACACTGTCTCATGCAAGTTAAATGTCTTGTCAAACTGGACTATCATTAGATGTGTGAGATGGCAGTTGGTAGCGGAGGTGAGGTGAACTGCCAATCCCCATCTTGGAGTTGCAGCAATCTTTTAGAGTGGAGAGGGTACTTGGGCTGGTAGGGGGCAGAACATTAGACTACCAGGAAAACATTTTCTATTTTAGAATGAGGAGTAGTGTTGAGGTGAAGGGACATTAGATTATGAAGAAAACATTTTATTTGGGGAGGAGACAGGCAACAGGGAGTAGAACTGGAAAGTGGGTAAACTGGTTCCATTTTTTTTGTAACCATGGAGCCCATGTGCAAGTGTGCTGGGAATAGTTTCTTGAACTATTACTCTTGACCATTGATAGGGAAGCAGCGATCTATTGTATCTTGCTTTCCAATATCATGTGATGGTCAATTGATCAATC